>OZ010789.1:352398360-353809011 GCA_963932465.1 Maratus speciosus | reverse complement strand
CCCGTGCTGCTTCGGTCCAAGAAACAAAAAGAAAAGTATTATAAGTTGGTTTCATTATTTGAACAATGAAAGTTGGTAGAATTTGTAATATGTAGACGATCACCGAAGTATACCATTAAATATTAGATAGTATTCCCATTTGATTCATACCTATATCTTTTGTATATAATTTTGGCAATGGAATTTATAAATGATGATTACTTTTTTGTCCGGAACTACGTATACGTAGGCGAGTATACATATACTATGTATTCGAGTATACGTACGAGTAGATTTTGAGCTTGAGTTTGACCCATAACCGCATACGTAAAAAGTTAAATTTATATTTTTTAGCCGAAACTTCATCTTTTATTTTTATAGAAATGGAAAATTAAAAGTAAAAACATAAATTGCTTTATTAGCAGATTTTATTTATATTCCGGAATTTCTTTAACCTTTATTTTGATTTTTTTGGAAATGAAAGCTGCATACAAAATGGATTTTCAGTGTTTTCAATTCACATTTTTAAAATTAATCTAATTCCAAAATCTCCACAACAAGCGATCGTAAACTTTAAATATCGAAACAGGACTTTGCAGTCCTGGTGTCATTTCGGTCCTCCACCCCATCCCCCTTCTCCCCCTTTAACTCGTCCCTGTAACTGTGACACTAATTGCCGTAGGTCCGCCAAACATGTATGATTCAACATTACGAAAGGCCATTTTAATATTTTTATCAGTCCCCACTAAATTATATAAAAACCTTAATATAAGAGTCCGACAATTTACTCTTATAACTCGTTGTCAAATTGTCTCAGCGCGCTCAAATTTTGTGTGCGTGAACATCGTGATATAATTTTACATGGAACATTATCGCCAAACATTTTTAACAGAAGCCCTAAATTTTAGAATAGCGCGAATATAAGGGCCCGATAACCACAAACACTTATAACTCGGATACAAATCGTCGCACCCACACCAATTTCGTATGGTAAACGTAATCATTTTAACATTAAGAGTCTGTTTTTACCGAAGCCTCCATGTTTTAGTGTATCATAAAATAGCCCGAAAACCACAAGCACTTATAACTTAGATCCAAACTGTCAATAAATGATTAAATGCCATTAAACGATAGGTGAAACAGCGTAGGAAATTAAATTAAATTAGACTTCCATATAACCTATTAATTTCGCTATCTATCCAATTAACCACATATTTACAAAAACTAAGAAAAGTATATGATGAAATGTTCTTTTACATATGTTTCGTTTTTAATCGACTTTAACAATAACCAGAATATATGTTTCTTCAATATCAGGCTGTTTTAACCTTTAACTGATGTCACCGAAATTGTCACGTAACTAGTGTGAAGCGGTCTGTGAGACCGCTCCATCAAAAGATGAATAAAAGGCGTGATTAATTCATAAGATGGTGTTTTTGTACTAAACTTTTTGTACAGGACTGTTATAATTAAAATTCACCTACTCAAAAGTCTCTGGTGATAGTATTAAAGTTCCAAACGGAACAAAATTTCAGTAGTGTTTGTAGTTAAACTGAAAATTGCAAGTTAAACTATAAAAACTGAAAAAAGTAGCGGTCTGTGAGACCGGTAACATCAGTTAAAGGTTAATTTTAGGGATGTACATACATAAATAAACATAAACTTTATGTTTCGATTTCGGCAGTTTTTCCTCCTAAATAAGGAAAAGCTTCCCCCATGTTGCCTAAAAGATATAACAGTATTCATTTCCAAATGCAAACGTTATTAGTAAAATTAATTTATTTCGTCAAATGGCTGGATTTAAACAGCTAGATATCCCAGGAAACTAAAATAAATGCGTCTTGCAGATAACCTATCTATTGCGCCCGCATGTCTATTTAGCAGATATTTACGAAAAGTAGGTAAACCATTTGTATCTTAATGACATACGAATAAGTAACTTTATTTCGATTTCGTATCGTCCAATGTAATCATGTTTAAGAAAAGTCCTCAATTAAATAGGATGAGATGTATGATGAAAAGTTGTTCTGTTAGAAATATTTTCTGGTTTAATCGACTTTAACAATAAATAGGTTACTTAGTTCTTCAGTATAAAACTTTTTTTTTTTTTTTTTAGGGTTCCGTACTCAAAATGTAAAATCGGAACAATTATAAATCACTTGTGTGTCTGTCTGTCCATCACATCCATTTTTCTCAAAAACTAAGGAACACGGAAAGTTTAAATTTGGTAGTGTTATAAAGGCTATTGACACACGTATATGAGGCATTCTCACAATCTTTTGACTTTGGGGAAAAAAATCTGGCAAAATTAAACTTGCTAAAATAACATTTTAATCTAATAGACGAATGCCTAAATGATTCAAAATAAAGAAAAAATGGTCAGCAGCGAAAAATTTTTATTTTTTAACTGAGGTTTAAGTTAAACTTGCGAGTTTAATTTTCCTTACCATTTTATCCCTATAACTTTTTATTTCCTTCTAAATTTTTACTTATAATGAATTTGCATAGTACCCACAGGACATTCAAATAAGAAATAATAACAATATTATAATAACAATACTTTTAACCTTTAACTGATGTGACTCAAATTTGTCACACAACTGATGTGATCCGGTCTCTCAGACCCGTCGAATAAAATGAATAAAAAAAATAACTCAAATGGTTGAATTTACTTAAATTTTGTCCTAACAATATCGTTGTACTTCTCTTAGGAGCATGTGAATTAAATTGTACGAAAAAAGTATTTTATTCATATTATTTAACTTCAGTACAGAAAAGTAAAAAGCTGTAGACGTGTTTACAGCTGGGAATCGCGGGGTCTGGGAGACCGCGTGACATAAGTTAAAGGTTAATACGGAATTTTTGTATAACATTGTTTTAAAGAGGTGTTAAAGAAGGGCGGTAAGGTAAAAAAAGGGGGATGGTATTGGAAAAAAGGGACGAAATAGTAAAAAAAAGGGACGGTAAGGATGGAACGGTAAGGAAAATTACCACCTATTTTTAGGAAAGTCATGTTAAGGCTAAGTGATAGCCACAATGTTCATTGATTTTTAGAAACAGTTGTTAACATTGGATTAAATTATTATTATTTTTTTTAATTTAGCTCGAAAAGTGCAGGAATAAACCTTGGGGACGGTGAGACTACCAATAAAGCCACGATGCTTGAAATTGATATTTAAATGTTGATTTAAATTCTACAGTAAATTTTCTGCCAAAGAATTTTAGACATTATTTCTCTAGCATACTTCTGCATGATAAAAAACTTGAAAAAAATTCTGTGGCTGCATCTGAAGGGATTTTCTGTATAATTTTGGAAGAGGGGTAGTAGAAAATCTAAAACCTAGGGACAGAGTTTAAAAAATAATAACAACCCTAAAAATGTGTGCAGGCTAATATTTAGCTACTTATTTATATAAAACAATAGTTCCAGTTTCAGAAAAAAAATTACATCGGATTATTTTTATTGAAACAATTTTATCCAGACAACTCCAAACTTAAAAATCAGCATCAAGGACACGGGACTGTATAGGAGTTTTCGCGGTGTTTGGACCCCCCAACATCGTCCAAAACTTATTTATCTCATTAATATTGTGGTGCAATCATGCAATGGGATCTTCCCCAGTATATGAAATTTAAAAAAAAAAAAAACACAAAAAAGTGTATTAAAATAAAAATTATTATTCAGGCACATGAAAGTCAAAAGATTGTGAGAATGCCTCATATATAGATTATAGCTGTTCACAAATATTTTTAGGGAAAATTTAGGAGTGCTAATTAAGTTACTTGAATATACCGGGTGTCCCAAAAAGGACTGACTGATTTTAAAATTCAATAACTTGCAAACGGTGACAGATATTAAAAAATTCTTGCAGGAGGGTTATGCATAAGGTCAAAAGTTTTATTACAGTGATTTTCAATTTTAGTTCGATTTACAAACAATAGATGGCGCTGTAAGCAATAGTCGCTAAATACAGGCTGGATTTTTGGTCCTTTATCTTGTTCCATGCAGAAAAAGGAGATGAAAATGTATTATCCGGGCCACGAAGTACCAAAAATCGAACCTGAATATAGCGACTATTGCTGACAGCGCCATCTATTGTTTGTAATTCGAACTAAAATTGAAATTACTGTAATAAAACTTTTGACCTTATGCATAACCCTCCTGCAAGAATTTTTTAAATATCTGTCACCGTTTGCAAGTTATTGAATTTTAAAATCAGTCAGTCCTTTTTGGGACACCCGGTATATATGAGGTATTCTCACAAAATTTTAACTTTCAGGAATAAAAATCTGGCGAAATTAAACTTAATAAAATAACATTTTTAACTTATTTATAAACATTAATCCTTAATGATTCAAAATAAAGAAAAAATGGCCAGGAGCGACAATTTTTTTATTTAATTGAGGTTTAAGTTAAAGTTGCGAGATTAATTTTCCTTACCGTTTTGCCTCTCTAACTTTTTATTTTCTTCTAAATTCTTACTTATAATGCATTTGCATAGCCTAACAGAACATTCAAATAAGAAATAATAACAATGTAGTATTTTTAATACACAATTTTGGTATAACATGGTTTTAAAGGAATGTTAAAGAAGGAGCGGTAATGAAAAAAGGGGACGGTAAGGGGGAAAAAGGACGGTAAGGGAAAAAAAGGACGGTAAGGAAAATTACCACCTATTTTTAGGCAAATCATATTAAGAGTAAGTGACAACCACAATGTTCATTGATTTTTAGCAACAATTATTTACATTGGATTAAATTTAAAAAAATTAATTTACCTCGAAAAGTGCAGGAATAAACCTTGGGGACAGTAAGACTACCAATAAAGCGACAATGCTTGAAATTGATATTTAAATGCTGATTTAAAATCTGCAGTAAATTTCCTGAAAATAATTTTAGCCATTCTTTATCTAACATACTTCTGCATGAGAAAAAAGCTCAAAAAATTGTGTGGCTGCACCTGAAGTGATTTTCTGAATAATTTTAGCAAACGGGATGGTAAGGAATCTAAAATCCAGGAGCAGAGTTAAAAAATAATAACAACCGTAAAAATGTGTGCAGGTTAATTTTTTGCTACATACTTATATAAAACAATAGTCCAAGTTTCGGAAAAATTACAACGAATTACTTTTATTGAAGCAATTTTATACAGACAGCTTCAAACATAAAAATCAGCATCATAGACACGGGACGGTAAGGAATTTTGCGGGATATTTGGACCCCCCAACATCATCCAAAACTTATTCATCTCGTTATTATTGTTATAAAATCATGCAATGGGATGTTTCCCAGTATAAGAAATTAAAAAAAAAAAAAAACAAGAATATGTACTAAAATAAGAATTATTATTCAAGGACTTAAAAGTCAAAATTATGTGCGAATGCCACATATATATATAATTTTTTTAAAAATCGATTAGAGTATCATTCAAAAAATCTCGTAACACTGAATTAAAAAAAATTGTTTTGTTTCTAGGTAAGAAATATTGTCGAAAATGTACTACAAAAATATATTGCTCTCACTCTATTTCGAATCTACTGAAACTAAAATTATAAAAAAATAGGGGTAATAGGAGTTTATTTAAACTTTGCAGTAAAACTATAGCGATTACCTCATGTCACATAGTTTTTAAAAAAATAGCTTTTTTTTTTTTTTTTTTACACACAAACTTTACTTTGCGAGCGCTCAGCGAGGAAATTGAGGGGCATTCGTAGTATCTATCGACGCGGAATCATCCAAGGATTGTTGATAATGATTTCCGAGAAAAAGTGTCGTTAATTAGCCGAGATATTAATTAAAAACCTATCTAGAAAAGCGCGACACGGACCAAGGCGCCGTTTCAACTTTGCGAACTCTTTTCGAAGCGCACTTGGCATAATGCCAAGTTTAAACTTTGCGCAAGGTGAATGTATTGCACAAAACTCTTTGTATGCAAGTGGAAATCGTACTTGGTCGATTATTTATGCATCTATTTTCATCTTGTATGACAACAGAATGGATGTTTCAATTGTGGTATTTATTTTTTTTCCCTCTAAGTGTTAAAACAAAATTGCATCTTTTACCTATAAAATATAGCAATATTCATTTTCGAAATATAAACTTTAGTGGGGAAATAAGGTAACATTAGTGAAAATAGTGAATTATTTATTTCCTCAAATGACTGAGTGGAAATAATTATCACAGAAAATTGTATCTAATTTGCCTTTCAGATAACTTATTAACTGCGCACTCCATTTTATTCAAGAAAATTAAGTAAACCATTTGCATCTCAATGACATGAACGTCTAACTTAGTTTCAACGCTCACAGAAAAATATCATAAAACCATAATTCAATCTCACGATGAAAAATTCACAAAAATTACTGATTTGTAAGTACTTTAAAATATGCTTAATCAAAATCATTTGAATAAAACAAGGTATCAGCATAATAAAAAGTAACACTGTTTAATATTTAACTACGCAAACAAGAAAAAACAAGTCGGAAATTGTACATCAAACGTCGCAAATGAGGTGCGTTAGTAATATAGCTAATTTTATAAATATTCAATCCATGGTGCAATAGCTGTTGCACTCTTAAACTCTTTTGCAAAAATGCATGCATGTATCATTTATTACGATTATATATATTAAATTCCGTTATACGGAAATAGTAGGACTCCATCTTTAACTGGAAGTAATCCCCATGGCAACCTAGAATCACTACCTATATTGGGATATCATGAATTAATGGCATGATAGGATTTACTAGAATGAAGAAAACTTTTATTAATATCTCAAGTTTTGATTCGATTTTCATAAAATTTAAAATGAAAAAAAATGCAACTATTACATATATTAGATTTCAAACCATTCGGTTTGGTTTTTGCTCTGTAATAAGCGAACAGACGGACAGACAAGCGGATGGACCAGATGACAACTATAGGTGCTGTGTACTTATATAATTACAAACGCACCTAAAAATGCGATGCTTTAATAACAACGCTTTGATTTTTTTTTTTTTAACGACCAATTTTTCGCTTATAAAAAAATAAATCCTCTAAATATCTAGCAAATTATTTGCATTTGTTACGTACAAAATATACAAATTTCCAAGTGCAAACTTTATTAGTAAAATTAATTTATCTCATCAAAAAGCCGGATCGAAACAACTATCGAGAGAAATTAAATTAAATGCACTTTCGAGGTAACCTATTAACTGCTTTTTCCAGCCTATTAATCGAATAATTACGAAAAGTTAAAAAAAAACATTTGCATCTTAGAGAGGTTCTCAAATTCCTGTTTAACAGCGCGAAATTTTCTGACACATTTTCTGACTCATTTTTAAACGTAAATACATAAATTTGGAAGGGTTGACTATTGAAGAGATTTGTAATCGAACAGCGTTTTATATTTTTTGCCAAATAAATTACTTCAAGTTATAAGCGATTCTTTTCACGTGACGACAAGTTTTTCCCCTTACTCACGCTGTCGCGTCGGAAATTCAGTTCAAAACTCCTACTTTGAAAGTATTGTTTGAAAGATCTTCTGCCTTTGCCAAAAAAATGGTAGACGCCATTCGATTACATGGTTCCTGTTTAAGAACATCTGCCCATTTCCTGCGTTTACGAACAAAAATGAATTCCGAAATGTGTCAGAAAGTAGCTCCTTTGAATTTGAGAATAGCCTTAACTCCTTAACAATTCTTAGCCCCACCAGCGGCTGAGAGATTCTGCTCTCGAAGCTGGTAGACGGGAGGCGCTGGGTTCGACCCAATCGTGGTTGCGGTTTTCTTCGAACCTTGGGAGACCTTGCGTAAATACGGGTTAGGTTCCCTTAGAAAGACCTCCACGGAAGGCACACTCCCTAGGGTCTATATCCCTTGAGTAGATAATCGGCCGTCAAAAATCAACCCGACTCCTAACAGTTCTCCGCGAACACCGATCGGGAAAAAAGAGTTTGCTTCCTTCGTTACTAATAGCTTTTGGATACCAGTAATTTTAAACTGTAATATTCGCTTTATTAATGGACAGGCTTTTTTTGTGTATAGAAGTCAAATATTTTAGTATAGAAATAGTGGTATTTGCTCCTTATTTTTAGTTTATTGTGTCAAAAAAATAAACAGTTTAAGGGGTTAATAATATGAATGAGTAACATGGTTTAAATTTTGTATAACTGAATGTAAAAATGTTTAGTAAAGTTTTTCAATTTAAATACCATGTGGTGAAATATTTTTTAGTTTGAAAAATTATGGTTTTTTATCGTCTAAACAATAAATAGTGTACTTAGATCTTCAGCACCTAAGGCAAATGTATCTATGGGCCATGTACCAGTTGCAGGCGACTAATTTTTAAACTTTAAAAAGAGGCCTACAATGTATTTCTGAAAAACGATTGAAAGAAATCTTATTGACTAACATCCTTAAATATTAACTTTCCATAAATTGTTTAGAATATTTTTTTTCTTTATCTGCCTGTACATTTGTTTATTTTCTATAGTAATTTCAGTAAATTCTTAGAGATTTAATTAAAAGTTATAAGTTTAAGTTTAGTTTTTATTATATTTAGTTTTTAGTTTAATTTTTATAAGTTTTTGTTAAAAACATTGTTTCTTTAATATTATGTTTTATTTTAAATTAAACTGCTGTTGATATATTCTATTACGTTGTAAATAATTTATTAGATAAGCCTAAAACTTAAAACTTAATGCATCAGAAATTTGCTATGCCCACTACTAAAACATAAAAGAATGTAACATTTTTATTTTCCATTTTTTTTTTTCCAAAGAATATATTTTGAAACTTTGAATGTTTATTCTGATACATGAAGGTTAGGACTAGCTTAGAATGTATATTTATATAAAAAAGATGAAATCGAAAATATATGAACAAATGGTAAAATTCTAAAGATGAACAAGATATGAACATAGGAAGCCAGTATGTAAAATAGGAAACTAGGAAAAACCCACAGAATCATCAGAAGATGCTTGTTGGTTAATTCGTAGTGTAGATGCGTTATTTCATCCAATTTTGTCGGCATTAACCCTAAAATGACAAAATTCAGCACCTGATAGCGCATCATAAAAGAAAATAAATGATAAAAAAAAAAACAAGAGATCTAAAGAAAGGTACACCTCACACAGGTTATTTAAAATTATTAGAGCACAATACCTCGATTGCATACTAGTCTCCAAAACTTCAAAAAGTTGACACACTATATTAAAGCATGTGAGGATGCAAACAGATTTAGGACTATTAAAACGTGTGAGCAGCAGTTGCTGAAACCAAAACATTGCTGCCAACTGGTGTGAAAAAGGAAAACTATATTGTAATTAGGTTTTTAACAAAAATGTTTAGTTCTGCCATCTATACTCATAAAAAATAAATGAAATTAATTGAAGAAATCAAGAAATAATTTAGATTAACATTTATAGCAGAATAAAAAAATAGGAATAAAGTTAATAAGTACTCAGTAAATATAAAATAAAATAAATAAGTATATAAAAATAAGTAAATAAAAGAACATTGATTAAATTAACTACTTTATAAACAAATAGTATAAAATAAAAAATAGTATATAATTAACATTTAAAAAACAATGAGGATTATTTTGAGATAGCAAAATATAGCCTTGTATTATGCAATATGTGAAAATCAATGAAAAATATGATGTTAAATGCATGATACCCCTATTATATATATATATATATATATATATATATATATATATATATATATATATATATATATATATATATATATATATATATACACATATACAATACATGCTCACACACGTATAAACATATAAGGTTTTTAAACTTTTTTTAGCAACTTTTGGAATTTGCTAACATTTTGATAATAATTAGATAATTATCGTTGAGTGGTCCGCTATTGGTGCTTTTACACTTTATTTTATTTTTACATATGCATTTGTAAAGCTACAGAATGACTGTTTCGATTGTGGTATGTTTCCCTATAAATGTAAATAAATATATATATATATTTGCAGCTGTTATTTACAAAATATAGCAATATTCATTTTCTAAGCGGAAACTTTATTAGTAAAATTAATCAGCATAGAAACAACTATTGCAGGAAATTAAATTAAATCCACCTTTCGGGAATTTATTAACTACCTCTTCCAGTCTATTAACCAGATATTTACGAAAAGTACGAGAACTATTTGTATCGTAACGATACAGATTAGTAACCTGGTTTCAATATCGTTTCATCCAATGTAATAACTTTTAGGATTGGTACTTGGTTAAATAAAATGATTTGTATGGTGAAATGTTGTTGTTTGATACAGCGAAGTTTCGTTTTCGTTATCGGTCCAAAATCTGAGTTTTGTCGAAAATTTGTTTTCGGCGAAAATACTGCCGAAGATTTGACTGGACCGAAACTATCTGTATTCCAAAAATCTCGTTTCTTCCTTCAGATTTTTTTCATTAATAATGAAAATTGATTGAGCTATTTTGGCTCAAATGAGACCCTCTATATTTATTGCTATGAACTTCACTGTTTACAATTATAAACCTATAAACAATGACTGTCTCATGACGTGAATGCAAATTATAAAGCAAGCAATGCATATATGACTAAGCTTTGAAGACGCTTTTCACGTTCTGATTAAAAGCTGCAGACATAACCGTAATAGAAAATTTTTAGTTTAAAACCGCTGTTTTGAATACTCTTTGAGAAAGTATAACTCTTCTAGTATAACAGACGATGATTTACTAAAATCATTATAAAAGATAAATCGAGGTATGTATACCTAAAACATTTTTTTAATTAGATGAAACTCGTATATAATTAGAAACTCATTCTTTGTCGTGAATGAATGAATTACATTTTATTTTATATAAAAACAAAAAGTTTCGGTCAGAGGCACAGAGATCCAAATTGGGGGGACATTTTCGCTTTCATGTTGGCCGAAAATAGGAAGATTACTGAAATTCGGTTTCGATCTTAAAACCTGTTTCAGTCGATCTTTAGTTTGATATATTTTGTTTTTAATCGGTTTTAAAAATAAGAAGAATACTCAGTTCTTCAGTATACCTATTTCGTTTTTTATGAGTGTGCTGCATAAATAAGTACCAGTGTTGTAGCCGTAAAAAAAACCAGAGGGTACACGCTATAAGCAGAGGGTATACGCTATGATCATGAACGTCTTGCTTAGATTATATGCTATAGCTTTATTTAAGAAACAGAGAATACACGGAGGTTCTTAAAAAATCCAAAAGGTATACGGCGTATACCTCCGTATACTCTCCACTACACCCCTGATAAGTACAGAACATATGTTTCCATTTTGTTAATTTTTCTTTCGAAATATTAAAAAAAAAGACATTTGCAGTTGTTTCCTATAGCGCAAAAGCCCCACCAGTGGCCGAGAAGGTTCTGCTCTCGAAGCTGGTAGACGGGAGGTGCTGGGTTCGATCCCAATCGCGCTCGTCGGCCTAATCGTTCGGAGTTTTCGTGGTTTCCTTCTAACCTTGGACTTCCAAGCGTAAATACAGGTTGGGTTCCCTTAGAAAGACCCCCCCCCAGGGAGGGCATTCCCCTCCCTTAGGATCTATATCTCTCGAGTTGATAATTGACTAACATAAACACAACCAACCTATAGTGCAAAAAATGCTTAAAATGTTGTTAAGAAAAATGCTTCTTGATCTAGGAAAATATAACTACGAGTGAAACGATACAATAACCTCTTCCGAGTTATCCATGATTCCGAAAAGCGTCCTTTATCTTTAGAAACCACATAAACCCATATATATTCAAAATTTAAAAAAAAAAAAAAAGCATTTACAAAAATAAAATTTCATTTTCTACCACTGATTCTCGAAAACGTTTCCGAGTAATTTTTACGGTATTTTAATAAGTTTCCCAACCCGTAAAATATGTTTTTGGGATGCTGTCAATTCTCAATTAAACATTTTCATGCTCAGTAGACAAACGTGTTAAATTAATATCACTTGCAATCAGGGTTCTCGCTAACTTTTTACGAATGTTAGCATTTTGGTTTATCGGAAGTAAAAAACATTCGTCAAATGAAAAAAAAAAATTAGCAAAATGAATTCGTGGTGAAACATTGAAAATTAGATTTTTAAGTCCTTAATGTATCCCCCTTTTTTACTTTCTTCTATCTTTAGAAGAAGAAAGTATTGGATACGTGAAAAATTTCGACTTCCGGTTTTCGAAGGATTTATACGCTTTAGAATGCCCAGAACACGATTTGAGGGTTTTTAGAAAATGTCTGTCTGTGAGTCTGTCTGTCACTCTGTCACTCTGTGAGTCTGAATGTGACAAAAATTTTGTGGGCGCTCTATCTCAAGAACTAATGCACGGAATTTCACAAAACTTTATATTTAGTTAGACCTTGATATAAACTGGACCTGATTAGTTTTTGTTGAAAATCGCCCAACAGGTGGCGCTGCTATGAGGCATTTTTCACGATTTCTTCAATAGCTATATCTCAAGAACTACTGCACGGATTTTCATAAAACTTCAGAGTCAGTTAGTCCAGGATATAGTTTGGTGCTGGTTACGTTTTTGTGAAAATCGCCCAACAGGTGGCGCTGCTATGCTGCATTATTCATGATTATCGCAATAGCTCTAACTCAAGAAAAAATGCACGAATTTTCATCAAATTTCAGATTTAGTTAGTCCCTGATATAAATTAGTGCTGTTTAATTTTTGGTGTAAATCGCCCAACAGGTGGCGCTGCTGTGCTGCATTTTCACGATTTTTGCAAGAGCTGTATCTCAAGAACTATTGCACGGATTTTCATCAAACTTCAGATTTAGTTAGTCCTCGACATGAATTGACGTATAAATTAGTGCTGTTTAATTTTTGGTGTAAATCGCTCAACAGGTGGCGCTCCTATGCTGTATTTTTTCCGATTTCCGCAATAGCTTTATCTCAAGAACTAATGCTTGGATTTTCAACAAACTTCGGATTCAGGTATACCTTGATATCATTTAGTGCTGTTTATTTTTGGTGTAAATCACTCAACAGGTGGCACTGCTATGCTACATTTTTCAGAATTTCCGCTATAGCTCTATCTCAAGAACTAATGCACGAATTTTCATCAAACTTTAAATTCAGATATACTTTGATATGAATTGGTGCTAAATTCATGTAATTTCTTGTACTACTTAAATGATTTAATTGACGTGATTTATATAGAAGAAAGTTTTGTGATGGCCACAACATACTAGTTTCAATATGTTCTAAAATAATTGAAATAACATTTTTGCTTACTGTGGGCTTTGATTGATGCTAAATTGAATTGGCGTTCGGCAGAATTCTACGATACGGTTGAACATGATAAGTGACATCAATCGTTCAGTAATCTAAATAAGAATGTCAATTGTACTGATACACTCACACACACACACAAAAAAAAAAAGATGTGCAAATATTGAGCATGTAGCCGTCTGCTATTTCTCTCTCTCTCGCACGCGAGGAGCCAGCCAATAGCAATGAGGCGCATTTCCTCCCCCCGCGTTTTCTGCGGAGAGCTTTTGAAGTCACGTGACGCAGTAACATTCGAACTCTGCAGAGAGCGGCAGATTATTCTGTCAGTGACGATGGCGAATATTTGACTATGTGTTGTTATGTTAATAAAGTTTATTTTTCTACAAAACCTTCTGATTATTTGAGTCACCGAGATATTTTTATCATCTCCCTTCAATCCATTCTCTAAAATGGTGACCGCGGATTTTTGAACCTTCAACTTTCTCATAGAACGTCGAACTATTCAACTGTTTCATGGAACGTTTTGTTTAACTAGCAAAATGGCAACTGCTGAAACATCTGCCGTAGTCATTCCACCCTATATTCCTGTGGACCCTACATTATGGTTTCATATGCTGGACAGCACATTCGAATTAGCTACTCCTAAAGCTATCACTGAGTGGAAAACAAAATATAATTATGTTGTAGCGCATCTACCGCCTGCTACTGCTACTATGGTTCGAGATATAATTATGAGTCCTGATCCTACTGATCCTTATCAGATTTTGAAAGCAAAAGTTATCGAACGTTGCGGAGAAAGTCGTACTCTAGAAATACGGAAACTGCTAGCTGGAGAAAGCCTGGGTGACAGAAAACCAACTGAATTACTTCGATTAATGAAAAGACGGGCTGAAAGCCATAATATCAGTAACGATCTTCTTCTAGAACTGTTTACTCAACAAATGCCAACCACTGTGCAAACGATTCTAGCTTCCATTGAAAAAATTACTCCAGATAAAGCGGCGGATATTGCTGATAGAATAATTGAATTAACTCCTTCCAACATTAGTTCTGTTTCGATTCGAACACCAACAACTGAATCTCAGACACCACCAGCCATTGATATGCTCATAAAAGAAATCCAAGCATTACGCCAAGAGGTCGCTCATCTTCGTCGTTCAAGAAGTGTATCTAGAAGTGATAACCATCAGCGTAATCGTTCTCAGTCCCGCCATAGGGATGCAACATTGTGTTGGTATCACCAAAATATCAAGGAAAAGCAAAAAAGTGCCTAGCGCCGTGTTCTTATTCGGAAAACCAGAAGCGGGAAGAGTAGCGGCGACGGACTTCTCCCCAGCACCTTCTCGTCGCCTTTTCGTTAGAGACAGAAATACAGGTATGTGTTTTCTAGTCGATTCTGAATCTGATGCCTCACTTGTGGCCGCGAATAAAAATGACAAAACTAAGCCTGTTCTCCAAACCTTTCGTGCTGCTAATGGCACAAAAATTAATGTGTATGGTCGTAAATGTATTAATATCAACTTAGGCCTACGCCGAAATTTTACATATTCTTTTTATATTTGTGATGTTTCATGTGCTATTTTAGGAGCTGATTTTTTGCATAATTTTAATTTAAAACTTGATTTACGGAATCGTCGTCTTATTGATTCCACTACTAATTTAAAAGCTCCTGCTATATTAAGTACTTGTAATATATTTTCTGTGAAACCCAATGTTGTAAATGATATATATGGTAAATTATTATTTAAATTTCCTGAAATCACGAAATTACCGGATCCTAACCAACCGGTTAAGCATAATACTGTGCATTATATAAACACTAAGGGGCCTCCAGTCGCTGCTAAGCCTAGACGGCTAGCTCCAGATCGGTTAAAAATTGCCAAAGCTGAATTTCAGCACATGCTACAACTCGGTCATATGAGACCTTCTAAAAGTAATTACTCTTCGCCTTTGCACCTGGTGCCGAAGAAAGGATCTGTCGATTGGAGACCTGTTGGTGATTATCGTGCTCTAAATGCACAAACTGTTAAAGAGAAATATCCTATCCCTTGTATCGCAGATTTCACTGCTGAATTACATGGTAAACAAATCTTCAGTCACATTGATCTAGTAAAAGCCTACCATCAAATTCCCATAAATTCTGATGATGTACATAAAACTGCGATTTGCACTCCATTCGGACTTTTCGAAAGCACTTGTATGCAATTCGGCCTTTGTAACGCTTCCTCAACTTTTCAACGATTTATTGATGACGTAATTCGTGACTTAGGATTTGTTTACGCATTTCTTGATGATTTTCTAATTGCATCAAATAATGAAACTGAACATTTAGAACACCTTGAGTTGTTGTTTTCTAGACTTAAGGAGTATGGTCTGTGTATTAATGTTGATAAATGTAAATTTGGCCAATCCACTATCGATTTTCTAGGATTCAAACTTTCAGCTGAAGGAATTGAACCCTTACCTTATCGTGTAAAATGCATCCTAGATTTCCCCCAGCCCTCTACCTTAACTCAACTAAGACGCTACTTAGGTCTTTTCAATTTTTATCGACGGTGCATTCCCAAAGCTGCCGATATTTTAGCTTTACTCGTTAAATTCTTAGAAGGACACAAAAATACGAAAAAACATCCCCGTTCCAATGCTAACAAAACTGAGCAATTACAATGGAACGATGAAGCCATTCTTTCCTTCACTGCTTCAAAAGAAGCTATAGCTCGAGCTACATTATTACGACATCCAATTCCTGGCGCCCAGCTAAGCTTATGGGTCGATGCCAGCAATGTCGCAATTGGTGGATCTTTAATGCAACTCTCCGAAAACCAATGGGAACCAATAGCATTTTATTCCTGTAAATTAAATAAATCTCAAAGAAATTGGTCTACTTATGATCGTGAATTATTTGCTATTTATTGTTCTATAAAAAAATTCAGACACATGCTAGAAGGTCGGAATTTCATTATTTATACAGACCAAAACCCCCTTACATTCGCATTTCAACAAAACCCTGATAAATGTAGCCCACGTCAATTGAGACATTTAGACTATATTTCACAGTTTTCTACTGATATTAGATATACTAAAGGCTCTGACAACATTGTGGCCGATGCATTATCTCGAATTGAGATAGATTCAATTTCTCCTAATGTGTTAGATTTTAAAGAGTTTGCCACTGCTCAGACAAATGATGAAGAGCTAAAACAACTTCTCGAATTTGACACCACTTCATTAAAATTAGAAAAACATTATTTTCCACTCGAAGATGTACATTTATATTGCGATATGTCACAAAAACATCCTCGACCATTTGTTCCTAAAAGTATGCGACAATCAGTTTTTTCAACCTTACATTATTTCTCACATCCAGGTATCTCAGCTTCATTAGATTTCATTTCTAAACGATTTGTATGGCCTGGCATGCGTAAGGATATAAAATCTATGGTTCGCAGCTGTACGAAATGTCAAAAAGCTAAAATCTTTCAACACACCAAATCACCAATTGGTACATTCTCTGAACCTGATGCTCGTTTTGCCCATATTCATATTGATTTTATCGGACCTTTACCATCATCCGATGGCAATCAGTATTGCATGACCATCATTGATAGGTTCACGAGATGGCCCGAAGTTATACCCACATCTGATATGACTGCAGAAACAACTGCTCGTACATTGATACACAGTTGGATTTCCAGATTTGGAACCCCTGTTACCATCACTACTGGTCAGGGTAGAAATTTTGAGTCCACTCTTTTCAAAGAGCTTACAGATAGATTAGGATGTAAACGCATCAGAACTACAGCATACCATCCACAGTCTAACGGTTTTATTGAAAGATTCCATCGCCATCTTAAGAGTTCTCTTAAAGCTCACAATCAAATTCAATGGACTGAAATCCTCCCCATTGTCTTACTTGGTTTACGCACTGCTCTTAAAAATGATATCCAAGCGACCTGTGCTCAACTTGTTTATGGCACAAATATCAGACTACCCTCTGATCTCATAAACACTGAAACTATAAATCAACCACCTACTCTTATATACGTCACTGAGTTAACTGAAAAAATGAGAAAGTTAAATCCCATTGCCACTGCAATGCACGGCAATCCTAAAATTTATGTCAATCCCTCATTAAAAACCTGTTCACACGTGTTTCTTAGATCAGATAAAGTCAATCCTCCCTTATCACCCCCTTATACAGGACCTCATCGAGTGACTGACAGGTCTGAGAAAACGTTTGACTTGGAATTAAACGGGAAGCGCTGTACTGTATCTATTGATCGCATTAAACCTGCGTATCAATTAGCAGATTCTATTTCACCTTCCCAACCTCAAAAACAAAATGAGCCCATAAATTTTCCAACTACTCCTGTTGACCACCCAACCACCAAATCTGGTCGTAAAGTTCGTTTTCCGAAACATCTCGTTACGGATTATATTGTTTAAAACATTTGATGTATATAGTGTGCATATTATTTCCTTCTCAAAAGTATTGTTTTTCATGTAATGCATAATATATTTTCTATTTTTTTTTGCATCATATGTACTTCAATTTTACTCAAAACCTTTCTTATGTATCTTATTAATTGATACCTTTTTGTAATCGCGACTTCGTCACTGGGGACATACTCTGTAGCCGTCTGCTATTTCTCTCTCTCTCGCACGCGAGGAGCCAGCCAATAGCAATGAGGCGCATTTCCTCCCCCCGCGTTTTCTGCGGAGAGCTTTTGAAGTCACGTGACGCAGTAACATTTGAACTCTGCAGAGAGCGGCAGATTATTCTGTCAGTGACGATGGCGAATATTTGACTATGTGTTGTTATGTTAATAAAGTTTATTTTTCTACAAAACCTTCTGATTATTTGAGTCACCGAGATATTTTTATCATCTCCCTTCAATCCATTCTCTAAAAGCACTTGTGATTTGGCGAGTCTAATCTTCCGTTTACTTGCCAAATGAAACATTTTGTCGTGATTTGGCGCAATGGCGAGCGGCAGCGAGAACCCTGCTTACAATAACATTAATATTACTATTTAGTTATTCTTGCATGTAAAGGACTTTTTTTTTTAGAGGTGTGGGTTTGAAATTGGCAACACTATTTCTAATCACAGTCAATTTGTCAGCTGACCGATGATTTGTGCTCAGTATGTTTTCCCATTTCACCATAAATAGACTTCCGCCAGAACAACGCTTGCAAATTGTGCAAAACAACATCAGTTTATTGCGGGAGACATTTGATGAGCGCATAATTTCGCATAATGGACCTGTGAACTGGCCTCCACGATCTCACACCAATGGATTATTTTCTTTGGGGATATGTGAAGTCGCTGGTCTACGCCGATAAACCACAGACGTTGGACCACTTGGAAAACAACATTCGCCGCTTTACTGCTAATATACGCCCCCCAGCTGCTCGATAAAATGGTCGAAAATTGGATTTCCAGATTGCGCCGCTTCATTCGAGCCAGCCGCGGCGCTTATATGACCGAAATACTTTTTATCCCCTTAAACTACAACTACGTGTGAGACTCTTGGTCTTGTATTCGGGCTAAAACTGATTATCATGGGCCTAACCCGTAGTGCATCGGTCGGCCCGAATGTAAAAATTACGGGGATGGCCCCTGGTACAATGATCAAACCAAATGTAAATATCACGGGCATGGCCTGTGGTATACCACAATTGTTACATCTACGCATTGTTGGTATCTACCACAATTGTTATATCAGATTGCAATTATTTACCAAATATTCCACAAAATTAAACCAGTTGCATCTTACACATATACATTTAAATTGCGTAAGTCGTGCGCGTTTGGTACAGCTTAGACAGATTTGCCGAAAACCGTGGAATGGCTCGAAGGCTGCGCGATCTTGTTTACGTTTTGGACCCAGGCTATTGAAATGTAAATCTTAGGTTAAGGGGTTAAACACTAATGGTATAAAATTATTTATTTAAAAAAAAACAATATCATGGCCAATAACATTATTTTTGTTTTTACTTTCTTCTATCTTCAATAGAAGAAAGTATTGTAATCGAAATTTTTTTCGACTTCCGGTTTTCGACGGATTTGCATGTTTTAGGGGTCAGAGATTCCAAAAAACATGTTTATAGAAAATGTCTGTCTGTGTGTCCGTCTGTCCGTCTGTCCGTCTGTCCGTCCGTCCGTCTGTCCGTCCGTCCGTCCGTCTGTCCGTCTGTCCGTCTGTCTGTCGCCATTGTACCATCAAAAAGCGTATGAAGTTATGTATAGAATTAAACCAAAATTTTATTATAAGTTTTTGGCTATGGCAAGCAGGTCCTCCCGGAATTTGGAAAAAAATCGCCGGTAGGGGGCGCTGGTATAACAATTTTTGTGCGATTTTGAATATTGTACCATCCAAAAGTGTATGGAGTTATGCATAGAATTGAACCAAATTTTTAGTTTAAGTTTTTGGATATGACAAGCAGGTCCTCCCTGAATTTGGAAAAAATTCGCCGGTAGGGGCGCTGTAAATGCGTTTTTTTTGTGCGATTTTGAATATTGTACCATCGAAAAGTGTATGAAGTTATGCATAGAATTGAACCAAATTTTTATTCTAAGTTTTTGGCTATGGCAAACAGGTCCTCCCTGAATTTGGAAAACATTCGCCGGTAGGGGGCGCTGTAATAGCGATTTTTGTGCGATTTTGAATATTCTACCGTCCAAAAGTGTGTGAAGTTATGCATAGAATTAAACCAAATTTTTATTTTAAGTTTTTGGATATGGCAAGCAGGTCCTCCATGAATTTGCAAAAAATTCGCCGTTAGGGGGCGCTGTAATAGCGATTTTTGTGCGATTTTGAATATTGCACCATCGAAAAGTGTATGAAGTTATGCATAGAATTGAACCAAAAAAAATTTTAAGTTCTTGGCTATGGCAAGGAGGTCCTCCCTTAATTTGTGAAAAAAATCGCTCGTAGAGGGCGCTGTAATAGCGATTTTTGTACAATTTTTGTGCCATTTTGAATATTGTACCGCCGAAAAGTGTATGAAGCTATGCATAGAATTGAACCAAATTTTATGTGTTTATTTTTGGTCATGTCACGAAGGTCCTCCCTGAATTTGGAAAAATTCTGCCGGAAGGGGGCACTATAATTGCGATGTCTGTACCATTTTCATTATTGTACCATCGAAAAGTGTATGAAGTTATCCATATAATTGAACCAAATTTTTTGTGCATGTTTCTGGCTATGGCAAACAAGTCCTCCCTGAACTTGAAAAAATTCCGAAAGAAGGGGGCGCTATAATTCCGATCTCTGTGCCATTTTCATTATTGTACCATCGAACAGCGTATATAATTATGCATACAATTGAACCAAAATGTTTGTGCTTGTTTTTGGCTTTGGCCAACAGGTTCTCCTTGAATTTGGAAATATTGCGCGGTAAAGGGGCTCCGTGCTAGCGATTTTTGTATACTTTTCTTGATTTTTTGTAGTTCTATTGTGCATCGGCGGCTCATGCAGCGGCGGGAACTCGCTTCCTGCTATGCCGGCTATTCGCAAACAGCTGATAACGACAGAATAAGGAAAAATTAATAATTTTAACAAATATCATGATATAGATTAACTCGTTTTTAGTCCGTTTAATTGATTTGAGCAGAAATTTAAGATGAAAATCAAAGTTGGTATAGTATTGAACTAATAATATTGAAGTATTAACATGTGTAACTAGGTTTTGAAATATTAAGATGTATAAGATAGAAGAAAGTTTTGGGATTGGCACATCCAACTAGTTTATTTCGTTTTAAATCTGTATACCTCAATTAAAAGCACCCTTTATACCTACACTTATGCAACTGAAAATATTTAATTTAGAATTGATAGCATTCTAAAATTCGCTATTTCGGTTTGAGAAAACTGATTAATGTAATGTAAAAACTACTGGGAATGTTTCCGAAAATCAGTGGTAGCAAACGGAACTTTGTTTTTATATTTGTTTCTTTAAATCTCCAAAATATATTGGTTTCTGAATTTTCTAAATATAAAAATACTTTCCGGAATGACGGATAACTCGGAAGATGTTATTATATATTTTCGTTCGTGGTTATATCACATTTTCGTAGATTAATAAATATTTCAATATCCCACCTTTTTTTTCGCCCTAAAGCGTAGAAAATATTTAGCCTTTCCTAAGAGCAAACTTTCTCAAAGATATTAATTTATTTCTTCAAATGATAGGGGAGACCGGGGCAGATTTTCCATAGGGGCAAGTTTTCCAACTCGCTTTAGTTTTTAAATGAGCCGCTAGGTGACGCTAGCGAGTGAACTGGCTGAAGTGGTAACATCTTACACACCATCTACAAAAGTTATAATTTAATAGCTGCTATCACTTCGTCAGGGGAGCTGTTTTTTCATTTTTTAAACGATGAGTAAAATTTCAGATCTTTATTAAAACGTAAAATAAACGTACCAGCGTTACTGTTTTGACATTGCATGCACTAAAAAAGGGGTTTCTTTCTTCAGGTAACTATGCGTTTGTTTCGCAAATAACTTACACCGCTATTCGTCCAGGTAGTGTAAAAGTCCAAATATGGCGACGGGGCAGATTTTCCAACAACATTCTAGGCAGGTTTTCCAACGTGTTTCTCGTTGGAAAACGACTCCCCCCCCCCCCCCCCACCCTCCTAAATCGGCTAGTCTTGTTGTATCAAAAGTGAATTTATTGCGTAGTAAAATCGGCCAAATAACCATATATACTAAGAACCCACTTGATCATTTGGTCATTTCAGTAAAACTATCAATATAAAAAACAAGGTAAATTCAAAAATATAATAAAATGTTAAATTTTTCTAAAATGGATTCATTTAATGAATCCATTTTATGTTAATTATGCCTTTATAGTCATAAGCTATAACACTGAGATCGAAGTGTGTATGGACCCCTCAAAAAGCAAATTAACCGTGCTTAGAGCTGCTTCACTGGCGTTAATCCACAGTCAATATTATGGCGGGTTTTAAACGTTAAAGAATTTTCCCACTGAATCCTGAAATATTTACAGACTCTACTTTTATGCCAACCTACTTTTCTGACAGGCCAGCTCCTATAGCACCAAATCTTGAAAGCACCAATAATCCTGAAAATATTTCAAACTTTCCTCAATAACCTATTCCCTCCCCCCCCCCCCCAAAAAAAAGAACAACAACACTGAAAGCATCTAATCCTTCTATACCAACGCAGGCCTAGCACTTCCAAAGAAGCTGTTCCTTAAGTTCTACTCAAGCTTTCCCTATTGCTTATGAAAAAGGCGTTTCATCTACATCCAAAGAGACTTTGCCTACACTAAAAGAAGTTAGGACTTTTGCGAAGGCTGCACTAAGGAGGGAAACACGGCGTGGAAAGAAAAATAGGAGGTATTGTACTGACTGATTCTCCTGTTAAAAATCAACTGAAAATGGAAAAAAAGATTCATCTAAAACACGGAAAACTGCAAAAGGAATCGGATAAAAGGGGAAAGAATAAACAAAACCCAATACTGGCCAGGGAGCTGTTTGGACCTTCGTCTTGAAATGTAAAATGGTTAAAACTGTTTTTTATGTTACTGTGCATTTAGTTCACAATAAAAAATACTTATTAATTAACAAGCAAGATTTATTACCTGTGTTTTACCATTTAAAGTAAAGTTGGAAAACTTGCCCCTGACCATTTTTAGTAGGCTGGAAAACTTGCCCCGCATACAGGCACATTTTCCAACGTAACATGATTAGACTTAACCATTTTTTTTTAAGTATATTTAGTTTTTTGAAAAATAATTGTGCCAGCTTGTACAGTAAGTTCTAGGGAATACAATGATATCCTGTAAATATCAAAATGGATAAAAATAAAAAATGCAAAAATATAATTGTAAAAAGTTGGAAAGTTTGCCCCGGTCTCCCTTACAAAGAAAACATCGCGGCAAATTAAACTAAACTATAGCCTTCCTTGATGACCAGTTTGGTCTCCCTTAAAATTTATATTTGGGAAAGCATGCTAAAGCATTCTCTTTTATTCATAATTTAATTTACTTGTACTCCCTTAAATATAATTCATATATTCCCTTAAGCCAATATTAGTTTTTGTTGCATTAAAATATCTCAATTTGTTGATTTTCTGTAAGCAAGTAAACCCTATTGATTTACAATGAAGTTATACGGCGAAATATTAGAGATATCACCATGTTGGCGACAAACTTGGCGGCATTTGGTGGCAGAACAGGGTCCCCCCTATGGTTATGGTGGTGGGTAAATTACCCATATATGCACCTTATAGGTATGGTGATGCATTAAATGCAGTTCAATAACCAATGAGATGCGTTTCATTTGGGTGTTGTCATTAAACAATTAACGAATAATCGCGATTTTTGAGCCACATACGATAACGTAATATATATATATAGATACGAATTCCAGAAGACCTATCAACTGGCCTTTCAACCTATAACCCAGATATTTACGAAAACTAACTAGTATGTAAAACATCTGTATCTTAATAGATTTCTAAGATAAAATTTTCTTGTGCAAAAAATATTCTGCTTTTAATCGGGTTTAAACATAAGGATGTTACTTTAGCTCAAGTACCTGTTTTTATAACACTTTCCAAATTAGTTGAAAAGTGTTTATATCTTCGGTTTGTCTGTCCGCCATCTATCCGTACTCCAACTCGCTTAAATATAATACTGAAGTCTCCCGTGGCATGTTCGGTATTGAAAATGAAGTCTGTAGCATTCATAGTTCATTTACAGGGGCACTCAAAAGTATCCCGTTACATTATAGTGTATGAGGAAAAAATCATTTGCGGGATACTTTAATAGTGTTTCGCAATTTTAAACATAATGAAATTTATACACGTTATTGAGGTTTACTGCAAGATTCTTGCAGTAGAATATTATGTGCATCACATTTATAGTTCATTTACAGGGATACATAAAAGATTTCGGATACTGTACTGTATCCGATATAATACTGTATTGTTTGTTAGTATTATTGAAAATATGTTATCAATTATGGCATTCGTTTTAAGTTTAACTAAATTTTTTCACACTACGTGGTGTGTGTAAACTCTGTAGTCTATATACAGGCCTACGCAGAAGTATTCGTAAACATTACTGAGAATGAGCGTGAATTGCTTGCATGTGCTTTTTACTTTGAGTTATGCATTTTCAAGATCAACCACATTTAGTATACTAAGAGATGTTTGTGGCAGTAAAGTCACAAAAACTGGATACATGGCCACCTATGGACAGTAATTCCTGGAAGTGTGATTTCAGTAGCTTTAAGCGTGTTTTCGCCTGAATTCAATTTCAGCTTGTTATTTAGCGTCTATAAAAATTTGTACATAATATACCAGGGCTGTAGAAAAGTTATCAAGTACGTTTCTATCTATTGGAAGAAATTGCTAAAGGTGAATATTAAATTGTGTTAAGCATTTTCTAACTAAATTAATTTTAGCATACTTTTAGAATATTTAGAAATATATTGCTCATATACAAAGCTGCACAAAGGAATCGGAGTATCTTTGCTGTTATGTGCAGTAATTGTTAAAATTTGTTTTTCAAATGCGCTATGCGTTTTCTAAAATGTTTAGTTTGGCGTCGCCTTTACCTTACAAAACGGCAAAGTTTTGTTAAAGTAATCTGGAAGTGTTGGAAAGTGTGTCTTAATCTATGCTTGACGCATAATTTTTCTTTCTTTTTATTTTTTATTAATGTGCATGCATAACTAAAGAATGAATTTTACAATTTTGGTGGGGGGTTTTCCTCTAAGTGTGAAAAACAAATTACACCTGTTACCTACAAAATATACCAATATTCACCTTCTAAGTGCAAACTTTATTAGTGAGATTAATTTACTTCCTGAAATGATAGGATGGAAACAACTATTCCAGGAAATTAAATTAAATCTGCCTTCCAGATAACCTATTAATTGTGCCCTTGAGCCTATTAATCGGATGTTAACGAAAACTAAGTAAACCATTTGTATATTAAGCGTAATTTAGACTCAGTTTTGTATTATCCATGTAAAAATGTTTAAGAAAGGTTCTAAATTAATTTAATAATTTCTGTGATGAAAGGTTGTTGCTTATTAAGTTTTCCATGTTTAATCGACTTTAACAACGAGAAGAATATTTAGTTCTACAGTATAATTTTTTTTTTGTTTATGTGCATTACATAAATAAATATAGGATGGATGTTCCGATTTTAGTAGTTTTTCCTTCTTAATATGTAAAAACAAGCCGGAAATTGCACGTCAAACGTGGCAAATGAGGTGCGTTCGAACTATAACTAGTTTTATAAATATTTAGATCTTGGTGCAATAGCTGTTGCACTCTTATTCAAAAATGCATGAATGCAAAATTTATTACGATTATGTATATTAAATTCAGTAACACAGAAATAATAGGGCTCCATCTTAAATAGGACGTAATCAACATGGCAATCTAGAATCATTACCTATCATGTAATATCATTGAATTAATTACGTATGATAGGATTTAATAGAATGAAGAAAACTTTTATTAATATCTTTTTAAGTTTTGATTCGATTTTCATAAAATTTGAAATGACACGACAAAATTCTGCAACGATTACATATATAAAATTTCACACCATTTGCGTGGGTAGTTTTTGCGCTGCTATATGCGGACAGACGGACAGACAGATTGGCAAACGGACGGACCCAATGACGACTATAGGTGCGACGTATTTATATAACTCGAACGCGCCTAAAAACTTTTCCCGTGTTCCCGTAAAAATGTATAGTAATATTCACTTTCCAAATGCAAACTTCATTAGCGAAATTATTATTATTTTTTTTTTTTTTTTGTCAAGTGACAGGGTGGAAATAGCTAGCGCAGGAAATTAAATTAATGCGCCATGGAGATAACCTTTATTCTCGCCTTCCAGTCTATTAAACAGATATTTATGAAAACTAAGTAAACTATTTGTATCTTAATCACATGGATGAGTAACTGAGTTTCAATTTCTCATCATCCATGTAATTGGGTTGTAGAAAAGTTCTCAATTAAATAAGATGGCTTGTATGATAAAATGTTGTTGTGTTAGAAATATTCTCTTCTTAATGAACTTTCAATACAAGTCGTAAATTGTGCGTCAAACGTGGCAAATGAGGTGCTTTCGTACTATAACTAGTTTTATAAATATTCAGATCTTGGTCCAATAGCTGTTGCACTCTTATATAGAAATACACGAATACAAAACTTATTACGATTATATATATGAAATTCCTTAACACGAAAACAATCTGACTTCATTTTAAATAAGACATAACCAACATGGCACGTTGGAATCATTACCTATCATCGAATTAATTACGTATGATAGAATTTAATAGAATGGAGAAAACTTTTATTAATATATTTTTAAGTTCTGATTCGATTTTCATAAAATTTGAAATGACTCGACAAAGTTCTGAACGATTATGTATATTAAATTTCAAACAATTCAGTTGGGAAGTTTTTGCGCTATTATATGCGGACAGATGGACAGACGAACAGACAAACAGACGGACGGACCAGACGACGACTGCGGGTGCTATTTATTTATATAATTACGAACGCACCTAATTAGGAAGTTAATTCTTCAGTGTATCTATTTTACTTTTTATGTATGAGTCTGCATAACTATAGCATCCTTAGTATCAAAACAATATTGGCTATATTGAAGCTCAATATCGTTTCAATATTCTAAAATGGGAAATGCTTAAAGTGAAATACCCATGTTGGTTAAATATGCGTTTTACTTTGGAAATATTTGCAATTAAGGTCAAATAATACAGAAAAATTGGATTTGCAATTGAAATAATTGCAATAAAATGGCAAATCTTTCGTGTCAGGTTCGAAGCGACATTGATAAAATATAAATATTGTAATGTTGGGGCAATATTGTATGCCAATATTGCCAACATCATCTAAAATGTAATCAATATATAGCCAATACTGATTAGTAATCTGTGGCCAACACAAAACTTTTCTCTATACTATTCTATTACATTAACCTTTTGGGGACAAGCGACACGTAATAGCACACTCAGAATCCTCGATAATTCCCACCAATTACTTTTTATTGAAATCTTTGCTTTATTCAATCATAGCATTTCTGCGATTCAATTTGCCAAAAATTTCTGTTTTCAAAAATCAGTGGTAAAAGATTAAAAATTCTGTAAAGAATGTTCGTCACGAAGGGGTTAATTTATAGTAACATCAACGATTATGAATAAAAATACGATTATTTTTTCGAATTTAACATGAAGTTAAATGAACAGTGAATTAAAGGAAGCACAAAACAACAGCGCTCCTGTTGGGTGTTAAAATTTTAAATTGCATCGACATGTATATTTTTAATTATTGAATTGAAATATAAAATTGATGCATTTCTACACAACAGAAAATAAGGAACAGCTATAATGTTCAGCAGAAAAAGCATAACGATAATACTTCACAACCGAATTCGTAGCTAAAAGTTAGCGTAAAAAATGAGCTATTCTGACAACAATCTGGTTAAATCCCGTCCATTAATTCTTGATATAGAGCGACCAAAAAATTTGCATAACACTCAGACAGACAGACATTTTCCGAAACGTAAAAATCTATCAAAAAAAAAGAAGTCGAAAATTTTCACAATTCCAATACTTTCTTTCATATATGAGGGGCAGTCAAAATAAAACATAACACCCGCCGTAAAACACATTCATAGCCAAAGGTGGTAACATTGTTGTAACATATCGATACTTTCACCTCGAGGGCTGGTAGAAATGCATAATGAAAACTCACAGGTAATAATTGTTTTTTTTATTATTACAGTGAAACCTCTCTAAGGAGACCACTCATTAGATCATAAAATATCGGTCTTTCAGCGAGGTGGTCTCTGAATAGAGGTGATGGGTAAAGCAAAGTTTCATGAATTACATACTACAAAAACAATTGTTATTCAATTAGTTTATTATATTTCATGTCTATACAGCTTTAAAGAAGGAATTAATTGTATTTTGCTTTGGTTTTAACAATTTCTGTTTCTAAGCATACTTTGACCGTTTTTACCGTTTAAACAAATTATTTATATAAGTATCATCTGTAACAGGCATAAAACTTTCTATCAATCTATTGATTTCAACAATTGTTTGACATGAAATAGAAGCTTAAATTGGCAGAAGCTCGTCGTCTGAATCAGAACGAGCTTCTAAAATAGATTTTTAAAAATCCCGATTGTAGTATCATTTATTTGTTTTTATAAATGACTGTCGAATTTATTTTTTAATATAAAAATTTTAAAGTCTACGATTTCTCCCAATCTTCCCATAAATCATCGTAACACTCGAGCTTCCTCATATTTATGTTATTTATCGTCATAATCAACGTTAGCTGCATTTGATAGATGAATCACTTCATCTTCCGGGGGGGGGGGGGGGGGGGTGAGATGACCTTGATTCTCCAGGTCTAAGGAAGTAAACTTAGCTGAGCGTATTTTCTGGAGAGAAGAGGAATTTTGAGATTTCCCCATGCAAAAGAAAGTAATCTGCGACTGAAAAGTTGAAAAGCGGTCTTTCAGGGAGGGAGCCGGGAAATAGTGGTCTTTTAATGGAGGAAAATTAACATTGAGCCTATAGCCAAAAATTATAGACCATAAATTAACGGTCTTTATGAGAGGTGGTCTCCTTAAAGAGGTGGTCTTTCAGGGAGGTTTCACTGTATATCTTTGAAGGTGAGCGCAATGAAAAATGTGTTCGTCCAGCATTAGAAACGGAGAAAAGCAAAGAAGAGCAGAGAAGTGTGGTTCGGTTTTTGGTGGCTGAGAATGCTGGAATACGCGAAATTCATCGTCGCATGTCTGCTGTCTATAGAAAACACTGCATGTCACTGACAAGTATCACGAGTGGCATAAGAGATTCCACTTTTAAATAACAAAAAACTTGCATTTTTCCAAAGAAAAACATTTTAATAAAAATTTGTACATATGTTAGTAACAAAAATTCACTTCAGATGGATCAAGGATATGTGTAAAATATTCAGGCAAGATAACAGACAATAACATGTACTAGTTTCTATAAAAAGATACATCGAAGTTCAAAAAACAACATTTTTGAGAAAATTGAATTTAAAGTTTATGTATGTAATGTTTATCTATGATGTAAATAAACTTAATTACTTCTCGTTGTCGTAAAAACAAAAGTAATATACCATTCGAAAGGGGAAAAATAAAGGATTCAAAATGTTAAAAAGTCAAACAAACGAGAAGGACGCACTTCACGGCAAGGCGATCCCCAAACAGGACAGGCCCATCGAGTCATTACTCCTGATGTGATTGCGCAGGTTGATGGTCTTATCCGGGAAAACCGTCGAATTACAGAGGAAGTAATTCGTGTTCAGGACTGTGTCGATTTTCACATTTTTAGCCTCTTGAAGAATGACATTCGTGTGAGGTTGTGGATCCGTCAGAAACCTAACTCTTTCTACAAGACTGGAATTGATCATCTCGTCTCCCAGTGGGATAAATGTCTTCACAGTTCTGACAATTATTTTTTAATAAAAATTTTCCATATTCACTTTTTAGGGTGTGCTCGGTTTTCATTTGTCTGCCCCTTATAGAATAAAGTAAAAATATCATTTTGTTACTAGGTATGGATGCATTGATATTGATCATTCATTTTGTTCCATTAAAAAAACACATTTTTAAATAACCCCGAGTAAATTTTGTTTGAATGCATTTAATTTATTATATTTGCTGGGAATTGGAAGGCTCTATACCTGCCATGTTAAATTAATGTACTATTCTATAATGTACTATGTATATTTTTTACTTTAAAAAAAATCTGGAATAAAAAACACTTTTAATTAACAAAAAACATTTTAATAAAAATTTGTAAGTATGTTAGGGGCTGTGCATATAAAACGTTATCAACTTTTTGGTATTTTTGGGACCCCCCCCCCTTGCGATATCGTATGTTATCATCCCTCGACCCCCCCCCCCCTCCCAGTAATGATATCGTTATCATAATAATAAATAATAAAAATGTATAAAAATTCTTTAGATTTTTGGAATTTTTTTTGTTTGTTTGTTTGGAGTGATATACAAATATTGCATTTATTTTTCTTATACTTTATTCATTCAAATGAAAAGAAGTCAATAAAATATCAATTTATATATGAAACAACTTCATCTCAAATAACACTTAAAAGAAACAGGCTGTTTATTAAAAGTATTTAATAATAGCTTTTCGTTGCATAATGCATCCAACAGTAATAATGTCTTTTTGAACTTGCCCCCTCACGGGGTGGGGCAGACAGAACTTCTTATCAGCAAAACAGGCGGGCAACATTTCCTTTTATTTACTTGTTAAATACAAGTATAATTTCAAACATACTTCGCATTATACTTTGTTGAACAGAGGATTATATATGCATACACGTTGGGGTATTCCATATTTTGGAACTGAATAATTTTACAATCATTTAAGGATTTAAATAATAACTTTTGTATTTTCAGGAAAATAGATAACAGAGTAAGAAAGATAACATACTATTTTGATGTAAAGACCAAGTTGCAAATAAGAAGAGAAAATTTTGGTTGCACCAAAAATGATAACGTAATCTAAACACAAACCCCCCTCCCCCTAGAGATATCTTACGATATCATGTGCCAGACTCTCCCTCCCCCCTAAAATGATAACGTTATATATGCATGTCCCTTAGTAACAAAAGTTCACTTCAGACTGATCAAGGATATGTGTAAAATATTCAGACAAGATTACAGACAATAACATGCACTAGTTTCTATAAAAAGATACATCGAAGTTCAAAATACAACATTTTGAGGAAATTAAATTTTAAGTTTATGCATGTAATGTTTATCTGTGATGTAAAAAAAATGAAATATTTAAAAAAAATTAACTTCTCGTTCTCGTAAAAACAAAAGTAACATACCATTCGAAAGGGGAAAAATAAAGGATTCAAATTATTAAAAAGTCAAACAAACGATTTTTTTTTTTGTGTGAATTTGTCAAAACTGACCATAATCAAACAAAAATTATTGTTGTTTTTTGCACACTGTCGATGAGTTAAAATAGCTCACTATTATGCTCGTTTGTTCAGTTAGTATCTCCAATAAAGAGTTTAGCAAAATTTAAATCAATTTATTAACCTAATGTTGGAAAATCCTTACAGAATACCATACTTCCTAGTACAATTTCTAGTCCAGTCATCAAAACATTTGGCACAAACAAATAAAAATTTTTAGTCATTGTAATATTTTATTACATTAAGTGTAACAATTTATATAAAGCAAATTAAATTATGGTATTAACATGTAGTATTATTATTATTTTTTAACTGCTGCTGACTGTTGTAGATGAAAACTTAAATATATCAGATCTCTGTGCAGTGCATACACACAATCAATTTGACTAAACACATATAGCAAAATAGTAGGCACTTCTGTACATTATAAGATAAATTGAATTTCATTTAATGATTTAATGACTTTTGTTTTAATAAACTTGTTTTTAATTTACAGAAGATTCCAACTTAATTTACGGAAGAGTAATATGAATTTTTGATTAACTTGGTCGGTCGTGTTAAATCGAAACAAATCGTGCAAAATGATACACTATTTTACAGGAAACAGGTCTGTCGAAACGTCGCGCGATGTCCTGCAGCAATGCAGTTATAGTGGGGTCCAGCGCATACTTCAAAACTGGACTAATATCAATTATTTTTCGAAAAAGTATAATTAATTTTCAGCAGTGAAATTACCCGCCGAAATTATTGAATATTAAATACGTGAAACTCTTCATATTACTAACTAAGCGTAAATTAACACATTGCTAACTAAGTGTTTTCACTCTGTTGGTTTACGCTTAGTTAGCTATGTGAAAAATTTAACGTATTTAATATTCAATAATTTCAGGCGTAATTCGGTCACTGCTGAAAATTAAGTATACTTACATTTGTTCACCTATGCTGGGCTTTATTTCGCCTCATATTTTTCCGTAGGGTTGTGTGCTCATGATTTTTGCATCTTGTGCTGCTGTTGCAGCCTTACCAACATTTAGAGTGAGAAATGACCAGACTGATCGTCCACGTAGCTTAATAGTTCAGAGTGTTGGACCGTTATTCCAAGGATCCGGGTTCGATTCCCGGATTGGACATTTTTCACTCTGTTGGTTTATGCTTAGTTAGAAATGTGAAAATTTTCACGTATTTAACATTTATTTTTCAATTTTATCTATCATAGATAATATAGATCAGGGATGGCGAACATATGGCACGCGTGCCGAACTTGGAACGTAAGAAAACATCTCGGGCACGCGAAAAAACTTATAGATTATATTCAGTTTATGGAGAACAATCCATTTTATGTTTGTTTGTTTTTTTACAAAAAGTATAGTTTTTTGTAACAGGTATATAATTTACTTTAAAATAACCCGTAAATTTTGAATGAATTAAGGTATTATAAATTTCAATGAAAGTGCCTTGTAGCGTTATTTTCTCGCCAAACCGTTTAACATATAGTGTTTTCCGAATCATTTTGCTTCTTTATGAAATTTCAAAGGTTCTTCAAAATTGAATTTTTAAATATAGTTTGCATAGTAATATACCTAATTGACACGCTTCTAGTTCAGATTAGGTTTTATTTTATTTAGGTTTAGGGTAATAAGTAATTTCAGGTTTTATTATATTGAATTTTAACTGTTAATGTAAATAAGTATGTATTTATTAAACCTGCTTCTACCTGAAGAACTAAAAATGATCTGATTCAGAAGTATACAATAAAAGAAAAACTCATTTATTAATTATTAATACGGAATTCGATGCGACATGACTATATTATTGAGTAAATACAGTATAATAAATAAGTTAAGAATCGAATTTAGTATAAATGTAAAAATATTTAAGTAAAAATTCTATAAAAATTAATTATTGGATTTTATCTAACAAGGGAACCACTTTTGGTGTTGCTCGCACCTAGCATTGAGACCTGGTGTATTTTAAAGCCCTATATTATGAAGTTTGAGAATCGATAAAATTTTTCTGTTAAAATAATATTTCTTGATTTTACAGCAGCATAACTTTCGGAAAATACCAGTTTTCGAGATCACTTATCGGACTATTAACATTGAATTTTTTTAAAGAAAAGCATTTAAAAATAAAAATTAGTTAATAATAAGTATAAAATATTGAAAAAAGTTCGAAAATTCCTTCAAAAACCCACAAATTTGATCTTGAAAAATTGCAACTTTATATTCATATTTTTGGCGGGGAAACAGTTGGCGTTTATTTTCAAAAGTAGAGCTTTCTGGCAACCCTAGCCAAATGTCATAGCTGTATTTGTAATAGCTAGAAATTGCTATGTCCGGTATATTTAGCAACAGTAATTTTTCTAAATTGTGTAAAAATATTAATTTATGATTACTTTTACCAAAGGACCATTTAATACAGCAACATTTCATTTTAAACATTCGAAACTTTATTCCATTCGATTTCAAAAGAAAATTGTTTGCTTATTTCCTATTTCACTAAAAAATAGTTTTCAATGATTTTCGAAGCTTTTATAGAATTATATTTATTACTTATATATTTATCGTCTGCATAGAAAAAGAATTAAAAACCTAATATTTCTTTCTTATGCTATCAATTATTTAAAAAAAAAATCGCAATCTGATATACTAGTAATATGTACTGTATATTTACTCTTTGGATAAAGCGGGCGAAAAAATTGTAGCGCCCTTTTCGGCGACTTAACTCTCTTTTGGCGTGCAATAAACAAATAAAAATATAATAATAATAAATTAAAAGTATAAAAAAGTATATAAAATATGATTTTAATAGAGAAATTTTATCGGTTCTCTAACTTTTATGTATAGGGCTACAAAACGCACCAGGTCTTGATGCTAGATGCGAGCAACACCAAAAGTGGTTCCCTTGTAAGTTAAAATGTTTCTGGCACGTCAGAACGTTGGTACATAATAATTTTGAAATTTTTGGCACGCATACTCAAAAAGGTTCGCCATCCCTGATATAGATAATACAATACAAGGAAAATACCATTACTTTCATATTTAATGTGCATAATTGTTTTTAATTTCACAAATTCTTCTATGCTTTAAAATATTTGAAATATTTATTTTTCTGCGTTCATGGTTACTTTCCGGATCATCAAATCTATACATTCCCCGATAATTATATCAAATTTACCTGTAAGAAATGAAGTTAATAGTCATAGTGAGGGCGTCGGCAGCACAAACCATCACCTCATCTAGCTCATTATTGAAATTACAGGATTAGATAGAATTGGATTAGCGTATTAGAATGGAATTGATCTGCCAACTCATATCTTCGTAGAAACCACCTGCAGACCCAATTTTTGTGGTTTATTGGGTATGCCTCTATTGAGTTTTCTAATAAAATTCCTCTCCACCTTATGGATCAGTTGCCATTGTAATATGCGATGATCAGATGCAAGAATTCCATTAGAAAAATCAATGGGGACCTACCAAATAACCGCTAAAATTGAGTCTGTAGGTGGTTTCCACTAAGATATCACCTGGCAGACCGGTTCCAATTTCATATACTAACCAAATCCGATTTAATACTAGATACAGACGTGAACTCGATGAAGTGATGGTATGTGCCGGCCTATCACTTTTTCCTCACGAAGAAACATATCATCAAATACGGCTAGCAAATTTATTTGTATATTACATCACTTGATGCAGCATAAATACAGGTCCATGTATTCGCAAAATACTTTAAATTAAAATTCGATAAATACATATTAGAAAATTCGGATATTCTTATTAATTAATATAAACAATATGAAATGTAAAAAAACATAAAAATCTGCATGATGGTGTATCAAAATAGAGAAAAATCTAGAGCAAAAATATTATTATGTTATACAGGGTAGACGTTATTTCGAACTGTATAGAGAGACTCGGGGCTCCTAACAAGACCCAATTGGCAAGCGCCCCGTTTGCCCGATGGTTCAGCCGGCTCTAACAAGATATTCATGTTAAATCAAATTAAAATTAAAAAAAATTTTGATTTAAAAAATAAAATGATTTTCGTTTAATGACTTGCGGATTTTTGTTTTTATTGAACGTATTTTTAGCTTATAGCCCCAGACTAATTTACAGAATTGAAATATAATTTTTGGATTATTTTGATCGATCGCGTTAAATCAAAACAAATCGTACAAAAAGATAATGCTTTGTTACAAAATGTTCAGTTTAAATCAAATTCAGATTTTAAAAAAAAGCCTTAATTATAAAATAAATTGATTATCGTATAATGATTTGGTGACTTCCGTTTTTAATAAACGTTGTTTTTAATTTACAGAAGGTTCTAACTTGACTTTAAAATGTACTATGATTTTTAAATTATTTTGGTTGATAGAGTTAAAACGAAATACGTCGTATAAAAAGATAATGCTTTCTTATAAAAAATTCATATTAAATCAAATTACAGGTTTACGTTTAATGATTTGATAACTTTTGTTTTTAATAAACATTGCTTTTAACTTAAAGAAGACTCCAGTTTAGTTTATATAATTGGAATATAATGTTTTGACTATTTTGGTCGATCATGTTAAATTGGAACAAATCATGTAAAAATATATATTTTAAAAAAAAGAAATACTTGTTAAATCAAATTCAAATAATAATAAAAAAAAAAGTTCGTGTAAAGCCAGAATTGGGTGTTTATCACATTTTGGATATTTAATAAAAGCAAAAAGAAATTCAAATTCTGAAATAAAAAGCTTCATCAATGCCGTAAGTCACTTTATTCACTTACACAAAATCTCTTTTAAAGCCCTCTTTTGTTTGAATTTTATTTGAAGATTTAAAATAATAGACTTTCAGTTTTCGGAATAAATGTATGCGTAGATTGAAGAAAGATTAACACGATTTGAGGGATTTGAATGATTTCTACCTTTATAAAAATTCTGTGAAAAAAAATTCGTTTCCTAAATTAAAGATTTAATTAGACACGTCATTAAAAAAATACTACGAAAATATTAAAACAAATTAATTTCTTAAAATGAACAAATAATTTATAAAAATACCTTTTAGGGTTATTTACTTAAAAAGTACAAACGGAACCATTATAAGATCACTCTTGTGTCTGTCAGTCCGTCTCTCACAGTCATTTTACTCGTAAACTATGGAACGTGTGAAGTTCAAATTGGCTGAAATACTAAAGGCTATTGACACACATATTTATAGATTATTAACCATTCACAAATATATTTAGGAAAAATGTAGAGGAGCTAATAAATTTATTTGGAAAAAATATTTTCTTTGTATATCGTGTGAAAGCTATCGTAACGCCGATTTCAAATAAACATTTCTTTTTATTTTAGGTATTATATTTTCAGAGATATCGTAGAAACTGTAATACAAAAATATGTCCCCTCCCTCTCTATTTTCGAATCTACTGAAACTAAAATTATGTAAAAATTAGGGGTAGTAGAAGTTAATTTAAACCTTGCAGGAAAACTATAGCGATTACCCTAGGTCACATCGTTTTTGAGAAAATCATATTTTTCCGTTACACACAAATTTCGATTTGCGGGGGATTTTGCAAAGGAGTTCAAAAGTGCTGGGGGTACCTATCATCGCAGAAGTATAAAAGGATTGTTGATAATGATTTTCGAAAAAAATTGTCTGTAATTAGCCAAGATGTTAACCCTTAAAGACACAGACGGTTTGGACATACATAAAGACAGGAGCGGCGTACTCTATGCGCCTTTGGCTTTTAAAGCCTAGATGACAACTACTTTTTAGACCCCTGTACGGTATGCTATTTCTTTCTCCCAGCTTATTTTGTCTCCAAAAAATAACGTTACCTTACAGACGCTAGCCGTAAAACAAAGCTTTACGATTAAATACTCTTTAGCAATTTTTTAAACTTCTAATCATCGCACATTTTCAACTTTTATACCGTCGTATTGGAAAAAAAAAAAAAAGTTCTTTTAAATGCAATTTATTTGAAAACTGTATCTCCATTGATTTTTGAGATATTAATTTTTTTGTAGTTTTCAGCGACATTTGTTTCATTTTGGCAACTCAAGTACTCCATTTCTGTAGAAAGTAAAGAAAAAAAAATTGAAAAATAGCAATTATATCTTTTTGTTGCCCCTTTCTCATAAAAACTGAAAAAAAGTAATTAAAATGCGTGCTATTTTGAAAAAATATTAATGAATTGCTTTCTTTTTGCTGCATTTGTGTATTATTCTGAGATAGTGACGTCCTACCCATACTTTATTGTAGATGTATACGATTGGATCGTAAATGAGGAATTCTTCAGCGGATTCGGATGACGTCGTTTTATATAAAATAAAATCGCGTGTTTTAAGTCTTAAAACTGAGCTACAGTAGAGTCCCGATTATCCGAATTCCCTTTAACCGAGTGTCCGCTTTCACTCGTTCACATAATTTTTTTTTTTTTTTTTTTTTTTTTTTTTTTTTTTTTTTTTTTAAATATTATGACCATTTTTTCACCCATTCTGACCAGAAAATCAGAGGTCTAACTTTTTACGACTGCTCTTTCAACTTCACCTAACACTTCATTCATAATGGCTGTTTCATAATAATAGAAGCCATGAAAAGAAATGAAATAATGGAAATGTCGTGGGCGACACTAAATTCTGAAAAGGCAGAATTCCTGTTCTCTAGTTTATTTATAATTAATATTTGTGTAATGCAATGCCCTGTTGTAGCATAAAAGCAATAAACATCAAATTGTTAAAAACAGACTAATTCAATAAGAATTAATCACATAATTACTATGGGATTCACGACTTGTTTGCATTGAGTGGCTCTCTCGATACGCCACTCGTGTCTTTAAAGGTTAATTAAAAACCTATCTGGAACACCGCAGCACCGAGCAAGGCGGCAATGCAACTTTGCGACCTCATTTCGAAGCACGCTTAGCACAATACCAAGTTTAAACTTTGAACAAGGGTATACAAGTTAATTTTCAGTAGTGAAATTAATCTCGAAATTATTGAATATTTAATAAGTGATTTATCACATTGCTAACTAAGCGCAGAACCAACAGAGTGAAAAATGACCAAGCCGGGAATAGAACCCGGAACCCTTGGAATAGCGCTCCAACTGCTCTACTATTTAATCTACGAGGACGATACCCTGCTTAGTGTCTCTCACTCACATACGTTGGTAAGGATTCAACTGCGGCACAAGATGGAGTAGTCTTCATGAATACAAAATCCTGCGCCTAAACATGAGACACAAATAAATCCAGCATCGCTGAACACATATACAAATTTAATTAATTTTTCATTTAATTTTTCCGAATTGCCCGTCGCTGCAGGAACACCCGATGTACAACTATGAAAAAGCGAGAAAATTTTCTATTACAGCGCACCCTACCGGCGGATTGTTGCCAAATTCAAGTGGAATATGCTGGCTATAGCCAAAAACATACACAAAAAAATTGGTTCAAATCTGTATAATACATCATGCATTTTTCGAAGGTTTAATAATGAAAATGTAACAAAAATCGCTATTACAGCGCCCCTTCCAGCGGAATATTTACAAATTCAAGGAGGACCTGCTGATCATAGCCGAAAACATACACAGAGAATTTCGTTCAATTCTATGCATAACTTCATACACTTTTCGATGATACAAAGAGGACACACTGACATACGGACAGACAGACTTTCTTTTGTATAAACATGTTTTTCGGGATATCTGACCCCTAAAAAACGTAAATCCGTCGAAAACAGGAAGTAGAAAAAAATTTTGATTACAATATTTTCTTCTTTAGAAAGAAGAAAGTAAAAATAGTTTGTTTTCCTCGAAAGATGGCACTATTAAAGTCCACGTTATTTAATAACATAACATATATTCAGATTGGGGAATAGGAATTTAATTGCATTTAAGAATTAATTACTTAAAAAAATAAATATTTAAAAATTTGTACTGTAAAATAACTTCTATAATAAAACAACTCGCCTACAGCTCTTAACTTCAACCAATAATATTTATTAAAAGAGCACAGAAATTTATCTTAAACCACAAATTTTAGTGATTGGATAGCTACTTTCACTCGAAATAATATTTTACAATAGTCTAACTTGAGGGGAAAATAAAACAATATAAGAATATTTGGCGTCATGTGATGTCCCAGCTTCAACGTGTGACATCACAATACTCAAAATGACATCAATGTCATGCTTCTTTACTTATTAGAAAATGGCACAGGTGCAAGTTATTTCTTACATGTATCACGTACGCAATTCATGAGTGCTGCATTATAATTCTACTAGTTGTTCTGGAAAAAGAAATGATATTTTTTAATAGATCAACAAGTTTCTATACTCGGAAAATGTTTTTACTTGCTAACTAGCTGAATTGTAATTTTTTTAAATAACTTAATAACAGGATAGCATAAATTGCATAAAATTAATTCTAAATGACTAATTTTCATTCATTTCATTTTGCATCAAAAAATGTTATATGAATTAATTATGCTGTATTTAAATTATTTCACGAAATTATACATTGACAGACAAATGAATTCTCGTTGAATGAATAACCTTTGAACAAAATAAAGAATTTTTTTTTACCTATTCCCATTCATTGATATGTAATTTTGATACCAGTTACAAATTTCTAGCTTTTAAGCTAAATTCACTAACTTATCCTTGATTTTTCCAAATCTGCTCAGTTCGGTAATTTTTTAGGTCGCCAAATTTATTAATTTTTCAGATTGACTGTCTGCCTTACATTATTTTAAAAAATAAGTAAAAAAATAATTTTAGCATATTTTACTAAGAAACTGGAGTGTAATAATGCAAAGTTCCGTGAAAATATGATGATAATAAGTTGGGCTATCATGTTTTTTAAATGAGAAAATTATCAGCAAAAATCAATTTAGCGGAAATTTTTATTAACTGTATGTGTTATGCTGAGATACATTGATTATATAATGAACTATCACGATTTTTAATTAACGCAAGGTCAAAAGCAAACTTCTTTTCCAAAACTAAACAAATTATTTAAAAAATGAATGAATAAAATAAAGTTGCCATTTTAGCCAGATTTCATAAGAAATACTGCCTATTGTAGTCGTTACCATGGTGCGACTTTTGAAAAATTCATTCATAGCTTTCCATTATATGACCCCAGGAACCCAAAACAACTCCCACCTAAAAAGTTTATATCTACGAGGGGGGGGGGGGGAAAGGGTCATCCTAAAGTTTCAATTACAGGCGAATATTTTTTAATGCTAGCTCACACAATTTTTTCAAAACAAAAATCTTTTACATGCGCTTTGAGAACATTTGCAAGAGAAATGTACCACGAAATGCATTTTTTTTTAAATAGTGGTGCAAATAAAATATAAAAATAGTAGGCTGTAATTGAAACTTTACGATACCCCCTCGTATATACGCTTATATATATATACGCTTATATATATATACGCTTATATATATACGCTTAAATTTATTCCAAATCTTCTTAATATTATCTATAACTTTTATATTGACAAATTTTTGATAGGACCAATTCTTACAGCAAAAACAAATTAAAAATACATAGCGGTTGAAGAAAAGATTATCCGTATTAACATGATTCTGATCAAACCAGCTCTTACAAAAAAAATGAAATTAAAAACTCGTCAAAAGTGGCCAGACAAAATTGTTAAACTAGGTTTATCTCTAATCTTGATTTAGTTTTTGTTGGTGAAATTAGCACGTGACTTTGAAATCTACCTGCACCTGTAGGCCGAGTGGGAAGGAATTATTTTCATTTAATCCCTTCCCGACGATAGTCGCGTATACGTGACATATAGAGTGCGGACGATACTTAATTTTTTCTATCAATATTTTCGAATACTAATTTTCAACGTATTAAATCGCGGAATTTATGCGATTGAAATAGGCAAGGATTTCTATTTGGAAATACTGGTGCTAAAAATAAAAAAAACTGTGTACGAGACGCTCGTCGCAAAGATGTTTAAAGTTTGAATTTTCGACGTATCCACAGATCCAAACTGACTAATTACACTTAATATTTTTTGTTTAAAATATAAGTTATGTTTTCTCTCTTTTTGACTCTACTAATAACTTTTATCCTAATTAACCAATTAGCCGTTTCATGTTTTTCATTTTCAGTTTAGTTTATGCTCCTCCTCTCCTGGATAATTTCCCTGCAACTTTTAAACAATCGTACAAATTCTTAACTTGTTTTTTTCTGTCCAAATCAAAATGCATTTAAAATTTTAAATATTGTATTTATGCACTGTAATATCTTAATAATCACATCATGTGATATTTGAGAGAAGAAAACAATTCATTTTGTAAAACCGGATAAGTTTTTTTCTTAAGAAAATAAATACGAAAATCATAGATTTTTGGGTTTGATATTTTCATTCTGCTTGGATACTGCAAACTATTAATTTTTTATGTGAGCATTTTTTTCCTGACAAATATGTATCTCATGTTCAGATTCATTTAATTTCTTTAACAAGTTTATTGCGTTATACGCAGTTTTTTTTTTTGTTTTTTTTTTTTTTTTTTTTTTGTGATTTATAATAATACGGTAGATTTTTTTCTGAAATATTTGAAAAGCGCATTAAGTTTTTAGCTTTTTCTTTTGTTGTTTTATTAAAATCTAATATAAATTTAAAAACCTGAAAGTGATCAAGAAAACGGCGAAGAATACGTTGTCAAATTAACCTAAAAATATCTAAAAATTGTTGCATCATAATAAAGTTAGCTTATAATGCATTCTTGGGAAGTAAAATCAACAAATTCTCCTTTGGATGTTTTATAAGAAGTTAAAATACATAATTAGATTACATAAAGGAATAAATACAGAAGTACATAAAGAAACCATAGGCACCTAATACAAGGCTATATTATACTATCTTAAAATAATCCTTTTTTTATATATGCTTCAATTTTTATTTTTTTATAATAATTGTTTTAAAATAATCAATTTAATCAATACTTTTTTCCATTTTTACCCAGTTATTTATTTTAAGCTTTTTCCTATATTTTTCATTCTATTTTTAATAAATTTTAAGTTATTTCTTATTTTTCATTCCATTTTTAATATTCATCAATTAGAGTTCATTACTGTATCTTCAAACTTCTTCTTTTGATGTCTTTTGCATCGGAAAGCTTTCCGACGCCTAATCTTGTCGTCTCTTGGTGACTACGACTTTGATTTGATATCATCGGTCAATATAGCGGCCAAACACCGTAATGGATGCCGATGAAACTACCTGAATATATGAAAGGTGTGGATTAAAGTCTTTTTAAGAACGTCTGCATGTTGATGAACTTCAAGTAGGAACTGATGTGATATGGAAAGAGATCTATGATTATGAAGATAACGGAAAGACAAGTCTGAATGACGCTGGTCTAACTTGGATTATGTCCTTGCTTGCAACTCCTGCTGTTGGAGAGATGTGGAGCGTAGTGGATATTTTAAAGGTAGCAAGTTTTTTTCAAGTCTTCACGGGTCAAGGTGGGGGTATGGCCTTCTCACATGTCCAATGTTTTTAATTGCTTAATGATTTAGTTATATAAGAATTTTTATTTACGTTTTATAAGTTAAAATTGGTTCTTTTGATTTTGAATTGGTTGGTTGTTTATGTTTTTAAAGCAATTTTGTTTCGTTAATGTTTTTAAAGTAGTTTTGTTCTGTTGAGTTTTTGAAAGTTTAAGTTTATTTGCTGATTTTTACACTTTTGGAGTATGTGGGTTGGCCATATCTTGCGAAACCTGTGAGGATCCATTTTTTTTTTTTTTTTTTTTTTTTTGTACCTGTTTTTTTCACTCCTCCTACTTTCCGAAGAGCAAGGAGTGGTTTGTTTATTGTTTTTTGGTTATAATTTTTCATTGATTTTTTTATTGTTGTTTTGCACCCTCTTTTTCATAATTTTCATAAATCATTTACTTTTGATACAGCTATATATATATATATATATATATATATATGTATATATACACACTTTCACACCGCACACAGTGCTATAAATTATTAACTATCAGCAAAATGATTGCTATTACAATTACGAAGATTTATATTTTATTTTGAACTATCTTAATATTTTTCCCTAATTTTAAATAATAAAATAAAGAACATCTTCTAGCTTTTAATTTAATGTATCTGATCAAAGCCGTATTCTGTTCTATTCACTGAACTAAATCGCTTTTAAAATTAATTTTTCTCTGAGTTTTATTTCAACGTTTAAAAACATTAGCAGTATTTCGAATTTCAGAATAAATAAAATGTGGTTATAAAAAAAGAGTTTAACATCATTTTAATGCATTCTGTCTCTTGTGTAATCGTTTATACTCAGTTGATAGATAGAAAGAAAGAAAACGAAAGAGAAATTTAATTGAAGAAATGTTGGAAAAGATAATCTGCTGGAAGGCCAAGTGATATTTTCTATTAATATTTCTAAGATGAAAAAGAATTGTAAGATAGATTCATAAATTTATTTTGATAAATGTTTACAAATTCATAAAACATCCTTAATAGCTTTATCCCATTTAGAGCCAATCAGTCATAGTATGTTTTCTAAATAATACTAACATGTTCTTTCTCCTTGAATACTTTTCTGAAACATTTAACCATGTCGATATATTCTTAGCTTATTTGATTGTTTTATTATTATTAACCATTTGGAAAAATGGTTATTGTTCTCGTCAGGATGGGAAATTAAAAGCATATCTGGAGGTTTTCATTGGTTTAATCCGCATTTTATTCGTTTTATGATTGGTCTATACAATAATCTGTATTTTCCTTTAATTTCAACAACGATGGATGCCTTCTGTTGCCACTATGACAAAAAAGTAATAAAAACTACAAAAAAAAAATAACTCAGAAACAAATTGAGATACAGCTTTCAAACAAATTGCATTTAAAAGTACATTTTTTTTTTTTTATCCGACGGTGTAAAAAGTAATACTGTCGGATATTTAGAAGTTTAAGGATGAAATTTCATTTAAAATGGGCCGTCAGATTTCTTGGAAACCTGACGATGGAAAAGCCTTTTCCCGAACAGCCAATGAAATGCTTGGATATTTACGTAAGTTTCAGGTGGATAATACTTAAGTTTCATGAAATCTGACGGGTCACAGGCGATATTTTTGGCTTGCGATTTTTACGTGTAATAACAATATTAATGTTTAATTCATGGCGTACGTAATGTATGATCAACTCTGTGCGATTTTTTATGTCTTAAATTTTAGTCTTCAAAAAAATCGTTTTCCAAATGGTCGTTGTAATTTGATAAATTGCTATTTTTTTTTCTTTTTTTTTATTATTATTTCTATCCAAATTCATTTAAGTTTGAAAGAGAAAATACAATGTGCCCATATAAGAATATCCCAGTTTCGATGATATATTATAACAGTTTCATTTAGACTATTTACAACAAATCGTACATCAGATTAAAGTTAAACTAACGTAGTTTTTACCCGACTGAAAAGAAGGGTTATGTGTTTCACGCGTATCTGTGTATGTGGATTTCTTTATACCCTCGAAACATCTCAACGACTGGATGGATTTTAATGAATGAGGTCTCTATCAATTTGTCTTAACGGCCCGATGGTTATAGGCTAGGTTTTGTTTTTATAAATTCAAAATGGCGGTAGAGACTGAAAAAAAATTACGCACCCTATTGAGTGGCATATCATTGGATAGGTCTTTCAAAATGAAGACGATGTTTCATTGACTATTTTACAGTCAGAAGCTCCATTAAAATATTATAACCTGGAAGTTGTGTAGGTAGGATCTCTAGCTTTACTGCAACTCTAACCATCATAGACATCTATAGACCTCATCAAAACAGTGTTTATAGGTAGGAACTAACAATTAAACACAACTTAAAAGTCATCAATACAAATAAATAAAAAAATAGGTAAGTAATATAAACAAGTAATATAAAAAAATATTTTAAGTCAATTCCTACTTAGGTCAGTAAGAGAATTTTTATTTCTCCCCTTCTACTTTCCTCTTGAGTGGCATTTAAAATGCCTTGATCAAGAAGAGGGTCCTCTCGGTAATATAAACAAGTAATATAAAAAATATATATATTAAGTCAATTCCTACTTAGGTCAATAAGAGAAATTTTTTTTTCTCCCATTCTTCTTTCCTTTTGAGTGGCGATTAAAATGCTTGATCAATAAGAGGGCTCTCTCGATTATTGAAAATTAATTAATTTAATTTAATTAATGAATTAATATTTGAAAAAAACTGAATTAACATCAAGTGTCATCCACTACAAGTTTAAAAAATTTATTTGAGTTTGATTGGATGAATAATAAGTATTTTATTAACGATTGAAAATTTGAACAAGATATATATATAGCGAGAGTGTGAGCTAATAATAGGAATTGAAAAAAAAAAATAGTTTCACATTGATGAGAAATAATTAATTAGTTCGCTTTTTACGCAGTCGGGTTTTTTGATTTTTTAAATGTAATTGTTTATTATTACAAGTGTTCAATATTTGCACCTTTAGTTATATGGCACACATCCAACCTAAAGTCCAGTTCTTTCCACACTCCGGTTAACGAGTCCGGAGTAATGGAAGCAATAGCCCCTTCAATTCTGTGTCTCAACTCTGGCAAATCATTAGGTAGCGGCGGAACCTAGACACGGTCTTTTATAAAGCCCCAAAGAAAAAAATCGCATGGCTGTAACGCTTTTAAATCTTCAGCCCCGCTTTACGCTCACGTGTCGCCATTTTGCATATGTGGCACTGCAAGTAAGTAAATAACAAAGCAGTACATGCGCTTATCTAAAACTGTTTGGGTTATTAACCATTTGGAAAAATGGTTATTTTTCTCGTCAGGGTGGGAAATTAAAAGCATATCTGAAGGTTTTCATTGGTTTAATCCGCATTTTATTCGTTTCATGATTGGTCTATACAGTAATCTGTATTTCTCTTTAATTTCAACAACGATGGATACCTTCTATTGCCACTATGACAAAAAAGTAATAAAAACTACAAAAAAAATAATAACTCAGAAACAAATTGAGATACGGCTTTCAAACAAATTGCATTTAAAAGTACTTTTTTTTCTCTATCCGACGGTGTAAAAAGTAATATTGTCGGATGTTTAGAAGTTTAAGAATGAAATTTCATTTAAAATTGGCCGTCAGATTTCTTGGAAATCTGACGATGGAAAAGACTTTTCCCGAAAAGTCAATGAAATGCTTGGATATTTACGTAAGTTTCAGGTGGATAATACTTGAGTTTCATGAAATCTGACGGGTCGCAGGCGATATTTTTGGCTTGCAATTTTTACGTGTCATAACACTATTAATGTTTAATTCATGGCGTACATAATGTATGATTAACTCCCTGCGATTTTTTATGTCTTAAATTTTAGTCTTCAAAAATATCGTTTTCCAAAGGGTCGTTGTAATTTGATAAATTGCTATTATTTATTTTTTTATTTTTCTTTATTGGTGACCTTGAATCAACACTTTACAACGCTTACAGTTGATACTATTAATATTTATAACTGGGACATACTTTTATAGAAACCCTGTATAATAAATCATTTGCAAAATTTTCAATGTGTTTTCAACTTTACAACGTTACAATTACTTTGTTTTTATAAATGTTCTTTAAATCTTGAAAATATATTGGTTTCTGAGAGTTTTGTAAGATAAAGAAAGCTTTTCGGATTGTGTACAACTCGGGAGAGTTTATTTTATAGTTTCGTTCATGGTTATACAGGGTGTCCATAAAAGTGTGTTCCAGTTATAAATATTAATAGTATCAACTGTAAGTGTTGTAAAGTGTTGGTTCAAGGTCAAAAATAAAGAGCAGCTCAAACAGTTTTAGATAAGTGCATGCGCGAGTACTGCTTTGTTGTTTACTTACTTGCAGTGCCACATATACAAAATGGCGACACGTGAGCGTAAAATGGGGCTGAAGATTTAAAAGCGTTAGAGCCATGCGATTTTTTTGTCTTTGGGGCTTTATAAAAGATCGTGTCTACGTTCCGCCGCTACCTAAGGATTTGCCAAAGCTGAGACACAGAATGGAAGAGGCTATTGCTTCCATTACTCCGGAATTGGTAACCGAAGTCTGGGAAGATTGAACTTTAGGTTAGATGTGTGCCGTATAACTAAAGGTATACATATTGAACATTTGTAAGAAAAACTAAGCTGGTTTACCTTCAACTTGATGTATGATTCATTGTAAATAGTCTAAATTAAACAGTTATAAAAATATAGGGTAATTCCGGGATTTAGGCCGCACATTTTTTTGAATTTCTGTATAAAGTTCCATGGTGGACATAAAATAAAAAAAAAAAATCATGTTGCGCTATTTAATGTTAAATATACAACGCGTGTACTGCGACAAAAAAATTCAAAACAAATTATTAATATTTTTTAACAATTTGTTTCTAAAACATTACACTGCGGCGCGTCACCCGTACATTCAGGCTGAGACGCCGCACTTGTGCGGTAGTTATGCCGCGCTTGTAATAAGAACAGAATGAAATTATAAATAAAAATGTTCATATCTGGACTATAATTAGCGATGTAATAACAAAATGAAACTAAATGAGTACAATGAAACGTATTAGTAGATTCAAATTAATAATTGGTGCCTACTTTCACTATTAAAATTGTCGACTTATTTTTTTTTTTACTTTAAATTTTAATTGTTATTTCAGCAACAACGTAACATCAATGTATTAGAAAGGGAAAAGAAAAAAAGTGAAATTGTGTTTACATAATTTATTTGTTAACCCTTTCGGGACCGGTAGCTTTTACACAAATTTTATTCGGCTGGTGCCACTTTTTTAAAAGAAGTTACCTTTACTTATATAATCATTAAAAATGCTCTAATTAAACAAAACAAATATTACTTTTCTTTTTTACTGGTGCCAGAAACAAATTTTGTGAGCTCTTTATGAAGGCGTTTATATGCACCTATGGTCCCGAATGGGTTAAGAGACCTGTTTTTTCGACTACAATCTACAGAAAAAGTGTCGAAAATGTAGAGTCCTTATGTAACTACATTTAAACACATGATGCAACGAAGCCAATTACACTTCCTCTTTTTTGGAATAGTTTGCAAACAACGTCTGCGTAATCCAATTTACATTATTATGAACTTGACTTGCATCTTTCTTGCCCTTCTTACTTTTTATTTTCCCCTCTTTCTCCTTTGGTTTTAGTAGACTTGATAACATGCCTAACATGGTTAGTCTGTACAAAAAGAAAAGGAAAAGTTAATAACACTTAATCATCCCGTACAAAAGAAACTGCGGCATGTATACCGGAATAGCAGTGCGGCATGTATCCCATTTTGCATGGTGCAGACGTCGGCCATCACAGTTACCTGCCATCGCTAAGGGGAATGGCGTAACTATACAGAAAGTACTCTATACAAACGCTACACTTAGTTTTGACTTCGAAATCATGCATGCATTTAGTAATTAGTGTATGAAAAGTATTTAAACTTAACGTGTTTAAAAGTTTGGACAGTGAAATCATGCACTTGCGTCAAATTAAGGATTGCACTTCTACAAGTAAACATCGAAATGGGATACACGCTATATAATGGCTAAAATTACCTCATTGCGGACCTATACTGTGCGTTTGACGACCATCTGCCGATAATTACAAGAAATACAAGGGGTACGGCATCTATCCCGTATGCGGCGACTCTCCCGGAGTTACCCTATATTCTTTAAGAACAATAGTAGAACTTATGGAAACCCTGTATTATATATATTTTCCTAGTTTAAGAAATATTTATTATTTTTCACACAGTATGCAGCGAATAAAATACCATGTTTTAACATTTTAATAAATTATACAGCTTCGACCATCGATAGAACTCTTTTTTATTTAAAATTGATTTTGCTTAAATGATTTTTTTAATAATCTGCTAACGCATGCATATCACCTTTCTCACAGGAAAAAAAAATTGCAAGACATTCAAAATACTTTTAAGAGGTATCAAATTTGTGAAAATTAAATATAAAAAGTTCTTTTTCATTTAGAAAGAAAATAAAAGAAAAAAATTAGATTCATATTCTTGCAGATTATCTTTTGAATGACGCTTTCAATTAAATCTCATTTTTTGGACAAATAGAATACCAGCGAATATTTTCACAAGAATTTCTAAGGAGGCAAATTTTATTCAAATGCAATATTAATATTTCAGCATTCTCCGCATTCATTTATTCTGGAATTTCAAAGACTGATAAAATTTTCAACGTTCAAGTAAAAGAAGAGAGAGAAAAAATAATTTAAAAGAGATTTGGTTTTTAAGTGAATAAAATGTGGCATTGATCAAACATATTATTTCAAAATCCAAAAGATTTTCTTTATACATATATATATATATATATATATATATATATTATATATATTATATATAATAAGACAAAATATAATTAGCAAAATCATTGAGGTAATTCAAAGTAAAATGTATATGTCGTTTCGTTCATAATTGCTAATTAATTCATTAATAGTTATAAATTTTGTGAATAATATATGAAATAAAAATGTTCGCTCTAGATATATTTTTAACTATGTAATTTTTCTTTATGTTAAAGAAAGCATAGAACTTAAATAAATAAATTATTCATTTTGATGAAAGTTTATTGCCTTAGGAGATAAGCATTTATCGAAAATATTTCATTTTTAATGAATATCTGAACACATATGTGACGATTTCACTAAAAGAAGTGGGCGTTGATCAAAATTACTTGGGTTTTTAGTTTAAGCAGCACATAGGCATTTTAGGCCGATTGGTTTGTTGAAAATAAAACAGGCGAGGTACACAAATAATGCAGTCGATTGAAATGTATTCCAGCTTTATTGACACACTCAGAATTGGCTTTCGTGGGAGATGCTCAAAGTAACCGGTGAAAAAATAATAGAGTTCACTGGCATGAATAACTCATTTAAACCAAGTTCCATCTCTCCTCTACTTTCCACACGATTTCACAGTTCTACTTATTCCGTTGTTATTGCACATATTCTCTAAACATCGCCGTACTCAGCTTGATACCTTTTTTTTTTTTCTTTATTCTACCATCACACTCTTACTACATTCGTAAACTCACTAACATATCTGTCCGTACATCTACATTTTCCATAAACTGACTGACATTTCAGATACAGATCATCTTCATCTCATCATCTCCGTCATCTCTATAATCTCAAAAGAATCTCAAAATCCTCTCAAAAAACACACAAAAGCTCTCCGGTCCGGTTATGTGATTGTATTTATACTATCTTGGCTCAACGCTACAAATTATAAGTTAGCTGATCTTTCTCTCCCAAACATAATCGCTTTTTTGATGGTTTACTTACATTCCCGATCGGATTAATCTGGGAGTAAATAAGTTTCCGGGCGCGAAACATTGTTCCACAAATTTCTATATTCCTGACTCCAGACGCATAAGGTGGATACAAAAATTAATTTCTGAGGTCGAGATTGCATCTAAAAATAGCTTTTTTCCCCGCCAGACGATAAAGAAAAAAAGGCCAGGAACAGATTTTTAAAATTAAAGAATTGTTTTATCATCGATGACGTAGATGTACCACAAGATGCAAATGACAAAATATGGAAAATACGACATTTAATTAGACAGTTTGAGGAACGTTGTAAGTCACTGCCATTATGTATCGATAAGTCAATAATGCCTTTCACAGTGCATCTGTCCATTAAACAATATGCAAAACAGGAGTATAATCGGTGGTAATAAAAGTTTTTATGTTATGTGGAGAATCAGGAATCATATATGATTCAACTGTTTATCAAGGGTTTTGGATTTTGAACTCAAGACAGAGTTTGGTGCAACTGGGGCAATCATTTTACATTTGGCCAATCGTATTCCACCTAACCTTGGTTATGAACTATTTTTTTATAACTATTTCACATAAATTTCCTTGTTAAATGCTTTATTGGAGAAAAGAATATTTGCGGTCGCACTGTGCGCAGAAATAAGCTGCAAACTGTCCATTGAAAAGTGATGCCGATGTAAAAAAAAGAAAAAAAAAAAAATCCCTGCCGGCCCGGCCTACAGGCAGAGGTAGATTTCGAAGTCAAATATACTAATTTCACAAACAAAAACTAAATCATGATTAGAGATAAATCCACTTTAACAATTTTATCTGGCCGCTCTTGACGAGTTTTTATTTCATTTTCATATAATAGCTGGTTTTACCAGAATCATGTTAGGGCGGCATTCAAAAAAAATACTTTTCCATGCTCAACAACTCGAAATTTTCTGCCATAATTCCAGATTCATTTTTAATAAAAAAAAAATATGAAACATGCTGACGTGATTTTTGAAGAGATTTATAAGCGGCCGGTGTTTTTATTTTTTGTTCAATTAATTAAAACTTGATATATAAACAATTATTTTCTCAGAAGGACAATATTTTTCGTTTCTAACACAATCGCTTCGGGAAATTCCGTTCAAAATGCCCACTTTGACATCATTTTTTGAAATATATTCTGCCTCTATCTAAAAATCGATTATTACGGTACATTATATACTAGTTTCTGAATAAGCGAATCTACCAATTAAATGCGTTTGAGAGCAAAAATGAATTTAAAAACCAGTCCGAAAATAAGCAGTTTGGATTTAAGCGCATCCTTAATACAATGATTTTTCCAACACAATCCGCTTCGGTAAATTTGGTTCAAAATGCCCTTTTTAACAGCATTTTAAAAAATATATTCTGCCCCTATCAGAAAATCGACCATTACGGTAACATTATGCAGTTTCTGAGTAAGAAAACGTACCAATTGGAAGTCTTTAAGAGCAAAAATGATTTGTAAAATGAGTCAGAAAATAAGCAGTTTGGATTTGAATACACCCTTACTAAGATCTTTTTTTTTCTTCAACCGGTATGTATTTTTAATTTGTTTTTGCTCCAAGAATTGGTCCTATCCAAAACTTGTCTATATAGATGTTGTAGACAATATTAAGAAGATATGATAAATTCATGGGGATTTTATATCTTTTGAATTGACGGAGTTATGGATTTTTTTCTTCTTCAAACTCCCTTTTTGTTTTCGTTTTTAATTTTTTTTTTTTTTTGCAGTACGAATTGGTCCTATCAAAAACTTGTGAATATAAAAGTTGTAGATAATGTTAAAGAGATATTCATGATAAAATTAATTGGATTTTATATCTTGAGAATTGACGAAGTTATGGATTTTTTTCTTCTTCAAACGCCCTTTTTGTTTTCGTTTTTAATTTTTTTTGCGGTACGAATTGCTCCTATCAAAAACTTGTGAATATAAAAGTTTTAGATAATGTTAAGGAGATTTATAATAAAATTAATTGAATTTGATATCTTGAGAATTGACGAAGTTATGAATTTTTTTCTCCCAAAAACCCTATTTTTTGCGCCCTTTGAGCCCATTTTTAAATTTATCAAAAATCTGTGATACATAAATTTTTGGCCCTATTTTTAGAAGTAATAAAAACTTTAAACTGATTTGATATGTACAAAAATTAAGAAGTTATGGGGGATTTTCTGTTTTCACAAAACCCCTCCCTATTTCCCTCCCCTAGGTCCGATTTTACCCATTAACGAACTTGAACGAGATTTTATGCCCATTGATTTTATGTATCAGTTTGGAAGAGATTGGTGCAGAATTACGAAAGTTATCGTGTCCAGAAGAAAGTGATATATACAGATAGATAGATAGATAGATAGATAGATAGATAGATAAAGTTTTTTACTGAGGGTGGTTTTGTGTTCTAGGGGTCATGATCGGTGTAGATCTGCAAAATTTTTTTAGAAATTCCAACATAGGAACGATCCCAGTAGGTAGTATTTCATACGAAATCTACCTAAAAAAGATCGACGCGGTAGTTGTTACACTTGTGTCAGCAAAGATTGTAAAATCATTATTGTAAAGTAATATAACAATAAAGTTGTCACACTAGTATCTACATTTCTGTGAGATAATGCGAAGGGTTTTGTCAAAAGATGGAGCAAAGAAGGTTCCACTTATATTGATGTATGTAGACCAGAAGTTGTGAAGTTCTACAACAAAAACATGAGCTAATAAAGAGCTACTATAAAAAGGAAAAAATGGACTTCGAGTAATATCTCATTATTTTAGTATAGCCATTATTAATTCTTGGTTAGATTATAAAACAGATGCAAATTGCTTAGAAGTCCTTTGCAAGATCAAATGATTTTTTTAGATTCTACATTTGAAATATTAGAAGCTCTATCACTCAAAGAGTAGTCACCAATCCGTATCAAACGTGGAAGGCCGTCATCAAGCAGCCCTGTTTTGTCACCTTCAAAGACAAAACTGAATCCTGCTGTTATGCCTTCTAAAAATATTAGATTTAATGGAATGAATCATATGATAGAAAGTAGTGAAAAGCAACAGACATGCAAAATGGAAGGCTGTACATATAAAACTACCTCTTTTTGAGAAAAATGTGAAATACTTTTTTGTTTTCCCGTAAAAAGAAATTGTTGTTAAGAATTTCATATGAAATAAACTCATTTTATTCATTTTCATGTCATTTATAGCTTACATAATTGTAAATGTGCACAGAAAATAAAATTGCTCCTTTTGCGTAATTTAGGCATTGTGTCATTGTGTTAGGCATTGACTAGAACACGTCTTAATTAGTTTACTAATTATCAAAATATAATACTCCATTTTATAGTTAATTATATCTGTTTAAGCTTATTCAACTCGCAATTTATTTTTTATCTGTTTCAATTATAAATCAGGGCCGAAGGAGTTAAAACAAAAAGAGAGTTTGTCTTGTCACAAAGCTTTCATATCTATAGAAATATTAAAACTCACTTTAAACATATATTTCTTTTCGAATAATAAATAATTTTCACTGCATTACCTAAAAAATTCAACAAAAAATTATTTGTAGTCATTTAAATCTTATGTAAAATTCAAAAAACGAACAATGGAAATAATATTGCTCTTTTACTTTCACGATGATTCTTTTCCATTACACGATGAATAAATCTTCATAAAGATTTATTCATCGTAAGAAAATTTTTATGAAGATTGTTTTCATAAGGAGTCATCAATATTTAAACGCAGAATGTACGAATAGAGATGCGATCCAAAAAACGGACGATTGCAGCCTTCGGGCAGAAATGTTTAGATATGTCAAATTGAATTCATGATAAGGCTTTTCTAAATTAACTAATAATTAAATTAAATTCACTAAAAGGCTTCCATTATCATGCAAATAATAAAATCTATTTGAAATACTGTAAGTAACTATTTGTTATTCAAAAAATAATAATTATCATCGTTAAGAAAATTAAAATAGTAAACTCTTACACTAAATTAATTTTGCAGCCTCCGAGCACAAATGTTTAGAAATATCAAATTGAATTCATGATACGGTTCTTCTAAATTAACTGAGAATTAGATTAAGTTTACAAAAAAGCTTTCATTTTCATACAAATAATAAAATCTATTTCAAATACTGTAAGTAACTATTTGTTATTCCAAAAATAATAATTATCATCGCTAAGAAAATTAAAATAGTAAACTTTTACACTAGATTAATTTTGCAGCCTCCGGGCAGAAATGTTTAGAAATGTCCAATTGAATTCATGATACGGCTCTTCTAAATTAACTGAGAATTAGATTAAGTTTACCAAAAAGCTTTGATTTTCATACAAATAATAAAATCTATTTCAAATACTGTAAGTAACTATTTGCTATTCAAAAGATAATAATTATCACCGTTAAGAAAATTAAAATAGTAAACTATTACACTAGATTAATTTTAACAGAACTATTCTAATCGCTAATTAAATAAATCATATGAGATATTTACCAATTTGAATAATTGTGTTAAAATTAATCTAGTGTAATTATATAGCGTTTTTTTGGAGTTCCACTACCTGCTATTTTATTCTGTTAAGCTGATTCAGCAGGGCCATCGCTAAGACTTTTTTTGGAGGGGGGAGATGACCTAAAATTGCCAAGTCAAATTTCAGTATTTGCCAACTAGTTTTTTAATTTTGCCAAAATACCGCAATTAGAAAATGTAATATAGTTCTTATTTGTAAAAAGTTTAATAATATTGCTAATTAGATTTGTAACTTTTGCCGGTACAGATGTCATATACGCCCCATATTGGCGCGGTTTTTTTCTGACGCCAATGTCATATACGCAGCGGGTACTTAACTGGCGCCAAAGTGTCGTTATTTTGCTTGATATGGTAACCCGAATGTTGTTGTTTATGCTTCTGATGTTTTCGCCAAACTCTTTTTAACGCCAATTTGGTGAAAACATCAGTAGCATAAGCAACAACATCCGGGTTACCATATCAAGCAAAATAACGACACTTTGACGCCAGTTAAGTACCCGCTGCGTATATGATATTGACGTCAGAAAAAAATCGCGCCAATATGGAGCGTATATGACATCTGTGCCCTTTTGCCAAGTCTATCAGAAATAGAAAGTGTATTATAATTTTTATTAAACTTTTAAACAAATTTGCTAAGTTTGTAAATTTGCCAAGCGTAACAGCATTCGCGAACTTTTTTTGGGAGGGAGTCTCCACCCCCCCTCCCCTTAGCGAAGGCCATGTATTAAGATATACCAGATGCCATAATCAATAAGGTTAGCTGAGTAAATTAGATCCACCAGATTCGTCTGGGATAGCTCAGATGGTAGAGCATTGGCGGCTTCAGCCAAGAGACCCCTGGTTCGAATCCTGGACCGGACATTTTTGGACCACTTGGAAATTTACTTCTCATAGTAAACTCTTAGTAATTATTTAATTTTTTCGGTACTTCACTTTTAAAGGGGTCTTGAAACGACAGAGAAAACGTAAAAATTAATTTTTAAAAAATTAAAAGGCGCTTCCTTTTGTAAACATTACTTACATTTTGAAACTTCATGGGATTGTTATATCTTTATGAAGTAACAATCTATATATCAAATGCAATTTATTCAACATTTGCACCGTTTAATACATACATTGTTATAATTGCACATAACTATATATACTGAGAAAAAATTTATTTAATATACACATAAATAGGCTATATAATAATGCTCATTTAGAAGTGCGTACATCAAATTTATTTTTAACAATGCCGCTAGGAAAACTTTTCAGAGCCGTTGAAACAGTAAACAGTTTGCCGTGAGAACACCATACTTCGTTTTACAAGTGCTTATATTGCATTTCGAGATTTTTTTTCACATACAATTACATATTATAACCATTTTCCCTTATATTTTCAAAAGATAAAATATCTTTCTCTTGTAAAAAAGTTATAGCCTCTTTTTCCGTCGCTGATAAATTGTAAAGTAATAAATATACTGGAAAATTTAGATACTAAAAATGTTTTATTTAGCAAGAACATATTTCACAAGATTAAGGAATGCAAATTACGTACATATTAGAAGTATATATTATACATATTAGAAATTTTTTCATTTGTAAGATTTTCATTTCCGTGGTTGTTTATAACAGAGCTGTCCAACGCAATGCTATTTCAAGGTTTTCTTGTCGGCCTTTCGAATATTTCATGTCAGTACCTTTATTTAAAAAGCAAAAATCTACTGTAAAAAATGCATTGCATTAAAACCATTAATTTTTATACTTTTTTTTTTATTATAGGAGGCATTAAGCTTTTTAGTCCCTTCTATTGCGAAAATGTTTGAAAAAGTCCCTTCTCTCTCAAAAAATGTAATGCTAGGTTTACTGTGATTTATTTTTTTTTTTTTTTTTTTTTTTTGGGGGGGGGGTGTTGGGGTGTCCATGTTTCATTCATGTGGGTCTCTTGCATCGTAAAGTCCTTATGGCCATGCTGTGAGACGTAATATGTATCGAATAAGAGTTGCAGTCATGTGTGTACACCACCACTACTATAGTGACTGTTGCATTTTTCAATGATGTGAATAATGACGCCCTTCGCGCCCCTGATCACTGAAATGTTCGACATGCCTGGTTTATGATAGAAAGAAAAAAAAATTGTGCTATTTTTTAAACCGAATTATTACAGGATCCCAATCAAAAGAATGTATATCTTTTTTTTTCTCAGCGTCTTACCTAAGGCTACATTTCACTAAAATTCGAAAGTCCGAAAGCAATGTGCAGTTTTTATAAAGCGTTATTGATATTTAAACAGAGAGCTTTAAAATGTAAATACTAACTAATAAACAAGTAATCCATAACCTTCAGATGTAAAAGTATAGAAATTCCGAATTAAATTCGTGAGAAAATGCCTTGCTAAAAATGAAGTAACGAGTATGCCAATTGTTTAAACATCCTTCAAATATGTACAAAGTGCTCCATAAGCCCCAACATATTTCAAAAATTCATCGAGAAAATTTGATAAATTGCCTATTGGAGTACGGTTTTCACCATAAAACTTCACAAAAGTGTTGTTTTTATGTTTTACGTGGCAAAAGAAAAAATAGTGTAAATAGACCCAAGTTCATATATTTCAAATATTGATAAACGTTTAATAGATTTCCGTACCGGAATGTGGTTTTCGCCGTAAGACTTGTCAAAAAGTCGAAATTTTGTAAATAAATAAAATAATTCAAAGAATTCAATAGGTTCGGCCATATCTCAAAAATTCGTAAAATTTAACAAATTTTCGTAAATGATTGAGGTTTACACCATGAAATTTTATTTATTTACGTGCCCCCCCCCCCACACACACACACACACACCAAAAAAAATAGATTAAATGGACACATAAGTTCATTCATATTTCAAATATTCATAAGCAATTAACAGATTGCTATACTAGTGTGCAGTTTGCATCATAAAACTTGTCAAACAGTCGAAATTTTGCAACAAAATAAAATAATTCAAATAGTCCAAATAGCTCCTTTCATATTTTAAAAATTCATAAAATCTAATAAATTGTCACATCGGAGTGCGGTTTGCATCATAAAACTTCACAGTGTTAGGTTTATTTGTACGTGACAAAGGAAACAAATAGATTAAATGGACACATAAGTTCATTCATATTTCAAATATTCATAAACAATTAACGGATTGTTATACCAGTGGGCAGTTTGCATCATAAAACTTGTCAAACAGTAGAAATTTTGCAACAAAATAAAATAATTCAAATAGTCCAAATAGCTCCTTTCATATTTTAAAAATTCATAAAATCTAATAAATTGTCGCATCGGAGTGCTGTTTGCACCGTAAAACTTCACAGTGTTGGGATTATTTGTACGTGACAAAAGAAACAAATAGATTAAATAGACCCATAAGTAAGTTCATATTTAAAATATTCATAAGCATTTAATATTTTGCCGTACTGGGGCGCGGTTTGTTCCATAAGACTTGTCAAACAGTCGAAATTTTGTTAAGAAATAAATTAATTCAAAGAGTCCAACAGGTCTCTTCATATTTCAAAAATTCATAAATTTTAACAAATTGCCGTATCGAAGTACGATTTGCACTATAAAACTTCACAAAGGTACTGTTTTTTGTTGTTGTTGTTGTTGTTGTTGTTTTTTACGTGGCAAAAGAAAAAAATAGTTTAAGTAGATCCATAAGTTCATTCATATTTCAAATATTCATATAAACATTTAACAGATTGCAGTACCGGAGTGCGTTTGGTACCATAAGACTTGTCAAACAGTCGAAATTGTTTAAAGAAATAAAATAATTCAAAGAGTCCAATACGTTCGTTCATATTTCAAAAATTCATAAAATTTAACAAATTGTCGGTATCAGAGAGCGTTTTTCACGATGAAACTTCACAAAAGTGTTGTTTATTTACTTAGCGTAAGAAAAAAAAAAAGAGATACTTTAAAATGAACCCATAAGTAAATTTGTATATCAAATATCCATAAATACACTGCTCAAAACAATTAAAGGATATTTGAAGTTTTATATAAAATAAAGATATAAACGAAATTTTTTTTGCCGAAAATAGAAGAAGAGAATCACAAATGTAAATTTTTCTGGTTTTCAAACTGTGGAGTATGCAAATTTTGAGTTCGACGTCAAAAACGTCGCTTCGGCGGCAGCGAATGAAATTTGACTTTCAACTGGATAAAAGAGAATGAAGACAAGGATGATCGGCATTCAGTGATTGCTTTGTTTCGATGAGTACGATGTCTCAGCGAAGTCATTTGACAGATTCAGAAGCTTTGAGAATTGTTGGTAGGTTAGAAGGGGGCCAAACTCAAGCCGAAGTAGCGCAAGCCATTGGAGTGTCACAAAGTGTCATTTCCAGATCTGGAACCGTTTTTTGGAGAGTGGATGTGCAGGCCGAAGACCAGGGCAAGGTCGTAGACGGGCAACAACGCCCAATGAAGATCGGTATTTAGCGTTAACAGCTCGGAGACACCGAACCATGAACGCTACTCTTCTCCAACAACACCTTCGCTCGGCTACAGGCACCACGATTTCAACTCAGACTGTCCGAAACCGGCTCCATGCTGTAGGTCTGTATGCTCGCCGACCGATGGTATGTGTTAGATTAACATCAAGGCATCGTCGCGACCGCAGGGAGTGGGCAACCGAGCATGTCAACTGGAGGAGAAATGAATGAAGCAATATTCTGTTTTCTGACGAGTCCCGTTTTTCTGTGCATCCGGATAATAGGCGTATTTTCATCTGGAGGGACCGTGGCAGTAGGAATAATCCTGCGTTCGTGCACGAAAGTGTCAGATTTGGCGGTGGAGGAGTGTTGGTGTATGGTGGCATCTCCATTGACGGGCGCACTGACCTCTACATCATTCGAGATGGAGCTCTGACTGGTCGCCGATATAGGGATGAGATCCTCAGACCTATTGTAGTCCCTTACGCTGCAGCAATCGGAGATAACTTCATTTTAATGGACGATAACTGCAGGCCACATCGTGCAAACCTGGTGGAAGATTTCCTTTTTGAGGAAGGAATCGTTCGAATGGAATGGCCAGCGTGTTCTCCAGACATGAATCCAATCGAGCACGTTTGGGACGCTCTAGGAAGACGAGTTTCTGACCGCCAACAACCCCCACAAACTCTCCAAGAACTGGAAAGAACTCTTCTGGAAGAGTGGGGCAGAATACCCCCAACTCGTCATTAATAGCCTCATTGAGTCCATGCCTCAAAGGTGTTCAACGTTGCTGGCCGCCCGTGGAAACCATACCCCCTACTGAAAATGATTTTCTTTGAAGAAAACACCTTTTCTTATTCTTTTTTTCTCATATGCACAAATTGTGTTTTTTTCCTTTAGTACACAAATGCGCAATAAAATGCATTTTTTTCTGCCAAACATGTGTAATTTATTCTCATATAACCTACTATGTCTGTCGACCATGTATCAATCAGCTAAACAGTTTACCAGATACAAAATCCACCTAAAACTGCAATATCCTTTAATTGTTTTGAGCAGTGTATTTAACAGATTGTCGTACCGGAGTGCGATTATTAGTATGACTTATCAAACAATCAAATTTTGTAAAGAAATAAAATTATTCAAAAAATCCAGTAGCAGTTCCTATTTCAAAAATTCATAAAATTTAACAAATTGTCCTATCGGAGTGCGGTTTGCACCATAAGACTTCACAAAAGTGTTGTTTATTTACTTATCAAAAGAAAAAAAAGATAGATTAAATAGCCCCATAAGTAAATTTATATTTCAAATATTCATAAATATTTAACAGATTGCCGTACCGGAGAGCGGTTTGCACCATAAGACTTACCAAACAATCAAATTTTGTAAAGTAATAAATAATTCAGAGTCCAATAGTAGTTCATATGTCAAAAATTCATAAAATTTAACAAATTGTCGTATCAGAGTGGGGTTTTCCAAATTTTACAATAATTTAGAAAGGTTGAACTATCTTTTATGCTTTTGTCGCAAACAATCCGATACTTTGAGAATTTTATGCGGCAAACCACACTCCGATGGGACAATTTAATTTTTTTTTAATGGATTTTCGAAATGTAAACGGATTTGTGAGAAACCCTATATTCCTCATTCTCAAAAAATAATATATATCACTGTTAAAAAGTTCAACAGAAAAACTATTTGTAATCACTGAAATTTTGTGTAAAATTCAGAGAAAATGAAACGGAAATGATATGGCTACTTTTATAAGAATTGCATTATCATAAATATTTATTCATCTCAATAAGGATTTTTATAACGATGATTTTTAAAAAGAGTTGTGAATGTTAGAAGAAGAAGTAAGAATACTCCTGCGGGCCGGAAAAGGGAACGATTCCAGTCTCCGGCCCTAATAGTATAGAAATACAGAATTAAACACATGCGATTACTCTTTCATATTTAACTAAGAATCAGGCAGTGAATTTGTCACGAACCTATCAGATTTATGGAAATGATAAAACTAAAGTGCCTACCTTATTCAATTAATAATTAATACTGTTAAAAATCACAAAGCAAAGGCTAATGGTAATCATTTAAATCTTTTGTAAAAATATGCAAAAACACAAAATAAAAAGGAAAATATTGTTGCCTTTTTTTATATTCGTAATCATAAAAATATATTCATAATAATAATTTTAGAATGATTATTCTTAAAATGAGCGATCAATGTTTTAAGGTAGATGGGATCTTATCAACTCTACATGAAGCCCGGGACGCACAAGCCATGTTGGGGCCCTCTTTCTCAAAAGAATTCTTATGTTATAAAAATTACAAACAACTTTACGTGCAGTTTAAAATTTAATCCACAACTTTATGAAAAAGAGAATACATTATAGACACGTGTAAAAATGCATTAAAAAATTATACGAAAGTAAAATCTTCCACATTCTATGCTATTTAGAGTGAATACAATCTAACTTTTATGTGAATACATATATGGGGACCTCTAGGAAATTTTATCCCCGAACCACAAGTTGGCTGTCTGCGCCTCTGCGTATAGAAATGCTGTATTGAATTCATAAGAAGACTATAAAACTAATAATCAAATAGCATTTCACAAAACGTCCACTTTCAAGTAAATGTTAAAACTGCCTTCAAATGCTGTGTTTGCTATTTAAACGATAATCATCACTATTAAAATTATAACAGAAAAGTGTACGGAGAAACATATAAATACGGTCCATTAATCGTGCAGAAGACTATTTTACCCGTTTAGAATGATTTTCAACAATTGAGAAAATGCAGAGGAAATTTCCAATATTTTTAAATTATTTCAAAATATTTCACCATATTAAATCTGAAACCAAAACGTTCCACAAAATGTTTTCGGAAATGCAAAATTAAAGAACTGCTTATTGAATATAAGTATTTGCCGATGAAGCGTTTTGCAAATTTATAACTGGCTGTAAATATATTAAGAAAAGCGTATAATTTAAGCTCCCAGAGTACAAGAAAATTATTATCATGGAACTGACACTTGCTCTTTCTACTACACTGAAAAAAAAAATACAGCTCTTGATCTAGGAAAATATAGTACAAGCACGAACGTAAGTGTACAACTAGAAAACAGGAATTCTGCTTTTTCAGAATTTAGTGTCGCCTCCGATGAAAAAAAAAATATATTTATACATGTATATAAATATAGAAAGTGCAAAACATATTTCAGTTTTAAGACTTAAAACACACGCTTTTAATTTATATAAAATGAAGTCATCCGCATCCGATGAAGAATTCTTCATTTACGATCTAGTCTTAAGCAACATTTACAGTAAAGTATGCATAGGACGTCACTATCTTAGAATAATACACAAATCCATCAAAAAGAAATCAGCAAGAAACTCGAAGAAAAAAAAATCGGCTAATTATTCATATGCCTTCATTTGTTTGTAATATTAATATAGATACTTAAAATTAAATTTAAAAAAAGGGAGTACTCGAGTTGCCAAAATTAAACAAATGACGCTAAAAACTACAAAAAAAAAATTAATATATCAAAAATAAATTGAGATGCAGTTTTCAAACAAATTTCATTTAAAAGTATCCCCCCCCCCCCTCAATACGATGGTCTAACAGCTAAAAATACGCGATGCTTAGAAGTTAAAAAAAATTGTAGTAGAGTATTTAGCCGTTCAGTGATACATCTGCTTTGTTTTACGGCTGACTTATACAACGGAACGTTATTTTTAGAGACGACACTTTAATAGCTGAGAGAAAGGAATAGCATACCGGGCAGGGTTGGGTTTTTGACGTCAAAAACTGGTTTTTGACATGACAAGCGCCAAAAACTGGTTTAAACTGGTTTAAACCGTCGAAAACTGTCATAAACTGGTTTAAATCGTCGAAAACTGCCGAATACATCTAACACACTAAAACATTTTAACAACAATAGGTAAACATTAAATAAGTCAATGATTTATGTGATCTTTTATTTAAATTTATTACAATTTAATAATTTAAAAAAAAATTATTTGCAATAAAATATTTTTATTTTTTGGATTTTTCAATCAGGAGAAAATAATTTTGTACAATTAAATAATCCGGATCAATTTTATCCCGCTGCATGCTGCAGCACACAACGTATTTGGGACATTTATTTAAGCCCAAAAAATTTCTGAGTTTAGAGTGTATGAAGCATTAGAAAATAGTATGTCTCTTAATTGATGCTGAGCTAGTAGGACTTGATAGCAAAAGCATTGCTAGATGAGCAAGTTTTGAAGCAGGCTCAAAAAGCTATTGCATTTAATATCTTTCCACCAAGTAATGGGGTCCTCCCTATAGCACTGAAATAAGAAAACGGAAAAGGGCATTCTTTAACTTCATACACAATCAGTATGGGTATGCATACATAAATTCTCTCTGTAGCCCAAGTGCGAGCTGAATCAATTCATACATCAGCCAACCCTTGCCCCTCATGGTTGGTATGCAAAATAAAAGCCAAACAATGGCATGGTTTCATGATTTGATCACTTCTATTATGCACTTTTTCAATATGGTGCTTAAGGGAACTTTCTTTTAGAAGACCGAGCCAATTTTGTTCAGTTTTAAAATCTGAAACATTTTTATATATTTAAAGAAAGCATGTTTTAAATGGATTTTGACTTAAAGCTTTTTGTTTTTAATTACTTCTCTTATTTTGTAAATGTTTAAGATTAATAATACAATTTCAATTTTGAATGAAATGGTTAATGCCTAGACTAGAATAACATTGATGTACATTACCTTTACATATTATATATACAAAAAAATCTCCACTTTTCCAAGTTTTTTTTTCTTATAAAATAACCCTAACTAATGCTTTAAGCTCTCAAAAGTAAGAGAAATTAAAACGATTTTAAGTAACAGAAAAAATGCACAACTCAGGTGAGCTTAATGTTTACTTTTTAGAAAAACACAATCTTACAACAACAAAAAAAAATAAAAATAAAAATTTTACCCTGCTAAAAAGTTGCACTTAACAATAATACTTTACTATGTACTCATTATTGATATACAGTAATAGTGAATTTAAAATATTACATGTAATGTTGTCATGTATGACATTTAATGTGAATTTTTACAGATCAATTTAATATTTGAGGTTTTTGACAAGAGGTTTTTGACATGACGGTTTAAACCATGGTTTAAACCCGACATAAACTGACATATGTCAAAAACCTGCCAACCCTGATACCGGGGGCTAATAACCTCTTCTGAATTATGCACGAAAGCGTACTTTATCTTTAGAAACCTCAAAAACTAATATAGTTCCAGACTGAAAAAAAAAGTTTTCTTTGCTGTCACTGATTTTCAGAAACATTTTTGAGTGGTTTTTATAGTGTATTTATGAGATTTCTCGACCCGGAATATAGGTGTTTCGGATGCTATGAATTCTCGAGTAAACATTTTCATATTGACCAAACATCTTTTACAGAAAACATGATAAATTAACAGCATGGAGATTATCAATAAAATTAATATTACTATGCTACGCAGCTGAAAATGTTTAATTGAGATTTAATAGCATCCTAAAAACCAATATTCCTCCTTTAGAAATCTGATTAATACACTATATATAAAATAAAATCTACAGAGAAACATTTATCGAAAATCAGTGTCCTGTGTTTGCTAAAATCAGCTTAAGAAACTTTGCTTTTATAAATGCTTCTTTAAATCTCGAGAATATATTTGTTTCTTGAGTTTCTAATGATAAAGAACACTTTTCGAAACCGTGGGTGACTCGGGGGAGGTTACTGCATATTTTTGTTCGCGGTTGTGTTATACTTTCGTAGATTCATAAGCATTTTGTTTAACAGTATACATCACATGAGCGGGACTTTTGAATTCAAAATAGAATGAAGTTTAAAAAAAGAAAAAAAGAAAACACTACATCTTTACATATGCCTAAAGATAACATAAATTGTGATATGTATTTCTAAATCCGTAATTTTTTTTTTTTTAAACGAAAAAAAATGATGGAAAAAATTTAATTTTGAATTTATATTTGGGTTTACAAAAGATAGTTATTTCTGTCGATGAAAATTATCTAAATTATATTTGGTCTTTCAACATAACTATAATTTTTTTCTAATATTAAGATAAAATTTAAAAATATATAAAAATATCTTTTAAAAATTACTTATAAATATGTATAACATACTTCTTGAAAACTTTGAAAGGCTGTGAAGTTACCCGCGGAAAAAATATCTTTGGCTAATGCTGGATACAATTTGACAAACGGATAATGCGAAGCCTTCGGGCTGAAATGTATGGAAATGTCGAATTAATTTTATGCAGAAACGTTTCCACGAGAATGGAGCAGCGATACTGAAACAAAACTTTCGCTTGGGTATGAGTTATAAAACCAAATTCAAATGCTGTAATTGTTATTCATTCAATAACTATCTTTGCTAAAAATTACAATGAGGAAAACAGCTGATAATTATTTCAATCTACGCAAAATTCACAGAAAAACGCGCAAGCGGCGATAATTAACTACGTTATACCATCATTTTAAAAGTGATTTTTATTCAATAATATTTTTTAGTACTGTTTTGAAACATTATTTTGAAAGTCGAATAGTTCACCTTAAATTTTCTATTAGAAATATAGGAAAAAAAAATCATAGATTTAAAAAACAATAATTTTCATAAAATCGACTTTTGTTAATAAATGAGAATTCATATAACTTTACTGAGACATATTATATTTTTTCTGTAAATTTACAGAATTTTTTAGAGTACATCCTTTTCTAATACAGTAGGAACTACACTGTAAAAAAAAAAAAAAAAAAAAAAAAAAAAGATCGAAGTTTCTTAATTTAGAAAGGCATAATACAGTGAAACCTCCTTGAACGGTCACCTCTAAACAACGAAAACCTCCGAATACTGGCCAAATGTTCATAGAACCCGACACGTTCCATAGCATTTACATTAGTACGAACCTCTAAATAAGGAATTCTGAACAAAGGCCACTCAAAAGTCACGAGAAAAACAAATTTAGAGCTCCTTGTACAATTTCATATTTATTTGTAAACCAAAATGTGAAGCAGGTCAAACACAATTTACTTGATATGTCAACAAACAAAAAATGACATTAATAATTATGGGGGAAATTTAAATAATATTCCTAGAACGACATGCATAACTAATATAAAGGCCTGTGAGTTTGTATGTTTGGACAAAACTTGGCAGTTACTGCCCCATATGACACAATGGGGCAAGATAGGAGAAGAAAAAGAGGATTTGAATTATAAAATCACCCGAAATTTCCAATATTAACGCATAGTATACCGAAGATTTGATGAACGAACCTTCGTGAAATCCAAAATTTCACATTAAATCATAATGATGATGAGCTGTATAGCAAAAAATTTCATATTGTTATTTCTTTGGAGAAAGATAGTTGCAGCAAAAATCCCCCAAAAACCTAAGCAATTTCACATCACTGAGTTTTTTAGTGTATTAAAACAATTAGGATTTATTAAAATGGCTGTGTGTATTTATATTTAAATTTTGTGTAATTTTGATTTTTTTTTTTTATGTTACCTCTGAACAACACCCACCTCTGAAAAGCTTATTCAGAAGGTTTCACTGTACATATTACCACTAATATACAATAATCTCTTTCGAATTAGCGACGATTTCGAAAAGTCTTCTTTATTGTTAAAAATCTCGGAAACAAATATATTTTCAAGCTTTAAAAAATCACTCCTAAAAACAAAGGTGCTTTTGCTATTTTTGATTTTTGGAAACGTTTTCGAGTAGTCATAATGCATTAAGGAGTTTTCTCGAAGCGGAATATAGGATTTTCGACGTTATCTTTCTTAAACATTTTCATAAATGAAAATTAAAATTCTAGTGCTATGTTCACCTTGCGTTAAATAATTAAAATGCATATAAAGCACAAATAATTTTTTTACATTTATACGCCTAATTAAATATAAGAGAATATGTGCATATGTATATGCGCATTTGGCAATATGATATGACGTTAACTCTAATTAATTAAAATAGATATAAAGCACAAATAATTGTACAAAAATTATTTTCAGGTGCATAAATATAATATGAAGATATTTAAAATACAAATTAAAATATCTTAAAATGCATCAGAAAAACCTAGAACGTTTTCAGCCATTACAAGGCCGTCATCAGTAGGATTTAAATGTTGTTATTATTCTCGTTGCGCTTATTTGAGAATTGTGCAGAAGAAAAACATTCTAATTTAAATTATCATCTGACGTATAACATTTAAATTTAAATTACAATGTTTTTCTTCTGGACAATTCTCGAATAAGCGCAAAGAAAATAATAACAACATTTAAATCCTACTGATGACGGCCTTGTAATGGTTGAAAACGTTCTAGGTTTTTCTGATGTATCTTGAGATATTATTTGTATTTTAAATATCTTTGTATTATATTTATGCACCTGAAAGTAATTTTCGTACAATTATTTGTGCTTTATACGCATTTTAATTAAGCATTTTCATGTTCAAAAAACATGTTTTCCATACAAACATGATAAATTGACAGCATTAACATGAACAATAAAATTAATATTACTTATTATTAGTGGTATAAATACAATTACGCAGCTAAAAATGTTTAATTGCGAATTGATAATATCCTAAAAACCGGTATTCGGGGTTGAGGGAACTGAATAATCTCTATAATAGCCTAAGTCATGTGACTGTCATCAATAGTTCCGGGTTGACCGCTTCGCTTTTTATATGCCAAACAGCCAATGTGGTAATTTAATGTTAGCCGGGCGCAGGAGATAAATCGCCTAATATCGTTCCATCGCCATCATATCATCAGTATTATAATAGTCATTCGCATGCGACTATCATAAACAATTTTTCGCGAGGTAAATTAAAACAAAGCTTTGATGTTGAAATTAAATGTCATACTTTATAGTATTATTTATTACTTTTCTTTTCTTTTTTTTTTTTTTCATTCTTTTCTTTTCATACATTTCTTTTTCTTTTTCCCTTTTTTTTAAGAAATAAGAGAAAATTGAGAGTCACAAATTTTAATCATTTCAGTTTAAAATTAAAGTTATGCATTTTAAATAAAATGCGTGAAAGTATTATATTTAAAATGAAATTAATGAAATAAGAAAAAAATACGACGGGTACAATGTTTGGCGATTTATCACCTGCACTCGGCTAACATAAAAATACCGAGTTCATGATTTCTGTATCAGAATCTTCCGATTTGGCGAAGGGTTGAGCAAGTAAATTAAATTATGAATAAAAGTAACATGATACAATGCTTAGCATAGATTTAAAAGAGACCAAACTGGTCGCCAAGGGCGGCTAGTACACAATAAACACTCAGAAATGTGACCGAAAATCAGTGACAGAAAAAAAACTCCTTTTTTACAAATGGTTCATTAAATCTCGAAAATACATTGGTTTTTACGGTTTCTAAGTATAATGAAGGCTTTTCGGAATTGTGGGTAACTTGAAAGAGGTTACTGTATATTTTCTTTCGCAGTTATATTACAATGTCGTAGATTAAGGGGGCTGGTCACTCAGCTTCCGATTTTCCCTTACTAAGGTAGTCTATGGGTATTTAATGCATTCGTATATTTAAAATATGTCCTCAGGAAATTAATATTTTTAACTTCTATTTTTTGTGTACACCTCTTAAAAGATGTCTCTTTTTTTTCTCAGTTCTCAAAATATTTCTAAGGTATAGACTTAATTTTATATGAAGTGTTAAAAATCTTACTCACAGTTCGCCCGCTTTTAACAAATAAAATATTAAATTCAGCATAGATTTTAGAAATATTTTGAAAAATAAGAAAAAAATAGACATCCTTTAAGAAGAGTACATACAAAAAAAAAAGATGTTACAAATATGAATTTCCCGAGTAGATATTTTAAATATACGAATGCATCAAAAGTCCATAGACTTAACAATACGGAGGAATATTCTGAAGCCGAGTGACCCCCCCCCCCCCCCCTTAAGCGACATATTTCTTTTTTTGGCAACTTAAAAAATCATTTTCATGCGGAAACTTGTTGCTCTCCGCAGCAACAGCGTATATTCAAATTTCGCGGCTATAGGAAGAGGTTTTTGAGAATGAGAGTTTGTAATAAAGAACTGAAGTGATATTTGTTACATGCGTTCGCGTAAAAATTTTCTTATTGTGTAGAAACGTTATTGTAATTTTTTTTTTTTTAACTTGACACGAGATGTTAGAGTAATTTAAATTGAATGTAACCAGAAAAGGTATTTTTCAAGTTTGATATGAAATAATAAAGTAATGTACGTTGATTCATCTATAAAAGTTTTCCTGTATATGTAAAAAAAAAGTAAGTAACTACTATTTTTTTTTTTCAAAAATGATACCCATATGTCAAAATTACATATTAAATTTACTCTTAAAACATTATCCGATAAAACAGAAAACTTCTTTCATAAAACTCGATCAAATTATTTTATATTTAACATTATACTAATCTAACCGGTAAACAAAGAAAATGATTGGTTATTTTTTCAATGTTACGTTAAATAAGTCGAATCTATCTTTTAATTAATCTTATGAATTCTAATTTAAAAACTGATAAATTCATAGACATATAAACCGGTACATTTTTGCTCCACGGGCCATAAATACGATTTTCTCGAACAATTAAACAGACGGATGATTGCAACAATTTTTTCAGATAAAAATGCCTAAATACACAATAGCATAAAATCTAACTGTTTAAATCGCCAAAATGAATTACATTTTCTCTTTAGAGTTACAGTTACTCTTTACACTACTACTTTTACTATTACAGTTACTTTTTATAGTATATAAGAGATGCAAGAAATAAAACGTTGACGACAGATCGTGTTTTTCTTTAAAAGGGATTTACTCTTCAAATAAAATGCATCAAAAGAAATAACAAACTCAAAATATTGGACTATGCTTCGTATTCTTCTTCTTCTTATTATTATTATTACTATAATAAAACATTATAATTTAAATAAATTTTAAAACAATAAAGTACAATATATCATGTCTTAAAAGAAAATCTCTTTTAAAAATATATGGTATATTTCTTCAAGTTTTCATATCTCAATGCGTGATCAAAGAGAGTTAGTAGTGCTGAATTAAACTATATGCGTTTAATATGTAAAAGTATGTAAAATACGTCCTATTTTTTTTCTTTCTTTCTCAGAAAGTCGTACAATTAGATACTTGTTATTAAAATATAATGTTTATAATTTTTTAAAAAATAAAGTAGTTTTTTCATGGAATTTTCATCAAAATTATTTAGCCACATATCCTCATTATGTGCGTTACGTTTTAAAGAGCAATTTTAAATCGTTAATATAATTTAAATTTTCTTAAACAGATTTAACTGTTTATAATTATTCACACAGAGTGAAATAAACTTTAAATGTCGGGTGATGCTTTATATTATTGTCATTATTATTATAAAACATTATACTTTAAATACATAAAAAAGAATAAAATATAATATTCGTAATATGAAAAAACATAAAATATTTTTTTCACTATTTATTTCTCTGTGTGTGATCTGATAGAGTTTAGCTTAGATAAGTAATTAATATTTTACAGCGTTATAACTAACTTTACATAGTTATAGTTTTAACTAACTTAATAAACTGTATTATAACTTAATAACGTTAGTTAACCCTTTGAGGAGCAAAGAATTCTACTTCTGTAATGTTGAATTTCTCATCAAAGTTTCCGAAAATTTTTATTTGAAAATAGGGAAAAGCAATTTTACAGCTTTTTTTCATCAAAATTGTAGCAGCAAAATTTTGTTCAAAAATTTTAGGTCAAATATTGATTAAAATTAAATGGTATTAAAAATACCCACGTCATTCAAGGGGTTGAAAAAAGCTATACTTTAAATACATAAAAGCATGTAAAATTTGTCGAATTATTTTTCTTCTTTCATTCTAAGGAAATCTTGACAATTATACAACTTGTTAACGAAGTGTCATCTTTGTAAGTTGTAAAAGGATAAAGATGCATTTTGCGTGCTATTTTCAAAAATTATTTTGGTGAATGAATACAATACGCTATAAAGAGACAACTTTGTATGTTAAAACATTGTTATTGGGAATCGTTACCAACTTAATGTTTTTTTTATCTATCAGAAATTGCGAAAATTAATTTTTGCTGTACTTATTCATAGACATTCCTTGATTAAATAAACCACACATTGCTATTCTTATTTTCTGGTAGATGTTTTGAATAAAAAGAGCTCTAAATTTGTGACGAATATATACTCGTCACCGGCCAATAACATATTAACGGCTTGATAGAAACCAATTCAAAATACGTAAAATAAAATACGAGTTTTTTTAAACTAATTATTCATAATTGAAGACTTACCTGGTAATTGAATGGTATGTTGATAACAATCTTCGACTGTCGGTTTGTAGGTACTTGTGAAAACGTTGTCGAGAAAACGTATAACTAAGCTTGTTTTGCCAACACCTCCCGCCCCCAAAACAACAAATTTACTCTCCCGCATGATTTTATTGGTACACGGAATCAAAATCCTTGATCAAACAGTTAAAAGCAGTATTTTCGTCGTATAAATCCAGTTTCTTTAAATTCCACTGTCATATTTTTTTTTCTAAAAAATTTCTCTAAGGATTCAAAAACATTCTCGTAAATTATAAAAAATGTGTTGACTATTTCTACATATTTTTCTCTTCCGTACTTTACGTGTGTCTCACTTTGACATTATGAAAATAATAATAAAAGTTCCTTTCAACAGTGAAATCTGGTACGGTGGCAGTTATGTGCATTTTATTTGAAGAGAAACCGAGATTGAATGGGCCACCACCGGTGACGGACGAACCCACGTGACATCGACGTGCGAGCCTCTTGGTAAGTCGGCGAATAACTGCTAAAGATAAAGATATACGAATCTCGCCAAGATCGCCAAATCTAATCACCGCCAAATGGGGCTTAGAAGGGAGGTAAGAAAAGTTTTATATTAGTCAATCTTTCAGAACAGAGTTAATGAGACAGTTTATCCTTCGAACATGAGGAGAGAATTTCATTGTAATGAAGTGAAAACATCGCTTACTCTAAATCAGAAAACATTGCCAGAATATGGTAATTAATAAATTAATATAGTAAAACTGAATGAGTAAGAACACTGTTTCTGAACCGGTTTGTCGCAATTACTTGCGTGAAAAATTATATTCAATTACGATTTTTAATATATTCTATAATCTTTATTTATCTACTATAATTTAATTTTAAAATTTTACTCCGTTTCTCAAATTATATATAAAACAAAACAATAATAATAACAATAATAGCTATAATCACGATAATCAACTATTTTTGGGGGAGACTAGAAATATTATTTAAATGTTTCTGTATATATTTTAATAATATCAAATTAAAAATTGTTGCAAAATTCTTAATAAAATCAAAGTATGCCGATGATCCAAGCGAGGTGAGAAACAATGATTTTCAGTATGATAATTTTGAATCATTTTTTCCTTTGGAGATATTTCATCTTTTTCTATAGTACTAAAGATTTGTGTCTGTATGTCTGCATGCTATTTTCTAAAGAGACTGCTGCTCGCAGAGCTACAAGATTTGGTAGAAAGGTACCTGTGTGCCTAAATTATGCACCTCTTAGGCAATTTTTTAATTTTTTGAGTAGGGTTTTTAAATTTATTTTTTATACGATTTTTAGCGTTTTTCACGTTTGCGATTTATCTACGTTAGTAATAGGAATCCGGTTTCAATCTTTCGGGCCAGAATAGTAAATTTTGTCTTCTTTTCAATAAAGTTTATCCAGAATTCGTACAACGGCTATCTTTGAATATTTCGTGCATTTTTTATTATTTTTTTAAGCTTTTTTCCCCCCGGTTTCGCGGCCACAAAGTTCGGGTATTAGGAAATTGTCGGACAATACGAAATACTTTAATATCTGGCGCATACGGGTTGCGGCTAAGCATTTATCTGCCGTACGAGTTCTTAGTACTCTCATGAGGCACTGTGCTCAGTTCTGTTTAGATACCTGTTGTTGGAGCAACACGGGGAAATAAAGTCTTATTCTCAATTTGTGCAGTTTTTTTGCATGTAAATTTTATAAAATTTGTATTAATTATAGAATCTCGTTATCAGTTATATTAAACAAATTCAGTATAAGTTGACCTGTTATATTTATTGCTGTATTAGTCAGTTTTCCTCTATGCTAACTTGTTAACGAGTAAAGAGGTTATGTTTTCAAGATGTTGTGCCAGGTAACATGAAATATCAGCTAAGCAACTGTTTCAAGGAAGAGTCTAAAAATCAAAACAATTTTTGAAAGAATCTGATGATTTATAGACGATGTACTAAGGACTAAGGTTTACTTATTAAATAATTTTGGTTATGCTTTTAAATCGTGGGTTTTCTTGCAATTTTAATATTCTTCATGACGCCATTACATATTAGCCGACAGGTTCATTGAAAAAAATGAATACTCCAAATTGAGTAAAAAATATACTTAATTTTAAATACGCCACATACTCAAAATAGCTCCTATCCAAATGTACTCAAAATTGATAATCACATGTACTCATTTTTGATTCCATGGTTGTGTTCAAATATGAATCGCTATGTACTGCCCCCCTGAACCTACAAATTAAAGTAAAAATGTACTGACCTTTATTTTTCGTTCAAAGTTATCAACAAAAAATATTTAAATGATTATTTACTAAGAAAAATGGTAAAACTATTAACAAAATGCCCAAATCGAATATTTTTATGGCATTATTTGCAAGCACTTTTAAAATATTTTTAAATACTGTGCATAATTTAATCTTTACATTAATAAACCTCTTTTATGCCGCCATAAATAAAGTAAACCCTTACAGAGTCCAAAATTAGCGTTTTGTTTGAGTTTAATAACATGTGATGTTTCAAAATTGAGAAAGCATACGTTCCTCTTTGATCCAAACATACTCAATTCGATATGAGTACATTCATATACTCATTTTTGAGGCTGGTTGATAAAGTTCCACCAGATTCGTCGGGAACAGCTCAGGTGGTAGGGCATTGGCGGCTTCAGTCAAGAGATCCCTGGTTCGAATCCTGGTCCGGACATTTTTCGCCCAGTTGGAAATTTACATCTGATAGGATTTATTTACCAATTTGAATAATTGTGTTAAAATTAATCTAGTGCATTTTTGAGTAGGGTAGAGGAGTACACAGTGAGGCAGCAACCACTTTGACATATAGTTGTAACTTTTTCTTCAGGCTGGCACACACACATAACGACCTTATCTTATGCAACACGTGGATGTAGTTTCGGAACTTCAGTTACTCGTCCGGCAAAATAGTAAATAATTCCTTATTTTATAGTGGTTAAAGTTACATAAACATCTATTTTAGAGTTTATTTCCGTCACTATGACATATATTTACTTAACCAAACCTAGCCATATCTAATAATAGACTATTTCGGCAAAACGACATAAACTTTTTAAAGCGATGAAATTGATGTAACGCATGTGGCATTCATTTTCTTACAACGTAACGAAAGTACACAGTGAGACACACAGTTGTGGTACACAACGAGACGTGTCTTTTTACCTACTATGTGGTTCTGATGATAAAAAAGTTATTTATTAATAAAAGAAGGTTTCTCTCTCTCTCTAACTCTCTCTCTCTCTCTCTCTCTCTCTCTCTCTCTCTCTCTCTCTCTTTCTCTTTCTCTGTGTGTATGTGAGCGTTCGATGGCTAGGGAAATGTACTAAAAGTAAGAGGCTGAACATTTGCATGAAGGTAGCCCAAGGTCTGCCATTGTCCACCCGAGGCTCATATTTTTAATATTTTGAAAATCTAGAAATATTAATTAGAAATCTTAAACTGCAGAAAGTTATTGATAGAGTGTAAAAATATATGATCTATGAAGATATATACATTGTCTCACTGTGTACTACTTGTGGTACACAGTGAGACAATTTTCGATACTCTGTTATGCTGCTTCTGTGCTTTTATAAATAACTTTTTTAAAACCATTTATACGTTAATGTGTAGCTTAAAGATGTAGCAAAAAATTTTTCAAAAGAATAAAAATCGTCGCCATTTGTTAAGTAATAATAATTTTCGTCTCACTATGTACTACCCTCCCCTACTTCCTTTCTTTTTTTCAGTGTTTCCATTACCCGAAAGTGTAACTTTTTTTTTAAAGCTAAATATTGATATGTATTTTTTTTTCTTTCACTTCAAACGCACTAAGTATGTGTTAAGAAATATTCAAAGTTTGTTCTTTACTAACTTTTAATATCTCAATTTTTTTATGTTGACTTACATACAAATAAAGTAAAATGGAATTCCATAAAACACGAACTTCCTCAACATATATTTTTCCCTTCGGAGATTTTAAAGAGAAATCCGAGACAACTTATGCAATTTTTTATTCGATTTATTTTATTTCATTTTTTATATAATTTTTTTGCGTTCCGCAGTGATTCTTCCACATTAGTAAAAAGGAATCCAGTTTCAATCTTGTAGATCAATGTAATTAATTTTGTTCTTTTCCATTACAGTTTATTCGGAATTCGCACTGCGTTTTTTTTTTTCTTGCTAATATTTTATTAGTTTTTTATGCAATTTTTGACGGTTTTTTTCGCGTTTCGTGGCGGGTTTTTGACATTTGTAGAAGAAATCCTATGTAATTTTGTATATTTCAATTAGATCTATCTAAAAAAAAATTCATGCTAATTTTAATGTAAAGGTTTTTCGCATTTTGGGACGATTTTTCTATATAAGCAAAGTGAAATAAATATATAAAGGATATAAATTCAGTTTCAATCTTTTAGCCCAATATAGTAAGTTTATCCTCCTTTCAGTAAAGTTTATTTGAAATTCGTGCAGCGATTTCTGGATTTTTCACGAATTTGTTAATTATTTTTATGCGATTTTTAGCAGTTTTTCAACAGCAATTTTTGGATATTTGTAAATGAATTATAGACAGTTTTTAGATTTTTTTTAATTAGATATTTTTTATTTAAATTTCCATGCGATTCTTTATGCTTTTTTGCGGTCCTCGGTGATTTTAACACATTGGTAAAAGGAATCCGGTTTGTTTGGAAATATTCGTCTAACTATAATTCATCTAATCGTTCTACTAAAACTAAAAAATCACTGCAAACAGTTTATCTTATTATTTTATTTTGTTATTCATGTTATGGATTGGTAAGAAATGATAGTACCAAGACAACTGATTATAGCACATTCCACAGATAGGCAGACAATCTTAGCTTTACTTTTTCCAAAGGCTCTTTCAATTTTTTTTAAGCAGTCTTTTTTTCTGCGAAAATTTAAAAAAAAAGATACTGCTCTTCGAAGGAATTTATTTGATGTCATTGAAGCCATAAACTTTCGCTTGCCCAGGCTGTATTTTCTCTTATTTGAACACACTGAATCGACCTGGTTTGTATCAAAATTTGAGTGTATCTAGTTTCCCTGCAAACATTTTATTTTATTATTTTATTTTGATATTTATGTTATGGATCGGTAAGAGATGATATTACCAAGACAACTGGTTATAGGAAATTCCACAGACAGACAGGCACTCTTAACTTTACTTTTTTTTTTTTTACTGTGGAAAAAAAAACTTTCAATTTGATAAATCATTTGACCTCTGCCAACTATGTTTAAAATAAAAGGGAGAGAATTTTGAATATTTCTTTAAAAAAGAGAGAAAGAGAGAGAGAGAGAGATTGGATAATTTTTCTTTACGGTACTGCCGTTCGAAGGAATTTATTTGATGTCATCGAAGTCATAAACTTTCACTTCCCCGTGCTTTATTTTCTCTTATTTGAACACACTGAATCGACCTGTTTTGTATCAAAATTTGAGTGTATCTAGTTTCACTGCAAACATTTTATTTTATTATTTTATTTTGTTATTTATGTTATGAATTGGTAAGAGATGATAATACCAAGGCAATTGACTATAGGACATTCCACAGACAGACAGGCATTCTTAACTTTACTTTTCCCAAAGGATCTTTCAATTTTTTTATTCCTGCGAAAGATAAAAAAAAAAAAAAAAAAAAAACTTTCGAGTTGATAAATCATTTGGCCTCTGTCCACTCTGTTTAAAATAAAAGCGGGAGAGTTTTGAATACTTCTTTTAAAAAGAGAGAGAGAGAGAGATTGGGTCATTTTTCTTTACGATATTGCTCTTTGAAGGAATTTATTTAATGTCATCGAAGCCATAAACTTTCGCTTCCCCAGGCTGTATTTTCTCTTATTTGAACACACTGAATCGACCTCTTTTGTATCAAAATTTGAGTGTATGTACTTTCACTGCAAACATTTTATTTTATTATCTATCACAAAACGAAAAGAAGCATACTTGTTTTTTGTAAAATATGTATATTCATGTGTATCACAAATAAATGTTTTCTTCCTTTTTTAAAAAAACTGGTCTAAAATGAAGTATTATTGAAAGGATCTTTCACTATCAAAAGTGAAAAAAAAAAAATACAAAACAATTTGAAATTACAATTTTTTCCCCTTCACTCGTTAAATTATGGAAGCAATACAAGTCTTGTTTCCAGGGCTGCGGAGTCGGTGGGAAAAATGGACGATTCCGACTCCGGGAATTTTAGCAGATCCGACTCCGACTCTTTCGCTCAAAAATGGGCCTGACTGCGACTCCAACTGCAGCCTTTCTTGCTTCTACGTTTGTAACGGTGACACAAATAAAAAAAACGATTACACTACTTTTACGACAGTATAGCAATTCCCAAATAAAAAGAAAATGTAACAATGAAACTCATATAGAAATTCTGAGCGGATATTTATTCCGGAATTTCAACATAGGTTTTAAGGTATTTCAATTATATCATCTTTAAATCTTCAGCCACAAAAAAAAAAAAAAAAAAAAAGATAATTTGTTTTTTCAAATGCTTTTTAGTGCAGGTTTTTTCTCGTTTTCAATATATAAAAATAATTTAAATAACTAATAATTTGGAATTCTGCCTTTTTCAGAATTTAGTGTCGCCCCCGATGAAATATATATATATATACGTATATAAATATAGATAGTTCAGTTTTAAGACTCCAAACAAGCGCTTTTATTTTATATAAAATGACGTCATCCCCCATCCGCTAAAGAATTCCTCATTTACGATCGAGTCTTAAACGACATCTACAGAAAATATGCGTAGGATCAATATCATCGCTAAATAATCACAAATCCAAAAGAAAAAGAGATTTTGTCATTCAAGAAACTGGACAAAAAAGATCGGCTATCTCATGATTCATATGCCTTCATTTATTTGTAATATCAATGTAGATACTTAAAATTAAATTTAGTTTATAATAGCTCCATCTTTCATCAGAAATTATTCATTTATATATTTTTTAAATAGCACGTATTTTAATTACTTTTTTTTCATTTTTTATGAGAAAATGTCAACAAAAAGGTATAATTGCTATTTTTCAACTATTTTTCCCTTTACTTTCTACAGAAATGGAGTACTTGCGTTGCCAAAATTAAACAAATGGTGCTAAAAACTACAAAAACAAATAATATCTCAAAATAAATGGAGATGCAGTTTTCAAACAAATTGCATTTAAAAGTATTTTTTTTTTCCAATACGACGGTCTAAAAATTGAAAATGTGCGATGCTTAGAAGTTAAAAAAATTACAGTAGAGATTATTTCGTACAATGATACATCTGCTTTGTTTTACGGCAGGCTTATACAACGTAACGTTATTTTTTGAAGACGACACATTAATAGGTGGTAGAAAGAAATAGCATACCGAGGGCTAAAAAGAAAGGCGAATAAGAGTACTTGCTTCTATTTAAAAAATTAATAGTTCAACAATCCTCCCCGCCTTCATGTAACATATGCATATACTCTTTACACTCACGAACCCCATCCCTCAAAAGAAAAATATCGGATTTTGCTACCTCGCTGCACAGGAATTTCAATTGTTTATTCAGTGAACGTATGCATTATACAAAGTATGACCAGCTTTATTAAGCAGTATCATGTTATTAAATCGTTCATGCAAATAAAAAATTAAGAAATGTAAGACATATTTTATGTTTGTGGAAAACCCTTTAGTTCAGAATTGGGTATATTATACAAAAATACTGGACTGACATTTCATTCAGAAATCTTCTGTAAGGTTGATAATGAATGAAGATTCAAGGTTGCCATAAACCAGAATTTAGTTACTCCAGTTTTTAAATAACTTTACTTAACTAAAAAATTCCTTTCAAGGGCATTCTCTTACAAGGGCAATTTATGTCAACGTAATATAAATTACTTTAAAATGTCAAATAAAATTTATGATACATTAGTAAGAAAATATTCTTTCAGAAATCGTATGCTGAACTATTGGAGTAATATTAATGTGTATATCGTTTTATAAAACACGTTAAACTTTATATTAAGTATAGTATACAGTGTGTCCACGTATAACTTGACCGACCTTTATTTTCGGAACCGTTGGTCCTAGATCAGTGATTCCCAACGTGGGGCGTACACCCCACTGGGGGGGGCAATTTGATTTTCGAGGGGGGCAGTTCTAAATTTGTTGCTCACTCATTCTCTATCAGTTTCTTTTATCTTTTTTATATTTGGAAAGTATTGTTGCAGGTTAAAAAATAAATGGAATGCAAGAAAATTTTTAAAAAACAGTTTTTTATATTGAATTTCAACTAGTTGGATGTGCCAATCCCAAAACTTTCTTCTATCTGATACATCTTAATATTTCAAAAAGTAGTTACACATGTTAATACTTCAATATTATTAGTTCAATACTATACCAACTTTGATTTTCATCTCAAATTTCTGCTTCAGTCAATTAAACGGACTAAAAACGAGTTAATCTATATCATGATATTTGTTAAAATTAATAATTTTTCCTTATTCTGTTGTTATCAGCTGTTTGCGAATAGCCGGGTTAGCAGGAAGCGTGTTCCCGCCGCTACACGATCCACCGATGGACAATAGAACTACGAAAAATCTAGAAAAGTACACAAAAATCGCTATTACAGAGCCCCTTTACCGCGCAATATTTCCAAATTCTAGGAGGACCTGTTGGCCAAAGCCAAAAAAAATGCACAAATAATTTGGTTCAATTGTATGCATAATTTTATACACTTTTCGATAGTACAATAAAGAAAATGGCACAAATATCGCTATTACAGCGCCCCCTTCCGGCAGATTTTTTTTTTTTTAATTCAGGGAGGACTTGCTTGATATAGCCAGAAACATACACAAAAATGTGGTTAAATTCTATGCATAACTTCATACACTTTTCGATGGTACAATAATGAAAATGGCACAGACATCGCAATTATAGCGCCCCTTCTGGCGGAATTTTATCAAGTTCAGAGAGGATCTACTGACCATAGCCTTACACATACACAAAATATTTGGTTCAATTGTATGCATAATTTTATACAGTTTTCGTTGGTACAATAATGAAAATGGCACAGACATCGCTATTACAGCGCCCCCTTCCGGCAGATTTTTTTCAAATTCAGGGAGGACTTGCTTGCCATAGCCAAAAACATTCACAAAAAATTTGGTTTAATTATATGCATATCTTCATACACTTTTCGATGGTACAATAATGAAAATCGTACAGACATTATTGCGCCCCCTACCAGCGGAATTTATCCAAATTCATGGAGGACTTTCGTGCCATGACCAAAAACAAACACAAAAAATTTCTTTATTTCCTATACATAACTTCATACACTTTTCGATGGTACAATATTCAAAATGGCCCAAAAATCGCACAAAAATCGCTATTACAGCGCTCCCTACCGGCGAATTTTTTTCAAATTAAGGGAGGACCTGTTTGCCATAGCCAAAAACTTAAAATAAAAATTTGGTTCAATTCTATGCATAACTTCATACACTTTTTGATGGTACAATGGCGACAGACACACGGACAGACGGACGGACACACGGACAGACAGACATTTTCTATAAATATGTTTTTTGGGATCTCTGACCCCTGAAACGTGTAAATCCGTCGAAAACTGGAAGTCGAAAAAAATTTCGATTAGAATACTTTCTTCTATTTAAGATAGAAGAAAGTAAAAATGTACCGAATGAAAACTTTAAAATACATTTAAAATATGTTTTTGACATTACTTAAATATTAAATCCCACTATATTTTTTCTGGGACGACATTTTACATTTTTTTTTTCTTTTTTAACGCTTTCGATTATTTATTTAAAGATCTTTCTACTTCTATTTGCTCTGCTATATGTCACTCGAAGATTATTTTACATGTGAGATTACTTAAAAAAAACATATAAATTTGACTGTCTTGAGCCTATTTAACCTTAAAAATATACGAAATATCTGAACGAGATACTACCAACTTTATATAACTTATAAATATTAAATAGCATTAGAAAATAAAATGGGTAGATAGTAAATGTATGTAGCTCTGGTGCAGGCATCCTGCATAGTAAATTAATTTACATAATGACATAATCATTTTAAATTTTAAACTCAGATAATGCATGGAAGACAATTACCGATATTTCGAAAGGGAAAACATAGAAAATGTGTTGTAATTGAAAATAATAGCTACTTCATTTTTATGAAGATGAGAATTTTGTAATACTGCATGTGTATTGTATATTCCATAGAAAGAAATTTTAGTGTACAAAGCTTTCCCACCAACTATTAATAAGCCACAAAAATGAATTATAAAACGTTTGAATGAATGTCATCAGTTTTAACGTTAAATGTAAGTCTCCCTTCAAGATATTTTATGAAGATAAAAATTCTCAAATGAAGATAAAAATGTCCGGTCTGCATTATTACATGTCAATGTCACTTTTCTTTTAACATTGAGGTAAGTTAGAAAAGAACAAAGAAACTCTTTATCGCAGAAAGGGGAAGATGTATAACCTCATTGCATTTATTAAAATTTTGTTAAAACACATTTGTCACAGAAGATTCACCTTTTCGATAGGTTAAAAAATGTGAAATGAATAGTTATTTTTAAGGCTTTATTATGCTTCCACTGTGTGAATATAGAGTTCGCTTTTTTAAAAAATAACAGACATAATTTACAGATTAAGAGGGGGGGGGGGCATAGTGACATTACTGACGCTTTGGTGGGGCGTGGCCCAAAAAAGGTTGAGAAGCACTGTCCTAGATGCATACTTCCAATTACAAAAATGGTTTAAATAAGGTAAAGAATTATTTTTAAAGCGATTTGGGTCAAGAAAAACATTTATTAAAAAAATACGGAATTTAAATTTTTATACTGTCCCTATAAGGTCCTATAAGTGATATTTAGTAAAAGTTTACTGTGCACTAACAAGTAAGACAGAAAAAGTCCCATTCATCTAACATTAAAATTGACCGAGTTATGAAACTTTGAAATGCATGACTTATACCACTTTTTTTCCATATCAAAACAGACCATGAGAATTTCGACCCAGAATTTCGACCATGCTTTCAGGGGTCGTATATAAAGTACTTAAACTTATTTCAAGGTATCTGCGGTTTGAAAGAAATCGTACAACTATTACGATTGAGTTAACTTTATTAGTTAAGTTTCAGATTAGTTAAAATAATTGAATTTTAACATATGTTGTATTTTGTAAAAATTTGAGGCTATGATTTTATGTTATTTTCATAAGGTTTTATTTAACTTGCAACGATCGTCTTTCCAGTTTAAAATTTGTACGCGAACTTTAACTGACTTTCAAATTTCCGATCGAAGTTAAAATTTTACACACTGACTTAAATCCGATTACAATGTAATATTGTTATGATTTTCCACGCTTACCATCTTATACATACTTGCATTAGAGGATAACACAAAAAAATTCGGATAGATTACGTCAACAAGTTTAAGAAATGGTTTTAGATTAGATAACATAAACCTGCGATGGTTGTGGTTTTTAACGTTTATAATTACGTTTTATGTATTTGTTAACGCTAAATAACAAAATTACCTTCATTTGTAACCATCATGTCAGGATTTTTCGCAAATCTTAAATTTCAAGGTTGAAAAATAGCGAAAAATCTTATACTAAAAAATAGATGTAAGACTTTTTTATTCCGTTTAATTTTATTTAATTCAATAATTTATTCAATTTTGTGGCTTATCCTGGGTTTGTTACAGCTAAACAGCTCAGGGGTCCGACGAGGTTGGGAGGGGAGAGGGAATCAATTTTAAATGTGAGCTTTTTAACTTTGAAATTTGCGATTTGAGAAAAATCCTGACATGATGGTTTAAAATGAAGGTCATTTTTGGATTCAGCGCTAAAAAATACATGTGAATCAATTTTCAAAAGCTAAAAAACGTGGCACAACCCAAAATGTGAATGACGGTGTAATCTAACGGCATTTTAAAATATGTATCATTTTTGTAATGAATTGAGGCTGTTGTTTTTCATCCTTTTACTTAACAAAAACTCTGTTATTTTTATCCTCTGTTCAGTACAAATTGTATATTTTGCAGTAATATGTCAGAAAGATTAAAGATTTCAAATTTATATTGTATTGCTAATTTTACTCTCAACCATTTCTTTAATATATCTGACAAAATTATATTTCTACTAAATTTGTGAATGACCCCTAATTTGCAGCAAAAAATATGCTCCAACTTTAAACAGCTATTATTCGGTCAATTTTAATTGTAGAATAACAGAACTTTTTTTGTTTTACTGGTCAGTGTAACAGGAAAATTTTACTAAATATAACTTATAAGACCGAGGGACCGTATAAAAATTTAGATTCTGCAGTTCTTCGCTAAATTGTTTTTTTGCTTCAAACTTTTTTTATCTTAACTCTGCACCTTATTTTGACCACTTTTGTAATTGGAAGTATGCATCTAGGACCAACGGTTGCGAAAATAAAGGTCGGTCAGGTTATACGTGGACACACTGTATAGAAGATTTTATTTTTTTCTTCTTATGCATTTACTAAGATTCTCTGGAAGGAAATGTCCCTTTCGAAATTTCTTTCAAAACCAGAGCGTTTTACTGTTGTGAAGCAGTTTAGCTGTGCACGGGCGGAGTTAAACCCTGTATGAACCCAAAAACTCCAGTCAGACGCAAAACCGACAAAGTAATTTTCGTCGAATTGCAGCTTGACCCGAAATTGGCACACTTCAACCTGTAAACTACTTGAACCCGACACAAAGTACAAAATGAAAAAAATATATTGACATGTTTTTAATAAAATTCTAGAATAATCTATCTTATTCTATATACGTGTGTGTAAATCCTTTTTGGTTTGTTTGTTCCTTAAACAAATTTACAATTTTTGACTGATTTGCTCGAAACTTGTTATACATATGTTTTAGAACAAGAGTAAAATTACTGTCAACTATAAAAAAAAAATATATATCAGATCAAATATATACCTGTTTTTTCAATCACCACCTTTAGTTTATCATTAAATAAATCTTTTCTTTTTTTCTTTTTTTTTTTACTAGTACAATTATTTCTTTCCAGTTGTCAAAAAGATATACTGCATGAGGACCAGATTTTTATAAGCCAATAAAAGTTCAGTAACTCTCTATATTTTCGAATATGAAATTGACGTCATTCTGACAAGATAATGCGAATTTTCCGTATATATAATTAAAAGAGTTTACTAGAAATGAATTAAAATTACGTAGTATCTTCACTGGAAAAAAACAAAAAGTTCTTCCTTTTCCTCATGAGATTCTTAATCTCTGTCAATAATCAAAATTCTAAATTGCCCGCATGTTAAGTTCAATATCCCTTATTAAAACTGACCAATTTAACCATGATAATTTATGGCTGATATCCAATATATGAGGGATTCACAATCATAGTAGACCAGGTCCATTTTGAAAGAAAAATGCTATAGTCTATTTAGAAGGTGCATAATATCAGTTTTATCTACTACCACAGTGAACCAAGCCCGTTTTCACATACTTTTGCATATATGGCATCTGTTTACAAACTTGGTTCTCTGCGGGATTGCATAAAACATATTTTATACACCTTCTAAAGGGAATATACCATTTGTTTTGTAAATGGACTTGGTCTGCTATGGTTGTGAGCCCCTCATATGATACCTGCCTGAAATAACTCAATGTAAGATCGGATCAGGGCTCAATGTCGGGTCAGTTTGTACTCCACACGTGTAAGTAAACAAAGCTATTTAAAGGACCCAAACCAATTTTAAATTCATTCCAAACCGACAAAATAATATTTGCCAATCTAAAACCCGGCAAAATAATTTCCGTTTAACCTACCTGAAACTGGCATGCTTCAAGCTCCGAAGTGACCCAAACCCAAAATATTTAAACTGATACCCAATCCAAAACTTCACACGGTATAAAATTAACGAAATGTTTTTAATTATGGAACATTTTTATACAATGATATTTCTAATATCAATTTTACGTTTTCTAAAAGAAAAGTGAATTGCACTGAGCCCATGCTCTGAAATATATGTATACAGCGGTCGAATTGATTAAAAATAGTCACTGGTCCCAAGGACCAGTAAACATCAGAGTTTACTGGTCCGCAAACATAGTCACCCTTTGAGTGACATCCCCCTCCTCCTAGAATATAAGCCAAATTTGCTTTCAGTTACCCAAAATTTTCGGCATATTAAAATGTAAAATTATAATTTCCTAAAAATTAAACAGTACATAAACAAAAACTATAAAATTATTAATTATGTATTTTATTTCCGATTATTTATTTCAACTTACTATAACTTTTAATGCATTTTTTTATTTAATTTTTTAAATAAAATAAAATTCTGTGGTTTGTGTTTGGTTGCGGTTTTCTCAGGAACGGAAAAATGTACGTTTACCTGTCAGAGAGGGATAAAAGTTACTAGTCCTACGGACCACTACATTTTTTAAATTAGTGGTCCGATTGAATTTTTAGTGGTCTCGGACCAGCGGACCACCAATGATTTCGAACGCTGGTATATATATATATATATATATAGCTTTATCAAAAGTATGCAAATCATGAAATTTATGAAAAAGAGGGTGCAAAACGTAACAGTAAAACTAATGAACATTTGCAACAAGAAATAATAAATAAACAATTCCTTGCTCGTCGGAGGGTGGGAAACAGGTCACAAAGTGCAACAGAGTGAGTCAAAAAACAGGTATATGAAAAAAAAGCAATTTAACAAATTATAACGACCATTTGGAAAATGATTTTTTCGAAAACTAAAATTTAGGACATAAAAAATCGCACGGAGCTGGTCATACATTACGTACGCCATGGATTAAACATTCATATTCCTGGACCAATTTTAAATGAAATTTCATTTTTAAACTTCTAAACATCCCACAATATTACTTTTTACAGCGCCGTAAAGAAAAAAAAATGTACTTTTAAATGCAATTTGTTTGAAAGCTGTATCTCAATTTGTTTCTGAGTTATTAATATTTTTTTTTGTAGTTTTTATTACTTTTTTGCCGTAGTGGCAACAGAAGTATCCATCTCTGTTGAAAGTAAAGGGAAAATACAGATTACTGTATAGACCAATCAGAAAACGAATAAAATGCTGATTCAACCAATATAACACTTCAGTTCAGATATGTTAATGATTTCCTACTCTGACAGAGGACAATCACCATTTTTCCAAATGATTAATAAAAATTAAAATTGAATCCTCACAGGGTTCACAAGATATAGAAATTTATTACACCTTTTTAAAAGCATTATATATATATATTTTTTTTTTTTTCAACTGAAAGACTTATCTTAATCTTTCTTTAGGAAAATGATATACGAATCTGATCAGCAAGAAACAAAATCCAACCCGAACTTGGAATCAAATCAGCCGATCTGAATTCGACTCGCAGCAAAAAAGTTAGAGCCAACCTGACTCGAACAGCACCCACAGTTCGAGCTGGGCCAGATTTGGGTAAAATTAAATTACCCAATACGATGCAGAACTCTGAGTGTTTAAGTTTAAAACAAAAATAATTAAAACTATTTAAAGAGGGAAATTTTAATGTTAATTTGTTTCATTAATTTAAAATTTCTATCTTTTTTTCCCTTACGGCAGTAGCTGTAAGCCTTTTAGGGGCAAAGTTGAATGCATAAAATACTGAAATGATTGAAGAACACCAGAATTTACAAGTAAATTTATTTGAAAAGAATTAAAAGCTTGAGTTTCGAAGACCATTTCCCTTCTTCACGTACTTAATAAAAGGAAATATTTCCTTCCAAAAATTCTGGCTCCAGTGTGGCATTTAAGGATTAAAATTAAGTGGTCCAAAAATGAGCTACCACCCTTCCAGGGGTTAAATAAAAAAACCCAAAATGTAAAATTCAACTATCCTGCGCAAAACTTCAAATGCAGGAGAAGAAAAAATAAATACATTACTCTGGAGCGTTTGTTTTCTTATTGAGCAGAGCGTGGCGCTGTCTGCGTAACAACCTGTTGCAGACGTCAACTCTTCTTTTTTTTTTTCTCTAATCTCTCTCATTCATGGATCTTCTTGCCGCGATGAGGCGAGCTGTTGCCAAGCGCTGGCGGCCAAGCATTGAAACCCACAAGAAACCTGGGAACATCGTACCAATGACAGGCAGCGAGCTATTCCGGGCAGAAGACGCAGTCGTCATGGCAACCCGTCGGGATCTTCTCTTGCTGCTCCGAGTCCAGCTTCAGAATCTTCCGCGCACTAGGGATGCCGGGTAATCCGTCATTCAGACAAATCTTTAGCAAGATGCTGTTGACTCAGTCACGTTTTTGGAATTTAATACGGTTAAGTGTCACGTATGACGTATTTGAGATGATAACTTCCCCTAACTTGTTTGATAACAAAATATTTGATGTTTGTGGATTTCGCGAAGTTCGCTTTTCCACTACTGGTTGCGTATTTTTTTTTTTCCCCCTCTCTCACTCTCTCCTTCTATGTCCTGGCCTTCGATTTCATTTTCTCCTTTATCTAATAAAGTATTGATCATCCAAATAAAATTAACCACTTTTATTTATAGTGGTTTCTTAAATTTATTTATAGATAGTTTGTAGATTATTTTATTAGATTGACAAATTATAATTAAGAGCTGATCCACGGTGGGATTTGGAAATCGCAGGGATCATGACCTGAAGACCTCCAGATTTAAGGAAAATAACCATAGAACAATAATTTTCCTAGTATGTAAATACACATTAACATATTTTAATAAGAGATGTTATGTCCCGAAAAGATGTTATGCTCCCCTCCCCCTTCCAAAGAAAAGACACAATATAAAACAGAGAAAATATTTATCCTTTATTATGACCAGATTTATACAGCTTATGAATAAATCTGGTCGTATTTACCTTATCTGGTCGTATACAGCTTATGTATAAATCTGGTCGTATTTATCCTTTCCAAAATAAATTAATTTATTCTCTCTCTGATGTGACGTCCCAAAAAGATGTTATCCTCCACTCCCCCTTCCAAAGAAAAAATAAAATAAAATAAAACAGAGGAAATATTTATCCTCGATTATGACCAGATCTTTACAACTTATGATAACAGAGTAAATATGAATTTCTGATTGGTTATTAATTAGGAATTCATAAACGAATGCTCAAATGATAAAATGGCGTACATTTTTTATGAATAACTTTATTTCCTTGGCAAACTTCAACAAAATTTCAGCCACTTTTGGTACTAGGTGATTTTCTAATCAATTCACCAGAATCTGTATTAATCCTCTCCAAAAAAAAAAAAAAAAAAAAATATATTTATTCTTTTGCTATACACTTTATTTGCTTAACACATTATCTGAAAATTTCGCCCACTTTCAACAACAGTAAAAATACGATTTTCTAAGTGATTATTAAGTAAAAATCCGTATTAAAATCACTACTTTTTAATTCCGCTTTATTCACATGAAATGTCACTCGCTCTAAATTAACGACTTTAATCAACTTTTAATTCACGGCTTTTTTTTTTTTTTTTTTTTTTTTTAATCATACCTCCAATAGTTTTCGAGATAGGATAGCTAAATAAATATAATATGAACTTAAAAGTTCCATTGCTTATCTAAAAGGAGACATTAAAATAACACAGATGTTAAAAGATGTAAAACTTTAAAATACACATTTATTTTGACCTCCGAGTACTTTCGGTTGCACCCGCAGCCTTCATCAGGGAGAAAATTTCTTTACTAACATCCTGTTCATCCAAACCCTTCTGTTCGCTTGAGGTGGGGAAGTCCATTACTCTGGGTGTACTAGAAGTAATTGCCCGGATTCCCTGACTGAATTTGAAAAACTTTAAAACATATGTAGGGGAAAGTATTATTGTGTGTTTATATTTTTTATCTTTAGGATATTTAACCACATATTAGGTTAATTGGATGCTACTGTATTGTTCCATAATTGATTGCCTTTACATAGAATTTGTATTGACTCTCTGATAATAGATGAATAGTAATTTGACGTTGGATAGATAATTTTAGCCTGATCAAAATTTATTATAATATTATGCTTACAATTTAAACGTGATAAAGCTGTAGATGGGCGACAAAATTTAATGTCTGCTTTATGTTCTTTGATCCTTTTACTGAATTTTGTATTTGTCATGCTTATATATTCCATTACGTTATTTTTATGTGTTCTAAAACGGATAGCTAAGTTGAGCATTTCACCACTATAGGGTGCTCGCTGCCAATGTCTCATTATGTAAGGCATACTCGCTTAGCAACATGTAAACACCAAATTTATAACTGTATCTACACAAATTGAATGGTTGGGCAACATGTGTGCTTTTTACCATGTATACTGTAGGGAAAAATCGACAAAGAAAAATCATGATTAATTTCAAATTTTTATCACTTTTTGAGAATATTATGAGGTAAATAACACAAGATATTTTAATATTTGGATACTGTGGAAAGTAAATGTATAAATGAACATGTTAGCTCCCGTTTAGAAATAGCAGCAAAATATTGATTTATGGGGCAAAAAATATTGATTTTTGGCATCGATGTTAGGCTTTCGATATACATTGATATGTCGGGTTTTATACATCCGATATATTGATATTTCTTAGAAATAAATATTCAGATATTAAAATCAACTTTAAGCAATTTCATGTGCTTTTTTAAATAAATTTAACTAAATTGATTTTATTTTTGTTCAAAAACTGCTTAATATAAAAAACTCTTTTTGTTCTCCTACTTGTTTAATATAACTAAAAAATGTTGGTAATGTGAAACATCCTTTTGGATGTTTCACATTATGGATGATGATTCACATGATTGTATGATTCACATTATGGAGATGTATCACATTTGCGAAAAGGATGTTCCATTACCATCCTTTTCGCAATCAGAAAAGCATCTCATCATAATTTACATGAGTTTTGACTAAACATCAATAGAGAAATCAAAAACTAGGAAAAAGGACTCTCTCTTACTCGGCCCCATTTTCTCAAATGATGTTTCTGTTACCCAAAGTGGTAAAGATACTTAGACATTCCTTGTGTTTCGTCTTTATTTGTTTGTGAATCTTATTCGTTAGGTGGATTGTAGTGTCTTTTATAGCTGCATAATGTGGTAATTTTGTTCCTACAATGATTTTTTTCTGTCGTTGTTACTGTTGAACAAACAAGTTTAAAGAGGTAATGAGAGTAATGTGGCTCCTAAAAAAACGCGTTTGGAAATATTTTACGAAAATTAATCAAACTGATTTTAAAGAACATTTGAATAGAAAAATACCAATATTAAAAAACCTGATCCGTTATCACAAGAAACTATTCGGACCTCATCCTAAGCATAAGACAATAAAGTAAGTCTTGGACCACTTCTGCAAATATGGATTCAGATATACCTTTATATTTCTACCAATACCTTCAGCTAGAAATTCTGACGGAATCATTCAGAAATCTGGGAAGAGCTAAATTATATTTAACCCCTTGAAGGGCGATGGGATAAAATATATCCCACTTAATTTTAATTGCGAAATGCCACATTGACACCAGAAATTTGGAATGAAGAATTTTATTGTTTTAAGTAAGTGATGAAAAGCTTTTACCTATTTTGAAGTAAATTTCTTTTTAAATTCTGGTGCCAGTCAATAATTTCAACATTTTGCGAATAGAAGTACATTGCCTCTGAAAGGGTTAAACAAAATTTTATGCCTTAGCAACACCATATTTAGGTGTCTTAGGCTGTGTACAGACGCGAGTTTTGCCTTCATTCTCCAGTTTTCGTGGAAAATCTTTTATTCTGAATGGTTCTGCGGTTTATTCACAAAAGAATGAGGGGAATCAAAAATGGGTCAGGAGATAAGGAGCTCGACTCTATTTGAAGGAAAGGTTCCTCTTTTGCAGGACATCAGTCCCTTTCCTGCTAAAGTCATTAAAAATCAAAAAGACCGCGTGGCCATAACAATCGACGCCGACACTGATAACAGTTAGAAGGATGGTGCGTTCGCAGCTTTAAGCTTCAGATAAACTATCATTCTAGTTGCGGTCTTTTTGTTCTGGGTATGCCGGCGCTTTTTTGTGGTTACGCGGCGTTTTTCATTTTTTATGACTTTCCAAGTAAAGTGCTGGATGTCCTGCAAAAGGGTGTAGTTTCCTTCAATTCAATCTTATCTTATCTTCTGACCCATTGTTGCATCCATTGTTGAACCTCCATTAAGATCTTAATAAGAGATAAGAGAATCTTATGACTTCATATCTGAGATAATCTCAAACATCCTCGATAATTAGGATCCTATGAATTTTAGAGGCTTGATTTCCAGAAGTTTCCAAATAAGTTTTGTCGCCAAATTCGACGATTCAGTAATTATGCCACTAAGTTTCATGGCAAGATCACTCGCTATATAGGTAGAACAGCATGCTGATTATTCACAAATTCCCGTAAAACAACTTTTACAACAACAAAGATGCCATCGAGGCGTTGGTATTTTTTATCAATAAAATATATCGTCCAATTTTAAATTAAAAATACCTAACACCACAAAAAGACATTTCAAGTAATTACATTCCATAAATGATAATGTGTTCGAATTATTTTGGACAAGCCTGTATTGTAAACATAAATGATATACGCGGTTTAAACGTAATTTAGTAGAAAAATAATCATATCATTGAATATTCCCCTTAATAAAAAAAAAACTGCTCATAGATGGTAAGGAAGTCGACTGGTGTGATCCTGTATAAGAATTATGCATTTTTCGCACATTACAAAGTACACTATAATTTAGTTTAACAACAACGACAAAAAAAAAGCATACAATACAATTGAAAATGCAGTGCCAACAGATGCCTATCATTGACGGAATTGGAATTATTGTTTTCACTCCTGTAAATGGACAATAAATGTTACACGCACCATTTTCTTGTTGTCCATCTCAATGAAGCATATCGATTACATTATTTTTTAAGAAGCATAACATCATTAAAAAGTGCTTTAAAAAATTTTCTACCATGCTATTCAAATTTTTTTGTGTGCCCCTATATTTAAAAAAAAGACAAACAATCTTACGCACACCATTTTCTATCTAGAATATGTTGAAAGGCATCTCAATAACGCATAAAGATTTCATTATTTTTTAAGAAAAAGCATTACATCATTAATATGCTTTAAAAAAAATACCGAATTTTGTAGTTTCCAAGCACGTTTACAGAAATTAAGCATGAACGGACAAACAAACAGAAAACGGATGTATGTATAAACAAACGAACCAAATTCATAAAAACTTTTCCACTATGATGCAAAAAGTTAAAAAGGGCACTGCCATAATTTAAAATGTTGCCACAATTTTTCGTATAAATTGTAGCAGGATTACACTTTTCCTTTAGTATTATTACGATTACATTTTAAAATGTAGAATTTTAACGCAAATTTTACTATTAATTTATAACAGGAAAAGCTGACAAATTGGGTGAGAGCAAATTTTGTTTAAATTTGTGTCGTTTTTAATTTCAGTGCATTTATAGCGGGAGCAACCACTTCTCTTAGCTTGCGACTTGTATGTGGGTGCTTAGTTTTCTTGTCTTAAAAAAAAGTACAAGAAAAAGCGAAAATATCCGTTTGGATTTTTTAACTTTCCTTCGTGTGGACCCGGCAAAATTGGAATATTCTTTGTAGTTTGCCAATTTGTGATAATTAATTTTACACATGGTTGTTTCCTATAAATTGAAAGCTTTCGCTGGTCGAGTGGGTTTTAGCAGTGAACTCTACTGGCATGATAGTGATATTAGTGATGGATTTTATAATGATAAGCTGAAAGATTTAATTTGGCCCAATAAAGCTGCTTTCCAAGCCCTTTACTGCAAAATAATTATTTTTTTAATACTAAATTTAAGTTATTAAGCTGTACTAGGATGTTATAATTTATAATTAGAAAATAATTTCTATACTCTAAAAATTAGTGCAAATTCTCCGATTCGAGGTTTGTTTAGAACAGAATGCGCCCACTAGCGGTGAAAATACGACATTTTCCGGTACGTGTGCAGCACTCCCGGTATATAGTGCTGTAGGCAGCTGGTACCCGAACCGGGAGTTTGTTCTGTTTGAAGTTCGTTTTTTCGAAAATTTTAATATGAATTCGAGATTCGTTTTATTCGAGGCCCCAATATAATTAACATTCGTATAAGTTAAGACCCACTAGCGGGCGAATCCAGCTAGTTATTGTATTAAAACTTATGTGCAATTGATGCATTATAAATGCATAAATTATAAATTACTGTGTGATTTTATTTTATTTTTATTAAATTTTTTAAGCCATACTCGTAATTAGAAAACTGCGACACTAAAATACATGTAAAATGATATCGATATCGATACAGATATGTTGATGTGACTGCATGCGATAACAGCATCTACGTACATAAAAAAAAAAAAAAAAAAAAAAAAAAACTATTTTTAAGTTTTGAAATAGCAATACATGTCATAGTAAAATTTTGATTTTAGAGTAAGTTTTAGCTTCAGATGCCAAATGTCAAGTCTTTCAGTGAAGAAGTTTAGGAAATATATCGATGTAGGGTTTTGATCTCTTAAGGCTAAATTAATTTTCAATGTTGATTTTCATGTATTCCCTGTAATAACTGTTTTTCAAAAACCTTTTTTGTTACGTTAGTTATTAGGTACACTGTTCAAAATTATTTACACTGCTGGCCATTAAAATTGCAACACCAGGAAGGAATGATCTGACGAACCTCAAAATCACATGAAAGGAAGAAGAGGTTGGAATATGCAAATGATTAGTATTTCAGCGCATTTAGACGAGGCAGGCGGGAGAAACAACATCTGAAGCACTGCATAAAAGAAAAGTTGCGCAGTGGATTTCTCATTCGGAAAGCGCTTTCTAAGGTCGGTGTTTGCTCAGTATATCGTGTTATGCCTTTAATAATAAGAAGAAACGCTTACCAACAAGTGTCGGAATTCGATAGAGGCAGGATCGTTGCCTATCGAGAGTGTGGATTATCAATCCGTGATATCGCCCGTCGGTCTGATCGAAATCCAACCACTGTCGTGCGAATATGGAATCAATGGATTGCTGAGGGTCATACTGAACGGCATGCAAGATCACGACGCCCTCACATAACTAACGCCCGAGAGGACAGACATATTGTGAGGTCGGCCTTGCAAAACCGTACAACAACATCACGAACCATTAGTCAAGAAATGGGCATGTTTGCAGTGCGCCCAGTATCCGCTCATACGGAGCGACGACGTTTGCAGCAGCGTAGACAGTCAGCACGGTGACCATTACTGCTGCTTCCCTTGGCAATGCAGCATAGAGAGAAACGAACACGCCCAGGCGTAGATAACAACTTTTAATGATATATTTGTGTATTGCGCCCAGTAGCAGTATAAAAGCAATAAACGTCAAATTGTTAAAAACAGACTTATTTAAATAGAATTAATCACATAAATACTGTGGGATTCGCGACTAGTTTGCATTGGGTGGATCTCTCAATACGCCTCCCATGTCTTTAAAAGTTAATTAAAAACCTATCTGGAAAAACGCGGCACGGACCAAGGCGGCGTTGCAGATTTGCGACCTCCATCCGAAGCGCGCTTAGCACAATGCCAAGTTTAAACTTTGAAGAAGAGTTTTGTTTTAGATACACTGTAAAAAGAAAAGTTTATTACTACGCTGAGTTTAATTTTATGAAATGCCAAATGAAGTTTAAATATGCACTATTTTTATTGTCAGTAGCGAATTAAGTTCATCATAAACACATTAGGATAAGATTTTTAAAAAAAAGTATTATACAGAATAGCAATATTTGATATTATTTAGACTCTTTGAACTTTTATGATATACCCATTCATACTTTTATAGTATATGCAGCTATACCCAACCCTATGTTGTATAGTTTTTTACAAAGTCTTATTAATCTTTTAGCAACGATTTTTTTAATAATACAGTTAATAATTCACATATTTATTGTACGGAAACATCAGAGCGCGAGAAATACTCGCACTTGACTTTTTAACGTCTGTCAGCCATTACAATTTCTAAAATCTAATTCTACATTCTTCAACTCTATTTAGAAAAAGCAATAAAAAGAAAGTCCCAGATTATCTTTAACACGTTGAGTGCCACGTCAGTCACCTGTGACTGACACTTATAGATTGTGTAATGGGAATCTTATTTCGTGGCTCAAACAGAAAGACAGACAAAATAGACTTGGCATTCAACGTGTTAAATATCGAGTGCAGATAGATGTTTTCTAGTACAATGCCACTGCACACTGGTGTGCCGGAAAAAAAAAAAAAAAAAAAAAAAAAAAAAAAAAAAAAAAAAGCTAAACTGTTAACTTTTGTTCATTGTTCAAGAATGAATAATCAAATATTTCAAATAAATAAAAGCAATATATATATATATATATTTTTTTTTTTAGACATCACATTTAGGCGGTGTGAATTTTTTTTGCACCGAAGCTATGAATAAATATACCGGATGTCCCAAAAAGGACTGACTGATTTTAAAATTCAATAACTTCCAAACGGTGACAGATATTAAAAAAATTCTTGCAGGAGGGTTATGCATAAAGTCAAAAGTTTTTTTATAGTGATTTTCGATTTTAGTTCGAATTACAAACAATAGATGGCGCTGCGATCAATAGAGGCTAAATTCAGGCTCGATTTTTGGTACTTCGTGGCCCGGATAAAACATTTCCATCTCCTTTTTCTGCATGGAACAACAGAAAGGACCAAAAATCGAGCCTGTATTTAGCGACTATTGCTTACAGCGCTATCTATTGTTTGTAATTCGAACTAAAATCGAAAATCACTGTAAAAAAACTTTTGACTTTATGCATAACCCTCCTGCAAGAATTTTTTTAATATCTGTCACCGTTTGGAAGTTATTGAATTTTAAAATCAGTCAGTCCTTTTTGGGACACCCGGTATAAATCAATCATAGGTTATGCTCCTAGAGAGAATATTTAAAAGCATGTCGATCGAAAATTCCTCTTCTTACAAAAATTTTAAAGCTAAATTGAAGTAAAATTATAAAACTCATTTATTACATTAAACATTAAATTTAATAAAGAGAAGACTAAATTAATGCTGACAAGTTTTTAAAATCTTCATTGATATCCCCTTTTTATTATTACAGTTTTTTATGATATTAGTTTACTCTCTTTGTCATTTAGTTAATAAACATTAAAAAAAGTTAAAAATCATAAAATCTTTTTTTTTTTTTTTTTTTTTTTTTTTTTTTTTGTCATAATATAACTGTCCCGCGAAAGTTTAACAGAACGCAGTCACGAACGCGAGTCAGAAATGGTTAAACAAGTCAGAAAATGTACGTCAAACGTGGCAAATGAGATGCGTTCGGACTATAACTAGTTTTATAAATATTCAGATCTTGGTGCAATAAGTATTACACAATTGGGCAAAAAGGCATGAATACAAAATTTATTATGATTCTATATAGTACTAAATTCAGTAATACGGAAATGATAGGACTCATCTTCAATAGGACTTAATCACCATGACAACCTAGAATCTCTACCTATCACGGGATAGCATTGAATTAATTACTTATGATAGGATTTAATAGAATGAAGGAAACTTTTATCAGTATTTTCTTAAGTTATTCGATTTTCATAAAATTTGCAATGATACGAGGAAATTCTGCAATGATTATATATATTAAATTTCAAACCATTCGGCTGGGTAGTTTTTGCGCTGTTATACACTGAAAAAAAAAAATCTGTTATTTTTACAGAAAATAACTGTATTTTTTACAGAAAAACAGTTTTTTCTGTGAAAGAAACTGAATTTCGTAATTTTTGCAGAAAAAAACTGTTTTCATGAATAATTACAGCTTTTTTCTGTAAATTAAACGATTTTCCACTGGCGCCAAAATTGACAGTTTTTTCCTGTCAATTTGACAGTTTTTTTTTTTTTTTTTGTTTTTGTTTTTTTTTTTTTTTTTTACAGTGTATGCGGATAGACGGACAGACCAGACGACGATTATAGGTGCTACTTACTTATATAAGATTACGAACGTACCTAAACACGCCAATTTTTTGTATTCGTAAAATACACTTCGCTAAATATTTTCTAATACTAATTAGATTTACGTTGCTATTAATGTAAGAAGAATAACGGGGTAACTGTTCTATTCTAGAATGCACAAGGAAATAACCTTTTATATTTCTGCGTGTCTGTAATAAAAAAGTAGGAATAATATGTCAATATGTAGGATATATTTATCTCTTTTATTTAACTTAACTTGGTTTTCATATAGGAATAGAATTTTGTAACTAATTTTTCACCCACTTTCTGATTTTCTAGAATTAAAAAAAATTATGTACACCAGGCGTGGAATTTTTCAGAGCCGAATGTGATAAATCGCCAAACCATCTTTATGATTATAGCTATTTACGAATTACAAAAACAATTAATGTTACAGTTATGTTGTATGTATTAATGTTAAACAGTTAATAATGCGCCAAACCACTTTCTCCAAAATATGCCAACAAACTGCAACAACGAAATATTTAAAAAAAAATAAAAAGTAGAAAACATAAAAAATTAAAAGAGTAATGTATATTTTTAATAAAAAGAAAAGTGCCCAGTTAAACCGATGGCATTGAGCTCACAGGCTATTCACATCAATTATATATTATACTCTTATTTCAAAGAATAATGTCCCTCTCGAAAAATAAAGAAATAGACAAAAAAAAAAAAAAAAAAAAAAAACCTTTGGCTAAATTAAAAATTATTAATTAGCTAAATTAAGCCCCACTTCCCCCTTTATACTTAACCAATGAATCTTCAAATGTAATCAGCGAAGCACCTTATCTGAATAAACTGGTATACCAAATTGAAGCAAATCGGATAATTCTACATGAAAACCCATTTATTTTAAATTAAGGCGGATATTAGTCCCCCGTATCCCCCCCTTACACTTAACCAATGAACCCCAAAACTAATCAAGGAAGCGCCTTTTCAGAATGAACCTATATGCAAAATTTGCTGCAAATCGGATATTTCTATCTAGAGTTATCGCAGTTACGTACATACATACGTACGTACATATAGAACCTGTGGGCACGTTAACTTTCAGGCTTTGATAACCTGTGAGCTAAAAAATACTCTTTTTATCATTTAATAGTTTAATATTAATTAAAATATGACTATATGATGAGAAAATAATTTAGGAATCCTGATTATATAGTTTAAATAGTGCTGCTTTTTAGATCACATGGCTATCAAAGCCTGAGAGCTAATGTGCCCGCAGGTTCTGTATGTATGTACGTAACGCGATAACTCTTGATAGAAATAGCCGATTTGCTTAAAAAAAATTCTAGATTCATCCTGATAAGGCGCTTCCCTGATTAGTTTTGGGAGTTCATTGGTTAAGTATAAAGGAGAGAACGGGGACTAATAGCCTTTTAACTTAGATAAATGGGTTTTTCATGCATAATTATCCGATTTGCTTCAAATTTGGTATACCAGTTAATTCTGATAAGACGCTTCACAGATTAGATTTGGTGGTTCATTGTTTAAGTATAAAGGGGGAACGGGGGGATAATACCCCTTAATTTAGATAAATGGGTTTTTCTATCCCATATGCTTCAATTTGGTATACCGGTTTATTCTGATAAGGCACTTCCCTCATGAGATTTGGAGGCTCATTGGCTAAGTATACAGATCGGAAAAAGAGGGGTGGGGACTAAACCCTTTTAATTTATTTTTCGAGGGGCATTGTTCTTTGAAATAAGAGCATAATATACAATTAGTGTGAATAGCCTGTGAGCTCAATGCCATCAGTTTAACTGGGCACTTTTCGTTTTATTTCTTTCCTGTTACCATATCTTGAAAAACAAACAGAGCAAAAATTATATTATTTTTAATGAATTCACTTCTTCGCGCTTTCTACCAAGCGTAAAACAAAGCGATGAATTTTCAATAATCGGAGTTTATGCCAAATTAACGTGCTGTAATAGATTTTTTTCTGGATGTATATGAATTGCAGTCCTGAAATTAGGCGTGAATTTTAAGATAAGCTTTAAATGCTTATAAAAGAGTGTTTTTAACACTTTCCAACAAAATTGAAAAGTGTTTATGAATTGGGTTTGACTGTTCCATCTATCTGTCGGTGCTCTAACTCGAGTAACTATAGTGAAATTACCCTGAAATTTATATACGCGTTTGAGGTTTACTATGGTATGTTCGGTATTGAAAATGCAGTGTGTAGCCTTACGGTTTATTTACAGAACACTCAAAAGAATTCCGTTACATTACGGCCTATGGGGAAAATTTTTTTGCGGCGCATTTTAAAGATATTGCACTATTTTGAACACATTGAAAAGTTTAAATTGCTGAAGGTTCGCTACAACCGCTTACTGTAGAATCTGGTGTACATATAATTTATTGTTCATTTACAGGGACACACAAAAGTATTTTTCAACAGTACTGCCTATAAAGGATAATTTCTGGCAGTGTTTTTCAGTTGTGGTATGCGTTTTAAAAGTAAATCTTTTTTTTGCATATTACCTCGGGTGTATAAATTTTATTGATCATGTACAGGGGTACACAAACTTTATGGAGTGCATTTCCGTTTATTGGTGGGTAATGCTGAATGGGAATTTAAATATCTGCTGTGTGTTTTATTGAACTAAATTTTAGTATACGATGTAGCATAAGTACCAATCTATATAGATCATATACCGGGATGAACAAAAAAATTTTGCTGTTTTTCCTACTATTGATATACGGTATTCTGAATGTGTTCGAAAGTGTTTCCGACTCTATGCTGGAAGCATGATTTTTCTTTATTGTTTAAAAAAATATTTTTACTTTTATTATTTCTTTTAAGAATACGTCGATGTAAATCTTTTATTTTTAACATCACATATCAATTTTTAGTTTCTCTCTAAAGTTTATGTATCTTCAAAAGCGGATAGGTGATGCTTTCTTTCATTAAAAGGGTTCGCTTAAGGGAAAAAAAATGCTGAAGATATTACTATAGGGAGGCAACAAGCTAATCTCTGAAAGTGTGTAATATAATTTTTTTAAAAAAAAGGAAAGAAAAGAACATAAAGAAAGAAAAGAAAAGAATGAAAGAAAAGTAAAGCAAAGGAAAGATAAGGAAAGATAAGAAAATATATAAGGTCCGTCTGCCTAAATGTGATAACCCCTAAATGCGACAATGTTCTTTTACATAAAATCTTAATGCAAGAATCGTAAATAAATGCTATATAATGAAGCATACAAACTTCAGAAACGAAACCCGAAACATTTTTTTGCATGTAAAGCGGTTTTTAAAAGAAATTTCCAATCAAATACACATCGTTCATTTTACATCGCCCCCATGTTTCGTAAATGCGACAAAAATTCCCGCAAGTGTCTCACAGTTTTTATTTTTTAACTTTGAACATCAAATAACCTTATAAACGTCAAGAGTTACGTTGTCCGTTTCACTTACCTGACCAATTAAACTAAAGAAAAGGCGACCAATTAACGGTTTAGAATTTAATGTAGACTACGCATTTTGGCAAGCTCGTTTTCAGCATGTGCCTAATAGCGACATAGGGGAGACCGGGGGAATGGCGACACCTTAAGGGAATTTAAATTTTTTCTCCTCGAAAAAATGTTTATTTTTTAATAGTAAAAATTCCAAAGCTGAATCATGATCTTTAGTATCTGTATAAATTTAACCGTAATCATAACTGTAAAGTAAGCATACCTAAAAAAATATTTTTTAAACCTCTGCACAGTAGCGGGATTACCCAGGACACTGGGGTAATTCCGCCACTGTACCGGGGTAATGCCGCCACTCTTTAATGACCTAGTACATGCATCAACTGGATACTAGGAAACACACAACCTACTGAAAATAGTTAGAAAGCAATGTAATTGAGCAGAATAATGGTTAAGCTTACAATTTACTTCATATTGGAAAAGTCACTCTGCTGAATCGGCTCCACTACATTAAAATGAGGCCATTTCTCACCCGATTTGTATGGCGGCGGCATTACCCCGAGAGGACAATATGCCGAAAATCACAGAACAAAGCCGAAAGAAGAACCGAACTTGTTCAACACATTGCATCAAAATGTCGGCGAATGCATGTAGAGTACGGGTCATATTATCTTAAATACCTAATGTTACAATAAAAGGTGCTTATCTCTACTCATTTGAAGCTCCAAAATAATAAGCAACTAGATGAAAACTACATTTTTCACTAGAACAAACGAAAGACGTACAGCAAAATCACTCTCACTTTAGGCACTGTTTATATTGTTGGCCGCTATAGTGCAGGCACATTCACTATCTCAAACTGCCCTTAGTTTTTAAACTAGGTGTGGTGGCGGAATAACCCGGGTTGGCGGCATTCTCCCGGTCTCCCCTACATATTGATGTAAATGCGGCGAAACATTTAAAAGATTAATGAGGTAATTTTATATGGTATATTTTATATATTGTATTAAAATAATATTTAAATCAAATTCTATGTTTAATTAAGCAGTTTTGAGTCAGCAAAATCCTCCATTAATGTTTTTCTTTAACCAGGTGTTTAAATATGTGTTTAAGATAATCAAAAAAGAAAAATACGCTTCTTTAAAATTTTTAATAAAAAAAGGTGTAAAAAACGCAGTGTCTATTCCAGTAGCATAATGTAGACACATGATTAAGGAATTTGCAATAATTTTACATAATGAAAATTCTGGAAAATCTTGTCTAGATTGAAAACAATCTATGTTTATTTTAATGCGGCTAAGTAAGTTAATTTTACCAACATTATACCATTCGGTAGCTTAAATGCTATCTCCGATTAAAACGTGATGCAATTGAGTTAATCCCTGGTTTAGGAGTCCATAATTTTTGTTAGCACTTTTATAAAATCTGATATTTTAATTCTGTTTTCACTTTTTATTAGTTATAATCGACATTTTCTACTTTTAAATTAGAAAAAGATAAAAAATAAATAAAACCATGTTTATCTAAATTAATATTTGTTTCCATATACGTATTTTTAAGCACAGAAAATGTTAATTTTTTTGTGAAAGTGCAAGAAAAATGAAGAGGGGGGGGGGGTGCAACAGAATATCAGGCACAGAGCTTCTATTTGGCTTAATCAGAATTATTAGAAATATTGTACAATTTTATCTATTTCTAAGGCTGATAAATTTATCATGTGACATTTTATAATGAAGTTATATGTAATAAATAGTCTAGTTAACAATATTAAAAATACCTTTTAAATACTCTTTTAACCCGTAAGCTCAACACTTTGAATTCGCAGCGACCGAAATGTCGGCGTCTTTAATTAATTCGCATTTTTCATTCACAAAATAAGAATTTTGATAAAATCAAATATTTCATTTGGATTCCTTATTAAATTTCGTATATGGATCATGCAGTTATATTTCATTATCACCAGTAGTCAGCAAAATTATGCGGAGTTGAAGTTATGGAAACCGAAATCGCACTGGTTTATAAACTATGGGTTAATATTGACGCGCGAATTTCGCGAATTTTAAACGATGTTTTCTGCGACAATAATTTAATTGTAGTTATGTCCATAGCTCCTTGGCAAAGAGGGATGAGAGTTTTTTATATTAGGAACGCATTTATTTATTTGAGGTTTATTTATATTAGGCATTATACGCAGCATTCAAATAACTTTTGCATATTAGCAGTGTAAAATTGACAAACGTGACAAAACGATTATGGTGCTGTGCCGTGATAAACATTTCAAGAATAATATTGAAAAGTTTAATTATAATAGTCCTGTACTTAAATTTTAGTCCAGAAACAGTACTTGGTGAGTTAATAGAGACTTTCATTCATCTTTTAATCAAGTGGTCTCGGAGACCGCTCACAGCAGTTAAGGGTTAATTAATTCAAAAAATAATTACAGTTAATCCTTAACTGCTGTTAGAGCTGCTTTTTTAAAAATTTTCACACTTTAGCTCGTAATTACCAGTTTAACTATCGATACAGCGAAATTTTGCTTCATTTGGAGCCTAGTACTATTTTTTAAAATGCTTGAAAAGGCGAAATTTTATTAGAAATAGTACTGTACAAACAGTTTAGTGTAAAAACAGTATTTTATGAGTTAATTGCGCCTTTTATTCATCTTTCAATCGAATGGTTTCGCAGACCGCTCAGTTGTAATGTGGCAATTTTCTGTCACAGCAGTTAATCTTTAAATGAACTTTTTCAGATGAATTGTCATGTATAAAATGCATTACCACATTTAGGACTATGAACGTCTCATTTAGGTTTTAGCTGCCATAAATTCGACAAAAATGACCTAAATGCTACAATCCTATATTGTGGTTTTATATTATAGATAATTATTAAATTTCTACAAAACAAGTTAGTTTTGAACTAAATGTACAATATTCAGTAATTTGTTGCTTAATTAAATATACATTTATATAATAATATCCCAAATATACCCTAAATGCGACAAAACTACGGGGAATCGTGTCTCATTTAGGCAGACTGACCTTATATATAACAGTTTCATAATATCTTTTGAAGAATCAAAATATATTGGTGCTAATTATTGGCTAGTAGAAAATAACGAAATACAAAATTTTATATTTACAAATTAACATTGTTTAAAACTGTATAATCAAAAGAGGTGGTAGTATTCAACTGCTTTAATGTGATTTTCATAATATTTTTATCTTTATTTTCTTTTTTAAAATATTATTAGCTATCTTGTTTTATAAAAATTTAAAAAATTCAAATTTTTTAAAAGAATTGTAATTACTACTCGGATAATTTTATAAAATTTCTACCTCATATAACTACTAGTATCACTTAAAATGCTCTTTAAAACAATAATTCATTTTTAAGGAAAAGAAGGAAAGATAAGAAAAGGAAAGATAAGAAAATATATATACAGGGTTAGCGAAATTAAACTTCCGCTACTCAAAGGGCCCTGTAGGCCGTTGTACTACTTCGAAGAGAAAAATATTTCGACAACAAACACTTTGGAGGATGCGCTCGAGATTTCCGAAATAAAAAAAATAGTTAAAAAAATTGCTACCAGGTGGCGCAGCGGGGCACCACATTGCGGCAACACATGCAAATGCCACGCACGATAAAAGAAAGAGGTTCGTGCCCCAATCATATGAGCATTTCAAAATGCCGACGTTGCCGGAGAGAGCAATGCTAGTCAAACTGTACTACCGCAACCGTGAGAATGCAGAGGCAGTAGTGAGAGAGTTCCGCCGTCTCCAGAAACAACGATGATGAAATTCGAGCGAACCGGACAGTTAGGCGATTTGCGGGGAGTGGAAGTAAAAGTGTACCACCACCGTCGTAGAGAATGTTGCTATAGCGGTCGTGGAAGCAAACACTCATTCGCCTCATGGAACTGTCAGTGTACAGACGATTTCACGTACCCTTGATATGCCCTACTCCAGTGTCCGACAGTGCTTAGAATTCTGATCTGCTACCCGTATAAGATTCAAGCGATTCAGCAATTGGAACGACAAGATCCGAACACTCGCAAAATCCTCGCGAGAGTGGCGGTTGATGATTCCTGCCCATGGAATTTCTGTTCTTACTTATTGCCCTTATTGTGTTCATTTTGTGTAAGATCACTGGTCCTTCAGTGTTTCGGGATCTCAGATTTGCCTCTCTTCACACGCTAACTAGTAGCGCCATCTAGTGGCGATTTTTTAAACTATTTTTTTATTTCGGAAATCTCGAGCGCATCCTCCGAAGTGTCTGTTGTCAAAATATTTTTCTCTTCGGACGAGTAGAACGGCCTACAGGGTCCTTTGAGTAGCATAAGTTTAATTTCGCTAACCCTGTATATAAAAGTTTCATAATATCTTTTAAAGAATCTAAAGATATTGGTGCTAATTATTGGTTAGTAAAAAATGAGATACAAAATTTTATACTTACGAATTAACATTTTTTAAAACTGTACAATCAAAAGAAGTGGTAGCATTCAACAGCTTTAATGTGATTTTCATAATATTTGTATCTTTATTTTATTTTTATTTTTTTTTTTGTAAAATATTATTGCCTATCTTATTTTATAAAACTTTAAAAACAATTGTAGTTACTACTCGGATAATTTTATAAAATTTTCACCTTATATAAGTACCAGTATCGCTTAAAATACACTTTAAAACAATAATTCATTTTTAAAAGATAAAAGACAACTTTAAGTGAATTGTACATGTATACTGTTAAGTGAATATAACAATCTCCTCACTCTTATCAGTGGTAGAAACTAAATTTTACTAAAGTTTTTCTAAAGTTATCTCTAAATCATACCAGTTATCTAAATCATATAATTACACAAAAATATTCTCTGATATCTTCTATAACAAAGAACTTTATTAAAAATGTTTATAGAATTGTTGTTTATTGTTTTCCCAACATTGACAGAGTTTCATTATAGCAGTAACTCACGAGGGAAACTTATTTATATCTACCGTGTTGATTCCTGAATCGTTATGACGTCATAGCCTCTAAAATTATCACTTTCTGAAAGCAACAGGTATGCTCCATAAATTTCTTTATCCGCCTTTTCCTCGGATTTCCCAAATTCTATATTTGAAACCCCCAAACGAATTTCTCTACCCACTCATTCACATTTTAGTGATCTCGAAATTGACTTTCGACCGTATTTGTTTTCTCCTCTTTAAATCTAATCAATATTCAGAGCTCATTCGCACATTCTCTCTTTGTACGTCTGTAAATAATTTATATGTGAATATAAATTTTTGTGTATTTTCAGAGTGGTGATAAACGTTTTCCTTCTTATCATGTTGAAGCAGATGGAATCTTTGATGATTTTTAGACTGCCTTATCTAAAATAATCCGGTGTTTACATGCGCCATCTTGTTGCTCATCGTCTAAGAAGGTTGGTATCATATTTTGCGGATTGAGCCTGCTTTTACTTTCTTCTATATTCATAGAAATAAAATACTGCAATGGGGGAAAAATTCTACTTCCCCTTTTTAACACTTTCCAACAAAATTGAAAAGTGTTTATGAATTAATTCGGTTTGTCTGTCCGTCTGGGTTCTAACTCGCGTAAATATAGTGAAATTACACTGAAATTTATATACGCGTTTGAGGTTTACTATGGTATGTTCGGTACTTAAAATGCAGTGTGTAGCACGAGTATCTTATTTTATAAAAAGTTAAAAATTGCAACATTTTAAAAACAATTGTAGTTACTACTCGGATAATTTTATAAAATTTTCACATTATATAAGTACCAGTATCACTTAAAATACACTTTAAAACAATAATTCATTTTTAAAAGATAAAAGAAAACTTTAAATGAATGGTACATGTGCACTGTTAAGTGAATATAACAATTCCCTCACTCTTATCAGTGGTAGAAACTAAATTTTATTAAAGTTTTTCTAAAGTTATCTCTAAATCATACCAGTTATCTAAATTATATAATTACACAAAAATACTTTCTGATATCTCCTATAACAAAGACTTTTACACTGCTGGCCACACAAAATGCAACACTAAGAAGGAACAGAGATATCACAGCGAAATTTATTTGGCAGATAACATGTTGTACAAAGATCAAACGATTAAAATTACAGCCTCTTGGGACGCGTGGATGATGACAAAACCAGTAGTTAGAGTAGCCGCCATTGTTGGCTATAACCGCAGTCAACGCCTCGGCGTGGAATCAAAGAGGCTTTGGATGTCTCCTTGGAGTACAGCAGTCCATGCGGCTTCCACAGATTACCAAAGTTGATCTGGTGAAGCAGCGGTTGGTGTATCTCGGGCCAGTCGTTGTGCAAGCATGGACCACACATTTTCGATTGGCGATAGATCGGGAGAACAAACAGGCCAAAGAAGCAATTCAATCTGATGGGCAAAGAAGAACTCTTGCACATAGCGTGCCACGTGTGGTCGCGCATTATCCTGTTGGAATATGGAGGATGGCAAGCGCTGAATGTATGGGAGGACCACGGTCTCCAACACCTCAGAGATGTAGAGCTGGCTGTTCAGTGTACCGACAATGCGTACTAAAGGGGTGCTGCAATGCAATCCAATGCAACTCCAAGCCATGATACCGGGTGCAGGACCAGTGTGGCGATGCATAACGCAACAGTTCAGCAGCCTCTCACCAACGTGCCTCCAAACTCGAATCCGACCATCGTGATGTTACAGGCAGAAGCGGGATTCGTTAGTAAACACAATGTCGTTCCATTCCGTTGTCCATGTGCGCCGTTCTTCGCACCATTCGCGGCGCAAACGCCTGTGGTTTCCCCTAAGGGGTAAACAAAGCAATGGACGCCTTGCGGACATACCACTCTGCTGCAAACGGCGTCGAATGGTACGAGCGGACACCGAATGAAGCGTAGCAGACTGAATCTGTTGTGCTATGGTTCGTGATGTGGCTGCGCGATCCATCTCTGCCATGCTCACAATTCGCCTGTCATCAGGGGCAGTGGTGCAACGAGGTGGGTGCGATTGGCCCCGTCGGTCCATCGATCCCTCCTGCATCCAACGATTACAGATCCGCATCACAGTTGCTTGGTTTTGTCCAATACGTTGACTGATTTCTCTGAAGGATAATCAGCAATCCCTACAGGCTACTATTCTTCCTCGGTCGAATTCAGAAACTTGGTCAAAAGACGCTCGATGTCTTTTATGAGGCATAAGTAAACATCTCACGCAAAAAAAAGCGCGAAAAAACAATTACTGTACTTCAAAAGGCCAATCTGTTCTCCCCTTATATAGCGCTTTCGGGTGGCGCTACGGTCGCCCCTGATGTGCGTCTGCGCTGCATTGCTAATGATTTGCATATTTCATCGCCGCAAACGTATGATATACATTTCACATGAGTTACATGCTTCCTTCAGGGTGTTGCATTTTGTGTGGCCAGCAGTGTATTAAAAGTGTTTTTAGAATTGTTGTTTATTGTTTTTCCAACATTGACAGAGTTTCATTATGGTAGTAACTCGCGAGGGGAAACATGTTTATATCTACAGTGTTGATTCCTGAATCGTTATGACGTGATAGTTTCTAAAATTATCTCTTTCTGAAAGCAGGATAACTTTATTAAATTTTACTCGGATAATTTTATAAAATTTTCACCTTATATAAGTACCAGTATCACTTAAAATACACTTTAAAACAATAATTCATTTTTAAAAGATAAAAGACAACTTTAAGTGAATTGTACATGTATACTGTTAAGTGAATATAACAATCCCCTCACTCTTATCAGTGGTAGAAACTAAATTTTACTAAAGTTTTTCTAAAGTTATCTCTAAATCATACCAGTTATCTAAATCATATAATTACACAAAAATATTCTCTGATATCTTCTATAACAAAGAACTTTATTAAAAATGTTTATAGAATTGTTGTTTATTGTTTTCCCAACATTGACAGAGTTTCATTATAGCAGTAACTCACGAGGGAAACTTATTTATATCTACCGTGTCGATTCCTGAATCGTTATGACGTCATAGCCTCTAAAATTATCACTTTCTGAAAGCAACAGGTATGCTCGATAAATTCATTTATCCACCTTTTCCTCGGACCTCCTAAATTCTATATTTGAAACCCCCAAACAAATTTCTCTGCCCACTCATTCACATTTTAGTGATCTCGCAATTGACTTTCGACCGTATTTGTTTTCTCCTCTTTAAATCTAATCAATATTCAGAGCTCATTCACACATTATCTCTTTGTATGTCCGTAAATAATCTGTATGTGAATATAAATTTGTGTGTGTTTTCAAGAGTGGTGATAAACGTTTTCCTTCTTATCATGTTGAAGCAGATGGAATCTTTGGTGATTTTTGATTGAGATGAGACTGTCTATCTAAAAAATCAGGTGATCACATGCGCCCATCTTGTCGCTTATCGTCTAGAACAGGGATTCCCAAACTATGGTACGTGTACCAGTACTGGTACGGGAACTGGTAAGCTAAAGTCCAATACTGGTACATAAAATGAAATACAGCATATTACTATAAAAACAAAAAAAAGCTTGAATTTATCATACTGGAAATTTTCGAATGCAAATATGAAACTTTTCTTTTTTAGAAATTTTCGAATGCAAATATAATCCAGAGGAAATGTACCAAAAAAAGGGGGTTACCTTGCAAAAGGTCGGGTAGAAGATTTTTTTTCTGAATTGTTTATAATGATGCCAACATGGAAAAATCAGGTTTTCTAACAAAATTTCTTAAGGCTAAATTTTCTGTGGCCAAAAAACAACAAAATTTTGGGAACTCTTTAAACTTTTTTGAAATATCTCAAGATCCGTTGTCGTAGCATATTATTTGTCAATTACAATATTAAAGAGGATAAAATTCTCTACAACTTTTATAATTACAATTTTTTTATACGCCCAATAGCGCAGTACGCCATACAAGCGCAGTACGCCATTTCAAAAATAGGACAATTTTTTCAATTTTCTTAAAAACCGTGTTAAACGTAGTTCTGCCCCGATTATTCAAACGTTTCCCACGGATTTAATGATGTATGTCAACTTCTATATATTGCTAGCAGTAAATTATGTGTCTCAGGACTTAAAGTAGCCTTTTTGCACTCGTGGAAATCATGGATTTTTGCGTCCCCCCCCCCCCCTCTTAAAAAGAAAATTTACCACGAGAATTTTAATAAATCTCTAATAGCCGGATTTTGAAAATTTTAAGCGTGTAATAATTAAATACGCAATGCCGAACTACGTAATCAGATTTGTGAAATATTGATTCATTAAAACCTTGAACAAACCGATCCGAAAGAAACCGAAATATATTCCGTTTTAAACAGGTTTCCATCTTAGCAGGTATAATTGTTCATATTCTTTCTCTTGAAAATATATATTTTCTTCTTTAAAGACCAGATTCCGTATATACAGATTTAATTTTCTAATATTTTACAGTAGTTGTAATATTCAGGCGTTTAACCCTTAAATGCCTGACTTTTCAAAAATCATTTTAATAATGTTTTTCGGCTTTCATTTTTTAAATAAATCATGGAAAAATACTTAAAAAAATCATATTTTGTAAGTACGGTTTACGGCTAAAAAATGGTTTGTTACTATTCGGCAATACTGGTCTTTAATTTAAAAAATAATTTTCTTTGGTAAAATTCTATAATATTAAACACACACGAATTTTAGGAACTATAATAAGAAATAAATTTTACTTGCTCACTGCAGGCCGAAATAGGATATTTCGCAAGCTTCCAAATAAACCAAAAAGAACAAGTAGCAACAATTGAAAAAATAAATCTATCTTTATTCTTAAACAGCACAAGTGTTGCCATCTACATGTTGAAAATTGATTTAATAATATTTTCAGAATGTGTTTTATTGGCAACATTAGGCATTATAGCTTCAATATTATTCTAATAGTATTTTAGGACCTAAATTGGGTATGTTGCCGAAAAGCAACACCCGGTATTTAAGGGTTAAAGTCACAGTTATATGAATTATGAGACTAAATTAGTCACACGAAGACTTGCGCAAGGTAATATTAAACCTATGGAAGAGTTCTTGACAAATATCTCATTTGCATTTTATTACTTTTAAATAATTTTTTTTTCGTGGGATATCTGAGATCAATATCTAATGTTGTGCTTTTGTACTTTTTCGAGTTTGGTTGCCTTTTTTTAATGTTCGGACACTTTCATTTTTGGAAAACTGTTTGGAACCCGTTCTGAAATTTAAAGTATCTTCATTAAAAAAAATGCAACCAAATTCGAAAAATTAAAAACGCACAACGTTAGATATCGACCTCAAGTATCATATGAAAAAGAATAAATAAATATTGAAATTCAAGCAAGAATTCTGAAAAGAATGCTTACATAGGTTTAACATTAGCGTGCAGATGTTTTCGCGTGAGACAACACTAGTCACGCGAAAAAACTGGAAGAAAATGCTGGAAAATGCCGATAAAGGGGAAGTATTAGCCTGTAGAAATTACTATTATTAAAATACATTTTTTCATTTAGCTTATGCAGTCATATTGCGTACCTTACGTTATTTTGTACGGAAAGTGGAGTTGAAGGAAACAGGGGATCAATGCAAAAACAAAAATGTTTATATGGCTTACAATCATAAATAAATTGATATTTCATCTGATAAATGGTATCACTGAGATCATTAAACAGATATAGTTTCAAAACAGTACATATAACAGAAGATTAGAATATTCCACAAAGCCTATTTTTCAACAACCAAAGTATTTTTTCTGTTTGAGCTTTAAAGCAATTAATAGATAATCTTAAAGTTTTATATATTTTTGCACTGTAAAATGATATAATCTCTTGTTATATGTATTGTTAAAAGTGGGGGGAAAACTTGACAATATTTTTTTTAACTAATCTTTTAAATATTTTTATGAAACTAGGGATTTCAAATATTTTATTGACAGAATTTTTAAATTTTACAATAGATAAATGCATAACATTAGTTGGTGAAATAATATGTTGTCATTTTTATTGTAGCTATTTTATAAGGTAAAAGCATATCTTACATAAAAAATATTTTTTTTTTAGTCCCCCCTTTTACATAGAACTACAATCCAATAATTGCTATCTTTAAAACATTAAAACATATGTTATCAATAATTGGTAAATAAAATATACCATTGTAGTGTGAAATAAAATGTTTTTCGCAAATTTTCATACCTATCCCATTGGTACCTGGAAAAATATGTATGCATCATAAAAGTTATTAAAATTATAAAATTATTAAAATTAAACAAGAATTCTTTCTTAATTGAAACTATCGTGCCAATAACTTACTAAATTCTGAAGTATTCTTTTAAACAATTCTTTGAAGTTAACACTGTATATACTTAAAGTTACTGTCTAAATTTGAAAATTGTCTCATTCATCTACACTCTGCCCTATTTTTAAAATTATATAAATTTATTGAATATAAAATGTCTGTTGAGATTAAAATAAAGACGTGAGTGTACAAATAATAGATAATTTACTGCTACCAATTTTTAGAAGTCGACATACACGATTAAATCAAAGGGGAACATTTGAATAATCGGGGCAAAACTACGTTTTTCACGGTTTTTAAGAAAATTGAAAAAATTGTCTTATATTTGAAATGGCGTACAGCGCTTGCTATTGAATGTATAAAAAAGTTGTAAATATGAAAGTTGTAGAGAATTTTGTGTTCTTTAATATTGTAATTGACAAATAATATGCTACGGCAACGGGTCTTGAGATATTTAAAAATAATAATAAAAAGTCCCAAAATGTTGTTGTTTTTTGGCTACAGAAAATTTAGCCTTAAGAAATTTTGTTAGAAAACTTGGTTTTTCTATGTTAATATCATTATAAACAATTTAGAAAAAAAATCTTCTACCCGACTTTTGCAAGATAAAATGCACATTTCCCCTGGACTAAGAGATTGCAAACTTTTTTGTTTTGCATGTATTACTAGAAATTTTTATTATTGGCACTCTCTCTGAAATCTGCGCAAATTGCTTATGATACAATCAGTTTTTCAGAATTAAACACATGTAATTATTACATCAATATATGAAAAGTTAAAATTTGTAAATAAAGACCTAATTTTAAAACTACTTGATGAAACAAATTTAATTAGCAGAGAAACATGCTTTTTAAATTGAATTATTTGAAGGTAAAATCTGAATGAGTGGAAATAAGAGGAACCTGTTAGAATAGGAGCAATTAAAACTATTTTTTCCCAAGTGTACTTTATAACGCCCTGTTTTTCTACCTCACGTCCCCCCCCCCCCTTTATTTTGTACTGGAAGATCTGGTAGGAGGTGTTGAAATTTTATTTCAGTGTTGAAGTTGTATTTAAAATACAATTCATTATTTATATAAGTTTGTGGGCTGAATATTTTCCCTTCTGTATCAAAAGTGTGAGTTTCTTTTTTTTCATGGAAATCTGTTTTTAATGGAGTAAAGTTATTTAAAATCGTGATTTGAAATCAAAGAAAATAAGGAAAGTTCCATTTTCACAGTTTTTCGTACATTAGCATTACGTTTGTTACCTGGTGATATGCGGAAGTATGAACTTCCATTTAGTTGTACGTTGGTCTAAAAGTTTGAGACCCCTGGTCTAGAAGGTTGGTATCATATTTTGCGGATTGAGCCTACTTTTACTTTATTCTATATTCATAGGAATAAAATACTGCAATGGTGAAAATTTTCAACTTCCCCTTTTTAACATTTTCCAACAAAGTTGAAAAGTGTTTATGAATTCGGTTTGTTTGTCTGTCCGTCCGTCCGTGCTCTAATTCGCGTAAATATAGTTCAATTGCCGTGAAATTTATAGATGTTGTTGGATATCACTAAGGCATGTTCGGTATTTAAGATGAAGTGTATAGTAGACCGGGGCTAGTTGGCCAGCTTTTTCTTCTAATAATTTTTTAAAAAAATTACAATTCAGCATTTTAAATTTATTTTTATGTTAACACTATCAGTGTACTTTCAGGAAGAAGTCACAATAATAAAACTTGAAAATATTAACAATAAGTATTAGTTAAGAAGCTCAAACTGTCACCAAATCGCTTGGGCCAACCTGCCCGATTGCGGGGTAAGTTGGCCCGCCACTTTTGACGACACATTTTAATGTTCTAATAGTGTAGAAGTTTAAGAAATGATCAACATTTTACCAAATCTTAGTTTTTATTTCTTGCGAACGAAAACACAATATAGCCTCCAAAATTAAAATAAAAATTTCTAATTTTAAAACTGTGACTTATTCAAATTATTAACTTCGACGAAAAATTGCTTTAAAATTTGAATTTATTTTCCCATAAAAAATGTCTTTAATACATTACGTAACAGTAATAAATTTTAATAAGGTCATGCTAAGTGTTAAAACACCGTAAATCTTAGAGTACATTAATTTAAAAAATCATTCATCCTTAATTAGGTGATTTATTATAAACACCAGATGATAATTAAATTGTATCAGGGCCTCTGTACATCTGTTAAGTGCAATAATTCTTTTCTTTCTTTTATTATGTTTCTCTAACGCATATTTCTCTAGCGCATCATTTCCTTCAAATTTTTGTCAGTAAAATGTAATATTTCTTGATGATGCTTTGGCTAATGCCAGCTTCTGTGAAATAATGATAATTTTCGTTTATATAAAATTTTAATTCCTAATTAAGTATTAAAAACACAGTTTGTTTATCATGAAATATATATATTATTGATTACATTCATGATTTATTATTGGTACTAGTGTAAATGCCCGTCCTAGGACGGTGGGTAAAAATTGTGTTTTTCACTTAAAACTTGAAAAACTGATTAAAAAAAATAATTGACAATATGGAAGCATTTAGATGAGCAAAGTTCGGCTAATTTATGTTCTAATAAACACACAATTAGCATTTACAATATTTCTGGGTAAACCAGGTTTTCCGGCTAAAATACTACTATAACAAAATTAAGATTTCTTAATAAAACAAAAATTTAATAAATATGCAATAAAAGTGCGTAATTAAAACAGTCTGCTGCAACTATTAAAATAATACTATTTTTTGTAATAACACTTTGAAATTGTATTTTATCGTTTACACACCCCCTTCCTCCCCTCCTCCAAATTTTTTTAAATATGTATATTGATTAATAAATAAGTATCTCGGGTTGAATCCCAACCGTCTAATCCCCTAAGCTTCTGTCCTCCTGATGCAAAGCTATAAATCAAAAATTATTAATTTTACTTTTCGTATAAATATTAATTTTTTACTTTTAAAATATGGGATTTTTTTTTTTTTTAGTTTAAATTTACATACACCTGTATATAGAAAAGGAAAATATAAGTAATGTGTAATTTAAAAATAAGTTACAAAATGCCAGGATATTATTTCAAGGAGGGGGGGGGGTGTCTAATCCCCTAAGCTTCTGTCCTCCTGATGCAAAGCTATAATTCAAAAATTATTATTTTTACTTTTCGTATGAATATTAATTTTTTACTTTTAAAATATGGAATATGTTTGATTTTTTTTTTCTTTTTTTAAGTTTAAATTTACATACAACTGTATATAGAAAAGGAAAATATAAGTAATATGTAATTTAAAAATAAGTTACAAAATAATAAGCCTAAAATATTTAAATTGATTACTTTTTTAAAAGAAAGTCAGTTTTATCAATTTTTTGCAGGGAAAAAAAAAAGGATACTTTTAAAAATACCATATCATTGTTTTCCGTGAATCACTTTATATGAGAAATAAATTAAAATTCCTTACATGTCGCAAAGAAAATTTAATGTAATTGCAACTTAATACTTGAAATAATCTCAAGTGACACTTGGCGATTTATTTTGGTGGTGTAATGCGATGTGCCTTGGACTGATTTGTTAAGAAGAAGTGTCTACTACTGCTCAATTATCAGGACTTGTAACCTTGAGAAGTAATCGCCGGATTCTTGTTTCTTGTCAACCAATGGGAGAAAGTATCCTTTTCCCCTTGAGTCTCTTCCTGGGAGACTGGTAAGATTGATGGATTCGCCCCGCCCAGCGTTACACTGGCTTTTATTATATAGAGATAATGAGATTTAGGTAATCTAATAAGTTAGTATATAGCAATGTGCTTGATATAATTATGTTGGATGATATCATTTTTTTATATTTTCTGTTTGAACTACTGATCTTTATCAACGGATAGGGAAGTGTAGTTCTATTATGTCTGTGGAAGGGACAACATATCTCTTAAAGGAAAATATAGCTTTTGATAATTAATTTTTTTTTTTCCTGAAACTGCCCTTTTTATGGATTATGAAGAGAGAAAGGATGATTTAGTTTCAACGAATACGTACCCAGGTAAGAGGTTTTCACTTCATAAAATGTGATGTTATTAAAGAATTATTTGTGACAAACTCTTCTCTCAACGGGGGAACAAGGGGATTTTATTAATAATTGAGAAATATCAGAGTCGGATATATTTTGATTGTTAGATTTGTTACTTTTAGTGGTAGTATGTAACACTAGGAGGCCGAACTTTTAGGTAGATTTCGTAAGAAATACTTCCTATTGCAATCTCCGATATGTTGGAATTTTTGAAAAACTTTTGCAGATCTACACCGATCATGACCCCTAGATCCCAAAATCACAATCAGTTCGAAACTTTATATATATATATTACTTTTCTATGGACACGATAACATATCCAATCAGTTTAAAGTTTTCAAAACTTCTAGGAAAAGGGCTAAAAAATTATGCATGACAGATTTTTTATATAATTAAAAGTAGCTTCAAGGAGTGCAAAAAATAGGTTTTCAGAAGAAAAAAAATTCCTAACTTCGTCAATTCACTTAAATTTATCATAAATCATCTTAATATTATCTACAATTTTTGTATTGACAAGCTTTTGATAAGAGCAACTCTTACAGCAAAAAGAAATTAAAAACTAAAAAAAAGTGTGGGGGGGGGGGGGGGGTGAGGTTATATAAGAAAAAAATCACATTTCCCTTAATCCGTTAAATTCTTCGTGAAATTGGTACTTAACTTCGAAATCTACCTGCGCCCCTAAGCCAAGCCAACAGAGATTTTTCTATAATTATGAAAGTTATAAATGTTTTTGTACAACAGTAGCAGCTGATTTAATTTGGGGTAAACAACTTTATAACTTAATTTTTTAAAACGATTGACTGAAATAACCAGGAATTCAATTAATAAAATAATTCCTTACTATTAATTAATAATAAATCAATTAAAAAATAATAAATGTTTATTAAAATAATTCATTAAATCTGTCAAAATTCCAATACCCCAGAGCCAAATTCCTACGGGGTATGTTGGCCCGGCGGGCCAACATGCCCCGTGCCAAATGGGCCAACTAACACCGTATTGACATTTTTGTTTTTCATGACTATAAGGAATTATTCTGAAAGTATTTCAATAAAAAAACATGCCCTACAATAACTACGAACAATTATTTTACTGAATTATTATATATCAAAATCTAAAATGTAATCTACAAACAAATAAAAAACGATTATTTATAAGAGAGGAAATTTACTCACCTTTGCAAAATTTAGAAAATTCTCAATAATTCTTTAACGGACGCTCCGACTTCAATGGTGCTGATGTTGGAGGAGGAAAGCGAAGCAACGCATACTTGGCTGGACTGACAATGTCATCCAACGCAAAGTTTAAAAAATATCGCGACTGGGTCAACGTGCCCCTATGGCCAACTAGCCCCGGTCTACCCTAGCATTTACGGTTCATTTACAGAGACACTCAAAAAAAATTCCCTTGCATTATGGTCTAGGGGGGAAATCGTTTCCGATATATTTCAATGATATTACACTATTTTAAACATACTGAAATTTATATGAATCACTGAGGTGAACTACACGGCGCTTAGTGTAGAATATGGTGTGCTTAGAATATTTACCGGAACACACAAAGAATTTGGCTACAGAAGAAATTTAACTATTGGAGCCCGTGAACAATAATTGCTGGAAGTGTGCGTTTTCATTTGTGGTACAAGTTTTTAAACTGAACTATTTTTTAAATATTACTTGTTGCAGATAAATTCTATATATCATATACAGGGTTGCACAAAATTTCTCAAGTACGTCTCCGTTTATTCACGGAAGTTTCTAAATGGAAAATTTTAACTGTGCTATTCGTTTTAAAAATTAACTAATTTTTAGTATACTGTGTAGTATGCATACAAATCCATAGATCATATACAGGTCTGCACAAAAAAAAGGATACATTTTTCGACTATTAATTGTAATAGCAGAAATTGGGTTCTCAAATGTTTTATGAGTTTTTCAAATTGATTCTTTATTCATCATATTTCACCTTAACAGACTATGAAGTTTTGTTATAGTATTCTGAATGTGTTGGAAAGTGTTACATAATCTATGCTAGACGTATGATTTTTCATTCGTGTTACTTTATGAATTTATACGTTTTAGAACATCTTGAATACGATTTGACTGTCTTGGAAAATGCTTGCCTATCTGTCTATATACACTATATGGCCAAAGGTAACCGGAAACTTGCGATTTTAGACGTTTTGTTAAATATCTAGAAAAATAATTGGGGAATTAACCTGAAACTCCAGGTGTGTAAACAGTATTGGCCCTTATGAGGGGTGGCTCTTGAATAGGGATGACGAAAAAACAACTACTAAAATAAGGAAATCAAAACCTATATAGGTGACAAAACTGTTTATTGACACTTTCAAACTCTAAACATGATTGGAAAAAATTTCTATTGAAGTTTGTTTACTTTTCATTATTTTTTCACAGACAATTTTGGTTTCTAATGATTCTTTCACTTTATGGAACAAATTACTTAAATTTGCATCATTTATTAATGCCTTAGAATGAGATATTAGTTTATTTCTGTTAGTGTTTCCTGGCAGGTGTAAAAATTGTGAATCAATATCCATTCACAGTTTTAGTAAATGCGGAATCAGTTTCTCTAGAGAACCTGTTATCCTTTGTGTGCTCGCAACAAAGGGTCAAGTTTCCCTTCCAACCCAACCCTTACATGTTGAAAGGTTAAACAAAGTGTGAGGAACACCTGTTTGTCTCACTTGTGGGAAAGTTTGTGGTCCTTCATTGTGTTACTAAATCTTCCACATCTCCCCCTGCCTTCTTTGTTGCAAGTGCAGTTGTTTACTGAACTCTTATCTTTTAGCTCAGGAATTCAATACACCTGTTTAGGATTTAAGGTACATGTGAAAAAAATGGCCTTTATGAGGGGTAGGTGTGATCCCTAATAGGAGTAAATGTAAAATTTTCGTTCCTAAAAATATTGACCCTTAATAGAGGTGGCCCTTGAATAGGGGTGGCCTTTAAAAGAAGTTTCACTGTATATGGTTTAGGATATGTTAATTCTTCACTGTATTTTTTCTAAGTGTGTTATGTAAAAATTTGCCATTCATTTCTAGTGTTAAAAAATATCATTTTGCAGAAAAAATTAGCTGTTAATGAGGCTTGTTGCAGAAAGCTTAAAAAAATTCTGCCACAGGGCTGTATCCGTTCAATAAAAACTTAATGTATTGTAAAATGATAGGCTCCGCGTAACTCATAATATCACTAACTGTTCTGAAGGAAAACGCTATCAAAGCAGATTTTAAATACATAATTAAAATAAAAGAGCGAAAATGTAATTTTCTCTTCCCTTTATATCATAAAGTGCTAATGGATTCATTTATTTTACATATAAATTTTTGAGAGTGTCAGCACTCGGATTCCTGGAAATGATGAAGGCTCATTATTCACACACTCACTTTTTCTTTGTGTGCCTTTAAGAACTATGTGCGAATATTAATTTTTATGTATATTCAGAGTGGTAATGGTGTTTTTTCTTCTTATCCTATTAAAGGAGATTAAATAGTGGATAACATTTTTGAAGAATTGTCTAAAAAACACTAAGTAATCAGAAGCATCATTTTGATTTCATCATATTTTTATGTCTTACTACAGTAGAGTCCAGATTATCTGAGTTAATATGGTCCAAGCTCACCTCGGATGCGCTGTACGTTCTCAACTTTCGAAAAATCGATTTTTTTGTTTTTGACGGAAATTAAATCCTTATAGTGTTCATAAATATGGACACAAAGATTTAAAGTGACATCGCAATTATTAAGAAAGATATGAGCAAAAATATGAGCGTGCGCACGATCAAAATATATTGAATCCTAAAACTTTAAACGCGATTTTCTGTAAACTACTCTTTTCAACATGGGCAGCATGATATCTTGAACAATTTTTAACATTTTTGATAACATTTGCGCTCATCTACGCATAATTAAATTGTCTAAGAGCCATCGAGCCATTTTCTGAAAAGTTTCATTTTTTTTTTTTTTTATATTTGTCCAGTAAGTTTAAAAGACAAAATTTTAAACAAAAAGGGAATTTTTTTCCAAAATCGCCCAATTTTCTTATTTTTTAAAAATTCAAAAATTTGAGCCCTACAATCTTATTTTACAAGAAGAAACTGAGATTTTAATATTTTTTTGTTTCTGCAGGAAGTTAGGATGATGCCCGTCGAGTCCGGATTGTTTGTTACAGGCAACGCGGCTGCAGGTTTCCGACGTAATATGTGACTAGATTTAACAACAAAAGGTATTCTGAAATTCATGAAGCAATAAAAAACAACGTGGAATCATTATTTTTTTAATTAATTTTACTACCTTCCAATATATATATATATATATATATATATATATATATCCAAAATATGTCACTCTTTCGCCGCTGAGAACGTATGTAACAGTGTTTCTCAACCAGTGTGCCACGAGAGATTGTCGAGGTTTTTGGACAAATAATTAAAATTTTATGGTGTCGTATCAACGATACAACATTTTCTATTTATTATGTGCTTAACACTTAAAAGCTACTTTCCTTCGATTTCAGTTGAAGAATATGAAAGGTTGATGAACCCATTTGTAATTTTCTAATTCATATTTGACAAAACAGAAAAAAACAAGTAGGAAATTGCTCGTCAAACGTGGCAAATGAGGTGCGTTCGTACTATAACTAGTTTTATAACTATTTTTTGCACCCCATATTGTACTGAATGTATATTTTTTTGCACTTCATAAGTGCACAGTCTGTAACATCATTAAAATGCACTTGCAATAATTTTTTCCCATTGCCCGTAATGTAATGGAAAACTTTTGACTGTCCCTGTAACTAAACTATACACCCAATTTTAATAAAATCTGAAATGGCTCTACAAAATTTTGCAACAATTATATATTTAAAATTTCAGACCATTCGGAAGACTGTAACATCATTAAAATGCACTTGCAATAATTTTTTCCCATTGGCCGTAATGTAAAGAAAAACTTTTGAATGTCCCTGTAACTAAACTATACATCCGATTTTCATAAAATTTGAAATGGCTCGACAACTTTTTGCAACAATCATATAGTTAAAATTTCAGACCATTCGGTTGGGTAGTTTTTGCTCTGTTATATGCGGACGGACGGACAGACGGACAGACGGACAGACGGACAGACGGACTGAACGACGACTATAGGTGCTACGTATTTATATAATTACGAACGCACCTAAAAACAGTTCATTGATTTGATAAACTATAAGTTTTAACCGTTCAACAACCTTCGAAAAAAACTGGGATGACTTTTAGCTTTCTGTCAAAAGATGTATACCCCGCACACGCAATCAGCTTGAAAGCTATTAGAATTCTTATGCCTTTTGCAGCTTCATGGTTCTGTGAATTTGGATTTTCAGCATTGACAGAAATCAAGTTCAAAAAGCGTGTAAGACTTTTAAAAGTTGACTATGAAATGCGAATTTGTCTGGCGACTTTGTAACCTCGTTTTGATTTAATTCGCTCAAGAAAATTCTCATTGAATAAATTTTGTAAATAATTATATAATTTGTATTATGCAACTTTTACATTTTTTATATTCAGTTGTTCCGCAAATAATTCCTGATATTTTTAGTGTGCCATCAACCGAAAATGTTGAGAAATACTGCTTTAACCCATTCGGGACCATGGGTGGATATATGCATATTCAAAATGTGCATACAGAATTTGTTTTAGTACCAGTAAAAAAAGAAAAAAAAAAAAAAAAAAAAAAAAACATTTACTTTTTTTAATTAGAGCATTTTCGTGATTATTTAAATAAAAGTAACTTTTTTAAAAAAGTGGTGCCAACCGAATAAAATTTTTGTAAGAATCGTAGTTTCCGAAGAGTGATTAGTTGAATTTTAAATCTGAAAGTCTTTTTACGGGCATATCAAGGGAACAGAGGACCTTCAAATTCACTTTTTATTTATTTTTTTTTTTACTTTAAATACATTCAAGGGCACACTATTATGGCATGGGGGATTTTGAATAGTTCTTCATAACGTTTAAAATATTCAAGATAATTCCTTATTTTTCTTCCTCCATTTTTTTTTCATATGTGATAAATATATGCCATAATGCATATAGTTAGACTTTGATAGTACTTAAAGTTAAACTTGAAAAAAAAATTAACTTTTAGGTCCCTTGTCCTCTTAAACATCCTAATTCCTTTTAATCAACGTATAGAAAACCCTTTTTCTCATCGAACAAACTTAATTAGGCTAAAACTGTTTCGACATTCTAATATAAAATGACTGCATGTGGGCGTCTGCTGGAATAAAACACGTGAATACATTGAAAATGAAAGAAAAAATCCTACTGTTTTGATTGTATATTTAATCTTTCTTTTATTAGCCTTTTGAAAATTTAAGAAAATAATAAACATGCTTCTTTTCTATGAGTATCGTTATACCGGTGAAAGAAATAAAAAGTAACTGTTTTATATTATTCTTAATTCCTGCGTAAGTACATTTGTTGACAACAAAATATCCCAGATTTCGGCAAATCAGCCCTTTTGTGTCAAGTTGTCATAGCAACGGGTTTTTTTTCTCCTCAATCTCCCAAACCATTTTTTTCACACACTTTATTAAGAACAGAATTACAAAACTTTTGCCTCTTTGCAAGTGCATCCTTATATGAAGAATCTATATTGGTTCTATCTAGTATTATGCGTTTTCATAAAGTGTATTTTAAGGTTTCCAATAGAAATTTATTTTTGAAATGTTGTTGTTTTTACGATGGGATTTTTTGAAGTTTTTCCTCAAATGTGCAAACAACAGATAACAAAAACTACTTTGACAATTCTTATTCTTCATTTGTTAATATAGAGGGAACAAAATATTATGAGGCAAACTTTCACTATAAAAATATTTTTACTACATTTTTCGCTCTTTTATTCATTCATTAATAAATCATTTTGATTTTTGCTGCTTCCTAAAGAGCGAAATATTGATATGGACTAATGAAAACATTTCTTTTTCCAAGAGGAGATTTACATAAGTATCAAATATTGATTTATTTTAAATTTTATCTATGTTTTAATTGATTGTCAAAATATTGCTTGGATCACAAAGATACGATTTCATTCTTTATACACCGATTTAATTTACAAAAGGCACACTACATTATTTTCGATCTAAAAAAAAATAATTCGATACTTCTTCGACTAAAGATCCATTTACAGTAAGAAAGAAATGCTTGTCATAAACCTGAGGATAAGAAATCTCGCGAAATATGTACGCAGTTATAGCCTGAAATAAAATTTTGTGAGTTATTATATTGTGTCTATGTATTACATCTTTTCATGAAATGCATTTTTAAATTTTAAATGGAAGTTTATATATTTTTTTCCTGAGACATTTTTTTGTACTCCTCAAAGTCTGCAAGCAGCAGATGACAGTAACTTGTTTGCAAATTATTTCTACAAGAATTGATGTTGATAAGAAAAAAATTATTATGAAATAAAACTTCACTATAAAAATATTTCTACGACAATGTTTGCATTTTTATTGATTCATTTGTAACATTTTTAGTGATTCGAATTTTTATTGCTTTATAAATAGCGAAACGAAAATTGGTTGGGGCTGACGAAGGCCTTTCTATTTCCAAACGGAAATTTCATGAATAAATATCGAATATTGTATTATTTCATAGATGCATCAATTTGATCATATTGTCAAAATATCCTCTAAGTTTTTTTTTAAATGCAATTTCTGTTTATTTTTTTTATAATTCAATTTTTTTAATCATTTAATTTTATTTATTTTTATTTTATTTATTTATTTATTTATTTACTAGCTGACCCGCCCGGCTTTTCCTGATCCCGTCTTTTTTTCCAAACGAACCGCAAATATTTAAAACCTGGATTCATATTAAAATTAAAAAAATAAAACTAATCTCTTAAGATGAACCTTTGGAACGGGTCCCGAGTGCCTTCGGCATCACAGACCGGCGTGCTACGCAGTGCGTCTTTCCGAACGACCCTCCGATACTGGTCGCCGCTACCCAGGGCGCCGCATAGTGCGTGCTACGCACGCGCCAGAAAATATGAAGATAATCGTAAGTTGAGTTGAAAGTAGCGAATTCCGTTGAAATCTGGCCCATAAAACCCGACATAAAAATGTGCCTCTAGTGGCGAAAAGTGGAGATAAAAAGTGCAAGGCAATCGGTGGCGATTCTAAATCAAGATATGGTGACTTAATACACAAATTAAGATCTAGTCTTCTTATCTTGTCTAGAATAGATTGGTTGTAAATTGTAGAATTTCAATTGCAACTAATTTACTTCCAATCTAGTTCAATAACAATACGGGCTCAATTTTTTTTTTTTTTTTTTTAATTAAAACAGAATTTGAAAACTATCGAAAAAAAAGACATTAAAAGTAAAACTGTCAATGATGATAAAAAGATAGCAATTTAGAATTTGATTATAGAACTATTTAAAGAATCTAGCATTGTCTTAAAAAAAAAAAGAAAAAAAATCCGTTTATCTATGTCTGCCAGTCATTATTTTCGCAAATGAATAATATAAAAAGAAAAACTCAAATAGAAACCACTTATCAAACGACTCCAATTTAACTTTCATTCTTTAAAAAATATGAACCTGATATTAATTATTTTTCGTCCAAGATGCATAACAAAAATCTCATTTAAATGCATGAATTTTTTGTTACTTTCTAAAATGTATTTGCTACTAAAATTATTGATGGATATTATAAAGGACAAACGTGTCCGTCCGTAACAATGACGTCATTTTGACGTTGGAAACAGCAGGCAATTAAATTTCGTTTTTACTGCATTTTTTTTAACTTCTAAATAGCGCACATTTCTAATTTTTACATCGTCGAGTATCGAAAAAAATATACTTAGAAATGCAATTTGTTTTAAATGTTACCCATGTTTTACGGTTTTTAGGTGCGTTCATAATTATATAAATACGTAACACCTATAGTCGTCATTCAGTCCGTCTGTCTGTCTGTCTGTCTCTCCGTCTGTCTGTCCGCATGTAACAGAGCAAAAAATACCCAACCAAATGGTCTGAAATTTTAAATATATGATTGTTGCAAAATTTTGTCGAGCCATTTCCAATTTTATGAAAATCGGATGTATAGTTTAATTACAAGGACAGTCAAATTTTTTCTTTACATTACGGCCAATGGGAAAAATTATTGCAAGTGAATTTTAATGATGTTACAGACTTCCGAATTGTCTGAAATTTTAAATATATAATTGTTGCAAAATTTTGTCGAGCCTTTTCAAATTTTATGAAAATCGGATGTATAGTTTAATTTACAGGGACAGTCAAAAGTTTTCCGTTACATTACGGGGAATGGAAAAAAATTATTGCAAGTGCATTTTAATGATGTTACAGACTATGCACTTATGAAGCGCAAAAAAATATACATTCAGTACAATATGGGGTGCAAAAAATAATTATAAAACTAGTTATAGTACGAACGCACCTCATTTGCCACGTTTGACGAGCAATTTCCAACTTGTTAAAATAATTTTCAAGCGTATCTTTTTTTTTTTTTTTTTAATCTATCACTGTCGCGTACAGACGATTATGACAGATAAAACCGTTTTCACTTAAGTTAATAAAAATAGTTCAGCATTTATTTCCAGCAACTATTCTATAACGAACATTAAACTTCATCAATAAAATAAAATAATATAAATAAAACAGAAATTTTATAGACATGTAATCGAACTACACGCTTAACCCTTAAATGCCTGATTTTTCAAAAATCATTCTAATAATGTTTTTCGGCTTTCATTTTTTAAATAAATCATGGGAAAAATACTTAAAAAAATCATATTTTGTTTTAAGTATGGTTTATGGCTAACAAACAGTTTGCTACTAATCGGCAATACTGGTCTTTAATTGAAAAAATAATTTTCCTTGTTACAATTCTATAATATTAAACACACGAGAATGTTAGGAACTATAATAAGAAATACATTTCACTTGCTCACTGCAGAACAAAACAAGGTATTTCGCAAGCTTCCAAACAAAACAAAGAGAACAAGTAGCAACAATTGAAAAAATAAATCTATCTTTATTCTTAAACAGCACAAGTGTTGCCATCTACATGTTGAAAATCGATTTAATAACATTTTCAGAATATATTTTATTGGCAACATTAGGTATTATAGCTTCAATATTATTCTAATAGTATTTTAGAACCTAAATTGGGTATGTTGCCGAAAAGCAACACCCGGCATTTAAGGGTTAAACCACTGAAATGATCATAGAATTAAAAAGGATTGCTGTAAGTAGCGAAATATTTGGCTATTTCTTAGGGTATTAACTCATACGAAAGTATCTCTTTTAGTAAATTTCAAAACTTTATTTAAATGCAAAATTGATACTTTTGAAATATTTTTTTTTATATTGTTAGCGGGCAATCTAAAATATATATATATATATTCATGTAAAAAAATGGTCTTCCTTTATATTCTGTAACCCGGGATGTCCGGGTTGGATCCCCTAGTAATGATAAAAAAGTAACAAAGTCATCTACATATACCTTAGTCGCAGTTTTTGAATATTAATTTAAAAATATATTCAAGTAATTTGGATGCATTATTTCTTGATTTTACATTACGTTATTTTCATTAATTTACTTTAAGAAATGCGAAAACACACTTTCTGCCCAGTACATAGCAATACATTCTTATTTTTCTAAGTTTTAGCAAGTTAATACTAATAACATAAATTCCTATCTTCTTTATGTGCTTTTAAATAAGTTCCTACTTTTGATCGAATTTTGTCCATTTCCGTTCTCTAAATATCGTTGACAATATAGCTATTTCTTTAACAGTTACTTTTGAGATATAATTCAAATTGCAAAAATATTTCAAATGTGCTTAATCATGTTAAAAGCATTTTGCGTCAAAATAGTTTTTTTTCTTTTAAGTTACTAAATTTAAATCTTAGACACTTGGACCCTATAAGCTATATTTAAAAAAAAAGGCCCTCCTCCATGTAGCCCAGTGGTAGGGGAGCAAAAAAAGGCCGAATTCGGAATTAATTAGGGGAAAGCTGGAAATTGTTTTAATCCCTTCAGTTTAGGTCTAGACTGAACATGCTATGTTTTTCCCCTCGTACTAGGTGAGCGTTAGGAAATATGTATAGATTTATAGTAAAAAAACAAGTTTTTTTACATACCATAACAGTATCTCCCAACAGCTAACTCTGTAAAAAATATTGTCAATACAAATGTTGCAGAGCTTAAAATTCTGAGTAAAATGAGTACCTACACTTAATATTTTTGTTGAACATTAAGGCCACAATTTTATTTTAAAGTTTTAGACCCGTGGTCAGGGGCTTGAACTCAGAATTAATTAGGAGAAAACTGGAAATTGTTTTAATCCCTTCAGTTTAGGTCTAAAATGAACGTACTATATTTTCTTCCTCGTTCTTGAGTGAATGTTAGAAAATATGTACATATTTATTTTCGAAAAACACGTTTTTTTTTAATTACCTTACCAATATCTCAAAACTGCTAACTCTATAAAAAACATTGCCAATACAAATGTTGTAGAGCTTAAAATTCTGAATAAAATGAGTACAATTATTAATATTTTTTGTTCAACATTAAGGTCGTAATTCTATTTCAAAAATTTGCCTTAATCGCTAATCAAGAGATTGAAGCCAGGAGAGACCAACTTAACTTAACAGTATCTCAAAACAGCTAACTCTATCAAAAACATTGCCAGTACAAAAGTTATAGAGCCTAAAATTCTGAGTAAAATGAGTACCTACACTTAATATTTTTGTTCAATATTAAGGCCGCAATTTTGAGATATTGCTAAGTTAACTTGGTCTCTCCTGGCTTCAAGCTCTTGATTTGAAAATTTTTGAAATAGAATTGCGACCTTAATGTTGAACAAAAATATTAATGATGGCACTCATTTTATTCAGAATTTTAAGCTCTACAACATTTATATTCACAATGTTTTTTATAGAGTTAGCTGTTTTGAGATATTGTTAAGGTAATAAAAAAAACGCGTTTTTCGAAAATAAATATGCACATATTTTCTAACATTCACACAAGTACGAGGAAGAAAACATAGTACGTTCATTTTAGTCCTAAACTGAAGGGATTAAAATAATTTCCAGTTTTCTCCTAATTAATTCTGAGTTCAACCCCCTGACCACGGGTCTAAAACTTTAAAGTGGAATTGTGACCTTGATCTTCAACAAAAATATTAAGTGTAGATACTCATTTTACTCAGAATTTTAAGCTCTACAACATTTGTATTGGCAATGTTTTTGATAGAGTTAGCTGTTTGGAGATACTGTTATGGTATGTAAAAAAACGTGTTTTTTGACTATAAATCTATACATATTTCCTAACGCTCACCTAGTACGAGGGGGAAAACATAGCATATTCATTCTAGACCTAAACTGAAAGGATTAAAATAATTTCCAGCTTTCCCCTAATTAATTCCAAATTCAATACCCTAACCACTGGGCTAATGCTGCAACAAACGAAAAAGTAAAAATTCCAATCTCCTGCGACCAAAACTTACCATGCTATGATACTTCGAAATTTATAAATTTTCGATATTTTATGACATTGGAAACTAAAATACGCGTTTTTAATGCCAGAAAACTCATGAAAAAAGTCAAAGCATCGTAACTAAGTAAGATTTGGTTGTACATATACATATATATATACTGTTTTAGTTAATAAAGGATGAAAGAAAAATTCTAAATGTAACTTATAGGACCCAGGCTCCATATAAAGATTTTAATTTCGTAGCATTTTAAAAAGTAACTATTTTGGCTTAGACAGATTTTCGTATAACAAAGAACAATATTTGAAATGTCTTTTTAATTGGAACTATGCCTACAAAACTAACTGTTTAGGAGTTGGGTATTGGTCAACGATAAGAAAGGACGCCCTGTATGTTTTGTTAATTTTAAGTGAAAAACTTTTTGGCATTCCGAAGAATTCATGATAAAACTTATGGATATGACACTGAATCACTTATTTTTAAATAAACAATTAAATTTTAAAAATAAAAAAACCCGACTGCGTAAAAAGCGAACTAATTAATTATTTCTCATCAATGTGAAACTATTTCTTTTCAGTTCCTACTATTAGCTCACACTCTCGCTATATATATCTTGTTCAAATTTTCAATTGTTAATAAAATACTTATTATTCATCCATTCAAACTCAAATAAATTTTTTAAAACTTGTAGTGGATGGCACTTGATGTTAATCCATTTTTTTTTCAAATATTAATTCATTAATTAAATTTAATTAATTAATTTTCAATAATCGAGAGAGCCCTCTTCTTGATCAAGGTATTTTAAGACCGAGAGAGCCCTGTTCTTGATCAAGGCATTTTAAGCGCCACTCAGGAGGAAAGAAGAATGGGAGAAGAAAAATCTCTTATTGACCTAAGTAGGAATTGACTTAAAATATTTTTTTTATATTACTTGTTTTTATTACTTACCTATTTTTTTTTTTATTTACTTATATTGATGACTTTTAAGTTGTGTTTAATTGTTAGTTCCTATCTATAAACACAGTTTTGATGAGGTCTATAGATGTCTATGATGGTTAGAGTTGCAGTAAAGCTAGAGATCCTACCTACACAACTTCCAGGTTGTATAATATTTTAACGGAGCTTCAGACTGTAAAATTGTCAATGAAACATCGTTTTCATTTTGAAAGACCTATCCAATGATATGCCACTCCATAAGGTACGTAAATTTGTTTCTCGTCTCTACCGCCATTTTGAATTTATAAAACAAAACCTAGCCTATAACCATCGGGCCGTCAAGACGAATCGATAGAGATCTCATTCATTAAAATCCATCCAGCCGTTGGGATGTTTCGAGGGTATAAAGAAATCCACATACACAGATACGCGTGAAACACATAACCCTTCTTTTCAGTCGGGTAATAAGCTTGGCCACGACGGTTATTTATTCATTTATTTAGATCTTCTTTTTCCTCAAGATTGTGGTTAATAATAAATCAGTATAGTTTTGAGAGTTATCAATTGGCAACTTTCATCACCAGAATGCGTTTTACCATTGTAGGCAAAATTTCTGTTACCGCTTACTTGTTAATGAGAACCACTACTTAATTGTCCTCGAAACTACGCTTGTGTGTTGTTAATCACCATTTGGTGGAAAAGAAGATTTACAACTATATATTTATCATCTGCAGTTATTTTATTCACTGATTATTTATTAGTCGCTTGAATTAGAGACCTGCAACCCGGCCGTTGTTTTACTTTCAAGCTGAAGTATAGCATGGATCAGCATGGTGTACCCCATCATTTTCCTGATTACTATAACATTATCAAGGTAAGTGAAGATTTTCTTACCTTAGATTAAATTGTATGTCCCATATTAAAATAGGATTTTTAAAAAGATCACAGAAATTTCTTTGTCAGTATTTCTAAAACGATTTCTAGAGGGTTCGTAAAAGAAAAATCTAAATACTTTTTCAGGTTCTGCTGTCGTCAGCTCCGTAGACAAAGGGTAACTAGAGCCTATTCTCCAGAAATCAGTGGTTTTATCTAATCAAGGACCCTTTCTTCCCATTTTAGCAACACAATAAGGTCATCAGCACTGCCTCCCGAAATGAAATCCCGATATGCTATACTGTTTCACTTCCTTGTGCCTCACTTTAATTTCAACTTTTTAATTAAAAAGTAAGTTACACTTTCATCGGGACTACTCCTCAGCTTTTATTGTACCCTTATTAGGTGCGTTTGGAATTATATAAATACGTAGCATCTATAGTCTGTCCGTCTAGTCTGTCCGTCTGTCCGCATATAACAGCGCAAAACTACCCAACCGAATGGTTTGAAATTTATTTTATAGAATCGTTGCAGAATTTCGCCAAGTCATATCAAATTTTATGAAAATCGAATCAAAACTTAAAAGTATATTAATAAAAGTTTTCTTCATTCTATTAATGCTAATCATACGCAATTTATTCAATGGTATCCCATGATAGGTAACGATTTTAGGTTGCCATAGTGATTATTTTATGAAATCCTATCATACGTAATTAATTAAATGATATCCCACGACAGGTAATGATTCTAGGTTGCCATGGTAATTACGTCCTATTTAAGATGGAGTCATATTAGTTCCATATTACTGAATTTAATATATATAACCATAATAAATTTTGTATTCGAGCATTTTTTCATAAGAGTGCAAGAGCTATTGCACCGAGATCTGAATATTTATAAAACTAGTTATAGTAAGAACGCACCTCATTTAAAACACGTTTAACGTACAATTTACGATATTTCATTTCATATTGCATTTTTCTGATTCAAACTTTCAAAAGAAGCCCAATCAAATCATAAAAATCTCTTCAAAATCCTTCTGGATGTTCTCCAATTGAAAATTGTGCAACAGCCACATAACATAAGGACGGTTCCTATTAAAAACATTATGATTATTCGGGGATATCATTCCACTTTTATCAAATGAATTCTAAATATGGAAACAAAAAAGAGAGGAGAAGGGGAATTTTTAGAGGGGGAGAATGTTGCTCTTGTGTTTTATTTTTTCCTTTATTTTGGCGGATATTTATTGATCGACACGTTCAACGAGAAGCTACAATCAATAATTGTAGTTTTTCCCGATAATAAAAGAAACATTGCGGTATGCATAAATTAATCAAGTCGGATATACTGCTGGATAAATATAACTTTTCCATTCTGTATTTAAACATGTTTTCTAATAGAATCGCATAAAAACAACACAGTTTATTTCCAGAATAAAAGCAATCGGATATTGTTATTTGTAGTTAAGATTCGGTTTCAATGTGTTGTAAATGAATTTGACTCCTCATTTCTCTTTATTGCACCTTTTACGTTTATATCCCTTATCGAAGTAATTTGTGTATAAAAATCCCATGTTCGTAACTTCACAATCTTTCAGTTTCTACAAATAACAGAGTTTCTTTCTTCTTTTTTTTATCAGTTTCATTTAAGCAATATCTTTTCCTAGACTCAAACTATGTAAGTGTTTACATTGATTGGCCATTTTTTTATCTCAAAATAAATAAAAAATTTGACTATACTCCAATTATACCATAAGTAGGGGAATTTAGATACAAGAATAAAAAATCATCCATCAGGCATAGATTATGAAACACTTTCCAACAGTAACAAGATATTAGGTAGAGGAAAAGGTCCAAATACCGGCTAGGGTCCAAATACCGGCTACTAGGTGTTCTGAGAACTGAGCGCAGCGCAGCCTAGCGGTGATAGGCAGAGTTTGTAACTTTAATTGAGAGAAGAAAGTTACGAAAAGTACGTCGCTGAAGTCTGTATCATTTACAAATTGTAAATGCAAAAGTGTCGAATCTACGTAATCTGGTACATCAAAAGTTTTTCAGATATGTGTTTCTCATTTTTTTTAAATATACTGATCGTATATTGGCTTGAATTGTTAATTAAGTTATTTTCTAGACATATTTAGCTCTCAATTGCGACGCGCACATTATTGGTATTTTATTATATGAATGAGTAATACCAGTTTTAACTTAAACATAGCAGTGGTCCGAATACCGGCTACCTAGAGTGGTCTAAATACCGGCAGCCGGTATTTGGACCTCTCTCGGTTGCTCTGCTTGAAGGGAGGAAAATAAATTAATTTAAATAGTTCCATAATTAATAAATTAATTTAAATGGTTCAGAAATAATCCCCGTCCCATTTCGCAATATGAAAAAAGCAACCATGGCCGTAATTTTTCAGGACCGACACTGGTTACCAGATCACTTTCCAAAAAAGAGCTGTTGGACACTACAAAATTGCCTATAATAAATGTGAAGAGAAAGAAAAAAAATGACGGAGTAAACCAGGCGAAAGAGGCAGAAATTTGATTTTAACCTTCTCGCTGCGCAACCCGAGATTTCCTTGGGCATCGTAAAAGTAGCAAATTTTGCGCAACCCGAGATTTCCTCGGGGATGCATTTTTTCCGTCTAATTAATCCTCCTTGATTATTTCCACCAGTTATTTTTTATTGTAAATTATGCCTTATTTAATCGGAGCATTTTCCCGTTTAAATTAGACAAAAACTTTTGTTTTGAAAAACCGGTGACAAAAGAATAAAAATTCTTAAAAGACGCTCGTCGCGAAGGGGTTAAATACGCAATTTTTGAAGCTATTTTGATAAAACAATTAGGCAGCGAGAGGGCTAAAAAAGTGAAAAAGGAAAATATCCAACAGAGGAAGATGATAAATTTGTGTCTTCTGCATGGGTGCTTTCTCTGTGGACAAAAATGGGGGAGGGGATTCTGGATTCAATGTTAAGAATGCGATATGTGGGTTGATAGGGACTATACCGACGCAGAGAGTGATATTATGCTTTTGATTTTTTCAGATAAAGTAATTCTCATTTCAATCAGCGAGCTTTTTTTTTTGTTTGTTTGTTTTACACGTTAAAAAACAAAATTAGAAACATAATGGGAAGAAGACTGTGAGAGATAGTCGCAAAGAATTTTAGAAATTTGACAAAAATACTTATAATTTGCGCATTTTTTCTATGCATAAGAAATGTTATTAATCAATACAATTTATTAAAATAATATTCTTATTGCTTAATAATTGTCATTAGCTCTATTTGAGTGATCTTTTGGAAAAAAAACTTAGGTAGCCGGTATTTAGACCCCATTTTAAAAACTCAAAATTTGAAGACTTTCGGAATTTTGCTTCTTATAAACAAAAAACTCCTTTTAAACTGTTTTTTTTTTCTCTAAACAGGTGTAAGACGTGTCAATGTACCCTGCTGTCACTTTTTATTTTATTAATTTTGAAAATTGTATGATCTAGATTGAAAACAAAAGTGGTAGCCGGTATTTGGACCTTTTCTTCTATAAAGAAATTTCGCCTTTTTCCCCCATAATTAGATATCTAAATAAGCAACTTGAAAAAACCCCTAAAAATCCATATTTAGCACTTTCTGTACATATCCGGTGATGTGTATGATAATACGGGCGTTTTCCATGTAACCCTGTATGCCATGGCGCCCTTTGAAGGTTTCCTGTTATTAGACTTTTTAGAAATAAAATTCCATTATAAAGAATGCTTTCTTTAAAATCGTTAATATTTGCATCAGAGATATTTTCAGAATCTATGAAAACGCATTAAAAACCAAAAACATACTTTGAAAATTTAATCATCCATATTTTCACGCTTTGCAGTTATTTTTTACTGGCTAACCTGCCCAGCGTTGCCCGAGTCCGTCAGAAAAACAGCACGAATTGCGAAAAAGCTCTGAAAATCGCGAAAAATTTAAATTCTATGCACGAATTTCGAATAAGCTTAATCATAATGACAAAAATATATAAATATTGGGTTAGAAGATTGAAACTGGATTCCTTTTACTAATATGTAAAAATCGTGTAAATACACTAAAAATCACATAAAAAGTCGCGGAAACTTCAAAAATTGCGCTACGAAATCCGAACGAACTTTATTGAAAAAAAGGCAGAATTTACTATATTAGGTCAAAAACTGAATAGCAAAAATTCGCAGCGGATCGCGAAGAAACGTAAAAATCGCATTAAAAATTTCAAAAATCACGAAAGTCAAAATTCATTAAATTTGGTTAAAAGTTTCAAATCTAATTCCTTTGATGAATGTCAAATCGTGAAACGTGGAAAAACGCTAAAGAAAATGTGATAAAAAGCGATTAAATATCAAAAATCGCACAGGAGAAAATTTATTATATTAGGCTAAAAGTTTGAAACCGAATTCCTTTTCCGTGTATCAAAAAATCACCGCGAACTCTAAAAAAAGAAAATAAACGCTAAAAATTTACATCGAAAATCTCCACACTTCAAAAATAGCAGAGCAGAACATTTCCCATAATAGGCTAAAGGTTGAAATCAAATTACTATTAGGCTAGAAGTTTGAAACAGAATTCCTTTTTAAAATGTCAAAAAACCACTGTAAAACCCGAAAAATCGCATTGGAAATCGTTTTAAAGATCGCAAAATATTAAAAAATCACTAGGGTCAAAATTTACTACTAAGGGATAAAACATTTAAATCGAAAAATTTACTAAATTAGGTAAAACGTTTGAAATAGAAATCAGTTTCCGAATATCAAATAAAGGCACGGAACTCGAAGAATGGCTAAAAATCACATTGAAAATTGCATGAATTTGATTTTTTTTAACTTATTTTATATACGAAAAATTTAATATTAAGGGGGAAAACATTGTAATCGAAATCCTTCGTGAATAACAAAAAGTGGACACGGAACGCCAAAAATCGCTAAAAATCACATTGAATGTCGCATTAAAAATTTTGTAAAATTCAGAAAGCGTAGAGGACAAAATATGCTATATTAGGCTAAGAGTTAGTAACCGAAATCCTTTTACCAATGTTAAACAATTGCCGCAGAACTCGAAAAACTACTGAAAATCGCATTAAAATCACTAAAATTCAAAAACCACAGAAGACAAAATTTACTATAGTAGGATAAAAGTTCTATACCAAATTCCTTTTTCTAATGTCAAAAGAACGCCGCGGGACCAAAAAAAATGCTGAAAATCGCATTGAAAAATGCATTAAAAATCGCTGAATATTCAAAAATAGCTGCGGACAAAATTACTAAAATGGGGTAAAATATTGCAATCTGAATTCTTTTATTAATTAGAAAAAAATCGACTCAAAACAATGTAATCGGATATCTTTCAAGAATGACAAAAAGTCGATGTTGAACGTAAAAAAATCTCGAAAAAACGTTAAAAATTGCATTAAAAAACGCTAAAAATCCAAAACCGTTGATGGCAAAATTTACTATATTAGGCTAAAAGTTTGAAATAAAATTTCTTTTCCGCATATGAAAAAATCGCCGTGGGACTAAAAAAAACCCTCTAAAAAGCGCATTGAAAAATGCATTAAAAATCTCTTAAAATTTAAAAATAGCAGGGTACAAAATTTACATTAACGTAATAAAATAGCGTAACCTGAATTCTTTCATAAATAACAAAATCGACGCAAAGCGCAAGGAAAAATTGCTAAATATCACATTAAAAATTCGTAGAGGGCAAAATCTACATCATTAAGCTAAAATAATGAAACTGAATTCCTTTTACCAATGTCAAAAAATTGCCGCGGTATTCATACAATCGTTAAAAATCGTTACATATTTAAAAAAAATTATTATAATAGGTTAAAAAACTGTAATGCGAAATCTTTTATGAATGACAAAAAATCAACGCGAAACGTAAAAATTCTCTAGATATTGCATTGAAAATCGTATTAAAAATAGCTAGGTGGCAAAATTTACTATATTTGGCTAAAAGTTTAAAACCAAATTTCATTTCCAAATGTAGAAAAACCGCCGTGAGACTCTTAAAACCGCTAAAAAATCGCATTAAAATCGCTTAAAAATTCTCTAAAATTCAAAATCGTAAATGGCGAAATTTGCTATATTAGGCTAAAAGTCTGAAACCAAATTTTATTTCCGAATATCTAAAAATCGCCGTAGACATCAGAAAAACGCTAAATATTTCATTGAAAAATGCATTAAAAATCGCTAAATATTAAAAAATCGCAGGGAGTCAAAATTTACTTTCATGGGGTAAAATATTGTAACCGGAAATATTTCATAAATGAAAAAAAAGTCGACGCTAAACGCAAAAAAAATTCGAAAAATCGCTAAAAATCGCATTGAAAATTGCATTAAAATTCGCTGAAATTCAAAATTCGTAGCATACAAATTAGGCTAAAAGTTTGAAACCAAATTCCTTTTACCAATATCAAAAAATAGCCGCAAAATGCGAAAAAACACTAAAAAGTATAAAAAAATTCTCTAAAAATTCAAAAATCGCTGTACGAATTCCGAATAAACTTTATTAAAAAGAGAACAAAATTTACTATATTGGGTTAAAAGAATGAAACCGTATTCCTTTCACTAATGTGGAAAAATCGCCTCGAAACTTAAAATAATGCTAAAAATCGCATAAAAAATTTTAAAAAAATCTAATTAAAAAATCGAAAATCGGGCTTCGAGATGCAAAACTTCATATATAGACGTACCTTTCCCCTAAATTTTGTAGCTCTACGTGCAGCGGTCTCTTCAGAACACCGTCGACACACTCACACACAAACTTCTTTCATTATTATTATAGATAAAGTGCAATTATGAAGTTCAAATTTGGTAATAATTGGAAATAGCCCTTTTTAACACTTAAGAAGTAACAGAAAATCGTTTTTGACCTTCCCCCGCCCCTTTGAAGATACATGTGCATGAAGGTTAAGTTTTTTAACACTTTCCAACAAAGTTCAAAAGTGTTTATGACTTCGGTTTGTCTGTCCGTCTGGCCGCCTGTCCACGCTCTAACTCTCGTAAATATGCTCGGATCGTTCTGAAATTTTTGGATGTTAGTGACCTCTACCATAGCACGTTCCCTATTACAAATGAAGTTGTAGCATGTTTAGTTCATTTACAGGGACAGTCAAAAGTTTTCCGTTACATTACGGCCAATGGGAAAAAATCGTTTCAAATGATTTTTAATCAATGATTTTTTCTCTTTCAAACATAGTAAAATTGATATTCATTTACGAAGTCTACTAAAATATGCATTCTGTTGAATATGCGATACAAAGAATAGTTATTGTTCATTTACAGGGCCACACAAAAGAATTCCTTTCATAATAGTATAGAGGGAATTGCTTGCGGTGTATTTGAAAAGATTTCAGATACTATATTGGTTCCGAATTACTGTATATTAGTAATGATTGCTTGAAATGTATTTTTAATTATGATATGCGCTTTTTTCACTGTATTTATGCATACTTTAAAGTGCGTATAAATGCCATAGTTCATATACAGGGCTACAGAAATGAATTCGTAAAGGTTACTGAGTATGAGCATAAATTGCTTAAAGGTGGGTTTTAAAGGAGTTATGCATTTTTACGCTGAACTGAATTTAGTTCACTTAGAAATATTTGTAGAATATAGATAAAATGATATACAGGGCCACGCAAAGAGTTCGATACACGGCCGTCTATGGGTGATAATTTCTGAAAATGTAATTCCCGTAATTTTAAGAGTGTTTTAGTTTGAATTAAATTTTAGCTAAATAGTGGCATGTTATAAAGGTACTAGGTAAACTACAGGGCTGTACAAAAGTATTCAAGTATGTTTCCATCTATTAGTATAAATTGCTGAAAGGTGAATTTCAACCTGTTATGCATTTTCTTGCTAAACTAAATTTTCCCATTATATAGTATATATATCAACCTACAGATCAAATACAGGGCTGTTCAAAAGAATTGGAATACATATTAGGCTATGTACAGTAACTACTGAAATCAGTTTTTCAAATGTTTTATGCATTTTATAAAATGTTTACTTAGTTATCTTATTTACTTTATTTCCCTAAATAATAAAGTTTTGTTAAAGCATTCAGGAAGTGTTGAAAAGTGTTTCATAATCTATGCTTAACGCATGATTATTCTTTCTTATTTCTTTTTGCTGTTGTCACACTGGCCCACTGGCTGTTTTATACGAGGGATAAAGGGGCTTAATTTTCCTACAAATTTTATGTTGATTTTTTTTTCCAATTTACTTAGTAAAATTAATAAAACAGTGCCGAATGATTTCTATGAAAGCACTTCCAGGCTATCTCACTGGAACTACTCATATGGATTGGTCACTATCATGTCTGTCTTTGTCTTTGTCTTTGTTTTGTTTTGTTCTGGCACATTAGCTCTCAGGCTATCAAAGCCTGAGAGCTAATGTGCCTGGAGGTTCTGTATGTATGTATGTACGTACGTACATGCGTAACGCGATAACTCTTGATAGAAATATCCGATTTGCTTCAAATTTTTTTTCTAGGTTCATTCTCATAAGACACTTCCCTGATTAGTTTTGGGGGTTCATTGGTTAAGTATAAAGGGGGGGGGGGGTACGGGGGCTAATCCCCGATAACTTAGATAAATGGGTTTTCCCTGCAGAATTATCAGATGTGCTTCAATTTTGGTATACCGATTAATTCTGATAAGACGCTTCCATGATTAGATTTGGAGGTCAAATTTGGTATACTGGTTTATTCTGATAAGGCGCTTCCCTGATGAGATTTGGAAGCTCATTGGTTAAGTATAAAGATGTGAAACAGGGGCGGGGGGCTAAACCCCCTTTGATTTATTTTTCGAAAGGTACTTCAATTACTCTTTGAAGTCATAGTATACAATTAGTGTGAATAGGCTGTGAACTCAATGCCATCAGTTTAACTGGGCACTGTTTTTTTTCTTTTTATAATTGTTCTTATTATAGGCGTGATTAAAGTTTCTGGTACCTTATAACTTACAAACATTTTTGAGATAGACCTCTCATAAAATATTGTATAATTTGAAATTTAATACATGTAATACCAGAATCGTAGGGCCTTTTGTCTACCGCTGTAAGATCCATTTGCATTATTTTAAGACATGCGAGTATGTGTATACTAATACTGCGCGATAATATTGCATGTTTTCAGTCATGTGAATAATGGCGCCCTTCATTGAATGCCAAGAGCTAAGGTGCGCCCCTGCTTATTGAAAGGTTGGACAGTCCTGCTGTATGCAGTCTATGGAATTTATACATACCACCTAATACACTCAAAACTAGATCAGCTTAAAAAATGCATACCACCGAGGAATAAGCATTTCCAGCAATTATCTCTCTTAGACAGCCCTTTAACCGAATTCTATTGTGTCTCTGAAAATGAGCGATAAATGCAGTGTATTTCAGTGATTTCGTTATGTTTGAAGTAAAATGCACAGCAAATGATTTTTCCTCCATGGACCATAATGTAATGGAATCCTTTTGTGCATCCCTGTAAACGAACTATAAATACTATTTGTTCTATACTCCTGAGAAAACATGTTCTAGTCCATCTAAATTATGTATATCAACCTCATTATATTTGAAATATCGTAACATCAATAAAATGCACAACAAACTTTTTTCCCTCATAGACCGTAATGTAACGGGCTTCTTCAGTGTGTCTTTGTATACGAACTATAATGCTACAGACTTCATTTTGAATATTTCATGGTAACCCGAGTATATTTACGCGAGTTAGAGGCGAGTTAGAGCGTGAAATGACGGACGATAGACAGACAAACCGAATTCATAAAGACTTTTCAACTATGTTGAAAAGTTTTCATAATATGTATTAAGGGGTTTCTTCAGTCACGCGAAGATACTCGCAAGCTAAATTTTGACACTTTCCAATAAAGTTGAAAAGTGTTTATGAATTCGTTTTGTCTGTTCGTCTGGCCGTCTGTCATTCCACGCTCTAACTCGCATAAATATACTCGGATCTTCATGCAATTGATATATCACTCACCCGCAAGAAATGTGAACCATCACGCAAAAATTCCTTTTGCGTTTTATTCCGATAATAGGTCTGTCATAGGTGCGTCATGCTACACAAAAAATTTCATAAGTTGTAATTATACGTAAAATCACTTTATTATGCTACATGTCCATTTGTGACCACAGAAGTGGGGTGGATTGTGTGGGGCGGTAAAATTACCCAGCATTCCAAACCTCGTCATATGTTTTCATTCTTAAGGCTTTCATGCACGTTTTTATTCCTGCGTGCAGAGCTAAGTGCTATAATTTCATGTTGCAGTAAAATCATGCAAATTTTCCTTTTGCCTCTCCTGTGGAATTTACTTTTGTCGAGATGTGTCACTTTTCTTGCGGGTGAGCGATATATTAATGATGTTTACCATGGCATGTTAGGTATTAAATATGAAGTGTGTAGCATTAATAGTTTATTTACAGAAGCGCTCAAAAGAATTTCGCTACATTAGGGTCAATGGGGAAAAATCGCTTACTGAGCATTTTAATGACATTACGCTATTTCAAATTTATTGAAATTGGCAATAATCACTTAATTTCACCACAAGATGATTACTATAGAATAGGACATTCATAGCATTTGTCGTTTATTTGCAGGGACACACAAAAGAAATCGGCTACAGTACTGTCTGTGAGCAATATTTGCTAGAAGTGCGTTTTCAATTTCGGTATGCGCTTTTAAATTGAACTTTTTTTTTTGTATGTTACTCGTTGTGTATAAATTATGTAACTCTTGTAAAGGGCAACACAAAGGAATTCACGTGCTATTCTCCTTATTATCGGAATTGTTGAAGGGCTATTTTCAACTGAGGTATGTATTTCCTAACTGAACTAAATTTTTGTATGCATATGTAGTTAATGGATACAAATCTTTATATCATATACAGGGCTGCTCAAAGAATTCGGATAATTTTCCGATTTTAGACTGGAATTGCTGAAATTGTGTTTCCAAATGGTTCAATTAGACATTCTATTTAAACTTATTAAACGGTGAAGTTTTGTTACATTATTCCGAATGTGTTCGAAAGTGTTTCATAATCTATGCTTGTCGAATGATTTTTTTTCTTTCTTGTTAACCTGTGGCCTGGTCCTTTTCGAACTTCTCGTTTGAATTGGAATACTTTTAAATGTTTTTTTTTTGTTGTTGTTTTTTTGCATAGTATAGATGAAATCGATCTCTTAATGGGGCCATTATTTATTTTTTCGATTTTGACCGCAGATTTTTTTTATAACGGTGCTTTCACTTTCTAAACCCCTATAATGATATGCATGATAACGTCACGAACAAGTTTTTGCTGCTACTGTAGGACAGCTATCGGTACCTTTATCAATGCTTTTTCTGTTTGTGTGTCCTACAGCTTTTTCAGCGTTTTACGATAAAAGACACGCGATATGAGCTGCTTTATTAGAGATCGACCTCAGCTATCCTATGCACAAAAATAATCGCTTAAAAATATTCGAATTTAAATTTTAAAAAAATTCGAAAAGAACCCTCCCATAGGCTTAAAATTAGCTTGCAAGCGTCTTCGCATGACCGAAGAGCCCTTTTAAGATAGAATATATATTTTATATTCCAACTACTCTTAAGTTATTCCTCTAATGCTAAGAGAGTCTGCGGACGAATTTGACAGAATGATAATAAAAAATTCTAAATATTAATTTTTTTGCTAAATTATTCATGAATAATTTTGACTTCATTTGTTTTTATGCATTTCCATTGCTATTTTGTTCTTATGCTGTAATTTGATAGAACAGGAGTAATAAAACCAAAAAAGCTATTTTGCGCAATCTATCCTTACGAGGTTGGTGTGATTGCGCGCATGGGTAGGAGAGATTATTATTAATAATAACTACAATTAAATTCTGAACATTTATAATTACACTTAAATACAGCGTTGTAAGTTTCTTGTGACCAAATATTATTCTATTATTATTTCGCTCGAACTCTACTCCTTCATTCCGAACCTCTTTGTGCGCAATCTCTCCGACCGCACATTCCCTCCTGGCTTTACCTTATAGTTAAGTTTAGGCATTTTAATAAATATCGAAACCGTTTTTGAGATCTATTAATGAAATTTATTAGACTAGATTAATTTTGACATAATTATTCTGATTGGTAAATAATCATATCAGATGTAAATTTCCAACTGGGCGAAAAATGTCCGGACCAGGATTCAAACCAGGAATCTCTTGGCTGAAGCCGTCAATGCTCTACCATCTGAGCTATCCCGGACAAATTTGTTTGAACTTTTTCATCCAGCTAACATTATTGATTATAGCATCTGGTCTGAAATCTGGTTCAGCTCAATAGAATAAATCGCAAGTAATATGGAACTCCAGAAATCGCTGGATGCGTAATTACACGAGGTTAATTTTAACACAAGCATTCTAATTGGTAAATAAATCATATCAGATGTAAATTTCCAACTGGGCGAAAAATGTCCGGACCAGGATTCGAACCAGGGATCTCTTGGCTGAAGCCGTCAATGCTCTACCATCTGAGCTATCCCGGACGAATTTGTTTGAACTTTTTCATCCAGCTAACATTATTGATTATAGCATCTGGTCTGAAATCTGGTTCAGCTCAAAAGAATAAATCGCAAGTAATATGGAACTCCAGAAACCGCTGGATGCGTAATTACACTAGGTTAATTTTAACACAAGTATTCTAATTGGTAAATAAATCATATCAGTTGTAAATTTCCAACTGGGCGAAAAATGTCCGGACCAGGATTCAAACCAGGGATCTCTTGGCTGAAGCCGTCAGTGCTCTACCATCTGAGCTATCCCGGACGAATTTGGTTGAATTTTTTCATCCAGCTAACATTTTTATTGATTATAGCATCTGGTCTGAAATCTGGTTCAGCTCAATAGAATAAATCGCAAGTAATATGGAACTCCAGAAATCGCTGGATGCGTAATTACACTAGGTTAATTTTAACACAAGTATTCTTATTGGTAAATAAATCATATCAGTTGTAAATTTCCAACTGGGCGAAAAATGTCCGGACCAGGATTCGAACCAGGGATCTCTTGGCTGAAGCCGTCAATGCTCTACCATCTGAGCTATCCCGGACGAATTTGGTTGAACTTTTTCATACAGCTAACATTGTTGATTATAGCATCTGGTCTGAAATCTGGTTCAGCTCAATAGAATAAATCGCAAGTAATATGGAACTCCAGAAATCGCTGGATGCGTAATTACACTAGGTTAATTTTAACACAAGTATTCTAATTGGCAAATAAATCATATCAGATGTAAATTTCCAACTGGGCGAAAAATGTCCGGACCAGGATTCAAACCAGGAATCTCTTGGCTGAAGCCGTCAATGCTCTACCATCTGAGCTATCCCGGACGAATTTGTTTGAACTTTTTCATCCAGCTAACATTATTGATTATAGCATCTGGTCTGAAATCTGGTTCAGCTCAATAGAATAAATCGCAAATAATATGGAACTCCAGAAATCGCTGGATGCGTAATTACACTAGGTTAATTTTAACACAAGCATTCTAATTGGTAAATAAATCATATCAGATGTAAAATTCCAACTGGGCGAAAAATGTCCGGACCAGGATTCGAACCAGGGATCTCTTGGCTGAAGCCGTCAATGCTCTACCATCTGAGCTATCCCGGACGAATTTGTTTGAACTTTTTCATCCAGCTAACATTATTGATTATAGCATCTGGTCTGAAATCTGGTTCAGCTCAAAAGAATAAATCGCAAGTAATATGGAACTCCAGAAACCGCTGGATGCGTAATTACACTAGGTTAATTTTAACACAAGTATTCTAATTGGTAAATAAATCATATCAGATGTAAATTTCCAACTGGGCGAAAAATGTCCGGACCAGGATTCAAACCAGGGATGTCTTGGCTGAAGCCGTCAGTGCTCTACCATCTGAGCTATCCCGGACGAATTTGGTTGAATTTTTTCATCCAGCTAACATTTTTATTGATTATAGCATCTGGTCTGAAATCTGGTTCAGCTCAATAGAATAAATCGCAAGTAATATGGAACTCCAGAAATCGCTGGATGCGTAATTACACTAGGTTAATTTTAACACAAGTATTCTTATTGGTAAATAAATCATATCAGTTGTAAATTTCCAACTGGGCGAAAAATGTCCGGACCAGGATTCGAACCAGGGATCTCTTGGTTGAAGCCGTCAATGCTCTACCATCTGAGCTATCCCGGACGAATTTGGTTGAACTTTTTCATACAGCTAACATTGTTGATTATAGCATCTGGTCTGAAATCTGGTTCAGCTCAATAGAATAAATCGCAAGTAATATGGAACTCCAGAAATCGCTGGATGCGTAATTACACTAGGTTAATTTTAACACAAGTATTCTAATTGGCAAATAAATCATATCAGATGTAAATTTCCAACTGGGCGAAAAATGTCCGGACCAGGATTCAAACCAGGGATCTCTTGGCTGAAGCCGTCAATGCTCTACCATCTGAGCTATCCCGGACGAATTTGGTTGAATTTTTTCATCCAGCTAACATTATTGATTATAGCATCTGGTCTGAAATCTGGTTCAGCTCAATAGAATAAATCGCAAGTAATATGGAACTCCAGAAATCGCTGGATGCGTAATTACACTAGGTTAATTTTAACACAAGTATTCTAATTGGTAAATAAATCATATCAGATGTAAATTTCCAACTGGGCGAAAAATGTCCGGACCAGGATTCGAACCAGGGATCTCTTGGCTGAAGCCGCCAATGCTCTACCATCAGCCAAGAGATTCCTGGTTCGAATCCTGGTCCGGACATTTTTAGCCTAGTTGAAAATTTACATCTGATATGAAATTTATTAGGTCTAAATCTGTGATAAGCCGCATACTCTGATTGCTGCAGCATATACTGATGTACCCTTCAAGACATCTTCTAATTCAGGGATCGGCAACATATGACCCTCTCGTCACCCAGTGGTCAATTCATAATTTCAAGTGACCCGCTTTAGTTCCAAAAAAAGCATAATATATAAAAAGGAATTATAAAACATAAATTTGAAACAAACACTTGAAGGATACATAAAAAAAATAAACTGAAAATAAATAATAACAATCACATTTTTGTTTGATTACAAAGTTGCAGTAGCGAAAATGCATAGCGAATGCAACGACTGGACGAATGAAGGCCAGGTGAATGTGTTGAACGCAGTGTTTGGATGCTGCCTTCAACACATTTTCACAACTTCAGGGTTACCACGCTTCAGGGAATTTTCCAGGTGAAATGTCAGTATTTGTTTATGGAAAAATAAATCTAGGTTAAATAAATCTAGGTTCGCCTTATTTAAGGAGAGATTTTCTATAAGCAAATACTGGTACCGAAGAATTTCCTTGTCTGGAAATTCCCCGTAGCGTGGCAACCCTGAACTTTCAATTCGTCGAGCCTTCGCCTTTTAACCAATCAAATGCCGGTTTGAGCTGTTGCTGCAATTTGGCAGTTAGTCTTCTCCTTGGAGGTTAGGAGCCTTAGTTCTCTCAGTTGTAGCACTTGTTCAGTAGCGTAAGTATAGTGTTGTAATTATAGTTAGACAGTGAAATAATTATTATTAAAAGGAAAGCCATTGATGTCGATATTTCTTTTCATAATAATTATAAATTCTATTTTTATTTTTATGTTTAAAGTTTAAAAAACTGTATTGTAATTATTTTCTCAGCTAACCAGAAGCCTTTTTTAATACACAAATTTTAATTGATTATGACACGCAGGCAAAAATGGCTGCCGACCCTTGTTCTAACAATCGTATTAAAATCATTCCTATCATATAGTATACTGCATGGCTGTTTTCCTTACATACCTTTGAAGCATGGCTACAAAATAACAACTAGATTGGCTTATAAGTTTGGCTTTAGAATTTGACCGTATACTCCAGTTACCACAGATTAAAAAAATTACAATGATATACTCAACGTCGCGATTAAACATTAATCTTTAAAGTTATATTATTGTAAAAATATCTAAATTACAAAGCTGAAGATCCGATGATCTTGTAACAATGCACTTTTGAAGTTGATGCTTCTGGTCACAGACTTGCAAAGAAATGCCAGTTATTTATTTTTATTTTTATTTTATGCAAACAACAACCTTGGTTATTTATCTAAAACCTTTTCAGACTGGAACAATGAAACATAGTATAAATTAAATAATTCCAAAAAAAGTAAGATTAAGTTTTTAAAATAAAAATACAATTTCTACTGAAATTACTCCGACAGAGGATATTTTAGTACTAAAATCAGAAATTTTAATTTAGTTTAGGTCGAAGGGAATCTTGTGTCGAACTCAAACTCAGATATATGCACAAGTCGATATCAAAAGGAAAAAAATCCCTCCGGCCCGGCCTACAGGCAGAGGTAGATTTCGAAGTTAAGTATACTAATTTCACCAACAAAAACTAAATCATTATTAGATATAAATCCACTTTAACAGTTTTATCTGTCTGCTTTTGACGAGGTTTTATTTCCTTTTTATAAAATAGCTGGTTTTATCAGAATCATGTTAAGGCGATATTTAAAAAAATATTTTTCCATGCTCAACAACTCGAAATTTTCTGGCACATTTTCAGATTCATTTTTAATTTTAAAAAAAATATGAAACATGCTGACGTGATTTTTGAAAAGATTTATAAGCGACCTGTGTTTTTATTTTTCTTTCAATTAATTAAAACTTGATTAATAAACAATTATTTTTTCAGTAGGGCAATATTTTTCGTTTCTAACACAATCGCTTCGGGAAATTCTGTTCAAAATGCCCACTTTGACATCATTATTTGAAATATATTCTGCCTCTATCAAAAAATCTATCATTACTGTACATTATATAGTTTCTGAATAAGAGAATCTAGCAACTGGATGCGTTTGAGAGCAAAAATGAATTTAAAAATGAGTAAGAAAATAGACAGTTTGGATTTGAATGCACCCTTAATAAGATGACTTTTTCCTTCAACTACTATGTATTTTTAATTTGTTTTTGCTGTAAGAATTTTCCGTATCAAAAACTTGTCTATATAAATGTTGAAGACAATATTAAGAAGATATATGATAAATCCATGGAGATTTTATATCTTGTGAATTGACGGAGTTATGAAAATTTTTATTCTTCAACCCCCCTTTTTTGTTTTCGTTTTTAATTTTTTTTTCGGTACGAATTGGTCCTATCAAAAACTTGTGAATATAAAAGTTGTAGATAATATTAAGGAGATGTATAATAAAATTAATTGGATTTGATATCTTGAGAATTGACGAAGTAAGGAATTTTTTTCTCCCAAAAAACCTATTTTTTGGGCCCTTTGAACCTATTTTTAATTTTATCAAAAATCTGTAATGCATGAATTTTTGGCGCTATTTTTAGAAATAAAAACTTTAAACTGATTTGATATGTACAAAAATTAAGAAGTTGTGGGTTTTTTTCGGTTTTCACAAAACCCCTCCCTATTTCCATCCCCTTTGTCCGCTTTTGCCCATTAACGAACTTGACAGACATTTTATGTCCCTTGATTTTATGTATCAGTTTGGAAGAGATTTGTGCGGAATTGTGGAAGTTATCGTGTCCAGAAGAAAGTGATAACACAATTGCTTCGGGAAATTCCGTTCAAAATGCCCACTTTGACATCATATTTTGAAATATATTCTGCCTCTATCAAAAAATCGGTCATTGCGATACATTACATAGTTTCTGAATAAGCGAACCTACCAATTAAATGCGTTAGAGAGCAAAAATGAATTTAAAAATGAGTCAGAAAATAAGCAGTTTGGATTTGAGTGCATCCTTAATTCAATGATTTTTCCAACACAATCCGCTTCGGGAAATTTGGTTTAAAATACCCATTTTAACAGCATTTTAAAAAATATATTCTGCCTATATCAAGAAATTGACTATTACGGTACATTATATAGTTTCTAGGTAAGAAAACGTACCAATTGGAAGCCTTTGAGAGCAAAAATGAATTGTAAAATGAGTCAGAAAATAAGCAGTTTGGATTTGAATACGCCCTTACTTAGATGATTTTTTTCTCCAACCGCTATGTATTTTTAATTTGTTTTTGCTGTAAGAATTGGTCCTATCCAAAACTTGTCTATATAGATGTTGTAGACAATATTAAGAAGATATATGATAAATTCATGGGGATTTTATATCTTTTGAATTGACGGAGTTATGGATTTTTTACTTCTTCAAACCACCTTTTTGTTTTCGTTTTTAATTTATTTTGCGGTACGAATTAGTCCTATCAAAAACTTGTGAATATAAAAGTTGTAGATAATATTAAGGAGATTTATAATAAAATTAATTGGAATTGATATCTTGAGAATTGACGAAGTTATGAATTTTTTTCTCCCAAAAACCCTATTTTTTGCGCCCCTTGAGCCCATTTTTAACTTTATCAAAAATCTGTGATACATAAAATTTTGGCCCTATTTTTAGAATTAATAAAAACTTTAAACTGATTTGATATGTACAAAAATTAAGAAGTTATGGGGGGTTTTCGGTTTTCATAAAACCCCTCCCTATTTCCATCCCCTTGGTCCGATTTTGCCCATTAACGAACATGACCGAGATTTTATGCCCATTGATTTTGTGTATCAGTTTGAAAGAGATTGGTGCAGAATTACGAAAGTTATCGTGTCCAGAAGAAAGTGATATATATGGATAGACAGATAGATAGATAGATAAAGTTTTTTACTGAGGGTGGTTTTGGGTTCTAGGGGTCATGATCGGTATAGATCTGCAAAAATTTTTCAGAAATTCCAACATAGGAACGATTCCAATAGGTAGTATTTCATACGAAATCTACCTAAAAAAAAGATACACCACATTATTTTAATCGCTAAATTATAGCAGAGGAAAACGAAAATGGCCATTCGATTAGGAGTTGTGTCTTCTTTCAAATCTCTCTATTCTAAAAAAAAAAAAAAAGTAACTAACGCTGTCACCGCAGCCGGTTTTGAATTTTTTGTGACCTGGTGTCTTTCTTCGTTAATATTAAGAAAACTACTGCATACAAAAATATGAAAATCGCTGGTATTATAGAGAAATCTATTATATATATATAATCTATCTATTATATATATATAATCCAAACGGAAATTTCGTTCCGAACGCCGAGATTTCGAGTTCTACCGCATGGATTTTGACGGAACTTATACCGTTAGATAGGTATCGTTCCAGGGAAGGTTTTAAGCTATAACACATCATTCTACCTAGATTAGTTATAGAATTATTACGGAAAATTCTTTTATATTGAACTTTGTAACTTCATATTTCCTTAAATATCTGGGCTCCTATTGGTCGTAGAGCTTAGATCTCGCGCCAAAAGTAGCTCCGAAGCACCCAAGCAAACTTTTCCCCGCGATTATTTTGCCGTGTTCCGATTTCCTCTAACTCTATTAGGGGCCCGCGTAGGGCCCCTTTAACATATTTTTCGTAGTAATTTCAGCAATTATCTTACAATATTCGTTAAGACCGCCACCCTCCCGATTCATGTATCTACGGAAAGGTTGCACGAAGGAGTTTCGTTCGGATACGCTTTCGTTAAGAATAGAGTGCGCTCCCTGGTGGTGGAATGTGGAACTAACATAACGCGATATTGTTAAAATTGGGAAATCTAACAATGCGATCTGTTTTAAACTTTGAGATAGTTCATAACACATAATCTATTATCTATTCTATTATATACATATATAAAATCTATTATCTATTATATATATAAAATCCAAACGGAAATTTCGTTCCGAACGCCTAGATTTCGAGTTCTACTGCATGGATTTTTACGGAACCTATACCGTTAGATAGGTATTGTTTCAGGGAAGGTTTTAAGCTATAACACATTATTCTACCTATATTAGTTTTAGAATTATGACGGAAAATTCTGTTATTTTGGGCGATAAGGTTACCATTTTATTTCTTGGCGAAATTCATCGTTGATAAAAAAAAAATTGAAACGGCTATTAAACCTCGAAAAATAAAAGAAAAACTGTTACTAATTTTATTTAAATGAAAAAAAAGAAAAAAAGAAAAAGAAAATCCGTTTCAATGAGTGATAATATTAAAAAACGGAAACATTTAATCAAAACCTGAAAGAAATATTTGTAATGCTTAAAAATTAATTTAATAAGAAATATTACATTTGATACGCAATATTTGGCTCTTTATCGCTTGCGTTAGATATGAAAACGAATCTGAAAATTTGATTAGATGAAATTTTAACGACATTTTCTTTCTGTTCTGTTCTTTTCTTTTTTTTTTTTATATCTAATTGTCCCATCATGTGATTTATAGAAGAAACAAGCAGATGTAATTGTGAGTCACATGTGTAATTACTATTTGTTTCTTTAAAATATTTTATTTTTCTTTTGTCGCCAAACAATGTGATTTTAAGACAAAAATGCATAAGCGTGACATTAGCTTGAGGATGTTCTCACAAATGGTGTTTTTTTTAGGTGAAAGAGATCATTTTTTGAGTACATTTTCATATTCAATTGTAACTTATATAGATATCAGTTAATATTTTAAAAATGGAATCGAATACTTAAATTTCAGTGTGAATTTCTGCCACACATACATATTGTAAAATAATTTCATACTTTTTAAAATGTTTTTCGCCGTAATTCCGAAAGCACGTGATATTTATAAACTCGAACTCAGATCAACGAATATTACCCATTTTATTTAAGCAAATATTATCTATTTTCTCAAGTCATATCGCCAATTTCATTTATAGGAAAATTCACAGATTCGAAATCTAGGAAATAAAGATAATTTTTAAGGAAATTTATGTTTTAATACGTTATTACTATGGAAAAATTCAACATTTTGAAAAAAAAAATTACAAGTCTTTTGTAATTCGTCATTTCTTCTTCGTCTTTCTTCGTACTTTCTCCTCTGTTATGTAATATTTCAAATGATATTGGACTAATTTTCGATCATCGATTCACCGCAAAATCGCATATCTAATATAGTATGTAAAATCAAGTCTGGATTAGGGGACTAATTAACGCACAGGGCAAACTACTGAACCTAAAATCTTGAAAATCGTGGTAAAAATACTTCTTATGACATAAACTTCTGCTAAGAAAGAATTTTCTAAAGTGTCACCCCTAATGGTTTTTGCACGGGGAGGGGAAAAAAATCGAATATCAAAATTATGCGTCAAATGATCGCATATTTTAATGTAGTTTTGTATGCTGAATCGAATGCTACCAAATAAATTTTTATAAGTCCAACAGTTCATGACACATTTCATATTTTTCTAATTTGGCGGTGTCTTTGGCATCTAAACCTCAAAATATCTATCATTACATCCGTTACTCTAGCAACGGAAAAAATTCAAATCAACCCTTTTGGCTAAAAAATAAAAACGGCTCTATGAGTTTGAAATAAAAATGCAAGCATCTTAATTTTTTTTTAAAAATAGTGATTTTATGTAAAATAAAAGGAAAAAAATTACTGAGAATTTAGCGTTATAAAACAAAACTGGAAAATGTACTACTTAGATATTCCGTCGACCAAAAATCTATCGTCAAACTATAAGATTAAATGTCAATAATGGTTGATCGTAAATATCAAATTCACTTGAATTTAAACAAACTACACGTGTTTACGTCATCAAGTGATTTTAATTTCGACGTTTTATTTGTATTTTTATTAATGTTATACTAATTTATTTGTTATTTCGTTATTTAAAATAAAGATTATGTCAATTTATATAATTTGGCGAATGGTTTGGCGATTTATATAATTTGGCGAAATGGGTCGACGGGATAACAAGTAGTACCAATGAAAATATTTAAGTATGAAAGCAATGTTTGTAACGACTTAAAAATTATTTTCATATATATAAACTCGGTTTATGGCGTCAGATGCCGTCATCCGAAGAATCTACAAGAGTCTTTTTCCATTTTTTCCGGTCATAGGTTCCTCAATGAAAGAAATTGGAATTGGAATAATATTGTGCGATTTATAAATTGCTCCTCGATAAGAAGAAAAAATGGGTACATTTATAACAACCGTGCGCACATCTCGCTGATAGCATTTTTAAAATTCCCAGTAGCAGTAGTTACATTTTGCGTATGTAAATTAAAAATATTTTTTTGCTTTTAATTATGGCATTATTTCCTGTTATTGTTTATCTTTTCAGTTTTTTAAATGAAATTAGTATAAGGCATGCATTTTAAATTAAATGAGTGAAAGGTTTGTGTTTTAAATGAAAATAATAAAATAAGAATATGCTATGAAAACAATCTTTATTGATTTATTACCTGCGCCCGGCTGACATAAAAGTATCACAAAAGCCACATATTCACTTTTCTTTGAGTAGTTGCTCATGAGAATTCAAGTTAACCTTTCGTAATCGGATACTTCACATATTGGTGTATTAGCTTTAATGTTGAAAGCATCGTTTTTGTTTGAAGCGAAAACTTTACTATGAATTCTATTACACAAAATCGCATCATCATCATCTACTATATATTTACAACGGAAATTTGTATTTCATTCCGATTGTTTATAATACTTTCGTAGGATATACCACAATTAGTTAGGTAATAATTTTGGAAAGGTTTTAGTGTATACATATTGTTCAAGGGTACTTAGTTATAGAGCAAAAGTAAAAGTTCAAAAATTAAGTGAACCTGATTATGAAAGTTTAGCCTTTTTAAAAAAATCTACAGAACATATTTTGTTACAAGAGGCCCTGTTGCATGACTTTTAGGAATAGTGTTAGTATATACGATTTCATTATATGTTGATTAGTTACAGAGGTATTAATTCCTGTTGTCATAACGGTCTCATTACCCGACCATAAGTGCGCTGTTTATAATCAACTAAAACAATTACTTCTTAATTGCTAAATTTTGTCCAACGCTTAAGATAACATTATATCGCAATGGCGTTCGCATCGTTTTCAGTAATGTGCAAGGTCAAGCTGAAGATCCACATTGTTTAAAATACAAGTTCAAATTCACCATTTAGTTTAATCCAAGGATCATTTGTAAAATGGACCAGCGAAGCGGGTGTAGCCTGCTAGTATTTTATAAACATGCTGATGCAGACAGTTTTGAAATCGAATAATTATTTTAAGAGATATTTATTGTTAAAGTTGGTCAAAATCGTTCCAATAAAATAAAATTTATAGGAGCAAAATCAATACATAGGCATTTAATGATTTTAGATCATTTTATGCATTAGAAGTTCGCAATGTGCAGACTGCATCTATTTTTTTAATTTGACTCCTTTTTTGAGGATTTATTTCCATTTTATATTCAAAATTTCAGCACTTCGAAACATTTTTTTTACATCTTTTAGAAAAGGGTATTATTTTAAATTGTTGCCACATTTTAAAACAGCACAAAGAATAATATTTCCTTCAAATTAAAAATTTATTTACATGTGACTATTATAAACAGAAAAAACTTTCAAATTAGAATTAAATGATTACATTTCAAAAGCAAGAAAATATAGAAAATTAAATCATAAAAACTATATTTACACGTGAATTTTAAAAGAGAAAGAAAATTGAAAAACAATAAATTCATTAATATATGCGTTAAGAGTTGTAAATGGAAAATATTACGTCATGTTTAAAATGGCCAAACAATAATATTGCAAAACAGTTTAAATTTAAAAATATATTTGCACGAGACATTTATTTCATATTTTGAGATAATCTTTTAAACTATTGTTGTGAATTCTAAGAGAGCGCACATAATATTTCCTTTCTAACAACAAAAGTATTTTCACACGAATATTAAAAAAAAACCGAAAACTTCGGTGAAAATTACGTCAGATTTAAAACGTTCATTTAAAATGTCTTATTTAAAAGAACTTTCTTATAACGTTGTTAAAAAATACCAAGAGACAAAGACTCTGTTTACTTAGTTAATTTTATATTAGCTTATTTTGAAAATTTTCACTGATCTGATTTAGTCAAAGACGAAAACAGCCCATTAACAGGGAGATCGACACTGATTTTTTAATTATAATTCAGCCTTCTGAAATGTTTTTAAAGCCGATCAGATTGGGGCGCTTTTAGAGTTTGCGGTGTCTGAACCGGGGTTGGCGAGCGTAGCTCGTAGGGGGCAGAGCCCCTAGTTATGTTTAAAAAAAAATAAGCTTAGGGAGCCTTCTCCATATTGAAATTGGAACAAACTTTGAAGCTTTCAACACGAACATCGAATTTCGACATCATATTTGGATTTTTTGGTAAATTTTACCATTGAATATCAAACAGGAAGTCATTTGGTGAAACAGTTTAGGAATTATGCATATATAAAGTTTGGAAATCGTAATGTTAAATTGTTAACAATTGAAAAATAAACTTCAATGCGAGTAGTTTTTTAAGCATAACTTAAAGCTACTTGGCAATTTTGTAGTAATTCAATAGTAATTTCGGATTCGCATGTTTAAAGCTTCTAAAAATCGTTTTCTGTTAAAAAAAATTGTAGATTACATTAGATATTTTTCGATTTTTATTTTTCATACTTTGAAATCTATATTCGAAAAAAAATATATTGGAATGTGAATTTTTTTTTGCAGAAATCGATATCTAAAAGCTCCAAATATGAAAATACCAAAATTATAATTCATTCTACTAAATATTTTTTTAAGTTTTGCTTAAATTACTACCAGTTTGTTCTGCACCTATTAAAAAGGATTTTTACATTAAGAGTTTCAAACTTTATATCTGCATAATTCCTAAACTGGCCTCTAAAACTTAAAGTACAGCCAGTTTTTTTTGACGCTCTTTATTAAAAGAATGAAAATAAAGGTAAAAAATATGATTTATATAAATGATCATAAATAACTTCAATAGAACCTTAGTAAACGAAACAACTATACTCAACTACATTTTTTATTTATTTTTTTTTTTTTTTAGAATTGGACATTTATATGGCAGTCGGGGGAAACTGCGAATATCGCATTTTTGTAATTTGAGTGAATTTTTTTTATGTTTGTTAATCTTCGATTGTTAGTACTAAAATATTGTTGTCCATTCCATATTTAGAAGATAACGTTTATCCGATTTGTTAAGATGACGGACAACCGGATAGACGGAAATGGGTATCACAAGCAAATGCAACCGAATAGCTCAGTGTATCTTGTAGTGTGGTTCAAAGACTCTGGGATCAATTTGAATTCTAATATTCAGTATCAAGAATACTTGTTCCAATCCACTCACGGGTTAAAACCACTACAAAAGATTACTTTCTAGTTCTTTTTTGTCACGAAGGGGAAGGAACACTACCGTGGCTCAGATCATTAAAATAACTCAACAGGAATGACAATATGTGCTATTCTGGTGCACGAACCTCTTCACAGTTACGGACTCTATAAAAGACGATTCGTTGTGCATGTATTTCTTAATCGATAACATAGAGGTATCCGTTTCTATTGGCCAAGAGAGCAGTTACCTGTCCCAGGCAAAAATTAGCTTCTGCACTCTTCACAGACGAATACCAGATTGCTTTGAAGAATTATTCAGTTTGTGTGTTAATCTGGAGAAAACAACCTTCACAAGACATCAGATCGCGAACAAGGCATCAGATGCTACCAAATTAACGTTGTTGAAAGCCACAGTATATACGAGATGGTATCATGGTTTGAGCTAGAATCTCTCTGTGTGCCATGAAGAAACTCTGACTGCTGTGAGACATTGAAACGGACTCTTCTCTGTATGTCACACCATATACTCGTACTCTTGATGAATAAATGTTCTTTTAAATCATAATTCTCCATTTATTATAATAAAGAGAGACGTGTGTGTGTGTGTGTGTGCGTGTGTGCGTGTGCTGCGTTCTGAAGAAACCGCTTCGGTGCAGAGCTACACGATTTGACAGGATTGTTGTCTGACTTGTATGTCTGGAATTAGGCACCTCGCGGTCAGGTTTTGAATTTTGATAATTAGCCGAGATATTAATTCAAAACTTTAATTAACATTCTAAAATGTCGAGCTCCTTTTGTGCCGCCTATTATGCCTGCCTATCTCCGTATATTCGCGGTTCTTCAAGTGAAAGTGAGTGAAGCGTTTGATTTGTTTTCTGCATTTGGAAATCGCGATCACAGAGTCCACGGTAAAGGCGTAAAGTTACAGAAAAAAAATCCCCTACCTTTCCGCTTTCAAAGGTCTCTTTCGTTTAAAAGGTATGAATATTTACTACTTAAAGAAACAGTTTTACTGGATATCAATTCGTATGTTTTTCAAGTTTTCCATTTTTCTGCAATTTGAAACTGCCATATCCGCTTCCAGGACGAAAATACGAGGGTTGTCTTTTAAGTTTTTACAAAAAGTAGCAAGAAAACGAATTTTTCGAGAACAAACTTTATTTATTGCTTTTCAAAATATTCACCTTTAAGATTTATACGCTTTTCCATCCGCTCAAACCAATTCTTGAAATAGTTTTTCCATTCTGAAGTTTATATCTCAGAAACATTGTTTTGGAAGGCATCAACAGCTTCTTGAGGTGATGAAAACTGCTGCCCACACATTTTTTGTTTGACATAAGGGAATAAGAAAAAGTCGTTAGGCGACAAATCAGGAGAATATGGGCAATGTGACATTAATTCGATATTTTTAGCCTTTAAAAAATCAGTTGTTTCACGTGCGGTGTGGGAGCTGGCGTTGTCGTGATGAAGAATGATGCGGCGTTTTTTTTATGTTTTTCCTTATTTCGTTGAGGATTTTTGGCAAACAAATTTCTGTATACCATTTAGCGTTAACAGTTTTTCAATCCTCTGAAGGATTGGTCGCGATATGTCCTGTAAGGCCGAATAAACAAGCAATCATATTCTTGGAAGTGCTTCGTGAACGAATAACTTTCGTAGGATTCGGGTTCATCTGGAAACACCCGAACCAGGACCGGATTAAGGGGGGGGCTACGGGGGCTGCAGCCCCGGGCCCCAACTCGCGAGGGGCCCTCAGCAGTGGCTTAAGTTGTATCAAAGTTTCGTTTTAAAAATTACTTAATTTCTTTTTTTTTTTTTAATCTCAAATGATAAAAGTATTTTAAAATAGCTAGAAAAAGTCGTATTTCAAGTGTCAACATCCATTAATTTTGCAATTTTAAAGCATAGCAACTGTCCGATAGTAACTGTTTCTAAGGTCCTTTATTATTTTTACCCTCTTTCCCCGAGACAAAAGCAGAAAAAACAACTTTATTCTATTTCCCTCCTCTGCCTCGGGGGGGGGGGGGGGATGCTTAAAATGGGGCCCTAGGGTCCCAATAAAAGTAGGAGGGTTTTGGTCTGAGGAGAGCAGTCCAAGATTCAACTCTTTCAATTTTTGCATTGAAAATGCGATAAAATTAGGAGTGAAAAACGCATGCCGCACAAAAAGTTCAAGGGGCCCCGAATTGGGCCCTAGGGTGCTCCGAGATTTTAACTGGAATCTAGAAACGGGAGAATATTTAAATGGAAAAAAAGGTTCTAAAAATGAATATTGGATTAAGAAAGGGCAATTTATTAACAATTTAGGGTGCGAAAACTGCAAGGGGCCAGGGACTTAACTGGCATGTAGTTGAGTATAAAGATACTTTTTAGTAGTTTTTAAAGTAGAGGACGTTAGAACTATGTTAAAGGAAACTACAAGCAATTCGGATTACTTTTAAAGAAGCTGCACCAAAGGCCCCAAGAAGGCGATTAATATTCAAAATTGGTGGTAGCTGAAGTCTACGAAATTTTTTTGTCTTCTTGTGATAGTTGAAGGAGCTAAGAAGTTGTTAGAAAATAAAGCTAGTGAATGGGACTATTTTTAAGGGAATTACAGTAAGAGGTTATATGTTAAGACGAAATTCTTTTCATTTAAGAAAGCAAAAAAAATCATTTCAAGATTTTTATGATAATACTAGCAGACCCGCCCAGCGTTGCCCAGGGTTTTTAAATAATAACCTTAAACAAAACTCAAGTTTGTATGATTTTATATCTTTTGAAAATCTTTTAAATGAACCTACATTCGGGGGCCCAACTGCGTTCCGTAGCGTCTAATGTGTTCCCAACAAACGTCTTTCCGAACGAACTTGGGACCTGGGTCGCCGCTACCTAAAGCAACATTCATCGGATGTACTCCGCACGTGCCGGAGACATTCAAAAACAAAAGCGAAGTTGAGTGAGCCAACCCTCGTAGTAATCAAGTCCATAGAACCCGAAAAAAGAATGCACCATTAATGTTCGAAAATGTTGGTAACTAAAGTCAATTAATATTCAAAAGCTTCGAAGGCGATTACTTAGCTGGAGAACCTAAGATGTTGTTAGAAACAAAAAGTTTGTGAATCGGACCATTTTTAAGGGAACTATAACAGGGGGTCCAAGTGATAGTTGAGAGCAGTTCCCTAACATGAAAACATGTTAAAATGTTTTAGTACTTAGCGTCTTAGATCTTCAGTTAGTCAAAATTAAGCAGAGGGTATGAAATAATCATTAGAATAATATTTTAAAGAAATGTGCAAAAAATGCGAAGGGGATGACTAAAACAGAGCCCTAGGGTCCCAGTAAAAATTATTAGGGTGTTGTTCTGGAGAGAGGAATCCAAAACTCAACTTAAAAATTATTCATTGAATAGGCGAGAAAATTAGGGAGTGAAAAATGCATGCCACACAAAAAGTTCAAGGGACCTCATATTGGGCCCTACAGAACCCTAAAGGGGCCCCAGGATTTTAACTGGAATCTAGAAACAGGAGAATAACTAAACGGAAAAAGTGTTCCAAAAATGAAGATCGGATTAAGAGGACGCAATTTATTAATTTGTGGTGCAAAAACTTCAAGGTGCCCTCTACCGGGCCCCAAGTCGCCAGGGACTTAACTGGTATGTAGTTGGGTATAAAGATACCTTTTAGTGATTTTGAAAGTAATCAGGGGACGCTAGAACTATGTTAAAGAAAATTGCAAGCAATTCGGATCATTTTTAAAGAAGCTGCACCAAGGGTATCAAGAAGGCGATTAATATTCAAAATTTGTGGTAGCTAAAGTCTGAGAATTTTTTTTTCTGTCGTTCATGTAGTAGCTGGCCTAAGGAGTTGTTAGAAAAAAACTAGTGAACCGGACCATTTTTAAGGGAGCTATAATAGGGGGCCCAAAAGGGACCAACTGATAGTTGAGAGCGTAGCCCTAACATGAAAACATACTAAAATGTTTTAGTACTTAGATTTTATATCTTCATTTAGTCAAAATTAAGCATAGGGTATGTATTAATCATTGTAATAATATTTTAAAGAAATACGCGAAAAAAAAAGGGGGGGGGTAATGATTAAAACAGGGCCGTAGGATCCCAGTAAAAATTATGAGAGTGTTGGTACGGGAGGAAGAGTCCAAAATTCAACTTTTCAACTTTAAGACAATACATTGAGAAGGTGAGAAAATTAGGGGGGAGGAAATGCATGGTGCACAAGAAGTGCAAGGAGGTCCCTAAGGGACCATAGAAGGCCCAGGTCTTAACTGGAATGTAGAAAATAAGTAAATGGAAAAAGGGTCCCAAAAATGAAGGTCGGGTTAAAAGGAAACAATTTATTAACAATTTAGGGCACAAAAACCTCAAGGGGCCCTGTACCGGTGCGCAGGCGGCGAGAATCTTAATTGGAATTTAGAAATGAGGGAATAGCTAAATGGATATATAGCCCCAAAACGAAGAAAATCGGAGAAACTGGGGCAGGTTATTAACAATTTAGAACATAAAAACTTAAAGTGGCCCCGGTCCTTAAAAAATTAAAAATTTGTGCCTCAGGTGCATCAGGACCTGTCCTCACCTAAATCACCTAACCTAATCACCTCACCTAAATCCTCACCTAAATTTTCAGGCTTTCACATGTGATAGATTTTGCTAGCCATCGCAAACACACACACGCACACAGTGCGAAATTTTCTTTTATTAGTACAGATTTCATTATTTAAATAGCTTTACACGCATCCTTAATAATTTGAATAATTTAGATGGTTATTTTAAATATTGTTGTAACAAAATGACAAATAAAAGAGAAAAAATTAAAAAAAATTAATGATTTTAAACTTCATGAGATACTTGTGGGCATTCCGAAGTGCAATGGAAGAATTGTGATTTAAGTGCGAAGTACTTCGATCGGTAGCACCACATCTAATGTCAACTATAATCCAAAGTATTAAGTGCCTCGTTCAGAACTGATTGTATGCGGATGGAAGTCGGGCTGCTTCCGATACTTCACGTGATATTATTATATTTCACACAGAGAAGGATAAGTATGTTTAAAATTTCATTTGAAATATTTCAATTAGTGTTATGAACAAATACCTCAATTTGGATCAGAGGTATAAACAGAAACACGCTGTATCCCGCACTGAAAACTGGATTATGACCTAGGTTCATATATAAAGGTTGTTAAACGTTATATGTAATAATGAGCTCAATTAGTTTCTCTCCGTACCACACATACATACATATACACTGAAATTCAAAAATTAAGGAGCAGTGAATGGACGCTTTCGATTGTACACAGTTTGTCAAATATCTACTGAAAATCTTGATGAATTATGTTGGAACTTTGACGATGTAAAGAACATGTTTGACTCCATCTTTTTCAGTGAAGATTTAGTCGCAGGGTCAATTAGGAGCACAACAATAAATTTAATAATAAAATAATAGTTGCGATCACCCATGTGACAGAAAATGCTTAAACTGGTCTCTCACTGTAGCAAATGACTATGTGGGTCCTGTTTAACGTTTATGTGCATTTGTGTAAGCATAGCATGCATATTCATGAAGCATTTTCTAACGTTTCTGTGAAAAATTTAAATGTTTTTTGCTTATGGAACACAGAGTTTTCAACCAAATTTAACACCACTTTCCAAAAACTTCATGGGCATTTGGCATTTGTGTGAAATATTTTTTAACTGTGCATGAATGAAAGATTTCATTTTTTTTTTTTTTTTTTTTTTTTTTTTTTTTTTTTTTTTTCATAATTTGGTAGTTAGCTATTTGGTACAAAGTACATAAAAAGTCCTGTCAAATACTGCAAAAATTCAAATAGTTAAGGGTGATAGAGTGAGTTGCTTTCTAAAAGTAGCTTTATTACAAGGGATTTTCCACAATTTGTCAATGAGTTCACTGTATCTTTCTGAGTTTTCACAATATTCGACTGGACTTTTTATATAAATTGCCGTAAATAGCTGACTAACAAATTAGGAAATAAAATTTTTGGAATCTTTCACGCATACACAGTTAAAAATTATTTCATACAAATGCCCATATCTCATGAAATATTCAATATATTCAGGATTTAATTGCAGTATACATTTTCTACTGTTCTTTTTCATAGTTTCGTTATGTACTGTCAGATTTGATTGAAACTCTGCATGCTATAAGCAAAAAGCATTTAAATTTTTCACAGAAACGCTAAAACCTTCACGAATATGCGTCTTATGCTTCCAGAAATGCACACAAACATTAGACAGGACCCACATAGTCATTTGCTACAGACCATTTTGAGCATTGTCTGTCTTGTCAATGATCGCAAGCATTATTTTATTATTAAATATATTGTTTTGACCCTAATTGTCTCCGCATCTAAATCTACACTGAAAATTTTGAAGTCAAACATGTTCTTTACATTCTTGAATTTGAATGACAATTCGTCAAGATTTTCACAGATATCCAACAAATCGTGTACAATCGAAAGCGTCCGGTCACTACCCCTTAATTTTGGGACCTCTGTGTATATATATATATATATAAACAGTGTTTCTTCTAGGCTACCCTGTCCTTTCTAAAATGTACAAAATGTACCCAGCCCTCTTTAAAAAATAGTGAAATTAACCTTTACTTATCTCAGAGATCAAGAGATCTCTTTTTAAAATCTTCCCCCAATTACAGTATTTCTAAATCTATGTGTTCGAAAAGTTGTAAAAATCTTAGACCTTCCATGTTTCTTTACAAATTTTCTAATTAGTTTAATTTTAAATAAAGAAAATCTAGATTAAAAATAGAGAAATGTGTAGTTAAATTTATTTGTACAAATAAAAATTTGCATTAAAATAATTTTAAATATAGTCAGTTTTGATATCAGCAAATAAATAAATAGAGTGCTAAATTCATCTTTAAAAAGTTAAACTTAAAATTACACTATGTGCAAATTACTTAAAAGATGAAAAAAATACTTAAAAAGGTGTTAAATTACTTTAATATCCTTAGTACTTTCAACTATATACATAGCCTTCGTCAGAGAATATAAAAATACAAGCGTCTTATTTCCAAATTTCATGTAGTTGGTCGACTCCTTGACGTAATACTAATCAAAAACTTATCAAACTTAACACTTGAGCGCACAGTTTACAAGAAAATAAATAAGTCTAACTGCACGATTCCTTTTGAAAGTACTTCCTTTCAACTACAAATTTGGTCCGTTCAACTTTTTATATAAGACAAGCATTTGGTGTTTGCTCTATTAATCATCTTGAAAATGAATTAAATACCATTAGAAACATTGCAGTTGAGAATGGTTTTTCAAAACGTATTACTGATAAACTAATCAACTCGCAGAAAAACCACATGAAAATACAAAAAACTCCCCTGAGTAATAGGAGATATTGCAAAATGAAGTACATTCCAGGACTTTCCGAAAAATTCAAACATGCACTTTTTCGCTTTGGCGTAAACTTAATCGCCACTCCTCCAATAAAATTGAATGATCTAATTAGTGCCAAAATAGACCCGATCCCGAAAGATAAAGCTTCGGAAGTATTATGTAATTCCACTGAAAACAGAAAATATTTATCTCGAATACATAGGAATGACTTCTCGTAGATCGTATTGAAGAACATTTAAGAGATTTGAAGTACAACCGGTCAACAACAGACCTGTCAAAACTTAACTGGAAGCAAAATATACAAGTTAATTTCGAAAATACAAAAATTATATGCCCCTTAAAGAATTGTCATGGTTTAATTATCGGTGAATCAATAGAAATCATTACTAAAGAAAATATTGTTTATAATGACGTTTCATCTTACAACATACCCAGAATTCGGCTCAGTTTGCTTAAAGAATCATAAAACACGTAATATTCCACTTCCATATCCATACCCACCATCCACTTCTACATCTACTACTTCTACTACTATTTTTATTTTCCAATGTTTTCCGGATTTAAAAATTCACTTTCACTTTCACTCCTTTCGACACCAACTACATAAAATTTGAAAATAAGACGGGAGTATTTTTGTATTCTCTGATGAAGGCTATGTATATAGTTGAAAGTACTAAGGATATTAACCCGGGAGAACTCGCTAGTGAGAATGCCCAGTTGCTTTTCTTTTACTTTACATTAATATAATATCAACTTTTTTTGGTTGGCTTAGTACTTTTATTCACAAAATAGGTAAAATAATTGTAAAACATTTTGAAATTTTAATTTAAATGAAAAATGATTTAAATAAGAGTCTTAAAAAAGTACGACTGTGAGAGAAAATCTCATGCAGCGAGTTCTCCCGGGTTAAAGTAATTTAACACCTTTTTAAATATTTGTTAATCTTTTAAGTGATTTGTACATAGTGCAATTTTAAGTCAGTTTTGATACTCTGGAATATTTCAATTTTCTTTTAATGTTTATGAAGTATCTTTGAATTGTACGTGTAATAAATACGTTTAAATAAAATAATTAAGAGTACTATTAAAGACAACGAAAAAGTTTTTGTGTAACAATATACATATTCAACTTTTAAAATGGGTATTTTAGGATTAAAAAAAAGTTGTGTGTGTGGAGGGGGAGGGGGGGGATTTCCAGTAGCAGGGGAGTGGGGCCCAAAATTTTCAGTAGCCCCGGGCCCCAAAAACATTTAATCCGGCTCTGACCCGAACAGTGGATTGTTGTTTAGCTTCCGGCTCATACGAATATATCCAAGTTTCGTCACCTATGACGATGTTGCATACGGATTTTGCAGTTCCAAATTTGAATCTTTTTAGCATTTCCTTACACCAATTTGCACAAGCCTCTTTTTGAGCTTCTGTCAAGTTGTACGGAATCCATCTAGAACAAATCTGTTTAACGGCTAAATGTTCATGCAAAATCGAATGTATTCCAGTCTATGATATGCCAAGGGATGCTTCTATCTCACGATATATGACATGCCGATCTTCTTCAATCATCTTGCGCACAGCATCGATGTTGTTTGGAATCACTATCGATTTTGGTCATCCTTCACGAGATTCATCACTGACGGACGCATGACCACGACGAAATTCTGCAAACCAATTGTAAACAGTCTTTTCTGATGGTGCTTCATTACCAAAAGTTTCACGAAGCGATACTGAGCATTCTTGTCCAGAGAGGCCTTTCTTAAAATTATAAAAAATCATCCAATGGAAACTTTCACGAGTTATTTCCATCTTTTTCACTCACTTGTTTCTTTAGAACATTCACTGTAAACAAAATACGCAGACGATTTTTAAGACGCCACTGGCTCCAAGATTTAAAAAAAAAATGTGAATTTTACAAATATCCTGAAGACAAATTTGTAGCGCCTTCTATTGGTCGTTTGTAAAAACATAAAAGACAACCCTCGTACAAAAGACAAAAAAATTCCCACTTATTCGGGGTACCTTTCCCTTTTTAACGGTGATTTTTTATTTAATGTTAGTATTTACAATTTCAAAAAATTTAATTTTTTTCCCCTTAAGTTCGATTCTATGTTGGTGTTCCTGTTTTTCGATCCCTTTTCCAGTTTTCTGTTTTTGTACATTTTAAAACATCCGCACCCGCTTCCCGGGCAAATATATATATATATATATATATATATATATATATATATATATATATATATATATATATATAAATGTTAGATTATTCTAACATTGGAAGGTTTTTCTTGTGAACGGAATAACTGGTTGTTATGTTACCAGTAGTACAATGTTGAAATTAATAGAATCACAGGTAGAGTTGAATCCTCGTCGATTAATATAACGTTTCTCATCCTGTCGACTAATATAACGTCATTACGTTATATGATGATTCGAAAGTGTGGTTAGCTTCGATGTCATAGTAGATGAATAATCAATCTGGAAGCCGTACATTAGATTAAGCTGAAATAGAATGTTTCGTACCAATGTACCAATGCAGTTGTTCAATCAACATCGATATTGGAAGGTAATTTCAGTCATCGAGTGGTAGGCCAGGTAACTCATTTATCCAGTGTAGGTTTCTCAGGAAAAATTGAGACAATGCGTAATTTAACTCAGGGTTTTATTTAAAGAGCTTTCGACGGTGCAGTTTCCACCAATTCAATTTGCATCAAGCCATCGCTACGTAGTATTTAATCATGGGTAAGCAATGATAGATAATAGAAAATATCAGACGGCAACCAGGGGAAGTTATCAAAGTAGAAATACGACAAATTCTGCTGAAACACAGCGAGTATCGACTTTTTGTTCCTCCAATGTAAGGATACAAATATGACGTAGATCGCGCTCTCAACCAATGAATAAGTAAGAATGTCACAAAGAGTGCGGACAGATCAAGCGGATGAATTTGAAGGGAAAAAGGATAACCTCAGAAACGCGCGGAAAGTAAAAATGGAAGCTAAAAGAATATTCTCGAAAGAAAAAAGCGCGGAAATGGAACATTTAACTTAAGAATACTAAAAGCGTAATATTTAAGCAATTAAGACAAGTGAGACATTAAATTAAAGGGAATTAAACAGAGTTAACAATAGAGATTATTTAAGGATAAGGATTTAGTGAGAATAAAGTAGTAATTTAGAATAAGATAAGTAAATCGCGGAATTAGATCTAATAATGTAACATATATATATATATATATATATATATGACGAAACTTAAAATTCCGCCCTATCTTAAAGTACTCTATAAATTTTTCTCAATTAGTATAATTTGTCTAACCCTAGTTTATTAAATTCTCGTACGATAACATTTAATTTTCACCTATCTTAAAAAAAATTCCAGCAATTCATTTTGCCCTGCTTCCAAATCATCTAAATGCGTACAATATCATTTATATTTCTTTTCAAAAACCTATTTAAAACAGTTCACATATTATTTTTTTTTTCTCTAAGTGTCAATCTGTTTAGCTTTCAGGGTTTTTCATTTTCATTCTAATCTTAAATGCCGATATGATTTTCAATCCCCTACTAAATTAATTATTCTGCCAATCTCAATTTATTTTGCCATTTCATTTTTATATTATTATACTAAAAACTACTTCCGACATTTATCGGAAAGACCGTATCACACATGTTTCCTTCGGTGCCTAATTCTCTTTTTAAGCTTTCTCATTCGTTGAGAGGTTTGCAACATTGCAGGTAATTGTAGACTTCCGCGTCAGTATTTAACAGCTTGCATGACTGTCAGATGTAGATTTTTGTAGAGTTTTGTGTTGTGTTAACATTTGAATACGTCATCAGGAAGAAAACTCATCGCTAATAGTGCAGAATACCTGTTATAACATCGTTCGTAATGTAGTTGCTGATTGAATATTTACATGGAGTATATAATATTACCATAATGGATATTTAGTGTGGGAAGAATAATCACTATTTTTCATTGTTGCTATTTTGTCTGCTCTTTTGTAAAAAGTCCGGGTCGCCGGAAGGAATTTGACAAAGTGGACGAAATGGACAAAATAAAAGTCCCCTGATTTTCTGTACGTTTGACATATAAAATTATTGCTATGATGCAATATAATTATATTCCTACATTATTTATTGATAATTTAAGAAAAATTCAATTAATCATTTAATTAAAATAGAATGACTGCATATTAATCATGATCTAAAAAATCCACAAAGAAAATGTTAATTATGTGTGTTGGTATTATAAATGTATTATAAATGTTGGTACAATTAATTTTAGACAATTAGAGATATTTGCACAACAAGAAATATTAGCCTCATTATGAGAGAGGTTATAAAAGTTTCAAAATATTTCATGACACCATGTAGCTAAAGGGTTTCTAAATTCTTATGGTGGTGTAATGGCTCAACTTCGTAAGAAAATTCGATGGAACAGTTACATTAAATGCTTGGAGACGTATGTGGAAAACCAAGATGTTTTCTTGAAAATCATTCATGAACATGAAGAAGTAGATACAAACATAAGGAATATAATTAACAATATTGCTTTATATAAAGAACTGAAACATCTAATCAGTCTGTTAGATCTCCATCTTCACTGGATATACTACAGAGAGATTTCTCTACTATTCCAGATGAAACTAATGAATTCTTGACACTTTTGAAATCTGAAGAACTTAGAATTTATAATAAATATTTACAGGGATGACCGCCTCGGAAAAGATTTGAGGACTGTATCACGCCAGCTCATATTTTATCATACACATGCTGCATCCGGGGGAAGAACTGACTAAAGACCAAGAAGAAATATAGCAAGGAAATGGGTGAATGACATTGATAAAAAAATTTTGCCATTGATTGTTAAATTTTCCATTAAGGTATCTCCATTTCCTGATACATATTTTTCTGATGCAGCCATTAATAATCTGTCACCATCAGAATGATGGGAATCACTGGAAAGATACAATGACTTAGAAAATATTTCAAATTTTCATGTCATTTTTTTCATTGCGTAGCCTCATCAGCAAGCATTGAACATATTTTTTCCAATTTCAGCTTGATTCAAAACAAACTTAGAAATAGGTTTGGATTACAAACTGCTGCAAAATTGGTAATGGCTTATAAAATGTTAAATTCTAAAGACAAACAACTTGCTCCTGATACTGAAGCATTTGACGACTATTAAATATTTTACAACTTTTGTGTATCTTGAATAACAAAATTTCATAGTATGTATTTCATGCATTTTTGTTAATTTCTTTATTATTTCCTGGTTATTTTACATTTAATATTTTCACTAAAAAAATTTTTTTATCATTATACTTTAGTACTTCTTATTGATGTTTCCCCCCATAGTAAAATGTGTATATACTGAATGTTTTTATGCATATATTAAATTATTAATGTCATAACAAGCACGGGTTTCATTTTAATGTAACATTTTCTAAATTAAAATCAACTTGTTATTTCATTATATGACTTTTTTAAAATAAGATTTGAGGCTGTCAAACATTATTTTTTTTACCTGTTTTTAATTTTATAAACTGATTATTAATTGCAATGGAACTGCCATATGACATGACAGATAAACAAGTTAAAATTTACTGCAAATGTACTGTATATGTTTTACAATTGCTATTTAATACATTATAACTTAATATTGATATACATTTTATTTATAAACATGTGTGCATAAAAAAGCTTCTATATGAACAGAATTTAGATTTTCATGCCCGCACAAAATATTTCATATACTGTTGTGTATATAAATATGTATACGTGATATCTTGATATAAAAGTTGTTTCGTGAATGGAAAGAATCGATATATTTCTTTATTATTAATATGTTCTGCATTTTTAATTTAGAATTTTCAATTTATTAAAAATGGACAAAATGATATTTTGTCCGGCGCGGTTTTTTCCAGGTTTTTCTCCGCCGTTTTTTTTCCAGAGTGGATAAAAACCGGACAATCTTGCTTTTTGTGAATAATAAACATTTTTCCTTAATGGATAAGTGTCTCCGAGTTGTTTGACAGGGAAACACCCTACATCTTCTATCCTAGCTATATATATTTTTTAAAGAAACAATATGGTTTAATTAATGTAATGCTAATAAAATATTTCTGTAACGATTCCTTTTAATTTTGAGGGTGTCGGCTGACATAAAATCTCTACTGCTGGGGCTTAATATCGAGTGATGAATTGAGCTTAGAGGGAATCGGCATTATAGATAGTAAAAGTGGAAAGTTTTCATTGTAATTAGAAAACTAGAGAATATTGTCAACTACTGTTTGCTCAGAGGAAATGTGTGTCGATTATTACACACACACATTAAATATATACATATAGATCGCACACATTATATATATATATCGATACCCACTTATTCACCATATTTTCCCAGTTCTGGTGGTATCTTTGAATTTCAAAAAAATATTAATATTTACTATTTTAAAAGAATTATTTATCGTAGGTCGATTGGTGTTCGTTTTCATCTTTTCCGTGTTCCTCCCGTTTTAAAATGTCATCTCCTATTTTTCGGACGAAAATAGAAGGGAAAAACTTATTTCCAGCATTATTTCGGTTTTAACGAAATCTTTGGTTTAAAATAAAAATTAATATTTATTATTTTAAGAGGGAAAAAAATCTTGAAGCCGATTCAAGAATTTGCTAGGGTTTTATTTTCTCAGTGCCTTTGAAAACATAGTTTCCCTTTAAAAGAATTATGCCTTGGATATCATTTCGCGTTTTAAAAGAGTGGGGGGATCGAGCATGATTTATGTTATTTTGGTTTTCCCGGGAACTTTTGGTCATAATTGAAAGTTTAATACACCTAAATGTCAGAAATTAAATTGGAAATGACTATAACGGTGCCCCTTAGTTAGTTCGTTTGGGAAGATTTTCACTTAATAAATAAAAAACTATACAAATTCGGGGTTCGTTTTCAAAAACAGATCGGAGCGTGTGATACGAAATATGAAGAAGGGCATTGGATATATATATATAAGCAGTGGTGTAGTCGTAAAAAAAAAACCGAGAGTATGCGCTCTAAGCAGAGGGTATACGCTCTAGGCAGATCGTATACCCTAGGCTGTATATACTATAGCTTTCTCTAGAAACAGAGGGTATACGTTGTTCCTTAAAAAAATCCAGAAGGTATACGGCGTATACCCCCGTATACCCTCCACTACATCCCTGTATATAAGATAGGACAGTTACAGCAAAATCCGCAATGTCACCTGACATTGCGGATTTCGCTGTAACTGTCCTATCTTATATGTTTATCTATGACATGACATGAATAAAGTCCATTCTGAGGAATCCGGTTGAAAACAGGTGGCAGGAAGCATATTTCAGACATGTATATCGCTAAGACGATTACAGCTTCTAAGCCAATCAGCAAGCGTTATAATCACGGTCACATACACGCCCACACAGTTTGATTGACGGTGAGCACGTGGATGATCGATCGTTTGTGCTTATTATTTACATTGGTCGCCATGAAAGTGAAAGATTTTTTTTTTTTTCAGAATGACTTTGGATTTTATTTACTTCGATTAGTAATTATACTTATGTTGGACTTTGTATTTAAATTTTGTTTAAGTTGATGTATAGCTCTATTATATTACGTGTGATTAAAGCTAGCAGGGGAAAAACTCTGGGTACAAGGTATAAACAGTTAGCATTTAAGCTGCTACTATCCTACCTTAATTGTTTAATGCTGTCATCTACCGATAAATGAGCAGATTATTATTTCAATGATCAGATTAACATTTTCTTTTTTAAAATGCAATTTTCAATTTTAAAATAACAAGGAGGATGGCAAAGGAGATATAATATGCATAATATATATATGTATAAAAAATATTTCTTTTAAAATTTGATACTTGAAATATTTTTTTCATATTTCTTGAAAATGAAGTCAACACTTGTATTTTTGCCTGTTGCGTTAGCTCGAGGTGTATAGCAAATTTTACAAAAGTAAAATAAGCAGTTGGCTTATATTTAATGCAATTTTAATAAATGTGCCTTTTATTTATTTATTTTAATGTAATTTTCCCATCTTTTTTTCTTAAATAAAAATGTGAAAATTGCCATTTTATTTTGTAGATATTTTTTTATTATATTAGGCGCTGGGTATGTACATGGTTCTATTCTACGCCGCCATTGCCATTGCCATATTTAAGTCAAAAGTCGCGACATGATATTAAGGCTGTTTCGTGAGAAATACTTATCTATTCCTGTGTTCATGTTCTAAAACGAGCTGTTTTGCTTCCAAATTTCGAGGAGAATTCTACATAGCTCTAATACAAAAGAGATGTATTAAGCCGTTTATCTTGCTCTTGCAAGGAGGTTCCAAAAGATGGAGCATACATAAATGACGTCTGGTCTGCCGTTCCTATCGCGACCAACGGAATGCACGACCGGTTCACAACGTTTAAATGTCACACGGAGTGGAAAATCTTTAAATGGTGATTGGTACAAAGCGGCGCGCCCACCGTTTTGTGCCAATCTCCGTGTAAAGATGATCCACTCCGTGTGACGTTTTAAAAGTCATGAACCCGCCATATATTTCTTTGGTCCCGTTCCTATCCCTTCCCGTGTCCGCCATATTTAGCCGAATCTTGCACTGGAGACTGCTGACTGGATTGCTATCGGTCAAATTCAAATGTGGTGGATGCAGGAAGTCAAAGTCAAATATGGCGGGCACAGGAGAGGAGGAAATAACTAGAGTTGCAAAGGGTGGGAAAAACCGGGTTTATTCCCGGGAATAAACCGGGTGTTTTGGGAGGGAAATTTTGAAAATTCCCGGGAGTTTTCAGAGAATTTTAAGCATGTAATTTTTTTATTTATTATTTATTATTTTTTTTAATTATTTCAATTTTTGTCAATGTAAGCACTAAGCAATATATTTTTTTAGAAAATAAAAATTTAGCAAATAAAACCAATAAAATAGCTATAGAAAAATAGCACAGTTTATATGAAAACTAACGAAATAGATTTATAGCTGCAGCAATATTAAGTAAGAGCTATTAAAATATCATAAGTAATTTAATATTTTAACAGTTGATAAGTAGAAAGTGAGAGAGCTAGATGACAGATTCATCTTGACTCATATGAAAATAAACATTTTGACAAATTATCCAAAGTAAACAAAAAATAAAATAAACAAAGGTGAGAGAAATCAATGAAACAATACAATATAATTAACAAGAAAACAAATATGCCAGAATAGTAGATATAACAGCAAAAAGAAATTAAATAATTTTAATTTTTAAAGAAACATTTCAATCATCACTAATTTTCAACCGCTATTAATGTAAAGCTAATCAGTTTTAAGAAATTATAAAAACTTAGAGCTCACTTCTCTGAACGGTAACTGAAATTTTTTTTAAATAAAAATTTCAAATTGAAAAAATGATTGGCTTTGTTTACTTTCAAAACTCCTTGAAAATTTCCAATATCCCACAAAATTCCGGGTTTATTCCCCAAAATTCTCGGGTTTATTCCCGCCCTTCAAAATCTGCGGGTTTTTTGCAGCTCTAGAAATAGCTCGTTTTTCCGCGACAAAATTTTCACGGTCGAAGTTATTAAAAAAAATAAAACGAATCTTAGCAACATTATGGCTTCTTCTACAAAAGATAGCACGACCATTGAAAAATTGAACGCCAACAATTATACAAATCGGCGGTTCAAGGTCGAAATGCTATTGATTCGAGACGAAAATATTGAAGTTATTACGCAAGAGGGGCCCCCACTCCATTGAACGATGCTTGGACCAAGAAAGACAGAAAAGCAAGGGCTTTAATAAATTTGTCCATTGACGACAGTCAAATAGTGCATGTCAAAAATTTAAATACAGCTAGGCAAACATGGGACGCACTTAAACAAATACATGAGAGATCTAATCTCTCTAGTAAGCTGTACTTGCTACGAAAACTGTACGGTACAAAATTAACTGAAGGTGGCAATATGACAGCCCACATTACAAAAATTTTAGAGATAGTGGATAAACTGTCAGCCATAGGTGAAAACATAACTGACTCGCACATTTGTCTACTCCTCTCTCTTCATAGCTCCAAGACCAAAACGGTTTACATTATAGCGCCTAGAATATATAGTATGGAAATCGGCTATCCCTGTAATACTTAAAAAAGCGCTAAAATATTGTATCCCTTAAATGTGCAATGATACTGCTGCAATATGCAGATCGCAGCGACATCTACAGGATATTTTCTACAACTGCAAGAAATTGCTAGTCTAGACAATGTAATACAGTAATACGAAAATCCCCCAGATGTCGCTGTGATCGACACTTGAAATTTTAGCAATATCGTCGCACATTTAAGGGATACAAATTTTTAGCACTGTTTGGATGGCATATTTCCACCCCCACTTGGTATTCTAGGCGCTGTAGTTTACACTATGAAGCCGGTTCTTGCTCAAATTAAAATGCCCTCATTTGACCCCAACAAGACCATAGATTAAGGACCAAGATGGAACATTTACGTCGTAATCTGTAATGGCAACAGTACTAGCGTCACTACCGACAAGGGGGAAGAATTAACAAGCCTCCGAAATTTTCCTATGTTGAAGAAATATGTTGACGCTCTATGTTTTGCATATCTATTCTTTCCTAAACGAAGCAAGAGGCAGACGATATTGTATTTATTATTTAGGCTTGATTTATTCAGCTGCTTTTTTTTTTATCATACTTGTTCGATCAGCTTTTACTTACAAAATAATAATTAGAGTAATAATATAAAAGAAAAACCCTAACAAATTCTGTTAAGAACGTAAATATGTAAGTTTATGCGATTAAATTGTAAAAAATCAAATTCAGGTATTCTGTTAATTTATTCCCCTCGAATAAAACTTTATCAAGTGTCATGTCAGTATCTCTATTTATTTTTAACTGTTAGATTTATATGATTCTAAAAGTTTGTCGAAATGAATTTTTTCCCATCTGTAATTTTATTATTATTTCTTATATGTTAATAGTATAAATATTATTCAATTGATTGTACATTATTTACATTAAAAACAATATTTTTATTCTATCTGTAAGAAAGTGAAAATGCGTAAATTTTAAAAGATTATTGTAACGATTGTTTAATACTTTAAACTTTATAAGTTAATAAAACATCGCCTATAAAAATTTTCCTACCGAATGAGAATATGAAATTTTCTGGGATTTGTAGAGCATAGAAGAGACATTAGATATATAAAATAGAATATCTATTCTATGTTCATGTATCAGTGTAAGATTCTATTGAAAACGTAAACATGAAATATTAAAAAAGAGAAAGATTACAATAAGGTAGATGCTCAATGATAAAAATTTTACAAGGATGGGGAGTTTCTTTCCCTTTGTTACTAAAGGCGCTACGATCGCAATCGCATTACCATTACTGTTGTGAAATGACTGTTTTCCTTATAACTATTGCCTGAAGATGGCAGCACCAAAACTGATTTAGACTATATTTACAGTTTGCAGTTCTTTTAATTTTGAGATCTTTCTTTATATGTTTTGTATATGTGTGCAAATTGTATCATTAATGTTTCTTAATTTCTGTTTCAGTGTAGATTTAATAATTATTAATATTCTGTTAAATTATTCCTTGATATGTAATATTTGTGTATTATTTAAGATATTATTTTGATTCTTGCCGGTAGATGGCCTGGCGAGCCCAGGAATCATGTTTTAAAAAATGTACGTGTTTTTTTTCTGCAAGCTCGCAGAATGTAGTAGTAAGATGGCGGTTCGAAGATGTAAGTTTGCTGTGCTGTGAAATATTGTAGACAGTAAAAAATGTGAAGGTGAAAATATACATGGGGCGAAGATTTGTGTGTAAGTCCCCGTTGTAGTGTAAACTAACCGATATTTAATACACATAGTTCGAATATATGAACATTTGTCTAGTTTATTTGTGACTGTTCGTGTTTATTTCTCCTGAAGAACGAGCCGGCTACCCACGTAAGACGTAAGTACTATTTTCATTGTCTGATTAATTTTCTTTATGTACAAGTGGAAGAAGTGATGAGATATTTAAAGTGATATAAAATAGAGAGTTGGCCCATTTTCCCTCAATATAAAACTGGTAGTTTTATTTAGTTTAAATAAAATGTTTAGAACAGTAGCCTTAGTATAATTTTAAGTTTCGTTTTTCGCTATTGTTCTATTATTAGTGGCGCCCGATTACAGGGACTGGGTTATTCTATTATTGTTCTTAAGTGTTCTTAGGCTCTCTATGTATTTTTAAGGTACTTTATTTATTGAATTTATTTGTTTATTTGTGATATTTTTTATAAAAGATTTTTTGAAGAGTATTATTGTATTATTTTTTGTATTATTATTATGGAAGCTTTAAAACTCAAAAGAACCGGCGTTCGCTCGTCTTTCACACGCACAGCAAATATTCTGAAAACAGAACTTGTAAAGGATGATTGTGACGTAAATTTAATTAAAGATAAATATGCAAAATTACAAAACATACAAGCGGAATTAAATGATTTAGATAATAGAATTTTAGATTTGATAACCGCTGATGGGACGGCCGCGGGACAAATTGTTTCTAATGAAATAGAAAACAGAGAAGCTTATTCGGATGATTTCATCACGCTGACTCGTCAGTTTAATGAAAAATTTATAATCACAGAGGCGAGGCCCGACGGTGAGTTCAGCGTTACGGGCAATAAGATGAAATCTTATAAGCTTCCGAAAATAGAATTAAAGAAATTCGACGGAGAATTAATTAATTGGCTGCCGTTCTGGTCCCAGTTTCAAAAAATTCACGAAGACCCAGATTTACATGACAGTGATAAATTTTCCTATTTAGTACAAAGTATGAAAATTGGGTCACGGGCTAAGGAATTTATTGATAGTTACCCGATTACTTCTGATAATTATAAAAATGCAGTTGCGGCGCTGACAGAACGTTTTGGGAAGCCCGATTTATTGATCGAAGTTTATGTAAGGGAGTTGATTAAATTAATTATTTCGAATGTAAAAGCTGACAATAGAAATAAATTGCCCCTTGATAAGCTGTACGATAAAATTGAAGCCCAGTTGAGGGCTCTAGATTCATTAGTCCTAAAATCGAGTGAAAACACATCGTGGTTATATCCGATGGTTGAGTCTAGCCTAACAGAGGATGTCCTGAAAGCTTGGCAGAGAAGTCCATTTTTCATTCAACCCGAGGGAACAGATCTCTCTCGCCTCAATAATTTAATGAAATTCTTAAAAGCGGAAGTTGAGGGTGAAGAGCGATTAAAACTAGCACGCAGCGGTTTTCAAAATAACAATCGTAGGGAAATATATCATGAAAAAGTAAGAGGTGAGGTAAGGGATAAATTTAAAAAACCTAATATTCCTACGGCATCAAATTTCCTAACGATCAAAGAGCGTTCGTGCATTTTTTGTGATAAAAACCATGAGAGCAAAAATTGTTACGAAGCCCGTTTATTAACTTTAGAGGAAAAAATCGCTAAAGTTAAAGAGAAGAGGTGTTGTCTAAAATGTTTAGAACCTAATCATGTTGCCAAATTTTGTAAGCAATTTGTACGTTGCTATTTGTGTGGCAGACCTCATTTGATTTTACTTTGCCCTGAAATGCATAAAAAAGGGGAACCCCCGAAAGAAAAGACGGTAACAGAGCATGCACAAATGACCGCTGCCAGGCAAACTTGCACCGCGGAAGTAGCATTAATGACTTTGCAGGTAAAAGTCGCGGGTGCGAATAAAGTGAAAAAAGTCAGAGTACTTCTTGATTGCGGTTCGAAAAGTCATATATTTTAGAGCCTTTGGCAGTCGAGTTGGGTTTACCAATTATTTCTAAAGAAAGCATAGCTCATACTTTATTCGGGGGTGCTAGAACTGCTCCGAAGTTGCATAACAAATATCGGGTAAAATTATGTTCACTAAATCAAAAGAAATATCCAGATTTAGAGTTTGATTTTTTGGACCAAGACGTAATCTGCGGTGACATTCCGCGTTTACCTAGGGGACCAATTTTAAGGGAATTGAAACGTAATAAAATTTGGTTATCTGATATGGGTGCAGATCATCCTAAAATTGATATGCTTATAGGTAGTGATATATATGGGAAAATTCTCACGGGTCTAGTTAAGCAATTAAAAGGAGGATTGACCGCAGTTTGTACAAAGTTGGGTTGGGCCGTTTGTGGTGCATTGGATGATTTTTCTCCTCCTAAAGAGCAAGGGGCTACAACTTTGTGTACGAATTTGGCTATCAGAGATTTGAAATTTTCCGATCTTTGGGATTTAGAAACAATCGGAATATTAGATACGTCACAAAATTTGACTAAGGCTGCGGAAGAAGAAATGGCCCGGGAACAATTCTTAGATTCTCTTTCTCGAAACGAAGAGGGTCGTTACTGTGTAGGTTTACCATGGTTGGGAACCAATGTAGCGTTACCATCAAATCGTCATGTGGCCGAAAAGAGGCTTTTCAGTGTTTCCCGAAAACTTAAATCTTTGAATAAATTTGAGGAATATAATAGGGTTTTTGACGAATGGATGGAAGAGGGTGTAATTGAGGTAGTACCAGAGGCAGAACTAGATAGGAAAGGGCATTATCTTCCCCACCACCCAGTGTTTAAACCAGATAGTGCCACAACTAAGATAAGACCTGTTTTCGATGCGTCATGCAAAGTGGGTGGAGCTCCCTCTCTCAATGACTGTTTATTTAAGGGACCAAATTTAATTGAAGAAATTCCTGCGATTTTGTTGAGATTTAGGGAAAAATGCATTGGGGTAACTTCCGATGTTAGACGTGCATTTTTGCAAATAGAATTAAGAAAAGAAGATAGGGATTTTTTGAGACTTTTATGGTGGGAGAGAGAAAATGTTATAAAAGTACTCCGCCATACTAGGGTAGTTTTTGGGGTTACCTCCAGCCCATTTTTATTAGGAGCGGTTATAAGACACCATTTGTCACAGGTGCCACCCGGAAAGAGGTTTTTGGCTCAGAAACTAGATAAATCTTTATACATAGATAATTGCGTAACATCCGTTGATAATCAGCAAGAACTCGAAGACTTTATAAAATATTCTACTCAGGTTCTCGCCGAAGCGAAGATGGAGCTACGCATGTGGACCTATAATTCAGTAGGGACAGATATCGGTGCAATGTCACATGTTTTGGGTACAGAATCCGTGTTAGAGGATCCGGTATCAGTTTTAGGAATTATGTGGGACAGGAACGAAGATAACCTGCGTATTAGTATTAAGACTTCACCGATTTCAGAGAATTTGTCAAAAAGAGAGATTTTGTCCCTAACGCAGACTATTTTTGACCCATTAGGTTTCCTGACACCTGTTTTGTTGACGGCAAAGTTATTGCTTCAGGAAATTTGGACTATAAAAGTAGATTGGGATATCCCTTTACCTGAAGAAATTAAAGTTAAATTCTTAAAGTGGTATAATAATTTGGGTATACTCACGGATTTGAAGTTGCCGCGGCGCATAGGTTTTGGAGATAGGAGTTCCTGGTCACTCCATGTTTTTTGTGACGCAAGCCAACACGCCTATGCGACCGTTATTTTTTTGAGATGTGAACATAAAGGGGAAATAGTGGTAAGTTTAGTTATGGCTAAAGCGAGAGTCGCACCATTAAAAAAGGTTACAATCCCGAGACTCGAACTTATGGCGTGTGTTTTAGGGGTGCGTCTTTCTAAATATGCTACAGAAGCTCTTTCTCTACAGGACTGCCCAAAATATTTTTGGACCGATTCCACCACCGCGTTATCCTGGATTAAAAGAAATGATAGTTGGGGAACTTTCGTGGGCAATCGGGTGAAGGAAATTTGCGCTGTCACAGAAGTAAATCAGTGGTCTTACGTTCCGAGCCAATTTAATCCGGCAGATTTGCCTTCTCGTGGCTGCTCCCCTCGTCGGTTTATGGAATGTAAATGGTGGTATGGGCCTAACTGGCTAAAAGAGCATAGCGACAACTGGCCAAAGCTAGAAATAGAGCCAGATGAGACTTTAGTTTTTTCTGAACGCAAGAAAGGAGTAACCGTAAATTTAAGTTTAAATATTATAAAGGATCCTAAAGAAATTAAATGGTATGAGAGATTATCTAAATTTTCAAAGATGATAAGGGTTTTAAGTTGGGTAAAAAGGTTTATCAGTAATTCTTTAAAACGTAACATTAATAAAGAACCATTTCTATCTGCTTATGAAATTCAAGAAGCTAAAAACACACTTCTTTCACTTGTACAGACGGAGAGTTTCTCAGAGACTGGAGATTCAGTTCATGGTCTCCTGACGGAGAGAGATCAGAGGGGCCTACTTAAAGTAAAGACAAAAATTATTGAACGTGATGATCATTACGCTTTTAGATATCCTGTTTTGCTACCTTCCAAACATTATATTGTCCACTGTCTAATACGAGATTATCACTTGAAAAATTCTCATGCTGGTATTCAGACTCTTGTGGTCATATTACGTGAAGAGTTTTGGATCATAGCCGCTAGACGAACTATTAGATCAGTAATAAAGAAATGCGTACCATGTCAAAGATTTACAGTAAAGCCGCCAACTACTGCACCCATCCAATTGCCATTGGACAGGGTTCGTGATGCCTTTAATTTTGAAATAACAGGAATCGATTTATGTGGCCCCCTGATTCTCAGAAATAAAGTAAAAGCGTGGGTAGTTCTTTTTACGTGTGCTGTGTACCGATGTGTACATTTAGAACTTGTCACTTCTATAAGCACCGAATACTTTATACAAGCTCTTCGTCGATTCATAGCCCGGAGAGGCCGTCCTTCTGTTGTGTACACGGACAACGGCACCAATTTTGTAGGAACGTCCACGGCATTGAAGAAAATTGACTGGGAGAAGGTAGTCTCTCATGAAACTTTAAATCCCATAAAATGGAAATTTATTCCGCCTACTGCTGCATGGTGGGGCGGATGGTGGGAGCGACTAATCCGCACCACCAAAAATCTACTTGTTAGAGTGCTAGGGCAAGCATCAGTAAATTATGAGGAGCTGCTCACAATTATTTGTGACGCCGAAGATGTTATCAACTGTAGACCACTCACTTACGTTTCAAATGATACGGAAGATCTTGCACCATTGACTCCGTCGATGTTTTTACGCGATCTGCGAACATCAGGTGTAGTGGATTTGGACTTCGTCGATAACAACAAACTGTTTGTTCGCCAACGTCGATGTCAAGAGCTTCGTGAACAATTTCGGATGAGATTTCGCCAAGAATATCTTAGCCAATTGGCACAAAAACATGGTCAAAAGGACTGTGATATCCACGAAGGTGACATTGTGCTTATCGGTTCAGAGAACACCAAACGCATCAATTGGCCAATCGCTCGAGTACAAGAACTGTGTACGGGTCGAGACGGACGTGTAAGAGTAGGTAAAGTTAAGACAAAAAATGGCACATTAGTGCGACCTGTGCGCAAGCTTTATCCTTTAGAAGTGTGCTCCTGTACTAAAGATACAGAAATTAGTTTTTGATTTGACTCTCACCAAATCAAAAGGTGGGAGTGTTGTGAAATGACTGTTTTCCTTATAACTATTGCCTGAAGATGGCAGCACCAAAACTGATTTAGACTATATTTACAGTTTGCAGTTCTTTTAATTTTGAGATCTTTCTTCATATCTTTTGTATATGTGTGCAAATTGTATCATTAATGTTTCTTAATTTCTGTTTCAGTGTAGATTTAATAATTATTAATATTCTGTTAAATTATTCCTTGATATGTAATAATTGTGTATTATTTAAGATATTATTTTGATTCTTGCCGGTAGATGGCCTGGCGAGCCCAGGAATCATGTTTTAAAAAATGTACGTGTTTTTTTTCTGCAAGCTCGCAGAGTGTAGTAGTAAGATGGCGGTTCGAAGATGTAAGTTTGCTGTGCTGTGAAATATTGTAGACAGTAAAAAATGTGAAGGTGAAAATATACATGGGGCGAAGATTTGTGTGTAAGTCTCCGTTGTAGTGTAAACTAACCGATATTTAATACACATAGTTCGAATATATGAACATTTGTCTAGTTTATTTGTGACTGTTCGTGTTTATTTCTCCTGAAGAACGAGCCGGCTACCCACGTAAGACGTAAGTACTATTTTCATTGTCTGATTAATTTTCTTTATGTACAAGTGGAAGAAGTGATGAGATATTTAAAGTGATATAAAATAGAGAGTTGGCCCATTTTTCCTCAATATAAAACTGGTAGTTTTATTTAGTTTAAATAAAATGTTTAGAACAGTAGCCTTAGTATAATTTTAAGTTTCGTTTTTCGCTATTGTTCTATTAATTACGCTCTATGGAAATGTCCCATCTTGTATGTTAATATATGAACAAGACAAGCATGTGGGATAACGGCTGAATGTCACTGGACGAGAACAGGTTTTCAAAGTGAGTAGCATACAGACTCTGCGGAACCGCAAGTATTTGGACTGAATTTTGACAGGTTTTAGAGTTGCATTTTTAACTTCATACGAAATAAAGCCACTTCATCTCCATCTATTCCTTAACTACGCGGCAGAATTTATGACCTCAGCAAAATTTGCCATCTTTTCGGACAATAAGTTCCGAAGTTATTCTACCTCCATTTTTAATCCTGAGTAATCTGTGGTCTTAATCTCATCCTTTCCTCTCTTATCTCCGTCCTTAATAACAAAAGGGGCAGTATTTGTGGTTGTGACCACAGTTTTGACACAAAATGTTAAGCGCTCAAATACGCCATCTAGTGGAGAAAAGACATAACCTCTCGCTTCAGGAAAATGTAGTGCAAGCACATTGCATTACATGTATTTTTAATTTGTTCAGAATGTTTATACTTTTCCAGAATTTCAGATTTCCTGTACATTTCTGTTCTGTCTTATATGACAAAGTTCAAATGCATTTACAATAAAGAATTATTTCAATGGCACTTTAGCCATTAAAGGAGCAATTTTCCTGTACTATTAGAGCGCCTAGAATACATAGTGTGGAAATCGGCTATCCCTGTAATACTTAAAAAAGCGCTAACATATTGTATCCCTTAAATGTGCAACGATGCTGCTGAAATATGAAGATCGCAGCGAAATCTGCAGGATATTTTCTACAACTGCAAGATATTGCTAGTCTATACAATGTAATACTAGTAAATCTGCAGATCAGGAGCCTCAACGTCATCTTTGCAAGTCATTGTTTTTTAACACTCATTGCATAATATTCAACTTCCTACAAATCGCTTTTTAAAGTTTTCAAATTACATAAATATTTATGAGCATACAAGATACTTCGTAAAGTTGCAGAAATTAAAAGTGTTAAACAAATGGTTGTACATTGATGTTCTGAAATTCTGATGAGCTACTTATTCTGGTAAATTTTTAAATCAAAAATTGCATTTCTTCAGGGGGCTCTGCCCCCCTGAACCCCCCGTAGTCTATTTAAATTTACATTCGTAATTTTTTATTGATTGTGCGGATGGTTATATTATATCTTAGATTTTTTTTTTACGCTTTGATTTATAAGGATAAGCATAAGGTTTTTTTTTATATAAATTAATAAAATTTAAATTTAAAATAAAATATTCATGGTAATCGTACACAGACAATAAATCTTGAAGTGACGCCAAAAATGTAACCCTAAAATCCGCTACATTCGGCACAACACAACGACGTGCTTTAAAAAAAAAACAAAAAACAAAAAAAAAAAAAAAAAAAAAAAAAAAACGGATGAAGTCAAAGAATTTGGTCCCTGTTCCGCGTGCTTGTTTTGTTTGGGCCGAATGAGGGCATTTAAATCTGAGCGATAACGCACATCGTATTGCAAACTGTTTTTACGGCATACTGCATCGCCATCTATCTCTTTCCTCCGTGAATAATAGTTAATTTTATTTTACCCAAGATCTTTTTATTATAAATGACGTCTAATTCACCTGCTATGCGCACTTACTCAAAACTTTTCATCTTGTTATATTAAGAAATACTGGAGAGTTTTCTTTATTATTTCCAATATGTCGCCATACTAATTTTTCTATTCTTAATTTTATTTTTCATTTTCCTGTTTCACGACAAAACATTTCAATTGAAAATTGTTTAAAAGAAAATATTATTCCGGGTTTTGATTTTCTTGGCAACAATTAAAGAAATATTGGTAAATGTTATCAATACAAAAACCCTTAACGGGTTAAAAGTTTGTGACACAGCACTTTATCTTATGCTCTAAGAATTTAAAATATGGAACTTAAAAATAATGATATCAAATTTTGAGTGACGCTATGCTATCAATTATAATCTCTCTCTATATTATTTATTTCATCTTTTTATTTTTTTTATAATCGCATGTGCAAAAATTATGTTCAATTTAAAAAAATGTATAAAAGTTTATTCATTGATGCTTTATCTTTTACATCTCTCATAAATTCAAAGTATGAGTTTTAAAAGATATGATATCAAAATTTTAGTGACGCTTTGATGTGGCTTTAAACGATTTGTTTTGAAATTAAATTAAATTTTTTTTTGGTTTGGCTAAGATATATTCACACATCTAAACAATAGTTTTAATTTTCCAATATGCTTTAAATATGCCACTTTCACTGAATTTATATAATGCATTTAAATGTATTTATTTGAATAAATTGATTTATCCTTTGTCCAATGCTATTAAAAATTTAAAATAAGATTTACGTGAATAATTTTTTTGCGTCATTGTACCCATTTGAATACATTTCACTTAGTTTGGATACAACGACGCAAAAAAATTATTCACGTAAATCTTATTTTAAATTTTTAATAGCATTGGACAAAGGATAAATCAATTTATTCAAATAAATACATTTAAATGCATTATATAAATTCAGTGAAAGTGGCATATTTAAAGCATATTGGAAAATTAAAACTATTGTTTAGATGTGTGAATATATCTTAGCCAAACCAAAAAAAAATTTAATTTAATTTCAAAACAAATCGTTTAAAGCCACATCAAAGCGTCACTAAAATTTTGATATCATATCTTTTAAAACTCATACTTTGAATTTATGAGAGATGTAAAAGATAAAGCATCAATGAATAAACTTTTATACATTTTTTTAAATTGAACATAATTTTTGCACATGCGATTATAAAAAAAATATAAAGATGAAATAAATAATATAGAGAGAGATTATAATTGATAGCATAGCGTCACTCAAAATTTGATATCATTATTTTTAAGTTCCATATTTTAAATTCTTAGAGCATAAGATAAAGTGCTGTGTCACAAACTTTTAACCCGTTAAGGGTTTTTGTATTGATATCATTACTTTTTTAAGGTTATTGAAAAAAATAATAATAATAAAGACCAATACAAAGAATACATAGGATTTCCATTCACCTTCAATCCTCCCCCTTTCGCCCCGCAAAAAAGAATGACCATACTTCAATTTTAAAGAGCACCATGCTATGATATTTTTCTAAGAACTCTTTGGTAAGATATGGAAGTAATGTACAACATGCATGTTTAAAGGGTATTTCTGTTGGTTTGTTTCAGAAATATGAAAAGCAATGTTAAATTTTACTATCTAAAAAATTTACTTTGTTAAGAAAAGTAACAAGAAATATTACTCTTTAAACCTTTATATGTATATATAGCAATCATCACTCACTTATAAAAGTAATTACATACATTTATATTAAATCCAAAACTACAAATTTCTGCTTCCCCCTTTTCTCATTCCTAGTGCAAAAAAAAAATTAAACATTATAAATTCTTTAATTTTATATAAAATAATCTTTGACCATCCCGATTTAAAATTCTTTATTAACAATAATAATAAATCATATAAAATAATCCCCTGAGCTCCGAAGTTTCCACTTCTCCCTTTGCACCCACCTCTCCAGATTACCTAAATAATTAATCTTTCAAACATTAGTTTGAAAAGAAAAAAATCTGCAACATTTGTTGCTCACTAACATAAATAAATAAATAAGCACTGACTTCCCTAATGCACAATTCTCCTCTTCTCCCTCCCCCTACTCCCCAGCCTTAAAAAAAATTCAAATCTTTATTTTTATACAGAAAATTCTTCTATATAAATTATCCTCTTATTACTCAAAATTACCACTTTCCCACTCCAGCCTAGAGATTCCAATCTTTAAAGCTTTTTAGAAAAATGGATCTGCAAAGTCTGTTGCTTAGTAATAAAATAAAATATATAATCATGTACACTTTTAATTATTTTTCACACAATCAATTGATGTCATGATAATAGTTGTTCTGAGCGAATATTGTGTTGGCTGGGTTGTCGTACAGATAGCTCAATTGAGAGTACTGGCAATTAAAGCCAAAAGTTATTAAAGTTCATTTTAATTCAAGATGTTTAACCCCTTCGTGACAAGAGCCCTTTGCTTAATTTTTAACCTTTTACTACAGGTTTCTAAAATCAGAAAATTTTCTGTAATTGAATCACAGAAATGCTCCAATTAAAGAAAGGTAAACTTTACAATTAAAAATAAGTGGTGAGAATAATGAAGGATTCTGAACACCTTAAGTGGAAAGTATACCAGTCGCTCATCCCCAAGGAGTTAAAGATGCTTTTTTGCTATTATAAACTTTAGGATTTACAATATAAAAAAATCTTAACCACTTCTGAATCAAACAAAGACAGTGGAAAAAATCAAGATGGCAATGTTTTGATTGGTAAATTCTAAGCTGAGTAATTTGTGCTACAGAATGAAAAAATTATAAAGTTATAATAATGCCCTCTTCAGAGCAGTCACACATACTAAATCTTTAAGGTTTTTGACAGGGTTGGCACGGTTTAAACCAATTGGTTTTTTTAGAAAAATCTAATATAATATTTTCCCTTTTTTGTAATTTAATTGTTTTAAATTATTGATAGAAATAATTTCCACTTTTAACACTTCATCTCAGCAGTCAACATGAGACATAATGAGCCAAGGTTATGTTTCTATGCATGTAGAATGAAAATTAGCATGTGCTGATGAACATATCTCATACCCTAAAGATTTTTCTTAAAACATGTGAAATTAGAAAAGATAAAATAGATAAATAATATTCAATATTTAGCATAAAATATTTTCATTTAAATCGATCTTTAAGATCTTTAAATTGATCTTTAAGATTTTGATTAAGTTGTAAAAGAAAATTTTCTGGATTGGGAAAGATTATCCTTAAAGAATTTATAAGAGTAACTTAAGATATCAGATTGAACAACACAGCTTGCAAAAATTGAGTACTAGTTATAGCATTTCAATAATACCAATCAATCTTTTCTGTTAGTTGCTGAATCTAATGGCCAAAAATGTTGATTTGGGCACTTGGAGTCATCAATCAGAAAACAAAATAACCAGAAGTATTTGGATATTAAAAAAATACTAATAATAATAACCACAGAATAATATATTATATTCATGAAACTGCATCAAATGTTTATTGATTGATTATTATATTATTAATCAAAGGATTCTTCATACGATTTTAAAAGGTATCAATGTTTCACTGTGTAGAGCAGTTTACTTTGAACATAAGACATAGCTGTTACTAATAATGTTTAAATTAGAAATTATTTCAATTTTCTATATAATTGACTGTAATTATTTCATTTAAATATTTTCGAAAGTTTATATAATATCTAAAAATGTTTATTTTATCAACTGATATGCATCTGTATGCAATAGGAAATTATATTTTAAAAAACCTGGTTTAAAACCATTTACAAAAAATTTTAATATACAGTACACTCCCTCTAATCCGCACAGGTTGGGACCAAGGGTTTTGTGGATTATAGAGTTTTGCGGATTATAGGTCATTTCTTTGTTTACATTGTAATATTTGGAATTTATCAACAAATATAGTAACCACATTGTAAATAAATAACGCAGAAATAAAAGAAACTGCTTATATATATATAAACTGTACCCAATATTAGAAATACATTTAAATAATATAATAATGCACAATTAATAGAAACATTTCTACTTATTTTTAGATCTCGAGCATCGCAGTGATAATGGTTTGCTTTATAGCTTTTAATTTATACTCTGGAATTTAATCTTGAAGCCTTTTACAAGACTCAGGATTTCTTGATAAATAAGACACGTTTATTTTTCTAAAAGATTAAGACATTTATCCAAAAGAGCCGACCCTTCTTTGAAAGTAATTTTACCTTTTATATAGCCAACAAATGTGTTCAGAACATAGCAGTCTAATAGTTATTTATAAGATACACAGAATATTTCTCTCTAACTAATGCAAAAATGCATTTAAAAATTTTAGTGCATTTAAAATTAATTAAAATTTTTAATAAATTCATCAGATTAGTGAATATTTATTACAGTCAAAATGTGAGTTATCTTGCTTAAAAAAAGATTTTATCTCTTTGTTTACATGTTTGTTTACATCTGAAATATAGTGCGGATTATAGGCGTTTGCGGATTATAGAGTTGCGGATTATAGGCGTTTGCGGATTATAGAGTTGCGGATTAGAGGGAGTGGACTGTAATAACAATGTTTATAATTCTAAATTTGTTTGTTATTCCAAATTAATGTTTATAAAGACGATAATGAATCAAATTTAGTGTTCCAAGAAATAGCAATATTTGTGAAGCACATGTGCTTCTTAACTGCAAAATTCATTGTTTACATCTCAGAAATACATTACATCTTCTGCATTAAAATTTTTTAGTGGCAGGCTTTTGTGATTGAACAAGGACTGCTTGCAGAGTGCTTTTAATGATTTTAGAATATAAAATTATGGCTCTTGAACTACTATTAATCAAATGCAGTAATAGCGATAAAAAAAATCTTTAAATAGTTCATTTTAAAAAAAAAAATACTTTTATTTTCATCAGATATACTGATTATTACTACCATATGTTATATGTAACATATTTATTAGAAAAGTTACAACTATTTTGATGAAGTTTTAAAATGTAAACAAAATGATGCTTAATAAACATGATCAAAAGTACCTCTGGACAAAATCATTGTATTACTTATTTCAAAATTTTTTAATTTAATGATAGCAATTTTTTTATTAAAAAAATCAGAATTATGGAGATAGAGGAAATAATGTTTTGAATTTAACCCTCTAGAGGGTAGCAATATTTCTACAAAATAGATTGCAGGTTCTTCTTAAATGTAAAATTCATTGTTTACATTAAAGAAGCTGTCTGTTATACAGAGAATTGCATTATAAAGGGCTTTCACTGCAACAATGTTTTCATAACAGAATTCTAAAATAAGATTTTAAACATCCAACTATGTAAAATTTAGTGTTTTGGGAAATAACAGATATTTCAACAATATGAATCTGAAATACAGGAGATTTGTAACTGCCAAATCTATTGTTTACATCTCAGAAATAAATCATGTAGATAATTGCATTATAAAGATCTTCAGCAGAATCCCAGAACAAGAGAAATACCCAGTGATTTTTTTGGCACGCATAAACATTCCCATGCAACCCAACTCAAACTAAAATATGGCAACCTGAAAACTGTTGCGATTGGTTTACATTTTTTATTGCTGCCAGACTATCATTTTCTACTATATCATTATTTATGAATCATGTAAATACAATATTTATAAATAACGGCATATTAGAAAACACAGGAAAGCTCATTTTAATGCAACAATCAAAATAAAGTAAAAAAAAAAAAAACAATTTCAACATAAATTAATTGAAAAATGTTATATCTTTTAAACAACTTTTCTAAATCAGAGTAATCATTTAACGATTGAAATTCTGATTTTTCAATAACTTTGAGAAAAAGTCATGTCATTTTAATCTTTAAAAATATCTGCTTACAATAGAGTAAATATTCAACAATTCAAATTCTAATTTATGTATGTATGAACACTTTGCATTTATTAAAACCACAGTAACATCACTGGATATAGCAACTTATTGGAATGATTAATAATGCATGTAATGAACACTGCATGTTCATGAAAATAAACAAAAAATCATTGGATACAGCAATATGAAAAATGCACAAAACTCACAAATATCTTGTCTCGATCACTAAATGCATGCATTAAAGGGCAAAATTAGCACTAGCCACTGGGCATAGGGACACTAAATGATAAAAATTGGCTATTAAGAAATTGTCTGTCAGCGACCACTTTCCTACAAGGTCAAAAAAATTTATTTTTACCTACTATCAGGGATTCTACTTTTTTTGGTTATTTGTATGTTTATATTAAAACAGTAGAAGATCTTTATAACGCAATTCTCCATATAACGCACAACTTCTCAGATGTAAACAATGATTTTTGCAGTTAAAAAGCACCTGCACTTTTACATTGTAACATATTGCTACTCTAGGACTAAATTTGATACATTAGTTCAACTTTATTTTCCAATTTAAGACCTTTTTAGTGAAAAAATGCTATTATTACAATAAACATTTCTGAAAATGTCTAATATAAGGGATGGTTGTGTCAGTTATATTTGGATCATGTTTATAAAGTAAATTTAACAATGTCTGACCTATATTATGCAAAAATTTGTAATTTGGATAACTCTTGGTAACAAGGAATGCAGTATAAAGATATTCTAATGTATTTTGATGTGTTTCAGACATATTTGGCTATGTTTACAAGGTGAATTTAATGATGTGATCCACATAATGCAAAATTCTATATAACGCACAACCTTGCGTTTTTAGGTTTGCGCTATAAAGATCTACTGTATATTTATTTGAGCTATTCCATTTTAGAACACACACAGATGAGTTGCACCCTCAAATGTCAGATTTCATCATCAATGATGTCAATAAAACTAGATTTCCAAATAGGGATAGCCAAAAATACAAAAAGTGAGATTACCAGAAGTAACGATTGATCACCTTGTCAAATTCAAAGTCGCCAAATGTCTCGCCTGTTCTGGTATGCCAGATCTTTATTTCAAATGTCATAACTATTTTCATAAAGTTTTAAAAGCTCTGACCCATTCAGTGATGATGAGAGTTCAGCAGGGTATAAACTGACTCTGGGAACAAACTTTGAGATCAAAATAAAGAATTCGTTTTATAAACTGGTTATTATTGCAGCATAAGGATCCACAATCTTTGGCTTGTTAAAAGTCAGTAACATGACTCTATAATTCGAAAAAGCCTATAATCTGCAATACATTTCGGATATAAACAAACAATTAAATAATAAAATTTTGTATAAATCACCATTGTTGGTGCTGTTTCTTCTAAATATAAACAAACAGTTAAGTATTTTTCTAAGCAAGATAATGCAGATTTTGACTGTAATAAAAATTAGATGATTGAATTTATAAAGAGGATTCTAAGGCATTTCTGCAGTCACTAAAAGATAAATGTTTGATTTATCTTGTAAATAACCATTAGACTGCTATATTCTGAAAACATTCATTGGCAAAGATCGTAGAAAACTAACTTTGAAGCTGAGTATGAAAAAAATCAGTTTATTTTGATTTAAATCATATAATTTTTTTAATTTAAATTAACCTACAACATTATTTTAAGATTTGAAGGCTATAGCATGTCCTTTTCAATAGTTTTAAAAATGCAACTAATATAGAAACTTGAATATATATATATATATTTGGTATTACTTAGTTATCCTGCCTATCAAAAATCTATCGCCAAACTATAAGATCAACTGCCAATAATGGTTGATCGTAAATGTTACATTATTTGACTTTAAGCAAGTTACACGTTTTACATCATCAAGTGATTTTTATTTCGATGTTTTATTTGTATTTTTATTAATGTTATACTAATTTATTTGTTCTTTCGATATTTAAAATAAAAATTATGTCAATTTGTATAATTTGACGAGTGGTTTGGCGATTTATATAGTTCGGTGAAATTGGTCGACAGGATAACTAATTAGTACCATATATTTTTAATGTAGAAGTATTTATACTTCTGTGAAGTGATTGCATCACTTACCTTAAGCCTAAGATGTGTTAAAAGCATTAAAGGTACCAATCATTGCCTTTCTGCTCCAACTCACAAAACAACCCTGCCATTATTACATATTATTTTAATGGCCAAGCAAACTTTAAGATCAAAATAAAGAATTCTTTTTATAAACTGGTTATTCTTGCAGTGTAAGGATACATAATCTTTGGTTAGTTAAAAGTCAATGAGTAAGGCAAACAAGCTTTTGTTACAGAGTAGGAAGAGAATCTAAGACCAATAATCTCTTTAAAAAAAGTGACTGATTTTGAAGGGAAAGGCATTTTAGCTCTCAGATCTCCACCCCCCCCTTTTCCCTTAACAGTCAAGTCAATATACTTTGTTAGGTTCGCAAGACAATATCAACAGTTTAGTTTTTACATAAAATAAACATATCTAGCTCGTTTGTTTTCTTTCAAAGACTTAAAATACATTTTGACTTTAAATAAAGGAGTTAATTCAGCTGTACCGAAGGTACAAAAACAAAGATACCTAAGAAAGTGGCCAGTGTCAAAACAAAGTTGGGTGAGGGAGACATAATATACAAACTAATCAATCATGTATTAGACGACTCTATAATTCGCAAAAGCCTATAATCTGCAATACATTTCAGATGTAAACAAACAATTAAATAATAAAACTTTTTATAAATCACCAGTTTTTGGTGCTGTTTCTTCTAATGTAAACAAACGTTTTTCTAAGTGAGATAATGCAGATTTTGACTGTAATAAAATACTATTAGATGATTGAATCTATAAAGAAAATTTTAAGGCATTTCTACAGTCATTAGAAGGAAATATGTTGTTTATCTTGTAAATAACCATTAGACTGCTATATTCTGAACACACTGATTGGTTAACATGGTTATAGAAAATGAACTTTCAAACAGGGTATGAAAAAAATCAGTTTATTTTGATTTAAATCATATAATTTTTTTTTTAATTTAACCTACAACATTATTTTAAACTTTGAAGGCTATAGTATGTCTTTTTCAATAGTTTTAAAAATGCAATTAATATAGAGGCTTGAATATACATATATTTTTTAACGTATAAATATACTTCTGTAAAATGATTACATCACTTACCTTAAGACTAAGATGTGTTAACACCATTAAAAGGTACCATCCATTGCTTTACTGCTCCAACTCACAAAACAACCCTGCCATTATTATATATTATTTAATTGGACAATTTTATTTCGTGTTTTTTCGCGGCATTTTGATGAAATTCACATTTTTCCTTGATCCTTTGATGAAATTAGTGATATTTTTGCAATTCGTTGACACCCTTTTATGAAATTCTCATTTTTTCTGCAATACCTTGATGAAATTAGTGTTTTTACACGGCCTGTTCACAAAATTTGCATTTTTTCCACGATCCTTTTGCGAAATGTGCATTTTTTTCGCAATCCATTCACAAAATATGCATTTTTGCATGATCGTTTGATGAAATTTGTGTTTTTTTGCGGCATTTTGATGAAATTCGCATTTTTTTCTGAGATCCTTTGACGAAATTCTCATTTTTTCTACAATACTTTGATGATAGTGTTTTTTCATGGCCTGATCACGAAATTTGCATTTTTTCTGTAATCCTTTGATGAAATTAGTGATTTCTTTGCAATTCGTTGACAAAACAAGTGTTTTTTCGTACACTTGACAAATTACACACTTTTCTTGCGATTCTTTGACAAAATTTGTGTTTTTTTTCCAGGATCCCATGATGAAATTTGCGTTTTTGCAGCCTTTTGATGAAATTCACATTTTTTCTGCGATTATTTGTCGAAATTCACATTTTCCACAATCCTTTGACGAAATGCGCATTTTTTCAGCAATCCAATCACGAAATATGCATTTTCTCGCAAACGTTTGACGAAATTCGTGTTTTTTTGCAGCCTTTTGATGAAATTTGCATTTTTCCGCAATCCTTTGACGAAATTAGTGATGTGTTTGCAATTTGTTGACACCCTTTTACAAAATTCTCATTTTTTCTGCAATAGTTTGATGAAATTAGTGTTTTTTCATGGCCTGTTCATGAAATTCACATTTTTTCTGCAATCTGTTGATGAAATTTGTGATTTTTTTTACAATTTGTTGACAAAATTATTTTTTTTTCACACTTTTGACAAATTTCACATTTTTCTTGTGATTCCTTGACAAAATTTACATTTTTTACAGTATCCTATGATGAAATTTGTGTTTTTGCAGCCTTTTGATGAAATTCGCATTTTTTTCTGCGATCCTCGGTTAAAATTCATGATTTTTCTGCGATTATTTAACGAAAATCACATTTTTCATGATCCTGTGACGAAATGTGCATTTATTCCGCGATCCATTCATGAAATATGCGTTTTCTCATGATCGTTTGACAAAATTCGTATGTTTTCACGGCCTTTTGATGAAATTCGCAATCTTTTAACGAAATCAGTGACTTTTTTGCAATTCGTTGACACCCTTTTACAAAATTCTGATTTTTTCTCTGCAATACTTTGCGAAATTAGTGTTTTTTCATGGCCTGTTCACGAAATTCGCATTTTCCCCACGATCCTTTGACAAAATTACTGATTGTTTTGCAATTTGTTGACAAAATTAGTGTTTTTTCCTTGATCCTTTGACGAAATTCCTATTCTTTTGATGAAAATTGTGTTTTCCCACAATACTTAAGACGAAAATTGCATTTTGTGAGATAATTTGACGAAAATAACATATCGCCTGACGAAATTCGCAGTTTTCCTACAATCCTTCAGGCAGAGCAGGCGATAGTTGTGTGGGGGTGGCTATGTTTTCATGCTGTTCAGTTCAATACATGGGCTAAATGTGTGGTAGGTAACAGGAAAGAAAAGGTCGAAAGAGAAAGGGAGAGAAATTAACTCAATTTGGTACTGTTTGTACTCACATTTTTGTTGCATTTGATACCGCCACCTCCCACCCTCCTAAAAATGTCAAAAAATTTTAATGCAGATTTGCACCGATCCCAGGGATGATAAAATTCAATGTGCTGAAAAAGCAGAATTCCACATTTTTATACGTAAAAGTAACATATCAGCGACATTTTTCATGTGAACATTGCATGAAGTTTTGGATCCCCCCCCCCCCCTGACATACTGTCAAAACTCGCAAGGGTTTTTTTCCTTGTGATGTTCCTCCCACTACCGAGAACGTTGCGGGTTTTTTATAATCAACTGATTAATTTTGTTTTTTTGCTACTTTTTATGTTAATGTGGTGATCTTTCAAATGCTATCACCCAACGGGCGATAAACGCATCTGTCTGTAAGCGCAGTGTTGAATTCGGACACTTTTCTCCGGGGTGGCTTTGTACAGTTCCGGTGTGGGGGGGTGGGGGGGATTGCGGTTTTTTACCATTGAAAACACAAAATCTTAAATTTTCCGGGGAGGGAATCTCATTGCTCCGGGGGGAATGTCCCCCCCCCCGGACCACCCCCTGAAATCAACACTGTGTAAGTGGCACGGCAACCCTCCAGTGTACAGGTGGAATTCAAAAAAAGAGTTTTTGTAGTTTGAATATGCAGAATGTTAAAGAATAGTGAATAGTTTAATGAAAGCAGAATAAAAACTTAATATTTAAATTAAGATGCGAGTCAGATTAATATTACGAAGTAGTTGCTGGGTTATTACTTTATTAGTTTATACAAAGTCTAATTATCATGACAGCTACAATGCAGCTGCTAATGTAATTTTGTGAAACCGATCTTTTCTAAAAAATAACATGTTCTGAATTGTTCTTATTTACAATAATACTTGATTACCACAAATACCGGGAGCTGGCTACTTTTATATTTTTAAAAAGTAAATTATTTAAAGCTATCTTTTAAGCATATTAGCTTTAAAATTAAATAAAAACAAGTATCTTACTTTTGCAAAAAAGCTGTTTTATCTTATTTATCTACAAACTTTAATTACTAAATAAGGAAAAGTATCATGATGAAAATTTTTACTTTTAGGAGCTCAACACAAACACAACCAGTCAGGATAAAATGGTTCGTTTTGAGTTAATCGTGATAATTTAAGTATATAAAGTACAATTTAATATCAGTCAAAAATATGTCCAAGACTGAAATCAGACCTGAGACTGAATGTCTTGCAACCATGGCTGTAATCAATTAGCCTAAAAGAAATGCTTCAGGTTTTATTTTGTTTTTTATTTTCTCCTGTTTTTCTTTTGTTACAGAGATAAACGGTAATAAGAATTTTTTTTTTCCCCATTAGGTTTAATTTTACAAAAATAAAATACTAGGATGCTTTAATTTTTGAAGCTGAAAAGAGATATACATATATATAAAAGAAAAAAAAATCAGCAAAAGATACCCATATTTCGAAAAAGAGGTCATTTTAAGTCAATTTTCGTTTATAATGTTATTAGAAACGATTCGCAAATGAATCATTTTATAAACGTGATTGGAAATCTGAATTTTGATTTCGTCATACCTTTTATTTAAATTGTGCGTTCTTTAAAAATGAAAGATTTTGTTTAATTTCTTTAAAAGAAAACCCAAAATTAAATTGGTAATTATCTGTATTACACTCACATGTAACAAGTAATACCTATGCCACACATGAGTGTTATTTTGTAAGAACAACAGTTATAATAAGTATTGATGAAAATAACAACAATTCAGAACATTATATTAATTAGAAAGGATCGGTTACAAATAATTACATTAGATGCTGTCTGGATAATTAGAAATTGTGCTCACTTTCTTCTTTTCAAGATTTTTGATATTTAATTTCTTATTTCTTCAGTCAACTTTGCGGCGTAGTGATACATGGCGAAGTCTTATGGCGGACGCGATGAATTTTCATTTCGATATGAGCATTTTCGATAAATATCGAATTTCGATACGAGAATTTTCGAAAAAATGGGAAATATTTTCTCCTTAAAAATTGTTTCCTTACTATGAATAACAATGAAATAAAATACATATAATTATAAAATACTACTCCATATAAAAAAATCAATCTAAGTATTTTAAAGCACATAATAAACTGTTTTTGTAGTTTAAAAAAAGATTTATTGCCAATATTCAGATTTTAAACTGTGACCTTATTTGCACAAAACCGGATTGCAACGTTGTGTCTGCTAGCCCATAGAATAACATGTAATCCGCGATCCTAAGAAGTCCAATTTTTTATGCGGATTACATAAAAATTAAGAGTTTTCCTAGATACTAGGTTAGTCTTATCCACTTCATCAAAAACGGATTCCTTTTGTATATTAATGTTTTTAAAAAAATCTAGACCGTTTCGGAGAAAAAAAAAAGACAAACTTACACCATCGAAATTGCTTTCAAAATGGGTTTTCAGATCTCAAAATATACTGCTCTTAGAATTGTAAAAATTTCAGAATAGGATTAGACTGCATATATAAGACTGTTTTAAAAAAATCAGAACAATAGGACCTATATTTGCTGAGTTATTAACAGGCGGCTTTTCGCGTTTTCTTTGATGTCGAGTTAGCTGTATATATGAGTTCCGCCATCTACGAATTCTACGATACGATTTTAGGCTTAAGGCTGCGTCACTCGGAATACTATCGTCTTCCATGATGGGAAAATGTTACGTTATTCTCTATGAAAATGATGAACTTTTGTATTTTTAAGCAAAATATTTCAATAAAATAAATAAAATAAATGAAATATTGCCTATTTTTATTTCTGGGCTAAAATCCTTCTATATGCAAAGATACAAATGCATTAATTCATCTGTTTTGAAGTTGGCTTTACTCAAGCATTATACACGCAAAATACGTTGCTAGGCAACAGAGAAAGAAAAGGAAAAAAATGAAATATGCATTATGTCAAATTGATAAAACAAAATCATTTATATTATAGGAAAACATGCATAAAATTCCCCCAATATTATAAACCTAAATAAAAAAATCTCGCAAATATATTGACATAATTTATTGGAATAATTTAATAAATTTCAGCATCAAAAATTTACCATTTAAATCCATTTTTCATATGAGCCATTTCTTTCAACAAATGAAAATCTGAAAATCGTCTGACTTGCCATTGAAAAGCATTATACAGCAAAATAAAATGTTCCATATTTCCCGAACGAATGAACCAAATTTAACCAAAAACTATACAGCTACGTCCGGGTTCCTCCTCAACATGCCCAGAGAATTTCAAGCCGATCGGATGCTTTTTGCGGCAGTTATCGCGGAACAGACAGACAGACTAACAGAAACCAAAACTTTTCGTGTCTCCACAGTAAGCCTTCACTGACGTTTCGGCAACTAGTAATACGAAAATCCCGCAGATGTCGCTGTGATCGACACTTGAAATTTTAGCAGTATCGTCGCACATTTAAGGGATACAAATTTTTAGAACTGTTTGGATGGCATATTTCCTCACTTGGTATTCTAGGCGCTGTAGTGTAAACTACAGCGCCTAGAAGATACAGTGTGGAAAACGGCTATTCCTATAATGCTTTAAAAAGTGCTAAAAACGTGTATCAAGCAGGACGGTCGTTCTGCCAAGCCAAGCTGAAAAAAAATACTAACCTCGCCAAACAAACAAACGCCAAGAATAAAACGCAAGACACCGTAACTGCTTATTATACTGATGACAACTTCTCCATGTTAAATCAACCAAACATGCCAGCGTAAAATTTCCCATATCAAAAGAACCAATCATCGCAGAAAAATAAAACCAAAACCAGAAGGACCTAATGGTAAAGATCTTCAATTTGAGACCAAATGCATCCTCATAAATTAATTATAAACAGAGATATAGATTTTTTTAAAATAACGTCGAGATACTGAAAATGACCGATTTATTTTCTTCGTCACAATCTATGGTTCAATCAAGGTAGAGACTTAAATAATGGACATAAAAAAGTAAGGATTGCATTTTTGGACAGATATTTACTCAATCTACGTGCTTTTGTAAAATTCAGCTTTAAAAACACAAATTTTCTATTCCTAATTAGCGAAAAACTGTTAATTAATTCTAAAGTTTATAAATTATGCCAAACAGCGATAAACCCGCCAAATCATTTTAGAAGTCTTTTAAAATTTTTACATTATCCTTTTGCATTGATTTCATCGAAGAAAACTATGACGGAGATCCAGATAGATTTTTCGCTGTTAGCGAAATGAGTTTGACCAACCAGAAGCCAGAATGTTTGAGAATTTTTGCTGCTTCTGGATCCCGGCCTATGTCATAAAAGTTTTGAGTCATTTTCTTAGCGCCATGGATGAAGTGCAATGTTTACAGAAATTTAGGCTGGGATCCAGATGGATTTTTCGCTGTTAGCGAAACGAGATTCACCAATCAATAGCCTGCATTGCTGCAAACAGCGAAAAGTTCGCAAAAGTGCAAGCTTCTGATTAATGAATCTCGTTTCGCTAACAGCGAAAAATCTATCTAGATTGCGGCCAATTATGTTGAACACAATTTTGCATTTCCAAATCCAGGAAGGGTATTGATGTCATAACAACAGTGCGTATTCGCAACTATTTAAGGCATTGATTCTGAACTCCTTTGCTATACATTTCAATATTAAAGAAGTTGTTGTTTCAATAGTTTTAGTACTTTTCTCTATTGCTCACTCTAAAACACGAATATCGAAATTTAACCAAAAGCGCTCAGAAACTATAGCGCCTAGAATATACAGTGTTGAAATCGGCTAACCCTGTAATACATAAAAAAGCGCTAAAATTTTGTATCCCTTAAATGTGCAATGATACTGCTGTAATATGCAGATCGCAGCGACATCTGCAGGATATTTTCTACAACTGCAAGAAATTGCTAGTCTATACAATGTAATAATAGTAATACGAAAATCCCACAGATGTTGCTGCGATCGACACTTGAAATTTTAGCAGTATCGTCGCACATTTAAGGGATACAAATTTTTAGAACTGTTTGGATAGCATATTTCCACACTAGGTATTCTAGGCGCTGTATCAGAAACAACACCATAACAGAGAGCCTTTATACATAAGAGTGTTGATATATGCACAGGAGGCATGCTCATTTCAAGCTTTTGTCGAAAGTACGGCAACCCGCTTTCTTGAATAGAGGATATTCAATCTACGTTATGATCACATGGTCAAGGCAAGAACGTCTAGCGTAAAGAAGGGAAGGCTCCGTCTACGTAATGTAAATCCCCGCTAGCCAATGAAACAGTTCATGGGAGAAAGCAGTAGTACACTGTTAAAAATATCGTGAAAAATTACCTCTGTTTTTAAAGGCTATCTGTATTCTGACCAATGAGAACGCTTCATAGGCGTTTATGTAGCGTTCTCATTTGTCAGAAAATAGAGAACCTGTAAGAACCGAGGTAATTTTTCACGATATTTTTAACAATGTAGTTTCCTGTTTCCCTTCTTATCAGTTAGAAATTCTTTGGGTAAATTATCGGTACCACGTGACTTTTTCAGCCTCGAACCCATATTTGGAATATCCTCCATTAGAAGACACGCGCATGGACGATCTCTATTAGACTAGGGAAATAATTCAGCATGCATTAACCTGACAATAATGGCATGCTCGCAAAGAACTTTAACGATTTGTTTTTATCACTTTTACCAATAAACATTTATTGGCCGTATGTCGCTACTTCGTTATAGAGACACACTTGTTCCGAATTAGATCCCGGCCTTAATGTATCAAAATACGGAGTTTGCTTTCTGTACTATTCCTGAGCTCAGTTATGGCGTCTAGAAATATAGGTCGGGATCCAGGTACAATTTTGCAAACAGTGAAAAGTTAGCAAAAATTCTGCCTTCTGATTGGTCAATCTCGTTACGATAACACAGAAAAATCTACCTAGATCACGGTCATAGTGTGGAAACCGGCTATTCCAGTAATTCTTTAAAAAGTGCTAAAAATTGAATCCCATAAATATTGAAAAACAATGACAAATGTCGATAGCAGCAACATTTTCTAGATCTTCTCTGAGCGAAACGTTTTCTTTTGAAATAGTTATGTTGGAATTACCATATGTCGCTATAATCGACATTCGTCGTTCAGCCTCGTTCAACATTTATGGGATACAATTTTTAGCACTTTTTTAATAAGCCGATTTTTAAACTATATCTTCTAGAAACTATAGCTCCGTTATAGCGTCTACATTATATGTTGTAGAAATCGACTATCCCAGCAATACTTAAAAAAGCGCGGAAGTATTGAATCCCTTAAATGTACAACGATGTCGAATTCCAAACAGTCATTTGCATCGACATCTGCATTATATTTTTTAAAGAAGAAAGAGACATGTGTAATGCACCGCTACAGCGTCTAGAATACATAATGTGGAAATTTGCTATCCAAGAACCGCTAAAAAGTTTATGCCTTAAATGTGCACTGACGCTGAAATCCTGGGAGATTATCGCAGCGACATCTGCTATATATTTTCAAATTTCAAAGTAAACATCGTATTATTACAGCGGGTTTGACGCCAAGCACACAGGTCAAATGTAAGTTAATAAAACGTTTAAAAAAAATGTTACAGCGTATAGACCAAATTGTCTTGAAGTTTTGGGAAATATCCTGCAGATATCGCTGTGATCGACTGATTGGATTTCCACACTATATATTCTAGACGCTGTAGCGCCGCGGTAGCCTGTCCTTTTTCGTTTACCTCGAAGTAGATGACGTTATTTGAAGCTGTTCCTAAGTGTGGCCAGCTCATCACGTCACACGGAGTTGATTATCTGTACACGGCAATGGACACAAAAAAAAAATCGGCGCACCGCTTTGTACTAATCATCGTGTAAAGATGATCCAACTCCGTGTGACTTTTAAACGTCATGAACTGGCCTATTATGTCATTGGTCACGCTAATACCCTCCCCCTTGCGTCCGCCATATATAGCTGCATCTTGCACTGGAGACTGCTAAATGGGCTGCTATCGGTCAAAATCAAGAGAGAAAAGGGCAGAAGAGGGGGAAAGAACTCGTTTTTTTATGTAGTTTTTCACACGGGAAGATTGACATGTCTGCTCCTCTCCTTTCATAGCTTCATGGTGGTGAAATAAACAAACGCCCCCTAAATATTTGAGAAAGTCTTGACACGCGTCACAAAAACATCACACAAAGCAGGCAAAGCAAAGGAACAAAATCATTCATTGGCTCGTGGATATGAACGAGCCAATGAATGATTTTTCTTCTTTGTTTTGCCTGCTTTGTGTGATATTTTCCTGACTTGTCAAGGCTTTCTCGAATATTTAAAGGATGTTGAATAGGCCGTAATATGTTTGCATTATTAAGAATTTTGAACTTCTAGTTTTGGCTACAGACAGATAAATTAAGAAATTCTTTTATTTTGAAGAAAAAAAAAACAAATTGATTTTTACTGCTTTAACTAATTAATTAACCCCCTCCGAAAAAAGAGAATCATAAGATGAAACCTGAAGTTACTTCAACTTTATTTTAAGACACAAATTTCTAGGCACTCATTTCCATAAATTAAAAGCATAAAATATTTGCTTTAGCAACAATTTCGAATTTCCGATCTTAACAATGTACTTGTGTGCTTAGAAAATTGTGTAAAATATGGAAAGATGGCCGCCAAGCCCATCATGCATAATTAAAAAAAAATTAATTTTCAGAAACACGTTATGATGTATTTAGTAAAGGAGAAAAGGCTTTCTATCAACGCATACTTAGGTACTCGACTTACATATGGTAAATTTTTAATAAAAAATGTTAAATAAGTACCATAATATTATCTTGGAAATTTGATATCACACTATTTTTTAGCCACAACTTTCCCCTTTTTTCTTTTCTTTTTTTTTTTTGCTTGGCTTTTTTTTTACTTTTGAAAAGTTGTTTTTTAGTAGATCCAATAAATCTCCAGCAATGCTCAGCGGCAATATGCTGATACGAGCGCCATCTCGTAACTCTTTTCAATATAAACCCTGTGTTTTCAAAAATTATAGAATGTTAAATATCGGAAACTATAAATATAAGATATTTTAGTCTGTTATAAGCTAATTTAGTTAAGGAATGACGTGAAATAGGTTAAAGAGTCTCTTTTAGAAACTATCGTTTGTAAATCACTACGATGGCGCTACGATCGACATCTTGTTATTCAGCATCGTTGTACATTTATGGGATTCAATTATTTAGCACTATTTTGTAGCTGTTTTCCACACTGTATCTCCTAGGCGCTGTAGTTTACACTATGAAGCCGGTTCTTGCTCAAATTAAAATGACCTCATTTGACCCCAACAAGACCACGGATTAAGGACCAAGATGGAACATTTACGGCAAAATCTGTAAGGGCAACAGTACTAGTGTCACTACTGACAAGGGGGAAGAATTAACAAGCCTCCGAAATTTTCCTATGTTGAAGAAATATGATGACGCTCTATGTTTTGCATATCTATTCTTTCCTAAACGAAGCAAGAGGCAGACGATATTGTATTTATTATTTATGCTTGATTTATTCAGCTGCTTTTTTTTTTATCATACTTGTTCGATGATAATTAGAGTAATAATATAAAAGAAAAATCCTAGCAAATTCTGTTAAGAACGTAAATATGTAAGTTTATGCGATTAAATTGTAAAAAATCAAATTCAGGTATTGTGTTAATTTATTCCCCTCGAATAAAACTTTATCGAGTGTCATGTCAGTACCCCTATTTATTTTTAACTTTTAGATTTATATAATTCTAAAAATTTGTCGAAATGAATTTTTTCCCATCTGTAATTTTATTATTATTTCTTATATGTTAATAGTATAAATATTATTCAATTGATTGTACATTATTTACATTAAAAACAATATTTTTATTCTATCTGTAAGAAAGTGAAAAAGCGTAAATTTTAAAAGATTATTGTAACGATTGTTTAATACTTTAAACTTTATAAGTTAATAAAACATCGCCTATAAAAATTTTCCTACCGAATGAGAATATGAAATTTTCTGGGATTTGTAGAGCATAGAAGAGACATTAGATATATAAAATAGAATATCTATTCTCGGCCGTATTCTCCCCTTATTCCGGAGCGGAACGGAATCGGAATTCAGTTCACCCGGAATATGGCGATTATTCAGGAGCGAATGGAAAGAGCGATTCTCCCCTAGCCAGATTCCGGATTCGGAATAATCGATATTTATTCCGTGGCTTTTGAAAGGAAGTGACATCACAAATTCCTTTGAAGTGTGGTGAACCAATCAGAATGAAAATATACGTCACGTTTTTTGTTTGTTTGTTTTTTTTTTCCGCTTAGCTGATGGCTTTGGCTAGCGAGGAGCTTTTAATCAGAATAATAATTTTCGAATAAATTTGCGTAACTGAGTGAATACCTAAAGAAAAATAACATACTTTTCAGTGCTGTATGAAATATTTTTAAAAAAGATTGAGGGTGTTGGGGGATCGCTCGCTGAAAAATAAAATATTACTATTGTTTTTGTTTTTCTATTTTTAACTTTCAGTAGTTTTTTTTTTTCCTGGTGTAGTTATTCTTACGTTAAAGATGAAATATTTAAATCGGATGAATTAAGTATCAATGATTAATCATACACTGATTTATTTGTTATAATTTTTATTAATTTTGTATTTTGATTGACAAATAATTCATGATATTGGATATACAAAATTTCAACTTAAATTTGAAATCTATTTTACTATTAGCATACTTTTGTAGAATATTAGTGTATGTCATCTTGATGCACATTTCTCATAGAAATAACATACAGATGCGGATAATGTAGGATTAAATATATGATTAAGTATACACATTGTAGGATTAAATATATGTTCTGTGTAATATTAAAAAAATTTGTATTCTAGATTACATATATCCTTCATTTTTTGTATTTGTAGTTTTTCAAATTCCATAACACATTTTATTCTTGCTAATGCAATTGTAATCATCTGTAATACAATGGTGCAGTTAAGTTCTTCGCTTGATGGCAGTTACGAATCATAAAAGGAATAATTTCTTCTTTTTTTTTGTTTATAAAATAGGTTTAGTAAGTACAGGAATGTGTAAAAACTAATGTAATGCCCAAGTAGTCAAAATAAATTTCATTGAGCAGTTTTAAGGTTTCATAATAGGAGACCAATTTTAATCATCAGAATAAAAAGCGAGAAACTGTGGTAACAGATATACACAGGCCTTGCTGCTAATGTTTCTCATCCTCTTTCATGAATTTTGTAAAAAAAGAACTTCTATTTTGCAATCTAGAAACAGTTGCATTCTAAAATATTTTTATCTCTTCAGACTTTTATTATTTTGATTTTTACACATCATGCATTGTTATTCACTTTAATGCAAGTTCCATCATATCAGGTTTTAGGTACTCCAGGAAGGGATGCCTATACAATATAGATAGCACCATACATAATTTTGCTTAGAATTATTATTTAGATACACATATATATTATTTTTTTGTTCAATGTAAGTTCGTGTGTGTGTGTGTATATACATTTGATATGTATATATTGTGCGTGTGTGTCTGTGTCATAGCTTTCTTCAGGTATGGCAATTTTTTGCAAAGCCAAAAATTTGCAAACAATATCTATCGACTTTGTAATATACCAAATGTTTACATTAAAGATCCTGTCTTGGCAAAATATGTCAACCTGTGTTCTAATTGGGAACAAAGCATCTCATTGGCAATTGTTAGTTGCACTTTTTTAAATATATTTATTTACTGTTTGGTTGAAAATTAGCTATATTAAATGAGAATTTTTTTTTTTTTTTTTTTATCATCCAAGTTTTTTTTTCCTTCTTTATAATAAAAACAAAAACTGAATACAATTACAACTGATAAAACTTTAATAAAAACTTATATTTATCCTATAAAAGTTTATTAGTAAAAAGTTGTTCCTTTATGGATACTCAGATATAGATATTGTCCATGTAAATAAAGAATAGTATGGTAATACTCTTGACTTAAATATAAAAAAACCTGACCCTTATTTAATATAATAATTCAGTACTTCTTAGTTATTCCATCAACTAATTTCGCCAAATTATATAAATCGCCAAACCACTCGCCAAATTATACACATTGACATAATTTTTATTTTAAATAACAAAAGAGCAAATAAATTAGTAAAACATTTAAAACATCAAATTAATGGTTTTATTGGCCATTATTGGCATTTAATCTTACAATTAATTAATGGCAAACCATCATTGGCATTTAATCTTACAATTTGGAAACAGTAATTTGGTTGACGGGATAACTAAAAAGTACCAATAATTCTCATTACTGAAAAAAAAAAGACATTAATAGTCAAAACTCAATCATTGCTCCCCCCCCCCCCCCCCACCTCCTTTTTTTTTTTTTTTTTTTTTTTTTTCATTGCAGCAGAATAGAGAAAAAAATATTTTGAGGATTAAATTAGATATTAAGATTAGATAATTAGTTCTGATTAATTCAAGGACAACAATGATTTGATTGTAAAAAATTATGATAATCAATATTTTACATGTAACTCATGTTACTTTTCACATTAGAATTTATTGAAGTGACTATTAAGCTTTATTATAATTTAAAGTTTTTATCATTTTGAGTTGAAAAAAAAAACTATTTTAAGATTAAAATATAATTTTATAAATGCTGAATTTTTATCTTTTTTTTTTTTTTTTTTATTGTCATTAAAATTGCTTGCTATTAATTTAAAATTCTTCATGTTTTTAAAGCAATAAAACTACTTTATTTTTTTTTTTTACTTTTCTTTCTTTTTTTTGGAGGGGGGGGGGGGGGGGAGCTTATTTACAATACTGCCTTATTAACTAATAAATTCATTGAAGATGGAAAATAAAGATGATTTCTAAAATTTCATCGCAAGTAATATTTTTGTAAAAAATAAAAATATTTCATTTAAAAAAATCTGAACAACTTTATATGAGAGCATACATTATATGAACATTATGTGCACTGTTACTCTATGACCATTAGAGCAAATTTTCAGAAATACTTACAATTATTTTATTACAAAATATAAATAGGATAAAATAGATAGTATAACAAGTTAAATACCATCGTGTTCTACTCACATAAAATGTATCTAATTTGTAACAAAAAACACTTTACTTGTCTATATAATATATCAAAATTTTGTAACAAATTAGATATATTTTATGTGAATGATACATAATGGTATTTAACTTTTTATGTAATGTTTTATCCTAATAATAAAATAATTGGAAATATTTCTGAAAATTTACTCTAATGGTCACAAGAGTAATGAATGGATGTACCTGCATACTTAGCTTTTTGTATCATCAGCTTTTCTTTTTATAAACTCTTACCTTATAGCTCTATGATGGTATACATTCCTCAGATTTTTCTGTAACGTACAGCGTAGCAAACCACTGTATCTTAGTAATTTTTCAGAGAAACTCGAAGATGTTAAAATATCTGTCAGATACTCATCACAAAATAATTTCATTTTGTTTACATGTACATACAACAGGTTTATTAAGTACATGGACATGTAAAAACTAACATAATGAAAAGCCCAACTAGTCAAGACAGCATTTTGTATTCAATGTATGCACTGGAAATTTATTATAATATTGTATAGTAGTATCTACGTGAACATTAATTTTCTTTAATTTAACTTTCATTTGATAAATCTAGATATTGATGTATTTTAATAAACATTTTGGTTATATATATATATATATATCATCAAATTATCAGCACATTAAAAAAATGAGCTTTTTATAGCAGTCTTGGAAGCACTGACTTTACAACTTAGTTATTCAGTCATTCAAATTAGTTATGATTTTAATTTGTTTAACGATTAATAAAATCATATATATTATTATCTAAGTCATTTAAAAGCACCGGTGCAGCCAGAGGAAAGGATGATTTAGAAATTACTCCCCCCCTCCAAAGCTCTAATGACTGGTAAAATAAATAAAAATACTTTTGTATTATGATTATTATGTGACATGTAAAAAACAATGGAAAGCACAGCATGTATTATTAATTTAACACATAGCTATTTATAGATTTCAAAATAAAACTTCCTTTCTTCAGGGCTAAAGTGAATAAATAGCAATAGCAGAAATATGCATTCTTTGTGTACATGTTACACGAATATTCCCCCCCCCCCCCTCTTTCTTACAAAAAAATAAATTCTACTGAAAAAGGGAATAATCCTTTTATCATGTCTTGAAATGTTGCATGCTATATTAATTATGTCTGTTATTTCTTTTCTTTAAATTAGTTTCTATACATCGTATCTATAATAAAAAAAAAAACTCTTTTTTATATATATGTATTCCTAATTAGAAGAACAAATATTTAGAGTTGATAATACAAGTCATGTTAAACAATTTTTAAATAGGAAATTAGGGTTACAATATATTTTTAATCAAGAACTCAGGGTGTTTCTCTTAACCCTCTCGGCACCATTTTTTTTTTTTCCAATTTTGGGAAAAATTACTTTTACTGTAACAAAATTAAAAGTAGCTATCGAAATCACAGAAGTTACAGTTTACTGAAATTTAACGAATGTAGTTATGTTGCACGTTTTTCATATAAAAATAGTCTAAGGAAGAATTTTTTAAGACATTTGGAAAATGTCGTATTACAACCAGATTAAAGAAACATAAAAAATTTAGTAGTATTTTTTATTTCTTATCACAAATTACTAATTCGAAAAAGGAGTCCCTAATTTAAATTTAAAGAGTGAAACATATGTTTGAAATTAAAAGAAACACCAACGGTTTACTAATAATTAATAAAACTTTTATTAATATTATTATTATTAAATGCTGAAGCATAAGTAAAGTCATAATAGTAAATGTATCAACATATGCTATAGCTATTAGGTGCTGGAATTAACAAAAATATTTTTTTTCTTTCAAATATTGCAATTCAAAGTAGGAGCCTCATATGAGGATCAGGGTGACGAGAAGGTTAAAGTCAAATTTGGATTTTTGTTCATAGTTTTAAAAATATAGTTCAGCAAAATATTCAACAATTAACAGATTGCTTTCTGCAAATGGAATGACATCATGGAATGTGCATTACAATTTAATCTGCGATATCAGAAGTATTGTCAGCCGCATTCTAAATTATAGAAGCCCTAGTTCAATTGTTGTTTGTAATTTGTGTACAAACGATGGTCATTTCCAATGTTACTGCTGATGTGTTTTTGTTCCACATTTTTTTTAATCTTATGGTGAAGAATGGGCTTGCTTTTTTTTTTATATATAAATTCTTGGGATAACTATGTGGTATATTAATTATGGCTTTTAATACTTTTCTTTACATTAATTTTTATCGTCTCAAATAGTCAACATAAAAATTACATTTTTGAACAATTAAACAATTTTTTTTTTAAATAAATTGATGAAAAACCTTTCCTGGAGAAAAATCCTAGGCTATGTAATTGTTATGACGATGCATATTTTTTAACCCCTTCAGGACGAGCGTCTTTTACAGAATTTTTAATCTTTAATCACCGGTTTTTTAAACCAGAAATTTTTGCCTAATTGAATGGGCAAAATGCTCGTATTAAATAAGACAAAATTTACAATAAAAATTTACTGATGAGAATAATCCCCGATTCTGAGCACCTTACGCGGCACGAATACCGGTCGCTTGTCCCCAAGGGGTTAAATACATAATCATACTATATTTTTACTTGTAGTCATCTATGAGTACATAGATATTGGTAAATATAAATACAGTAGAATCCTGATAATCCGAAATTCCGGTTAATACGAACCGATTTTATATTCGAAAATTACTGGATTTGAAGTATACCGGATTATGAAATTTCTATATTTATACTCTGAATTACAGAATGAATATCATGTAGAAGATAGAATTAAACAAAAAAAGGCAGTAAAGCATGTTTTTCATTCTTTAAATAGCTTGAAAAGAATTTTAAAAAATACTGAATAATGTAAAAGTACAATATATGTAAGCGAATATAAAATAAAAACGTGCACTGTAGGTCTACTCGTAGAAGCCGTTGTAAAAGAAATCTTGAATATCAGTTTGTTTGCTAGTCATTATAAAATTCTTTTCTAAAATGCAAAAAGTATTTAATTCAGATGATAAAAATATATTTTTCCTTTCAACAGTTTTGTTTCGCAAATTATTTACAGAAATGTTTTTTCTTCCTTCTTACTCGACATGGTGACTCAGGTATTTATAGAATCGCGATTTTGAACCATTTGTAATGAGTTGTTACATAATTCCTCATTCTGAAGTTTCATTGGATTATTATAGACATCAGGAGTGATTAAACAAATAATACTATTCTTTTCCAAAAGTCATGCCGTACCTTAGGATTCCGGATTACAGGATGTTTACTGTACTACTACTTATAACTTTTTTAGCACGCATTTTTATTTTGCTTCTATTTTTATCGAAATTTTGGGTAATCCGAATTTTTTGTAATACGAACAGCCACTGGTCCCAATTAGTTTGGATTAGCGAGGTTCTACTGTATTTAATTAATATCAATACTTAACTTGAAAAAAAAATCTGATTTTCAATCTTGATTTAAGGTACTGAATGTCTATCTAGAGTTATAGGTTTCCAAAACAAACCTTTAATTTGATGACATTAAGAAGCATAATTTAATTTTGGTACTTTTTGGTTAGCCGGGCGCCCGTGTTATATATACATATGTATGTATATCTACATATACATACATATGTATATATACACATATATATATATATGTATACATATAGCTTCTATATATGTATTATGTATAAATATATATGTATATATAGGTATACATACATATGTATATATAACACTAGCGCCCGGCTAACCGAAAAGTACCATAATTTTTTATAATTAATGAAATTATAATTAGTAATTATAAAACAAAAACTGCAAATGTCAATTCATTAGTTAATAGCAGAAATGGCAGTATCTGCTCTTATTGCACTTGTACTTTGTAAAATAATTGACCGCATAAATCTAAAATTATACACATACATGTATATGTTAACAAAAAAAATTATGAAAATTATACCCAGGGTGGGTCCGTAAATATATTTTTGAATATATCAAAAATATCCGATATTTTTTATGTATATCTAATGTTTTCAAAATAGTCGACTTATTGTTGATAAATACTTTTAAAAGTAATATAAATTAGAAACTGAAAAATATTGCACTTAATATGAAAACTTTATAAATCGATATTCTAAAGGTGATTTCCCTTTTTTTCCTCACTTACAACAAAATTGAAGTATTTTTCAAGGGACATTATTCTTTGAAAAAATAAGAGTATAATATACAATTAGTGTGAATAGCCTGTGAGCTCAGTGTCATCAATTTAACCGAGCACATTTCTTTTTATTTTTTATAAGGGTAGTTTCATTTTCAGAACTGGTTCCACAAGTGAATTTATCCTTATATATAAAAAAAGTAAATCAAAAAACTACAAATGTATAATAAAAGTTGAGAAATCTGTAAACTATCCTCTCATAAGAATAACATTAGCTTGAGTGTTTCTGTCCGTGACTAGTGTAGGCTCTTAAGAGGCTACTTCAGTTATGAGAAAAAATGAGAACATTAATGTTAATCCTATGGGGGCATTATTTTCAAATTACTCCCTTTGATTTTAATATTTTTGAATAATTGTTTTGCATAGGATTGCTGAGGACGATCTCTAACTGCGCTAGTTTTTACTTTTTCAATTTTGGTTACAGTTTTCTTTTTCTTTTTTTTGGTATTAGGATAGTTTCAATTTCAGAATCGGTTCCAAAAGTGAAAGTGGCCTAATTAAAAATACCTGTAAAATAAATCAAAAAATGGTCTTTGTTGTGTAGATCTACCTCAGCTATCCATTGCAATAATAAAAAAAAATCATTTAAAAATATTCAAATGCAAATGAGATATCTTAAAAAAATTCTCCCATTGGATTAACATTAGCAAATGGGTGATTTCACGTGATTGAAGTAACCTTTTTAAGAGTCCACACTAGTCACAGGAAAAAGGAAAATGTTAAATCTATGGGGGCATTATTTTCAAAAATAGCTGAGGACGATCTATAACCAGGCTAGTTTTTATTTTTTCAAGTTTGGTTTCAGATTTAAAAACGATTACTTTCACTTTTGGAACCGGTTCTGAAATTGAAACTATCCTAATAAAATAAAATTAAATTAAAAAAAACTATAACCAAAATCAAAAAAGTAAAAACTAGCCTGTTATAGATCGTCCTCAACTACCCTATGCCCAAAAATATTAAAATTCAAATGAGAAATTTGAAAATAAAGACCCCATATAAACATTAGTGTTTTCCTTTCTTCCCGTGATAGTGTGAGCTCTTAAGAAGCTACTTCAGCCACACGAAAACACCTGTTTGCTAATGTTAATCCAATGGGAGAAATTTCAGATATCTCGTTTGCATTTGAAAGCTGAGGTAGATCTATACAACATAGACCATTTTTCGATTTTGTTTACAAGTATTTTATATTAGGCCACTTTCACTTTCAGAACCGCTTTCAGAAATGAAAGCCTCTTCATAAGAAAAACCTGCAATCAATATAGCAAAAGTAAAAAACAGCCTTTGTGGAGATTTACCTCAGCTATCCAAAAATAAATAAATAATAATAATTTTAAAATGTTCAAATGCAAACGAGGTATCTTAAAAAAATTCTCCCATTGGATTAACATTAGTGAACGGGTGTTTTCATGGGACTGAAATAGCCTCTTGCTATGCTTATGTTTTACATATAAAAATTAAATGCAACTGATGTTAAAGTAAGTAAGTACATAAATTAATTAATTATTCATATTTTAAATTTGCAAAAGAATTTTTAAAAAGTGGAAAAGGGAGGGGGAGCAATAGTTGAGTGATACATACTCATATATATCTGTAAAATACAGTTAAATATTAAAATTTATTATTTAAATTCAATGCAAAAAATACCAATTTAAAAAAACAAGAAACACTTACCAAATATTTAATCTTTGTAACTGTAAACAAAGAAGATAAATTTTAAATTATATACAATAGCACGATTAAAATTCCAATAATAAATGCTTTTTTTAGTCTTATTTCTTACTTGAACAGGAGTTTGGTGACGATCCTTAAACATCCTTGGCTTAAAAACAACTTGCAAGCAGCCAAAAGTCATAAATCAATGTTGTCCATTGGCATCAAAACTCCGCACTTTCCAAATTTCAATCTAGCTGGATACACACTCAAAAGCAGAGAACAAATAACACCTCTTAATGCTTTTAAAAGTGGTACCAGCTGGACACTATAAGTCGTAATTCTTGTCATTTGGATACTATAGACTCTTGCACATACTTCGCAGTGGACAAAAAATTGAAGATTCAATTTACAGGTTACATTTCAACTGAAAAAGAAAATAAGAAATATTACAACTGCAATACAAGTGTTTCATCATCTAAGAAATATTTTTCTGTTTCTTAAAAAATACAAGATTCCATTAAACATTAAATATTGTAAAATCATAAAAAGAATAACTGAACTACTAATGACAAGTTTAAAGAAAAAAAAAATCCTCAAAACAATATAACACCACCAGATCCTATACTTGGCTGGCCCTGTATAAAAAAACTTGCAAAATAAGAGCAGGTGGTATTCTTTCATCACAGAATACAGAAAATTATTTAATGAGTATACAGCAAGTTAAGCATAAGTTACTAACAAGAAACTATAGACAAAACCAAATCAAAAATAGAGAAACATATAGTGCTGTCTTCTAAAAAAAACCCACCCTAGAACTTCCTCAAAAAAATCACTGAAGTAAAATTTTCTTTTTGTCCTGTTTCTATATGCCATTTACAATAATAAAATTATTTAAAATTACTTTTAAAAGTGTTTTAGTTTTTTTAAAAAAATAAGCTAATACAGAATTCTAGCAAAAAAAAAAAAAAAGAGCTTCATTTTCACAGTTTTTCTTGTTATAATACGACATGTTACAATGATGTACATCAGTTTTTAGATATTTTTATGTTAAATTATTAATATGCGAATAAAATGCACCATTTTCAGCTGATTATATTATGTTTGCCTCAGTTTGTGACCTTTTGAAAACAGAGGTAAAAAAAACCCATGCGGGAACTAAAAAACAACTTTTACATATATTATAGGTGAAAATTGGCGGTCGCCACTCGCCACGTGGCGATTAAAGTTTTAAAAGTGGCGATTAAAAAATCGGTCATCGATCGCCACCCTAGTCGCCACTCGCCAAGTGGCGATAAAAAATCTGTTATCGATCGCCAAGTGAAATATTAGTTTTTTCATAGAAATATGCGTCTCTACTTTGATTACATCTAATTAGCAAACTGGTTAATTCTTTTTTCTACCGGATGCAAGCAGATTACAATGATTTAGCTGTATTTTCAATATTTCGGCTTTTTGCCATTGCCCTTCACTCGGATTATTTTTTCAAGAAATACAGTTTTATTCTGCAAAATATATTCATCAGCTTTGATTCCACATGCATTTCAAATAATTTATTCCTTTTTTTTTTTCACCGGATGCAAGCGTGTTTTAAGAACATTGCAGTATTTTCAATATTTTGACTCCTGCCACATGCTCACCAGTTAGATTATTTTTCTTCAAGAGATATTGTTTAATCCTGCGAAATGCACTCACCAGCTTAGATTTCAGCTGTATGTAATGTGTGTAGTATGTTAATATAATAACACATTTACTTATTAAATAAAATACAAATAACATTTCATTGTGTTTTATTTGATTATTTTTTTATTGTATACTCCTAACTGTTGGAATTTTGATTTAGTTATTTTTTATATAAAGAAAGTAATTGTAATTTGATTGATAATAGTGTTTATGAACATATACAAATATTAGATGTAAATTTCCAACTGGGTGAAAAATGTCTGGACCAGGATTCGAACCCGGGACCTCCTGGCTGAAGCCGCCAGTGCTCTGCCATCTGAGCTATCCCGGACGATTCTGGTCGAACTTTTTCACCCAGCTAACCTTGATGATTACAGCATCTGGTCTAAAACCTGGTTCAGCTCAACAGAATAAATCTCAGGTAATGGAACTCCAGAAATCACTGGATACGAAATTGCACTAGATTAATTATATATACAAGATATACAAATAATCTAGATATACAAATAATCTAAAAATATATTCTAAAAAAAAAACAATATGATAATAGATTTTGTGGTGTTAAAGTGTAATTTTCTTGAATTTCGACTGCTTCCCTATTCTTATCACGAATAGTTGGCTGGTATAAAACTCTGATTTATAGAAAAATGCATATATATACAACGATTATAGTTTATCTAGATGTCAAGAAAGTTTGAAACATTATAGTGGCCACTAACTTTAAAAAGTGGCCACTAATGAAACTGAGTCTACCGGCCACTGGCTACTAACTCAATTTCCCAGTTTTCACCTATAACATATATATATATATATAAATGGTGGAGCATATATTTTTTCTTTAAAATATTAATTAAAGGGAAAAAACAATAAATTATGCAAATTTTGCATTTCTAAGAATTTGTACAAGCTATGTCATACCTCCCCCCGCCTCTTTGTTTTTGCAAAAATAAAACTCATCCACTTTTTTTATGTGCACAAAGATATCCTTTTACTTTTATATCATACTTTGTTTTAATGTTTACAAGCTTATTTAATTTTAATCATTATTTTGCTTTTTTATTCAAATTTTATTAGGCGATTCTCAAGTTCACTGTTCAACAAGGACGAAACTTTCTGACACATTTACTCAATTAAACATAAAGGTACAAAATTGACAGGGCTGACTAAGAGATTTGGAATCGAAATGAGTTTTACGTTTTTGGTAAATTACTTATCGAGTTACAAGCGATTTTGGGTCCCATGATGACTAGTTTTTCACCTCTCTTTGTGTGGTTTTTCTCCTTTTGTCAGGAAATTTGGTTCAAAATGGCAACTTTGACATTATTTTCTGAAAGATCTTTTATGTTTACCAAAAAATGGAACATTTCTGTAGTTTCTGAATAACACAGAGCCAATTTCAGGCATTTCTACTTTCTGAACAAAGATTAATTAAAACTTGTGTGATTAAGTTGCCCCTTTGGATTTGATTGCAAAAAAACTGAAAAAAAAAACCCTTTTTTTTTGCAGAATTGTGTTTTAAAAATAATTAATAATGAAAAAATACTTTGCTATCTAATATTTTGGTTTCTAGAAGTGTTTTTACATGTGGGTTTTTTTTAGGTAACATGGGTTATTTTTAGGAAAAAGTGGGTTTTTTTCAAATTCTTCTTTAATTGACTGCCATTTTGTAATATATTGACAAAATCAAAAATACTATACATTAAAATCTTAGAACTAGCTGTGAAAATGTAGCTACTTCAAATTGTTTTGTATTTTTTATTAAATTTTATATAGAGAAAAATTTAAAAAGTGGGTTTTTTTTTTTAGAGGACAGCACAATACCATGTGGAAGTAAGAAAAGATTTTAGTAATCCAATAACAAATTGCATAAATAATTCTTGCCTGAATTTTACAAGAAATTAATGTAGATATAACAATTAGTGATTTTATAAATAATAAAAATCCTCTGTCTGCAATCATCAACACGCAACATGAACATTTAAAAGTATAAAACAACCAACAGACCAATTATATCGATGCAATTCGAGAACTCAGAAAATTTGTTTTGAGAAAAGGCAGAATCTCAAATTTTAGTTATCACACTTTTTCACACAAATAGTCATGTATTAATAAAAGAATGATATAGGACAATGTATACTAGCAAAATCTTTGTGGGTATTACTGATAATGCAAAAAGGCCTTATAGCAAGGCTGTATAGCTTTTTTTAGTTTAAAACTTACAAAGCTTTTACATCATGAGGGCATTTTAATTCACTAATCAAATTTTCAACCCTCTTTGATACTATTAATTTTAGATTTTAAACAAATACTTTAGATAGTGCAATACAACTGCTACTGTAGTCCATAGACTTTAAATTCATTTGAAAGTTTGAATGCAAAACTGTCGGACACAAGGCTTATTAAGCACTGAAATGTAAAAACATGAGGCTACTTTGTAATTTATTGGAGTACATTTGAATAATAATAAAAAACAACACACAATATTACACGAGTATGTATGTATACATACTTGAAGCACAGGTTTTTAAGTTATACGTAGCTACAAAGGTCATTCAGAAATATTACGTTCAGTTAAAAAAAAAAAAAAAAAAAAAAAAAAAAAAAAAAAACTAAAAATCTTCAAATTATATAAGAAAGATGGATATGTTAAACAAATAGGTACTACAAAATATTAACAAGTCATTTAAACAATTCTGGTGACACATCAATATTTAAATTGAATGAAATATATAATTTACTTCATCAACAAATCTGTAAACAAAAAAGTATACGGGGTGGAAAGGAGACAGAATCTAAAATATAATTTCTTTTTACCATATTACAAAATAAAGCAAACTTTTACCTAGAAAATAAAATTTATTACATACCAATTTGCTGAAAAATATTCCCATTTTGACCGCAAAACAGGTATGAATAAAAAAATTATTCATATCTAATGTGATTTATTACTTAAAACGTAAGATATAGTTTATGAAAATACATAAAGAATAACTGTTTACATCCGCCATTACATGATTCCGGCCTTCCGAACGATATTCCACCTGCCTCTGAGCAGCCGGAAAAAAGTAAGAGATATTCCGGTTATTCGAAATGCCTGAATTCCGAATTTTGAGGGGAGAATCGCTCATCTTCGGAATAACGACCGGAATCACTGAATTCAGTACGATATTCCGATTCCGCATGAGGGGAGAATACGGCCGTCTATGTTCATGTATCGGTGTAAGATTCTATTGAAAACGTAAACATGAAATATTAAAAAAGAGAAAGATTACAATAAGGTAGATGCTCAATGATAAAAATTTTACAAGGATGGGGAGTTTCTTTCCCTTTGTTACTAAAGGCGCTACGATCGCAATCGCATTACCATTACGCTCTATGGAAATGTCCCATCTTGTATGTTAATATATGAACAAGACAAGCATGTGGGATAACGGCTGAATGTCACTGGACGAGAACAGGTTTTCAAAGTGAGTAGCATACAGACTCTGCGGAACCGCAAGTATTTGGACTGAATTTTGACAGGTTTTAGAGTTGCATTTTAGGTAGCTTTCATTACAAAAAGCTACCTATTGCAGCCGTTCGGAGGAAAGCGATTTCAAAAAATTTTGGTATATTTTCATCGATCATGACCCCCAGACCCCGAAACCACCCTCCGTTCAAAATTTATATATATATATATATATCCATATATATATATATATATATATATATCCATATATATATATATATATATATCTGACCTATGTCACACTGTAACTCTCGTATTTATGAACCGATTTGGATGTAATTCGGTGTGTACATAGTACACACCAATGTCTCGACCGAGTTCGCTGGCCAGCTTCATCCGCCATTTTGTTTCAAAATGGCGGCCATTTAAAATTTTTTTAAAAATTTAAAATTTGAAATGTGGTACCAAAAAAATTGAAAATGGAAAAATATTTTTTTCTTATGTATTTGACCTTTATACAAAGACTCCGGAGCAATTTTTGTTTCGTCTATATCTTAAAAAATGGCTGAGTTATAGCATTTTGAATTTCTAGCGTGGCTGAGATTTTGAAACGTCCTGAATTTTGTCACGCGATAAAAGGCGTATTTATGAACCGATTTGGATGTAACTTCGTTTATACATAGTACATACCAATGTCTCGACCGAGTTCGTTGGCCAGCATCATCCGCCATCTTGTTTAAAAATGGCGGCCATTTAAATTTTTAAGAAAAATTTAAATTTGAAATGTGGTACGAAACAATTGAAAATTGAAAAAATATTTTTTTCTTATGTGTTTGACCTTGATAAAAAGATTCGGGAGCAGTTTTTGTTTCGTCTATATCTTAAAAAATGGCTGAGTTATAGCATTTTGAATTTCTAGCATGGCTGACATTTTGAAGTGTCCTGATTTTTGTCACGTGATAACAGATGTATTTATGAACCGATTTGGATGTAATTCGGTGTGTACATAGTACACACCACTGTCTTGACCGAGTTCGTTGGCCAGCTTCATCCGCCATCTTGTTTCAAAATGGCGGTCATTTAAAAAAATTTTAAAAATTTTAAATTTAAAATGGGATACCAAAAAATTGAAAAATGAAAAAGATTTTCTTCGTATGTGTTTGATCTTAATACAGAGATTCCGGAACAGGTTTTGTTTCGTCTATATCTAAAAAAATGGCTGAGTTATAGCATTTTGAATTTCTATTGTGGCTGACATTTTAAAACGACCTGATTTTTGTCACGCGATAACAGGCGTATTATGAACCGATTTGGATGTAACTTGATCTGTACATAGTACATACCAATGTCTCGACCGAGTTCGTTGGCCAGCTTCATTCGCCATCTTGTTTCAAAAGGGTTGACATTTAAAAAAAATAATTTAAAATTTAAAATAAAGTATTAAAAAATTGGAAAATGAAAAAAAAAAAATTTTGTGTGTTTGGCCTTGATACAAAGATTCTGGAGCAGTTTTTGTTTCTGAAAATTTGTTCTTTTGTTTATATTTTAAAAAATATTGAATTATAGCACTTTAAATTTCTAGCATGGCTAACACTTTGAAACGATCTTGTATTTGTCACGCGATAACACACGTATTCGCCTATTTCGATGGAAGAAGGCATGTGGATAGTATACATCAATATCTCAACCAAGTTCGCTGGCCAGCTTCATCAGCCATCTTGTTTCAAAATGGCGGCCATTAAATTTAAAAAAAATTATATTTAAAGTGAGGTGCAAAAAAAAAAAAAAAAAAAAATAGAAATTGAAAAAGGTTTCTTTCATAAGTATTTGACCTTGATATAAGCATTCACGAGCATTTTTTGTTTGTCTTTATCTTAAAAAATGGCTCACATATAGCAGTTACAATTTCTAATGTGGGTGACATTTTGAAAAACTTATTTTTTGCCTGCGACAGCACTCGTATATATCAACCGATTCCGATGTGAGTGAGCATGTGCACAGCCATTACTAAGGTCTCGACCAAGTTCACTGATTAGCCTCATCCACCATGTTGTCTTAAAATGGCAGGAACTTTAAGAAATCGCCGAATTTGGCAGCCAAATATAAGTTAGTTTAAGTAAAAGCAGCTTGGATAAAGCTGACTAATTTCGCGAAATTCTCATTCATAATGATTTAGTATTGATAAAAATTAATACTGAATCTCCTATATTCGGTTTCCACTAAATTGAACTTCGTGTGTTTGAATAATATAAGTTGGCTTTTTTAAAATAAGGAAAATGAAAGCTACCTCTTCCTCCCGGCACTGGCCGGAAGGACTTTTTAACTTCATACGAAATAAAGCCACTTCATCTCCATCTATTCCTTAACTACGCGGCAGAATTTATGACCTCAGCAAGATTTGCCATCTTTTCGGACAATAAGTTCCGAAGTTATTCTACCTCCATTTTTAATCCTGAGTAATCTGTGGTCTTAATCTGATCCTTTCCTCTCTTATCTCCGTCCTTAATAACAAAAGAGGCAGTATTTGTGGTTGTGACCACAAATGTTAAGCGCTCAAATACGCCATCTAGTGGAGAAAAGACATAACCTCTCGCTTCAGGAAAATGTCGTGCAAGCACATTGCATTACATGTATTTTTAATTTGTTCAGAATGTTTATACTTTTCCAGAATTTCAGATTTCCTGTACATTTCTGTTCTGTCTTATATGACAAAGTTCAAATGCATTTACAATAAAGAATTATTTCAATGGCACTTTAGCCATTAAAGGAGCAATTTTCCTGTACTATTAGAGCGCCTAGAATACATAGTGTGGAAATCGGCTATCCCTGTAATACTTAAAAAAGCGCTAACATATTGTATCCCTTAAATGTGCAACGATGCTGCTGAAATATGAAGATCGCAGCGAAATCTGCAGGATATTTTCTACAACTGCAAGATATTGCTAGTCTATACAATGTAATACTAGTAATACGAAAATCCCGCAGATGTCGCTGTGATCGACACTTGAAATTTTAGCAGTATCGTCGCACATTTAAGGGATACAAATTTTTAGAACTGTTTGGATGGCATATTTCCTCATTTGGTATTCTAGGCGCTGTAGTTTACACAACAGAGCCTAGAAGATACAGTGTGGATTACAGTACAGATAGCAAATTCTGTTAAGAACGTAAATATGTAAGTTTATGCGATTAAATTGTAAAAAATCAAATTCAGGTATTGTGTTAATTTATTCCCCTCGAGTAAAACTTTATCGAGTGTCATGTCAGTACCTCTATTTATTTTTAACTGTTAGATTTATATAATTCTAAAAATTTGTCGTGATGATGTTAATGTGGTATTTTTAACTGTTAGATTTATATAATTCTAAAAATTTGTCGTAAAAATGAATTTTTTCCCATCTGTAATTTTATTATTATTTCTTATATGTTAATATTATAAATATTATTGAATTGATTGTACGTTATTTATATTAAAAACAATATTTTTATTCTATCTGTAAGAAAGTGAAAATGCGTAAATTTTAAAAGATTATTGCAACGATTGTTTAATACGTTAAACTTTATAAGTTAATAAAACATCGCCTATAAAAATTTTCCTACCGAATGAGAATATGAAATTTTCTGGGATTTGTAGAGCGCAATACTTCGTATATTTTTATATTACACCATTACTTTATCTAGCTTTAATTCATATTTACTTCATATATAGAATTCAAGACGAAATTTTTACCCTGTTTTTCGTTGCACTTATATTGTTCACTCATCATGTAAAAAAAAAAAAAAAAAAAAAAAAAAAAAAACTCCGCGCATGAACTACGACTCTACGGAACCGCAAGTATTTGGACTGAATTTTGACAGGTTTTAGAGCTGCACTTTTAACTTCATACGAAATAAAGCCACTTCATCTCCATCTATTCCTTAACTACGCGGTAGAATTTATGACCTCAACAAGATTTGCCATGTTTTCGGACAATAAGTTCCGAAGGTATTCTACCTCCATTTTTAATCCGGAGTAATCTATGGTCTTAATCTGATCCTTTCCTCTCTTATCTCCGTCCACAAGCCGTTAATTCCCAAATTGGCTCATCCGATCTCAGCAATCTTATCCTTCGTTAATATTAATATATTGGATTACTTTACTGTGATTTTGATCAAATTTAACAAAATAAATCAATTTAAGTCATTATAATTGCATTATTTTACATTACACTACTTCATAAGAAAATAAATATAATTTTCTACTATATGAATATCAGTTTTAGCCTATCAGATTGCTGGGCTCTGTTGAGCCAATTTGGGAATTAACGGCTCGTTCTCCGTCCTTAATAACAAAAGAGGCAGTATTTGTGGTTGTGACCACAGTTTTGACACAAACTGTTAAGCGCTCAAATACGCCATCTAGTGGAGAAAAGACATAACTTCTCGCTTCAGGAAAATGTCATGCAAGCACATTGCATTACATGTATTTTTAATTTGTTCAGAATGTTTATCCTTTTCCAGAATTTCAGATTTCCTGTACATTTGTATTCTGTCTTATATGACAAAGTTCAAATGCATTTACAATAAAGAATTATTTCAATGGCACTTTAGCCATTAAAGGAGCAATCTTTCTCTACTATAGCGCCTAGAATACATAGTATGGAAATCGGCTATCCCTGTAATACTTAAAAAAACGCTAACATATTGTATCCCTTAAATGTGCTACGATGCTGCTGAAATATGAAGATCGCAGCGACATCTGCGGGATATTTTCTACAACTGCAAGATATTGCTAGTCTATACAATGTAATACTAGTAATACGAAAATCCAGCAGATGTCGCTGCGATCGACACTTAGGATTTTAGCAGTATCGTTGATACATTTAAGGGATACAAATTTTTAGCACTGTTTGGATTTCATACTTCCACACTAGGTATTCTAGACGCTGTACCTGTACCGAAGGCTTGTTTAGTTCCCAATTTTGTTACCTGCATAGAAATACCATAGAGAGATGAGACTCTAATGAGAAATATAAGTATCTCTCTGAGAAATACACAAGAACGAGTTCCATGACACAGATTAAATATTTTAGCATATCTAATCTGTGTTCCATGGTTACCTGTCGTACTTTGTTCGTACGAGGAATATATGCATACAACCAACTATTAACTGTAGTATAACTAAATAATAACTCGGAAGATCTTTAAACTACTTTAATATATAAGAACTCAAGCGCGCGATATGTACAGCATAGTTACAAGCTTAGAACATCAACAATAACAAAGCTAGCCTCGAACCCAGAGTTCCCGATAAGTTCTTTTTAAACTGTTGCCAGATGCATTACATCACATCTCCCCCTTTAAAAGTCCTCTTCAATAAGTCTTGAAGGAGCACGAACAGTTCTGCCGCTACGAGTCTTAAATGGACTGGCCTGCTTAGTCTCTGGAACTGCAGCATTAGGAGAATAGGTGATGCTAACAGGATCATTCATAGATGCTGCATCCTGGGAGCTGTCTTTCTCGGATGTATCATCAGGAACGGCGTTCTCTTTTACTGGGGTGTCGTTATCCTCCCATCTGAAAGATTTTGGAACAGTAGAAGGGTGCAGATATATACGATTCCTTCTTAGGATACCTCGAGGAGTTTCAACCATGTATGACCTAGGAGCTTCATGAGCACTTTTTACCTTTCCATACGTCCTCATGTCGGAGATCCATACCTGCTGACCGACGTCTAATTCTGGTAGTTGTCTAGCTCGATGATGGCGATTGAAGTAATACTTTTGCTTCTCGATCCTTTCCTGTTCCTTTTTGAATAAGGATTTCTCTCGTCTAATACTTTAGGCTTTAACTTATCATTCACTATAGGAATAGGCGTTCGTAAGCGTCTTCCCATCAAGAGTTCTGCTGGACTAAACCCATTTTCTAGTGGGGTTGATCTTAACGCAAGTAGCATAAGATATGGATCATCATTTTCCGCTTTCAAGTAATGTAACTTAAAAATTTTCACCATCGACTCTATGAAACCGTTGCTTTGAGCATGTTTCGGACTGGATGTTATAATGGAGAACTTATAAAGGTTGGCAAATTTTTTGTATTTAGAATCTACAATTCTTTGCGAAAACTGGGTACCATTGTCACTTCTCACCACTTCAGGAATACCGTGACGTGCAAAAATGGATTTCATGTGATTAACGACTGCCTCGGAAGTAAGATGATCTAATTTTGCCACCTCAATATATCTAGAATAGTAATCCGCCATTATAAGATACCATTTACCACTAACTTTGAGAAGGTCAGCTCCGACTATTTGCCAAGGTCTGTTTGGGAATTTTGATGGGAGAATTTTTGGGGGGATATTTCTCTTTGGAATATTTTTGTTGCTGAATACACTTCTGACAGTTTGAGACTAAATTCTCAATTTCTGACGATAATCCCAATCTCTGAGAATGGGGGGATATTTCTCTTTGAAATATTTTTGTTGCTGAATACACTTCTGACAGTTTGAGACTAAATTCTCAATTTCTGACGATAATCCCGGCCACCAAACAGACTCACGAGCTCTAGCTCTGCACTTTGTTATCCCAGGGTGACCATCATGTATTCTATTTAATATTTCTTCACGTAATTTCAAAGGTATAATAATTCTCGCATCTTTCATCAACAAATCATTTTGTGTAGAAATTGAATGCCGATGTTCCCAGTATTTTAAACATTCTTCTGGCACTTCATTTTTCCCTGGCCAACCATCTCTTGAAAATTTAATCAGTAATTTGCAAACTGAGTCTTCTTTTTGCAACGCCCATATTTCAGCCAATCTAGAATCTGAAGAAGGAAAATTTTCTATAATCATCTGCACATAAGCAGTTATTTCTTCGGTTAATTCTTCTTTTCCATTTTCCGGTAAAGGGCTTCTGGATAACGCATCTGCAATGACAAGCTTTTTCCCTGGAGTATATTTGATGGTATAGGAATATCTCATCATTCGCAGTTTCATACGCTGGAGTTTAGGAGTTAGATTGTCTAACGGTTGTGACATTAAAATGGATACGAGAGGTTTATGATCCGTTTCTATGTGAACTTGTAGGCCAACAATAAAATCATGAAACCTTTCACAAGCCCATACAATAGCTAACGCCTCTTTCTCTATTTGTGCGTACCTTTTCTCTGTATCGGACAATGTCCGCGATGCATAGAAAACTGGACGTAAATGACCATTATCCTTTTGACACAAAACTGAACCAAGGCCGTAAGATGATGCATCGGCTGATATAAAGGTTTCTTTCTTTGGATCATATAATGCTAATTCAGGAGTATAACAAAGTTTCTGCTTGATATCTTCAAATGCCATTATTTGAGATTTTCCCCAAATCCATTCAACATTATTCTTCATTAACTCGTAAAGAGGTTTTGCAACATCAGCAAAATTGGAAATGAATTTATTCAAAAATCCAGCCATTCCTAAAAATCTTTTTAATTCCGTCACATTCCTAGGCGTTGGAATTCTGGAAATAGCTTTTGTTTTTTTCCGGATCAGGTTTTATTCCCTTTTCAGAAATTATATGACCAAGAAAATGTATGGAATCTTTTGCAAACTGGCATTTTTCAGCGTTCAAAGTCCACCCAGCCGCTTGAAGTTTTGAAAGAACTTCATTTAGTCGTTTATTGTGCTCTTCCTCAGTAGAACCAAAAATTACAAATTCATCCATAAGACCCACTATACCAGGACCTTCTTGAATAGTTTCGCGAATTCTTTTTTGGAACACTTCCGGAGCTGTCTTAATTCCAAACGGTAAACGATTGAACATAAATCTTCCAAAAGGTATAATAAAAGTAGTTAACTTTGCAGAAGGTGGATCGAGACTTATTTGCCAAAAACCTGCATTTGCATCAATAATACTAAACACTTTAGCATTACTAAATTGACTTAAAGTATAGTCAACTGAGGCCATGGGGAAATATTCTCTTTCAATGTTCTCATTCAGAACTGATAAATCAACACAAATTCTTATGTCACCTGACTTTTTTGGAACAATAACCATAGGCGCACACCATTCTGTGGCTTCGTCTACTGGTTCAATAATTTTATTCCTTGTCCTTCATCTAACAATTTTTTTAATTTACCCCTTAAAGCTAATGGAACTCGCCGTGGTACAGAAATTGCGTAAGGCTTAGCATCATTCTTTAATTTTATTTGATACGGTTTTTCAACCTTTCCAATTCCGCTAAATAATTTTGGAAATTTCTTGACAGGATCTAGTTTTGATTTCAATTCAAATATTCTCTGGATGAGATTCAAATTCTCACTAGCTGTACAGCTTAGCAATGGGTGTTGTAAATTATTTATTACATACACATCATCTTCAAAACTAAAACTTTTGTTCTTTAATTTAACTCGAATTATCCCAGCTATCTTCAGATTTTTCCCATCTGGACCGCAAATGACTTTACTTGATCCCTTTAATTTTATATGGTTCAATTTCGAATCATAAATAGCCTTAGGAACGACCGTCACATCCGCTCCTGTATCGATCTTAAATTCTAGAGGAGTCTTTTCAATCAATACTTTAGCATTCCAACGGTTATCCGATATTCTAACAGGGTTGTTTTTATCTGAAGTATTCATTATGTAACCTAAAAAATCAGAAGAATTCGTCGATTTTGTTTTTTCAACTTCGTTAACCTGCATTTTTGATTTACAAACTTTAGCATAATGACCAACCTTCTTGCACCGGTTACAAATCGCTTTACGCGCAGGGCATTCTGATTTCGTATGTTTGTTTTGTTTTCCACACCAAAAACATACTTCTTTGTTCTTATCCGAATTGAAAGAATCAAATTTTTTATTTTGTTTGTATTTCTTATTCTGTGGTATCGCTACTCTGTTAGCTACCTTAAAAGACGTAGTATCACTACTCAGAACTTGTTGTTGACTTTTAATTGTTTCAGCCTGACGAGCTGTTGTAATCGCTTTCTCGAGTGTAAGTTTCATATCTAGTTGCAGATTTTCAGAAACCTTCTTATCGCGAATACCGCAAACAATTCTATCTCTAATCATTTCTTCCTGAAAAGTGGTAGGAAATTCACAAGTTTGCACTAATGTATATAACGATGTGATAAACTGTTCCACCGATTCACCTTCTTCTTGTGTTCTCGTGTAGAATTTATATCTTTCGCATATAACATTACGTGTAGGAATAAAATGCGTTTCAAATTTATTCTTTACAATATCAAAATTTTTAATATCGTCTGCACTTAAATTAAAAGATGACAATATTTCTTCGGCTTGAGAGCCCATTAAATAAACTAAAGAGTTTACCTATTCTTCCGGTTGTTTCGTTTTCAAACCTGATGCAGATCTGAAACGTTCGAATCTGTCGATCCATTTTTGCCAGTCGTCAGGGCGAAAGGAAAATTGTTCTGGCGCAGGTATTTGATTATAACTAAATAATAACTCGGAAGATCTTTAAACTACTTTAATGTATAAGAACTCAAGCGTGCGATATGTACAGCATAGTTACAAGTTTAGAACATCAACAATAACAAAGCTAGCCTCGAACCCAGAGTTCTCGATAAGTTCTTTTTAAACTGTTGCCAGATGCATTACATCACACAATCTGTCTTTGTTCAGCCAATCAGGATGATGTTTGAGTCAGGTTTTATGGTTTGGCAGTTTGTGAGTAAATAAAAACAAATGATACACGTGCTGACGCTGAAATGTCGGCCATATAATTGGGAATTAACATCATTATTCGTTATGTTTTAAAATGATGCATCTTTAAACGTGCATTAAATCATATTTTCTCTGTATAGTCATTTCAGCTTATTTAACGTAAGCAAATATTTCCAATGATGGCTCATTCTGACTTTTTAAAAGAATCCAGGGAAAAATTGCCAATTTTTAAAGCAAAAAAAGAAATTTTAATGGCAATTTCGCAGAATAAAACTGTGATCATTATTGGCGAAACAGCTTCCGGTAAAACTACTCAAATTCCACAGGTATATTTTATAAATTTTTGATTTACGAATTCGAAATTGAATTGTGATTTTTTAATGTTTGAGAAATTTGGAATACTATTAAGTGTTCCACTGTGAATGAACTGTATAAATAAACCTGCGCCGATTATATTTTTTATTTTAATGTATTTGAAAGTAAATAAGAACACGATTACCTGTGAATGTTTACAGTAGGGGAGAGTGGTTCACCTTGGGACACTTTTTTCTTTCTTTTTTCATTTCTTTTTTTTATATTGATTGATCAATTGTCAAAATTTTACCCGGTATTCATTCTTTTAACCTTTGCAATAGCTTTTGATCTTACATCCATTATATAATTTTTCTTTTTTAATATTTATTAAACTTGTGCTTTATCCCAAGGTGTAGGGGAAGACGGGGTACAATGAAACATCACTTGTAAAATGAGTCAAATTTGTCATAGAGAGTTGCAGTTTATATATATGTTATACAACTATATGTTCCAATTACTGATGTGATTTGGATACATTCACACTTCTACAACAGTAGCAATAGAAGATTATTGCTTTTACGCCATTGAAAGTAACTTTCTTTACTAAAAGTAATTTAGTTTCTTTTTCCTTGTTGTTATATTTAATAATTATTTTTTCTATACATTGTTATCTTTGGGTTGTTGTCTACATACCTCCAAAACTAAACTAAAAAAAATAAATATTAGAAGTTTGAAAATAAATTTTTATTTAGTAACCTCAGTGCGGGGTACAATGAAACACTTGCAGACGGGGTACAATGAAACATGTTTTATTATAGTAATAAAAGTAGTAAATAGAGTATATTAGAAGTAAGAGTAGAAAAACAGAAAAAAAAAAGAGTTTTGTTCTAACCAGGTCAGTAAAAAATGCTTTTATTAAGTAATTAAAAAATAGAAAGAGAAAAAAAGCTGAGAAGAGATTGTTTTGTAAACAAACTCTGCCTGCTACAGACTCTGATGATGATCCAGATTTTTTTCCAGGCCCAGCTGGTCATCGAGGTACTAAGAATGAGATATTCACACACAACATGTATGGCACAAGCAGTATCCGTATAAATGAAAACATAAGGAAATATATACTGTTGGAGAAATCATACATTTAAATGAAGTCAAATGTGAAATACTTGATATAAAGACTCCAACCTATTTTTTTTTTTTTATTTATTTATTTTTTTTTTTAGAAACTTACATTTAAAAAAAAACTCATTCTGTTGAAACTACCACCCTATATTCCTTCAGGATCAACTGAAATATAAACAGAAATGCTAATTTTTGAAACTGACTTGCGCCAATTTAATGTAAAATGAAAGGTATTTCTTAAACTAATAGAATTTTCTTATTTTTCATCTTAGACTATAATATTTTTATCAAGTTCCTTATTAATCAAGTTTTGTTTTTGTATTTATCTCGTTTTTCATAAAATAAACTATACTGGGTGAAAATTGCTTCTATCATTTGGAGTGTTTCATTGTACCCCAGTATGTGTTTCATTGTACCCCGGCATACGGGGTACAATGAAACACTGTAAGACATTTATTTTTTGTTATTTTTCAAGCATAAAGATATTGTTTAGAACCTAATAAAAATTTATTTAGATGGGGAAAATACAAGATTAAAAGTATGCATTAATTATATTTTTGTGCATGCAAAATTGTGGATAGGAAAAAAAAATTAGTAAATTTTGTTTCATTGTACCCCGTCTTCCCCTACCACCTGGTGGGTCACCTTTGGACAGTTAAAAATAGATCTGAAAAGTTCAATCAGGGCCGAAACTAGGCATTTTGGCACCCGGGGCAAACATGGATTTTGGCGCCCCCACCTCCCTCTCCACCACAAAGTAAATTTACAAAAAGAATTTTACTAAGTATCTAAGACAACTTATTTTTAAATTTAAAATATATAAAACTGAACTACGTAATCAGCTTTGTCAAACATTGATCCATTAAAACCTTGAAAAAGGATTGAAAAGGAATCGAATTGCATTTTAATCTTTTTAAACATTTTTTTTTTTTTGCATAATCTAAATGAGGTCGATATCGAAAAAAAAAAAATGGTTTTACTAAGAATTTTACTTTGTGCATTCCCCTTCCCGTTTGCGGAACAACTTGCGAATTCGCCCGGAGTCCGCCCTCTTGTTTCTTTGTTGGTCATCTATAACCACTTTATGCTTAATTTAACAACATAAACAACAACAAACATAAACAACAACAAAAATAAATAACAACAAAAATAAATAAATAAATCCAAATAACGAAATTTAAAATCGGCGATGATCAACAAAGAAACAAGATGGCGGACTCCGGGCGAATCCGCAAGTAGTACCCCGTTTGCTTTTATTGTCCCGGGCAGCCATCGCCCATGGCAAGACGGAAATAAAAAAAAGAAAAGAAGCTCAACACTGTTCAGCAGAAAAAAAACAAACAGCTTTCATGGAATTTTTTTTATCTAGAAGAAAATACAGACTGAGGTGTCGCTTCGCATTTGGTAGTTATCCTTAGTGGACAGTGGGGTGTCCCACAATAGAGACTGACCTTGAAAAATAGTAATGATTCTCCCCACCCCACAGGAAGGGATTTAAAAGATAGAAGGCAAACGCATAGGCCAGGGGTGATTGTGCTCCGGGTGTAGCCCGGATTTCCAGGTTTTTCGGTCGATCCTTCCGGATTTATGAGATTGTTACGTTTAGCGGAAAATTCAGACATTAAAAAATATCGAGAATTTCGACAAATGGTTGCTGAAAAAAATCAATTCCTCAATCGTTCGCTAAAAAAATCGACAATTTCGTCAAAGGATTATGGGGAAAAAAGTGAATATCGTCAAAGAATTTCGAAATAAACACAAATTTCGTCAAAGGATCGCAATAAAACTAAGATTTTCGTTAAAACATCACTGGAAAAACAGCTATATCATCAAAGGAACGCAGAAAAATGGATATCGTCAAAGGATCGCTGGAAAAACGCAAATTTCGTTAAAAGATCACGTAAAAAACAATTTCTTTAAAAAATCGCAGAAAAAACATTAATTTCTTTAAAGAATCGCAGAAAAAACACGAATTTCGTCAAAAGACCATAGAAAAAACACATAATTAGAATCGGGAAGGATTTTTCCCATGCCGGAATCGTCAAAAGATTGCGGGGAAAAACACGATTTTCGTCAAAGGATAGCGGGAAAGACGGAAATATCGCCAAAGGATCATTGGAAAAACGTGAACTTCGTTAAAGTATCGTGGAAAAAAACTAAATAATCATGAAAAACCCCGCAAATTTCACCAAGCGATCACGGAAAAAACGCGAATTTTGTCAAAAAATCTCGAAATAAACGAATTTCGTCTAATGATCTTGAAATAAACACAAATTTCATCAAAGGATCGCGAGAAAAATGGAAATGTCGCCAAAGGATCTCGCGGGAAAAACACAAATTTCATTAAAGGATCACGAAAAAAAAAAAATTCTTCAAAGAATCGCGGAAAAAACGTGAATTCCGTCAAAAGATCGCGGGAAAAAACACGATTTTCGTCAAAGAAGCGCAGAAAAAATGCAAATTTTGTTAAAGGATCACCGGGAAAAAACATTATTTTCTTTAAAGAATCGTGAAAAAAAACGCAAATTTCGCCGAAAAAACGCGAAATTCATGAAATAATCGCAGAAAAAACACATAATTAGAACCAGGAATGATTCTCTCCCCACCCTCTCTACTGTAACCTTTTAGAAAAGTTGCTGTGAATTTCAGATACATTTTTTTTTTTACTCAGAATCACTCCTGATATTGTGTTATCCATCTCAATCTCAGTGGTACAAAAATGTCCAGAATTGCATATCTATATCTGTAATGTGTAATACCCAAGAAGAAAGGAGGAAAAAGAAATTTACCTTGTGTAAGAGAAGTGCTTAGAAAAAAAAAAAAAAAAAAATATATATATCTATATATTTTTTTTTTCTAATACTTAGCCACTTAGAAGTAAAATTGGATTGGTTTTGACATTTTTTTACTGTTTTCAAATAACTAGGTATGACTTGCATTAAATCTACTAAGAGAACTCTTAACACATAATTTCTACTTGTTTCATGAGTACTTAGAATAAATTCATTTACTGAATATAGAATTCGAACTTTGCATATTTAACTCTCCATTTGATGAAGTCATATAGCTTTCAGTGAAATTAACATAAGTTTACCAAATTATGTTTTTCTGCAATTGTATATTTCAAACAATAGTAGAAATATGTCATTGGATTGTCATGCTGTTGCAGCATCAGTTGTTATGTAAGTTGATATTGGTATATTTTGCATCGATAATTTCCAGGGTTTTTTACTTTGTATCGATTAATTTTCAGGGTTTTTCACTCTGAGTCACAATCACACCTGATAGGCATGATACTTTGCAATTTTGTATTGTAAATGAATCTTGTTATCTATTTGTAAAGTTTAATGCATTTGGTTCAGTTTTCCTTTTAAATTTTCCGGCTGCGAGACATTTTTATACAAATTTCATATATATATACACATTCTTGTGTCAAACAAAATCTTCATTTTGGTGCCCCCTTCACCTTCTGTTAAAGCGGCGCCCCCTCTGCCCCCCCCCCCCCCCTAGTTTCGACCCTGAGTTCAATAATTGAATTACAATATATATGGAATTGTTTGTTCAGGAAAATAAATTTATTTAAACTGAAAAGACATTTCAACTGATAAAAGTTTTGCTGCAACTTTCTGAATATTGTCAGCATGAATTGCTGCATTTTTTTTTTTTTTTTGTATTCTAAATTTCTAATCCTTGCCATTGATAAGCCTAATGACTTCTTAAAAGAAGAAATAATAACTATTAATAAATATATCTTATGTAGATTAAATAAAAAATGTTTTAAACACAATATCTTTTTGTTAAAATATTTCGAATAAAAGTTAGCTAGGCATATCTTGTATCCCAAGGTGCACCATAGTACCAGCCGCTCTCACCTATAGTAATCAGGCATGAGATTTTTCCGCGGATCTGCGGTTTTCAGCTTTTTTGTCATTTTTGAATTTCCGTTTTTTTTTTCGATTTTCAAATTTTTTTTTCAAATTTTCGCTATTTTGCCATTTTTTTCGATTTTTAATTTCTCATTTTTCAAGAATTTATTTCGTGTAGACATCCGTTTTTTATTCGTTTAAATAAAAAAAGAATCATGAAATGATTTTAATCTGCATCAAAATATGCTTATATTTCAACACTTCAACTACGAGAAGTCTTTTATCGCGTGCGGTGGTTATCCTATTTCATCGCGATCGCTGAACCAGGGATGATTCAGTTCTGAAAAGTCCAAGAATTACGGCAGTCATTTCGAAGATTAAAAATAAAAAAATCTGTCATAAATCTGAAAATTCAGACGTAAAATGTATCGCAAATTTAGACAAATGGTCACCAAAAAAAAAATCAATTTCGTCAATCGTTCAAAGAAAAATCGCCAATTTCGTCAAAGGATCGCGAAAAAGCGGCAATTTTCGCCAAAAGATCACGAAAAAACTGCAATTTTTGTTAAAAGATCGCTAAAACACGACAATTTTGTCAAAAGATCGCGAAAAAACGGCAATTTCCGTCAAAGGATCGCGAAAAAACGACAATTTTGTCAAAAGATCGTGAAAAGACGGCAATTTTCGTCAAAATACAGCAAAAAAGGCAATATCCGTCAAAAGATCACGAAAGAAAGGCAATTTCCGTCCAAAAATAGGAAAAAAAACGACAATTTCCGTCAAAAGATCGCTAAAACACGACAATTTCCATCAAAAGATCGTGAAAAAAACGGCAATTTCTGTCAAAAGATCGCAGAAAAACGGCAAATTTCATCAAAAGATCGCTAAAAAACTAGGGATTGACCGAATACCGAATAGTCGATTCGGTATTCGGTGATTCGGCATGTAAACCGAATATTCGGCTTCGGCCGAATACTTAAAAGTATTCGGCCGAATAATTGCGGGTAAGTATTTTCTTAGAAGTAGAAGAATTCTCTTTTAATTAGAAGTAGAATAGGCTAAACGATGAGTTTCAATATTATGTGCATGAGTTCAGAGTTCAGTTGTACTACAAAAAACAAGTCAAAGGACATTTTTAATATAAAAAAAAACTTTTTCTTTCCTAAAATAGCCTACATAGGGGTGAAATCAAAACAACTGGGTTATTCTCTACAATACTTGCAAATTTGGCCAGCAGTCTGACTTGAATGATGCATATGTAAATTTTCATAAAAATTAGATAAATGGTAAGAAATCAGTGAATTATTGAAGATTTTAATAGCAACAGAAATTGTTTTAAAAATTTGACTTAACAAAAAACATAAAATAAAAATTTGTGGAAAAAATAAAATAAAAAATGTGAGGGAATGACAAGTGAGGGAATGATGAAATAAGACATTTTTACTAGTTGTAGGGGGAAAATGCAAAATTATGAAGAAATCCAAACTGTTTCCTTTAAGAGAAACACTTAATATATAATGTATGATAAAATTAAAATTTTTGATATTTACAAAAAAATTAATATTCTGTGTGAGGGAATGACTGCTAATAAAAACGCTTCCGGATATACTGACTAAAAAAAAATTCTGTAAAATTAACAAAATCTTACACCACCAATTTATGTTGCTGGACTGACAAGTGCTCAAAGTAGCTTCTTCTCTGTGAAGGATGCTAGACTGCTACTGCTCATTAGTGGTAGATATTTGAGATAATAGCAATGTGTGAGGGAATGATGGTCTAACATGGGGAAACATATAATTGATTGAGTAGACTATATAATAATAGTAAAAATTAATATTTTTATTATTTTTTGTAATGTACCAAATAAGAACTTTATTTTGCTTAGGGTATTTTTAATTATTTTTATTTCTGGATGGAAAGAAATAGGCAATAAAATATGGTAGTACAGGTGGGGAAAGGTGAGGGAATGATGTTTGCATGATATATATTATATTTTTAAATACTAAATTTGTTTATTTTTAAATTTTACTTTCTGCCCCTAATAAACTATGTTTAGATCTTCTAATAAAAATAAAAATGTAATAAAATTAAGAGCATTTATATGGCTGGGAAGCACTTTTTGCACTATTGCAGAGAATAACCCAACTATCTACGATGATAAAAAAAAAGTAAGGAAGGTGGTCATCTTTCTCTTATAATTTAATTTTAATTATTTCTACTTTAGTTTTCTTAATTTAAATTTATTTAATGTGTATTTTCTTTAACATACACTTCAAATAAGTACGTCAGATTTCATGTCTGTATATCTAAGGTGTATATTAAAGAAAATGTATCAAATAAGTATGCCTCTATGCCTATCCTATAGCTTTAATAACCATTAAAATTGCTCAAATTTGTTATCTTCATCACCACAATGTTAAACTAAATCAAAATATAAATATATGTATCAATAATTTGACAGAAAATAGTTAAATGTCAATTAATTTTAATTATTTCTACTTTAGTTTTCTTAATTTAAATTTATTTAATGTGTATTTTCTTTAACATACACTTCAAATAAGTACGTGAGATTGATATACCTTTTGTATTTGGGAACATTCCTATTAAATACGTTTATAATTAGACAATCAGTAAATCAGCTTAATGACAATATTGTTTCTTTTTATTTGAATGAACTTTAGTTTTTCTAACAATCCTTACCCTTAATAATAGCCTGTATAGTTTAATACTTTCATAGGTTATTTTGGGTATTGACTAGTGATAAAATAATAAAATATAAGTGATGGGTTAATGAATTTGTGAGTGGAAAGTGTCATTAAATTTTTTTGGTGAAATTAGATTTAAGAATAAAAATGTAACTGAATTAAATTACTAAGAATTTAATTTTAATTAAAGTTTATTAAAAAAGTTAATATATGAAAAAATGTATATTAAAAATTTTTAAGTATTCAGTTGCCGAATACCGAATATTCGGTGTACACTTTGACCGAAGCTTCGGTATTCGGCAAAATTGCTGCTTCGGTCAATCCCTATAAAAAACGGCAATATCCGTCAAAAGAGCACGGAAAACGGCAACTTCCGTCAAAAGATCGCGAAAAAAATGACAATTTCCGTCAAAAGGTCGCGGAAAAAACGACAATTTTCGTCAAAAGATATCTAAAAAATGGCAAATTTCGTCTAAAGATCGCGCAAAAAACGCAAATTTCACATTAATGTTCTGTATCTTGGTAAAATAAACTTTTCATTAGAGTAAGTAAATAATTTCTGCCTTATTTGTGTTAATAATTTATTTTTAATTTACGCAAAGCTAAATTGTATGTAAATTATATATTAATAGCAATTATATTTGTTGCGCTTGAAATTCATAACTGCCATTGTTCAAACGTTGTTCGCACAGTTTTCAGCTTTTTTGCTTTTTGGTCAATCTCATCCCTGAGTAATGAAATGACAGCTGACTATTGCAATGTTGTATCTCAAATTGTACAATAATTAATAACCATGTAATTAACCCTCTAATGCCCATGGTAGCATATCTGCTACCATATGTTCAGGTTCAGCTTTAATATTTAGCACGGAATTTCATAAATAATGTATATTTTCAGTCATACAACAATAATTGGACCTTTGTGTCTATTAGTTATGAATTTTATATACAGGTGAAGCACTAAATAAGAAAAAAATTAGTTTGAAGCAACATGTCTAACAAACAAGACAAAATTGTATTGACGGTGTTAAGTTTTTGCTAAAATTTTCAAATATTTTATTGAAATTAAACCAAATACATGTAATATATAGGTATAAAAAGAGTTATACTTCTATTCTCTGCACAAAAAAGTTCATTATAAGTTTCTTTTTTAATTATAAACTGAGTAAATAAAATCAAGGCAGCAGATCTGCTAGGGCGTTAATGATCATGAGCCTGTGGTAGCATTCTTGCTATCATATTATTTTCAAAGGAGATTTGTGCTTCTTAGTGTTAGCTTTGTACTTAAGGTACTTGTTTTACTTTTAATTCACAAGCTGATGTTATTAAATAAATCCGAAATAAATTAGTTGAAATTTTTAATTTCCATATACAATAAAATGAAATTATTTTTCTTTTACGTTTTTGAACAAAATATTAAAATTTCTTTTTAATATATAAATAGAGAAAATTATGAAATAAATCCGGTATTAATATTTTTAACTTTATATCTCTAAATACAAAATAAGCAAACATTTTTTATTGAGCCGTATCACTCAAGTACATTATATTTAATATGTTTGTACTATGTGGTATATATTGCACTAGCTGATCCCGCACAGATGAACTGAGCTGTAGTTTGCTATATTTTGAATTAATTGCTGCGTTTATTGTATGTTAAATTTTATTGTGTGTTTTGAAATCTTATTGGAAATAGCTGTTATCTTGTTTTTTTATTAATTAAAAATGAGCTATAGTTTATTTAGAATCTGGATTGCTTTATTTGCTGCCACAATATTTTAATATGCCTGTATGTAAAATTTCATGGTTCTAACTTCTTAACTGTGTATCATTTTAGAAAGATGGACAGAGTTACAAAATTTTATTTTTATACTATGTGCTAGGTAAACAAACCACTCGTTGCCACCAAAAAAAAAAAGTTATTTTTTGCCGCTGCATACTACATTAGTGTTCTATATCTATAATTATACACAAAATCAATAATTAAAATGAGGTTTTTTTTATAATTATTATTGTGTAAAATTGAATAAGTGGTAGAAAAAATAAAATTATATGAAAAAATTGGATACATACAGTAAACTTCCAATTATCCACCACTCTATCAACCACCACCCTTCTTTCCTATTTTTTTTTTTTTTTATCAGAACCAATCTATGAAAATTCAAATGCACAAATACCCGAGTGAGATGGCACGTTATGTTCTGAGTAAAATGCTTATCTCACGTCACAGGGACAGATTTAAGGGGTCGCGATGGTCGCAATCGCGAGGGGCCCCGCATCCCAAGGGGCCCCCAAATGTTCTTTTGAGTTCAAAGAGAAATGTGACGTTTTGATAAATAGATTTTCTTAGTGTTGTTTTTTAAATTTTTCAGTTAATATTACAATATCATTTTCATGTAATAAATATAATTTTTTCTATCATTTGCTAGTCCCAGAAATGTTTTAGTTTTCCCTTATTTTTTTTTTTCCTTTATGAATTATCATGACTATGATCGTTTGTGGACGGATAGGGTGAGATTCAAAGGAAACTTGGGTCTGAGCTGAAAGAAGCACTGTTAGAGACATTCTATGACGATTTAATTATACAGATTGAGGGACTAATTAAATCATGGGCCGTCAACCTGAGGCCCCTGATTTTGGGGGCCCCACATTTGGTATGCAGTTTTCATAAAGCTGATATTTTAAGTGAATTTTTACTTTGTTACTGATTATCTATACTAATAAAGCTAAGTTTCGCCCTGTCTGTCTGTTTGTGTGCGAATGGCTAGCAAAATCTACCGCCCATAGAAGTCTGAAAATTAAGTGAGTCCAAGACAAGTCTTAATGTACCTGTGGCTCAGATTTGTAATTTTTAAGGGCCGGGGCCCCTTTAAGTTTTTATGCACTAAATTGTTAATTACTTGTCCCCTTTTTATCCAATCATCTTCGTTTGGGGGACCTTTCTCCATTTAGTTATTCTCTCCTTTCTACTCTCCAGATTCCAGACCTCTCTCCAGATTACTCTCTTTCTACTTTCTACTCCCTGACACCTTGTGGCTCGATACAGGGCCCCTTCAAGTTTTTGTGCAAATAAAAGGTTAATAAATTGCTTCCTTTTAATCCGATTTTCATTTTTGATATCCTTTTTCCATTTAGTTAGTCTCACATTTCTACATTCCAGTTTAGATCCTGGGACCCCTAGGCTGCCGTAGGATCCGGTCCAGGGTCCCTTGAACTTTTTGTGTGCCAAGAATTTATCACCCCCTGATTTTCTCACCTTCTCAGTACATAATTTTAAAGTTGAGTCTTGGACTCTTCTTCCTAGATCAACACTCATATTTTTATTGGGGCCCTAGGGCCCTTTTTTAAACATTTATCCAATTTTTTGTGCATTTCTTTAAAATATTATTCTATGCTTAATTGTGAATAATTGAAGATCTAAAGTGCTAAGAACTTAGATCGTTTAACAAGTTTTCATGTTAGGGCCCTGCTCTTTACTATCAGTTGACCCTTTTTGGGCCCTTTGTTATAGATCCCTTAAAAACGGTCCGATTCACTAGCTCCTTTTTTTAAACAACTTCTCAAGTCCTCCTGCTACTAGTTACATGAATGACAGAAACATTTCCCTGACTTCAACTACGACCAATTTTGAATATTAATTTGCTTCTTGGGGCCTTTGTTGCAACTTATTTAAAAACTATCTGATTCTATTACAATTTTCTTTAACATAGTTTTAGCGTCCTCCAGCTACTTTAAAACTACTAAAATAATTTCTTATACCCAACTACATTCCAGTTAAAACACTGGTTCCCAGGGCCCGGTCTTTCTTTATACCTCAGCTACCACTTTTTTCAAACATTAATCTCCTTTTTCAGCATCAACTTACGGTTACAAACTACAGATGTAAATTAAAAATCGCGTTACTTTAAAGGTAACTTTAGATAAGGGATATCATCCGTTTATTAAATATAGTGTTAATGTTAAAAGTAATTCGTGAAATTTACAAGGGGAGGGGGCATTTTCCACCGCTTGGGGGCGCATTCTTTCCTCCAATTCTAAGGACCCAATTTCAACGGGATTTGGTTCATTCAACTTAGATAATAATTCGGCTACTTTCTGTATTATGAAATTTTACCTTAGACTTCAGTTACCAACATTTCCTAACATTAATGATGCATTCTTTGGGCTTGATTACTACGAGGTTTGCCTCAATCAATATGGTTTTTGATTGTCTCCGGCACGTGCGAAGCACTTCCGGTACATCTTGCCTTAGATAACGGGGACCCCAGGTTACAGGCTCGTTCAGAAATAAGTTTGTTGGGAACACTCTAGACGCTGCGGAAGGCAATGGGGCCTCCGAAATTAGGTTCATTTAAAAGAATTTCTAAAGATATAAAATCATACAAACTTGAGTTTTATTTAAGGTTATTATTTACGGACCCCGGGCAACGCCGTGCGGGTCTGCTAGTCTATACTAATAAAATAAAGTTTCGCTCTGTGTGTCTGTGTGCGATGGCTCTCAAAATCTACCGCACATAGAAGTCTGAACATTTCGGTGAGGATAGTCTAAGCCAGTTCCTGATGTACCTGAGGGTCAGATTTTTAATATTTTAAGACCCGGGCCCCCTGAGCCCTTCAAGTTTTTATGCCCTAAATTTTTAATAACTTGCCTCTTTCTTATCCGATTTTCTTCGTTTTTTGGGGCCTTTCTCCATTTAGTTATCCCTCTTTCTACGTTTCAGTTAAGATCCTGGCTCCCTGGGAATCTATACAGAGTCCTGGAAGTTTCTGTGCCCTAAATTGTTAACAACTCTCCTTTTTTAATTCAATATTCGCTTTTGGTACCCATTTCCAATTTAGTTAATCCCCAGATTCTACATTCCAGTTAAGACCCTGGCCCCCTAGGACCCGGTCCAGAGGCGCTTGAACTTTTTGTATGCCATTAATTTTTCACTCCATAATTGTGTCGCCCTCTCAATGCATAACTTTAAAGTTTATTTTTGGATTCCTGTCCCCTGCCAACACTCTCATATTTTTATTGGGGCCCTAAGGCCCTTTTTAATGCATCTTTCCCCATTTTTGCGTATTTCTTTAAAATTTTACTCTAATAATTCATACCCTATGCTTAATTTCGCCTAATGGACGATCTAAAGCGCAAAGTAGCCTTTTAACATGTTTTCATTTAAGAGCCCTGCCCTGAACTACCAGTTGGCCTCTTTTGCAGCTCCTATTATAGCTTCCTTAAAAATGGTCGTATTCACTAGCTTTTTTTTTTCTAACAACTTCTTAGTCCTCCAACTACTACATGAATCAGGAAAAAAATTCTCAGACTTCAGGAACCACCATTTTGAATATTAATTGCTTTCTTGGGGCTAAAGGTTAAAATTCAATATTTGCTTTAGTAGCCAGTGGCCGGTAGAGGCTGTATGTTTAGTAGCCACTACTGTCAAGTTAGTGGCCACTTATCGTAGTTTGTAGATTTAAATAGTTTTACAAGTAATGTTTTTAAAATATTTATGTTACGAAGACATCTTTTAAAATATATAAAAATAAAACTATGCACAGTCTCAGTTTACTTACCCCAACAAAAACAATTAACAGTTATATTACATTAAAAAAAGAGAGAATTTATCGAACAATGTCGTACAAGACCAAGGTCAAAGATTGGTTCACGTCTCCAATACATGCTGTGTAGCCCGAGATCAGAATTCTTTCTGAAAATAGGCCTAAAATATTTCCCGTTTGACAAAATTCGCAATTAATTTTTGAAATTGTTTTAAGAAATTTGCAATTATTTTACGCAACCTCTTGCTAAAATTCACAATTTTTTCGCCGATCGTTCAACAGAATTCACGATTTTTTTTTTCGCGATCATTCGACGAAAGTGACGATTTTATTATGCAATTTCTTGATGAAATTCGCGATTTTTTCAACGATCAAGTGACGAAATTCACGACTTTATTTCCACGATCTTTCGACAAAATTCGCGATTTTATTCCGCGGTCGTTTGACGAAATTTAAGTTTTTTGAGATCTTTAGACGAAATTTGCGATTTTTTCGCGATCTTTTGACGAAGTTTACGTTTTTTCGCGATCTTTTGACGAAGTTTGCGTTTTTTTCGCGATCTTTTGACGAAATGTGTAATTTTTTTCACGATCCTCCGGCGAAATTTACTAGGTTTTCGCGATCTTTTGACGAAAATTGCGGATTTTTCGCGATCTTTTGATGGAATTTGCGGATTTTACACGATCCTTTCACGAAATTTGCGTTTTCTCAGCGATTTTTTGATGGAAATCGTGGGTTTTTTTTCGCGATTCTGAAATTCACAGCAAATTTTCTGAAAGGTTACAGAAGGGTGGAGCTGTGTTTTTTCTGCACCTGATTGACGAAATTCCCGTTTTTTCGAGATCCTTTGATGAAATTTACTTTTTTCGCGATCTCTTGACGAAATTTGCGGTTTTTTTCGCGACTTTTGACAAAATTTGCACATTTTTTGCGAACTTTTGACAAAATTTGCGGTTTTTCGAGATCTTTTGACGAAATGTACGTTATTTCACAATCTTTAGACGAAATTTGCGGTTTTTTCGCGATTTTTTGACGAAATTTGCGATTTTTTCGCGATCTTTTGACGAAATTTACGGTTTTTTTCGCGTTCTTTTAAGGAAATTTGCGGGGTTTTTGGCGATCTTTTGACAAAATTTACGGTTTTTCGTGTTTTTTTGACGAAATTTACGTTATTTCGCAATCTTTAGACAAAATTTGCGGTTTTTTCGCGATTTTTTTGACGAAATTTGAGATTTTTTTTCGCGATCTTTTGGCGAAATTTACGGTTTTTCGTGTTCTTTTAACGAAATTTGTGGGTTTTTTCGCGATCTTTTGACAAAATTTGCGGTTCTTCGTGATTTTTTGACGAAATTTATGGTCTTTTTGCGATCTTTTGACGAAATTTACCGTTTTTTCGCGATTTTTTTACGAAATTTGCGGTTTTCCCCCTATTTATTGGCGAAATTTAAGGGGTTTTCGCGATCTTTTGACGAAAATTGCGGGTTTTTGCGATACTTTGATGAAATTTGCGATTTTTACGCATTCTTTTCACGAAATTTACGTTTTTCCCGCGATTCTTTGACAGAAATCACGTCTTTTTTCGAGATTCTTATGAAATTCTCGTTTTTCCCGTGATTCTCTGACGATTTTTTTGCGAACGATTGACGAAATTGATATCTTTCGGCGACCATTTGTCGAAATTCGCGATACTTTTATGCCGATTTTTTTTAAATTTTCGGAACCAAATGCTTTCAATGTGAACATCAACGCGATTTTCTTTTTCTTTTACGATTCCGCGAAATCGCTGATCGATTAAAAAAAATAAAACAAACGGAAAAGTGGCATTTCTGACATGTACTATTACATGAAAAATAAAGATCGCCACTTTGGCGATCAGATGCACATCATAAACTCGCCAATTTTTTACATTTAGTCGCCCTGTGGCCGGTGGCGACCGGGAATTTTAACCTTTACTTGGGGCCCTTCTTTAAAAATAATCCAATTCTCTTTTACATAGTTCTTGGCTCCTCCGGCTACTTTATAAACTACTAAAAAATTTCCTTATACCCAACTAAATTCGAGTTAAGATTGTGGTCCCCTGGGACGTGTTACAGGGTCCCTTGAAGTTTTTGTGCCCTCAATTGTTAAAAATTGCTCCCTTTTAATCCGATCTTTGTTAAAAGGAACTTTTCCATTTAGTTAATGAAGGCCCTGGGGCCCGGTCCGGAGTCCCTTGATCTTTTTGTGCGCCACGCATTTTCCCTGTAGCAGAAACAGTGCAGCACGGCAGCAGTGCTGCAGATTTTTTTATACCTTGCAGATCAATTCTAACAACTTTCAAAAATTTCTGGGCTAAGAAAATTAACTAAAATATAATTTTTGTCTCTAGATTTATTGTATTTTCTTCTTGTATTTTCTTTGCAAATGCAGGTTTTACTTATTTTATGGGCTACTATAATTTTTTATGATAGTAAGTTTGGCCCAGTATTCTTGGTTCGCAGATAAATTTTGGTTTGCTGCAGATTAACACAGAAAATTCTGCTACTGCGCGCATTTTTCACCCCCTAATTCTGTCACTGTCAATGCATAAATTTAAAATTGAGTCTTGGACTCCTGTCCCCAGATCAATACCCTCATATTTTTATTGGAGCACTAGGGCTTTTTTTAAGCACCACCCCCCCCCCCCATTTTTTGCGCATTTCTTTAAATTTTTATTCAAATGATTAATTTATGCCCTATCAGGGTTTGCCCAAGTGGGCCCGCCCGAAAAAACCCACCCGGGTTTTTTCGGGCGGGCCCACTTGAAAAAACCCATTGTGGGTTTTTTCAAATTTTCTCATGTTTTCACAACTAACATTATTTAATCTGCGGGTTTTTTCGGGCATGCATACTTGAAAAAACCCATTGTGTGTTTTTTCAAATTTTCTCATGTTTTCACAACTGTAATATTATTTAATATAAGGCATGAGAATGGGTGAAAACTGGAAAACTGGATTAGCAGTCAGTGGCTGTTAGACAGGGTTTGCCCAAGTGACCACTTGAAAAAAAAAACATTGTGGGTTTTTTCAAATTTTCTCATGTTTTCACAACTGTAACATTATTTGATCTGAGGGTTTAATCGAGCAGGACCACTTGAAAAAAAACAAAAACATTGTGGGTTTTTTCAAATTTTCTCATGTTTTCACAACTGTAACATTATTTAATCTGAGGGTTTTTTCGAGCAGGACCACTTGAAAAAATCCATTGTGGGTTTTTTTCAAATTTTCTCATGTTTTCACAACTGTAACATTATTTAATCTAAGGAATGAGTATGGGTGAAAACTGGAAAATTGGGTTAATAGTCAGTGGCTGTTAGACAGGGTTTGCCCAAGTGGGCCCAGCCCGAAAAACACGCCCAGGTTTTTCCGGGCATTGAAAAAACCCATTGTGGGTTTTTTCAAATTTTCTTGTGCTTTCACAACTGTATCATTATTTAATCTAAGGTTTGAGAATGCAAAGATAAAGGCCAATTTAAATATATTTCAAAAGAACCAGATTTAAAGGAATTTCTAAGCAGAGATAAAATGACCAAAAAAGAAAAAAGAAGGAAGATTTTCATGCCTGTAATCTAAAATGTATTCAACTGCTTTAAATCTTAATGCATGCAAAAAGATTGCACTTGAACCCCATCCTGATTGTTTGCATTGTTATAGCTTTTAAGATTAATCCTCCCATTTATTATCCTGCTTCAATGTTCAATGAAAGTGTTATATAGGAGTTTTCCACACAAAAATGGTTCAGATTGTGGCGAAAAAGAGTGAAACAGATAAGTTTCCTCCTGGATTTTGTGAGTTTTTTTTCTTTACATTCAGTACCAGCTACCTCTGCTTCAATCGAACAATACTTTTCCACATTTGGTCTGGTTTGGAGCAAGTTACGTAATCGTTTTGGAGTTGATAAAGCAGCAAAGCTAGTAATAAGTGTATCGCCATTTGTGATATAAATTTACAAATGTTACTGACTTCTATGACAATCTAATTTAACATTTAATACTGTTGCAACATATATGTAGCAAACTTTGCTAAAATTTTCAAATATATTATTGCGAATCCCATTTCTTTCAAAAGAAAAAAAAAAGTCTTCAACTGATTTCTGATTTGAAGTGAATGAAAGAAACTATATAAATTTAACATGTTTAACTTAAGGTAAGAATTATATAAAGAAATCCATTTGTGGTTCACTTAATATATGCTTAGTTCAGCAAACTAGTCCCACGAGATACAGATGTACCTTTTAAATTAATTTGATTTTTTTTCTTTTTATATACTTTTTGTTAATTCATACTTAATTAATGCAAATTATGCCCAAGTTTCACTGATAAATGGAGAATTCAGGTATTATGTATATGAAAATTAGAAGCTTAAAGTGCTCTCCAAAAAAACTCAAAAAAGCCCGAAAAAACCTGGGTTTTATCAGAAAAACCCGGGTTTTAGACTAGTGGGCCCAGTGGGCTGGGTTTTTTCGAAAAAACCCGGGTTTTTTCTAACCCTGTGCCCTATGCGTAATTTCGACTAATTAAAGATCTAAAGTGACTACTAGAACCTTTTAACATGTTTTTATGTCATGGCCCTGGTCTCAGCTATCAGTTGACCCCTTTTAGGCCCCCTATTATCGCGACCTTAAAAATGGTCTGATTCACTAGCTTTGTTTCCAACAACTTTTTAGGATTACCACCTACCCCTCATATTTTTATTGGGCCTTAGGGCCCTTTTTTAAGTATTTCCCCTTATTTTTAGCGCATTTATTTAACCTTTTAGTCTAATGATTAATTTGTAAATTATGTTTAATTTCGACTTTTAATTGGAGATTGGGAATTCGAATTTTAATTGGAGATCTAAAGAGCTAAATACTAGGACCTTTTAACATGTTTTCATCTTAGGACCCTGCTCTCAACTATCACCTTAGCACCTTTTGACCCCCCTATTATAACTCTCTTAAAAATAGTCCGATTCACTAGCTTTTTCTTTTCTAACAACTTGTTAGGTTTTTCAGCTACTACATGAACAAAAAAAATTCTCAGACTTCAGCTACCACCAATTTTGAATATTAATCGCCTTCTTGAGGCCCTTGATCCGATTCTCTTGCAATTTTCTTTAATATAGTTATAGGGTCCTCCTGCCACGTTATAAACTACCAAAACATTTCCTTATACCCTTGCTACCAACTTTTTCGAATATTAATCTTCTTTTCAGCATCAACTTACGTTTACTCACTACAGTCGTAAATTAAAAATAACGCTACTGTTAAAGGTAAGTGATTAACTTTAGAGAGGTGGGGATATTTAATCCGTAAATTAAATATTGGGTTAATGTTAAAGAGACTTTGTTAAATTTATAGATGGAGGGGGCATCTTCCACATTCTTTCCTCGCCTTTTATCGGCTTTATATTATGAAAGTTTATCTTGGACTTTTGTTACCACCATTTTCGAACGTTAACAGCGCATTCTTTTCTCGGTTTCTATGGCTCGATTTCATTGAAAATTGGTTCATTCAATTTAGCTTAAGATTGTTATACAGATTTTAGTTCCATTTTCTACCACTAGGGGAAGCATTATAATCTAATCTCGGGTTCTATGAGTCCGATAACTACGGGGTTTGGGTCATTCAACTTGCATTTCGATTGTCTTCGACCGTGCGGAGCACTTCGGGTATACGCTACCTCAGATAGTGGCAACCTAGGTCACAAGTTCGCTCAGAAAGAGACAGTGGCATAGCCAGGGTGGGGGTCCAAATGCTCTAGATACCAGTAATAGTTTAAAGTTTACTTCGTCTTGATTACTAGCACAAAATTCTCCAATTAGATAAGGCGAACTGAACTTTAAAAAATCACTGCTATCCAGAGCATTTGGACCCCCACCCTGGCTACACCACTGGAAAGAGGTTTGTTGGGAACACACTCGATGCTGCCGAAGCCATTGGGGCACCTGAAAAACTCTATGATGCCAAAGGAATTGGGGCACCGATTTTCCGAAGATATAAAATCATACAAAGTTGAATTTAGTTTAAGGTTATTATAACGGGCCCGGTCAACGCCGGACGGGTCAGCTAGTAATCAATATTTTATTATTGCAGAAGTTTATTATTGCATCGTAAGTGTTCATACTTTTTCCCTCTCATAAAATTCTCCACATCCAGATCAAAAATGACACACGGCAATCAAATATATCATGACTGTCAAAGACAATGTCCCCCATAGTTTTCCCCAATATAATTTTTTTTTTCATTTTAGCAGATGTTTTGCTAATCACAGTTGTGAAAGTGGCACTTTTACATTTTTGGGACCATTTTTTATGGCATTCGCTATTAAGACACACACAATTACAAACTTATATGGGTCAATCCATTTCAAGTGGTCCAGAAAATCATCAATTCGTTGCTTGACCATTTTTAAAAAATCTGAATTTTTTTGTACAACAACCCTAACATGGTGGAAGTTCAAAATGACTATTATTTTAATTTTATTAATTTTTGTTTGTGCATGGCGGCCATCTTTGTTTCAGCGTCTGCAGCAATTTTATCACAAGAAGGGTTTACGGAATTGTAAATAATTCTTCGTTTATTTATCCAATTCAACTGCGGATTAAAGCAATTTGTACAGAATACATTGGGCTAAAAATTTGGCATTGGAGTAGTTTCCGAAACTAACTGCTTATTGGTAAAATTTAAGCATAAAGTTTCAGTTTTTTTTTCAAAATTTGTCCGCTTACAAGGGGAAATTTTTCTAGCAAGGAATACTGTCAACATGACATAATTTTTTCTACAAATAGGCCGAAATTACTTGTACTCACACGCTGAGTTCCAGATCTGGGACTTGCTTTCTCTTTGCTAAAAAAAATCCCAAATTTTTCAAAAATGTCAAAAATCGCACTTTTCAGGCTATGATATCTTTCGTGGGGCACGAGATAAAAACCTGAATTTTTTTTTTTATAAGAGTATTGTATGGTAGTGTTATGCACAAGAAATTTCAGGATGGAGATTTGACTACAAGCTGAGATATGGCAAGGGCAACATGTCAAAACAATACTGCCAAACTATTGCTTTGTTGTTGTCACAGCTAAGTATTTATCTCAGAGTGTCACTTAAATTAATGTTTTTGATTATCTTTAGATAATAGTAACAGAAAATAAAGACCTTTGGAAAGCTTAGCAATTAATTAAACAAATAATTATGCCTAAGTCCATACATTTTGTATGTTTTCAGTAATTTTTGTTGTAAGTAATTTTACTAACTAAAAGAAACCTCAGCACTTTTACATAAAGAAAAAAAAAATATTTTTATACAAGACCTATGACAAAAGCAACATAGGGAAAAAGAAAAGCTGTTAATGTCGTCATACTTGTTGAGACATGATCAAACGTGTCAAAACACATTCTTGCTTGTTGGTTCAAAAACCACAATTTTGATCTTTCTCAAAATTTTATTTGTAGGAACCAAGTCTTGTCATCTCTTGATAACTTGATTGAAGATCTTGGCCCTGCTGGCTCATAGAAATATACTTTGAAATCACTATGTGCAAGTTTCAATTCATTAATAATTCATAGCTTACTTCTTATGCAAAAATGTGATTTTTCTGCAATATAAATTTTGAAATGGCTTTTTATATCTTTACTTTCTGAAAATTACTTGAAGCTGATGCATGGTAACATCGCATAATGTTTCATTTACAGGAACATAATTATGGTAGGAACAAATTTCAGGGACTGGCAAGCAGCATTAAAATTGTGGTTTTTAAACCAATAAGCAGGAATGTGTTTTGACACGTTTGATCATGTCTCAACAAGTATGCCAACATTAACAGCTTTTCTCTTTCTCTATTCTGTTTTTGTCTCAGGTCTTGTATATATATATATATACAGGGTGATTCATAAAAGATGGGCAGAACTTTAAGGGGTTATAGTACACTTAAAGACAAATAATATTAAATAGGAGACTAAGGGTCCCAGACGTATTCCCAAGGAGATAGGGGGCATTAAAGTTTAGGGTCCGAAATTTCAAATGATTATAAAACATGGAAAAATTGGTCGATTCGTTTGCGGTTTTTGCAAAAAATTTTCTTTAACTTGAAATAAAATTTTAAAGTTCAATTTCAAAAAATGCCGATAGGGGGCGCTTTAGACTTTGGAGTAACAAACAACTATTTTTTAACGTTATTTTTTGTATTTCTTTAAATGATTTCGAAAGCTTAGACTTAAACTTAAATTTTGATCTAAAAATCTGAGTCCTAACGAGTAGTTAAGTAGCATAAACTGAAATTTGAAATTTGAAACCCTTCTCCCCCCAGAACAAAAATCAGTTATTCCCGATCTTTGTGTCGTAGATTAGGCTCTAACTACTGCCGCGTTTTGCTAAAATTATTCTTTATGTCAGTATTTTCTTGAAAATAAATTTTAAAGAAAATTTTCAAAAAATTCCGATAGAGGGCGCTTTAGACTTTGGAGTAACGAACAACTATTTTATACCGTTATTTTTTGTGTCTCATTAAATGCTTTCTAAAGCTTAGACTTAAACTTAAATTTTCAGCTCAAAATCTGAATCGCTGAGCGTGGTTCAGTAGCGAGGGGAGGGGGTTCAAATTTCAACTTCTGAACATAGTTCAGTTTGCACTACTTAACCATGCCCAACGATTCTGTGCTGTGATACGAGGCAAAAATACAACTTTCGTCAAGGACTGCATAGTCGGAATTCACTCATAAAGGCACTGGCACAGTTGGAAACGTCGCTCATGCAAACGTTAAAGCTCCATTCCTGACGCTAGTCACTGGGTGAAGAAGGAAACAGAAAGTATGCAAATGTCAAATGGGGAAGAAGAAGAACACGTATGCAAAATTTCGACACGATTCAGGCATAAAAACCACTGAACGGTGAGTCAAGTGTAAGTCGCTGTAGTAATGAATCGGAAGATGGTGCCCTTCACGAATAAGGAAAAGGCTGAGATGCATTTAATTTACGGAGCGGCAGATGGAAATGGTGCAGAGGCACAACGAATGTACGGAGATCGATTTCCCAACAGGCGGTTGCCTAACCGCAAAACTTTCGAGCGCTTGCACAGACAGTTGTGTGAGACGGGATCATTTCTCGCTTCCCGGTCGAATGCAGGTCGTGCAAAAAAGGACGAATCAGTAGTTGTTGCAGAAGCCATTCTGGATGTAGTAGCGGCGCAGCCAAGTACAAGTACACGAACAGTGGCTAGGCAGGTGGATACCTCACAGTCCATGACTTGGAGGGTACTGAAGGATGAACATTTGCTCCCGTTTCATGTGCAACGAGTCCAGAAACTGTCTCCAGGGGATTATCCAAATCGTATTGAATTCGCCCGCTGGTTTCTGCAGCAGAACGCGCTAAATCCACATTTTGGACGAACTGTGCTTTTCACCGATGAATGTACCTTCACACGTGAAGGTACATTTAACACACACAATGCACATGTATGGGCGGATGTCAATCCACATGCTCATCAGAGACGCTTTTCCATCAATGTTTGGGCAGGAATCCTCGGAGACCACCTAATCGGACCGTACCTTCTTCCTGAATGCCTCAACGGTAAAACATACCTCACATTTCTGCAACATGTGCTGCCAGACCTGTTAAACGTTGTTCCTCCACGCATCCGGCGGGTCATGTGGTTCCAGCACGATGGAGCGCCAGCCCATTACGTACGAGACGTCCGCAACTATCTGGACATCACATTTCCGAACAGATGGATTGGTCGAGGTGGTCCTGTTGCTTGGCCTGCTCGCTCGCCAGATCTTTCACCCCTCGATTTCTTTTTTTGGGGACGATTGAAGGCTCTTATGTATGAGACACCCATTGAATCCCCCGAGGAACTGGTCGCCAGACTTTCCGCCGCTGTAGGGGAAGTGCTCGAAAAGCCTGATGTTTTCGCGAATGTTCGCCGTTCCATTCTTCGCCGTTGTTCTGCGTGCATAACCTCTGGTGGTCACAATTTTGAACATTTATTGTAATTACATGTTAATAAATATGCTTTGGTAACATAATCCTAATTTGTGTCTTTTTACCTCGTATCACAGCACACAATGTGTGGACATGGTAAACTGAACTGTGCTCAGGAGTAGAAATTTCAAACCCCTCTCCCCAGAAACTTAACCACGTCTAACGATTCAGATTTTGGGCTGAAAATTTAAGTCTAAGCTTTAGAAAGCATTTAATGAGACACAAAAAATAACGGTATAAAATAGTTGTTCGTTACTCCAAAGTCTAAAGCGCCCTCTATCGGAATTTTTTGAAAATTTTCTTTAAAATTTATTTTCAAGAAAATACTGACATAAAGAATAATTTTAGCAAAACGCGGCAGTAGTTAGAGCCTAATCTACGACACAAAGATCGGGAATAACTGATTTTTGTTCTGGGGGGAGAAGGGTTTCAAATTTCAGTTTACGCTACTTAACTACTCGTTAGGACTCAGATTTTTAGATCAAAATTTAAGTTTAAGTCTAAGCTTTCGAAATCATTTAAAGAAATACAAAAAATAACGTTAAAAAATAGTTGTTTGTTAATCCAAAGTCTAAAGCGCCCCCTATCGGCATTTTTTGAAATTGAACTTTAAAATTTTATTTCAAGAAAATACTGGCATAAAGAAAATTTTTTGCAAAAACCGCAAACGAATCGACCAATTTTTCCATGTTTTATAATCATTTGAAATTTCGGACCCTAAACTTTAATGCCCCCTATCTCCTTGGGAATACGTCTGGGACCCTTAGTCTCCTATTTAATATTATTTGTCTTTAAGTGTACTATAACCCCTTAAAGTTCTGCCCATCTTTTATGAATCACCCTGTATATATGTAAAAGTGCTGAGGTTTCTTTTAGTTACTAAAATTACAACAAAAATTACTGAAACCATACAAAATGTAGGCCTTAAGCATAATTATTTTTAAATTAATTGCAAAAGGCTTTATTTTCTGTTACTATTCTTTAAAGATAATCTAAAAAATAAATTTAAATAATACTCTGAGATAAATACTTAGCTGTGACTAGAACAAAACAATAGTTTGGCAGTATTGTGTTGACATGTTGTCCTTGCCATATCTCAGCTTGTAGTCAAATCTCCATCCTGAAATTTCTTGTGCATAACACTACCATACAATACTCTTATAAAAAAAAAATTTCAGATTTTTATCTCGTGCCCCACCAGAGATATCAAAGCCTGAAAAGTGCGATTTTTGTCATTTTTGAAAAATTTGGGATTTTCTTTAGCAAAGAGAAAGCAAGTCCCAGATCTGGAACTCGGCGTGTGAGTACAATTACTTTTGGCCTATTTGTAAAAAAAATTATGTCATCTTGACAGCATTCCTTGCTAGAAAAATTTCCTCTTGTAAACGGACAAATTTTGGAAAAAAACTGAAATTTTATGCTTAAATTTTACTATTAAGCAGTGAGTTTCGGAAACTACTCCATTACCAAATTTTTAGCCCAATGTATGTTGTACAAATTGCTTTAATACGCAGTTGAATTGGATAAATAAACGATGAATTATTCACAATTCCGTAAACCCTTCTTGTGAGAAAATTGCTGCAGACGATGAAACAAAGATGGCCGCCATGCACAAACAAAAATTAATAAAATTAAAATAAGTCATTTTGAACTTCCATCATGTTAGGGTTGTTGTACAAAAAAATTCAGATTTTTTAAAAATGGTCGAGCAACCAGTGCTGGACCACTTGAAATGGATTGACCCATATGCAGATTAGTTAATTAAATTGGTGTTTAAAAAATATCTATCATATATATATATATATAATCCTAATAAAACGAATTTATGAAACGATTTTATGAAACGACTGATTGTATTTCACAGCTATTATTTCTAAAATATGAAATCTTTGGTGGTGAAATTAGCACCAATTGTCCGTATTGATCCGCATATGTCAAAAATAGTATTAGAATTTTAAAATTTGATTTGGTTTTCGAGGTATTAATTTTTTTTCTAATTGTAACAATATTTTTTAATGATGGCAACTAGATGACTCCATTTTTGTGGAAAAAAAGGGAGGAAAGGGGAAAATATAAGGATTATTAGATTTATTTTCCTTTTAGTCAATTTCAAATTCAAATTGAAATTATCTTTTATTTCAATAAAATTGAAGACAATATTGTAATAATATTTTTAATATGTGTGCAATATTTTTCTCATATTTTAGAAAAGGTTACTATTTTATATTGTTGCCAATTTTAAAAACAGCGCAAAGAACAATATTTCATTTCAATTAAAAAATTATTTACACGTGATTATTATACGTTTGCAGGGGCAGAGCCCCCTAGTATTTATATAAAAATGCAGTGCAGATGGTTATAGCCCAAGAGCCGACAGCACAAAAACCTAAGTTATCAAGCACAAGAAAAAAACCTTTATTTTATGGGAGAGTAGAAGTAGGGGAATCTAATGATCCATGTCTGCCGGAAGTGAAGTGGTGCATAAGCTAAAAATTAATACCACTAGTGGTTCATTCGTAGGTTTATCATTGTGTTTTCCTGCTCCCAGTCCTCCATGTTTTCATACCTTTGTTTGTAGGACAAACACGAGGATAAACCTACGAGTGAACCACTGATGGTATTTATTTTTGGCTTATGCACCACTTCACTTCCGGCAGACATGGATCATTAGATTCCCCTACTTCTACTCTCCCATAAAATAAAGGTTTTTTTCTTGTGCTTGATAACATAAGTTTTTGTGCTGTCGACTCTTGGACTATTATAAAACAACTCGTGGAGCTTCGAATCCTTTTTATATCCATAAAGCACTTGCCATTCTTTGATCCCGCAGCTGTGTAACGAAAAGGAGAAAAATATAATTTAATTTGATTATAATGGATGAATTTATTTGATTTCTGAAATTGTTTTATTAAAACATGAAATTAAAACTGTAAGCAAGATAATGTCATGCAGTGCAGACCACTGCAGCCCCATGCATTAAAACCCCATTATATTTAGATCTTATTTCATGAAATAAATGAGCCAAAAACGAAAAGCAGCGAAAAGAGGTTTTGAGTTACGGCTCAGCAGATACTAAAATATTGTCTCCTTAGTTTCTGATTAATTTTGGTTGGAATTATCATTTTATGTTCTTAAAAAATTGAAACGAAAATAAGGTACACAATTTTAGCACATTTATCCGTCACAGTATCTAAGTTCGTGTAAAATAATCTGATGTAATTTGAATATGAAATGAATTTCGTATAATTAATTGTTAACGATTGAATACATTTTAATTTATTTGTTAGTAATTATTGTAATTAAGTTTTGAATATCTATTATTTTTAAACTAGCTGACCCACCCGGCATTGCCCGGACCCGTGATGAATGGACTCTTAAATGAACCTCAAATTTGTATGACTTTATATCTTTAACTCCATTTTGTCTGAATTTATATTTTTAAATGAAAAAAATATTGAATTAAAAGTATATGCTATTTGGTATTTTATTTTCTGTGTAATTAGTTTTTTTGGAATCTATGCTTAACAAAAGCGAGCGAAACCGTGACGAAACACTCAGGTTTTTACTAAGGCAAAACTGCGACGAAACACTAAAGTTTCTACAGATTTCGCCAAAATTTTCACACCATTTTATTTTGTAAAAAATATTTCTAGCTGTCCGAACGTTTCATAATTTTTGTAGGTGATGTAAATCTAGTCTATTGAGATTCTCTAAAAAGACTGTGTGCATACAGATGTTTAGTATTACTTTTAATATACAAAAAATATCGTCTCCGCGAGGCGCGAAGTGACCTGAGTTCGCCGGATTTTTGAAAGGGTTAAAATTCATATTTTTAAAAACCAATTGCACCATCGATTAGAAGAAGATTTTATCTTTAAGAATATATTTTTGGTTTGTCGATACCTCTAAAATTACACCCTGGAGGGGCGTTGCCATAAGGGGGAAAATCATTTTTTTTTTTTTTTTTTTTTTTTTTTGAAAAAATGACCCTCTTTGAATTTTCTTTTTCAAAAGGTTAACCGCGATATTTTTTTTAAAAATTGATTACGGGATTCGAGGCATAAGGGTACGATCTTTTAGAATATGTCTTCCGTTTGTAATTTTAGTAAGCGGTTTGGCCGATGTAAGTTAATATGACAAAATACCCCCCCCCCCCCCCCGAAATTACTTCTTTTCGATGTTCATTTTCTCATGATGTGTAAATAAGGCTTGCTTTTTCCCTCTCGTTGACTGAGATGAGTTTTTAATGAGAGTGCATTGCGATTGTTAATGAATAACTCAGCTTATAAGTAGATACTTTAGAATTCTGAGTCTCAGATGTATCAGGAAAGGCTTTGGACTACCCTCACAAAACTTTTCCGCTTTGTACGTGCGGTAGATTTCGCTAGCCATCGCGAATACACACACACAGAGCGAAATTTTCTTTTATTAGTATATATTATAAATATACCCAATTTTTCAAGATGGAAGGGCCCCCAAAATGTTCCAGTGATAGGGACCCCTCACTTAATAAATCCGCCCCTGGTCAGAAACAACAGCTAGAAAATATCTCTGCAAATGAAATTACAGACTCGCTTAATTGTGACTAGAATAATAGATTATGAAGTTTTAACGAATGACAAAATTATTGAAAATGTTTTGAATCCAGTGAAACCTGAAGCCTGTGAATGTGATAAATCGAGAAATTATCAACCAAGAGTCAGTCATGTATTCTATGCTCTCTAAATGCATTAATTGGTTTGCAATGCAAGAGGAAGCAGTGTGCAACCCCCAAGTACTTTTATTAAGTTAGAATTCGTAATCCTGCTGCAGCAAAATCCCAAATAAAAATGTATATAGGTAACAGATTACTTTGGATGAAAACCAGGGCCGGCCCAAGCACATTTTGACGCCCGTGCGAGCACCCATCGGGGTGCCCTCACACATACAAGAAAAATTGCTTCGCTTAATGTTCTTAATTTTTTTAATATTCGTAATTTTTATACATGCTATTATTAATTGTTTAATATATTGATTTAACGTTTTTCAAAAACAAACAAAAGTTTCTAAATTTAATCCCATCTTTGAGTTTGTATTTCGTAAATTGTAAAATAATACAATAATAAAATAATAAATAATACAATAATAAAAATAATTGTCTCATAAAGGAAATTTCAATTTTACAGTAATTATCACTCTTAGGCTACTTCAGTCAAACGAAAAGACGCGTTCACTAATGCTAATCCTATGGAAGAAATTTATAAAGATATATCTACTAAAAAACAACTTTTCAAAAGTAAAAAATAAGCCAAGCAAAAAAAAAAAAAGAAAAAAAAAGAAAAGAAAAGAAAAAAGGTGAAAGTTGTGGCTAAAAAATAGTGTGATATCAAATTTCCAAGCTTATATTGCGGTACTTATTTAACATTTTTTGATATAAATTTACCATATGTAAGTCGAGTACCTAAGTATGCGTTGATAGAAAGCCTTTTCTCCTTTACTAAATACATCATAACGTGTTTCTGAAAATTAATTTTTTTTAAATTATGCATGATGGGCTTGGCGGCCATCTTTCCATATTTTACACAAATTTCTAAGCACACAAGTTCATTGTTAAGATTGGAAGTTCGAAATTGTTACTAAAGCAAACATTTTATTCTTTTAATTTATGGAAATGAGTTCCTAAAAATTTGTGTGTAAAAATAAAGCTGAAGTAACTTCAGGTTTTATCTTATGATTCTCTTTTTTCGGAGGGGGGTTAATTAATTAGTTAAAGCAGTAAAAATCAATTTGTTTTTTCAAAATAAAAAACTTTCTTAATTTATCTGTCTGTAGCTAAAACTATAAGTTCGAAATTCTTAATAATGCAAATATGTTACGAGCTTGAGTGCTTAGAAATTTGTGTAAAATATGGAAAGATGGCCGCCAAGCCCATCATGCATAATTTAAAAAAAATTAATTTTCAGAAACACGTTATGATGTATTTAGTAAAGGAGAAAAGGCTTTCTATGAACGCATACTTAGGATGAAAATTTAGTAAAAAACAGAGTCGAAATAAAATATATATTTACAGTTAGTCTGTCAGTTAATTGTTTTTTGTAACTTTTTTTGTTGACGGTTTTGCAAAATAAATTTACCTTTACAAATACCTACGGTTAATCCGAGAATGAAAACCCGCAGGCATCTAAAGAATCGAAGATCTGTAAATCTAGCAATTCTAGACATAATAAAGGAACATTTTTGATAAAAAAAATCTAAAAATTTAAAGATATAAACTGTACATATAACTTCATCTTCATTTTGATCGTGTTATAGAGAAGTAAGCATAAATATGTAATTTTACTCAAGTCTGTTTATCCATACCTATTTGCATAAATGTGAGGATATTAATTTACTATAAAATTTCCCCTAAATTGATTATCTTTAATAGTCTATTATTAAAGCCGCATATACATTAGAATTAAATATTTTTCGGTTAAAAATTGCCTGAAATCTATAGTCTTATCGTTCGTTAAATTTGTTTTTTTTTTATGCCCAGACTCTTTTTCTGAACTCTGACAAAAGATCACAGACATATTGAAGCTGTCCAAATTATTATATCTTTCTATCGTATTTCTTTTTTTGAGGGGGGTGTGAGGAAGAGCCTTAAGAACTTCGTTTTGTTCTCAGAATTCTGAATTATTCATTCAAAAGGTCTACCTACATAAGTCTTGTTGCAGAATTTTCATTAGTTAAGAGTTGCATCAAGTTATACATCATGTGAATCTATTAAATTAATTTTGTGAAATACTAGATGGGAGCCATTGATATTTCCAGACCATTTGCCTACATTTTAAACTTGAGTCATTTACTACTATTCATTAATTTTTTACACGAATTAAAGAAGTCGTTGTTTCTATGCCAACTGTACCTTTCACTATTGCTTGCTTGTTTGTTTGTTTGATTTATTGAACACATACATCATATCACATGCGGATCACGGCGGGATTCGAATCTGCATCCACATACGCTCTCAAGCGATTAGCGGCATTGTGTCTTATCCACTCAGCCACAGTGGGCCACTATTGCTTTCTCTAATGCCCAGATACTCAAATTTAACCAACTGCACTTAGAATCATGGTCATAACACAGAACATTTATATGTTAGAGCAGTATTGCCAGTGGGCTACTTTTTTAAATTCAGATTTCTTGATTGCCAGCACTTATTATAAATGGTAAAATTCCCATTGTTTTGGCCTTAATTAATATGTCATTAAATAAGGCACATTTTACAATTTCAAAAAAGTGGTGCCAATCAAGTATCTGAGTTAAAAAAAAGTAGCCCATCTGGCAACACTGTGTTAGAGTGGTGACATATGCACAAGTCGTGTACTCATATTCAATTTTTTGTCCAAAGTACGGTAACTCAGTTTTCAGTAATAGACGAGGAAGATTTCAATTAAACTAACCAGAAAAGTTAACAAACATTGGCTTCCTGATTTGATTTTATTCAAAATTGTTTTAACCAACCAAAGTTAATGTCCGGGATCCAGATAAATTTTTCTCTGTTAGTAAAATTACATTGACCAATCAGTAGCCTTTATCCTTGCAGGCTTTTCGGTGTTTACTGTAAACATCAAAATGTTCAGAAAAATGCAGACGTCTGATTGATCAATCCAATCCCGCTAATAGCGAAATATCTATCTTGATCCCGGCCTATTCAACGCTCTTTAAATATTGGAGAAAGCCTTGACACGTGTCAGAAAAACGTCACACAAAGCAGGCAAAACAAAGAAGAAAAATCATCCATTGGCTCGTTCATATTCACGAGCCGATGAATGATTTTGTTTCTTTGCTTTGCCTGCTTTGTGTGATGTTTTCGTGACGCGAGTCAAGACTTTCTCAGATATTTAGGATGCTTTGGCGTATTTCACCACCATGAAGTTATGAAAGGAGAGGAACAGACATGTCAATCTTCCCGTGTGAAAAACTAGTTACCAAAAAAAACGAGTTATTTCCCTCTCTTCTGCCCTTTTCTCTCTTGATTTTGACCAATAGCAGCCCATTTAGCAGTCTCCAGTACAAGATGCCGCTATATACGGTGGACGCAGGAGGGAGGGTGTTAGCGCGACCAATGACATAATAGGCCAGTTCATGATGTTTAAAAGTCACACACAGTTGGATCGAGGCTAACGAAAAAGACAGGCTACCGCGGTGGGTCCGATTCTTCTTTTTTTACAAAGCTCTGGAGTCACGTGATGCTCTTTTCACGCACCTTCTTTGGTGCCTTCTAGCATCACGTGACTCCAGCGGTCTGTAAAAAAAGAAGAATCGGACCCACCGCGGTAGCCTGTCTTTTTCGTTAGCCTCAGAGTTGGATCATCTTTACACAATGATTAGTACAAAGCTGCGAGCCGATTTTTTTTGTGTCCATTGCCGTGTACAGATAATCAACTCCGTGTGACGTTATGAACTGACCTTATATGTTGTTGGCCACAGTTTAGGAACAGCTACAAATGACTTCATCTATATCTACTCCGAGGTAAACGAAAAAGACAGGCTACCGCGGTGCTACAGCGCCTAGAATATATAGTGTGGAAATCGGCTATCCCAGTAATACTTTTAAAAGTTAATATTGAATCTCTTAAATTTCAAATGATGCTGAAATCCAATGAGTCGATCACAGCGATATCTGCAGGATATTTCCTAAAACTTCATGACGATTTGATAACAGCGTCTAGAATACCTAGTGTGGAAATATTTTATTAAACAACGCTAAAAATTTGTATCCCGTAAATGATCGACGATACTGCTAAAATTCCAAGTGTCGATCGCAGCGAAATCTGCGGGATTTTCGTATTACATTGTATAGACTATCAATATCTTTCAGTTATAGAAAATATCCTGCAGATGTCGCTGCGATTTGTATATTTCAGCAGCATCGTTGCACATTTAAGGATACAATATTTTACCACCTTTTTTAAGTATTACAGGGATAGCCAATTTCCACACTATATATTCTAGGCGCTATAATTTGGTCTAGACGCTGTAGCGTTTTTTTTTTTTTTTTACATTTTATTAACATACATCTGACCTGTGTGCTTGGCGTCAAGCCCGCTGTAATAATACGATGTTTACTTTGAAAGTTTATCACAGATGTCGCTGCGATCAGCTCCCTGGATTTCAGCGTCAGTGCACATTTAAGGTATACAACTTTTTAGCGCTGCTTGGATAGCAAAATTCCACAGTACAGCGCCTAGAAGATACAGTGTGGAAAACGGCTATTCCTATAATGCTTTAAAAAGTGCTAAAAACTTGTATCCCATAAATCTCCAACAATGTTCAGCGGCAATATGCTGATACGAGCGCCATCTTGTAACTCTTTTCAATATAAACACTGAGTTTTCAAAAATTATAGAATGTTAAATATCGAAAACTATAAATATAAGATATTTTGGTCTGTTATAAGCTAATTTAGTTAAGGAATGACGTGAAATAGGTTAAATAGTCTCTTTTAGAATGACTATCGTTTTTAAATCACTACGATGGCGTTACGATCGACATCTTGTTATTCAGCATCGTTGTACATTTATGGGATTCAATTTTTTAGCACTATTTTGTAGCCGTTTTCCACACTGTATCTTCTAGGCGCTGTATTCCGCAGTATGTATTCTAGACGCTATAGCGATGCATTACACGTGTCTCTTTCTTCTTTAAAAAATATCCTGCAGATGTCGCTGTAAATGACTGTTTGGAATTCAACATTGTTGTACATATAAGGGATTCACTATTTCCGCGCTTTTTTAAGTATTGCTGGGATAGTCGATTTCTACAACATATAATCTAGGCCTATAACGGAGCTATAGTACAGCGCCTAGAACATACAGTGTGGAAAACGGCTATTCCTATAATGCTTTAAAAAGTGCTAAAAACTTGTATCCCATAAATCTCCAACAATGCTCAGCAGCAATATGCTGATACGAGCGCCATCTCGTAACTCTTTTCAATATAAACACTGAGTTTTCAAAAATTATAGAATGTTAAATATCGGAAAGTATAAATATAAGATATTTTGGTCTGTTATAAGCTAATTTAGTTAAGGAATGACGTGAAATAGATTAAAGAGTCTCTTTTACAATGACTATCGTTTTTAAATCACTACGATGGCGCTACTATCGACATCTTGTTATTCAGCATCGTTGTACATTTATGGGATTCAATTTTTTAGCACTATTTTGTAGCCGTTTTCCACACTGTATCTTCTAGGCGCTGTAGCTATAGTATCTAGAAGATATAGTTTAAAAATCGGCTTATTAAAAGGTGCTAAAAAATTGTATCCAATAAATGTTGAACGAGGCTGAACGATGAATGTCGATCACAGCGACATATGGTAATTCCAACGTAACTATTTCAAAAGACATCAAATGAGAAAACGTTTTGCTCAGAGAAGATCTAGAAAATGTTGCTGCTATCGACATTTGTCATTCAGTATTTTTCAATATTTATGGGATTCAATTTTTAGCAATTTTTAAAGTATTACTGGAATAGCCGGTTTCCACACAATGACCATGATCTAGGTAGATTTTTCTTTGTTATCGCAACGAGATTGACCAATCAGAAGCCAGAATTATTGCTAACTTTTCACTGTTTGCAAAAATGTACCTGGATCTCGGCCTATATTTCTAGATGTTATAACTGAGCTCAGGAATAGTACAGAAAGCAAACTCCGTATTTTGATACATTAAGGACGGGATCCAATTAGGAACAAGTGTGTCACTATAACGAAGTAGCGACATATGGCCAATAAAGGTTTATTGGTAGAAGTGATAAAAACAAATCGTTAAAGGTCTTTGTGAGCGTGTCATTATCGTCAGGCTAATGCATATGGAATTATTTCCCTAGTCTAATAAAACTCGTCCATGCGCGTATCGTCTAATGGAGGATATTCCAAATATGGGTTCAAGGCTGAAAAAGTCACGTGCTACCGGCAATTTACCTAAAGAACTTCTAACTGATGAGAAGGGAAACAGGAAATTACTACTGCTTTCTCCCGTGAACTGTTTCATTGGCTAGCGGGGATTTACATTACGTCGACGGAGCCTTCCCTTCTTTACGTTAGACGTTTTTGCCTTGACCATGTGATCATAACGTAGATAGAATAGCCTCTATTCTAGAAAGTGGATTGCCGTACTATAGCACCTAGAATATATAGTACAGCGCCTAGAAGATACAGTGTGGAAAACGGCTATTTCTATAATGCTTTAAAAAGTGCTAAAAACTTGTATCCCATAAATCTCCAACAATGCTCAGCGGCAATATGCTGATACGAGCGCCATCTCGTAACTCTTTTCAATATAAACACTGAGTTTTCAAAAATTATAGAATGTTAAATATCGAAAACTATAAATATAAGATATTTTGGTCTGTTATAAGCTAATTTAGTTAAGGAATGACGTGAAATAGGTTAAAGAGTCTCTTTTAGAATGACTATCGTTTTTAAATCACTACGATGGCGCTACTATCGACATCTTGTTATTCAGCATCGTTGTACATTTATGGGATTCAATTTTTTAGCAATATTTTGTAGCCGTTTTCCACACTGTATCTTCTAGACGCTGTATATATAGTGTGGAAATTGGCTATCCCTGTAATACTTTAGAAAGTGCTAAAATATTGTATCCCTTAACTGTGCAATGATGCTGCTGAAATATACAGATCACAGCGACATCTGCAGGATATTTTCTCAAACTGCAAGATATTGCTAGTCTATACAATGTAATACTAAATCCCGCAGATGTCGCTGTGATCGATACTTGGGATTTTAGCAGTATCGTCGCACATTTAAGGAATATAAATTTTTAGCGTTGTTTGGATAGCATATTTCCACACAAGGTATTCTAGACGCTGTAGCCATACTTTCGGCAAAAACTTGAAATGAGCATGCTTCCTGTGCATATATCACCACTCTTATGTATGAAGGCTCTCTGTTATGGTGTTGATTCTGAGTGCTCTTTGTTAAATTTCTACATTTGTGTTTTAGAGAAAGCAATACAGAAAAGTACTGTTACTATGGAAACAGCAACTTCTTTAATATTGAAAGGTATAGCAAAGGAGTTCAGAATCAGTGCCTTAAATAGTTTCGAATATGTATTGTTGTTATGACAATTAATACCCTACCTGGATGTGGAAATGCAAAATTGTGTTCAACATAATAGAGGATATTCCATCTACATTTTGATCACGTGGTCAAGGTAAAAACTTCTATCGTAAAGAAGGGAAGGCTCCGTAGACCTGTAATGTAAATCCCCGCTAGTCAATGAAACGGTTCATGAGGCAAAGTAGTAGTATCTTCCCTTCTTATCAGATAGAAGTTCCTTGGATAAATTACCGGTATCACGTGACTTTTTTCAGCCTCAAACCCATATTTGAAATATCCTCCATTGTGCGCAATCTAGATAGATTTTTGGCTGTCAGAGAAACGAGATTCATCAATCAGAAGCCTTCATTTTTGTGAACATTTCGCTGTTTGCAGAAATGCAGGCTATTGATTGGCGATTCTCGTTTCGCTAACAGCGAAAAATCTATCTGGATCCTAACCTACATTTCTACAAACATTGCACTTCATCCACGGCACTAAAAAATGACTCAAAACTTTCATGACATAGGCCGGGATCCACAAACAGCAAATATTCTCAAACATGCAGGCTTCTGATTGGTCAAACTCATTTCGCTAACAGCGAAAAATCTATCTGAATCTCAGCCATAGTTATCTTCGATGAAATCAATGCAAAAGGATAATATAAAAGAAAAGTATAAGATTTCTAAAATATTTTGGCGGGTTTATCGCTATTTGGCATAATTTGTAAACTTTTGAACTAATTAACAGTTTTTCGCTAATTATGTATAGAAAATTAATGTTTTTAAAGCTGAATTTTATAAAAGCACATAGATTGAGTAAATATCTATCCAAAAATTCCATCCTTACTTTTTTCTGTCCATTATTTAAGTCTCTACCTCGATTTAAACATAAGTTGTGACGAAGAAAATAAATCTGTCATTTTCAGTATCTCGACGTTATTTAAAAAAATCTATATCTCTGTTTATAATTAATTTATGAGGATGCATTTGATCTCAAATTGAAGATCTTCTTTATTAGGTCCTTCTGGTGTTGGTTTTATTTTTCTGCGATGATTGCTTCTTTTGATATGGGAAATTTTACGCTGGCATATTTCGTTCATTTAACATGGAGAAGTTGTCATCAGTATAATAAGCAGTTACGGTGTCTTGCCTTATTCTTGGCATTTGTTTGTTTGGCGGGGTTAGCACTTTTTTCAGCTTGGCTTGGCAGAACGACCGTCCTGCTTGATCGGTTCCATTTCAGTATTTTTAAATAATCTTTTTTTCATTGGATAGCTGAGATCGATCTGTATGCAGGCCTTTTTTTTACTTTTTCGATTTTGATTGCAGATTTTTTTTTATGAGGATGCTTTTACTTTCGAAACCGGTTCCTAAAATGAAAGTGTTCTCATTAAAAATATCTGTAAACAAAATCGAAAAAATAAACAACGGCCTTTGTACAGATGTATCTTGACTATTCAATGCAAAAACAATCATTTAAAAATATTTAAATTCAAACGAGATATCTTTATAAATGTCTTCCATAGGATTATCATTAGCGAACGGGTCTTTTCATTTGACTGTAGTAGCCTCTTAATGTGTAACATCACGATCCGAAAGTAAAACACAAGACACAACACATGGTGTTAGACGAAAATGATAATTTAATTAAAATATAAAAAACTTTGTTAGAAGAATACCGTTTGGAATACTTCGACAATTAAAGTAGCAAAACTACTAGTAAGTAGCAACTATGGAAAATGAAAACTGTAATCTTGTCTTGTTATTTAGTACATAAAAAGTATGAAAAAATTCACACTTAAATATCAATTTTCGTAAAGGGCTCACTTTTCATGGTGAAAATTTTCGAATTATTGGAAAACCCAGTTTTTTCTTCAGCTAGTCCCGGAAATATAAATATTCTTATCAGGGGCGTCGCGATGGGGGGTTATGGGGGAGAGCCTCCCCCCCCCCCCCAATATTTTTGAACTTGGGAAGTTTGAGCTTAGAGTTGGGAAATTATAGATTTTTGAAACACTTTTTCTTTTTTTTAAATTAAAAGTAAAAAGAAAAAGAATTTTTTATTGTTTTCCTGACTACCTTTCTGAGTTCTGGAATAGTAAAATAGTTAAACTTTCAAAAGAAATACAAAAAGCAGCCAGACTCAATTTCTCATTATATTTCTGTGTGCTACAAAAATATCACGAAAATATCATACATCTACCAGACCTGATTTTTCTCTACTGTTGTCCATCAACATTGCCTTTAATACATTTCCTCCAAAACTTTGTTCCTTTCTCAAAAATATAAAAAATACACATATTGAACATATCATTTTAGTTGGGAAATAGAGCAATTTGTTTCACGCTGGGAAATTTTTTAATTATAAGTTGGGAAAATTTTGAACTCCCCTGATTCTGTTATTCATCTGCATATGATGTCATGTGATATTTTTGAGCCAAATCAATTTTTTATCTCATTAAGAGACAAATAGCTAGTTAAAGCCAATCTTTTAATTCTTCTATCCTCACAAAATATGGTTTTACTCGACGTTTCTGAGCAATATACATTTTTGAATTGTTTCCCACGTTGCAAAACACTATAAACACCACGTTTAGACCGATTTAAAACAAGTGAAATTTGCAAAAAAAAAAAAAAGAAAAAAAAAATTACCTTCAGCTTTCAGCTTCCAAACTTCTACAACTTCTTCAGGCGAGAGAGGCAGAGATTTCGACATAACTTGTACAGTGATCTCTACACTTTATACTCTAGAAAAAAAAGTCTCGCTGATCCTCCACCTATCATCTTTAAGGAGATATTTGCATAAAATTTCATTTGTGCATAAACTTTTGGGACATCACAAAAACTGTTTTCTTGTAATTCCTGATTTTCGTAATGATAAATTTTTATCGAAATTTGAGTTATATATTTATGATCATAGTATTCACCTACAATGGGTATTTCAAAGCATTCCGTTGTATAATTTTATTTTTATTAAAATATTTGTGTTATGCTTAAACCTTTGCGCCGCACTCACTGTATGTATGTTTAAGTATTGCGAATTTACGTGTTAGCGCTGCACTGAAATTGGATAAACAAAGGGTCATTGTAATTGTGTCGAATCCAGTTAAATCATAGGACATTAGGGATAGGTGTAGGACATCATGAAAAAACTCAACATAGTGGACAGTAGAGCCAAAAAAAAAGTTATTTAACGATAAATGTATTAAATGAAAGATTTTCACAATACGATTACAAAATAAAATTTATACGCAGATAATAATTATTTTTTAAAATAGGCTCAAGTTCCGCAATTCTGTACACAAACTGTGAATAAGATTTTAATATTTCATATAAAATTCAGCATAGATTTTTAAAATATTTTGATAACAAAGAAAAAAAAGAGACATCGTTTAAGAAGAGTACATAGAAAAAAGAAGTTAAAAATATTAAATTCCCGAGGAGATATTTTAAATATCATTTTAAGCATCAAATGCCCACAGCCTTAACATTACTGTGGGGAATTCGGAAACAGTGACGAGCAGCCTTAATGGAAATTGATTGCAAGTGACTCTGGTTATTTATCGGATCCCGCCCAATTGGAAGTGCACGGCGTGCATGCTAGGGCACCCTTCCATGCAACTGGAGCCTCATCATCAATTTTTTATTTAATTTTTTTTATGTTCTTCGAATGATAACAAATAACATGCAAAAAAAAACCCCGGCATTAAAATCTTCAGTCTAATTCAAGGGAGAAAAACAGATAAAAAACACACTTTCTAGGCCTTCTACAGCCAATCCCCCCTCCTCCTTGATGAATATAAATTCTGGCTAAAAGCATGTTAAAGAAGGTCCATTTGAATCTTTGCTCCACTTATATCGGGTTAGTCGGGCCCTAGTTCTGCCGTTCTCAGTTTAGGGCGCAGCACCCTTCGTAATTTCTAGAACTGACACCTTTCAAATACTACGAGCATGCATTGTAACTTTAAATATTCTACTATGTTTCACATTCGCATGAAAATTAATCATTTAAACGAAATTAATAGATGAAACTACTTGAAAAATCTTTGTTTTGATTCGTTTCTACCTACTAAATATTCCATTTACAGCAGTTTAATAAAATAATTAGTCAACGACCGAATCGTATTGTCTCGGTAGTACGGTCATTTTAATAAGAATTATTTACATACATATCTTAGGTTACATGCCCTTTTTTAGTTTTTCATTTTCGGAAAAATTTCTGACACTAACACTATTAGCAGAAGATGGGCTCATATCCAGAAGACACTGCTAGTGCTAGAAAAAGACTTTTTCAAAGACATCTGTTTTTCATTTTAAGATTTCTGCAAATTAAAGCTCTTAATGGTTTCTTTTTTCCGGTCATCTGAGGGGCAGTCTCAGATTCCCTGTGGGATAAGAGGCCTTTATTAGAAAGCGCTTAAGGCTGTTCTCAACTGCTCTGCTCAAACAGCACAAAACGTTTTGACACATTTACAAATTCATTTTTCAACTGAAAGATATAAAACTGGAAAGCCTGACCATGGAAGCGATTTGAAATCAAACTGTTTTTTCCATTTTTTAATCAATAAATTAGCTATTAATTTATAAGCGATTTTGATCACGTGACACGGCATTTTTCTCCCCTTATTGACCGGATTTTCTTCTTTCATTTAGAAGTTCGGTTCAAGCTGCCAACTTAGACAGTATTTTCTGAAAGATCTATTGCGTTTACAAGAAAACGGAAAAAACAGTTCGATGACTTAGTTTCTGAATAATAACACCTTCTAGCTTCAGGCGTTTCCGAACAAAAATGGATTAAAACTTATGTCAGAAAATTGACCCTTTGGGTTTGAGAACAGCCTTAAATAGCCGGAAGTGATAGAGTTCACCATAAATCTGTCAAAGTCAAAATTAATTAGCATCCCGAAAGGGAAGCATCTTTGAATCGGGTGGTTTCTGGGGTTCGTGATTCTGTTTCTTTTCTCAGTATGACGAATCTATTCAAATAAAAAACAGAAGCCGCTGTCTGCATGTGAAAATTCAGCGCCCTTGAATACTTTTTTAAACACAACAAAAATTTCTTTCCCAGCCTAGCTATAGAAAATGTAAAAAAAAAAAAAAAAATGCAGAATACAAAATAATTTTTATCGGTGCTCTTGCAGGCGCCCCTTTCTTCTGGTTCGCGCCCCTCCGTCTCAGTGCCCCGTGCGGTGGCACACTTCGCACACGCCTTGGGCCGGCCCTGATGAAAACAGGTATTTCATAAAATTCAGGCATTCAGTAAAATTCTACATTTGCCAGATAAAGAGATTTCTTATTATCAGTTATGCTTTTTATAAACAAAAACACACAACAAATAAAAAAAATTTAATTGTTCTTTTTTATAAATTAACAAATTGAAATGTAAATTTAGTAACGGTCTTGTGCTGTCTTTCGATTATCTGTCACACTGTCGGTCCCGTGAGTGATGGGTAATTGGAAGTTTAGTGTATATATATATATAAAGAGAGATATATATAAATGAAGAAAGAAATTGTTTTAGGTCACACAACTTGCAAAAATGCAATTATTTTCACAAAATAAAATACTTTTGAACTATGATAAAATCGTTATATTTCATCCTTATCTGCCCATGATAGCATATATGATACCATACACAAATCCTATAAAATATAATGGAATCACATTTTTTCCATATTTTATTTTATTTGAATCACGATAACATAAATAAGACTAACAAATATTTTTTACCTTTGCAATTTCATGTAGTGGGAATTAGAGGGTTAATATAGCAATAAAAATGATAATGTAGTAATATACAAAATATTTTTTTTATTCTTTAAATTTAAAAGTAGTTTGGTTATTGTAACTATTGTTTTTAGTAAAATATTTTAATAGTTGATACTTAATCTGGTTTATTTTCTTCCTGTTAAATAATAAATAATGTCGAATTAATTTTATTGTTTATTTCATTTTTTACAGTACATTCTTGAAGGGGGTTTAGCAAGGAATAAGTGCATTGCTATTACCCAGGTAAAATTCTTACATATTTTTGTATCTTACATATCACAAAAATAAATAGTTTATTTATCAATTTTATATTTTCATGAATCTTTCATTTATTTTATTATTATTATGTTTTAAACTTTTAAATGAACCTTTGGTATTCTAGAAATGCAAGGTAATTTAGCTGAATAGATTTTAGATTTCTGTTCAGTGGACTGGGCTGCTGGTACATGTAGCTTAGGACTGTCAGACACTCAAGTTGAAGGATTTCGAAATTTGTATTAAAGTTTAGAGGAACACAGGCCCATACATTTTTTTTTTAAAGGGATTTTTATGTAAAATAAATATTTATATATACTAGCTGACCCACCCGGTGTTGCCTGGGCATGTGATAATAATCTTAGATGAACTTTAAATTTGTATTACATCAGGCCCTCGGATTTATATGAATTTTTCCAAAAAATGAACCTTGAACCGAACAAACCGACAGTTCAGCTGCCCACTGCCTACAGCACCATATAACAAACATTGAGTGTGTTGTGCAAATGCCTGACAAACTTGTATTTCCACCAATTTACCCGATTTTAGCGATAGTCATATCTCAAGAACTAATGCACGGTATTTCATATCTTTACAATCTTCGTGATGGGCATAGATTGTAATTTAATTTTGGCACTCTGATAGCGCAATTTCAAAGTATTAACATGTATGAAACAGAAGAAAGTTTTGAGATTGGTATACATCCAACTAGTTTTTTCTTCTGCTGTATTTGTTATTTTAAAATTTCCTAAATATCTGCTGCCACATGCTGAAATTCCTCCCTTCCTGGCCATTTGAATGTTTAAAATTTGTATTTATAAAAATGAAATTCTTTATTGAAAAATGGATAATTATAATTTATTAGTTTATTTAATTTGTAGGTCCTTACATTTTTTTTGGTTTTTATTAGTCCTTGAATTTTATTTAAAGAAATGTGTACAAACCCTGTCTATTCTAAACAAACACCTATCCTTACAAAACTCCGTTATTCAACTTATCTGGAGATATATATATTACTGGAGGGGATGGGAGCTCAAATAAGAGAAGAAAAAAAAAAAAAAAACCTGGGGGCAAATATGAGGGACCAGTGATGAAAATTGGAAAATAAAAGGTAGGTGTCAAATGATGACTACTGTAAATATCTTAGGCATCAAATTAAAATTTTTAGTTGCATTTTCTAAAATTCCTGTTTAACATTATTGTATACTATTTTTTAGAAAAGCACAGATAGTTGTTTTTATTTAAAATTATTGAAGTGCTTAATCTCTAAGATTATAATAATTGAAGAAATTGTAAAACTGATATAAAGCCTTTTTAATCATTACCATATTTAGAAATTAATAGAAAAATGCACTTAATCCCATAAAATAAAATTAAAACTTCATAGCATATAAAAAATATATATATTATCCAATGTTGACAATTACAATTGAATTTAGTGTAAAAGAAAAAAAAACAAACACCACTATATAATGCATCTACATTTGAATCTCTTAACATGAAATCAAAAAGGTGCACTAAAGGGGTGCCGAATTTGACAACCAAGAATAATTTTGCAGTCATCAAATGCAATTATTCAGTTGCATTTGATGACTAATGACCGCTAGTTTTGCACACTGGGGGTGCATAATATGAAAGAGTTGTCAAAGGGCTATGCAATGATGTATCACATGAGGGGTCGGAAAAGTTACAAAAGTGTCTCTTTGGTGGGGGGATTGTCAAACTGAGGGCAGAAACGGTCTACCCCTGCCTTTGATCAAGTTTTCAAGATGAGGCAATATAAAGGGCTCAGATAACTAGGGGCCAAGATAATCAAGCTTTCAAATTTTAAATTACCTAAGCCTGAGCATCTTACCTCAGAAATTTGTCCTCCTCCTTAAAATTTTTATGTGTTATAAAAAAATACGTATCCAAGAGCTCCATTAAAAAATCTGACTTAAAATAATGATTTAGCTCAAAAAACGCTATGATTTAAATAATTTGCGATAGAGTTAAATGTAGAGTAAATTTCTTTTTTCCGTAGTGATTCAGTTTTCTTTATTAATTCGATCCATTGTCAATATACTTCCCCCCCCCCCCTTCCTCTCCTGTTCTCCCCCTTCAGGTTTTACATACATGTTTAACAATTTTCAAACCTATGTCTTAGTTATTTTAATTTTCCCTCATTAGTTAGTTCATATTATTTTCTTTCATTTTCTGAAAAAATCGGCTGATTTTCTCAGTTTTTTGCAAAAGTTAATCCTTTGAGCGGTTTGCCCGAATTTTTCGGCTTTCCAAAAATAACTTAAATCTGTTGTAGAAAAAAATATTAAACAGAATTGTGTTTTAAAATGTATGTCGATTAAAGAGGCATGAAGTGTATTTTAGAAACAATCAGGGAAAGAAAATTTAAATTAAGATTATTTAAGAATTTTTATGAAAATACAGAAAAGTCCTCAAGACGCTCGGAGGGTTAAGAAAATTTACTGACCAATTTTACAAAAATTAGATATTTGGACGCAGAAAAATTTGCTACGTATGTATAGAGAGTTTCAACTTGATATCTCAAATAGATAATGATGTTTCTTAATTTTTGCAAATGAATGTGCATTTAGTGAGTTTTTAATTAATAACTGGACTAATTATAAAAAAATAAAATTCTGAGCATCAGGACATGCTTTGCACTATCATCTTAAAAATTTTCTTTTAAATAATCTTCTTAAAAATTTTCTGATTAATTTGTTCAGTAGTATATATTCTAATAAGAAAAATTGAAGTCAACCTCCCCTCCCATCCCTCGAAAAAAAAAAAATTTTTTAAATAATTTTAAGTTTTTTAATGCAAATTTATATATTGTATTAAAAAACTGACTTTTATTTTTCCGAAAAATTTATTTTTTTAATGTCAATTTTTTATTTTGAGGTATTGAGACCCTTTATAGTCAACGAAGATTTTTGTACTCATATATATGTATACAGGGGAGAATAGGGTGGTATGAAACAGCAGGTTTTTCTCTTTATGTATCATTTTAAACATGTGATTTCATCAGTCACACATTATATGAAGCAATGGTAGCCTAGTCTTCAGTTGAACAAAAGTAGCTGATCTGCATAAGCTTGCGATTGTATAAAGAAAAAGATTATTTCAAGAATCTAAAGTAAATTTGCTTCATATACTTTTTATGCGATTGCATAATGAAAAAGCTTATTTCAAGAATCAAAAGTAAATTTGCTTCATATACTTTTTATTTGTTCTTTATATTAATGACTTGTTTATGTGTAGATGTAATAGTTTCCCTATTTATGGAACATTATACTGTATATTATCCATAATTTAAACTAATGCCTAAAAGCAGCCTTTTTGTTTATACAAGAAGTTTAACATAAAAGAAGGTAGAGGGAGGAATGGGACATGCCAGCAAAGGGAGGAATGGGACATGTCTAATTCTTTCTTTTTAATAAGATGAATGTAAATTGCTAATATGCAAATATTTTTAGAGGGTAGTATATTAATTATAACATTATAAATATATTCAATTACTTCGAAATGTAAAAAAATTGAATTGATGATTTTTTAATGTCGTCTATCACTGACAATCCTGAATTTTCCTTCCAGTGATGAAGGTACTGGAATTTGATATTGTAGCACAGACATTATCAGCCTACAATCTTTGTTAGACTGTATATATAGCCAACGCTAGACTATTTGTGCCTTATCATCAATTGTTTTATAGCTGTCCCATATCTCCCTGTTAATGGGGAGGTACAGGACACATTTTGAAATTTACAATTTCTTTATTTATAAAATTGTTTCTGCAAATTATGTTTTCATATTTTTCAAGGACATTAGAAAGTGTTTCATTTTGTATTCTATATATCGAAATTTTTGTTTTTGTGTCAAACAAAGTTGATTTTCTTATTTTTGTAAAAAGTGTCCCATTCCTCCCCTCTCTCCCCTATACATAGAATAGTATGATTTAGGCAAAAGTTAGGTCACTTTTGCAGCCCTTTCTTAAATATATATGTAAATGATTATATTCTAAGAGTATATATTTTATACTATATATTTTAAGAGTAAAAAATGTTTTGTTTCATTATTGAACTATTGTATTTCCTGGTATATAACTGAACATTTTAAACTGCCAGATGCAAAAAAAAAAAAAAAAAAATCAGGGGTTGACTTATATGCTAGGTATAAAATCAAACATTTGATGATTATGGTTTGAAGCTCTAGCAATAGTTACAAGTTACGCTTCAGTATTTTCTTTACTATTATGACCTACAAAATTTATCTCTTCTGACATATTTTGCACAATGATGAAAAATTATTATTTTCATAATTGTTATGGAAAAAACATTTTCTTTTTGGAAGAAAATTAATATTTGACTTAGAGTAAAATTTATGTAATTAGCAAATGAACCAAAAGAAGGAAAGTAATATAAACTATTGTATTTTCAAATATTTTAGGCAAAGAATATCAATACAAATAGAATTTAGTTCTGACATACCATTTATCTTGCACATTATTGTATTCGTTTGGAAAACCTAAATATTCTTCATCACAGTTAGATTCACAAAGTTTTGGGTAATCTACACTTTACTGCGTTGTCATACGAATCACAGAAGTGTAATTTCTTATATATATCAGTAAATTCAAACATTTACAAAAATTTTTGAAAATTCTCAGACCTTTTTTTTACTGCTTTATTAATACACAAAAAAAGTAAAATTTTATGTTTTTAAGAAACACGCTGTTATCCTTTAGAACTTTGATAATTCTCTACTTTTTCTAATAATACTTTAAATACTGTTATTTATCTTTGCAAGATGTATATAATAGTTATAAATAATTTTAGCCTCGTCGAGTAGCTGCTATAACTATTGCCAAACGAGTAGCTGAGGAGGTCAGAACTGAACTTGGTGGTAAAGTATGTATGGATTTTTATTAATATATTTTAAAATTATGTGTCAGTTGCTTATTTATTCTATGCTATGTATTCTTTCTGTTAACAAGTATCAGTTTTGGAAGAAATTTGGTCCTTTAAAGTACTCTTCACAAACTTTTTCATCTTAAAACAGGACCCTTCACAAATCTTTTTATCCTAAAACATTTGGGCACTCTTCACAAAATTCTTTGTCTTAAATAGTATAAACTTTTCACAAAGCTTTTTATCTCCAAAATGGACCTTTCACAAATTTATTCATTTTAAAGTTAAATCTGATTTATAACAAAACAGCTAAAGTTACCAAAGAACCTATTTAGCTTTTAGATATGCAAAAGGATCTTGTTAGAAATGTATAAACAAAAACGTGAGTATAATGATAATTTAAAATTTGTTTCAACCAAAATTATGATGAAGTATTTCACAAATATTAAAAGCTATTCTTAGAATTTCATAAAAACAGGACCCTGGAAATCTCAAGTTCTACACTCTTTGACCTTATTTTGCAATTTTGATGGTCATTTTTTAATTTTTTGCAGTAGAAAAATAGTTGAATCAGTTTTAACTTAATTGGTTTTAAAGCTCTTGATCAATGTCTGGGACTCTGAATGCAAACAAAGCCTTGAATCCTAGGTGCAGGCAGCTTAACCACAAGTAAATGAGAATTGCATTGAGCTTTAACTTTTTATCTTTATGTTGAAATAAAATTATTTTTTAATTCTAATAATTGTTGGCTCAAGAAAGTTAACTTACAGGGTGCAAACTGAGAATTAGAAAATATCATAAAAAGTTAGAATTTAATATAAATTTTAGATTTAAAGTGATATTTTACTATTTCATTACCTTTTGTGTGTATATATATATATATATATATATAACCATTAATTAAACATTACCGACCATCATCAAAAACCTCAATATTGTGAATGATTGACAACAAAATGAGCCACAAACCATTAATATAGAACTGTATGTATAAAATAAAGTACCTTTTACCTAATTACAAGAATTAACATGGAAGAAAGAAAAGAAGAATATGGATTCCGAAAAAAATTGAAAAACTTGTATATTGAATTACGTTTTCAAGAGTACAGAATTCAATGATATAAGCAAATTGGTTGTTTTCTGTGAGAAAAAAGCTATAAGCTAAAAAATTTTTCCCCTGTACTCAAACAATCAATATAATCAAAAGAATAGTTTCAAGATGAAAACAGAACATAATCAAATGACATGAAATGGAAAAAAACTACAACCCATTAAATATTTAATTTATAGTAATAGAAATCTTACAAAACATACCGAATTAATTCCCAGTAGATGTTCAAGATATATTCCCGCACATGGAATCCAAAAAGCATGATAAGATTAAGGTGAATAAAACAGTTAAGTTAACACAGAAATTAAAACCTATGAAGTCAGTTAATTCATGTTGAAATACCGTGATAAATATAATTAATATAATATAAATAAAAAATAATTACATTATTTATAATACCTAAAAACAATTTTAAATTGTTTAATAACAATTTTACAACAATGCCAGTATTCAGCGTTAATTACCACCTGGTGTAAAAAATTAAAATTATTACTTTATTAGAATCTTTAAAAATACAATATTTATGGTACTCCCATCTATTATTTTATTTTAAAACAATTATTATTATACAAATGTCACAAAAAGAAGAACCTAATACTTGCTAATGAAATTAAAATATATCAACTGCATTCCTACACACATCCTAATATAAACAATACCATACTGTATATTATTATTAAAAAAAAATTTAAATACATTAAATGTTGATAAAATATATATATATATATATATATATATATATATATATATATATACTTACAATATATTCTATTACCATACCATTAAATCTACACTGAGAAATTAAAAAAATTTTAAACTTGATAATATATAGAATATAGCTATATGCTATAAAATGAAATAAATTATATATTATAAAAATATATAAAAGTCTTAATATTTACCATTACTTATGGAAAGAAAATAAATAAATAAATTAATTAATTAATTAATTAATTAATTATAAAATAAATAAATAAAAAACGGATGTTTATATAAGACTGTCAGATTCTAAAATTCCCAAAAGCCTAAAGATCACAAATATAGTGTGTGAATTATCCTTATATTAGCCATAAAAAAGCCAAAAAAAAATATGATTGTGACAATTAAACATATAAACCGATAATTAATCATGAAATACAAAGTTGAAAATAAAACAATGTTAAATAGTATAGAGGAATAATAATAAAAACTATTTACCCAATTTTAATGCATAAAGTATAACATTAGTTATATCAAATAAACTTATATGCATAATAATCACTAAAAAGATGGTATACTATTATTAATTAATATGATATTGTCCGGAGTAGACTAAATTAAAAATAAGTTAATATTGAATTTGATTAAATAAGTTAAATTTAATATGAAAAAAAAAAAAAAAAGAGGAAATATCACCAATTACATATAAAACATCAAATCATCATCCATATAAAATACGTAATAGAAATGTAGTTATAATACAAAAACCCCATTTTTTTATATATATATATAAATTAACCATTGCGTATTATCCAGACAACACCACCCTCCTCCGTACTCTAACATCTACCCACCCAACCATCCTATAGTATTTGTTTATTATTATTTTACAATTTTTTATTTTTTATAAATATTTTTTTATTTTATAAATTTTTTTGGTAATTTTGTTTACGCATGTGTTAATTTGTTTTTTTATAGATCATGTAAGTACTAATTGTATATTAATGAATATATGAATTTTTTTGGAAAACCATGATTTAATGCAATATATATATATATATATATATATATATATATATATATATATATATATATAATGATTGTAGGTTATATGGTGATTCGAAAGTATGGATTAACTTCGATGTCATAGTAGATGAATAATCAATCTGGATATTAGAAGGTAGTTGCAGTCATCGAGTGGAAGGCCAGATAACCCATTTCAATTCGAATAACAATCCAGTGTAGGTTTCTCCGGAATAATCGAGACAATGCATAATTTAAACTCAGGCTTTTATTGAAAGAACTTTCGGCATTGCAGTTTCCACCGATTCAAATTTAAATCAATCCATCGCTACGTAGTATTTAAGCATGGGTAAGCCATTATAGATAATAGAAAGTACTAAACAGTGACCAGGGGAAGTTATCAAAATGGAAATACGACAAATTCTGCTGAAACTCAGCGAGTATCAACTTTTTGTTCCTCAAGTGTAAGGATACAAATATGACGTAGGTTGCGCTCTCAACCAATGAATAATTAAGAATGTCATGTCATATAAAGAGTGCGAACAGAGCTAGCGGATGAATTTGTAGGAAAAAAGGATAACATCAGAAATGCGCGGTAAAGTAAAAATGGAAGCTAAAAGAATATTGTAGCATAGTTCACATTGTCATCAATAGATGGCAGTACCAACCACAGACTAAAGCGCCACCTCCCATGAACTGATACCGGTCTCGACTCACGAGAGGAGAGACATTCCGGGGAGTCAGGCTCGACGTTCAGTTGCTGTGCAGCACTACGCTGCTTCTGTATTGTTATGTTATGTTTTAAGCCACCAATAGTTATTAACCTAATTCTGAGTTATATCTATAATAAAATTTGCTATGGATAAGTAACTAAGGACATTCGTGCATATTCTTCAGTGGTGACCCGCGAGTGGAATTTCTAATGCAGCCATTTTATGCAGCGTCTCCATGCAGCATCTATAATCGGAAATCATCCAGCACAAAATCGCAAATAAACAGGTCAGTGGTTTTTCATTCTATCTAGTTGTTTGTTAGGCATGCCGTAAAGCACACATTTCGTAGTATTTTGTATTATTTTAGTGTATTTTTAACTTTTAATTTTTCTGAAATTTCGTGTCATCTCGCACGTGAGTTATAATGGCCGCGAACATACGAATGCCACATTTCTGGAGTAAGGAACCAGATCTTTATTTCGCTAATGTAGAGGCTACATTTTTTTTGCATAAAATCGACAATGACTTAACAAAATTTCAGCTTGTGATAGGATCGCTCGGTCCCGAAGAATTGAAATTAGTTAGACCGCTCTTGGATCCAGCTAACACTAATCGTACGTACGCCAACCTAAAACAAACACTAATAGACGAATTTTCTCAAAGTAAGCAGGCAAAAATCAAAACATTGTTGTCTCAACTTAAATTGGATAACCAACAGCCAACAACTTTACTTCGGCGTATGCGAGAACTAGCGGAAGGCGCGCTTTCAGATGAGTTTTTGAAAACATTATTTCTTAACCAACTGCCTCAATTCGCTCAAAGCATACTCGCAATTTCTAACGAACCTTTAGACTCATTAGCAAAACAAGCTGACCAAATAATCTCGCTATCGGTTCCGCAACAATATGAAACTCACGCCGTTTCAAAAAATTCTGATGCTGTTATTGCTGCTTTAAGCAAAAAGTTAGATGAACTAACAATTAAAGTTGACAGATTATCACGCAGCGATTCGCAATCTCGAAATCATTTTAGGAAGCGATCTTTTACTCCCCGACATGAACCCAGTACTTCCGGCATGTGTTATTATCATGAAAAATTTAAGAGTAATGCACACAGGTGTAGAAGTCCTTGTAATTTTAAGGAATCAAACGATGTAAAAAACGAGTAGCGCAAACAGTTGATGAGACGCACACTGTGCAATTGCGAAACGATAAAAGTCGTCTCTTTGTAAAAGACTCTATTAGCGGCAATTATTTTTTAATTGATAGCGGAAGCCAAATTAGTATTCTGCCTCACCCTAAGCCTAGTAAAATCAAAGATTGTAACGATTTTAATTTATATGCCGCAAATGGTGAGCTAATTCCAAATTCTGGCACTAAGTTGACCTCTGTAGATTTAGGCCTATGTCGGAAATTCACATGGCAGTTTATTTTAGCCCGTACAAAATACGCGATTATAGGATCTGATTTTTTAAGTAATTTTCAACTTTTAATTGATTTTCAAAAACTTTGTATAACAGATCCTCTTACTAGACTTAGCACTAAAGGAATTTTTCGCGATTCAGTTTTTCATTCTATCTCAACAGTTATTAATCAAAACAAATATAGTGACATTTTGAAAAAATTTCCTTTATTAACTAGACCTTTTAACCCTAAAATTGACCCACCGATGCATGATGTTTTGCATTATATCGAAACGGAAGATCATGTGCCCGTGCAATGCAAATCACGTAGACTAAATCCCGAAAAATACTCATTTGTTAAAAAAGAGATCGAGAACCTTTTAGAACTGGGTATTATAAAACCAAGTAATTCTCCTTATAGTTCGCCAATTCATGTAGTTAAGAATAAGTCCAGTACTTTTCGCATGACTTGTGACTATAGAATGCTGAACAAAATCACAAAACCTCAATTATATCCTGTTCCCCATATTCAAGATGTAAATAATCAAATTTCGGGTAGCAAAATTTTCTCCAAATTGGACATGACCCGGGCATATTTTCAAATTCCTATATATGAAGCGCATCAGCATAAAACCGCAATTGTTTGTCCCTTAGGTAAATGCGAATTTACACGACTTAATTTCGGCATGCAAGGAGCCGCATCGTCCTATCAAATGTTTATGGATTCAATTTTACGTGGACTTCCTTTTGTATTTTGCTACTTGGACGATTTATTAGTTTACAGCACATCAGAAGCCGAACATGAAGAACACTTAAGAATAATTTTTGAAAGGCTGTCTAAATATGGCTTAGTTTTAAATGCTACAAAATCAGTCTTGGGTGTTCCTGAATTAGCATTTTTAGGGTATAAAATAACATGTGAAGGACTTATGTCTCTAACAGATAAAATAGAAGCTATCAAAAATTATCCAGTGCCATGTACCCTTCAACAGCTAAAACGGTTTATCGGCCTTATTACTTTCTATAGGAGGTTTATCCCACACTGTGCAACAATTTTGTCACCTCTAAATAACTTACTTAAGGGCAAATATAAACCGTCTAAACGCATAATATTTTCTAGTGAACAACTTAAAACATTCGAAAGTGTTAAGGACGCCTTAGCAAATGCTACTCTATTAGCACACCCCAGACCAGATTCTCATTTATTTTTATTAACCGATGCTAGTGCTACGCATGCAGGTGCTTCACTGTGCGAACTTGACGGTTCTGAAAATGAGATTCAAGATCCAAAAAACTTACTAGATAAGTTAAAACCATTAACATTTTACAGCACAGCATTTAACAAAGCCCAAACGGTAAAAAGCACATATGAACGTGAACTCCTCTCCATTTACTTGTCAATTAAGTATTTTAGTTGCTGTGCAGCACTACGCTGCTTCTGTATTGTTATGTTATGTTTTAAGCCACCAATAGTTATTAACCTAATTCTGAGTTATATCTATAATAAAATTTGCTATGGATAAGTAACTAAGGACATTCGTGCATATTCTTCAATATTCTCGAAAGAAAAAAGCATGGGAATGGAACATTTAATTTAAGAATACTAAAAGCGTAATATTTAAGCGATTAAGACAAGTGAGACATTAAATTAAAGGGAATTAAACAGAGTTAATGATAGAGATTAATTAAGGATAAGGATTTAGTGAAAATAAAGTAGTAATTTAGAGTAAGATAAGGAAATCGCGGAATTAGATCTAATAATGTAACATATATATCAGTTTTATGGTATCAAACTGTCTTAACTTTGTTTTGGTCGATTTTTCATTTGTATTGGTAGTTTATAATTACAAAATTTTTTATTATATACATATATATATATATATATATACCTGTGTTTTTAATTAGGTTGTGGCAATTTATTCAAAGTACTGTAAAAGCACTTATTTTTGCGAGGCTTTAATTTTCGCGAGCTCGCTGTAATCGCGAAAATTTAAGCCTTGCGAAATACAGTAAACTCCCGATTATCCGAGAGTCTAAATTTCTTTTTTTTTTCTTTTTTTATCTTTGAGAAGAAACTTATTTCTGCGATGTAGGATGAGTTTTCGATCCTTTTTACTAAATATGATTTTCATTTGAAAACGTGGAACAATCACGAGCACAAAGCAGGTGCAGCTAATCTTGAGGGTGTCGCAAGGCCACACACCTGTTGATAAACAATGTACGGGTACTGAAAGTCACCCCCGCCCCCCTGTTATGATTTTGTTTCTCCCGTTTTTCATAAAGCACACCAGTTTGCTTGTTTTAGCTGAGCTGTGAACACGTGTCTTGCAGAAGTTCGCGTTTGTATTTAAATTTTATAGTTTTGCATTTTCAATACGTATTTGAAAAATGTCACAAAAAAGAAAAAGAATTGTGTTAACGATTCAAGATAAATTAGAACTGATTAAAAAAAATTGAAAATGGTGCTACAAGAAAACAAATAAGCTTGCAATATGGAATTGGGGAATGCACAGTTAGTGAGTGTGTGAATGCACAGTTAGGGAAGAAGTGTTTCAGTACAAAAAAACAGACACTTTTGACAGATTTTCTAAAGAAATAAACCTACAAGTTTGTAAGTAATGAATAATTTTATTATTCCTGAAGTGATAAGTATCTTTATGTTACCCATTGTGCGTAGAAACTGTAAAATGTAAGCTTGTGTTACTTATTATGTGTATAAATTGTTCAAGTACATATTTGTGTTGATTTGTTCCCTTTTTTCAAAATTTTGTGGATTATCCGCGATAGTCGCGCCACCCAATTCCGCAGATAATCGAGAGCTTACTGTATATATATATTTTTTGCCTCAAATAATAATGAAAAATCAGAAAATTTTCACTTTCGAAATCTAATGATTATAGTTACTTAAATAAGAAATAAGTACAAAAATTTCTTGGATATTTACAACTATTTCTTGAATATTATACAACTACTTCTTGAATAAAAACAATAATACAACTAATAGAATGCAGCTCATTCACTTACAATATTTATACCAGCTTCTTTGAAGCCATTTATTTTTAGAGTGATGGGGAGAGGGGGGGGGGGGGACTTTTCCAGCAAAAGGAAGTTTCTTAAATTGCCTTATGCAAAAGGGGTTCTATTTAGGTAGTTGAAAATTTTTTCGAGTTTCGGTTCAGTTCATATAAAATTCACGAAATTTTCAGCACACAAAATCACCGATATCTTCATTTTCGTGAAAATTACGACTCGCGAAAATAAGTGCTTTTACAGTAAGCAGTTCTATATATAGTATTTGAAGATTGTTTTAGAGTGATATAATATTGCAGTCAAAGTATTGTCAATCCACTTTTTATTTTAGCAGATTTAGTACTGAGGTATATACATTAACAGCATACCAAAAATAAAAAAAAAGATCAAAATTCAAGTCATAGAGTCAACAATGTTTACTAGAAGTATAGGCTTTCCCAGAGTCAAAAAAAGGAAATTTCAGTTCAACTAATTTTTTCAAGTACTGTAATTTTCGGCTTATAATTTGCATATCATACAATCATGTTTGTACCCGGAAATTTTATTTAATAATTGAAGACAAATATTTACTGTGATCTTATAAGTTACATTTTACTAAATAAAATTTCTGGGTTCAAACAGGATTATTTGATCCACGGATTACCTGCCAGAAACTATGGTATCATCTTACACGCTTGATGGGAAGGCTCATAGTCTAAAAACACTCTCACCTGAGCATATTAAAGGATGTTAACAATTCCTATACAATAGGGAATTAAAATTAAATGTTATCGTATCTTCTTAATATTAACTAACTTAAATTTCTCTCCATAATATATGCAAAAAATTTCAGAGTTTGATGATGACTGCATAGGTTTAAAAAGATAAGAAAAAATAGCAAAAGTTGTTTCTCCAAAGGCGTGTATGATTTTTTAATGGCATATAAAAACAACTGATATTAAAGTATTGAATTTGGCATCAGAAATCATGGAATGCGTCCTTTGTAAAATAAAAAATAGGTTTATAAAAGAAAAGAATATTCTAAAATTTTATGAGATATTGATAAGTAAAATAAGATACCAGGTGCAAAAACAGTCTAATTTTGAAACAGATAAAGTAAACAAAAAGTATTTTAAGGTGGAAATAAGTAATTAGAATGTGGAAAGAATGTAGAAATTAAAAATATGTTATATATACGTATATATGAAATGAAGTAAATAACTTATACATGTGTCTAACAAAAATGATTGAATCTCTCTTTGTATATATCAGCGACAAAATAAGCTCATGTTTTAAAATAAGGAGTATAATATAATTAGATTTAATAAAAAAAAGGTTTATCTTTTTTTAATTTTATTTTTTATCTAGTATTATCATCTGTTTCTTTTATGGCCTACTGTCATTTAAATAAAAAAGATCTAGAGAATATTTTAAATTTTATCATATATTTTTTTTTACTTTATGGAGGTAAATTTTGAATGTAATTAAAAAATGTATTTCTTTTAGGTTGGCTATACTGTTCGATTTGAAAATGTTACTTCTTCTGCTACTAGAATAAAGGTAAAGATTTCAATTTGAGATAATAATATACTTATTATTATTTTTATTTTATTTTTTATATTTGAAAATATTTGTGTTATTAATGCTTCATATAATTCTAAATACAATGAAACCTCCTTGAACAGTCACCTCTAAACAATGACAATCTCCGAATACTGGTCACCTATTGACAGAACCAAACACGTTCCATAGCATTAACATTTAGTAAAAACCTCTAAATAAGGAATTCTGAACAACGGCTAATTAAAATGACTGTGTATTTCTATTGAAATTTATGGAATTTTGATTTAAAAAAAATTAAACCTCTGAATAACACCCACCTCTGAAGAGTGGTCACTTTTTACCGGTCCCATTGGTAACCGTTATTTAGAGGTTACACTGTAATATGAAACATTCTTGTTCCACTTTTTTATTTTATGTTCTTAATTTTTTTACTATTAATTATAGAAATCCGGATTGAAGATTTATATATAATACTTTTCAAATTTTAGTAATGTGAACAACTTTAAAGGTAATATTTTGTTGTGCTAGAAGCATGGATATATATTTATTTATATTTTTAAACAATTTCCAATTATGCCCTTTATTTCTATTTGAAAAGAAAAGAATCTATTTTATCGTAGGTCATTCTGTTATAGCTATATCATTTCACTTTGTTTGTAAAAAAGTTGTTATTGTTGGAACAAGATTTTATATTTTAATATTTCTGAAGGTTTGTAATGTGAGCAATTTTAATATACTATAATATTGTAATTATTTGTGTTTATACCACAAGTAACATAATGCACACTTGTTTTCAAAATTTTAAGTTCAAATATTGTAGTGTGCAGTAAACATGAAATATTTCTGACACCTACATGAAATCACACTAGCTTTCTCTAAATCGCTACATCCAACACATAAATATTGTGATAAAATTATACATAAGTGAAATAATTATACTTTTTCATGCTGTGTTGTATTTTATGAACTATGAGTAAATATGTAGTACAAATTTCTGGTTTAAATCGATAAATATATAAAACATGAAGTTTCCAATGAGAGGGAAGTACACACCAAAGAAACTTTAATTTTATGGTATGTTTATCAAGGGGGGGGGGGGATGTTCACAAGGGAATAAAGTAATTCAAGTTCAAGAAAAAAATATTGTGAGTCAGGATTGCCACAGAATTATTTTCAAATTCTGGTATTTTCTGTCCCTAAATATTCATGAGGCTCATTATATATGAGTATGCAATAGTGACGTAGTCGTAAAAATATCAGAGGGTATAACCTAGAGCTGGAGAATATAAATAGAGAGCATTCAATTCACCATAACTTTACTTCAGAAACAGAGGGTATATGGAGCTTTTTAAAAATATCCAGAATGTATAAGGAGTATACCACCTTATACCCTCCACTAAATCCCTGGTATGCACTATACATGAGTAAATATGGTAATTTTTTGCGTAGACAAATAATGGATGCATTTATTTATATATCCACAGAATTATTTTTAAATTCTGGTATTTTCTATCCCTAAAAAAACATGGTGCTCTTTATACATGAGTAAATATGGCAAATTCTTGCATAGACAAATTTATTTATATATGCATTTATGCATATATCTACAAAATTTCCTACAATACAAAATATTTTTTGAAAGTAAGACCATATTTTTTATAGTAAATCCAGCAAATCATTTCACAATGTGTATAAAAATAGTTTGCTTGATAAAACAAAAAATCAAGCTTTTTTCCCCCCGTCCTAACTGTAAGTTTAATGTAGGTAATTTATTATTTCATGGTATGGTATAGGTCAAAATTAACATTTTTACCCACTGGCCATTGGCCAGTACACTGATTTTTTTCATTGGCCAGTTTTTTTTAGCCACTGGCCAGTAACAAAGTTATGTTACGCTCCATACAAAATTGCGTTTTTTCTAACTATCAACATTGTAATTTATTAATATATATTATTTACCATTCAATATGATTACACTCAACTGAAAAATTTTATTTTTACTATTAATTGCAATGAAATAAATTCACAGGAAATTTTCAGAAAGGTTGCAGCAGAGGGGGACCCCACTCCCCCTCGGCACTAACTAATATGCATTTTTCTGCGACCATTTAAAGAATTTCGCGATCTTTTGACGAAATTCACGTATTTTCGTGACCTTTTACAAAATCTGCGTTTTTTCGCGATCTTTTGACGAAATCTGCGTTTTTTCCGCGATCTTTTCACAAAGTAGCGTTTTTTTTGGTAATCTTTTTACGAAATTTGTGGGGTTTTTCGCCATTCTTTGAAAATATTTGCATTTTTTTCAAGATTTTTTGACTAAATTTGCGTTTTTAGGCGATCTTTTGACGAAATTTGCGTTTTTTCCACGATCTTTTGATGAAATTTGTGTTTTTCCGCAATCTTTTCGTAAAATTTGCGTTTTTTTCACGATCTTTTGAAGAAATTTCCGTTTTATCCGCGATCTTTTCACGAAATTTGCGTTTTTTCCACGATCGTTTGACGAAAGTTGCATTTTCTCCGCGATCTTTTGACGAAATTTACGTTTTTTCCGCGATCTGTTCACGAAATTTACGTTTTTTCCGCAATCTGTTCACGAAATTTGCGTTTTCCGCGATCTTTTCACGAAATTTGCGTTTTTTCCGCCATTTTTTCTCGAAATTTGTATTTTTCCGCGATCTTTTGAAGAAATTTGCGTTTTTTCCGAGATTTTGTCACGAAAGTTGCGTTTTGTCCGCGATCTTTTCACGAATTTTGCGTTTTATCCCCGATCTTTTTACGAATTTTTCGTTTTGCCCGCGATCTTTTCACGAAATTTGCGTTTTTCCGCGATCTTTTCTGGAAATTTGCGTTTTTTCGCGATACTTTTAGAATTTTGTGATCCTTTTCCGCAATTTTTTGCCGAAATTCGCGTTTTTTCGCGATCTTTTCACGAAATTTGCGTTTTTCCGCGTTACTTTGTGATTCTTTGTCGAAATTTGCGTTTTTTCCGCGATCTTTTCACGAAATTTGTGTTTTTTTTTCGCGATTTTTTGACGAAATTTGCGCTTTTCCACGATCTTGTCACGAAAATTGCGTTTTCTCCGCGATCTTTTCACGAAATTTGCGTTTTTCCGCGATGTTTTGACGTAATTCGCGTTTTTTTACGTGGTCCTTGGGGGAAATTCACGTGTTTTCGCGATTCTTTGGCGGAATTGGTGATTTTTTTCTATGAGCGATTGACGAAATTGATTTTTTTCGGCGATCATATCGAAATTAGCGATATTTTTATGTCCGAATTTTCGAACTGATGAGTTGGGTTTTTTTTTTTTTTGGAAACGAATGCCTTAAATTTTCGGAAAATTCGAATCACCCCTGCTACTTTCTTTTCTTACGTTCGGGAGAATCGCCGATTTGGACGCCGTAAATTCCGAACGAATTTCACCCCTTTCCTCCCTGGCATCGATCTTTCAACCATCGCGTTTGGCGAGTGAGGACAATAAAGTTAATCGCCACGTTTTAAGTGTTACTCGACGCGTGGCGAGTGCTAATTTTGTGCTATATGGTATGGCAGCTTTGATGTATTTTTAAATGAAAATAGTATTAAAAAAATTAAATTGAATGCGCTAATCTAATAGAAAATACAGAGAAGATCTTTATATATAACACAGTTCTACATAATATCGATTCTCTTTATAACACACAACTTCTCGGATGTAAACAGTGAATTTTACCGTTAAGAAGGGCCTGCAATCCACATCGTAGAAATATTGCTGCCCTCTAGAGCAGTGGTGCACAAACTATTTTGATTTCTGACCTCCCATTTTGTGTAAAATTTTGTCGTGTCACTTGGATAGACAGTAGACTTTTTTTAATCGTCAACGTAGCTAAGTTGAAATTAATTTTTAGGTTTGCACTTATGCTTCTACCTTATTTGGATCAAACACATAATTTTATGAAGCAATTGTTTTATTTATGCACATGGGTATGCACTATGGATGTTATAAATATTTTTTTTTAAAAATTCTTTAAAAAACTTAACATATCAGAATTTAATGTGAGGTATGCGTTTGCAAAGAGCTCATGATTGTTCTATGTTTAGATCTGTAATGGAAATCACAAGCCGCAAGTCATTCTCTGGATGCAATCGAGATAGATTTGTTTTAATGGCCACTAATTTTGAAAAACCTGTTTCACTGAAATGACTGAATCAAAATGTTAATTACCTTTTTCTTCAAATCGGCGTAAGCATTTCCAAGCCATCAAACATTTTTCGCAAGTCAGAGGCTTAAACTGAATGCACATGTTTCTTTGCTTGAAACATCAATTAACTATTCTTTTTCATTTTAGGGGATAATGGATTTAAAAATATCAAATGAAAATGAATCATCCAACATAATTCATCCTCCAGAAATTTTTCTAAAAGTTTTCTCCCAATTTTTATCATATGATGGGACTTTTTTTTTTAGATAGCAAGAAATCTATATTATTTGCTTTAGTAAATTCTGAAACATACTGGAACATGTCTGTGTTGTTTTTTGATCAACTAATTCTCTTTGCCAAAGTATTAGCTTTTTCTTAAAAGCTTCAATTTTACTGTTCAGTGTTAAAATGTTTGTAACAGGGTATGAAAAAATCACGATAAAAAAAAAAAAAAAAATCTGATTAATTGTATTTAGATTGTATTTTTTTTTTATTATTATCAAAATTAACTAGCAAAGTTATTTTAAACTTTGAAGGCTATCATGCCATTTTTAATAGTTTTACAAATGCAATTAAGATAGAAGCTTGAAACTAATATTTAATTTTTTTTTTTTAAATGCACATAAAGTTTAATTAAGTAAAGCTGTGTAATGATTACATCACCTACTTTAAGTTGTGTTATCACCATTAAAGGTACCATCCATCATTGCCTTACTGCACCAACTCACCAAAACAACCCCCATTATTACATACTATTTTAAATGTTATTAGTACATACTACAATATATAAAAGGATAATTCACCAATAAACAAATGCAAGACTAAATTCAGTATAAGCATCCAGAAAAGCACTTATGAATCCTCTGTTCAGTGTAACTAATATTGTTTTTGCAAATTAAGATCAAAGTAACAATAAAAATATTAATTTTATAGCTGGCCATATTATAAATGTAAGTTCTTTTAAACTCTTTTATAATAGAAATTCCTTTACTGATATTTTCAGAGAAAAAAAATTAACAAAGTATCAAGGTAAACAGTTATTTATTTACCTTAAATCAGGAAATGTAATCATGAAATTTTTATCTAAGGCAAGTTTAATGCTTTGTAGAGAAAATCTAATTTTTCTGCTTTAACAGAAACTGTTGCAATTTCTATAAAATTGAGCCATATAGGATGCTTTTTCCAGCCTGGCATCTTTGTGTTACATTTTTTTTCTTTTTTTTCAATTTGTCTTGTACTGCACCAAATATTGCTATCTAATTTACAGTTTAGTGTAAAGTAGTAACTTCAAGCAAAAGTTGATTCAAGTACTTTGCTTCATGTGCTTGAAAAACAGGTCTGTAACTAATACCTATTGGTCAGTGGTCAAAAGAAAGAAATCCTTTGTTGCTTGTTTCACATAACTCTGGGAGAGATCACTGTTATCCCATTCAATAAATTCTCTTATCTCTCTAGTGCGTGTCTACAAAGAAAAGCAATCAGAGGATTGCTGTTGAAAATGAAATAACATTCTCAGAGTGTCTTGAGAACGTACACCTTTATTTTTTGTTTTCTTTGATTTAAATAAAATGTGTTCTTTTCAAAATTATTTTGATTTAGAGTATAGCTAAACATTATTAATGAAAAAAATAAAAATATATAATTGTGTGATCTTAATCAATGATTTTTTAAAAAAAATCAAGTGATTAAAATCGAGCTGATTTAAATCAGCATACCCTGGTTTGTAACCACACTTTGTAGATTTAAATCGAAAATGTCAACTATGTAACTGAGTTTCCCAAGCATAGTTCATAGTATTATTACTAACTAAGTGAAAATGTTTTGGCTTTAATTGCCAATGCTCTTTCAATACAGCTATCTAGACCAGGCCTTGTCAACCATTCAATAAGCAGGGGCACACTTCAGCTCTTGGCAAACACGAAAAAATGCCATTATTCACATAACTCAAGACATGTGGTAATATTTTATCATGTTATTAGTAGCGATCCACTACACACACATGGGGAATCACACAAATACCCTCTCTGCATTTGTGTACTGAAATTGAACCTAACATGTTATATATTACATGGATGTTATTTCTTAGTTTATTATTGAGAGTTACCTAACTCTGACTTCTGGTAAAGGACAAAATTAATATTGGCACCAGCTTACTTTGAAAACAGTTGCTATTAAAAAGTTGTCTGTCAGCAGTCATCTTTCCTATAAGGAAACAGTGAAATTTTCTTGCATTATATCAATGATTCCATTATATCAATTTCTCAGTTTTGCCCTTTAACTTTTGATATTTGTATAAGCAAACTAAACTTTAGCATTTAGAGAGTGGGGTTTGCATTTAATTAAAATTTTGTGAGTCAGCCTGATTCGGTAACCATAAATCTAATAGCCTTTCAACAAGAAAAGAAATTGAGAGAAATCATGAATCCATTTTTAACAAATATATATAAACAATTCTGTATATTTATTAGAACATTGATATGATGCACATATCAGCTATCATGAATAAATTATTATAATGAAAACTAAACTATCATTTTTGTCAGTTTTTTTATTTCCTCAAAACTGATTGTGGCTCTTTTTAGATGTAAAAAACTGGTTTTATCATGCATACTCAAATCATAGACAGAAAGGTTTTTCAAAAAAATCTATGAAAATTGAAACAAAATTGATTTTTTGTAAGTACATTTTGCAATTGGATTTTTGGAAAACTTTCAACTCAGCAAGAAAACAGTCCAGTATTTCTTAAATGCTATTATTGCTCTTAAAGGACAGAATAGGAATATGAGTAGGATTTGGAAAAGCAGACATTGAGATAAAAAAAAAAAAAAAAAAAAAAAAAAAAATGTGTGTGTGTGTGAAAACGGGCTAGTTTTTAAGTCATTGACTCATTGTTGTAAATTTTTTTAAATTAATGTTTTGTGAATTTACTTGTAAAAGGCAAGTAAATATGAACCCTGGAAAGAAATGACTGTTTTTTCCTCCTTTAGATTTTTCATTGCATTTTGTCTTGTTCAATGAATTATTTTTATGACAACTCAAGCATTTTTGGTAAATGATTCTTCTGCATTTTTTAAAATGTCGTTACTATAAAAAATAAAAATTTCTTATTTCGTGTAATAGAATATTTAGTCAATATTGATTTGTTTATTTTAGTATGTAACTGATGGTATTCTTTTAAGAGAGGCAATCACAGATCCATTACTAAATGTGTGAGTATAATTTGTTATATTTAGTTTTTATCTTATTTATTTTCTGAAATATAAATAATTTCCTACATATTCGATACAATTTATATAGTTTTAGTTTATACAAAATTGGTACTTGACAAGCTGCAAGGGCTCGGTACAATTGTCCCCTTCTTGTTACATATACCCCCAGTAGCAGAAATCAATTTCTTTAAGCCTAGCATTTCTTTGTAAATTCTTAGATTAATCTGCCATGTCTAAAGTAATCTGCAGCGCCTGCTGCCGTGCTGCACTGTTTTTGCTACTGAGCCTACCCCTTACTGTCCATGCTCCTGCATATGGTATGTCATTTCATGTTATAGATATCATGTTTTCTTCAGTTTGTATTTAATTCTTTTTTTTTATTTTATTTCTGGTAGAGGAAGCAGGGATTTACCCAAGAGGGATGCTTGATGTGATAATAGCCCTTTTCATAATCATCATTTTTTAGCTAGTCATAGTGCATTTCGATAAGCTCACATAAAGTTTTCCCTGCTCAGCCTCCCACTTCCCTCTTGAAACAGAATCCTGGATACTCTACTGGGAAAGGAGATGGGGTGGAGTGGGGTGTGTTGGAAGAATAGAAAGCAAATTGTTGGTGGTGTTGCTCTAATATATTTTTTCACAAAAAATGATATATGTTTTATCTTTAATTTGTAAGTTTTCACATTTCTTTTTAAAAGGGGAAGGGAATATTTATTAAAAAGGGCCCTTTTGTTGAATGAAAGGACACTTTTGTTATATTGCTAATACTCATTGTAATTTTAATTTTCCAACTGGGTGAAAAATGTCCGAGTCAGGATTCAAACCAAGGATTTCTTGACTGAAGCTGCCAATGATTTGTCAACTAAGCTGTCTCAGACGAATCTGCAGAACCTAATTCACCAGTTAACCTTATTGATCATAGCATCTTGTCTGATATCTGAATCAGCTCAACAGAATAAACTGCAAGTAATGGAACTCCAGTAAATGCTGGATACGTAATTATACTAGATTAATTTTAACACAGTTATTCTAATTGGTAAATAAATCATAGAAGTTTTCATTTTCCATCTGGGTGAAAAATGTCCGAGCCAGAATTCGAACCAGCAGGGCTCCCACTAGGTCCGTTTTTAGGAAACTTGTCCGTTTTTTTGCTTCAAGTCTGTATTGGTCCGTTTCATTATTAGGTCCGTAAAGTCCGTTTTATGACACTTTTAACCGACTTTTATTTTAAATTTTACCGATGGTTGGCATTTACCCGAACATCGCGGAAAAATTGCACTTTTCGCAAATATGTTCCAAAAAATACCGTTAAATTTCGTTAATCCATCACGAAAAAAAATCTCATATTTTGTCAAAGGATTGCGAAAATGCGCAAATTTCTTCAAAAGATCGTGAAAAAGCGTGAATTTCATTAAAATGTCGAAAAAAGCGCGGTCAAAAGATCGCGAAAAAAACGTGAATTTCGTTAAAAGATAGAAATTAAAAATGCGGTCAAAAGATCGCGAAAAAGACTAATTTCCTCAAAAGATTGCGAAAGAAACGCAAGTTTTCTCAAAGAATCGCGGAAAACGCGGTTTTCGTCAAAAGGTCGCAAAAAACACGCGAATTACAACAAAGGATCGCGAAAAACGCACAAATTTTGACAAAAGATCGCGAAAAAAACAAGAATTTTGTCAAAAGATCGTGAAAAAACGTGAATTTCATCAAAAGATCTCTCAATAAAACGCAAATTTCGTCAAAGAATCGAAAAAACACGCGAATTTCGACAAAGGATCGCGAAAAACGCGATTTTCGTCAAAAGACCGCGAACAAAATCGCGAATTTCGTCAAAAGAAAATGCAAAAGGTCATGCAAATTTCTTCAAAAAATTGAAAAAAACATGCGGATTTCATCAAAATATCGCGAAAAAACGGTCAAAAGATTGCGAAAAAACGCAAGTTTTGTCAAAGAATCGTGGAAAACGCGATTTTCGTCAGAAGGTCGCAAAAAACACGCAAATTTCGGCAAAGCATCGCGAAAAATACGCGATTTTTGTCAAAAGATCGCGAAAAAAATGCGAATTTCATCAAAAGATCTCTAAAAAAAAATGCAAATTTCGTCAAAAGATTTAAAAAAAAAACGCGAATTTCATCAAAAAATCGCGGAAGAAATAAACGGTCAAAAGATTGCGAAAAAAAGCACGAATTTCGTCAAAAGATTGAAAAAAAAACCCCAATTTCGTCAAAAGATTTGAAAAACTTTAATTTCGTCAAGAGATAGTGAAAAACATACAAATTTCATCAAAGGATCTCGAAAAACATGCAAATTTCTTTAATAGTCGTGGAAGAATTCGTGAAATTCAATCTGTCTTAGAAGGTTTGTAACCTCTACCAACAACAATGGCTTTAAGATAATGAATTTCAGAATTTGAATAGGAGCAAGCGTTTTCTTTATAACAAATTATACTTTGAACATTTATTAATGAGTGACAATTGAAGGAAAGGAGGGTTTCTCTGTTTATTTTATTTTACGATTTGCTAAAATAGTTTCCTTTTGGTCCTTTTTTTTTTTTTTTTTTTAATTTGTGGTCCCTTTTAGTCTCTTTTTTGAAAAAAAAATGGTCCTTTTTTTTTCCTTTTTTACTACAAAAGTTGAGTGGGAGCCCTGAACCAGGGATCTCTTTGCTGAAGCTGCTAATGCTCTGCCAAATGAGCTATCCCGTACGTATTTGGAGGACCTGATTCACCAGTTAACGTTTTTGATCATAGCATCTTTTCTGATATATGAATCAGCTCAACAGAATAAATTGCAGGTAATGGAACTCCGATAAATGTTCGATACGTAATAGCATTAGATTAATTTTAACACAGTTATTCTAATTGGCAAATAAATCATAAATTTCTCATTGGATTATTTGTCAATGCAGCATATATCAGCATTGGAATCAGACATTTTCTTCTGGAAGAAATGGGGCAGGGGGGAGATTTCACTTCTAAATTATTAATAAGCATAAAATCATGAACCATCTCAGGGATATGTTTAGGAAAATTTTAGATCCTTTAAAGGACCCTTCACAAAATAATTTATCTTAAAACAGGACCCTTCACAAAATAATTTATCTTAAAACAGGACCCTTCACAAAATTATTTATCCCAAAACAGGACCCTTCACAAAATTATTTATCCCAAAACAGGACCCTTCACAAAATAATTTATCTTAAAACAGGACCCTTCACAAAATTATTTATCCCAAAATAGGACCCTTCACAAAACATTTTATCCCAAAACAAGACCCTTCACAAAATTATTTGTCTCTTAAATAGACCTTTCACAGAATTTTTTCACTTTAAAATTGAACTTTTCACAAATTTAGTCATTTAAAAATAAAATCTGGCCTATAAGTAAGGGGCGATCCATAAATGATGTCACACATTTTTTCAATATTTTTGACACCCCTCCCCCCCTTTGTCACAAAGTGTCACACTTCACCACACCCCCTCCCTACCCCTTGTCACATGTCACGCTATATTACATAAAATATACTTGCAGTTCAGAAACAAAGCACCACGTTTTAGATCATATTTCATTTCAAATTTTATTTTTAAACGTTAACTATGTATTTTAATGACATTTGTGAGCATAACAATAAAAATAATTCGTGTTCTTATTTTGTATGAAATAAGATTTAGGTTTACAACAAAAAACATAATTAATATACAATAGTAATAAAATATTAATATGAAAAAGCAATTGAAAACATTAGTATTTTGGAATTTGAAATGGAATTTGGCTTTAAATCTTATCTTTATTTTATGAACACAAAATTACTTTAATTTCAAAACAACTTCAAAATTTAATCTGCTGATTTTTAATGCTTTTATTTTAACCAAAATGTGTATGTCACATTTCTTCTTACCCCCTCCCACCTCCTTGTCACAATTTCAGGAGCCCCCTTCCCCCCTCCAAGCGTGACGTCATTTGTGGAAGGCCCTTAAGCAGTTAACTCACCAGAGCATATTATTTAGTTTTTTATACATGAAGACATCGATAATTTAAAATTCACAAAATTATGACAAGAATTTTCACAAAAATAAGAAAAACTTCACAATTTCACAAAAACAGGACCCTGTGAGAAAAGTCTGGACAGACCCCTGCATCTGGAGGGCATTTTGATGCACAAGGTGTGTGTGTGTGTGTGGGGGGGGGGGATGTTATCCTCTGAATTCGTAACTGGCATGGCATACATTATCAAGGTAAGCTGAAATCATATTATATTTTTAAGAATCTCATAAAATAAAGCCATTTTTTGCTTTAAAAAAAATTATTTTATGCCTAATGCAAAGTCTGGTTATATATTGTATTTTATATGGTGGAAATCTATAAAAGGCAGAAGTTTATATGTTTGTGGTGCTGTGTTCTAAAGAGACCACTGACAAGATTTCTCAAGAAGGTACTTGTATGTCTGAAGTTAGGCACATCAAAACCAGTTTTGGAATTTTTTTATCTTTTTTAAAATTTAATTTTCTATGCAATTTTTAGCATTTTGTGGTGGTTTTTTTCACATTAGTAACCTCATTGGTTTAACTTGATACCAACATCTAAGATTTGAAATGGAAGCATATTTAGCTAGATGTTAAATACTTTTCAACTATAGGGGCCTTGGTTGTTTTTTTAAAACCTTGCTGCGTTCAGACTTCACAAAATAAGATTTGTTGTGTGTTGCCATATAATATAAACAGCCGTGAAAATAAACCTAATGAACTTTTATGCTTGTTTATATATGAATTTATGTGTATATATAAACATTTCATCTATCCATATATATTATTATTATTGCTTTTTATGTACAAACTACTTCTGTTTGTATATAAAAATAGATAAATAGCTTCTCTATATTAAATAAATTGTATGAATATTGGAAAAATTGTTTTTGTATATGAAACTGTGAATAAGTTGCCAAATTTCCTTCTTTCACCAAGGCCTACACTGTAAAAGTACCAGATATTGGTGTTTTAATTTTTATGCAGAATTATTGTTTACAAGGGATTTCCATTAATTGTCTTCTTTCAAACAATGATTTATCTTTAATTTTGATTGAATCTGAGTAACCTAATAATTAATTTGGAATTGCAAACAATACCATAGCCAAATATATTCTACAAATCTTATCAAATGGATGTTGCTTTAATGCCCAACCAGTAATCCATAATACAACTGGCCTCGACCAGTCTAAATAAATGGATATTATAGTAAAAATTTTCCCTCTTTTCAATAAAAAATTAATTGGAATTATAGAGCCTTTTTTGAATTTGTTGCAAACTTTTCAATATGATTTTTACAGTTTATTTGGGTTTTGTGTAGCATGAAGATTTTTCAGCATCATGAGAAGAATCCAGTTCATATCATTTATCCCAATATAGTAAATTTCGTACTCTGCGGTTTTTGAATTTTTTATGAAACTGTTAGCCTTTTTTTACATTTTACTGTGATTTTTTTCCACATTAGTAAAAAGAATCTGGTTTCAACATTTTTGTCTCTATTCAATAAATTTTATTTCATGCAGTGTTTTTTTTAATTGTTTGTAATTTTTAAAGGTTTTACACATTTTATAGTAATTTTTTTGACATTCGTAAAAGAAATTCAGTTTCAATCTCTTAGTCCATTAAAATAAAGTTTGCCCTCTGGGATTTTTAAATTTTTAATGCTTTTTTATGTGATTTTTTAGCTTTTTTTTTTCACATTTTGCTGTAATTTTTCCACATTAGTAAAAAGAATCCAATTTCAATCTTTTAATCCTAAGTCATTTATCTATTTTTATATACAAACAGAAGTAAATTGCATTTTAAAAACAATAATAACACAAGCGTGCGATAATTGTGTTTTTTAACTTTTGATAATTAATTTTAATGTATTTTTTAGTGCTGAATCCGAAAATGACCTTCAATTTAACCATCACGTCAGGATTTCCGCAAATCATAAATCTCAAAGTAAAAAAGTAACATAAATCTCTCAAAGCAATTTGCCAAAGCCTTGGCAAAAGAAGGTAAATGTTTTAAATAAATCTGCGATAAATTTCCCTGCCTTATTAACCGCCAAAATAAAAGAGGATACATGGATGAATCCCCATAGAGAAGATAAAAGGAAAAGCGCGAAGCAGAGCATGAGTGGTTCAAAGGAACTTCCACTCATGGAATAAAATTGTAAGGATTTTATATACACAATATTTTACATGTTTAACTGTAAAAATGCATAGTATAAGCAAAAAGATGAATAAATTATTATGAAAAAAAAAACTATGTCTATTTCATAGTAGCAGGTTTTTGCAATATTTCGATTTAAAAATTTGCAAAAATTCTTGTAGTGATGGTAAAAAATGTAGGTCATTTTTGGATCCAGCGCTACAAAATACACAAGAATCAATTATCGAAAAAATATAACCATCGCATCTATTTTTTAGTATAAGATTTTAGCTATTTTTTGACTTTTTAACTTTCAAATGTACAACTTGCGAAAAAACCTAATGTGATGGTTAAAAATGAAAGTCATTTTGGGCTTCAGCATCAGCACTTCAGAATACATAAAAATCAATTATCGAAAGCTAAAAAAAAGTGACACAACCCAAATTTTGCAGGCTGGTGTAATACATATATATATAAATAAAATGTTTTTATATGTATATGAGAGTTGTTTTTTTTTAAAAACCTCCAATGGACTGTAAAATAAAGACTAGTGTGGATAATAAAATTCTTTGATAACCTGGAGTCAAGTACACTCAAAGCTACTTTTCGACATAGTCGCAGTGAAGATTAAGTCATTTGTGATACTGATAGGCTAGGAGGGGCATATACTCTCTTCAAAGAAGATTGCCGCCAGTGTATTGAGGTAGGTCTCCAAGATGTCTTGAAGATTTTTGTTGGAATGAAAAGTGAAATGGGGTGCTGTTCACACAGACCTATCTTCAGATATCGAAAGAGGTGCAATCACTCGGTGCCAGCCGAATTGTTGGCCCAACTGCATCTTTCTCCAATCTGAGGAGGGTGATTCAATGGGATGTATTTGATTCGTGAAAAAAGCTGTTGGACCATCAGTTCGTCTGGCACCGAGTGATTGTCACCTTTTTTCGAGATCTGAAGATAGGTCTGGATGGACAGCAATCCATTTCACTTTTCATTCTAACAAAAATCTTCAAAATGCCTTGGAGACATAACTTAATCTTCACTACGACTATGTTGAAAAGTAACTTTGAGTGCACTTGACTCCAGGCTATCAAAGAATTTATTATTTATACCAATCTTAATTTTATGGCCCATCGGTAGTTGAAAAGCAAACAGCCCTCATATATGCATAAATTACATTCGAATAAAAATTTATCTTATATATATATATATATATATATATATATATATATATATATAAGCAAGCATACAAGTTCAATAGGTTTGTTTTCAAAGCATTTTATATCATTTGGCAGCATGTTTCTCTTTCAGAAGACACAATGGCACTGAGTTCTTGAAGAAAAACTCCAAGGCTCCTGCAGTGGCAAACTAACTAGTTTTGTCCTCTTTTCAATAAAGTTTATTTGTTATTGATTGAGTTGTAATGAAGGCCTAGCCTTAAAGATTGAAATACAGATGAATTTAGGACTGGGGAGATTGGTAAATAGAAAATGTGTTGCAATTTGATAAACACAATACGGTATGCAGTTGGTTAACCTGTTTTTCGCATGGGTAAGGCAGATGTGAATCAGAGCAACAGAACTTCTGTTTTCCAAGGGGGAAGGAAGAAAGAAAGTAAAAAATGGCAAAATGCTTTGAAAAAAAAAAGAGGGCGCCGAAAAGAGACTGAGAAAAGGAAAGGCTTCTTCCACATCTAAAAAAAAGCAGACACCTGCGGCCCCATAGCAGAAACTGTGCAGCACGGCAGCAGTGCTGCAGGTTATATTGGACCTTGCAGATTAATTTACCAGCTTAAAAATAAATACTGGGTTTAAAAAACTCACTAAACATTCAATTTGTTTTATGACTTATTGTGCTTCTTATTATATTTTCTTTGTAATATGCAACTTTTGCTTATTTTATGGGTTACTATAAGTATTTATAGTTTAGCTTGGTTCAGCATTGTTGAGTCACAAATAAATTTTGGTTTGCTGCAGATGGACACCTAAAATTCTGCTACTGGGAACAGCGGTCACAACACCTTTTGAAAAACTGGATATATATTGTATATGTAGGTTTATTGCGTGTAAAATATTATGTGTTTCCTCGTTTTATTCCAGTCTTTTCTTTTTTACAGCTACAGTGTTGTAATATTAGATGAAGCCCATGAAAGAACTTTAAATAATGATCTTCTTTTTGGTATTGTGAAGTCAGCACAAAAATATCGTGAACAAAATAAGCTGATGCCGTTAAAGGTAGTCATTGTTTCTTTTATTTAAAGTAAAATATTAGTGCAAGGTAACACATATTTAAATTTTGATAATTTAAAAATTGTATAACTTTTGGAATATGATTGAATTATTTATATTTCTTGTGACTATAAAAACCACAACCCTATTTATCGAGTTCATATAAATAAATAAAATAATAACATATAGTGAAAACTAATTCATTTTAGTTAAGTCCACATTATGTAAAACATAAAATTAACAATTCAATTTATCCTGTGATGCATCGCGATAATGTTTATAAGCAATAACAATAATTTATTTTATTTAAATTTAGCTTAAAATATACATTATTCAACATACATCTCTCAGCTGCTCTTCAAACAAAATACAGGCTTAGCAGCGCTCCTATAATTCCTATAAATTTGAAAAACCTCCTATTTTTTCCTATATTTTCCAGTCCTCCAACCTCGCGATTACTTTTTATTTAGGCCGAGAAGTTCCACAATTATTTTTTCTTTAAAAAAATCGCGATTTCCGACAATCCTATTAAAAAAAAATCATAAATTTCTTAGGTTTGTCATGGTACTGGAAACTTCATCATTCGATTAAGAAAATATTCGCAAATTTTGTCAATCAGTTGAAGAAAAAAAACATGATCTTCGTCAATAGATCTCAGAAGAAAAATTGTGAATTTTGCCAATCTGTCATTAAATATATATATATATATATATATAGGATTTCGTCGATTGATTATTGAAAAAATTATAAATTTTGTTAATATGTTGCTGATAAAAATCGCAAACTTATTCTATCAAGTGTGGCAAATAAAATATGAATTTCTTCAGTCAGTCGGGGTTAAAAAATCACGATTTATTCAGTAAGTTGCATTAAAAATTCGCTGATTTCGCCAATCTCTTGCTTTAATATATCGCGAAATTTGTCGATTAGTTATTTATAAAAATGGTAAATTTTGCAATTCACTTGCAGCAAACAGTCGTAGATTTCATAATTCAATTGAGGCAAAAACTTGTGAATTTTTTCACTTGCATACAGCAAAAAATAGCTGATTTCATCAGTTCATTCTTGAAATATATCGCGAAATGTGTCGAACATTTGTTGATAAAAATCGTAATTTTGGCAGTCAGTCGCGTGAAGAAATAGCTTATTCCGTTAAATCGGTCATTGAAATGCATCATGGAATTTGTCGATCATTCGTTAATAAAAAAGAGCAAATTTCGGCTTTCGCTCGCTGTAAGGAAAAAAAAAAAAAATTGCAAGTTAAACATCGCTGATTTTGTCAGTCGGTTGTTGAAATATATTGCAAGATTTGTCGATCGTTCTTTGATAAAAAATCACAATTTTTGGCAGTACTTGCGGTAAAAAAAATCATGGATTTCGACAATCAGTCGCAGAAAAAAATCTGAAATTTCAAATTTGTGAGTTTGTCACTTAAAAAATTCGACATCAGTTGTGAAAAAGGTGCAGAAAAACAAAATCACTAATTTCGTCAGTGTACCTCAGAAGTGCGTCAATAGGTCGTTGGAATTAAAAGAAAAGTGCCCAGTTAAACTGATGGCATTGAGCTCATAGGCTATTAACACTAATTGTATATAATTGTACTCTTATTTCAAAGAATAATGCCCCTTGAAAAATAAATTAAGGGGGTGGGGTATGATTGCCCCCTCATTTCCTCCTCTTTATACTTAACCTATGAGCCTCCAAATGTCATCAGGGAAGTGCCTTAATCGAAATAAAACTGATATACCAAATTTGAAGCAAATTGGATAGAAAAAACCCATTTATCTAAATTAAGGGGCTATTAACCCATGTTCTCCCCTTTATAGTTATTCAATGAACTTCCAAATCTAATCAGGAATGCACCTTATCAGAATAAACCGGTATACCAAATTTGAAGCAAATCGGATAGAAAAAAAAAACTTTATCTTAAATTAAGGAGGTATTAGCCTCCCCGTTCCCCCCTTTAGATTTAAACAATGAACCTAAGAATCTAATTGGGGAAGAGCCTTATCAGAATTAACTGGTATACCAAATTTGAAAAAAATCTGATAATTCTGCATGAAAAACCCATTTATCTAAGTTAAGGGGGGAGGATTAGCTCCCCCCCCCCCTTATACTTAAACAATGAACCCCCAAAACTAATCAGAGAAGTGCCTTGTCAGAATGATCGTAGAAAAAAATGTGAAGCAAATCGGATGTTTCTATCAAGAGCCTATCGCATTAGATACGTATGTACATACATACATACATACAGAACCGACAGGCACATTAACACTCAGGCTTTGATAGCCTGTGAGCTAAAAAGCAGATTTTGCCTGTTGGTTGTTATAAATCAAAAATTTTGTCAATCACTTGTGGCAAATATTTGTAAATTTCTTTACTCAGTCGCAGTAAAAATTTGTGAAATTTCTTGATTGGTCATTGATAAAAATCTCGAATTTTGTCAATTGGTTGCGAGAGAAAAATTGCATAATTAGTCAGTCGGTCGCATAATTTCGCACAATTGTATTGATCACAAATTTTTGCTGTCTAGGGATAAAACAAATGTAATTTATTTTATTTGAATTTATTACAAATAAAAATCATACGTAAAAAATAAAAGTAAATCAAGTAACCTTTATTTCAGTTATGTTTGTAATGATAAATGCAAATGCTATAAAGAGTTATGATTCAGAAAATAATTGTAAAAAATATTTAAAAATATATCTTGAAAAAAAAATTGTGTGCAACTACTGAAACGCTAATATATTACTCCTGAAGAATGTTAAAAATTCTTGAAATAGTCAGGAATGAACTTCAAATAGTTTTATTCCTGATTTAGTCTTTACAATGTTTACACCTATGATATTACATGTGTAAGTGTATTAAAATATATGTAGGTGTGAATATGACGTTATAAATATGTAGACATATAAATAAAAATTCCTATATTTTCTTCAAAACAATTCCTATATTTCCTATAATATTTTCAAAGAAAGTGACTTCTAGGCCTGGAATATTTAAAAAATATATATATAAAGTGCATTCTTTGGTAACTTACATTACATTTAGAAGAATTTACTTCAATAATTTTAGTAGTATAACACTTAAAAAAAAAAAATTCAAAATTTAAAGTTCACATGATTTGTTAATCAAATCTATTCAAAGTTCAATTGCGATGAAAATTACCTAGTTTTAGTGTTATTTCTTGAACTCTGGTAGTTATATTTATTATGGTAACTGACATTACTGAAAAAGGAATGCAAATTACCATAAAAAATATATAATTTTCATTCTTATTTTTTAGGCAATTTTCATCCAAATTGAGCTTTATGTAGGTTTAATTAACAAATCATGTCAATTTTACATTTTAATACTTTTTGGTGTTATATTACTAAAATTACTGCATTGAATTGTTCTAAATGAAACATAAATTACCATGGAATGATCCTAAACATATTTTACAAATTTAAATAGTTTAAATATATTATTATTCTTAGGTTGAAACATACAAATTAATTTCTTATAAAATATAAATTAAATACATTGTTATGAATAATATTATGAAATAGTCAGAATTAACTATTTTAAATTGTATATGAAAAGAGTTAAAAGGTGAAATAAATATTCAAACATACTACTTTATTAAATCATTAGCCTTTAAAGAATTTTATTGCTAGTATATAAACAAATTCAACAAAAAAACTTCTTTATAATAAATTTCTGGCCATCGCTTCTGAACATTCCTCTGGGAAAATGAAAATTTGTCAATTGAAAAAAAAAAAAAAAAAAGCTAAAGAATTAGACTTTGAAGAGACTGTCTATGGGTCGATCTCTCCTCTTTGTTCATTCTCTGTATCCATTCTGCAAAACCTCTCTAGTCCATGAGGTCCTGATCATTGCTCTTTTGCAGGTTTAGACAAGACTTCACCTACAGTATCAAAAAAATATAAATAAAAAAGTGATTCACAATGAGTGTGATTTGTAGAAAATGTGATTATAATTTTATGAACGAAAAAGTTGATTAACTTGTAGAACGCGCTTCTGAATTAGTAAAACCAAAGACTTGATAACAATGTCAGAAAAAGATAACAACAAGAATAAATGTTTGACACTTTTGTAGCAGCATATTAAGTAGAAGGGTATATGTATACTATAAACTGCATAAGTTTATTCACCAGTACATAGTTAAGCCTACAGTAAATTATCTTGCTAGGCCTAAATAAAACTATTGCACAGAGCAATAAAAAATTAAGGTAGAGCTGCTAGCATAATCATAAAGCAACCTTTAAAAAATTATTATCTCCAGTACAGTACTACATTGCTCTTAAAGCTCCACCTAATATATCTAACTAGTTGCAGAAAAGTAACATTATAATGTTGCCAACTGGATTCAAACATTTCAACACACGTAAGACGTACCTACCACTAAATATGACTTATAATTGTATAAGGGTGCATTATATAATTCAATAGCTTTGTGTGTTTGAATAAAATAAGCTGGATTTTTAAAAACAGCAATATGAAAAGATACAGGAATATTCCTCTCGGCACAAGCTGGAAGGAAATTTATTTTTTTGCACCTATTACTTCAGGCCAGAAAATAAAATCTGCATGTTTTTCTTATCTCCCTGAAATGTATAATTTAAAATTGTTTTAAATATTAATATTAGAATCATTTTAATTAATGGTAGTAAAAGTTTGCAAAATTATTCATTAAGTCATACAATATCTTTGCTTTGCTCACATATTAACCACCTACATTACAAGGTACATTTGTTGCTGAGTTTTCACCTCTTCCTCCTTTAGACAGATCTCACTTTTCTCTTAAATTTTTACGAGACATTCAAGAGAATACTGAAGTGGTTTAAACATGCATTTTTTGCATTGTGCTTCAGTGTATTAGCTAGAAAAGGCTTTTAGACTAACAATTATTTCCACCTCAATTTTTTTAAAAATCAAATTCATCTACTTCCTGATTAACTTTATTTTTACCAGTGTCAAATGACACATTTTAAAATTTTGATTTATGTTACTAAATCGAAATCTTTTAAAGGGTGCCATTTGACACCAGTAAAAATAGTGTTAAAACATATTGCTCACCTGCAAGAAAAGTGATACAACTCGCAAAAATTCATTTTTTGTTTTATTCCACTAATAGGTCTGTCATAGGTGCGTTATGCTACAGGAAAAGTTTCATAAATGCAATTATCTGTAAAATTGCTTTATTACGCTGTATGTCCATTTGTGACTGCAGAATGGGGTCAAATTGTGTGGTGAGCTAAAATTAATCAACTCTCCAAACTACATCTACGTCTTCATTCTTAAGAGTTTTATGCTTTTATACACGTTTTTGCTGCTGCATGCAGAGCTACATGCTATAATTGCATGTTACAGTAAAAACACACAAATCTTTTGCCTCTCCTGTAAAATTTATTTTTGGCTACATGTGTCACTTTTCTTGTGGGTGAGAAATACATTGTTGCCTTTTAAAAAAAAATCCACTCACAACTCCCATTACTTTCTTAGTCACATTGTAAGTGGTACTATTCAGGCAATTGTTTAAATTCTGTTTTAGGTTTTAATATGTTTAAATTTTTATATTGAAAATTAACATAAATTAAATATCATTATTTGAATGCATTAAATTATACAATTAATGTACAGTATAGCATGATAAATATCTTTTGATTTTTTAACAAATCTTTTGTTTTTTGAGCATCAGTTTTCCTGTTTTCATCTGCTAGTGGTTGTCAGCTATGCATTATGATATATATAGTGACCTGATTATTGCACTGTGCAAAATTGTTCCTATGAAAACTTGCAACAACAATTGCAGTTGAAAAAGTCCCGTACTTATCAATTGATGTACGAAAAAGAAAAAAAAACTGTCCCTTCTCTCAGAATAATTAGAGATATGACAAGTGAAAACATGTCTGTATTCAGAATTAACTTTTTGTTTATGTGCTAATAATTCCTTATTCTGCCAGTAATTTACTTTTTTTATTTTGTGTAATAGATCGTAGTGACATCTGCTACAGTTGATCACAGGCATTTATCAAAGTATTTTAATAACGCACCAGCTTATTTTGTCCCTGGGCGTGACTTCAGTATACAGGTAACAAATTAATCTTATAATTCTTATTTTATTTATTGATAATATTCTTGTCTTCTCTTTGTTGTATTTGCTAGCGTAACTTGTTTGATCAGTTCTTTTTTACAAATGAATCTCTAACTAAATTAACCTACAGTCGGGGGGTGGGGGTTCCACTGCCTTCAACAGCTTACTGATCTAAAATCAAGTGAGCCTTAAATTAATGGGATTTTTTGTTTCGACTCAGATTAATTTCATATGTTCAATATTGTCGTTTGCATTGCTATAGAAATTGATTTCATATTTTTCCAGCTTGAGTTCTATCCTAGCAGTAACTAAATTTACCATAGAGTTCTGTTTTTTTTTTTTTTTTTTTTTTTGTCAATAATTGTTGCAGAATGTGAAAAAATATTAAAAATCACAGATACAAAATTTACTATATTGGGCTAAAAGATTGAAACAGAGTTGTTACACCACCTGCAGAAGGTGGGTAAAAGACTAGCAAGGAATTTGGAAATTGGCCAAATAAGTTAGGAAAAAGTTAGGAAATTTCTATATTTTATTCAAAATCTTGAAAAGTCAGGGAATTAATAAAATTTCATGATGGCTGCCAAATAGGTGTGAGTTTTGTCCCATGACCAATGAGTAAAATCTTCCATGTTTTCACAGATTCCAGTTTTTGTTTTTTAGAAATGTCATCTAAATCACCCTGCTCCTGAAATTTCCACTTTCTATTCTTCCCACCTCCACTTTCACACACAGTTTAAAAATTAAAAAAAACATTAATATACTTTTTTGAATTTTTTTTTTTTTGCAATATTTTTTATTTTGAAGTGACAATTTATATAACTAATAAATCACTTAAAATCTTCTCAACCCTTGCCTGAAATGTCTGCTTCCCCCCTCCTCCCCCTTTGCTGAAAGTTTGACCCAAGGGGATTTGTAATAGTTGCTGAAGGTGGGAAAATGGTTCATTACACAAATATTGTATAGCCCTTTTTTTTTAACCTACAATTTGGAGCAAATTTTATTTGCAAGCTTGTAGATTATTAATGAAAGCAGTTCCTGTTATAGTTTTAAGCGCAAGCTTGTTTGTTTTTTGGGTTTTTTTGGCGGCGACGGCAGGGGGGGGGGGGGGATGCAGAAGTAGAAATTTCAATAACTTAATATGTGGTTCAAAAATGTTGGTATTTTTGAATGATGCAATATTATTTTACTCCCAGTGTGTCCAGCACACATTACACTGCTAGACTGAAATTTTCTTAAAATGTACCTGGAAAAGTTAGAAAATTTTATTCTCATATGAGTGGCAACTCTCTTGAAATAAAATTACTTTTATAAGTGTCCAAAAAATCGTTGCAAAAATGCAAAAAATGCTAAAATTCGGCTTAAAAACACAGGAAAAATTAAATTGCTGAGGGCAAAATTCACTACAATAGGCTAACAGATTGAAAACAGATTCTTTTTGTGATTTTGAAAAAAATCTCCAGAAAACTTGCAAAAAAGATTAAAAATTGCATAAAAACATTTGTTGTTGGAATTTCTAATAAACTTCATTGAAGAGGAGAAACTTGCTATGCTGAACTAAAAGGTTGAAACTGAACTCATTTTACTAATGTGGAAAAATCGCCAAAAAATGCTGAATATTGTATAAAAGATTAAATTATAAAATTCTAATTTAAAAAAAAAAATCTAAAAACAAGCTTCGAGGTGCATAATGTCAGCCATATAAGTTCCTATCTGCCAAGCCCCACCAGTGGCTGACAGGCTCTGCTCTCAAAGCTGGTAGACGGGGGGTGTTGGGTTTGAACCCAATCGTGTCCGTCGTCCTAATCGTTTGGAGTTTTCATGGTTTTCTTCGAACCATGGATTTCCATGCATAAATGGTTAGGTTCCCTTAGAAAGACCCCCCCACGTAGGGCACTCCCCCACCTGGGCCTATATCTCTCGAATAGATAATAGGCCATCAAAAATCAACCCTCAATCCTATCTGCCAAATTTTGTACTTCTACATTCAGTGGTCTCTTCAGAAAACTCTGGGTATATAGATACATATGCACACACACAAACTTCTCTCTTTATTATTTTAGATGCTAGATTTTAGACCATTTATCATCAGGGATGTCATAGATGGTATACGATGGTATATGCCATATACCTTCTTATTTGTTATAAGAAGCTGTCACTCTGTTTCTCAAGTTAAACTATAGTGTATATTCACTAATGTATACTCTCTGTCCACAGTGTGTTACCTCAATTCAGTGTATACCCTCTGGTTATTTTACGTTTACAACACCGATGAGGATTTAACTGTATACATAAGCTAAATGTGGAAATGAAGTCCTTTAGCATTTTTTCATGTTTTTTTTTTTCTTAGCCCCCGGACTGGTATGCTATTTCTTTCTCCCAGCCTATTTTGTCTCCAAAAAATAACGTTACCTTACAGAAGCTAGCAATAAACAAAGCAGATGTGTCATTGTACGATTAAATGCTCTATAGCAATTTTTTTAATTTCTAAGCATCACACATTTTCAATGTTTATACCATCGTTTTGGGGAAAAAAAAGTTCTTTTAAATACAATTTGTTTGAAACCTCTATCTTCATTTATTTTTGAAATATTAATTTTTTTGTAGTTTTTAGGACCATTTGTTTAATTTTCGCAACTCAAGTACTCCATTTATATAGAACGTAAAGGGAAAATAGTTGAAAAATAGCAATTATATCTTTTTGTTGCCATTTTCTCATAACAACCGAAAGTAAATGTAATTAAAATACATGCTATTTTGAAAAAAATATAAACGAATAATTTCTATGAATAATAAAACATGGAGCTATTATAAACTGTATTTAATTTTAAGTATCTGTAGACCCTTTCAGTATGACGTCAGTCATGACGTTTTGGTTGGAAACTGACTCCAAACAAACGGTTGCTATGTGTCATTCTTTCTTAAATATAAATTGTGGAAAATGTTACCAGTACATATCTAGTATTAAAACACTTAGATGTGAGATATAGATATAAGATATAGCTGCAACACACAAACAAAATAGAAAATACAACATAGCAACCATTTATTTGGTGTCCGTTTCCAACGAAAACGTCATGACTGAAATCGTCTATATTAATGTTACAAACAAATGAATGCCTATGAATCATTAGACAGCCTTTTTTTTTTTTTGTCCAGTTTCTTTAATGATGGCGTCATTTTCTGCATTTGTGTATTATTTTGAGATAATGATATCCTATGCATGCTTTACTGTAGATGTTTAAGAGTGGATCATAAATGTGGAATTCTTAAGTGGATGCGAATGACGTCATTTTACATAAAATAAAAGTTTGCGCATTAATTCTTAAAATTGAAATATGTTTTGTACTATTTATATATACATATATTTTTCTTCATCGGGGGCGACACTAAATTCTGAAAAAGCAGAATTCCTGTTTTCTAGTTTTTATTTATTTTTATTTTTTTAACTAATTCAGGTGTTTGGGGTTTAAGATTGAAACTAATGAACATTAATACATTTATGTACTTCAGAAATACTACTTTCTTTTGTCTTGCCTGTTAAATTTTCACATGAAATAAATATTTATTACCCCATGTTTTCTGAATTTAACTTGTTGGAGTTATTTTAATTATCTTTCGCTTCATTTTTAAGATATTGAATACTAATGAAGAGCAAGAAGATTACATGCATTCTGCTTTGATCACAATTTTTCAAATACATCAAAATGAAGAAGAAGGGTAAGTATATCTTCAAATTTTCTCAAAATTTTTACCGAATTGTAGTTAATCAATGATTTTATTATACTAGCTGTGAAGTAAAAATAATAATATTGGCATCTTCGAGCATTTAAATTTCTGAGAGAACTTCATCTAAAATCTGACCATTTTAGAATAATAAATTCTTGATCTTCAAAATCAGTTTTCCATTTAATTTTCAATTATTTTTTTTATTTACACTATTTTATAATTTTAACATTACTTTTTTCTGAAACATTTACTTGCAAATTGTCACTTTTAAGAAAAATTCTGTATCATAATATTAATTTGGCATGAACCCCGATTATTGAAAATACACTGCTTTGATTTGCAGTAGGTAGTCTCAGTTTTTTTTTTTTTTTTTTTTTTTTTTTTTTTTTTTTTTTTTTTTAAGATATGGCAACAAGAAATAAGTGAAAAACAATCTTTAAACTAGTACATATCTAGGATTTCTAAATTTTTCTCTCAACATATAATGATAATTTAATTAATATTAAACTATTAAGTGATAAAAGAGTATTTCTATAAAATATATTCTACACAGGGTTGGAAAAAAACAAAAAACGTGTTTTTTTTTTTGTTTTTTTTAAACATGTTTTAAACATTTAAAACTTTTTTTCTTATTCAACAGCACAATTTTGATTAAAGCGAACAAAAATTATTAAATTAAATATAAAGAATGAAAATATTTTCTAAAAACAGTAAATAAGAAAAAAATTATTTAATAAATGCCAAACATTAATTAACAATTAATTTTTTATTCTAAACTAAAACATCTAATTATTAAGTTCTTAAAAATTGTAACAAGCTTGGCAACCTTATCAACACCTAACTGGTTTCTAGTTTTGCTCGGCACAAAGCCAAAAGTCGAAAACTCTTTCTAAACTATCCACACAGCTGTATGTAATTGTTTTGTGATCAGCATGATATTTTTATCAACGTGTTTTTCAAGGCTTATCCACCAAGATAAAGATGTTATTTCTACAAAATTGTGCACTTTGATTCTTGAACAGCGAATTTATGATTGGTAACTGACAGCACATCATTTTTTTTTTTTTTTTTTTTGCATTATTATTAATAGCGTCAAACATATAACTGGAGAATGGAGCTGACTTAGCTTTATAGTTTCTAATTATAGGAATTAGTTCAGGACATAATTCGGCTGCAAGGTTCATGCCTTTTTTTGTCTCATCGATTGTAAGTGATTCTCCTTTAAAGCATGGATCAGTAATGTCTGCCAAGAAATGTACAGATGTCATGGCCATTTCATATCTGTCTTCTATGGCTTTTTCAATGTTTTTTGTAATCATGGTAAGATTACTAGCAGCACATATTTCTGACATTTCTTTTTTTAAATCTTTCCAAACTTCAACTACATCACTAATAATACAATTATTACTCTGAGCTTTGTCACATGCAATTGCAATATGTTTGAGCCTTTGGATATAATTTTCAACATTTCTTTTTAACTGCAAGTCTATAAACTTTCTTAGAAATATCAGAATTGATTTTCTCTCGACTATCTTCACAAATTTTGAAAATTTGTGACCAATTGCTTATGTAAGACTCCATTGTGTCCAACATGGAATTCCACCTGACACCTGATGGTAACTCAAGCTTTTTAGCAACTGTTTCCTGAAGCTTTGCTGAAGCAAAATGATCATTTCAAAAATATTTAACAATATCAAAACTTGAGCTTTTGTATTAGAGATTTTAATGTCTTTTGCTAGACGATTTAAGACATGAGCTGAACATCCATAAGTTAAAATATTCATATTATGTCTCTCAATCTTTTAAAGCTCATTTCTCATCTTCATAGCAGCATTGTCTGTTACAAAGCTGCCAATAAAACAACCATAGTGTTCCTCTACTTTATTTATGGCAATACTTGCAAGCTCACAAAGATAATTAAATTCATGAGGATGGTCAGGTGTATTAATTGAATCTACTAGGTAAATTTGGCCTTTACAAGATACTGTAATTCCTACAACTGGCTCATTGTGAATGTTACTCCATCTGTCAAGAGCAGCACAAACAATCTGTTCTCTTAAATCATTTTTATAAGTTTCCAGCACAGATTCATGCACTTTGTCAAGTAATATGCCCCCTATTTCATGATGATTTGGTGGTTTGTAGCCAAGTTTTATACTTGACACCATCTTTTTAAATTCTGAAGATCCACACATGAAAATGATGTATTTGTTGCGTAAATAAAGCGTGCAACTTGAATATCAAACGATTCTTTAATAAACATGTTTTAAACATTGTTTTAAATGTAATGTTTTAAACATGTTTTAAACAACTGATTTAAACAAAATGTTTTAAACGTAACAACCCTGATTCTACACTGTTTATTTTTTAATTTGTGTTTAAAATATCTTATTGTGTCAGTTTCACAACCACATGCGTGTATTGGATCTTAGAATATTGGTGTAGGTACAGAACTTTCTGTCATAATATATTGCATGCTGAGCAATTACAATTCTCAGTACAAATACAACTTCAAATTATCTAAAAGGGAAGTTATAGTGAAAGTATCTTTGATTATGTACTGTTTAAATAATATGCAATAGATGTCAGGGAAATTTAATTAATATTTATTACGTATTACAGATGTGCATGTGTACATGTATGAATATTTCAGTAAAAAAAAAAAAAATCTTATTTTAAATCGAAAATTGCAGAGGAGCTTTAAAAATTGTAAAATTAAGTACTCAAAACATGACTTTTAGATAAAACAAGATACAATAATGCATAGTTCAAGCATTAAAATGTTACTTAAAACTTTTTTCTTTTAAAAAATGTTTTAAACCACTGCATATGACTCAGTTCCTGTAAACGGACAATGTATAATATTTCCTGTCTGTTTACTTTTGACTAGAAAATGTGTAGTGGCCTTTTATATAAATTACAGTTACTGTTTTGCAATAAATAATAATAATAAAATTATTCTTTTCTGAGATGATTTGATAGATTTATAACTATATAGTCACTAATCTGTGAAAATGCATGTTTACAAAAAACAACAACTTTTTGAAATAATGTATATTTCAGTATTAATATTTTATTTTTGTTACTTAGAGACATACTGGTTTTTTGCCCAGGACAAGATGAAATCGAAAAAACTGTTTCTGAAGTTCGAAAAGTAGCTCAAAGTTTACCTGCTGGTCAGTAGCTTATGCAGTCATATTTACACATTGGCATTGAATCTGCTGAAATGTGAAGTGTTGTACATTCTTTTTATTTCTTTTGATCTTTTTATATCTACTAGTAAAATACAATGGGGCATCATGGATTTGTTTGGCAGTTTACATCTCATGATTAATGATAAAATGTAGATAGATTATTATATCGCATACAGATTATTCATTGATGCAAATATCGAAAAGGTGAAACAAATAATAAACATTCAAGCATTTGGTCACTTCCCTCCTTAGAGCCAAACTTTAGAAATTAACTGGATGATTTCCTGATAGATTGTAGAATCTATTCCATTTTTCAAAATTATGTGATATTCTTCAGGCTAAAATTATGCAAGTCAATACTGATGTATGATTCAGAGCTTCCTGTGTAACTAACTGATCATTAGTAATTTCTCAAAGTGGCAGGGTTCGTACAATCCTTGAAAGACATTTTTCAAATTAATTTTTGGTCTTTAAAAGTCCTTATTTTCATACAAAATTTGCTAAAAGTCCTTGAAAGTGTTTAAATATCTCCTATTATTTCTTAATTAGGGTGAAAATCTTCTGAGTTTCAGTGAATTTCTGATTAAAAAATACTTTTCTGCTATAACTTTATTGTAACACTGAATAATTGATCATATAAACTTCATTAAAAGTTCATCTAAATTCTACCCTCCCAAAATTTTGCTTCCCCCTTTTGTCACTTCCCACAGTACCTAAAGAGAGTATGTGTCAAATCTTTCAACAACAGCCAACATATGATGTAGCACAACTGAATGAATGAATGTGTTTTTCATCATTGACTGTTTTTAAAATGAAATGGAAAAACACACTCACCAAACTAACACCAACCATTCAGTATGTACGAACAAATAAAAAAGCACACTTGTCATATTAAACAATTTGCTACCTGTTAAGCTTAGATTAAATGTAAAATAAAAGGTACGTTAATTTGTCTACATTAGTTGTTTTCTTTGTTTCCTCCATTCTTCTTTTTCGTAACTTTTACAAGTTAAAAATAAAAAGAGTGGTGAGTAGGTGAGAAGCACTGATCCAGATGATTGATTTTCAGCTAATCAGTGCCTTATTGTAACTGTATTTTATAATTCATTTTAATTTTAATTATTATCTGGTACATTTAATAGAATTACTATTATCCTTTCAATCCTATTATCCTATCAATTATCCTTTCTAGGAAACTTGAGAGTTATTGCACTTCCATTATTTGCAGCTTTGCCAATTGATCTGCAGCAAGAGGTTTTCAAACCAAAGCCACCTGTAAGTTCTTTAAGGTACCAGTTTTAAATTTAAAATATGTTTTTATATTAATATATTCATTCTTTAAATAATACATAGAAGTCCACCAGTTTTTTTCCTAATTTTTTTTCTTTTGTAAGTCTTCCTAATGTATTATTGGAAAAAAAAAAAAATCAAATCCTTATTAGTGTTTTCTAATAGGTTTATTTTTTAAACTTGTACATTCATTTTAAAACATCGATATCTCTTATAAATTCGTATACAACATTATTTATTTTAGTACCTATGTCATTATTATCTGATTGAAGTTAATGTAAGCATTTAAAATTTTTTATTACAAAAATTTGTTCTTTATCAATGTATGATATTATTTTTTACTCAAAATACGTTGTGGACAAATTCTGAATTATTAAAAGCTTAGTTTGTCTAAAATGTTAGGAGAAAATAAAATTTTTATGATTCAAGGCAGAGACTTTTGAAATATTTCATTCAACTTGTTGTTGTTTTATTGCTATTGCTATAAAAGACTATTTATCTGTAAAAAGAAAGCAGAAAAAGTAGCTTTAAATAGAGATTGAACTAGGCATGCTATAATAATTTTTTTATTTTTTGAGTCTGTATTCATATGTTCGCAATAATAAACAGACCACATTAAAAAACTACACTATATTATGTGTAGATAACATTTCAGTATATAAAAAATGTAATTGTGTTAAAATATTTATTCAAGATTTGATTTGATTCAAGATTTTATTCAAGAGAAACTTTTTTGATTATTCGAAATATCAGATTTACATACTTGCCAAGTTCCGACATATTTTCCGTAAAATATGAGTTAGTTTAAACCAGGTTAAACAGGTTTCTAACCGGAAAATATTTTAGATGTATTATTATCTATTTAATTTTCTGTTTGTACATAGAACTTGTTTGATATAACTCCTTAAAAAATATATTCTGGTTCAAAACATGTTTAACTTGGCTTAAATTAACTCATATTTTACAGACGTTAAGTCGGAAGTTGGCAAGTATGCATTTATAATTGGTATATAATAATGTATCAATGTATCATGATATATATACATAATATATCACGAAAATAAAAATCAGTCAGCAGATCTTCAAATATGTTCATTATACATATATATATATATCATTTTTAATGAGATTCTCATAAAAAAAATATGATGAGGTGAATGATATGGCTATTTGACTAAACTTTTGTACTTTTGACACTATTATGCATCTAATATTAATAAAAGCATTACAATATACAAGTGCAGTTTTCAATAGCTAGATAAAAAAGCCCCTTTTTAAAATCCCCTTTTTTGTCCCTTTTTAAAATTTAAATTTAGAAATTAAAATTAAAACTTTTAAAATGCTTTTGTAATTGTGTCTCAGTTGATTGAATGAGGTTGCCACTGTTAAGTCAGTTTTCCCGCATCGCATTTTATAACTTTTAGAGATCGTTTTGGCACATCTCATAAGAATACTTTTGCTGAATAAGTGCAATTTATAAGTCTTGCTGCATTCGATCGGCCAACTCAAACCACAGCCTGTATCCCGGGCAGTCAATCATTCAGCTAACGACCAATTATAGTTTAAAGACGCCTCCTTTGACTTCAACGGCCCCTAGCTGGAATAATGCGAAATACAGCATATTTATACCGATGCACAGGTCCCCGGACGGAGCTTTTGACCATCAAAAGAATGCCCTAACTCCACGACACTCGGCTCTCTAAGTATCGCTTAGCGGTACACATAATTCCCAAGCCCGATGTCCATAAAGTAAATTAGCAGCTCTCAAGCCAAAAGGGGCCTGATTTCTCAAAAGGATGTAACAAAGGAACAATAAATCAGGTCCCCGGAAAAACTGTGTCTTTATTGGAATAATTACTGTCTGAATCTGACTTTGATTTCCCGGATACCACTCGCGGCCTGCGACTACCTAAAGATGATAGAAGTTCCGAGGATTCGCTCAGAAATCGGCACGCACGCGTCCGCGGTTCGCGCCCCTGCCCCCAGCGGTCGGGCCTTGGCCGACGACACGACAGAAGATCCATAACTGGAGTAGCGACGAATTCGTTACATTGAAAAGTCGGCAGGATGGTTTATTTGCGCGGCTCAAATCCCAGAGTTCCAACAATTAATTCCAGCAAGAACAACAACGAGATGTGTAATGAAGTCCTAAAAAATGACGTATCTACTGTTTATTTAACCAGCAATTAATTCCAACAAAACTCAAGAGGTGTGTAACAAGTGACGAAAGAAATCTCTAAAAAGAACAGTTTTCAAATCCTTTTTCTGCCTTCCATGAGTGAAAAAGAAAACGAAAAAAAAAAAAAAAAAAAAAAAAAAGTGTCGTTCCCTAGCAATTAATTAAAAAGAAAAAAATCTGGTCATTAAAAGGAAAAGACTGGTCAAAAAGAACGGGAAAAACATTCATCTGCCTAGCAATCAAGAAAAAATTATCTGTTACTGAAAATCAATTATTTCTCCAACGAACAAGCCTCTGAAACAGTCTTTGCAAGAAAGAAAAATAAAACTCTCCTCCCAGCCCAGCCATGGACGTTATCAGCTGAGAAAGTGGGTCACCAGGTCAAAATGAAGAACCGTGTTGAAAAACGAATTTTCTACCGGCAGATAACTCACTGATTTGTGTTAAGAAGAAAAAGAGAAAATGATTTCTTTTTTTTTTATGCAGGGAGTAAATTTAATCCTGGAAATTTTTATGAAGATCGTTTTTTGTTGTTGTTGTTTTGTTTGTGGATATGTAAGGCTGTCCTTGAATAGATTTGTTGAAGGTAAGACCATTTTAATCTATTCTTGAATTAAAAAAGAGAAAAAGAATACAGTTTTAAAAGGTAGTTTTTTAATTGTTTGTCATTTTAATAGCCAAAATTAGAATAAGACAACGTTTATTTTATTTATTTTTGCTATAAGAGTAATTTTCTGAAATTTAGACAGTATTTAAATCTTTGGAATTTTAAAATTTTAGTTCAAAGTTCGTTTTTTTTTTAATCTCAATTTGAAAAAAAAAAATGATGTATTAAATTTGAATTTTATTTAGATTTAAGCCCATTTTTGTTACAAATATTGTGTTGCAATTTTTTTGAAAAATATTCCATTTTTATTTGTTTTAAATTGTGCCTTATATTTTTATGTAATCTTGTAATATTTTGTATTTCAAGATGAGTGTCACTCCCCCTCCTGAAAAGAATGACTTAGAAAACAAATCAGATAAAGAGAAAGATACTCAGAAGTCCGAGATTGCCACACAGACACATAAAGTAACAACATTACGTGAACAGACCCTGTCAGCTCAAGCTGGGTCTGGTCACAACTCAGTAACCGCTAGCCCGAAAATGTCCATAGAACCTGATATTATTTCGTTTTCGCCTAATTCAAATATGAATTGGACCGCTTGGCTGGCCTATTTTGAGAGTGTTTGTGTAGAACAGGAAAAAGATGACTTCTGGAAAATTAGGCACATACAGAAATACTTAAAAGACAGTGCACTTACGTTGTACATTAATAATTGTTTAAATGTGCTGCATTGGTCCGAATTTGTCACTTTGTTCAATGAGCATTACGAAATTCCCAACACTCTTTCTTTAACTGATTTTTCCCGTATTGGATACAAGATTGGAGAGGACCTGAACGAATACTATCAGAAAAAGACTAAAATAGGGAGAACCTTAGGGTTAGACCAGAAGCTTATCTTGGAAGGATTAACGGAGGGCTTGCCGTTAGAAATGCAAAAGCTAGTTATTGCAAGCAACCCCTCAAATACACATTCATGGCGTGAATTAGTATTCAGAATTTGCAAGCTGCAACTGGACAGAAAAGGAAATGAGAGCAAAATAGATGCAAGCCCACAAAACCCCAATCAGTATCGACAATGGCGACCATTTCGCCCCCCATATGAGACAGGACAGAATTATAACCGGCAGTGGAACTACAGAGTTCCCTATCAAAACCCCCCGACTCGAACTTTTGCTTCTAATCAAGCACGAAATCCCCAAAATACAGTTAGACTGACGACAAATGGTCAACCGAGACCAAATGTACATCACCAGACCACTTTGCCACCTTCCCCATGCAAAGTTTGTTTTAATATAGGAATACCAAATGCGTATCATTGGGTGGAATACTGCCCTTTTCGACAACAAGTCTTAGCAGTTCCAACCCCTAGTCCCAATATGAATTTTGCGAACCCCAACCCAGATCAGAGAGCTAATGAGTCATCTGAAAATATATCTAGTAATCAATGACGGTTTCTTATGTCCGGACATGTACAAAAAGAAAAAGCTAGCTACAAAAAATCAAATAGAAATTGTCAAAAAATTACTGATGTAAAAAGTGAAGGCTCACTACCTTGTTTGATCGATACAGGGAGTTCTATCAGTGTTATTCCTTATCATTTAGCCCACAAACTTAACCTAAAAATATGTAAAGTTCAGCAGAGTATATCGGTCACACAAACACAAGGTGTTCTAGCTTTGAAAGAAAAATGCCTTGTTAGTTTGAAATTAGGACATATCTCTAAGAATGTTGAACTTTTTATAATTAATAATCACTTACCTTATGCTTTGATTGGGCTACCCCACTGTAAACTGTTTAAATTGAATATTGACTGTGTTAAAATGCAAATCACGCAAGAGAAAAAGAAAGTACCTCTCATGGACAGTATTTCAACAAATTCATCCCATCATACCTTACATTTATCAGAAACATATACTAACCAGCCAGAAATGGAAAATACAGTTAAAAATGCAGAGATATTCGAAGAAAATTTTGAGCCGGAGTTGTTCGAGACCACTGAACATGTGCCAAATGTTCAGACTGTCAAGGAACAATTACCTGCTCTTCTAGCCAAATATGTCTGTATTTTTGCTAAAGATAAATATGATGTAGGTTGTGTAAACATTGAACCCCAGAGAATACAGTTAACATCAGACCTCCCCGTTTCTTTAAGAGCATATCGCACTTCCCATAAGGAAGAAGAAGAAATTAAAGACCAAATTCAGAATTTATTGCGAGCCGGTATCATTAAAGAAAGCTATTCCCCTTATTCATCACCCGTAACTTTGGTGTATAAACGTGAAGAAGGGAAGAAAACCCGGTTATGTATTGACTTTCGAAAATTGAATGCCATTACAAAAACAGATGCAGAACCCTTACCTAGAATAGACACCCTGTTAGATAAATTGGCACATGCTAAAGTTTTTTCCACTCTTGATTTGGCCAGTGGATATTGGCACATCCCTATCCACCCTCGAGATACGGAGAAGCTGGCGTTTGCCACTACCTTTGGATTATATGAGTGGAATCGTTTACCATTCGGATGGAAAAACGCGCCTGCTTGGTTTAACCGTACCCTCAGAAGAATCCTTAATAAATACAAAATTGACTTTGCCTGTAGTTACTTTGATGATGTTATTGTATTCTCCCAAAATGAAGAAGAACATTTGTGTCATTTAGAGACCTTATTTAATATCTGTGTCCAAGAAAACCTTAAACTAAAATTGTCAAAGTGTAATTTTGTTAAATCCAAAATTAATTTCCTAGGATATGAAGTCTCGAATGGTTGTATCACACCTGACAACCCTAATATAGAGACAATTAAGAAATTAACACCACCTACGAATGTAAAAGAATTACAACGTTTTTTGGGATCTATAAACGTTTATCACAAATTTATTCCAAAATATGCTAACATTCGATACCCTCTCAACAATTTGTTGAAGAAAAATGTCCCCTATGTATGGGACCAAAATTGTCAAAATTCTTTCGAAAAGTTAAAAAATGCTTTAATTGAAAAACCTATATTAAAGTTGTTTGATCCCAAAACACCTTGTCATTTGTTTGTAGATGCATCAAGTCATGGAGTGGGATGTGTTGTGAAACAAATTGATGAAAAAGGAACATTACATCCTATAGCATATCACTCTAGAAATCTTCGCGATTATGAAAAAAATTATGCAATTACTGAGTTAGAATGTTTGGCGATTGTGGATGCTTTAGATAAATTTTATCATTATTTACACGGTCAAAAATTTGTCATACATACAGACCATGCGGCACTTACCTGGCTCAAAAGTGTTAAAAATTTAAGAGGACGTCTTTTCCGCTGGTCCCTAAAACTTAGTATGTTTGACTATGAAATTAAATACCAAAAAGGCTCCACTAATGTTGAAGCTGATATGCTATCTAGACAGCCTGTTTCAGAAAATTTACCCCATATTATACATCTCCTTGACTTGAATGAAGTAAGAGACAATCAGAGAAAAGAAAATGTAACAGTTGATGGTAAAAAATACACTGAGATAAATGATGTTGTTGTAATTAAAAAGAAAAGTTTGTATAAGATTGTGGTCCCCATGTCTTTACGTCTACCCCTCTTAGAAAAAACCCACACACAATTTGGCCATCCTGGAATTTATAAGATGATAAATTTAATCTCTCTGCAGTATTATTGGCCTAACATTAATCAGGACATTGAAAATTTTGTAAAACACTGTCACACTTGTCAGATAAACAAAAAATGTAGGCAAAAAAGATTTGGCTTATTGCAATTAATGCCCCCAACAGATATACCTTTTGAATGTTTAGCAGTAGACTCTGTTGGCGGATTTAATTATTACAATTCTACAAAAAAATATTTGCATTTAGTCGTTGACCATGCAACTCGCTATGTGTGGGGTTTTCCTTCAAAAAGTGTAACCACCGAAACTTATACAAACATTTTGAAGCAATTATTTCAGATACAAGTACCAAATAGATTGTTAACCGACAGAAATGGAGCATTTACAGCTTCCAGGTTTAAAAGATTTCTTCGTACTTACAATGTAAAACACAGATTAACAAGCAGCCATCACCCAGAAACGAATGGGAAAATTGAACGCCTAAATCAGACTATTGTCACTAGATTAAAATGTAAAGTCAATTCCACAACCAAGAAAATACCCTGGACTAAGCTTTTAGATGAAGTCTTATATGAATATAATAATACTCCCCATTCTGTAACCCAGTTCACCCCTAGTTATTTATTGTTAGGAAAATTACCATATGATCCTCCTTTACCAAATAATAGTTATTATCCCCCTGTGGAGGAAGCTAGAAAATTGGCTAAAGAGAGAACAATTGCTTACCATAAAAAGAATAAAGTCCGTTATGATGCTCGTTTCCTTCCTGTAAAATTTAAAGTTGGTGACATTGTAATGTATGAAGAATTTCATTATCCTAATACCCGTAAACTGACTTCGCCATACTCTGGCCCATACACCATTTTAAAACAACTTTCTGATGTATCCTTTGAAATTGATAAACCCAGTCCACATTTTAAGAGAAATTCTGAAATTGTCCATTCCTCCAAGTTAAGATACTACCACCCACCTCAAAACCTTAAGCTCAACCATGAATAAAACCCAATCTATCTCTTTCATCTTTCAATTTTTTATTTTTGCTTTCCTATCGTCCCCCTTGCTCGTAGCATTTGGACGAGGACCCAGCTGGGCGTGTAACCTAACTCCCCGGTGGCGTAGAATGATGATGACAGTTTAAAAGTACTGTTAGAATTTTTGTTTTTTTTATAACTATATTATTATGATAATTTTGTGACCTATGAAGGGGTCCTCCGCTCCGTGGCCACCCATCTTTAGCCGGACTGTTTTCCCAGATTCTCTTTCCAGGTTGAACGGAGAATCTGGCAAAACTGCTTCGCTTCCCCTCTGTAGGTGAATGTCGATTGCCCACCTTCCTTTTTCAGTTGTGCAAAAGGCACATTTTTTGGGAGGATATTCACCTCAGAGTATTAAAATCCGTGTCACACTGACCCTGGGCATGGTGAAAATTATAGCAAACGCATATTTATAATTTTTTAGCTATAGTTTTCCTTTTTTTTAAGACAACTTAGTTTGTTTTTCATAAAAATAACCCTTGGCTGCATCAAAGAAGTAGTAAAGTCCCTACCGAAACAGAAAGGTAGAATAAGAAGGAATGTGTTTGTTGTTGTTAGTATTACAGTGTATTTTACTCTTATGTTAGCTCAGTGTGAAAATTCAGTATTTTTTAGAAATGCAAACTTGCCAAAGTGCATTTTGGTAGACAATATATTTGTGTTGATAGTATTAGTGCATATTTTATATTTTTGAACATTTTATGTTATTGAATATTTTATACTTTTGAACATTTTGTAGTATTGAATATTTTATATTTTTGAATATTGTGTATTATTGAATATTTTATATTTTTGAACATTTTGTATTAATGAATATTTTATAATTTTGAATATTTTGTATTTGTAAATATTTTTTACATTTGAATATGTTATATAGTTTTCAGTAGGTTTATCTTTGAGTATTTTAGTATATGTTATATATTCTGTATATGTTAATATTACAATTTTACACCAAAAAAAGGATGTTTCTCAATGGACAATACCCAGAGACATTTACAAAAAACATCCAAAAGACTTGCTTTAGAGACAGTTTGGTGTAATTAAAGGTCCCATGTCTCGAGACTGTCCCCTTATTATTTTGCTGCAGCACCATTTAAAGAATTCCAATGTTTTAGTGTAACCAATATTTTTATGTGAACAATATTTTTATGTAACTTGATATGAATGTAAAAATAGGTCCAATTGACTTGAGAGCTGGAGCAAAAAAACACCCTGGGTTAAATTTACGAGATAAGACCCACAGGTCTTGCAGGCGAGCCCTGTGGCTCTTGTTTTAGTGGGGGGGGATATGAAATGATAAAAAAGCCCCTTTTTAAAATCCCCTTTTTTGTCCCTTTTTAAAATTTAAATTTAGAAATTAAAATTAAAACTTTTAAAATGCTTTTGTAATTGTGTCTCAGTTGATTGAATGAGGTTGCCCCTGTTAAGTCAGTTTTCCCGCATCGCATTTTATAACTTTTAGAGATCGTTTTGGCACATCTCATAAGAATACTTTTGCTGAATAAGTGCAATTTATAAGTCTTGCTGCATTCGATCGGCCAACTCAAACCACAGCCTGTATCCCGGGCAGTCAATCATTCAGCTAACGACCAATTATAGTTTAAAGACGCCTCCTTTGACTTCAACGGCCCCTAGCTGGAATAATGCGAAATACAGCATATTTATACCGATGCACAGGTCCCCGGACGGAGCTTTTGACCATCAAAAGAATGCCCTAACTCCACGACACTCGGCTCTCTAAGTATCGCTTAGCGGTACACATAATTCCCAAGCCCGATGTCCATAAAGTAAATTAGCAGCTCTCAAGCCAAAAGGGGCCTGATTTCTCAAAAGGATGTAACAAAGGAACAATAAATCAGGTCCCCGGAAAAACTGTGTCTTTATTGGAATAATTACTGTCTGAATCTGACTTTGATTTCCCGGATACCACTCGCGGCCTGCGACTACCTAAAGATGATAGAAGTTCCGAGGATTCGCTCAGAAATCGGCACGCACGCGTCCGCGGTTCGCGCCCCTGCCCCCAGCGGTCGGGCCTTGGCCGACGACACGACAGAAGATCCATAACTGGAGTAGCGACGAATTCGTTACATATATATATCATTTTTAATGAGATTCTCATAAAAAAATATGATGAGGTGAATGATATGGCTATTTGACTAAACTTTTGTACTTTTGACACTATTATGCATCTAATATTAATAAAAGCATTACAATATACAAGTGCAGTTTTCAATAGCTCAGTTATTTATGGTATGCAGTGAAAATATATGTAATCTTTGTACAATGTTATCATATCTTTAATCACTTAACAGTCTCATTTTAGGGCTATTTTAGTGATTTAAAAAGTTTATTTTTTTCTTCGAAATTTTAATTTAATGATTCTTTCTGAACTTGGAAGCGTTATTTCAATATTCATGTATAACAATATTTTATATAGTTTAGGAGATATGATTTTTTTGCTAAAAGCTTACAAATGCATAAAATAAAAAAATAAAACTCATTAGGGAAAAAAGACATCCATCGCATGCCTGACAACGGAGACTGGAGATTGGTTAAAGAAATCTTGTCCTAGATGAAAGTCTTTTAAATTTTATTTGTATATATCACCAGCCAGAATTATTTAATCATTGAGGGATAAAGAATGGAAAAACTTTTTTCTGAGCCTTGCAATTTTGCATAAGTGCTGGTAGCAGAAAGTTCAAGGCAGGAGACAGATGTCGCAGATTTTCTTTTCACTTTTGCAGATTCTTTTTCATCCAACCTTTATTTTATTTCATATTATGTTTAGCTCTTTATTACTTAATACAAAAAGTTAAGATTATTATTAATAATAATTTATAAAATGCTTAAAAACACTACAGGTAAGTGACTGTTTGATTAATTAACGCTTCAGTTGTAAAAATATTTTACCTGCAGATTATTTTTTGCCTCTGAAGTATCTGTCACAGACACTTGGAGAAATTTCTGCTACTGGGGCATAAGTGCAAAGGTAAACTTCTTTTATAAAATATCTCACAAGTGTAGTGCCTCATAATTTATCAGGTATTTGATCTATTTTCTTTTGCTTTTGTAGAGCATGTTTGCACATTTTTTTGTGGTATTTACAGAACTATTTGACATAAAATATTTGTGTTTTAAATGTTTAATTTGGTAATCCTTATTGTGAACTATCTCTCTGCACTGTAATTTCCATGACAATAATGCCTTTTGTTGTTTTGGAAGAGGTATTTTGGATCAGTCCTCTTGAGCAGCTTTTCAAAGTCCATGAAGGATTGTAGATTGGCATTTGGATAACACACTTTTTAAAAGTGCAAAAATCCATGAGTGATAGATACGTCAGGAAATTTAGCAGGTATATCACTGAAGTATATAGCCCTGATACTCGTTTCTCATTCTGTTTTTTTTTTTTTTTTTTTATTTATTTTTTTTTTTTTCAGAAAATTAACAGTTGATTTTTATGCAGTTCAACAGATTGATAGCACTGGGAGTAAAGAGATAGTATTTCATGTTTAAAGATTGGGGATAAAATATGTTTCTGTTAGTATGTGGCTTTGATCTTAACATTTTTCTCCACTCTCTTTATTTTTAATTTGTCGTTGTATGCAACAATCATAAATCCTTTACTAAAACTTTCTTTAGGTACATTGAACCACATTTTAAGTTTTTTTTTTCTCCTCTTTGATGATAGTAAATGCATCTCTTTTTATTCAATCCTTTAAATAGATCCAAGCTTCAACTATTGTAATAACATTTTCCCATTTTTCTCTGGATAAATGCTTCTCATAAAGAATTCTGCATTGTGTGGTATGTTCGGCAATATGTCCTGGAGAAAGGCGATGAACATTGCGGTTTTTGGCCCTTTCTAAAATTCAAATCACTGTTTATGATTTTGTTAAAAGTTGACACTGAGCATTTTAATAGCAACAGCCCTTTGACTCAGAAAATTTTCTTTTACCATAAAAGATCTTGCCATTGCAATATTTGAAGAATTTCTTTTTGTTCTTGGGTATATATTTAGAACAATTTTTCCACTTGAAGTCAGACATTCACTTTTTTCCCTGTCTTTTTGGCAATATTACCTACTGTGACTTTAGATACAGAAAAACCATGCCTTTCACATTTTTTAATAACCGAATATGAATAATTCTCAAAGAATTATTCTTAAACCGAATATGAATAATTCGTAAAGTGCAGAAATATAGCCTTCCACCTATTGGTTCTTAAAAAGCACCATTTTGCATGTAAATAAAAATTTCAATTGCCAGACGAGAATTTATGCTTTATGTGACGTGATCTTGGAGAAAGGATTTTAAATTATTTAAACAAGATACTTAAATTAGCAAAAATTAAAATGTTAAAATAATTAAATTAATTAAGTAATAGTTAAAATCTTAAAAGTAAGAAATCTCCCCATTCAACATCACCTTACGGCCGAAACGCAAGTGTAAAGACATATACGTTGTTATGAAAGTGAATTTAAAGTTTATATAAATGTTAAGCCATCTATTAAAATTAAACATGTGCAAACTTTAACTTTCTTATATCTGTAAAATAGATAAAAAAATGATATATTCACTCACCCATCTGTGATGTATAAAAGCTAAAAGAACACACATTGAATAATGCACTTTCTTTATTTGACATAATATTAAGATTAATTCAGAATTATCTGGATCCAGAATTACACTCTCATCAAAGATGATATTTGTTTTCAATTTGATTTGAACTATTAAATAAACAGCCGTATCTGTATAGAAAGGAACTATTAAATACACAGACGTAGTTGTAATTTATGTTCAAAAAATTGGATTATAAGGATCGATGATTCAATAAAGCTCACTTTCTAGGGGAAAAGTTGCTAATGGAATATCTGATGATTTCTAATACTATTGTTCAGAGAGACACTAAAAGTAAAGTTCACGGTGAAAGTCTCTTTAGTATAATGTTGAAGTTGCACTCAAAATAAATCCACTGCGCTGCGAGGAATAATGATTTTTAAAGATGTCTTAAAGCATCAAAAGTTTGTGGTTGTTGGCTGGATAAATTCATTAAGTATAAAGGTCTCGGGACTATACTCTTCTGGTACAATATAAATTGGCTGAATGGGAAACTTTAACTTGAAAAATATTGGGTATGCTCCAGGCAGGATCTCAATCTTCAGAAATATGAACGCTGAACACAGTTAATTAGTAGCAGCGATTTGCATCATTTCTAGTAGCAAGATTTAGAGGTCCATAGATGCAGATACTATTGGATTTTTAAATATGAGAATTACGAAATTAGCTGAATCAGTAAATGCCATATTTGTAGAAGATTTTATGGTGAAACATTATTCATCATATTCCAGATTATTGAGACTGATGCGACGGAATCAAGATTCTTTGTTATTAGTCATTTGCCCTTTTTACTTAGCGGCAAAAGGAAAAAGGATGATACTTCATCAGCAAAAAGACTCATACTGCACTCTCGCCGGTGGTGGCCGAAGCCACGCCGTACTCCAAACACCAACGTCTCTTTTCCTTAATCCCTCAATGACTGACAAAATACAGCATTTTAGCCTGGAAGAATGCAGCCACTTTTGAATACAGCCAATTGGGATCGTCTGGAATCTCCACATCATCCGGGACAGCAATAAGTTGAACAACTTTTATGCGTCACTTGCAAACAACGCTGCGAAACAATATGAAAATGGCGCCAAAATAATGTATTTGCTCACTAAAGAAGCACTTTAAGATTGCCTTCTTTCAATGGCGGAAAAACTGTCTCGCACAAATATTTGAATGAGTCAGAAACAGAAAATTATTAAATTGAATATAGATTTATTGACGGATTTTTCTGCAACTTATAGTAAAATAAAAATATACTCTATCTATTGATTATAAATTGAGTTCGCAATATTAATAAATAAAATATTTTTATTTTCGCTGTTTTAAACTTGGAAAGAAATGCCAATCTATCGTGAATCACGATGTTTCCGAAAAGTAAACATGAACGCAAAACTTTGTAAAACACAGATTATTATTATTGTTTAGTTTAATAAATCTTAATGAATGCTGAAAAAAGATAGAATTTAAGTTTAAATAAGAAAAATTAATAAATTTAGATTATATTTATTAAGATAAAACTTTAATATTTTGAAAGGAGATTTCTAGATTTGAAGTTGAGTTATAAATGATTAAATGTTAATTTTAGATTGAAGAAGATAAGTAATTAATAAAATTAAGATTATTTACTAATAGAAATGTTGTATTTTATAACACTTTAAAAAATATATTAGCTCTGAAAAATAATTTCAATGCAGATGATTTTTTTAAACATCAAAACATACTCGTACTAAAAAAAATGTGCGAACAGTCTCTATATAGTGTGTATTACACATTTTTTCAAGTAAACAACTTCTACATACATATAAAACTCTTTTAGAAGACATTTTATTCTAAATTTTATTTAGAAATTGCTAAACATAGAATAATTATTTCAAAATATCCTTTTTTTGCATTAGAAAGTTGTCACCTGCTACTAATGTGCAATGTGGGTTGTAAGTTGTGTAAATTGTTTCTATAAATTTTATATACCCTTAAAAGACAATATATTTCACTAAGATGAAAAAAAATATAAATATATATATTGTCTTTAAAAATATAATTAAAATAATTCGTCAATTTATGGGTTATATTGATGTTAAATCTCTACTACCTGCTGGTGAAAACAGAATTATCAATATTGTATCAGCCATTCAATAGAAGAAATTCACTCACAGATGAATTAATTTTTATTTTTTCATTGTCTGGATGTTTGGGTGTCAAATTAATTTTTTGATGCATCTTCTCAATACATTACTAAATGTTAGGTTATGTTTTGTTTTTGCTAATATTTAAAAGCTTTATTTCATAATTTTCCTCAAAATAGCCCTTCCTTTAAATCATTTGGGATATTAAATACATTTAAATGTATTTTAGAGTGTATCTAGAGTTAAATTGCTTTTATTATAATGTTCTTTCTGCTAAATATTTTTTTTTCTTTTAAGAATTGTCGAAAAGTAATAGTTTCAACTAACATTGCGGAAACATCAGTAACAATACCTGGCATTAAATATGTCATTGATACTGGAATGATGAAAGCTAAGTAAGTGCTTTTTATATGGATATAAAAATAATTTTTTTTTTCTTAAAGAAAACTTTGATAATTTGATATTGGTTTGTAATTTTCATACATACACATGAATTTATATCTTGTACATTTTTATACTGATAAATTCATGTAAAAGCAAAACTGTACAATTGCCAAATGTCCTTTGAAAATATTTTGAGATTATGTTTAAATGAAAACTAAATAATAATGCTTTGAGTTTTTTTCCTCTCTCTTTGTTTTCCTTTCTATCTTTATTCAAATTTTCATTTATTAAATTTTCATTAATATTGACAGTAACCTCTAATTTTTGTTTATTGCAATAAACATTTGAGTGATTATGCTATGTGTGTCATAGAAATAATTACAGGTGTCCCAAAAAGGAGATATCCTTTTTAAATTTAAGTAATTTGAAAACAGTTAATGATAGAATTGCCCTGTTTATTGAATCCTTATTTGAAAACTAATATATTTTGAATTATATGATTTCAAAATTTCGTTAATAATTGGCACTCTAAGCTGAAAAAATAAAATGTCAGTATTTGCCTGTGTTGAATTCTTGCAGTTTCTTTCTGGGGGGACTAAAGACAGTTTATGTACAAAACTCACAACATTTAATAAAACTGGAATATTGCATCTGTCAAGCATGTGAGGACATTCCTGATGAGACTATATCCAGGGTTCATACTTGTCCTGAAGATCCTAAAATTCCTGAAGAATGAAAAAACATCTTGAAATGCCCTAAAATACGGTAACCTGTCCTGAAATACCTGAAAATTTGCGAGTTTTGTGCTATAGCACTAACAGTCAGGATTTTTTTCGTGAATATATATATATATATATATATATATAGTTAAAAAATTCCAATAGTTATTTCAAGCATTACCACAAACTGTAAACTTTAATTGAAGCACAAAATTAACTTAACCAAACCAAATAAGAACTATAATTTAACTTAATAAACAATCTTAAAGAAACACAACAAAACCAACTTTAACTTAAACAAAACAACCATAAGAAACAAGGCAAATAACTAATTAAACATAGAGACAGGTCTGCGTGGCTTATGACACGCTAATGCAGGGTTAAAACTGTTTTTAAGCATGCAACATTCCCCAGATTTACCTGTCGAGACCATATTGAAAAAACAAATGAAACAAGATTAAAGCTAAATGAAACCGACCGACCGAAATCAATCCATATCAAAAGCGATCTGTTTCCACTACATTCCGTAAACCACACGCTTCGAGTAAAGGCGTCAATTCACTTCTGTTCTTGCAAGTTCTAACATAATTATACGTTTATATATATATATATATATATATATATATATATATATATATATATATATATATATATATATATATATATATATATATACATACATATATATATATATATATGTATACATATATATATATATATATATACATATACACACACATATATATATATATATATATATATATATATATATATTTTTGTGGAATATCATGCAAATCATTTATTTTTGCTAAATTCCACAAAATCAGTATTTTGGAATTAATAGGTGCATAGGAGAGAGGGGAAAAAAAATGAGCCAGAAAATAGTGAAACATTTTGTCATCTGATGATGAATAACTCTTATGTTTCTTCAAGTGGTCGCAGAAAAAAAATTGGGAATTTGTCAGTTGGACAAGGAAGAAAATCACTAATTTCGTTAATCAGTCATTGAAAAAAAATTTCAATACTCTTCAATCAGTCGCAAGAAAATCAGGAATGTTGACAATCATTCGCTGAAATTCAGAGGGATGCCCCTTTTCCATTTGCACCGCGAAAAAGACTGAGAATTTCGTTAAATGATCCATGAATAAAATCGTAAATTCCGGACAATCATTAAAATATAAATCGTGACTTTCACCAAACAATCGCAAAAACTCCCAAATTTCATCAAGAGCTCGCGTAAAAAAAAGGTCGTGAATTTTGTCAATCGGTCACTGGAAAAAAAATCATGAATTTTGCCGAACGATTGCAGAAAAGTATCACGATTTCAAAAAAATATCCTGATTCAGTCAAGAAGTCGCGTAAAAAATCACAAATTTTGTTGAACAAGTGCAGAAATTAATCACAAATTTCGTGAAATAGTTGCGAAATATAATCGCAAATTTCATCGAACGATTGCGGGAAAAAAATCATGAATTTCGGCAAATAATTGCGGAGAAAAATCTCTTATTTCACAAACAATTGTGGGGGGGGGGGGGGGGGGGAATCTCTAATTTCGCGAACGATTGTTAGAAAAAAAATTGCGAAATTATAGTCTGTCATGGAAAAAAATCGTAAATTTCTTCAAAAAATTTCACAAATTTCATCAAATGATTGTAGGAAAAAAGTAGTATGCCATGTAAATGTGTCCTGAAATATCATCTAGGACCAATACTACGCCTGTGTGTCATATTATTGCTGCAAATGGCAGATATTTCAAAAATATTGCCATTTAGTTTTTTCAGCTTACATCTCCACCAATTGGTGAAATTTTAAACTAATTTAAAAATCATATTGTTAAAAAATTGTTTTTCTAATAAAGATGCAACAAATGGGGCATTTCTGTTATTAACCATTTTCAAATTATTTAATTTTAAAAAGGATCCTTCATTTCTTGTGTCATTCAATAGTTACTATTAGTATTAAATACATTTATCAGTGTATGGATCTAAGTTTCCTTATGTTTGCAGAAAAAAATAATTAAGTGAAAAAGAAAGTTTTCAGGGGAAGCCAAGAAGTAGTTGATCAACTAATTTAGAGTTCCATTTTTTAGTTAAAACCTCCTTTATTTTTCTCACAAAGACCAAAAGTTAAATGTAGTCAAACACTGTACCTGTTTAAATTGGGTGACAACAGTTGTAAGTCGCAAGTAAAAAAAAACCTTTTTTGTTTTTGGCAACTACTGAAGCGATTTCAGTACTTTAAAAAATAGTTTTGGCAGTAGCTGAACTACCTGTTGATCATTTGGCAAAAATAGAAGTAAAAAATGCAATAGTTACACAATTTTGCAAACACAAAAAAAATCACTTGTAAAACAGCTGATATTAGTGTACCTTTGTCTTGAGAACTAACGATAACTTTTAATAATAATAATAATATACTAATAAAAAACTAGATTTCTTCTAATTTGTAAAATTTTATTCTTTTTTTAAAATTATTGTATTTTTTTTTTCCTTGTTGAACAACGAATTTATTGTTTAGCTACTGTCAAAATTATTTTTAAAAAACTATTGAAATCACTTCAATAGTTCCTGAAAAAAGAGAAGCACATTAATGTTAGCTGTTTACATGTGATTTCACAATTGTTATCGCCCTCTTAAAAGATTTGTCACTTTTCAATTGATCAAACCATGTCATTGATTTCTTCTGAATGTTTTTTGATTTATTATTTTAAAAAAAAGATATTTTTTTAATGAAATAAATGTAGTTAAGTTTAGTGTTTGTATGTTCTCTGAGAGTAAAAATTTCAGTGACACATACAGTATTAATATATATGTGTTTTTATTCCTTTGAAGGTCTTACAATTCTTTGTGCAATCTTGATATTTTAAAGTCACAAAGGATATCTAAAGCACAAGCTATACAACGAGCAGGAAGAGCTGGCAGAGAAATAGAGTAAATAAAGTTTCTTATAAATCTTTAGTTCTGTAAATGGGGTTACTTGGATCCAAAACAAAACAAAAAAAAAATGTCTTTAATAACTTCTTAGTCTACTGTGTCGATGGTATTGACATCATTTACCAATACTCTGAGAGGTAACAGCACTAGTTAATAACATAGTAGACTCAGAACTGATTTAAAATATTTTATGCTTGGATCCAAGTAACCACAAATTATGGTACATATTTTCCTTTTATTCTTTTAATTTCATTTTAGTTTATTTATTACCCTTCATAAGCAATATTGGAAATTGTAAGTTCTAAAATACAATTTTGATCTTGTATGTAATCTAACTTTTGTAAAGCTGTTGTTAATTGTGTATTGTTAGTAATTGTTGCAGTTTTTAATAATAAAATATGGCATTGCAGCAAGTGATTACTGCAAATTACCAAAAATTATTATCTTTATTATTGGAAAAAGGGTTTCAGAGATTGGCTTCTGTGATTAAAAAAATATAAAGCTTATTGGAAATTAATAACAAACACGTCTCTGTATTATGTAACCCATTACTTAAAAAAATATTTTAGATTTCTAAATTTTCTAATGATGAACAGATAAACCATATGCAAGAGTTTTCTTTTAATTAATTCTTAATTTTAGATAGTTTACTTTTATTACATAGATATCAAATTAGATTTAACATTATCAAATTTCCTTGAATTTAAATTTCTTTTCTGTTTAGAATCCTGCATCTGATTTGTTTATTTCGTTCTTGACATTTTGTCCTAATTAAACAGCGGACATACAGTCATAAATTGAGTCCTGTTTAAGTCCTGCATCAGGTTGGGTAACTCTATTTTACCGCACTTCATGATTGATTGGATTGACACTGTTTTTTTCCTATTATAGACCGCATTCAGTTCAGGTTGACATTGATTGGTGTCGTGTTTGAGTTGATCCAAATTTTGAAAAAAGTCTAGAATATTTTTTCAGATGAAAAAACTATGTATTTGAACATTGATGAGTATATATATATATATATATATATATATATATATATATATATGTATGTTCCTTTTTTAACATAAAAGGTAAAATCAATATTAAAAACATAATTGTAGACTGTTTTTTCCATAATTGTATTAAAATGTGGATTATTTTTTTCTATTTTGGGTTTAGGTTGAAGTGTGCCAGGTTCGCATCAGTTTTTTGGGTTGACAAAATTATTTTGTCTGGTTAGGGTTGACTTTAAACAGAATTTTCGAATTTGGGCCAGGTTTAAAGGTTCATAATAGTTAAAGACAGTAAAAGCTTATTCATTTTATCATTATTTAAGTATCAATATTCTCTCTCTCTATATATAAGTATTGTTCAGTATCAGTATCAGAAATAGAAATAAAAAACAGCCCTGTTTTCTTTTTTTTTTTTTTTTCAATTTGCTCTAATTTAATTATATTAATTAAAACAATAAATGTTATATCATACATTATTTAAATTAAAAACCACACTATTTAGTGTATTAACCAAAAAAGAAAATTGTTATAGAAAAAGAAATTAATCCCATAAATACATAAATTTATAGAGATAACATAACATACTGCCAAAATAATTCATATCATATTTTAAAAAGTTAAAAAACTCTTTCAAATATGCACTGAAAAATTTGTTTAAATGTAAGATATTCAAGCAATAGTAAATTGAAAATACTAATTTATCTTTAAAATATGTTAAATTGATATGCTTTAAATTGAGTTTGATATCCTTTAGTACATTTTGCTTTATATTCGGATTTTATTCAAGCTTCCATTTAATATCAGTTTTGACATTGAATTTATGTTAAATTGGATAAATCTGTAACCCTTTCTTAAAACAATTTTGGCCATTCTCTGGTTTGATGCAAAAAAAAAAAAAAAAAAAAAAAAAACGTATAAGGTGTGTGTGTGTGAGGGGGGGGGAGTGTGTCGAAAATTAAAATAACCAGACATTTTGTTTACACAAATCCTTGGAGCTTGTTTCTGAATTGCTGTGGAAAACATCTATCAAATCAAAGTTGGTCTTATATTATAAGACTATGAAAGTCATGTAAATGAAATTATTTAAAGTACCTTTCCAGAATAATTTTTCTTTCCTTTGAAAGATAAAAATTTTTTTATAAGGTTCTTTTTGGAATAGAATATTTTGTCATATTTAATTTATACAACACCTTTGATTTAAAAGTTTAAATTTATATTTTATGTTTAATACTCTCTAAGTTACAAAAAAGAAAATAACAATCATAAGTACAGTTATATTTCATTTTATTCTGTAAATAACTGTTAAAATGTGCCTAAATTATAGAAGTTTGGCACCATTCTATAGATGGAAAAGATTTTCCACCTTTTTTTCCTATTTCCCGCTTTCATACTTGAGTAGCTCATGGCAAGTAGCTGCACATTACATTGAATTATAACAGTGGTACTCATTAAAAATTTTTAAAAAGCAATATAGTACAGTATGGTAGATTCCAGTTCTTTGGGACACTGTTTAATTACGGAAGCCATTTACTTAGGACAAAATGTTAAGAACGAAAAAAAAAAAAAAAATATCATTTTTATTTCTGTTAATTTAAAGTTAGATGTTTTATCGAAACAAATCCTGGTAAACTAATATGTCCCAATTAATGAAATCTACTGTATCTTGCTTTTAACTCAGCCTATTATCTGTAAATTCTACTATCTATGTATTTATTTTCTTATAGTTGGATTTACTTTGCAATGAATCTAATATATATTTTTAAGCTTAAATGCTTTTATATTTACTAATCTATTTACTTTAGAAAATATGCCTCCATTATATTTCAGTTAAAAGTCTTTCTAAATTTGCTGTTATTTGTATTTTCTAAACAATTAAATCATATCATTCTAAATAGTACACCATTTTAACATTTGGTTTTTAATTTAGTGGAAGTTGCTACCGTCTGTATACAGTGAAACAGTATGAAGCTTTAGAAAATTTTTCTGTTCCAGAAATTCTAAGGTAAAGTAAAATAAATATTTTTTAGTGTATTTTAATTTTTATAAAACTTTAAATATTTAAACACTTTTCATTGAATTTGGTAGCTGTATATTTTTTTTAACAATGCATAGAGGCAATTCTCTATTCAGCATTAGAATTTAAAAATTAAAAAAACTGGTCATAAGCACCAGGTACAAAATCTGCTGGTCTGCTGACATTATAACTGGTCTATTAACTATACTTTGGTATTTTAAACAAGATTTCTTTTTTTCAAACTTACTGGTGAGATATTTTTAGTAGTCTAACGTATACCGTGTTAATTTTAAAAAACAAATTAGACTTTGAAAAAACATATAGCAAACAACAAATTCAAAAATAAGAGAAATAATAAATATTATGAGCAATAAAAATTATTCTCTCTCCATTTATGAATATGCAGCTCCATTTATTTTTTAAAGAGATAAAAGTTTTTGCTACCATCACTTTTGTCATGCAATTTGAAGAACTATGGAAAAAAAATCCTCAATATTTCAAAAATCTGGAAACTGTTTCACAGTGTCTTTAAGGGAGCCTTCTACATTCTTAGTGCATTTTTAAAAATTGTCTATCTTAATTTTAAGTATTTTTAAAATATGATAAAATTATTACATCTAGAAATTTTAAAAGTTACTGGGATATTAAAATACTTCACATTTAAGTAGATATTTTTTTTTAAATTCACACTGGTACCAATTTATATCTACTTTCTGATAGTAAATGCTGCTTTCTGATAATTATAATAGGTAATGAGTCATTACTTAATTAAATTTTCAAATAAGTTTACATGAAATTTCACAATCGATGAAAGGAATGCCTGTTTCGGTGGAGCATACCCTTAAATCTAGTTGCTGGATTTAAAATATCAAAATTGTGTCTTTTGTGGTCTGATAATATTTTAGTGACCTTGTACCAAAAGACTGCAATAATTTGAAATACCAATTTCATTTTAAATGGAATCCATGCTGTATAATTGTATGCTTAAATAAATTATCTATAATAATCATTACTTATGCAGGTTATTATACTTAAATAATTATAAATCATAGTAAATAACTTTTATGCCATAAAAAAAAGCTCAAGAGTGAATTCATATTACATGCTGTGATTTCTGCCATTTATTATTGGCTCTTTTTTTTTTTAAGTGTTTGAATATCAATACAATGTTGTAGTAAGAATTACTCAGGTTATTCTGTTGGTCGAGCATTATTTGAATGATTTTACCCTCAAATCAATTGATAAAGTTATTTAAATTATATTATGTAGAATATTAATCATTATAATAAAAGCCAAAGAAATCTCATGACTGTCTGAAAGAAGCAAATACAGGCTAACCTCTTCATATCTCAATACCAGTCAGCTGTTTTTCTCAAAATTATTTTTCAGAATAACACTGCATTAAAGTTATTGTTTAAAAAAAATTGTGATTTTTTATTTATTTATTTATTTATTTTTTGAGAGAGATAACTTACCTTCTATTGTATATATCTTTTGAGTTACTGCAATTTAAAAATTCATTCCTAACGAGTTTTCATGTAAACAAGTCACACCCAAAAGCATTAAATCAATTGCCACAAGCTTGCGATGATTGTGTTGTTTAACTTTTGATAATTGTTTTTTAAGCATTTTTTAGCACTGAATCTGAAAATGACCTTCATTTTTAACCATCACGTCAGGATTTTTTGCAAATCGTAAATTTCAATCTTAAAAAGCCAAAAAATAGAGAACATCTGATACTGAAAGATAGGAAATGTTGTGTTTCTTAACTTTTGATAACTGACTTATCTATATTTTTTAATGCTGAATTCAAAAATGACCTTTATTTTAAACAATCAAGTCAGGATTTTTTGCAAATCATAAATTTCAAAGTCAAAAAATAGCAAAATTTTGATACTATAAAATAGATGCCATGGTTGTGTTTTTTAAATTTTGATAATTGATTTTTATGTACTTTTTAAGCACTAAATCTGAAAATAACCTTCATTTTTAACCATCACATCAGAATTTTTCGCAAATTGTAAATTTCAAATTTAAAAAGTAAAAAATTTGCAAAAAATCCTGACGTGATGGTAAAAAATGAAGGCCATTTTCAGATTCAGCACTACAAAATATGTAAGAATCAATTATCAAAAGCTAAGCAATATGGCACAACCCAAATTTTGCAGGCTTGTGTTGTGATTCTTAAAATTCATTAAAATCATAGGAAATAACCCCCGCTCTTTCATGCAAAGCAGTTTGCAATTCGCTGATGCAAATTGAAGATTCCATCATTAGCCTATCAACTATTCGGGGAACGTTGCTATGAGCAGCCAATGAGCGATATGACACAGACTATCTAAATGATAACATTTAACTTCTGATGTTTGGTATTTGGAAGATAATTCCTGTAATTTTTTTCTCTGATTTTGTTGCTGATTTTTTATTATTATTTCATAGTGAAAATATTTTATTCTTCGAATTGTCTTCATTCGGTATGCATATATTTTTGCAAGATATCAGCAAGTTGTACAGCCTCCCTAGACTACTTAGAAACTCCTTTTTCCAAGAAGTACTTAGAACTCCTTAAACAAAATACTTCATTAAAAAACTCTTTAAATTATTGCAAAGGAAAATTTTGTGACTTTAGTGATTTAATTTAAGTACTCATGAGTAAGAAATGGAGACTTTTATCTTACACAATGAATAATATTGCCTGTTTAATCATCCTTCTTAAGTATGTATGGCGTTAAAGAGATCCACCTTTAAAGGAATAAAAATTAAAATATCATGTTTATAAAGGTAAGATTCAGCTGATTACTGCCATTTAAAAAAAAAAAAAAAAAAAAGTTACTGTATTTTTTGTATATGACACGTGATTTATTCCCCTTCAAAATTTACTTTAAAATTTTGGTGAACATGATACATGATCAATGTTTGGGATTTGACTGGTCTCTGTATATATGATCATTGGTTACTGTTTAAAAAAGCTGTTTGGCAATTTAGTATTCAAATTTATGAAACAGTAAGCAATACATTGTAAATACTCTGTCATTTTAACACTAACTATTAGATTTTAAAAGAATAAAATTCATTTGAAATGCTTTTTTGCCTTTTTTCTCTTTCTTTTTTCATCTATGTCTGTATGAACCTTCAGAGAAAACATACAAATAATTTTTGTCAGGAGGGCAGGCAATATTTATTATTATTTTCTTTTTACATTTAAATATTCACGAATTATATAAAACATACTTTTATTTAACTTAAATATTTTCTGACATCATGATTTCAATGTTAATTTTTAGCAATTAAAAAATTTCTTATTATTTAAATTTAACAAATCATTAGTTTTATCAAAATTGTCATTATTTTCTAATTAAGGGATGAAACAACATGTTTTTTCCCCCATTAATTCATATTCTGAGCCCACAAGTGTCTTAGTAAAATAAAATGACTAAAAAAAGATAGCAGAAAAACCAAAGCAAATCGTAAACAAATGATCTTGCCATGCAATTTTCATTAGGGGGGTGGGGGAGGGGCTGAATATATATTTTTCTTTTTACATTCATTTCTTTATAAATTATCTTAAACATAAATTTATTTCACTTAAATATCTTTTTGCATCATGATTTAAATGTTAATTTTTAGTAATTTGAAATTCTTTTATTTAAAGTTAACAAATTAATTTTTTTTTTTTTTGTAAAATTTAATTAATTAAATAGGTACTACTCGGTTATCCTGTCGACCAAAAATCTATTGCCAAACTATAAGATTAAATGCCAATAGTGGTTGATCGTAAATGTCACATTCACTGTCAAATGACTTTTCACTTGACTCGCAAGTTACACGTGTTTACGTCATCAAGTGATTTTTATTTTGGTGTTTTATTTGTATTTTCATTAATGTTATACTAATTTATTTGTTCTTTTGTTATTTAAAATAAAAATTGTCAATTTGTATAATTTGGTGAGTGGTTTGGCGATTTATATATTTTGGCAAAATTGGTTGGCGAGATAACTAAGTAGTACCATTAAATAACATGTTTTTGTTTCATTAATTCTGATTCTGAGTCAGTAAAAGTAAATGATTTACAAAAACAGCAAAGAAATTTCATGAAGGCAAATTGTGTAAACAAAGTTCTTGCTGTCGTCACAGGAATCTTGTCCATTTCTGTTATGTTTTCAATATTTTATTTGAGAAAATACTTCTGTATTTTTTCTGTTAATTTTCTTCAGTTAATTCATAATTATTTCTGTTATTCAGTTATTACTAATAAATAATATGTGAAGTTATTCCATTTGGTGTTTTTTTTTTTTTATTACTATATTGTGTACAAAATGTTGTACTCTTTTGCATATGTGCAAGATAAATAGCTGTATCAATTCATAATTTTGAAAAATGTCGATAATAGCTTACTTTTAGATTTTATTTCTTATTTGATATGACAAACAAATTACAGCACATCTGTTTCAAAATCTTTCTGAAACAAAGACTATTCCTTGAGCATTTCAGTAGCTTTGGTTGCCACCTATTTGCAAAACTCTGAAATTCTTTTAAATATGAAAACTGAATGGTGGGTTAAGCCTCTCATATGGTCAAGCCTCTCCCGTCTCCTCTATACTGTGCTTTTTTTCATACCAAGCTAAGATATAGTTAAGCCTATATCAGATGTTCTCTAATTACACTGCGCAACAAAAATCGGTGGAGTTAATGCTTTCAATATAAAAATGCCTAATTCTAAATTAACTCAGTGTGTGCTTAACATAAATATAACCTTAAAAAAGCTGTCAGCTGCATTTTTTATTTTGGTAATATACAGCTATGTGTGCACCTTAATGGCTTTATCATTTTATATATTGCATACATTGCATGTGTTACATTCAGGGATGCAGAAAGGGGCTTGAGCCAATACAAATTACTGGGTATCGGTTCTCTTAAGAGGCTACTTCATTCATGCAAAAACACTTGCTTGTTAATGTTAATCCTTTGGGGGAATTTTTTTTTTACATATTTCTTTTGCATTTCAATATTTTTAAATTAATTTTTTTTGAGGGGGGGGGGTGGGAGGCATTGGATACCTGAGGTTGATTTCTACAAAGGTCGTTTTTTACTTTTTTGATTTTGTTTACTAAACTAAAAAAATTAAACTCTATGGCTAAATGATCCATGAAAGATTTCAGCCTGTGTTCACAGGTTTTTTTTTTTTTTTATTAGGATACTTTCACTTTCGGAACCGGTTTCAAAAGTGAATGTATCCTCATAATAATAATTTTTAAAAAAACTCGAAAAAAAAATTAAAATAATTACAAATTAACATTAAATATTTTTTTTTTTTTTTTTTTTTTTTTTTTTTTTTGGCAGGTGCTGTCTTTCAAGTGCTATTTTGCAAATGGTAGCTTTAGGAATAAAAAATATTCAGAATTTTGATTTTATTGACAGGCCATCTGATGATGTAAGTTTATGCATATTTATTATTTCTATGTATATTTCAAGTTTATTATTACAGTGATTGCTGTAATTACAATTAATTTTGAAATGTAAATATAATCATCATATTTAAATTTGTGCATATTTTATGTATTTAAATTTTGGATTTCTACAACTTTTTTTTATTTATTTTAATGAGTTTTTTTTTTTTTTTTTTTTTTTTTTTTTTTTTTCTTCTGTTATATGTTCATTATGAATAAGTAAAGAAATAACATTTCCTTTTCAACTACATTTTACTTTCACTCAAGAATGTTCAGAATAATGAAAACCCCATTGGCATACAATAAATTCTTCTTAATTTTTTTAATTTTGTAAATCAGAACATTAGAATCAAATACAGCAATAAATATTTTGAAATTATTTTTTAATATAAATCAGTGGAACATACAAAAATATATTAAGTAGTCAGTTTTAATATAATGTGTGTGAAATAAATTGGGGCAATTAAAATTGAATGACTTTCTTTTATCTGTATGAATTAATTTAGTATGATTTTAACCCCTTCCTGCATGATTTTTTTCTTGCAGCCAAAAAAAATTTAAAGTTTGATAAATATTTGATTAATGATAATTTGATTAATGTAACATGATAAAAAATCATTCGAAATTTTGAAATCCACCTTAATTTAAGGCTGATTTATGTTTGTGTCATATATGTCACACCATGCATTAGCGACTACTTTTCCATAGTAGGGAAATCAGTATTAAAGCTTGCATGCAACTCTTAAAACTTCAAAACATATAGAGAAAGAACATATGAAATCTATTTGTGTATGTGTGTTTCAGTCTACGAGTCTACAGTAATTGATACGTATATCATTTATTGAAAAATGAAGTTAGAGAAATTGATACATATATCGTTTATTGAAAAGCTACATTCTGCAGTACCTGATACACATTTGGTTTAAAACTACAGGCTACAATAACTGATACATATTTTTGGCTGAGAACTGCAGTCTGCAGTAACTGACACAATGTTGTTGAAAACTACAGTCACTCAATGACCCAGGGCCAAAACTAGCCTTTTTTGCACCCGGGGCAAACATGGATTTTGCACCCCCCTCTCCTCCGCAAAGTATATTTACCAAGAGAATTTCACTACTTTTCTAATAGCCGACTTATTTTAAAATTTAAAATATGTAATAATGAAATGTGTAATACTGAACTACGTAATCTGCTTTGTAAAATATTGATTCATTAAAATCTTGAAAATGAAATCCACAAGAATCAAAAACAAATTCTGCTTTATACAGGTTCCTTATGCCATATCATCTTTAGATTCTTCTATGCTTTGGCATACCCCAGACAAGATGAATTTAACAAAACTGTGCTAAATATAAATGTGAGAAAATTCGACAAACAAAATCTTCATTTGGCTCCCCTTTGTTCTGGCGCATGGGGCACACACTCCCTCTGCCCCTCCTTAGTTTTGGCCCTGGACCCTTCACTCAGTGTGAAACTTGGCAAAGCAATTTCGGTCATTGTTCAGACAAAGTGACACTTCACATTTTTGATGGTGAATAAACAAATACACATTTCAACCACTATGGAAAAATACAACCTGTCAGTGCATGGTGGGACATATGTGGCACATACTGATTTTTACGTACTACATACGCTAGCATTTCTACAATGTGTTACCATCATGATATATTATTCACAAAATACTTACAAACACAGCTGTATTTATTTCAGTCCATTCTTCTTCTTTTTTCCACACAAAAACAACAAAAATATTCACTATCAAGCAACACAAAGTAACAACTATAAATTCTTGCCGTTCGCCTCTTTTTTGGTGCCAAAAGCCACTCGAAAGGAGGCAGCACCTGTTGGCATAACATGCCTCATCCACTGACGTATTAAACAAAGAAGAATGGAACTTCTGTGATTAAAAACAACTGCAGAACTACAGTAAATTCAGTATGTGCCATATATGTCACAGTATACAAGAAGGAATTGAGGAAGTTGTGATTTCTTACTGCTTATTTTGAAATATTAGCTCTTTCATTTTAGTTACAGTAGAATCCCGGCTCTAGGCTGTCACAGTTGTTGAACAGTTTGGTACTTGAACAAGAAATTTGAGCAAAATTTGATTTGAATTTTTTAAAACACAAAGAGCATACACATGAGGTACAATGTTCATAGCATTAAAGACATTTATGCATTTTGATATTCCTTTCTTTTTTATGATCTCGAATGACATAGACATACAAATAGTGATCCTAGTCCTAGCGAATTTCATTCATTTTGAAAGGAAAAATAGCAAGTTAACTTTGTGATTCTTATGATCTAAAATATAAGAATAGAAAGAAACTTGCCTTCTTTTCCCAATCTTCAGTCATCTAAAGTTTCACCTATAAAAGTATAGGTATAGTTTCTGTTCAAAATTTTTATTGAAATATTATAAAATTATCATTGTCTCATGTATTGTATAGTACTGCAATACAATTTAATATTTTATTGTATTTTACTATACCGTGTTTAAAAAAAAAAAAAAAAAAAAAAAAAAATACAGGGAGGTGGGAACCAACTGATCAAATTTTTATTATTTCTTACAATGAAATTTGATGTTCTTGAACAATCATTTGAAACAAATTGTCTTCGAGAAAGAAGATACCATTGTGTTCAATTGAGTTATGAACATCTGTGTTATGAACATTTATTAGTTGGATTTGTGTAAATTGAGTAGCGTTGTAAATTGTTCTGTGACAAATTTTTAGTAGTGAATTTCTGGAACTGCTCTTATGATATATGAATGAAAATTGTATGTTAGGTGATTTCCAATTATTTTCTGAGACAAATTTTCTAGTGCTTTCCTTACAGAATATGTATTGCCTTTTTCTTGCATACTGTTCTCAGTGCTTATTGGAACAAGACTATCAGTTCAAAATCACTATGTATAGAATGTTTATCCTTGAGTTAATGCTTCATCAAAATTATATGAAAAATCTGCCCTATATCCTATATATATAAAATCCTAATGAAATGAATTTATGAAACGGATATTTGAAATGACTGAAATGTAACGAATTTATGAAACGACTGATTAAACAACTGATTATGTTTTGTGGTGATTTCTCCTAAAATATGGAATACTTTGCGATGAAATTAACACCAAAAATCAGTATTGATTCGCAGATCTCAAAATTGGAATTACAATTTTTAAATTCAAAATAGTTTTTGAAATATTAATTTTTTTTCTAATTTTAAATACTTTTTTTCTAATGATGGCAACTCAAATTTTAATCATAACAGATATTTTTTTCATAATATTTTAGTAAATGTTATTATTTTAAACTAATTTGGCGACCAGTTTGGCCTCCCTTAAATGTATGCTAAGAACAATGCTTTTTTTTTTTTTTTTTGTATTTCATTATCATTTTATTTAATACAAAACTCTCATTTAAAACTGAAAAGTTTAAAATTAATGGCTTTCATCTCTTTCTTTTTTTAAATGAAACGAAAAGAAAAATATTACGTGCAGTTGTCATATACGCACCGGGGTACCTAAATGGCACCAAAATGGTGTTATTTTGCTTGACATGGTAACCCGGCTATTGTTGCTTATTTCTTAATAAATGTTTATTTACATTTATTTTCTTGTTATTTTGAAAAAAATGTTATAAATTGTTTTGTTCTATAGTTATTAATTTTTTTTGTTATTTCATTTTAAAATTAATAGAAAATAATTAAAAATACATATGTAACTGGTATTCTAAAATGATGTTTTCGCCAAATTGTCGTAAAAAAAAATCACACCAAACCTATTAAATAATGCAACAAATCCTGACATTTAATTTCAAATTCAAAGCAATATTTTAATGGTACTACTTAGCTATCCTGTCTACCAATTTCGCCAAATTATACAAATTGACGTAATTTTTATTTTAAATAACGAAAGAACAAATAAATTAGTATAACATTAATAAAAATAAAAAGTTGAAATAAAAATCACTTGATGGCATAAATACGTGTAACTTCCTTACAGTCAAGTGAATGTGACATTTACGATCAACCATTATTAGCATTTAATCTTATTGCCTGGCGATAGATTTTTGGTCAGTGGGATAACCAAGTAGTACCGTTTTAATTTACCACTCAAAAAAAAAAAAAAAAAAAAAAAAAAAATGCTAAGTGGTGCATTAAAAAAATCTATTGGCAAGATTTGCACCTGGCTAATATAAAAGTACCAAGAATTCTTTGCGATCATGGCAACTTTTATGTAGTTTTATTCGAAAAAATAACTTTGATTCTTTAATCAAAATGGAAACCTTATGAAAAGCGAAGGGTTGTAATTGTTTATGGCAGTTACATGACTTGGACTTTATGGCAGTTACATGACTTGGACTATTATAATATAAATGAAATAATGGCGATAGAATAATATTTGGCGACTTATCACACCTGTAGCTGGCTAACATTAAGGAACCAAAATGGCCACCTGGAATAAAAAAAGTGAAAAGATCCGCCTGAAACGGTTGATAATAGTCACATGACTTAGGCTATTATTATACAGATTGTTTTCAATTCTAAAAACAGCGTAAAGAATAATATTTCCTAACGATTAAAAATTTATTTACACGTGACTATTAAAAACAGAAAAAAACTTTAAAATTATTATTAAATGAGTAAGTGTTAAAAGCAGGAAAATACTGAAAATTATGTCTTGAAAATTGTATTTACACGCGAATATTAAAAGAGAAAGGAAACTTTAAAATAATAAATTCATTAATAGGCATTTAACCCTTTCAGGGGGAAGGTACTTCTATTCGTAAAATGCTGAAATCGGTGAATGGCACCAAAATTTACAAACAAATATCGAAATACGAAAATGCTTTTGTTCACTTACTTAATAAAAGGGAAATTTTCATCCCAATATTCTGATGCTATTGTGGCATTTAAGAATTAAAATTAAGTGGTCCAAAAATGAACCACCGCCCTTGAACGGGTTAAAGCAGCAAATTTTAGTAATTGTATTATGTCATATATAATACATCCATAATATCATATATAATACATAATATAACAGCCAGGAGGTCCCGGGTTCGAATCCTGGTCCGGACATTTTTCGCCCAGTTGGAAATTTACATCTAATATGTATTATGTCAATCGTTTTATAACGCTGTTAAAAAATACCGAGAGACAAAGACTCCGTTTACTTAATTCATTTTATTTTAGCTTCCTTTCAAATGTTTAACTGGTCTTCTTTAATCAAACACAAAAACAACCATTGGATGTCTTAACAGCTACTGATTCGGCCTTAAATTTTCGCAATCAAAGGGAATTGAATGTAAACCCGTTTACAGGGAGATCGCTATAGGTTTTTTCATTATAATTCAATCTTCTCTAATCTTTTTAAAACCGATCTAATTAGCGTGCTTTTAGATTGTGCTGTGTCTGAACAGGGGTTGGCGAGCACAGCTTGCAGGGGGCAGAGCCTCCTAGTATATATATATATAATTCTTAGAATAAAAACTTTGGAAGTAAACTTTTTTTTTCTTTTTTTGTGTTTGTGTGTGTGTGTTGAAATATATATTAAAGCTCTTCTTATATTTTAGAAGTTCTCATAATCTTAGTAATTTCCTTAAAAACTGACATAATTATAAGAAAATCCACTTTGTCTTCTTTGTAATTATTGAATGCCCAACAAAAGCTTTGTTATTCAATGTTTAAAAGGAAAATATTAGATGCACAAGTGTGTTTCTTTTACGAGAGTATGGAAGTTTTCCACCTTGAAAAGTAAGCATATTTGATCAAATTTACAAGGTAGAAATATGTACTAGTTTGCATAAAAAATACAGTAGACTTCCTCAAATCTGCACTGAATGAAAATTATAATAAGTGCTTACAATAAAGCAAAATATTTAAATAATTAAAAAATATATATTAAAATAATTTAATAATAGATTAAAATATTAAAAATGTTTTTCTCTCTGCAAACCAGCATTGCTGTCACTGTTCATATAGAAATTTAATTCTTCTTTTTGCGTCATGCACCTTTTTAGGCCCTATTCCATACAATTGTGCCAAAAAACGAGTAGATAACCAGAATCAAGATTTTTCATGATCACTACTTTTTGAATTATTGTCAAACTAACTTGTTTTCTTTTCCCGTTTTTTATTTTTTATTTTATTTTCATTTGAAATATTGGAATCAGCCATATTAACAAGAATTTACATAACTGTTGTGCCGTATTTTTATCTCAGATAAGAAAATAATTTACACCATAATCATAAAATAACGAACTTTTATGTCCTGTCTATCCAGATTTAATAAACAAAAAATCTTGATTAATTAAAAAAAGTCTTGAAAAAAGGTTGCGATTGCCACAGATATTAGTGCCATCTTGATTTTTTTGGAAATAAATTCATATTTTCTTCATTAAAAAGCTTAAGTTGGCTATATAAACTAGAATTATATATTAAAATGTATATGTAATATTGAAAAAAAATAAATAAATATTGAAATGCAGAAAAACGAATGCAAGAAAAATAAACAAACAATTCGGTTACAGTTTACTTTTGCAAATGTTGTGCAGGACCTACAATATGGATAATTTTTGCTATAGATACGTTAATTTACACCAAAATCAAAGGTAATATAATTTTGTAATTAATTAGCTGTAATAGCTGAAAAAACATGATTAGAAAAAAATTAATAAAAAAAAGTTGTGATTGCCCCTGATTTCAGCACCATCTTGAATTTTGTTCCTGCAACTTAACTGTAAGTTTCACTGTTTACACCTGAAATGATGTGCCAATCTAAGGGAGTCTACTGTACAAGAAAAAAAAAATCATTTTTTTCACTGAAAACTCTCATGCTCTCTAATAGAAATTCTGATGTAAAAAAAAAAAAAAAAAGAAAAAGAGAGATCCACATCATGAAATTCAAAGTAATTTTGTAAAACGTTTTTACTGTAATTAGTAATATTGTTGCATAGCTTCTGCTATACTTCACTTATGTAAAACTATTTTGTAAAATTAGTTTTGCATTAATAAAGCCATTATCTCCTAAGGTTTTATTTAATATAAAATTATATGTTTTTTGTTATTGATTATGTTTTATTAATTTCCATCATTTACTCTTTCTCATAGAGCATCAAAGCTGCAATAAGACAATTAAAACTTTTGGATGCTGTCTCAGAAGAGGATGGAACTTTAGAAGTGAGCTTTTATATTTTCTGTTGCTAAAAATATTTTTAGGGCTGCTTAGAAAGCCAATCCCCCCCCCCCCCTACAATTTAATTCACTTTTATCATTACCTTAAATGTTATAAATGCTGTAGATTGGAATAAGATTAGTCCATTTTCCTGAAAAATAAGTGGGAGGAGTGGATCAATGTCATGTACAGTCACATTAACTTTTAAATGCTATATTGTGTTATATGTTTAACTGCTTCCCTGATTACCTCGGGTTCGTATATATTACAATTAATTATTATCTCGAAAAAACCCGGCCATGGCATAATTTTCACTACGATTTGTTTTATCACATTTTTACTCAGCCTGAAGCTTAAAAAAAAAATGAAAAAATTCATATATAATATAATAAATTATACAAAATTGAATTATTTACAATATTTGATTGGCTGTTTTCCAAGTTTTGTGATATGAAATGCAGTGATGTGATTGTAAAAAATGTGATGATCTTTTGCCTTTTTTTTTTTTTTCTTTTTTTTTTTTTTTTTTTCAAAAAAATTGGTAAGGGAAGCGGTTGAAGTGCAAGTATTTTAATATAGTATGCGTAGATTATTTTTATTGTTTCAAATTTTTGTAAGTTAATGGGTGGGAAAAAGTTATGGTCCAAAGCTTTAGCCCACTTAAGCTATAAACAATGAAATCAATGATTATTATGATATGGGTCATTATTATACAATATTAATATTAAGTTAAATTTATTTTTCTGAAAAATTTTGTCTCATTAGAAGAAATTCCTTAGAAGAGAAGGAAATAAACTGGCTGTAATGAAAACAAAATTCAAAAGAAATAATAAAATAAAATATTATATACATACATAGATTATATTTATAGCCAAATTTCTTATTTTGGCATAGTGTTTTTATGTATTTATTTTCTTGCCATTCTTATGATTTAATTTTTCCCAGTATCAATTTCTTCCTTTTACTATTTTTTCCCTCCTTATTCACTTAATGTGCATACTTACATACATATGTACGGAAAAATTACAAAAATCATCCAAATGATAGCCTTCTTTCTTAATATACAATAAAATTTTTTGAAAATGAGTAACATAATGAATGGTTGTTCCAAGCATAGTTGGTGAATATTTAAAAAGTAAATTTAACAGTTTGTTGAATGATCTATATTATGCAAAAATTTATAATCTGCAGAAATCCTGGTAACAAGGAATGCAATATAAAGATACTCTGCAGAATTTGTTATGTTTCAGACATATTTCATTATATTTACAAGGTAAGTTTATGAATGTTTGAAATGTGATCTATCTAACACACAACCTTGCGCTTTTAGATTTCAATTATAAAGATCTTCTCCTATATAGATAAGCAAATAAAAAAATATTCCATCTATTTAGAACAAATCAAAATCAGTTTTAAGGCTGTTCTGAAATCAAAAAGAGCAACTTTATGACATAAGTTTTAATTTATTTTTGTTCAGAAATGTATGAAACTAACAGGGGTTGTTGTTCAGAAACTATGTAATAAAACTGTTTTTTCCTTTTTTTTTTTTTTTTTTTTTTTTTTTGGTAAACGCAACCGATCTTTCAGAAAATTGTGTCAAAGTGGGCATTTTGAACCAAATTTCTATGTGAAAGAAGAATAACCAGTCAAGAAAGGGCGAAAAACTTGTTTGTCATATGATCAAAATCGCTTATAACTCAATAGGTAATTTATTGATCAAGAAATTGAAAACACAGTTCAATTCCAAATCGCTGCCATAGTGAGACCTTCCAATTTTATATCTCTCCGTTAGAAAATGAATTTGTAAATGTGTCAAAACATTTTGCGCTTGTTGAGCAAAGTAGTTGAGAACAGCCTTAAGTAATGTAATCTAATAAAAGATTGTGCATCAGGGATGGTTTTATTCCAGAAATTCACCAAAAGTCTGGTATTTTCTTCTTATTCTAAACCAGAATTCAGTTATTCTGAGAGAAAATTCATTGAGATGTTGCTCATAATCTTCATTACATTGTCTTATTATATCAACTTTTTATATGTTCCTTTGGAAAAAATTGAATTTTAAATTTCTGATTCTTTTCTAAATGATAATTCTTATTTCATACAGAATTTCCAGCATTTTAAAATATAAACCTGGATTATTCATATATATATATTACTTTATTTTTCTGCATATAATCCGCAGCCACAATTTTTTAGCCCTTAAAAAAATTTCAGCAGATAATCTGCGGATTATACATCTGACTGTACGGGGATTGCTCATTGTTTTCAACATTCCAAAGTACTACTAATAAACCACCTCCCTATTTATTTAGTTGCTCTATTTAAATGATAATTGTAATAAAATAATTGCAAATAAAATAAAAATAATAAAACAATTACAGGTTAAAGAAAACAAATACTTTCTTTTTTCATTGTATCTTATATCTAAACATAGAATTTCTTGTGAATACATACAGATAATTTAATAATAACTGCTGTTTTTAAATCATCTTCAACATCTTCTGCTTTTCTAATAAAATTCAGTTGAAATTCTGCAGTGTAACTAACATCTTTGCTCTTAGACATTTTTATAACTTTCAACGTGATAACAATACACAATGTTTCAAAGTTGTTGTTTACATTTCATTCAGCTAAATTATTGAGATTGCAATTTTTTAAAGAGATGAGAAACGCTTTGTTCTACATAAAAGCATGTTGCCAAAAGGCTAAAAAATATAACAAAAAAAATTAGAAGCCATTACTACTAGCACGTACATGTCATATGTGAACCAATCATGAGCAACTCTGTGAACGGTCGATAGCAGACAATCATGTGATAGCTATTTACATTTTTATTTTATCACTGCCAGTAGAAACTGGATATCTGATGTGAACTTCTGCTTAAAAAGACTATCAGCAGATAATCTGCATCACTAGATAATCCGCACTTAAAACTTTTGAGGTTTTTTAACAGATAATTCGCGAATTATATGCGTTATTAATACAGTATGTATTTTGATGCTAAAGAAAAATTAGAGAAAAAACATTAAGAATTTTCAAAAGTATCCTATTTAGGTCCCTTTCACAAAAATCCAGTTAATCAAAGAGAACCCTTCATAAAACTCCCCTTGATAAAATAGACCCCTTCACAAAATTCCATTCAATAAAAACATACTCTTCATTCATTATTTTTATTTTGTAAGCTTTTAAAATACATAATTCATGAATAAAACAAGTGCATAAAAAAAGAAAACTCTAGCAAAAGGACTTAAAGAAGTTATTATTCACAAATGTCTGATTCGGATTAGAACAACTGGATTTCATCTTTTGTTACAAATTTTTCACAAAAATATAACAAATTTCACAAAAAATAACTTATTTTTCACAAAATGGGCCCCAAGAGAAAATCTTCCGTCGACCTCTGGCTTTAATTGGCTATAAAAGATGTGCAATGAACCAGGATCTGTGTTTAAAAGGGTCTCTAATAAGACTAAGACTTTTATTAGCCCATTTTTTTTAAAGAAAAATTTATGCTTCCAAAAAGTTTTGCACCTGGGCCTGCTCCTAGTCTTTATACTTATAAAGACCACCAATAAGACTAGAAGATTTTTGTTTTACCTTTGAAAGTAATTTAATGCTTAAAAACATGTCTTTCATATAGGAACATTAAACATATTTATTCTGAAAATTATTCCTCGGGATTCTTTGCATTTTAAACTTGCAACTTTAACTTTGCTTTTTTTTCTGTGAATTATTATTAATGCTTGAGGACATATTTAGCATTTATTGTGGATATACTAGCTGACCCACATGGTAGATTTTCCTAGCTGTTACTAATAGATAAAAACTTACTTTTTATTAATATAGTTGGTTGCTTTTTGCCTGGCAGGAAAAAGTGCCAATCTGAAACAGCACAGTCAAATGACATGGCTTTTCATGGGACAAAAATCAAATCTTGTAATTAAGATTTTATGCATAAAACAAAGACTAAATGTACTAATGGATAGTTAGAAATACGTAGTAAAATGAATTGTTGTTATTTTTACATTCTATGTGTCCAAAAAACTGGATTTGTAAGGTTTTGTTTTAATTTTTGAAAGCCATTATTTAAAAATAACAAACAATTTTCTCTGTATTTAATTGCAAATTTCTATCCTTAAATAAAAGAAATATTCCTTAAAATATATCTTGGCAAGAAATTCATTCAAGCAGAATAATCAGTTTAAAGAGCAAGTTGGTCCTGTGTATATGTAATTTTTCTTACGGGGGCAAAAACTTCCTCTTTTCCCTGCTTCAGGTATTTGTGCATGAAGTTACATTCACCCCTCATAACATGAATGTGTTTTTTAAGAGAACAAATTTTAATCAATATCGTGATTTCTTCTTAAAATCTTTCTTGGGGGAAAAAATGCAAGCAATTGAGTTTTTATTAATTAAGAAATTCCCTTTAAGTTATTAAAAGTATAATGTGTTTAAATTTCTTCTGCAAGACATGCTATATTTGATGAGTATGCAATAATTTAAATTTAATACATGTGAAATGAATATTGTTAAGATTTTTTTACAACACCATTCTTATTGCATACATATGTTCTTTTCATAAACAAAAATATAACTAAAAATCAATTCCATTTTTATTACCTTTCTTTAAATCAAATTGTTAAAACTGAATCAAAGTATTGATCTATCTTTCCAATGTAGTTGACAGAATGTGGTGAAAAAATGGCTAAATTTCCTCTAGATCCCAGGTTTTCCAAGATGATATTGACATCAAAATACTACAAGTGCACGTAAGTATAAAGAAAACATATGTTCTAAATTATTTTAATCTTCTTTGAGAACTATTATGTTAGCCGGGTGCAAACATTTGGCATAACTCGCCAATAGCATTTTTTTCATGTATGTAAATTGGAAACAAGGCATTGGTGTTGAAATAAAATACTTCTTTATGATACTATTTCTTATTATTTTCTTCCTTTATTTTCTTTATTTCACAAGAAATGAGTGAAAGGCTTGTATTTGAATGTATATAATATATTTATTTTAAATTAAGTTATATATTTTAAAGGAAATGAGTGAAAAGTTTATATTGTAAATGAAATTAATACAGTACGAATGATAGTGATAGGAACAATACTTGATGCCTTGTTTGTTACCTGCATCTGCTGACATAAAAGTACCCTTTTTTGTCATATTTATTATTAGCTAGTATTCTATGTATTTACTACTTTATTTTCTGTCTTGCAGTGATGAAATTTTAACCATAATATCACTTATGTCAGTTGATTCAATATTTTATACTGCAATTAATCAGGTAAGTTTATTTATTTAATATTGTTGATTTAAAAATATCTATATTTAACATATATAAGTTACAGTTTATTTCAGTTATCATTTATTGTTAATACCATTGATAAGTCCTTTAACAGTAAAAACGCATTTAAAATTAAAAAAAAATAATTTTTTTATTCTTTTATCTCTTAATTATAGTTTTAAAAAATGGTAAAAAATAGATTATTTACAACTGTTTTATAGTTTTTTTTTTTTTTTTTTTTTGTGTGTGTGTGTGTGTGTGTGTTCCAAAATGTATTAAATTTTAAATATTTATGCAAAGTCGATCCAACATGTGCTGGCTATTTCTGATTGATTGTCAATCATTATAAAATAAGAAAGTTTTTCATGTATGTTGTGTTGTATTGCCTTGCTAATGTACATTCTGCTACTGCTTTATTCAATAGTTCTTCAAACATAATGTTTGATGAACTACTGAATAAAGTAGTCGTGTTTTTACTTGAAGAATTTTTTCTTATATAACTTTCGTTTCTTCTTTTTTTTTTACTTTTTTTACAGCAAGCTTCTTTAATTTGTAAGTAGTTATTTTTATTTCTTCATTTGAAAGGTGCAATGTTTTAAAAATGTCACATTTTGGAAATTAGAGTTTAAAACTTTACGATTTATCATCATGCTATTCTGTAGAGAGAATAAAGGGTTATGGGATTAGTGTTTGCCAAACCTGAATAATGAAGTACATTTTAAGTAATTTTGAATTCTTAATTTGGCAGGTATAACAAGGTATTTGTAGATAAAAATGGCTACTAGTCCTAATTCTCAATTGTTATTGAGAAGGCATAATTGCCATCCTTGGGTAACAAATATTAAGACTATTCTAGTGTTAGAAGGTTTAAATGACTTAGGTGAAATTGACAAGTTAAAATTAAATCAAACTAAAGGTAAGGCTCTGGTCTATTCAAAATACACTGCAGTGCAGGTGTTGAACTTGGGCTAAATCATTTAAAGGATATTTTAGTTATCTGGGATACATTTAAGACAATTCTAGAAATTGAGTGTAAATATTTCAAAGCATATAGGCTAGCAGAGTCAGAAATTTAAAAATTCCTGATGAAGAATTTTCCACATTTGTAGGAAGATTTGAAGAGTGTTATAGAAAAATAACTGATTCTGGATATCTATTAGTGAAGAGACAAGATGCAAATCATGTGTAATATGTAAAAATCTAAGAGATAATCACCCAAAATTACCAGTAATTTGATCTAGAGAACTATTAGAGATCATACACAGTGATGTGTGGAGTCCAGCTCTTATTACAACAAAATATGACTATATAGTTTAACTTTTATTGATGATTGTAGCTGCAGGGCTTTCCGCTACTCATTACATAACAAAGAAGAGGTTTATAACAAACTTAAAGATTTTATAGCTATAGTAGAGAGACAAACTGAAAAGAAAGTGAAAAGTTTGAGATCAGATAGTACATTAGAATATTGTAATCAATCATTATAAAAGGTTTTAGAAAGTCTTGGAGTTAAACACGCATGCATCACAATTTGCTTGCTATAAATGAATGGCTGCACTGAGTAATAAAATAGTGTATTGTGGGATGGAATGAGAACATTAATACCTGTATCAAATTTAACAGATGAATTTTGGCCAGAAGCCATGACAGTGAATTTCATAAGGAACAAGTCATTACACACTACCACACATATTCTTTTTTAGATTATGGTATAGTAAAAAATCATCAGTAAATCGTCTTAAGGGTGTTCTCAAATCCAAAAGGGCAACTTTCTGACATAAGTTTTAATTAATTTTTGTTTGAAAATAGCTGGTGGTGTTGCTCAGAAACTATGTAATGGAGGTGTTTTTTCCATCTTTTTTTTTTGTTTAACGCAATAGATCTTTCAGAAAATAATGTCAAAGTGGGCATTTTGAGCCGAATTTCCACATGAAGGAAGAAAGAGATTCAAAAGCGGGAGGAAACATGTTTGTCACATGATCAAAATTTCTTATAACTCAATAAATAATTGATGGATCAAAAAATGGAAAAAACAGTACAATTCCAAATCGCTTCCATGGCCAGGCTTTCTAATTTTATACCTTTCTGTTAAAAAAGGAATTTGTAAATGTGTCAAAACGTTTTGCACTTGTTGAGCCAGAGCAGTTAAGAACAGCCTTAAGATATATGTCTTTTTACCTTGTATTCATTAACATCTAGAGAAATCAATAAATTATGATATTGTGCCAAGAAAGGCATTTTCATAAGATATGGTTATGAGACGAGTGGTTATAGAATTTGAATCCCTGATGAATATATTGTTGTAGAAAGTAAACATGTTGCCTGTGAAGTAGCAATGTTAGGTAGAGCAAAAGGAGGGCCGTAATATTTCCTTAGATTTTGACAATGATGGGGGGATGGAGAAGGAAAATGTTTTTAGCCCAGAATTAATAGTTGATCCAAAGTCAGGGTCTTCCACCCAACCAGTTCAAGCTGAGTTAGAAAAATAGATGGAAATAAAAGAGAAACCTTGATCGCTCACCACAAGTCCTGAACCTGAAATGAATACAGTTAAATTTTACAAGATATAAGAACTGAAGAAGCTTCAAAAGTAAAAGCTGAAATTTATATTTTCACATTCAATGGGAAAACTTTAACAAGCCGAAGGGAAAAGCAAGAATATTGTAATGAAAATAAAATAGTTTATGGCAAAGATTTAGTAAGCTCTTCCTATGCAGATGAGTATGAAGGTCCTATTATCTTAATAACAAAAAATTGCCCCAATCAATTAGAAAGTGAGGAAGCCTGCTGAGCTTAAATTATAATACTAAAATCACCCCAACATGAAAGTCTCTCCTTGAAGCTAAGTTTTGGAAAGATGCAATAGGTGCAGAAATTAAGTCCATGATTGACAGAAATGTAAAAGTTTAGGTACTAAGTGATCTATATTCTGAAAAGAAAAGTTAATGACAGGTTTGGTAACTTTAAAGCAAAATTAATAGCTTTTAGGAGTAATCAGAGATAAAGGTTGGACTATAAAGATACCTTCAATCCAGTGGTTAACTTTACATTAATCAGACTTTCCATTACTTTATGTTTATCCATCTTGGGTTAGAAGCATTATTTTCTTGATGTGCACAGTGTGTACTTCTTTGGAAATATAGGCAAAGACATATACATAAGACAACTTGCAGAAGGACTCTTGGAAAAGAACATGTTTTAAAATTACATAAAGTGCTATATGTATATAAGTCCTTCACCAGTCGGGAAGAAGTTGGTATAAAGGACTTTGCAACAAACTTACAAGTAATGGATTTAAAGAAATACGAGGATTTACTTGTGTGTGCTTCTATGATTGGAAATTATTGGTATTAGTAGGTATATGTGGATGATCTGCCAATATTTTCAAAAAATGAAACAATCTTAAAGGAAGTAGTTTTTCTTATAAATATTTTATAAAAAGTAGAAAATATGGGACCCATTTCTAAACGTTTGAATATTCATTTTGATATAGCTGGAATTGTCATGAAAATTCATTGTGAAAAATACATTGAGAAATGTCTTAACTTAAATAAAAAAAAATTGTACTAAAAATTTCTCTTTTATTCCAACTTGGAGTTGATACTTCCAGGAAAGATATGCCAGCCGATGACAAACCGTTGGAAGATGCCCCATACAGAAATCTAATATGATGCTTGCTCTACATTTTTGGGCATTCCAGACTTGGCATTAGCTATGGAGTAGCCACCTTTCCCAATTTGTTGAGAATCCTGGTCATATCCCCCTGGAAGTGTTTGCAACAGATTCTATGCTATCTAGGAATTACTCAAGATTTAGGAATCTGGACTAGCTCTCAAGAACCTCCCATCCAGCTTACTGCCTATATTGATGCTTGGTGGGCCATGGGCACAAGTCATAGCTGATCCTGGACTAGATACTCTATTTTCTTCAATGGACTTCCAGTTACATGGCATGTAATTAAATAATATTGTGTTGCTTTATTTCTAATAAAATCAGAATTTGTTGCAACCTCAGCAGCTGCTAAAGAAAACTTCAACTTTAGCCTATCTACATTCTACTTATGGCATCTGCAACCAGAAACCAATATCGTCATAGTGCATTTAATCTTTGAAATCTCTGACAATGCTGCAGCCTTACAGTTCATTAAAAACAGGCCTGAGAACATTAGGAACAGTATATAGATTTAAAGTGCATGTTTGTCACAGACTTGTATCCAGAAAAAATATTTGATATTACTCATATTAGATCTAAAGACAAATTGGCTAATCTTTTAACAAAGTCACTGCACAAGGACTCATTTCTGAAACTTTGTTCTGCATACTTATGCTAAACTTTGATGATAAACACAGCTAAAATTTAAAGTCATTAAATGACATGAATTTGCTAATGTATCCTATTCTCTGTGGAACTACTAAATAAAGATGCTGTGTTTTCACTTGAATAATTTTTGCTCCTACAACTAACATTTTACATCCTTATGCTTTTTTTTCTACAACAAGCATCTTTAATTTGTAAATATAAATTTTCATTTCCTCATTTCAAAAATACAAGTTTTTGAAAATGTCACATTTTGAAATTAGAGAGATTACAGTTTTACAATTTATGCTCTGCTGTAGAGGGAATAACAAGCAATGTTATTTCTTTTAGCATTGTTGAAATGTTTTTTTTTTTTTTTTTTTTTTCTGCCAGTGTTGCTATATAAATTAAATTAAGATTCAAGATTAATAAGATTGATTTTGATATTAATTGGCAGAATATTTATAGAAATTGATGAATGTATACCAGAAATATGTGAATTGAACAGCAGTTATTAAAGAAATCCAGTGCATGAATCTTGCAATCAAGTTTTTCTAGGTAAATCTTTGTTCTTTGGCCACAATGCCATTTTAGAACTTCATCGTCAGGAAATCATCAGTAGATGTTAAACTGTACTCAGACAGTGAAAGGGGAAGGTTTAGAAAACCTACAAATGCCTTTTCTAAAAAGTATGTTGGGCTCGAACACTTTGAAATGTTAGGTCTCAACGATAATCTCCCTTGTGATCTTTTATGCATCTAATTAGTCACAGAGTTATGGGAATGTTATTCATCTTTAATTTATATTTTATTACAGATGTCCAAGATCCAGTTTTTATCAAAATGTTTGTCTTCCTTTGAATCTGATTCTTTGGGTCTTTTTTTAGTTGTATACATTCCATCTCAATTATTCATGTCTCCATTTTTGCTATATACTCTGAACGGTTTATTATTGCTGATTTATTTGTTTTGTTGACGTCTAAAATAATTATAATTGATCAGTTTTAAGCCTTTTAACAACTTTATTAATTCCATTGTTGTTCTTGATATCTGATTTAGCTGTGTATATGCTCTTAAATTGTAATATATTACGCTTCTAGCAACATCTTTCTTTTCCTGACTAATTGACAGTGTCACATTTTCACTGTCAGTAACAATATTGTTTATGTCAAAACTATTTCTAAACATGAACTTGGGTTTGTTTGACAAAATCTCATTCTCTACTTTCAAAAGTTGTCTGTCAGATATATTGATATATTCCATAGATTTATTCCCACCGTTTCCTATGAATGATGTTCTCAAATCATTAACTTTCTTATGTATTTTTTATCTTATGAAAATCCCTGTGAAAAATTATTGGAATGATATGCTAATGGAAATTATAAAGTTGAAAATTTGTAACATAAATTTATTTTTATTGCCATAATGTCAATTAATCATGTAATGAGATGGTATTAGGTAAAAATATTTAACTTATTAGAAAAAAAAAATCTTTTTTAATAACATGCAGTTGAAATTACACTTTTTAAGTTCTTTTACTCTTTTCTTTCTTTTCCTTAAATATAGATTCTTAGACTTGTCCAACTATATTTTTTTATATGTATAAATGCATGCAAATAAACTTTTCAAAGAAAATGTAAGCAATTTCCTGTGCAAAATTTTGTTAAAAGTGTTATGAGTTGTTTAGAATTGATCTTGTTCAACAGATAAACTCTGTGAAGCGCTGGTGTGATTGGCAAATCGCCGGTCAATTGGCAGTCTTTCACTAGCAGTTATGTAGTGAGGTTGTTTGTTCCTAATAAATGCATGATAATGTTTTCTAGCTGCCTATTGGCATGAGTTTCTACATCACCACTAATTTGCGGATATTACAGAAAGCGATTTTTATACTTACATCTATTTTATAACTTTCATTTAAAAAAAAAAATTATTACTTTCATTTGAAAAGAAAAATATATATTATTTTAGTTTCCAATTTCTCAAACTTAATACAAAATTTATAGTTAATTTTATTAAAGTCTTCGTTCTGAGTCAGAATCGTAATTAGTTGATTCTACACTCCTGGGAGGTGACCACTATGTTGGCATAACGGGTTCTTCATTAAAGATGTCCAAATTCCAATGAATAGCAACCAATATTCAACATTTGCTGCAATCAGCCTATTCTGCAATTATGATTGCATATTTTCGATTGCTGACCAATTCCTTTCACATGCTGCTGATGTTAGAGGAACTGTAATAAACAGGAAACAAGTGGGTTGAGAGGTTGTGCAGTGCAAAGCCCAGACCAACAAGCAATAGGATTATGTTTTGCTGATTCCCATATTGATTTTCTGCTTCAAAAGCATTCTGTATTCTGCCACAATGGTCATAAATTTTCCGATATCTAATTCAAGATGATCTGCTTTTTTTGTGATGAAACCAAAAACATTACAAATGTGATTGTCTGACAAATACTGCTCCTTTAGTATGGATTTAATAAATTAGCTGCTGCATTGATTTCTTGTCAGGAAATTATTTTTCCCCTTTCTGAAATTTCTGAATTTTTTTTTCTTCTTGGGAATTTTAGGGTGAAGTAGTTAAATTACTACTCATTGCATCTACTATATTAGACCAAAGTTTCGGAACATCAGACAGCAAAGCATCGTTTTGAATACTGATAATATTTATAATGACAGAAGTATAACAATCTGTTTCCTTAAATTGGCATCATTCATATGTTTAAAAAATCAATACTATGTAGATGGGATATATAGTACATTTGCTTTCAAACTGCAGGGATGTTGGCTGAAACTTGTGAGATTTGCTCTTGTTTTTTAAATTAGTTCTACTGGTAACTAAACAAATGTAACTGAAAAATCATTTCAACAGAGACATGGTTTAATAAACAATAGTGTTAAATTAAGGGAGAATGCTATATATATATATATATATACTAGGGCAGAGTTTCCCCCAGACAGTTTCAGGAGGGTGCTGCACCCTGCCTGCCCTTAGGTTTACAAAATAGCACCCCTCTTGCCCCTCATTAAAAAAATTAGCTTCCTTGTTGCCCCCACCTGAAAAAAGTGCCTTTACTCCTTTGTTTATTAAAAAAATTACTTGTATAGTAAAAATTGACTCATTGCTGTCTTTAAAATAGTGCTCTGTCTATTAAATATTAAAAAGTAGTTTTAAAAATCAAAAGAATGCCTTTAAAAATTTCAAGAAATGCCCTTAAGAATCCAAAACATGCCCTTCGGAATCCAAAAGCGCCCTTTTCGCACAAGCAGCACCCTGCCCCTTTTTAAACCTGGGGGAAACTCTGCTAAGGGGCTCTGCCTCCTGCAAGCTACGCTCGCCAACCCCCGTTCAGACACACTAGAATCTAAAAGCACGCTAATCTGATCGGTTTTAAAAAGATTAGAGAAAATTGAATTATACTGAAAAAACCTGTAGCGATCTCCCTGTAAACGGGTTTCCATTCAATTCCCTTTGATTACAAAAATTTAAGGTAGAATCAGTTGCTGTTAAGACATCCAATTGTTGTTTTCGTGTTTGGTTAAAGAAGATCAGTTAAACATTTGAAAAGAAGCTAAAATAAATGAATTAAGTAAACAGAGTCTTTGTCTCTCGGTATTTTTTAACAGCGTTATAAAACGATTTACATAATACAATTACTAAAATTTGCTGCTTTAACCCGTTCAAGGGCGGTGGTTCATTTTTGGACCACTTAATTTTAATTGTTAAATGCCACAATAGCATCAGAATATTGGAATGAAAATTTCCCTTTTATTAAGTAAGTGAACAAAAGTATTTTTGTATTTCGAAATTTGTTTGTAAATTCTGGTGCCATTCACTGATTTCAAGATTTACGAATAGAATTGCCTTGTCCGTGAAAGGGTTAAATGCATATTAATGTATTTATTATTTTAAAGTTTCCTTTCCCTTTTAATATTCACATGTAAATACAATTTTCAGGACATAATTTTCAATATTTTCCTGCCTTTAACACGTACTCATTTAATAGTAATTTTAAAGTTTTTTTTTCTGTTTTTAATAGTCGCGTGAAAATAAATTTTTAATCGTTAGTAAATATTATTCTTTGCGCTGTTTTTAAAATTGAAAACAATCTCTATAATAATAGCCTAAGTCATGTGACTATCATCAACAGCTCCAGGCAGATCCCTTCGCTTTTTATATTCCAGGCGGCCATTTTGGGTTGGGTTGATTTTTGACGGACAATTATCTACACGAGGGATATAGGCCTGGGGGAGAAGTGCCCTCCGTGGGGGTCTTTCTAAGGGAACCTAATCTGTATTTACGCATGGAAAATCCACGGCCCGAAGAAAACCACGAAAACTCCGAACGATTAGGCCGACGGGCGCGATTGGGTTCGAACCCAGCACCTCCTGTCTACCAGCTTCGAGAGCAGAACCTCTCGGCCACTGGTGGGGCCGCGGCCATTTTGGTACTTTAATGTTAGCCAGCCGCAGGTGTGATAAGTCGCCAAATATTATTCTATCCCCATTATTTCGTTTATATTATAGCAGTCCAAGTCATGTAACTGCCATAAACAACGGGCTGATTCCTTCGCTTTTCATAAGAAAGGTTTCCATTTTGATTAAAGAATCAAAAATTTTTTTTTCGAATAAAACTACATAAAAGTTGCCATGATCACAAAGAATTCCTGGTACTTTTATATTAGCCGGGTGAAAATCTCGCCAATAGCTTTTTTTTAACTCGCCAGTTAGTATTTTTTTATTTGTCGAGTGGTAAATTAAAACGCTGCTACTTGGTTATCCCATCGACCAAAAATCTGTCACCAAACTATAAGATTAAATGCCAATAATGGTTGATTGTAAATGTCACATTCACTTGACTTTAAGGAAGTTACACAAGTTCACGCCATCAAGTGATTTTTATTTTGACATTTTATTTGTATTTTTATTAATGTTATACTAATTTATTCGTTCTTTTGTTATTTAAAATAAAAAAATATGTCAATTTGTATAATTTGGCTATTTATATAATTTGGCGAAATTGGTCGACGGGATAAGTAATAACATTAAAATGTTGCTTTGAAGTGGAAATTAAATCTCATGATTTGTTGCATTGTCACATACGCACCGGGTTTGGCGTGATTTTTTTTTTTTACGACAATTTGGCGAAAACCTCATTTTCAAATACCTGTTACATATGTATTTTTAAATTATTTTCGGTTATTTTCAAAATGAAATAACAATAAATAAAAAAAATTAATTAATAACTATAGAACAAAACAATTTATAACATTTTTTGTAAATAAAAAAAATTAAATTCAAATAAACATTTATTAATAAATAAGCAACAATAGCCGGGTTACCATGTCAGGCAAAATAACGCCATTTTGGCGCCTATTAGGTACCCCGTTGCGTATATGACATCTGTGTCTAATATTTTTCATTTCATTTAAAAAAAAGAATGAAGTAAAAGCCATTTATTTTAAAGGTTTCAATTTTAAATGAAAGTTTTGTATTAAATAAAATGATAATGAAATACAAATTGAATTCTGAATAAAAGTAACATGATGCATTTCTTAGCATACATTTAAGGGAGGCCAAACTTGTCGCCAAATTAATTTAAAATAACCTTTTCTAAAATATGAAAAAAAAATATCTGTTATGATTGAAATTTGAGTTGCCATCATTAGAAAAAAAGTATTTAAAATTAGAAAAAAATTAATATTTCGAAAACTAATTCTAATTTTAAAATTCTAATACCAGTTTTGAGATCTGTGGATCCATACGGATTTTTGGTGTTAATTAATTTCATCGCAAAGTATTCCATATTTTTGGAGAAATCGCGTGAAACGTAATCAGTTGTTTAATCAGTCATTTCATAGAATCGTTACATAAATTCGTTTCAATTCGATTCATTAGGATTTTATATATATAGGGTAGATATATTTCTGTGGATAAATTAAAAAAAGTTTATTATTTAATATTCTCTAAGAAAATATAACTTATTTGAGGAAAACATTTGCGAGAAATAAAATTTTCAAACTTTCCTGATTTTTTCCAGAAAAAAAAAAAAAAAAAAAAAAAAAAAAAATCCACCATTTCAACTTTTCCAAAAATTTACATCTCTAGTTATATTGCTACTTCCAAAGGCTTTGACCAACAGACCATCTATAGACTAGAGGAAATGTTTGATTTAGTCTCAGAAAAAAAAAATAGTAATTTTTCTTAAACTTTTAGCGATATTTAAGTGCACTTCTCTATCTCCTCATTTGGTTTATTAATTAATACATACATATATATCCAACTGAAAACAGCATAAAACCAATTTTGTGTGGTTTTATTTAAAGTAGTCTATATTGTTAACATTATTACAAAATTTAATAAAGATAGAGCACAACTTTAGAGCTGAATTTTTTAAAGTAAATGTTTTAAGAATCTTGTCCATATGTATGGTGAAAATGATATAAGATCTGATATGTATGTGTTTGAGGTGCTCAAGAGCAAAGTGTTATATACAAGATAACTGTCTTAAAGGTATTAATTAATAAAAGAAAAAAATCATTGCCAACTAGCATTTATGTAATTCTAATTTTATGAATATAGCCTTATTTAAATTATGAGTTCAAGTTCTAATATTTAAATTTCCTTAGTAATTTGTGTTGCCATTTTTTCAGATATAAAAGCCTAAAAAGCAATAAAAGTTCTTACCCATATAAACAATTAAATTGTACATATGTATTGTATATATATTACATGTTTGCTAGTAAATGTAGCAGAATGTTAATTATTACAATTATTTTTTTTTTTAGAGAGAAAAACTTCTAGAAGCAAGGAGAAAATTTGAGTCAACTGATGGTGACCACATTATGTTGCTTAATGTTTATAAAGCATACAGAAATGGAAAAGGAAATCCGGTATTTTATTTTTTAATTGTAGCAACAATTTTATTTGTGCAGTAATAATGTGTATGACATATTTTAATAATTAATTTGTTTTGCCACAGAAAAAGCAAACCTAATTTAAGATTAAGAAATTTGGATTAAGGGCAGTTTTTTTTTTTTTTTTTCAATTTTAGAGTTTATTGTAACAAATATGTAGAACTTTTATAATATAAAATAAAATGCAGCATACATTTTGATCTGAAAAATGAGTCTTATCTATCACCAGGTTTGTAAAAAATGCACGTAACACAACTGTTCTGATTGCTTTAAACTTTGAAATTAATTCTGCTATATTTAAAGTTCTGTTGTATTTTCTTTTTAACAATCCCATTGTAAATTAACTTGTAAAACAGTACTCGATTTCAGGCATAAGGTAGTATAACTGTGTAGCTCAGATAAGAAAATCTCTGGATAGGTTTTCTGCTTTTGAGGAGGTTCCAAAACTTGTAAGGAAGGCAAATTGTTTTATAGGAGTGGGGTAATGATTCATCCATTGAAAAGCAGGAAATTGTCAAAAAAAAAAAAAAAAAAAAAAAAAAGGAAATTCTGTATTACCCTAAAAGAAAGTTGATCAACCAGTTAATCTGGCAACTGGACCGAGAAAGGTTCCAGGGTTTTTCTTATCAGAGCTACACAGCACAACATGGGTTGAAAAGTCCCAGGACTCGCTATTATCTAGCAGCACCAACAAATTATCCCTATGATTTCTTAAAGGTAACATCCTTCAAAATATTTAACATTTGTGTCAAGTTTACATGTAATTTTGACTATCTCTTTATGAATTACAGCTGTGTAAATGACACTGCTTTTGCCTTTGTGAAAACAATGGATGGAAGAGAATTTCATGTTTTGATTAAACATTAATTTTTAGCATCACAATATTGCCAAAGATGCAGCATCATCATTTTGAAATTTATTAATAATAAAACAATATGTTAATGATGTTAAAGATTGATGTAATATTTTCAAACCAATTTTCATTCCAATGTATTGTTAAAAAAAAAAAAAGAGTTATCAAAAATCGGTGATTTTTGAGGCATTGTAAATAGTTTTATCCCTTAATGATTATATTTTGAATAATTTTTTAAATGTTTAATATATTTTTTCAAGACCTATTGTTTTTTAATAGATACAATGAATGAAATTGTATCATGTATGAAATTGTATGAAATTAAATTGATATTATAAGAATGCGGTATCTCTCTTATATAACTCAATTGTACAATTTTTTTTCTTCAGTTCTGTAAGAGTCATATAAATGTATATTCATGTAATTGCTGTCATTAATTGATAATTTAGATTATTAATAGAAAGTTCATAATATTATAACGATTTGCATATAAAAAATTTAAGGTTTGTGACTTTGAGTATTTTTCTCCTTGGATAAATTATTAAAATTTTATTTAGAAATTTTATTTATCTCATCTGTTTATTTTTATTTTATATAATTACTCTTTTGAAGTATTACAAAAATAATATGATCTTACTTTTAGGGGTGGTGCCATGAAAACTTTATCAATTTAAGAAATGTGAAAAGGGCTATAAATATAAGGAAGCAATTAAGTCAGTTGTGTGAAAAGGTTGACATCCCACCATGTTCAATTCATAATGATACACATAAAATAAGGTAATTTAGATGCTTACAATAGTTATATTAATATTTTTTCAGTGAATCTTGTTTTATTTTAAGTTGATAATGGTGTTTCAAAGTTTGACTAGTTCATTTGAGAAAATATAAACATCTATGCCTATTATTAGAGTTGAAGCAGTTTATTATGAATAATGATATGATGAAAAGTACAATGTAGTGAAATGCTCATAACCATTTAGATAGTCTGTATCTGGCTGAATACTGAATTCGAAATGATGTAACGAAATAGTTATAATGATAATAATGATATAACAAAAAGAATTCGAGCATGAAAAGTAAGAAAACAAATGATACAGCAAATTTTTCTTTTTTCTTTTTTCTTTTTTTTTTTTTTTTTGCTAGTTAAAAAACAGTGTGGGAAATAAAATTTTATTTATTAAATACCAGCTATTTTTTCATGATGTGTAACCTTCAATATTTTTCTGTATGGCCAATCACATAATTTTAATATACCCAAGAGAGATTTTGGGGAGGGCAGTATTTTAAGACAGACAGAAGGGGCAACAGCGTAGCTGAAGTTTTTTTTACTATTTGATGATTGATTTCATTGGCATTTGCTTTTCCTGTAAATTTATTGTGCGTTAATTTTTAAAACTCTTTGTATGTCTGGAAAAAGTAACTGTTTCAGGGGGCATACTCGTCAGGAGATTATGGGATTCAGGGGAAAATCAGGGGATAAATTTTGGTTGTAAAAAATCAGGGGATAATGCAAAAAATTCCCTAAACCTGGCAAAACGATTGGGTACTCTGGAAAATTGAGGGTAATTGTAGCTATCCACGTGCTTTATGATATCATAGTGAAATCAAACTAAGACACACCTTCTAACATTGTGAGATATAGAATTGGAAACTTGTCACTCCTTTTTACAGATTAAATATAATGTATGTTGTATTTAATCTGGTCTCCTTCTAACATCTATCGACATCCATTCAGTCACTAGACACCCCTTATAACATTGTGAGGTTTGACAACAGTTCAAGAGGAACTTAAGAAAAATAAAGGACATTTTAAAATTGATATTGGCACTTGCAGCCTTCATATTATTCATAACACTTTTCAAAGAGGTAATAAAATTAATCACTAAGTGGAAATTAAATTACACTGAATTCTTGCAGTAAGCTACCAAGTTTTTAAGGACAACCCTACCAGCATGCAGACTTCATCTCTGTTTTACACAAATTAATGTTTTTCCTCAAAGTTCTGTTCATATGGTTTATATAGGTGATGTATAAGCTTTATTTTTTAGTTTACCTTGTTAGGGTTTTGTTCATCTGACAAAATCCTATTCGTCTCACTCCTCTGTCTGTCTGTCCGTCTGTCTGTCCATCACAGAGCCCGTTCTCAGAAACTATACATGTTGGAGACTTGAAATTTTGCATACTTATAGATGAACACCACACATCAAAAAACAAATCATAAAATTTTGAAAAAGTTGGTAATTAACCTAATTATGGGCTAATTAAATTCTAAAATTAACCAATCAACCTTTTGAATGCAGGTGCGAACACACGTTATCGAAATCCTCCTCAGTTTCTCCTAAGGGTTGCCAGTAAATTCGGCGGATGCTCCGTCAAATCAGCCGGTGCAGGGTTACCACGGAGTAATTTAAGCAATAGCTGAAGTGGACCTTTAAAAAGCAAAATCGGATCTGCTGAAGTATCGGTCGTACAAATTCGTAACAGGTGTAGAAATACGTGGAAAAAATTCTACTTTATTTTGGCATAAATTTCAAATTTCTGCGTAAGATAGAATGCAAAAAATCCACTAAAAATCGATCGATAAAAATTTAATTTCTGTGTTTGGAAAGACAATGAAAACAGATTTCCATTCACCGGAAGGCAGCTGTCGTCGTCTCTCAGACATATCGCCACGGGAGAAATTTAAAGGGAGGAAAGTCTAATACGAAATTTGAACTTTTTAAATATTAAATTTTTTGACATCCGGGCTGGAAATTTCTCGCAGATTTCATACATACCCGGTTCGAAGAGATAGCTTCATTACGAGCTGAGATATTAATTATTATTTTATTAATTCCTTTTATTTCCATCAAATGCCAGATTAAGATGGAGACACGTGCTTTTTTAACAGAGATTTCATTTAAATTAGGAAATCTAACAATTTGCGTGGGGTGTTTCGACGGCGCTCTATGAGATAAGTATTAATAATTCAATATGAAAAAGTTTATATGTTTATAAGTGTTCATCCCACTATTTCCGAATAGCAATTTCAGGAAATATCTTAAATTATTGGTTAAGACCGCCACTCGATGTGTTCGAAACTTTAAGATACTTTATAACACATAAGAAAAAGTGTAAAAAAGAATGGAGTGTGATATTTCAAGGAGTGGAGGGGGGGGGGGCTAGATTTATTTTTTAAATCTTAGCGTTTGTTATCGCAGAAAATGTTTTAAATTCCTGGTTAAGACCGCACCGCCACCCTCCCGACCATGTATCTATGGAGAGATTGCGCAAAGGAGTTTCGTTCAGATATGCTTTTGTTAAGAATAGAGTGCGCTCCCTGGTGGTGGAATGCGAAACTAACGTAACGCGATTTTGTTAGAATTAGGAAATATAACAAGGCGATCCGTTTGCAACTTTAAGATACTTCATGACACATAATAAAAAGCTTATAAAATAATGGTGCATGCAATTTCCTGTTAAGGGAGGGCGGAGGAGGGGCGCTGGATTTCTTTTTTAAAAATTAGCGTTTACGACCTTTTTAGATGTTGTTTTTTGAAGACTATGATATATTCAGACACGTGCTGCTTATGAAATTTAAAAATGTCAAAATTTTAGTTACCACTATTTCCGAATAGTACTTTCTGCAAATTTCTTAATTTCTCGCTTAAGGCCTACACCAACTCGAGTAACACATCCACTGATAGGTTGTTTAACAGAGTTTTGATCTGATACACTTTTGTTATGAATAGTGTGCGCTCTCTGGTGGTGGAATTTGCAACTAACATAACGCAGTTTTGTTAAAATTATGAAATCTAACAAGTCGATCTGCTGGAAACTTTGACATAGTTCATAACACATAATAAAAGGCTTATAAAAGAATGTTCCGTGCAATTTCCTGGGGCGCCTACCTATCTCGGGTGCTATAGACCCGATCCCCTCGACTAATATACCTACGGATAGGTTATAAAATGGAGTTTCCTTTGGATAGAGGTTTGTGTAGAATAGAATGCGCCCCTTGGTTGCGAAATGTGGAACTAACAGATTTCACAAAAGGATAAAGTGTTTTAAAGGAATATTAAACGAAACCCTCTGTGCGATCTGTGATCACACTTACCCGCTTGTTTTTATTTTATTTTTAATAGGTGGGAGTGATACTATGGAAAAATTGTATATCTCGGAAAATACATCAGGGGTTTTTTTCTTAGAAAATGAGTATGAACCCTGTGTTTGAGTTTAAAAGAGATAGTACAAATTATAAAATGCGTCAATAATAATGTGTAAAAAAAAAAAAAAGCAATGTAGTGAAAAAATTTGAGATTCACAGTAAGTAGCACTTTCAGAACAATATTGAAAGATCGGGAAAAAAATTGTTAAAATATTCAAAAAAGGTGGAGTTTTCCCATCGTTTAAATATGTATGCACGGAGAAATATGGGTCATTCCACGTGAAATCAACCAATTTAAAGAAAAAGTGTTGCACCATAGTCACAGATTTTTTTAAAATTTTTATCATAGGCAGGCACAGTAATGAAACCCTCAAATCTGAAATTAAAAAATAATTTTCAGAATATTGACTGAGATATAGCCATTTGAAAATTGATCATTTTTACCAAATGGCGGCCATCTTGGATGCTATCCCTATGTCTATAAATGTCCATAACTTGACAACTAATGACTCAAATTTTATATTTCTGGTACCAATTTAAAGCTATTTGTATAAAGAATGCATATATGATATTAAAACAATAGTAATATTTTATTTTAATACTGTTTATTACATTCAAACTGAAAATATCACACTCAAAAAATGACTTACTGTAATGGGCCATAAAAAAAATGACCCATCATAATTTTTTTTCAAACTTGCTAAAAACATTGCTCCATATGTGTACTTTAAATAGAAAAAAAAATTGGAGAGGTAAAATTTTTCGTTTAAAAAAAATAGCTTTTTACACATAGGATGTCACTTACTAAGCAGTGACTATCTTAAAACATGTAAATATCCCTGATTTAAGAAATAATGGCCAAAACTAAATATTTTTTAATCCCTGAATTAATGTAAAACTATAATGAAATATAATCTCATAAGTTTTTTGTAGGACCACCCTCCAATTGCTCCCCTCCCCCCCCCCCCAAAAAAAAAACAAACAAAGAAGTCATTGCTAAAAATATATTATTGAAAAAATTTAACACTGAAGAAAATTAGAAAATAAATAAAGAATACAATGTATAATTGTGAAAAACCTTTAAATGCAATATATATAAATGAGATTTTAGTGCAAGCATAGTTCTGAAAACTATACTTGCATTGTGCAAGATGCTATTCAAAATATAAATTGGAAAAAAGAACAGGTTACAGTTCACCCCTTTCTTGCTTATATAAGGGACAGTATCACTGATACTGTGAAATCTATTCCTATGTGTGCAATAAGTGAGCATTTAGTTTATGACACTACTACATTTTTTGCTTTTCAAAAAGTAATTGTCAATTATTTAATTTCACAAATTCCACAGATTAAATACATAAAATATTTTAGTGATGGATCATCAGCCCAATACAAAAATTATAAAAATTTTATTAATCTCTGCCATCATGAAGAAGACCATGGTGTGAAAGCGGAATGGCATTTTTTTGCCTCTTGCCATGGAAAAGGAGCTTGTGATGGAATAGGCGGCACCATAAAACGCAGGGCCACCAAAGCAAGTCTTCAGCGTCCATTCAAAGATGGTATCTTAAATGCATTTGATCTGTATACATTTGCAAAAGAATATGTTAAAGGAATTGAAAGTTTTTTTATAACAAAATCTGAAATTGAAATTGCCAATAATCAGTTAGCAGATAGGTATGCAAAGGCAGATACAATCGTAGGAACAAGGGTTAATCACAGTTTTGTGCCAATAAATAAAGGTCAAATACTGGTTTCCAGGGTATCAGGCTCCTCAACAAATTTTATTGCTACTGTGAGATTTAGTGAAACCGACAAACCACAAACATTTAAAAGTGAACAATATGTTGCATGTGTATATGGTGTTAATTGGTGGATTGGTAAGATTTTAGATTACTGCGAGGAATTCAATGACTATAAAATTATATTCATGCATCCTCATGGTCCTAGTTCATCATATTCATGGCCAAAATCTTCAGATGTTTGTTGGACTCCATATGAGCATATAATGAAAGTAGTGTCTACCCCAATGACTGCTACAGGAAGAACATATACTGTTGCTCCAGAGGAGCATACAGCAATTCAACTCTTATTCTTAAACTTCAAGATAGATTAAATCCTTTGTAATTTTTAACAACATATTATCAAGTTCGTTTGAACAATATACAGTCGAACTTGGATAATTCGAAGTGCAAGGGACCGCTGCAAAACTTTGAATTATCCAAACTTCGTATTATCCAAAATAATTTATTTTTATGTTGTAAAATAATCCATCACAAAAAAATTGCGAAAAAATCATGTTTATTAATTTTAAATAAAAAAACTACAGCTTTTTAAAATATTGAGATATTTTCTTTAGAGAGCTTACTTGATTTTTTTAAACAAAATTTTCTGGGATATCTAAAGCTCGAAACTCAGCTTTACTCACGTTAGATTCTCCTTCTATATAACGACGATATTCCGCTAGATGAAAGACTGCCTCACTTGATGTTGAATCGGCCTCTGTTCTTCTACGTTCCTCCTCCCTTTATCCCTGCTCTGTTTCCTAGAACAGATAAAAATGTTCTCCCAACCCCTTCTCTTCCCTAAACAATTTTACACAATAGCTGCAAATAACTGGGCCACTTTTCAAATAACTGCATTAAAACTAGATTTTGTCATTTTTGAAAGGGTAAAAACTTCGAAATAAAGAAGTTGGACTGCAAAATTTCCACAATAGCTGAAAATAACCCGGCCACTTTTCAAATAAACTGCATTGAAACTAGATTTTATCATTTTTGAAAAGGTAAAAACTTCGAATTAAAGAAGTTGGACTTCGAATTAACCAAGATTTTTTAGCATTAACTGAATACAAGTTTCAAGGGACTGACAAAAAACTTCGAATTATCCACGAATTCGAATTAAAGACGTTCGAATTATCCAAGTTCGACTGTATTATAAAGTTATATCCATGTAAGTATCCTGTTCTTATTTTATGTAAATATGTTTCATATAAGTTTTATCTAAGTCTTACTTTTATACATATTTGATGTTTTTGTTGTACATTTGTATCACACAAGATTTGTGTTCTCATTTTGTCAAGATTTGTTCATTTAAATTGAAATTGGCAGTGAACTGAATAACTAATGTCAACTCAATCAACTCATTAATATTAATTTTTAATCTTTTATTTGAATTCAACTGATTTACAGCTAGTATTTCTGCCATATTTCAAAAAAAATATGTTTTATGGCTCTTTTTCCTTCTAAATATTTTTCATTATGTATATTTTTTTGAGAATTATACATATTATCATTTTATATGAAATAAAAAGTATTGAAATGAAAATTTACTGTTATTTTAATATCTATGTGTTTTTAGTATATAATTAACTGCTTATTGGTATTTCTAAATTGAATTATTTATATATTGATGCTCATACATTAATTCATATGCCAGAAAAAAATATTTTTAACCATTATTTGTTAAACCAAAGATACTTACGTGTTTTAAGATAGTCACTGTTAGGTAAATGACATCCTATGTGTAAAAAGCTATTTTTCTTTAATGAAAAATTTTACCTCTCCAATTTTTTTTCTGTTTAAAGTATACATATGGAGCAATGTTTTTAGCAAGTTTGAAAAAAAATTATGATGGGCCATTTTTTTTATGGCCCATTACAGTAAGCCAATTTTTGAGGGTGATATTTTCTGTTTAAATGTAATAAACAGTATTAAAATAAAAATTTACCATTGTTTTAATATCATATATGCATTCTTTATATAAATAGCTTTAAATTGGTACCAGAAATATAAAATTTGAATCATTAGTTGTCAAGTTATGGACATTTATAGACATTGGGATAGCATCCAAGATGGCCGCCATTTGGTAAAAATGACCATTTTTTAAAAGAGTATATCTCAGTGAATATTGCACAAATTAGTTTTAAATTTCAGATTTGAGGGTTTCACTACTATGTCTGTCTACAAAAAAAATTTAAAAAAAATCCGTGACTATGGTGCAACACCCATTGGTTGAATTCGTGTGGAATGACCCCTATGCCAATGTGGAGGAAGTATTATTTTCATGGTTTAAAGAAGCAAAATCTAAAAACATCCCTATTAGTGGCAGTACTCTAATTTCGGGAATATTTGCTGCACACACCGTAAATGCCACACCTCCGCAAATACATTAAAGTAAAAAAAAAATTCGGCAGAAGTGCCACACTCATGAAAATTCATCAAAATTTTAAAAATCATGCTATTTTCAGCATTTTTTCGTGTTTTGTGCCATTTTTTTTACATTTGTAAAAGGAATCCAATTTTAAACTTTTAGTTCAATATAGAAAATTGTGTTCTTTTATGACAAAATTTAATCTGAATATGTACTTCAGTTATAATAAAATACTCATACTACAATATATATTAAAACACACATACACACATAAATAACGCCTGCATTCAACAGTTAAATGTATATATAAATATTATACAGACATACAAACAATAAATACAATAAACCCAACTGGAGTGAAAAATTAGCCAGATCCAGGAATCGAACCCGGGACCACAGTATACAAGACTGCTGCTCTAACCACTGAGCTACTTGACTCAGTTACTGACAGAGTTACTGACTCAGGCCGATGCCTGAGTCTGCAATTTCTCACTAATAAACCATGTTGAGGAAGTCACCAGCCATCTATACGACAGCCTTGGATGACCAGACAACGATGAATAGATTTTACTATTACATCGATCTACGATAATTATAATAAAACACTCATACTACAATATATATTAAAACAAACATACACACATAAATAATGCCTGCATTCAACAGTCATCCAAGGCTGTTGTATAGATGGCTGGTGACTTCCCCAACATGGTTTATTAGTGAGAAATTGCAGACTCAGGCATCGGCCGGAGTAGCTCAGTGGTTAGAGGAGCAGTCTTGTATACTGTGGTCCCGGGTTCGATTCCTGGCTCTGGCTAATTTTTCACTCCAGTTGGGTTTATTGTATTTGTTTGTATGTCTGTATAATATTTATATATACATGTACTTCTGTTGTTTCTTTGTCAAGTAATCAGACTTATTCATAATGATAATCTGGCTACCCTTATTGGTCTTGCTGATAATGATATCTGGATTAGATTTTTAATTCTTTATGCAATAACAGAAGCTACCTTACTGATGTTTAGTGAAAGGAGGTTATTATTAAATTCCATTGATGTAAGATATAATATGTTTAACAGAATCCACTTGAGTATGGTTTAAGGCACTGAATTTTAAGGCTCTTTCAATGGAGTCAATCATGTTGGATAACGACAGTTTTGAAGAAAATGCAAAAAATATCATTTAACTTAAAATAATGGATTTCATCTTGACTCAAGGGAGCACTGGAAAGATTAACGACAGCATTCTGATTGAATTTAGGAAAGTTGGGTTATTTATTGCTGTGTTGCCTCGAAAGTTTAGTGAATTTGCTATTCAGAATAGCAATATGTTTAGCAGATTTAGTAACTCCACAAAACCTGGAATAGTTATCTCTAGAAACAAAATCATTATGCAAATTAGAAAGATTGAATGTAAATTGTAAAGTTCATGTTCAATAATGACAGTCTTTCTACAAATTTTTTGTTTAGTAGATCTTAAAAAAGCTAGTTTATTATGAAAATATTTTCCCCACCCTGTTTGAATTTAGCAAATTTTTAATTAAGAGAAATAAAATTTGGAATAAGGTTATTGCATTTACAACTAAATGGTTTATGTATCTGAATTTCATTAAATGTTAAGTTATGAAATCTATTACAAACCAACATAACATAAAATTGAATGAAAAATTTACTGAAATAAAAAATCCAGTGACTTGTTGAAGCCTATGTAATTAAAATAAATGGTTGGAACTTTTTGCCCATATATTAGAAATACAAATTGACAGCCTAAAAAAGTCAAATTAAATTATATCTGTATGAAACAGGCAGCTTCTAAAACTCCATCATTAATGCAAGGTTTAAAAACATAACCAAATGCATCAGAATATATGTGTAATGTTTTAATGTTGGTAATATGCTTATCCAAAATAATCAGATTTAATTAATGTACAGTTTTTTAATTTGAATACTGCTTTGTAGGAAAATATTATTCTATTTAATAAAAATTTTGAATTTTTCAAGTTTAAGTTAAAGCGAGTTCATTCTATCACAATGGTTTTCATGCTTTTAATACTATTGTTGTAACATATAAATACACATAGTTATTTTATCCTTTTTTTTGTAATTTATGTATTCAATTTTAAAACTTTTTATTTAATATGTATTTCTGGTCTAAGCCTCTTTTTCTGTTTTTTTTTTTTTTTTTTTTTTTTTTTTTTTCTCTCTCTCTCTCCTATAAAGTCTGAGTTTTCTTATATTTTTCGTCATACTAACATAGCTCAAAACCTATATCTTTAAAAAAAAATTATAAAATGAATAGCACATAAAATTTTACGTTAAATGAGTATGTATATTTCTCTTGGACTTTGATAGATATTTACAAATGGTGCACTACGTGTGTTTTAGAAAATGGTTTTATAAAAATGTTTATATTTTTTTCATTTCAGAAAATGCCTTGCTTCTGGACTTTTCATGAATGCTGCATTACGTATAAAAAATAAGCTGTATAAAATGGTATATATTTTTATCCTTATTTCTAATAATGAAAATATCTTTTAATTGAAAACATAATTGCTAAGTGTTTTTATTTCCAAATAATTTGATTAAAAATGTAATGGATATCAACAAATAATCATTGGAATTGTTAGCTTTACAAAGTATAAAAAAAAAAAAAAAAAAAAAAAAAAATTGAACAAACTTGTTTTAGTGTAAATCTATACTAATGTTATAAAGAAGAAATATTTGTTTGTTTGAAGGAGGCAGGTAATCTCCAGAATTACCAAATTGATGTAAAAAAATGATGGCAAAATGATGGGGACTGTCTTTACTCCAACCTGGGCTATATTTTATGTCAGTATTACTACTCCCAAGGGGATGTAAAAGCAAAAAACATATTAAAATCACAATTTCTGTGTGCTGTTGGGGATAGAGATATAAAATTTGGCATGGTGGTTACTTTTAAATGTTAAATGTTGGCTAAGGACAGTTTCTAAAAAATTGAAATTTAAAATGGTGAAACAAGCAGAAATTCTAAATTATGATTTATTTTAATTGTTAGGTCTGTAAACTTAAAAGTTTATGTGGCTGTTATTTTTAAGACATAAATGCTCACACAGAACAATTTTTAAAAAGTTCAAAACTTAAAACAATTTATAATCAAATAACATTTTAAAATTATGATTTCCGTGGTATTATTGGTGCTGGAAATTAGAAATTTTGCATAGTGATTACTTTTACAATGTAGATGCTCACTAAGAACGGGTTTTAAAAAATTCGAAACTTAAAAAAGTGGAATGAGCATGAAATTGATCTAAATTATGATTTATTTTAAATTGTTAGGGCTATAAATTACAAATTTGATACAGCTATTATTTTAAAGATGCAAATGCTCACACAGAATAGTTTCCAATCAAATTTAAAATTTTAAAGGGTGCATCAACAAAATATTGTCTGAAATTACTGTTTCAGAATTATGAATTCAGCTAGTTTGTAATAAAATCTAAATTTAAAAGAGTGAAAAAAGCAGAAAACATTCTATAAATGTTCTAAATTACAATATATTAGGTATTTTTACTCCCTTGAAATTTCACATGGCTGCTACTTTTAAGATGCAAATACTTTCATAAAACAGTTTTTACAGAATTTAAAAGAGTAAGGTGCAAGAAACATTCTAAAATTTTGAGTTCTGTAATACTGTAGGGGTAGATACTTGAAATTTGATATATTGATTACTTTTAAGAGGCTACTTCACTCACACGAAAACACCCACTCACTAATGTTAATCCTATGGGAGAAATTTTTTTTAATATTCTCATTCACATTTCAATATTGTATATGGTTTTTTAAAAATTGGATAGCTGAAGTCAATCTCTACAAAGGTTTTTTTTTTTTTTTTTTTTTTTTTATGAGGATACTTTAACTTTTGAAACTGATTCTGAAAGTAAAAGTATCAGTTTCTAATAAAATCGAAATTTTTATGAGGAAAGGAGTAAAAAAAAAAATTATCATGATTACTTTGGAACCACTGAAACAGTTTCAAAATATTTTCCAATGGTAGGCGTTCTTCGTTTTAAAACAGGGCTACTTTTATCTCTGTGCAGCTGCCCTCAAAGATGTGCAAGAGTGATAAATGTTCTAAAAATTATGATTTCTTTGAATATTTTAAGGCTAGAAACAATAAATTTGATATGGTGTTTATCTTAAGGTTTAAGTCGTAAGTGTGATTCTAAAAACATCAAGATTCAAAAGTATGAAAAGAACTGAAAATGTTTTAAAAACATTCTAAATTATGATTTTATCACAATACTTAAGGCTAAAAAGATGTGAAATTTGAAATGACTGTTACATTTACGACATACATGCTTGCTCAGAACAGTTTCTAAAATTTAAATTTTAAATGGGCAAAATGAGTGGAAAACATTCTAAACTAATTATTACATTTGAACTTCTGAACTTATTTGAAATTTTCTCCTAGTATAATAATAGTGGTATTCTTTGCCTGAAATTAAACTACATTTTATCTCTCAAAGGGGTGCAAGAGTAAAAAAAATTCTAAAATTCAGATTTCTTTGATTCTGTTGAAGCTAATTGATATAGTGATTATTTTTAAGAACTAAATGCCCACTAAGAATGTTTATTAAAATATTCAAGATTTAGAAAGGTGGAATGATTGTAAAAACTATTGGGACTAGAAATCAGAAATTTGACATGCCGGTCAAATCTCTATTAAGATGCGATTCTCTCCAAAGAAAAGTTTTAAAAAAATTATCTGAATCTGTCCGACTAAAAAATTTTAATTTGGCATAGGGATAACTTCTAAGATACAGACTCACACAAACAATGTACTTTTTAATTTAATTTTTTTTTTTTATTGAAAAGGGAAGAAAAGTCAGTTATTTACCATGCCAGTGTTAGGTACAATTTTTCTGAGCAATTTATAGGCCTTTTCTTGTAAAAAATAGTCAATAGCTTAATTCTGCGTGGTTTCACATATGATCTCTGCTTTGTGTGAAATGACGTAAATGCTTTTTTGTACACTTATTACAGTTGTACAATGTCATGGTTTTGCAGATGGCAGGTGAAGATGTTGCCGGAATGCAAAAAATCTGTTTAGTCTAGGAACAAGAAGCACGAGAATAGGTTGGAAGCAACAAAGGCAGAATTCATGCCCCCATCCCAATCCTGTACTTATAGATGATAGATATCAGCAAACATTACATTATCTCATTTCCCTTTCCTCTAATTTAATTTTCATGCAGACTACTAATAACTTTATTGAGAAATTTTATATTTTTTTATTCTCCTTTGGCACAAAACGCCTAGAGAATGTCTGAGTTAGGTTTTCCTAGAAAGTTTGCTTGTTTGTCAATTAAAAATTCAATTGATAATGCAATACTATAAGGGACTATTAAATTGTTATATTAAAATATGTGAAGTTAAATAACTTTTATAATAATGTAACATCATCATGAACATTTTCTATTTTAATTAAAAATTTTATACATCTCAATTCAGAAATTAAGTGGTTTATTCCAGCAGTGCTTGGATATGTTGATTTTTATTTCGGATAACTCATCAATTTAAATTCTGTAAGGATAGTTACATTTTTAATTCTTAGGTAACTTTTCAAAAATATATTGAAATGTTTGTTCAAAACATTTCTCCTTATATATTGTTTAGTTAAAAATTCGTAGCAACCCCTTAAAATTGCAATCGGACTAAAACAATTATAGAAATTAATTGTGTGTGTGATAATGTTACGAAATCTTATATTTTAGATAACCATATAATTATTTAGACTAGAGTACTAAATTAAACACTCCTATAACTTTTATTGCTAGTAAAAGATAAGTTGTAAAAAACCCTTTCTGATTTTTCCTGTAGTTTTGTTTTCACAGTAATTGAAGTATTGCTTTTTAAAAAAAGAAAAAACTTTTTTGATTCTCCTTCCTCTCCCCCCTTTTTTTAAATGATGGTATTTTAGTAGTCAATATTTTTTTAATCAGTAAACAAATATTTTGTTAATTTTTATTTTATAGTTATTTGTTACTAAAAATATTAAATAACATAACTTATGCTTCTTATTTTAAAATATCTTTTATAAAAATGCTTTTTATGTTTATCTTATAAGCTTTTTTTTTTTGTTTTCTTGCAGATTGATGGTAATCAAAAAGTTAAAATTCACCCCACATCTTGTTTATTCAAAGGTGATCCAGCATGTTGTATTGGCACAGAACTTCTGCAGACTTCAAAATTATTTATGAGGTATTACAAGCAGCATTATTATTAAAAATGTATTTCATATGATTTGTTAAAATGTTTCAATTTTTAGCTCACAGGCTATCAAAGCCTGAGAGCTAATGTGCCCGCCCGTTCTGTATGTATGTACGTATGTATGTACGTAACGCGATAACTCTTGATAGAAACGTCCGATTTGCTTCAAAATTTTTTTCTAGGTTCATTGTGATAAGGCACTTCCCTGATTAGTTTTGGGAGTTCATTGCTTAAGGATAAATGGGGAAAAACGGGGTTAGTCCAACCCTTTAATTCAGATAAATGGGTTTTTCATGCAGAATCATTCGATTTACTCCGAATTTGGTATACCGGTTTATTATGTTAAGGAACTTCCCTCATTAGTTTTGGGGGTTCATTGGTTAAGGATAAAGGGGGAAAAGGGGGGTTAGTCCACACCTTTTAATTCAGATAAATGGGTGTTTCATGCAGAATGATTCGATTTGCTCCGAATTTGGTATACCGGTTTATTATGTTAAGGAACTTCCCTCATTAGTTTTGGGGGTTCATTGGTTAAGGATAAAGGGGGAAAAGGGGGGTTAGTCCACCCCCTTAATTCAGATAAATGGGTTTTTCATGAAAAATCATTCGATTTGCTCCGAATTTGGTATACCGGTTTATTATGTTAAGGAACTTCCCTGATTAGTTTTGGGAGTTCATTGGTTAAGGATAAAGGGGGAAAAATGGGGTTAGTCCACCCCCCTTAATTCAGATAAATGGGTTTTTCATGCAGAATCATTCAATTTGCTCTGAAGTTGGTATACCGTTTTATTATGTTAAGGAACTTCCCTGATTAGTTTTGGTTTTCATTGGTTAAGGATAAAGGGAGAAGGGGGGCTAGTCCACCCCCCTTAATTTATATAAACAGGTTTTTCATGCAGAATTATTCGCTTTGCTCCAAATTTGGTATACCGGTTTATTATGTTAAGGAGCTTCCCTGATTCGTTTTGGGGATTCATTGGTTAAGGATAAAGGGAGGCTAGTCCACCCCCTTAATTTAGATAAATGGTTTTTTTGCAGGATTATTCGATTTGCTCCAAATTCGGTATACCGGTTTATTATGATAAGGAGCTTCCCTGATTAGATTTGGAGGTTCACTGGTTAAGTATAAAGGGGGAAACAGGGGCTAATTCCCCTTCACTTATTTTTTTGAGGGCATTATTCTTTAAAATAAGAGTATAATATACAATTAGTGTGAATAGCCTGTGAGCTCAATGCCATCAGTTTAGCTGGGCACTTTTCTTTTTTATTTGTTTTGAGCTTGTAATTTCTGACGATTATTTGTATAATATTAAGTTTTTCCATTTTTTATATGAGCTTTAATTTTATTAGCCCTACGATATGCTATTTCTTTCTCCCAGCTATTAAAGTGTCGTCTCTAAAAAATAACGTTCTGTTGTATAAGCCAGCCGTAAAACAAAGCAGATATATCATTGTATGGTTAAATACTCTACTGCAATTTTTTTAACTTCTAAGCATCGCACATTTTCAATTTTTATACCATTGTATTGGGAGAAAAAGTACTTTTAAATGTAATTTGTTTGAAAACTTCATCTCAATTTATTTTTGAAATATTAATTTTTTTTTTTGTAGTTTTTAGCGTCATTTTTTAATTCTAGCAACTCAAATACTCCATTTCTGTCGAAAGTAAAGGAAAAATAGTTAGAAAATAGTAATTATATCTTTTTGTTGCAATTTTCTCATAACAACTTTTAAAGAATGTAATTAAAGTACATGCTATTTTGAAAAAATATAAATGAATGATTTCTGATAAAACATAGAGCTATTATAAACCAAATTTAATTTTAAGTATGTATATTAATATTACAAATGAAGGCATATGAATCATTAGATAGCCGATTTTTTTTGTCTAGTTTCTGGAATGACGGCATTTCTTTTTTTAGATTTGTGTATTATTCTAACGATAGTGACGCCATGCATATGCATACTTTACTGTAGATGTTGTTTAAGACTTGATCATAAATGAAGAATTCTTCAGCGGATGTGGATGACATTATTTTATTTTATATAAAATAAAAGCATGTGTTTTAAGTCTTAAAACTGAAATATGTTTTGTACTATCTATATTTACATACATATATATATATATTTCACCAGGGGTGAAACTAAATTCTGAAAAGCAGGATTCCTGTTTTCCAGTTTTTTATTTATTTTTTCCCCTTCATTCTGGAAACTTTCAGAGGAAGAACATTGTTCAGCAATTTCTTTCCTTTAACTGTATAGTGAGTAGATCTTCAGCAGCATGAAACATTTTTAAAATGAATTCTTTTGATTAACTCTTTTTTAGAAATATAAATTTAAGCAAATTAAGGAATTGATTTGTGTGTGTCTTTAAAAGAAATTTAACTTTTTAAAATGTGAAGGATTTCCCCCCCCTTTTCTCTAAACTATTTCATTTAGCAAGGTGTGATTTATTATTAAATGTCTAGAATGCAGCCTTGTCAAGAAAAAAAACCCCCTTGTGATATATACGGGGTGCAATATGTTATCTATCGCCGACCTTTAATTTCTCAACCGTTGGTCTTAGCCATATAGTTCCAATTACAAAAACATTTCAAATGAAGTAAATATTCATGCTGTGGCATTATTTAAAGTAAAAAATCAATTTTATAAAAATTATGAAATCTAAATTTTTATATGGTCCCCCAGTCCCTATAGTTATATTTAGTAAAAGTTTACACATATCATAACACATATAACATAAAAAGTTTGACATCTGTACTATGAAAATTGACAGAGTTATTAAATTTCAAATTTTGAGGTTTTTGCACATGATTTTGTCTTTCATTGAGGGATCAGTTAAAAGATGAATTAAAGTAATTCGAGATCTAAATCGGGGTGCTACGTCCTTTTTACGGCAAAACCACCTTTAGCCGGTATCGCCAAATCGGGGTATCACCGAAGAAGATTATTTCATCTAAAAATTTGAGCTGACTTTTAGGGGTCAAAGCGAAGAATGAAATATTGAAATTAAACAGAAAATTAAATATCAATTTATTATATTATCGAAAATGGTCTACTATAAAAAATGAATACATAAAACGCCGGAAACTACTAGAGATACTGCCCAAAGTTTTCTCCATTGGTGGCATTGCACAATGGAATACGTGACAGTACTGACTCCTGGACACATTAGAGCGTAGCAGGTACGCAAACTTTGTGACAGTCAAGGATGATGCGCCGCTTCAGATAAACCATAGAAGTAGTCTCAGCCACATACTTATGCCTTGATGTAATCCCAGAGTTAGAAGTCCATGGAAGTCAAGTCCAGTGAACGCGGTGGCCACTCTACCGGACCACCATATCCAAGGATCTGTTGACCAAATTCTTTGGCCAGATACGCCCGGGCGTTTGACGTTTTATACAGAGTTCCCCATCATGTTGAAACCACATCCGGCATGCATGTCAGAGAGCAACCCTTCATACCAGTCACATACTGTGTTTTGTAGCAGATGCAGATAACGATCGTCTGTTAAGGTCCCATAGTAGAAGATGGGTCCAACAATCTAGGTTCCTCATATACTGCACTACACGTGTCATACTGTCCGGGCGATGTACAGGTTTCCAGGTCGCATCATCCTTTTGATTGTTGCACAGTTTGCACACTCGCTTTGCTTTAATGTGTACAGGATGCAGTACTGTCACGCATTCAATTGTGCATTGCCTCCAGTGGAGAACACTTTGAGCAGTATCTGTAGTAGATTTCGGTGTTTTATGTATTCATTTTTTATACTAGGCCGTTTTCTGATATTATAATAAATTGATATTTATTTTTCTGTTTAATTTTATTATTTCATTTCTTGTTTTGTATACGACCCCGAAAAGTCAGCTCAAATTTTTAGATGAAATAATTCTCTTCGGTGATACCCCGATTTGGCGATACCAGCTAAAGGTGGTTTCGCCATAAAAAGGACATAGCACCCTGATTTTGGTCTCAAATTACTTTAATTCAGATTTTAACTAATCCCTCAATGAAATACAAAATCATGTGCAAAAATCTCAAAATTTGAAATTTAATAACTCTGTCAATTTTTGTATTACAGATGTCAATACAGATGTCTTTTTGTGTTATATGTGTTATGATATGTGTAAACTTTTACTAAATATAACTATAGGGACTGGGGGACCATATAAAAAGTTAGATTTTGTAATTTTTATAAAATTGATTTTTTTACTTTAAATAATGCCACAACATGAATATTTACCCCATTTGAAACGTTTATGTAATTGGAACTATATGTCTACGAACAACGATTGAGAAATTAAAGGTCGGCGATAGATGACATATTGCATGCTGTATATATGTGTGTGTGTGTGTATACATATTAAAGTAGCAATTTTTCTCAACCCTTTGTTCTGCTTTAAAGACATTTTGCATTATAACAAGTGTAGCATTAAATAAGTGCTGCCATTTTTGTTAAATAATTCAGATTTCTTTAAGTTTAGAAACTGTACCAATGGCATTATTTTTAGAAAAGTATAAAAAAAAATTACTCATAAAAATTTAAAATAATGAAATGCATAAATTTTTTTATGGTACTAGTTCTTGATATCTTTGGATTGGGATTTATCATTATATTAAGTGTCTATAATATTATATTATGTCTATAATATTATATGTCTGGTATATTATAGACATTTAATATAATGATAATAAATCCCTAGAGTTAATACCTACTGTAATTCTGTAGGTATTACTCTAGGAGAAAAAAATAATATTCTAATATGCAGAAATTTATTGTTTGGTTCCCATCCATTTGATTATTGTTATTATCATTTTCTTAAACTTAGTTTCCTTAGAAATGATTATTTTGTGTATTTTCCCTTCATTCTGAATATTTCACTTATTGTTGCAGATAAGTAATTAATTTCACATTATATCTTACTATATACATTATACTAGTTCTCTTATGGGAGTATATTTAATGTTTCCTGTATTATCCAAGTTATTTAATCACTTGATACCCACCAAGAATCTTAATCGCAACTAATATCAATCCCATAACTAAAGATAGTAAATATTTCATAATATAGTTCATGTTTGTTTGTGTTTTCATATATCTTAAATAAAATAAATGCAAATTATTATTATTATTTTGGACTTACTTACTTTAGAAATGTATATATACTTTTTTATGTAGGATGGATTAGAATGTTATACAGTGTGTCCTAAAAGTTCCTGTGCTCCAACTTAAAGAACTCATAGTCCATGAGTTTTTTTTGAAATATTAAATTTTATCATCTGCTTATCATTGCATCAATTCTTGAGTTTTTATCCTTCTGTTCTTTTCATGCTAATTTGGTGCGAGAATAAAGTTCTGTGTTATTTTGTTCTTCATAGTGAAATTAGTTTATCACACATTCAGAGAATCACACTGCTCGAAACTTATTTTGAATGTAAATCGTATTAAAGCTTCACATATGTTCGGTGATCGACTTATCTAAAAAAATCTTTGGTCACCTCGATCCCCCTGATCTGAGCATCCCAGACATTTTACTGTGGGGACATTTAAAGAACAAAGTTTATACAAATAATCCTCGAACAATAGATGATCTGAAAATTGCCATTACTCAAAGGATACAAGAAGTCAATCCCAGCATGTTAAAATGCTTTTCTACAAACATGCACAAGCAAGTTCGGCTTTGCCTCCTAGAAAGCAGTGGACATTTTGAACATTTATTATAAATGTAAGTTCAGTATATTTTCCTATGTGATGTTAAAAATGCTTTTTATCATTAGCATAAAAGTAATCGTTTTAAGGTTTGTTGTTTTGTGAATAATCAATACATATGTCATCAGTACGAGAACTTTTAGGACACTCTGTAGAAACAATATATTCTTTTCCTAAGGTAAACCAAATATTCAAAACCTTAATTTGCCTGCAACAATACCGAATTAGCAAATTGTTTCAGAAACATTTTTGTTATAAGAATTCAGTGTATCATGTACAGTAAAACCTCTCATACCTGCCAACTGCTACGAAAAAATCGTAGTTGCTACGATTTGGACCTATAAACTACAATGTTACGAAAATCTGTCTTAAACTACGATTTTTTTCAAAAACCACAAACGCATTTTTTGCTTTTAGTCGCGATTTATATCCTGCGCAGCATATTTTTCAGGAGTGATTCTGTTCCGAAATTTCCAGAATTTCAAAGTATTCATTTCCGAAAGTTTTAAAAAAGTGGTCATTAGTCCGAAAATTCAGACATTAAAAAATGCTCATGGGGGGAAAAAATCTGGGCTGCAAAACAAACTCCTTAACATAAAACCCTATTTATGTATATTAACCATGAGTGAATCTTGTTTCTGTAAATATTTGTACAGGAATACCCTTCTTTAGAAACCGGGGTGCCATTTTAAGAATTTCTGGGGGGGGGGGGGGGGGGGGGAGGTGGTTCTTTGAGGGACAAGGTTTGAAATAGTGCAAAATTGCACGATTTGCACATGAAAAAGGAAAGCCCTGCATAATGAAAAATGCTGTGCAGTATTTCGCCTTGCAAATTCTTCCACGATTCTTCATTTGCGAATACATTTTGAAATTTCTTGGAAGTCTGTGATTTTTTTTTTTTGTTTTTAATGGGATTTCCCCCTATTAATTTGTGAATCAATCGCGGAAAAAATTCAGTCTTTCTTCAAATCATACTGTAAAAAATATCGGGAATTTCGTCAAAGATCTCAAAAACAAATAGCGATTATCATCAATTGGTCGCTGAATAAAATCGCTACTTTCGTTAAGAGTTCAGAAAGAAATTGTGAATTTCATTAAAGATTGCGTAAAAAAAATCACAAATTTCGATAAACTCTCGAGGGAAAACTCTTGCAAATTTCGTCAAAAGGTCGCGGAAACGAGTAGTGAATTTTGTTAATTACTCACGAAAAGATAAAGAAAGTTTTGCCGATCGGCTGCGATAAACTATCGCGAATTTTGACAAATGACCGTGTAAAAAAAAATCAATTTCCTCAATTGATCGCAGAAGAAAATAAATTTCGTCAAAGGATCGTAGTAAAAACGTAGATTTTGTCAAAATATAGCTGAAAAACGCTGATTTCGTCAAAAGATCCGTAAAAAAATGCAAATTTCATCGAAAGATCAGTAAGAAAACGCAAATTTCACCGAACACTAATTTCATCAAAGGACCTCGGTAAAAAATGCGAATTTCGTCAAAAATTCGTGGTAAAAAGTGCAGATTTCAACAAAGAATCGTGATATTAAAAAAAAATGTGAATTGTGAGTGTGTGAAAAAAAAATTGTGAATATCCTGAAATGATCGCGGGAAAAAAATTGCGAATTTCATCGAAATTTACTGCACTGGCCTGAAAAATTGGAACCAGGCTCCTTTTACAAATGTCAAAAAAGAAAAACGCTTTGAAACGAGAAAAAACTCTAAGATTCGTATAAAAATTTTCAGAGGAAAAAATTTATTAGACTGAGTTGAAAAACTGAATTGAATGTCAAAAGATGGCTGCAAAACACGAAAAACCAACCAACCAACCTTCAGATTAATTTTAAATTTGTGTGCTACGATTTCTCAATTTCAAAGGTTGGCAGGTCTGACCTCTGAATAGCGGCCACCACTGGGGCATGATAAAGTGACCGTACTTCGGAGGTTGCCATTATTCAGAGGTTACACATTTTAAAAGCTCAAAATTACATTATGTGCATTAAAATCTATTTTATTTTTACAGTTAAAAAATACATACTATTATTTTACACTGAAGAAATAACTTATTCACAGTTTTGTTTTTTTAAAGCATATTTTTTTCCCTCTAAATGCATAATCATTTCCACAGATTTGTTGTACAATTCGTTACCATTTTGAGTGAACGCAAAATTTTTAATTTCCCAGTTTCTCTGCAATGTTTGGGACACTGTTCTGCAAAATTGGTCTAGAATTGGAAAATTTTTCTCTCGACAGTTCGAAAGCCATTCCAAAAGCAACTTATCGATCTCATTATAACCAGTTCTTTGATGCTTATCTTTAGATTCCAAATTTACACCTTGAAATGTCTTTTCTAAATAAAAGTCACTTTTTTTCAGAATGTCATCTATTTGGATCCTTCCGCAATTGTATATTTCATCTAATTTTTGAGCACTTACACCTTTTTTGCTATCCTAGATAACTCTCAACTTATCATTTAAAGTTAAAAAATTTTTCTTTGAACTCATTCTTCTAGGCAAAAGCACACGCTACACATAGACAAGAAATATCATCAAGCAATTCACAAAGCGTAAAAATGACTACTTGCTTGCTCAAACTTAAATTTCATCATCCCCACCCCCCACTCGCTACGCCTGTTTACGAACAGGGTTTTGTTAAGCAGCCGTTAGAGATTAGTAGAGAAATTGTAACGACATCAAATAAGAAAATCCACCTCCACAATCTCAGTTGTAATTAAAACATAACATAAAAAAAAAAGACTGTGGGATGACTGTTATTCAGAGGTTTTGTGTAATGTTATTTCTGTGAAAGAGATTCGGTAACACTAAAATATGACCGGTTTTCGGAGGTTACCATTGGGGCTAGTTGAGTCTATGCCTTACGGTAGGCCTCTCCACCTGGCTGACCCTGTTCGAAGTGACCATTGTAGGAGATTTCACCGTATTTATTAATTTATGCGTAATTTTATATTTCAGAACTGTTTCATCCATAAGTGAAGAAGATCTTATAGAAGTAGCTCCTGCCTTTTGTAAGGAAAAGAAAGTTACGGGTTTCCAACTCATAACTGTTAAGCCGGATGAAAATTAGATTTTCATACCTCCATCTTTTTTTAATATTCATTATTGTACATTTATCATTATGATGACATAATATTTATTTCTTTTGTAAATATTAATGTATTTATTGTAAGAATAATATTTTTTTATTCACCAAACTATCAAAGTTGGTATGGCCACAGATTGACGAGATTGGTATTTAGTAAATAACATTTCTATTTATCAGAATTATGAAATTATTTCTTTACCAAACTTATGTATATTATCATATGCTTTTTATATGGTCTGAATTAATGATGAAAAACTGACAAATGCTTGTGCATTAATTGCATCTGTACTGCATTTTTTTTAAACAAACAACAGCAAAAAGAATACTATTTTATACTGTGTGAGTTGTGTGAAAATGATAGTTTCTTTTAAATAGTACTTCACATTTTCAGTTTCAAATTTCAGAACCAACCCTAACTAATAAGAAACATAAATTTACCTGATAATATCTTACTTATTACCTTTGACTATTTATTAATAATACCAAATTTTTTCATGTATCTTGCATGTTTTATTCCCTAAAAACAATAATGTTTATCATGTTTATTATCATGCATAATGGTAATATGTTGCCTTGATAAATTTAGCTTCAAAGAAAAATTACTTTTTGTTACCTGAAGTTTTAGTGTTGTTTTTATAAATCTATGCTAATTAGTTTAAGAGACATAAAGAATAATTGTAATTTATTGTAATGTTCAGTTTGTTTGGAAAATATTAGTAAACTATATTGCTCAATTTTATTAATTATGTAGAATAAAACTTGTATGTAATGTTTTTATTTTTATTGTTATCAGTCCTGTAATTTATTGACATAAGTTGATTATTCAAATAACTAATGTAATATAAACATACAGTATCTTTTTGAGTATGCTGCATGTTTTTTCCACTGAAAATTTAGGTATCATGATACATGACTATTTGGGATTTGACTACTGTATATATGGTTATTGGTCACAGCCTCATTTTAGTGACTAAAAAAACTTAGTTTTCTACCACTAGAAATTTAAATTTATTACTCTATTTGGACTTGGAAAGATAATTTGTATAATTTAAGAGAAATGGTTTTTCCCCCTAAAAACTTGCATATATATATGTATATATATAAGAGAGGCTAGACTGAGGCCAATTTTGAAAAATCTGTTGCATACCTGTCACTGGAAACTGGTAAGTGGTTAAGTAGATTTGTTTGGTATCTTTTTAATACATTACATTATTCCAGACACAGATGAAAACTCATGTTGGACAAATGCATGACATGGGGAAATATGTAGCACTTATTTATGTGTATCATGTCATACAAAATGCAGTAAAGGTTTAATAAGAGGTTTCAGTGGAGTAGACATATTATGATTTGTTCTATTCTTTTGTTACTACACCTTGCAGTATTTTTAATGTATTTGTAATTGTTACAGTTTTCTTCTGTATATTTCTCATTCATTCATATTTTAACTAAGATTGTTTATGTGCATGATGTTGAACATAAAAAAAAAAGAAAAATGCATGAATGTTTTTATTAAGTTACATTTTATATGCAATTGACTAAAATTATATATAACTTTGAATGGCTAATAACACAATTTCGATTTAGGGTTTTTCATTTGTAATTTTTAGATTGAAACAATTACAAATCATTTTTTAATACATTGAAAACTTCTTTATGCTTATTACATTCTAAAACTACGAGCAAAATAAACATAAATCAAAACTTTAAAAAGGAGTAAAAACTATGTTAAACTATTTTTAAATGATTTAATGAATATAATGAATTAATACTGCTAAATTATGCTATGCATAATGTGTATGAACATTAAAAAAATCTGTCTTACAAAGGAAAAAAGGATTCAGTTATCCTGAGAAGTTAATGTGTGTGGATGCAAATTATTTTGAAGGCATATTTTATTTGGTATTTAATGCAGCAGACTCCCTCAAATCTGCAACTCTAAAATCTGCACGCAGATGTAAACAATGAAACTTTCAGTTCAATTGTAGTGGCAAAATTACAGATTTTTTTTTTTAATCATTTTGTAAGCATTTTAATATGTAATTCTTGTTATTATGACTGAACTCATGTTTTTTTATGAAGGAAGTATAAATTTATTTAGGAAAAAATTTAAGATATTGCTGATGATCACAATCTTTTTACCAAATATATTTATGTATTCATCAAGCTTTTTTGGTTTATTAAGTTTGTCTAAACCTGAAATAAAACTTCCCTTATTTTATGATTTTGATGTGAATTAGTAGCATACCTTTATAAGGCAAGTTTCATTGAATAATTCAAGAAAAATTTATCTTATCTTTATTATGTGTATTTAATTATACATTATTAATTATTTACCTGACTTCACTTTTAATAATATAATCATTTAAAAAATTATCTTAATTTTTATTATTTTTCTTTTTAATTATTTTAATATTTTACTATATAATTTAAGAATTCATTATAATTTTGATTGCATTATTACATTCAAATTACTCTTTAAAAAAATCTCAAAGCAATGACCAGAAATCCACAAAATTCTAAAATCCACACAACCTCTGAGTCCCATGCTGTGCGGATTTGAGAGAGTCTACTCTAAATGTTTTTATCACAATTTTCCTTCTTAAATAATTTTAATGAATTTTAATTGTCATACCCTTAACTTGCTACTTATTTGCAGTAACTAAATGCTCTTTTTTGTGTTTACACATATTTAATGTTTATCTCATGAGTTATACTTTTCATTACCATTTCTATCATATTATTGTATGACTTTGATTCAAGTTTATTTTATATTTATACAGTAAATCCTTTGAATAGCAGAGCTGTGACTTCAGAGTCACAGAATTTGTCTGCTATTCAGAGGTATTCCTTATTAACAGGTAAAAACATACAAATATATAGATATTGGGGGTTGAAAAAGTATTTACAAAATAGAGTTGTTTGCTATTTGATAGTGTCTGTTATGGAGGTTTTACTGTAATTTAAATTTTGTTTATAAGAAAAATGCAACTTAAAGAAGAATGATCATTTGATCGTATTTATAGTATTAGATTTGATAATGAATAATGATTCAGAAATGTTTGTACTTTATAATGTCTTAATAAAAGTAAATTATTGCATTTGTATGAAATTAAATTCCTGAAAATAAATCTTTATGCATTAGGAATTATTCAAATGAATTCTTTGAATAAAATTAATTATTATGTGCTCCAGTTATACTGGCTGTTGATTTTACTTAATAATATTTAATAGTTACAAACTATATTTCTATACGTTTGTGTAGAGTATGTAAATTTGGTCATATTAGTCTAAAATTTCTTGAAAATATTGCAAAAGAAAAAATTAATTAGTTAGTAATTATTACATTTCAAATGATTTTTAGAAGTATTATAACATATTTTTTATGTACATATTAGCTACAAATTTACAACATTGAAACGCACAAATTACACTATGAAGACATTAAACCACATACAGCTGTTTCAAGGATACTCAGATCATCTTCATCAGTGTGAAAATAAGCATAAAAAATAAAAACAAAAATTTAAAAGTAAAAAAATTAAATTAAAATGGGCCCAAAGAACTCCCTCAGTTATAGCCCCAATTATTGACTAAAGGACAAATCAAAGCGGTAAGAGTTTATATATCCGAAAGAACCCCTTTCCTCTCCCTTGTGTGGAGGGATCCTGCATAGTGATACAGTATAGGATCTGTTATCCAGAATGCTTGGTTCCTGGTATATTCTGGATAAAGGGTTTTCCAGTAATTTGGAACACTTTACTTATAAGCATTAAGAAATATACAAAATAATTAATTTCTCAAATAGTGATAAATATGAATAACATAGGTAAATACCAGGGCTGCAGAGTCCGAGTCAGACCCATTTTTGAGCAAAAGAGTCAGAGTCATTAAAAAACAAAACGACTCCGAATCCAGATTTTTTTCTTAGACATTTTAAAGTGAAATTAAACTAATTATATGTAATTTTAAATCTATAAAATGAGTTAATATTATTTATGTACTATATCAGGCTACTCAAGTTAAAGATAACCGATTTACTGCAGTGTACAAAGTAGATAGAAGGGTAGATATAGAGTAAGTACAAGGTACCTGTGTACAGAGTAGATAGAAACTGTTTCAATTCATAACTGTAGTAGATATTTTACATTAAGTATATAAGTACTTCCCCTCGTATTTTTGGGGTTTGCAGATAGAACCCGAGGTACAAAAGTCTGCAAGGATCCAAGGACTGGAAAATGAAGGCAACTTTTCAAACAGGCCGTATAAGTAGAATTAAGACAATTTATATCAATGGACTGGATCAGACTGATTAAAAAAATAGACCAGGCTGACAAGACCACTGTGACAAATTTGAAAGAATCAAACTACGCTGATATAATAGGAACAATTTACAATGTGCATGATTGGGGTGCGAATAAATACAAAGGCACGAACAAACTTTTTAGGAGAAGGGCCTTAAAATTTCAGGTTAATGCAGATCTCTTATTTATTTTGATTTATAAGAAAATAACATTTAAGAATTTAATTCAAAAACAAAATTATGGAAAATAGAACAATGCAAGGTGCAAGACATGTAAAAGGTGCTTTAATTTTAGAATGATACAGTTATCTTTAAGTGCTTAATTATTAAGAAATATATAGTAATAAAAATCTATTTACTTTTCCTACTTCCTTTACTACTCCATTTTTCTGCCTAACATTTAATGTTAAAGGCGACACTTTCGTAGAAACATCAGAAAAATAAAAATTTTTGTTTTAAGTGTACATTCGCTTTATTCATTCAAACATTCATTTGCGTCAGTAGATTCTGATGAAAGTACAGAACTTATCCTTTTCTTTTCTTAAACAGCTCAATTCAATATTGTTCACTTTTTGAAAAGTAAAACTTTACTATTTGCGCCTGTTGTTTAACTGTGACTGCAAGTATCTTTAGAAATATTTTCTTTAACATTTATGATAATTTCTGTAGTTACACTTTGGAATCATGTATATAACAACGGGTCTTTTTGATTAAAACAAGGACATAATTAGTTGTATTTTGTTCTATATTTGATCTATATGCATATAACTCCTTTTCTCTTTTTTCATTTTCTGAGGGACAAAATTTATGGGTTTTTTTTATGTTTCTGCGAGGAGGTTTAAATTAAAATATTGGTTCAGTTTCCATATCAGATGCAGAAGAGTTTGATGTTATACATTCGCTTTATTCATTCAAATGTTCATTTGCGTCAGTAGATTCTGATGAAAGTACAGAATGTATCCTTTTACTTTTCTTAAACAGCTGAATTCAATATTGTTCACTTTTTGAAAATTAAAACTTTACTATTTGTGTCTGTTGCCTAACTATGGCTGCAAGAATCTTTAGAATTATTTTCTTTAACATTTATGATAATTTCTGCAGTTACTCTTCTGTATCCTGTATATAACAACGGGTCTTTTTGCTGAAACAAGGACAGGGTTAGCTGTCTCTAGTTCTGAATTTGATCTATATGCATATGATTGCTTTTCTCTTTTTTTATTTACCGATGGGCAAGATTTATGTTTTTGCAAAGAGGTTTAAATTAAAATATTGGTTGAGTTTCCATACCAGATGCAGAAGAGTTTGATGAAGGCAACTTTTCAAACAGGCCGTATAAGTAGAATTAAGACAATTTATATCAATGGACTGGATCAGACTGATTAAAAAAATGGACCAGGCTGACAAGCCCAATGTAACAAATTTGAAAGAATCAAACTACACTGATAAAATAGGAACAATTTACAATGAGCATGATTGGGGTGAGAATAAATGCAAAGGCACGGCCAAACTTTTTAGGAGAAGGGCCTTAAAATTTCAAGTTCATGCAGATCTCTTACCGGAAGTAACACGAAAATGATAAATTTGTGCTATTTTTGGAGGCAAAAGAACTAAAAAACTGGTATAGCATTGTAATAGTAGCCTTTTTCCCTTTTATTTTTTTACTCTCAAATTTTTCTGGTCTGTATGACCAAAAGTCAAAATTCTAAAACACCCTTCCTTTATTTATTTATTTTTATTTATTTATTTTTATTTATTTAATTTTTTTTGTGTGTGTCTGTGCACAGGAGTCAAAATACAATGAAATTGTTATTCTTTTTTTTCTGAATCAGTGGTATCCAAAATAGCGATAAAATAGTGAAATTTCATTATCTTTCACCTTTTATATTTTGAATTTTTCAAGTCTGCAAAACTCGAAATAAAGCCAAAGGTGTAAAATTAATTAAGAAAATTTAATCCTTTTTGAATATTTTTCATTAGAATTATTCATTTTGAATTATTTCCAAAATAATAAAATTTTCCTCTTTATTTTTCCTTCTTTCCATAGAAATTTTTCAAGTCTGGAGGAAACAGCAAAATAAACAACAAAATTGTAATAATTTCGCTTTTTCTTCTTACTCTGCAGATCCAAATTAGTAAAATTTTGATTTTGTGTTCTTTAGTCTTCGATAGTTGGATTTTACGGTTTTGTGTGCACAAAATTGTAAAGTAAATAAAAGCGGAAAACATAATTTATTAAAATTTATTTACTGCTCTTTACATAAAGCTACTATTTTTCACAGTGAAATAAATGTATCGTTTTTTACCAACTAGTTTTTTAACTTTTCAATTTTTTAAATCTTGGATTCTTATGATTATAGTTAGAATGACTGTCTTTGTGCTTAAAAATAAGTTCTAAAAAGATATTGAATTGCTGAAAATAGTTACTACGTAGGTAATAATTACAAAACCAAAAATCCGAAATTAAAAAAAAGTCATACAAAGAATTTAAAAAAGTATATTAAAAAAATCATCAAATATTCGAAATACTTTCATATTGAAAGAAAATTATAATAATATAATTATTCACTCATTTATATCATTCATGTGTTTTAATTTATTTCTCTGTGAAACATAGTAATTATTCATTAAAATAACTGTAAATAATTTTAAATAACAAAAAGTTTCTGGGTTTTAGACATATAAATATGTTTTTAACTTTTCATTATATATTTAAACATGCAAAATTTCGTAGTTAAAAAAGCACTTATATGCTACAAAATATACATTTAATTCATATATTTGTAAATTTCAATTATTATACATAATTTATCAATTGCGGTTAAAAAATGATTGAAAAAAATTTTTGTTCGAAAAACAAGTCTGAGCGGGATTGGAACTCGGGTAGAAAAACCTGAAATCCCGCATGCTGCCTGAACCCCTTGCAAAAGGAGGAAATTTATCTGATTATGAGCTGTAGCTTAAACTTTGCGACTTATTTTCTCAAGACCCGCTGGGCTTTGCGTTTTATGGCGGTCATAAATTTATGTACAAACTATACTCTATCGATACACAAATGTTCATCGCATTCGGTGACACAAACCTCAGACCCTCTCCTTGTAAGCTGCGATTTATATACAGTGAACTCTGTGAACTCCGCACAATTAGGGACCGAGAGTTTTGTGGATTTACATTTTTGCAGATTATAGTTCATTTCCTTGTTTGCATTTTATTTTTTGAAGTCTGAGTATAAATTACGAACAACTGCACAAACATTACAATGCAAAAAACAACAACATTGGTTTAATATATTTAATAACTAAGAAAAATTAAATTATATACAATTATACAATACAAATTTTACTGATTATTCATTATTTTAAACATTGAAACAACACAATGGTAGTGTCAGTTTTGGTTTGTTGTCAATTTTTTTTCTGTAGTCTATGAACACTCATTACTACTTTCTCAGAGATAAAATTTTGTTACCCCAGGAAATTTAAATATTTATATCCAATTTCTATTTAAATATTTATTCACTGGAAAATTGATACGTGAAAAAAAAAAAAAAAAAAAAAAAAATTATGAGTTTAACTGTTAATGAGAATTTTCATTGTTTATATTCCAATGTGTAGTGCGGATAATAGATGTTTGTGGATTATACAGTGTTGACTGTACTTAAATATTTAAGATTGTATTAGCTATCTTTTCTTAGCTTCTTTAATAAGTAATTTTACATTTTAAAAGATTTTTATTCATGATATGGATACAGGAGTTGGACAAAAATATGGAAATACCTAAAAAAAAAAATCACGCCTAATACGTTGTAAGAAAACCATTGGCAGTTTTCTCAAAATGCAGTATAAATCTTCGATATAGTGCATCTTGAAACATGAAACACTTCGGCTACCTTGGTAACAAAAGCACCCACCATACTAGCACCAACAATTTGTCCACATTCGATTTCACTTAGCTCAGACATAACGCACTCACAACTACACAGAACACTGTTATGACAAAGACTGACACTTGCAATGTATTGAAAACATTGTACAGGTAGCAGTAGTGGGCAAATACAATAGAGGCAACCTACAGACTTAGCAGAATCAACATTTATGTTCAAGCATGCATTTCACGAGGTGTTTCCATATTTTTATATAACCCCTGTATATACTGATTTATAAGAAAATAACATTTAAGAATTTAATTTAAAAACAAAATTATGGAAAATACAACAATGCCAGGTGCAAGGCATGTAAAAGGTGCTTTAATTTTAGAATGATACAGTTATCTTTCAGTACTTAATTATTAAGAAATATATATTAATTAAAAATCTACTTACTTTTCCTACTTTCTTTACTACTCCATTTTTCTGTCTAACTTTTAATGTTAGGCGACACTTTCGTAGAAACATCAGATTAATCAAAATTTTCGTTTTAAATGTACATTCGCTTTATTCATTCAAACATTCATTTGTGTCAGTAGATTCTGATGAAAGTACAGAACTTATCCTTTTCTTTTCTTAAACAGCTCGATTCAATATTGTTCACTTTTTGAAAAGTAAAACTTACTATTTGTGTCTGTTGCCTAACTGTGACTGCAAGAATCTTTAGAAATATTTTCTTTAACATTTATGATAATTTCTGCAGTTACACTTTGGAATCCTGTATATAACAACAGGTCTTTTTGATTAAAAGAAGGACAGAATTAGCTGTATTTTGTTCTATATTTGATCTATATGCATATAACTCCTTTTCTCTTTTATTATTTTCTGAGGGACAAAATTTATGTTTTTCTTTTTTATGTTTCTGCGAGGAGGTTTAAATTAAAACATTGGTTCAGTTTCCATATCAGATGCAGAAGAGTTTGATGTTATACATTCGCTTTATTCATTCAAATCTTCATTTGCATCAGTAGATTGTGATGAAAGTACTGAATTTATCCTTTTACTTTTCTTAAACAGATGAATTCAATATTGTTCACTTTTTGAAAATCAAAACTTTACTATTTGTGTCTGTTGCCTAACTGTGACTGCAAGAATCTTTAGAAATATTTTCTTTAACATTTATGATAATTTCTGCAGTTACACTTTGGAATCCTGTATATAACAACAGATCTTTTTCATTAAAAGAAGGACAGAATTTGCTGTATTTCGTTCTATATTTGATCTATATGCATATAACTCCTTTTCTCTTTTTTCATTTTCTGAGGGACAAAATTTATGGGTTTTTTTTATGTTTCTGCGAGGAGGTTTAAATTAAAATATTGGTTCAGTTTCCATATCAGATGCAGAAGAGTTTGATGTTATACATTCGCTTTATTCATTCAAATGTTCATTTGCGTCAGTAGATTCTGATGAAAGTACAGAATGTATCCTTTTACTTTTCTTAAACAGCTGAATTCAATATTGTTCACTTTTTGAAAATTAAAACTTTACTATTTGTGTCTGTTGCCTAACTATGGCTGCAAGAATCTTTAGAATTATTTTCTTTAACATTTATGATAATTTCTGCAGTTACTCTTCTGTATCCTGTATATAACAACGGGTCTTTTTGCTGAAACAAGGACAGGGTTAGCTGTCTCTAGTTCTGAATTTGATCTATATGCATATGATTGCTTTTCTCTTTTTTTATTTACCGATGGGCAAGATTTATGTTTTTGCAAAGAGGTTTAAATTAAAATATTGGTTGAGTTTCCATACCAGATGCAGAAGAGTTTGATGAAGGCAACTTTTCAAACAGGCCGTATAAGTAGAATTAAGACAATTTATATCAATGGACTGGATCAGACTGATTAAAAAAATGGACCAGGCTGACAAGCCCAATGTAACAAATTTGAAAGAATCAAACTACACTGATAAAATAGGAACAATTTACAATGAGCATGATTGGGGTGAGAATAAATGCAAAGGCACGGCCAAACTTTTTAGGAGAAGGGCCTTAAAATTTCAAGTTCATGCAGATCTCTTACCGGAAGTAACACGAAAATGATAAATTTGTGCTATTTTTGGAGGCAAAAGAACTAAAAAACTGGTATAGCATTGTAATAGTAGCCTTTTTCCCTTTTATTTTTTTACTCTCAAATTTTTCTGGTCTGTATGACCAAAAGTCAAAATTCTAAAACACCCTTCCTTTATTTATTTATTTTTATTTATTTATTTTTATTTATTTAATTTTTTTTGTGTGTGTCTGTGCACAGGAGTCAAAATACAATGAAATTGTTATTCTTTTTTTTCTGAATCAGTGGTATCCAAAATAGCGATAAAATAGTGAAATTTCATTATCTTTCACCTTTTATATTTTGAATTTTTCAAGTCTGCAAAACTCGAAATAAAGCCAAAGGTGTAAAATTAATTAAGAAAATTTAATCCTTTTTGAATATTTTTCATTAGAATTATTCATTTTGAATTATTTCCAAAATAATAAAATTTTCCTCTTTATTTTTCCTTCTTTCCATAGAAATTTTTCAAGTCTGGAGGACACAGCAAAATAAACAACAAAATTGTAATAATTTCGCTTTTTCTTCTTACTCTGCAGATCCAAATTAGTAAAATTTTGATTTTGTGTTCTTTAGTCTTCGATAGTTGGATTTTACGGTTTTGTGTGCACAAAATTGTAAAGTAAATAAAAGCGGAAAACATAATTTATTAAAATTTATTTACTGCTCTTTACATAAAGCTACTATTTTTCACAGTGAAATAAATGTATCGTTTTTTACCAACTAGTTTTTTAACTTTTCAATTTTTTAAATCTTGGATTCTTATGATTATAGTTAGAATGACTGTCTTTGTGCTTAAAAATAAGTTCTAAAAAGATATTGAATTGCTGAAAATAGTTACTACGTAGGTAATAATTACAAAACCAAAAATCCGAAATTAAAAAAAAGTCATACAAAGAATTTAAAAAAGTATATTAAAAAAATCATCAAATATTCGAAATACTTTCATATTGAAAGAGAATTATAATAATATAATTATTCACTCATTTATATCATTCATGTGTTTTAATTTATTTCTCTGTGAAACATAGTAATTATTCATTAAAATAACTGTAAATAATTTTAAATAACAAAAAGTTTCTGGGTTTTAGACATATAAATATGTTTTTAACTTTTCATTATATATTTAAACATGCAAAATTTCGTAGTTAAAAAAGCACTTATATGCTACAAAATATACATTTAATTCATATATTTGTAAATTTCAATTATTATACATAATTTATCAATTGCGGTTAAAAAATGATTGAAAAAAATTTTTGTTCGAAAAACAAGTCTAAGCGGGATTGGAACTCGGGTAGAAAAACCTGAAATCCCGCATGCTGCCTGAACCCCTTGCAAAAGGAGGAAATTTATCTGATTATGAGCTGTAGCTTAAACTTTGCGACTTATTTTCTCAAGACCCGCTGGGCTTTGCGTTTTATGGCGGTCATAAATTTATATACAAACTATACTCTATCGATACACAAATGTTCATCGCATTCGGTGACACAAACCTCAGACCCTCTCCTTGTAAGCTGCGATTTATATACAGTGAACTCTGTGAACTCCGCACAATTAGGGACCGAGAATTTTGTGGATTTACATTTTTGCAGATTATAGTTCATTTCCTTGTTTGCATTTTATTTTTTGAAGTCTGAGTATAAATTACGAACAACTGCACAAACATTACAATGCAAAAAACAACAACATTGGTTTAATATATTTAATAACTAAGAAAAATTAAATTATATACAATTATACAATACAAATTTTACTGATTATTCATTATTTTAAACATTGAAACAACACAATGGTAGTGTCAGTTTTGGTTTGTTGTCAATTTTTTTTCTGTAGTCTATGAACACTCATTACTACTTTCTCAGAGATAAAATTTTGTTACCCCAGGAAATTTAAATATTTATATCCAATTTCTATTTAAATATTTATTCACTGGAAAATTGATACGTGAAAAAAAAAAAAAAAAAAAAAAAAAAAAAAAAAAATTATGAGTTTAACTGTTAATGAGAATTTTCATTGTTTATATTCCAATGTGTAGTGCGGATAATAGATGTTTGTGGATTATACAGTGTTGACTGTACTTAAATATTTAAGATTGTATTAGCTATCTTTTCTTAGCTTCTTTAATAAGTAATTTTACATTTTAAAAGATTTTTATTCATGATATGGATACAGGAGTTGGACAAAAATATGGAAATACCTAAAAAAAAAAAAATCACGCCTAATACGTTGTAAGAAAACCATTGGCAGTTTTCTCAAAATGCAGTATAAATCTTCGATATAGTGCATCTTGAAACATGAAACACTTCGGCTACCTTGGTAACAAAAGCACCCACCATACTAGCACCAACAATTTGTCCACATTCGATTTCACTTAGCTCAGACATAACGCACTCACAACTACACAGAACACTGTTATGACAAAGACTGACACTTGCAATGTATTGAAAACATTGTACAGGTAGCAGTAGTGGGCAAATACAATAGAGGCAACCTACAGACTTAGCAGAATCAACATTTATGTTCAAGCATGCATTTCACGAGGTGTTTCCATATTTTTATATAACCCCTGTATATACTGATTTATAAGAAAATAACATTTAAGAATTTAATTTAAAAACAAAATTATGGAAAATACAACAATGCCAGGTGCAAGGCATGTAAAAGGTGCTTTAATTTTAGAATGATACAGTTATCTTTCAGTACTTAATTATTAAGAAATATATATTAATTAAAAATCTACTTACTTTTCCTACTTTCTTTACTACTCCATTTTTCTGTCTAACTTTTAATGTTAGGCGACACTTTCGTAGAAACATCAGATTAATCAAAATTTTCGTTTTAAGTGTACATTCGCTTTATTCATTCAAACATTCATTTGTGTCAGTAGATTCTGATGAAAGTACAGAACTTATCCTTTTCTTTTCTTAAACAGCTCGATTCAATATTGTTCACTTTTTGAAAAGTAAAACTTACTATTTGTGTCTGTTGCCTAACTGTGACTGCAAGAATCTTTAGAAATATTTTCTTTAACATTTATGATAATTTCTGCAGTTACACTTTGGAATCCTGTATATAACAACAGGTCTTTTTGATTAAAAGAAGGACAGAATTAGCTGTATTTTGTTCTATATTTGATCTATATGCATATAACTCCTTTTCTCTTTTTTCATTTTCTGAGGGACAAAATTTATGTTTTTCTTTTTTATGTTTCTGCGAGGAGGTTTAAATTAAAACATTGGTTCAGTTTCCATATCAGATGCAGAAGAGTTTGATGTTATACATTCGCTTTATTCATTCAAATCTTCATTTGCATCAGTAGATTGTGATGAAAGTACTGAATTTATCCTTTTACTTTTCTTAAACAGATGAATTCAATATTGTTCACTTTTTGAAAATCAAAACTTTACTATTTGTGTCTGTTGCTTAACTGTGACTGCAAGAATCTTTAGAAATATTTTGTTTAACATTTATGATAATATCTGCAGTTACACTTTGGAATCCTGTATATAACAACAGGTCTTTTTGATTAAAAGATTGACAGAATTAGCTGTATTTTGTTCTATATTTGATCTATATGCATATAACTCCTTTTCTCTTTTTTCATTTTCTGAGGGACAAAATTTATGTTTTTCTTTTTTATGTTTCTGCGAGGAGGTTTAAATTAAAATATAGGTTCAGTTTCCATATCAGATGCAGAAGAGTTTGATGTTATACATTCACTTTATTCATTCATATCTTCATTTGCATCAGTAGATTCTGATGAAAGTACCGAATTTATCCTTTTACTTTTCTTAAACAGATGAATTCAATATTGTTCACTTTTTGAAAATCAAAACTTTACTATTTGTGTCTGTTGCCTAACTATGACTGCAAGAATCTTTAGAAATATTTTCTTTAACATTTATGATAATTTCTGCAGTTACACTTTGGAATCCTGTATGTAACAACAGGTCTATTTGATTAAAAGAAAGACAGAATTAGCTGCATTTTGTTCTATATTTCATCTATATGCATATAACTCCTTTTCTCTTTTTTCATTTTCTGAGGGACAAAATTTATGTTTTTCTTTGTTATGTTTCTGCGAGGAGGTTTAAATTAAAATATTTGTTCAGTTTCCATATCAGATGCAGAAGAGTTTGATGAAGGCAACTTTTCAAACAGGCCGTATAAGTAGAATTAAGACAATTTATATCAATGGACTGGATCAGACTGATTAAAAAAATGGACCAGGCTGACAAGCCCAATGTAACAAATTTGAAAGAATCAAACTACACTGATAAAATAGGAACAATTTACAATGAGCATGATTGGCGTGAGAATAAATGCAAAGGCATGGCCAAACTTTTTAGGAGAAGTGCCTTAAAATTTCAGGTTCACGCAGATCTCTTACCGGAGGTAACACAAAAATGATAAATTTGTGCTATTTTTGGAGGCAAAAGAACTAAAAAACTGGTATAGCATTGTAATAGTAGCCTTTTTCCCTTTTATTTTACTCAAATTTTTCTGGTCTGTATGACCAAAAGTCAAAATTCTAAAACACCTTTCCTTTATTTATTTATTTTTATTTTTTTGTGCACAGGAGTGAAAATACGATGAAATTGTTATTCTTTTTTTCTAAATCGGTGGTACCCAAAATAGCGATAAAGTAGTGAAATTTCATTATCTTTCACCTTTTATATTTCAAATTTTTCAAGTCTGCAGAACTCGAAATAAAGCCAAAAGTGTAAAATTAATTAAAAAAATTTAATCTTTTAAAATTTTTTTCATTAGAACTATTCATTTGGAATTATTTCCAAAATAATAAAATTTTCATCTTTATTTTTCCTTCTTTCCATAGAAATTTTTCAAGTCTGGAGGACACAGCAAAATAAACAACAAAATTGTAATAATTTCGCTTTTTCTTCTCACTCCGCAGATCCAAAATAGTAAAATTTTGATTTTGTGTTCTTTAGTTTTCGATAGTTGGATTATACGGGTTTGTGTGCATGAAACTGTAAAGTTAATAAAGGCAGAAAACATATTTTTTTTTACTTTTGAAACCTTAAAAAGAGAATGAATGCTGAAATAGTGAGACGTTAGCTTTATTTTTTCCATCATTATTGTAATCAACAGTACCACTAGTATCTTAGCCAGCCCGGAGTCAAAGTCGGCCATTTTTCTCACCAACCCCGCAGCCCTTGTAAATACATACTTACAAATTTCTTAATTTAATGACTTATTTCCACAAAATAAAAAACATTCTAAATTTCATTCGTAGAATAACGGGACTTTTTTTGCCTTACTTGCCAGTGTAACAGAGAAATTTTACTAAATATAACTTATAGGACCGGGGGACCGTATAAAAATTTAGATTCTGTAATTCTTCACTAAATTGTTTTTTCGCTTCAAACTATTTTTATCTTAACCCTGCAGTTAATTTTGCCCATTTTTGTAATTGGAAGTATGCATCTAGGACAAACGGTTGCGAAAATAAAGGTCAGTCACGCTATACGTGGACACAGTGTATAATCAAACTACACACTTAAATGCTGAAATAATTATAAAGAGGTTGCTGTGAATAGGGATTTCTTTCACAAAACACTGCATGTTGCTAATACGACAGTTTTTAATAAATTTCAAAACTTTATTTGAATACATAATTTATATTTCTCATATAAAAATGCTTTATGGTGTTGTTAGTGGGCAATCAAAAAAGTATTAAATATTTAAAAAAAAATCAGTTAAAATTTCCAATTAACAAAGTTTTTCATCTAAAGAAAAGTAGAAAAGTACCCCTTTAACTTATACTTTATAGGTTACTTACTAGTGTTGCTACCATTTAGTTCTGTATTAAATTTTGTGTGTTAGTTACTTGCCAAGTTTTTTGCCTTTCTCTTGTTTTCCTATACTCCTGATTTTTTAATTTATTTCTTGCAATTTTCTGATGCCTTTGTTGATGCCTTTTTGATGTTTAGATAAATGGAAGCAAATTTAATTATCTTGTATTGTTTTGACCATTAGCAAAATCTTGATAAATTATGTGATTGAATTTATAGATGATTTAATTTTTTTTGGGGGGTTAAATTTGTTTGCATTAAGATTCATCAAATATAATGCTTTTGCAAATTAAATATTTAATGCTCTTATTACAAAAATCAAACTTCATAAAACGGCAACTAGTCATACTCTATTAAAAATATTGTAAAAATTATTTTACTTTTTTTTCCCTTTGTAAAGTTCAATCTGTGTTACAAACATAATTTCAGTATGAAGTCAGTATTCCAGCAAGTGAAATACAATTATATTGAAAAAGAAATTGATAGTTTAAAGCATTTTCTCTATTAAATTGACTCTCTGTTTAAATAAATATTTTATCATGGAATATTAAACAATGTTTCTATTTGAAATTATTGCTATTTGAACTATTTGAAATTATTGCTTATACCAACATAATATAAATGAAGTATGTTGCATGTATTTTATAGGCATATTTATTCTTTTTAATGTAAAATTGCTTGTATGATCATGGTATATACTTTTTAGAAACCACTATTATATTAATAAATTTTAAGATTTTTTTAAAAATCTACATTGATAAATTATTGTGAATTACCTGAGAGATGTTAAGAGTTTTTAATAAATATGCCTTCTGATTCCGTTAATCTTGCACAATAGCACAATAGCTATAGCTTTCCAAAGCTATTTTCTTTTTAGAAATTTGCAGTATTTTGTTCCTGAAATTTTCTCATATAGAGAATATATTTTTCTTTTTTTCATAATCTGATTTTTGTACAGAAAATATTTTTATGTACATTGTGTTATAACTTTAATGCTTGACTAATTAATATTGTTGGTACATTAATACCATGTATTTTTTTAAGCATAAAATCTTTGTATAAAAAAATTTATTTTAATAAATTTCATTAATATTTTATAACTTGATGTGTATTTCTTTGTTTATCAATATTAATGCAGACAGCAAAACATCTCAAAATCATTTTGGCCGATTATTCGAATTGTTGGCAGAATGTCGGCAATCGCTCAGTGACATTATTGTGATATCAATAGATTCCCTCTTTTCACATAGTTTAATTCTGATATCAATTAAAAATCGCACAAACCATAGGATTTGACAAGTTGATACATATTCCATAATAACCAGGTCGATAAATATCTGACAATTTTTATCCCCACTAATATTTCCCTGCAGATTCATCTATTGGTGTATCGCATGGTTATTCTTCATCTTTCAAGGACTTTTTTCTATATCTGACCCAACCTCTCAAAGCGTTTCTTTTATGTTGAAGCAAAGTCGGTTTTAACCAGATACAGGTGGTCTGTAATGGAATGAGAACATGCAAAGAGGTTATGTTTGGTGATTATAAATTTCATAGCATCTTCACAAATTAGTAAATGCTCATCTCTTAAAAAATAATAGTTTGATAAATATTGTAAGAATAATCTAGAAATTAGGAGGAATTTATGCACTAATTCTTTTAAATTATAAATAGTCGTTTCATACTTAAAAACATACTTTAATAAATTAAACTGTTACATTTGAAATACCTGGGTGTAAAGACTGGAATTTTTGATAATTTGAATAAAATAATAAATTTTAGTATTAAAACAACTATTTGCGCTACATTTATTCTTTTAAAATAAGAATTAGAAAGTATGGATGTATTACCATAAGGAATAACCTTTTTGACAAAACACGAATGTTACACACTACTAATATCTTACCTTGCTAAACCATTCAAAATATGGAAAGCCTAGAATCTGCGAATTTCATCTCAGGAGCAGTCAAGATTTATGGAAATTCCACTTAGTAACAACAAAATTAAATAAGAAAAGGTTTTCTTATATGAATTTGTATTGCAGGAAACATGAAATTTAGGTTAAAAGAACATGTTTTGAAGTGAAAATAATTATTAAAAATATTCTTCAAAATCCTTTGTGTATAATTTTTCCAAATGTTTTCAGTTTATTTAAAAATATAGCTTTATTAAAATTTTGAAATTAAATTAAAAAATAATATGATCAAAGAATGTTTTAAGTATGAATGATTATTTATAATTCTAAAAAATGAATATAAAATTTTATCCTAATATCTAGACATTTTTTTACAATGATTGTCGAGCTATCATTTAAAGTTTTAAGAGCTGAAAGTATTCTAATTTGTATAGAAAATTCTAACCAATTTATACTCACAAAAAAATCACTTCTATCTGCATATTTTATTTCAAAAGAATTAAAAGAAAATATTATAGATTAATATTACACACAAAAAGAAATGTGGTATTTCTTTATAAATTACTATAAATACAAAGATAATTTTTAAAGGCTAGGATTTTCACACCTAGGAAACTTCAAGTACAAGATAGCAACAAAAGTATTGTGTGGGGGGAGGGGGGCGGCAGTCCGTGACTCAGTAGTAGAAAATATGTTGTCAACACATTCACATAGATGCCAACATCTCTGGAAATGTAAGATAAAATACGGTAATAAGGTATAAATACGGAAATCTCTGGCAAAAAAATCGCGATTTTTTCAACAAATCGCTGATTTTGTCAATTTCTCGTTGAAATATATTGCGAATTTCGACAATTGCTCGAGGCAGATAATCGCGAATTTTGCCAACTGGTCGTCGAAATAAGTTTTAAAGTTTGTCAGTCAGTCTCTGCAAATAATCGTGAAATTCATCAATCGGTGATTGAAGAAAATCGCGAAATTTTCACTCGCTGCAAAAGACTGCCAACCACGGCAAAAGGATAACGAATTTCATTAATCAGTCGGGGAAAAATATCCTGAAATTCGGCAATCGGTCGTTGATAAAAATCGCGAATATTGTCAATCTCTTTCTGAGCTGCAGTAAAACGCAAAAAAAAAAGTCAGCCTCGAATTTCGTCTGTCAGTCGCGGCAAAAAAATAGCGAATTTCGTCAATCAGTCGTGGAAAAAATCCCAATTTTCGTCAATCAGTCGTGGCAAAAAAATCCCGATTTTCGTCAATCAGTCGCGGGAAAAAATAACCCGAATTGTCAATTAATCGCGGCTAAAAAATCGCGAATTTCGTCAATCAATAAAGGCAAAAAATTCGCGAATTTTGTCAATCAATAAAGGCAAAAAAAAAAAAAAAATTGGAATTTACATTGCCTACGAGTCCCAAACAGGTAAAAAATTAAAGGGGGTTTGCCTAGTTTATTCTTTATATCGCGATTTGAATAATTTTTATTTCATTTTTAGATTTATTGTGTAACCTAGAATATAATCAATTTCATAATTATGAGGGAATATAAAAAAAAAAAAAAAAAAAAAAGAAAAAAAAAAAACTTTTAACGCGTAAATATTTGTGGAACTCGCATTTTAATAGAATACAAAACCTGATTTAGTTATTAAAAATTGATCTTTTTCCATTCAGCATGTCTGATAATGTCTGAAGATCAGTTATATTTTCTTCAATAGCCATTTGTCCGTAACTGAGTCACGTTTTCTTTCATAGAACCATGAACATTTCATGCATAGAACATAATGGCAGGAGGCAAAATGAATGGAATCCGAAACATTCGGTTTCACTAGAGTTGAGAAAGCAAGCAGAAAAGTAATTCCTTGCATACTAAAACAGTAACTTTCTCCTGTTAAACATTCTTAAAGCTTTGAGCATTCAGACGATTTCATGAGTTATGTATCTATATAGAACTTGTCAGTTTTCTTTGGGCGTTGTTTTGAATAGTTTCATTTGCTCACTTCTTTTATACTAATAAAATAAAAATGTTTGTCTGTGTGCGATGGATAGCGAAATCTATCGCACGTTGAAGTCTGAAAATTTGTATGAGGATAGTCCAAGGCAGATCCTTATGCAGTGGCGTAGCCAGGATTTCGTTTCGGAGAGAGGGGGGTGGGGGGTCCAAAATTTTTCCTTCAGGTTATATATATATAGTAAATACTGTCAAGATGAAATCTTAAATATTGCTGGAAAATTTCGTTTTATTAGGTGTATTTGTATAGTATTCTTTTCCGTAGCACGGAACATTTCTGTTTAAGACAGAATTCCGTTATAGGCAGGTTCCATTTTTACAAGTTTTGTGTATTTATATAAGTATACTTATTTATGTCATATGAATAGAGAAAATTTGTCAAAAGAGTAATTGTCTATAACAGAATCCTGTCTTTAACGGAAGCGTTACATGGTCTTAATATGAATAGCGATACAATTAAATTTGCTGAAAACCTGTCTGTAAGGGGATTTTCATTGTTCTTTAGCGAAACCTGTGAAAGTGGAATCTTTCTATAACGGAATCCTGTCTCGAACGGAAGGGTTTCAGAATCCCTGCGAAATTAACAATAGATCTTATTGAGATTGTGTATCTTAGAAGCATAATTAATTACACTTCTTTCTGTGGAAGCCTGTCTAAAAATGGAACTTTTTACCAGTCCCTTTGAATCTTGTCTTGACTGTGTATGTATAATAGAAGTATTTCGAGTATTTTTAAGAATTTAGGTATATCCTTATTTAATTTCTTAATTAAAAAAAAAAAAAAAAAGCATGGATAAAAAATGTAAGGCCAATCTCTATAACTGCAACTAATAATACATTGAAGTTACATTAATATTTACCAATGAAAAAGATTCACTATGATGTAAAAAGCTGAGAGCATACTGAAGAGTTAAATTTAATTAACCCATTCGCTGTCATCCACGAGTATACTCGTGGCTTTAATTACTTTGTCACTACTATTTTAGAATTTAAAAAATTGCCTCATTTATTGGCAGAAATTTCGCTGTATTACTAAACTAAAACTAAACTCTGTGGCTATACAATCCAAGGAGGATCTGGGCCGACAGTGCCCATCTCTGTTTTCTTGACCCTGGACCTCGAGGTGCTATGCAGCATGCGTCCCGGACAGGTGGTCAACCTAACGCGAGACCCTCGGTGTTTAGTTCCCAAGCAAGCTTGGTACTCATTTTATCGACCCCAAAGGGATGAAAGGCTGAGTGAACCTTGCCCAGTCGGGAGTCGAACTCTCGACCTGGGGTGCGGCAGGCAGGCGTGCTGACCACTGCACCGCAGGGCTTCATTTCGCTGTATTAGTAAAGCGAAATTTACCTTTCTGAATTTGTGGTAGCAAACGACTTTTAACAAAAAATTTGAAAATTATTACTTTATAGTTTTGGCAACGAATGGATTAAATCAAGTTTCATATTACATAACATTTGCCTACAATAAAGTTAGGATCAAGTGGTTAAGTTTAAAACAGCAATTTCCATGTTTAATATCTTGCCATTGAATTAAGAACTTATGCTGTAATAGATATTGGATAATGATTTTACATAAGTGTCAATTGCATGAGCCATTCATGCGATCCGCCGCGCTCCCCATGGGAGTTTTTGAGATAACCCAGATAGCATGAACATTAGCAGAAAGTTTATTTTTTCTGATATTATCTTGCCGTGACAAATTTGAATTGAGAAATTTGCAGCAAATCTCCCGCAAAGTATACCATCACCCACTTGCATGAGTAGTTTGTTGTGAAACTGATGCAAGACTGTTTTTAATTCACGAAAGTGACGAAAGCAAAAAATCCCTCTGTTGAGAGAATAGACAATCAGCACATACACAGAAATTGCAGAAATTTTATTCGGTAGGCACCGCTTTTTCTAAGCACTATACTTATTAAATACCAAAAAATGCTCGAAATGAATAGTATAAATATTACCTAAACTTGTTTGTGGTGATAAAACCGATGCACGCACCTTCTGACGGCGCTTTCGCATCAATAGACTTGATCAGGTCTATGGACCCCTTCGAAGGGTTTAAACTTATAGTGTGACATGGAAATATTACTACTTTGCATTAAGTCTGCAGTATTTTTGATTACTTGTTTGCCGTTAGTTTGCAATAAATTTGATACAGTATGAATTTAACTTGCACGACAAGTTAGCTGCAAGTTCAAAGTGTGGTGACTTCAGCGTTTGCGTTATCTTGCTGCAGTCTTGTTATGAACTTTCAGTCTTGTCATGCTGAGCTTACTGCAACTTTGCAGGTTTTCAAAGCAAAAGTGTTGCACATTTTCTGCAAACTAAAAATGATATGTGAGAAGGTTTTAACTTAAGAAAAAGATCTTGCATTTTCAGCTACAGAAACTAGTAATGTAAGAAGCACACACATCAAATATAGTTCATGCTGGAAAAAGCAGTTTTGTTACAATTGTCTTATTCAGCCATAATTCTTTTGGGTTTCCATGTTTCATGTCTCGCCTCTTTTGATACCATATTCGATCTAATAGTTACTTCCGATATCTGGTCGTCTTTAAGGAAGTTAAATTTGTGTAATAAGTTTATTTGTGATGGATTAGCACTATTTTGGAAGTATTAGAATGTGTAAAAAATGGTTCATGGTGGTTTCTGTTTTTGTACTTCCCAGCCAATTTATTTTAGATGGTTCAAAACAGTTTTAGAACATTCTCCAAGTTCAGCAGTAAGCTTCGGACGGGTCAAATTTATGCAGCTCTGGAAGGGATACTTAGGAGTTCCGTGGAAGGGAGTAGCGCCCTTCTAGACCATTCATAATCATAAAATTCCGAATCTTCCGATTGCACCCTTAAACAACTTGACAGGAGAGTCAAGAATCTCATCTCTGTATATTTCAGCATTCACAGTTGCACTAGTAAAAATGTGTCGGCCACTGCGGCCATTCAAAATTATGTCTGTCCATACCACGATTCCACGACCTTTGTATCAATGCCTTTCACGGATGTTTGCAGCCTTATTGCATGTGATTTTCTCCCTCCATATGGTAACACGTCTGTAGTAACTCCTTCAACAAAATCGGGATTGATCGGTAAAGAGAACTCGGCTCCAGTCCGTGGTACTCCGATAACGATGATCTCTGCACCAGTTTAACCGGGCGCATTTCGCTACCGGAGTTAGTGGAACACAAATCATAGGTTTCCTTGCATGCAGTCTGTCACTCACAGTAAACCAGGATAGTCGAGTTCTTGTTGCTGCAGCAAACTCCCTATCTGAACTGACGTCAATTGCCTATTTCTTTTAGCAATCTTTGGCAAATTACAGTCCTGAGAGCCTGTTATGGTGCGTTTTCTACCTTGACCTGGTTGTCTGCGGACATTATACCAGTGTCTTTAAACCGTTTCCAGAATCTTGACATGACGCTTTTGGCTATTTTTAAGTTTTTACAGACACCTAAGAGTGTCTGTCCTGCTTCCATTCCCCCTATTGTACGCAATTTCTCAAAATCGGCCAAATGTCTTCTGAACGACATATTTCACCTATTAAAAGCAAAGTTTTGCCTAATTACACGTACAATCCTTAAAATTAGACTTCAAATTACCCACGTGCGCTCCTTTTCACACGTGAACCGAAAGAACGGGCTGAGGCTGAAAATTTTGCATATATTTCTGTAGCGAATATTAATCCCATTGGACTACGCGATAACGTTGACTGAGTTACCTTTCTGGAAGTTCCCTTAATAGGATTAACATAAAGCACCTTTTTATGGTTGTTCCTTTAATTTTTCTCGCCAGTGTATTTTGAAAGTGGTAACAAATAACCAGTCCAAAAATAAAGTTAGTTTTATTAATTGCAGGCAGCAGATTTAAAGTAATTGTTAATATTGTCCGTTATAATGTGAACAAAGGGTCAAGAAACTCAACCAATGTACCGTTATTGCGTTCGTATAAACCCGTTCTTTCCCATAAGTGTCGACAAAAGAACCCCATCGAAGTCCAAGATAAAGAAGTTTTACGTTTAATCTAGTTACAATAAATTTGTGGAATAGCACGGTATACTTGTATAGTTATCCTTCCGTCTCGGGACATTAAAATGTTTTTTTTTTTTTATGAGAGGATTCCGTGTTTTCAGAAAACCTGCCAAGAAGGATTCACAATTGGAACAAGTTTCATTTCTGATAGGTTTCAAACGTTAGCAAGCACAAATATTCACAGATTTTCCTGTAATAGATTTATGCTCTTCAGAGGGGATGTTATAGCAGCGGTTTCCAACCTGCGGTAGCGTACCCCTGGAGGTACGTGGTGGGTCTGCTGGGGTATGTGAAAATAATATCGGTAATGGCGGAAGTCACTAAAATGTTAGGAATATCAATGTAATTTGCATCGATTTATTATATGGTGTAATAAGAAGATTACTAATGGAAAAAAGCATGTTTACGTTATCTCCTTGAGTGAAGGGGGGGGGGGGAAGGGGGACGTGTTTATGAGAAATAAGGGTACTCCGAAATGAAAAACCTAAGAAAGGAGTACGTGAAAGAAAAAAGTTTGGGAAGTGAGTACGTTTTAGCAGTTTTAAAGGATACTGTGAAAACGGAAAGTGTTTATAACGGAAAAGTTCATAGTCCCGAAAAAAGACATACCTTTGAATTATACCTTCTAAGACGAACACCTCTCTAAAGTGGAATTTTTTATAGATCATTTGTGATTCTGTCTTAGCAGTTTTGACTGTTGTATTTGTATCCATGATTCAGTAAATCAGGTCTACTTTCGGGGGGGGGGGGTCCGCCTCCCCCCTTGGCTACGCCACTGTCCTTATGCACTTAAGGTTCAGATTTTTTTTCTTTATAATTAGCCGAGATATAAATTAAAAACTCTCCAAAAAAGCGATCTTTTTGCAAAAATAGGCAGACGCGCGTGCGCATGGCTCAATCCCTACATTCCGCAGAACGTAAGAAAGGAAGAACCAAACGCCGTTTATTTGGCCTTTTGTTTTAACGACCATCGGCGAGCTGTTTCCAATACGGAAGAAGTATTTTTAAAATTCGTACTTTTACGTCTTAAACGCCGCAATCAGTTTGAAAAAATATCTTTGTTAACCCTTTGAAAAAATAAAAAGATCATTTTTGCAGTTGACTTTTTTCTCCTTTTTGGTGACGCTTCTCAAGAACTGGATTTCAGAGGTACTGATTCACAATAATATTTATTTAAAGCTGAGATCTTCTCTTCAACGGTGCAATGTTTTCAAAAATACGAATTTTAACCCTTTCGACGACTCCAGGTCAATTCGCGCGGCCCGAAAATGATCTTTTTTTTTTTTTCTTCCCATACTAAAAGTAACTAATCGTCAGTATTTCGACGCAATCTGTTTAGAGCATATCGGCAGACCGTATTTACGTCACTTACAAAAATTTTGAAATGTTCGGACGAGTAAGAAGTATTAAAAAAATATTCTGATAAATTTTCGATGAAAACGCTAAAAAGCTGGCTGTTTCGGTGCGGCTTCGGCTCACGTTTTCACTGCTAAATATCCATATTTTTTTCACGAAATTTTAAAGAGAGATTGGATACAGTTAAATTTATAACCTATTCAATTGTCAGAGAGTTCAGTCGATAAAAACTTTTTGTTTTCGTTATGTTAAAGCTGAGACCACATTCTCATCGACGGTTTTCAAAAATAGGATTTTTAACCCTTTCGAAAAGTTTGCAACCACAGGTGACCGGAGACGAACTTTTTTTTTTTACGCTAAAAGTGACTAAACGCCAGTATTTCGACAATCTTTATACAGCATCTTGGTAGACCGGATTTACATCTCACTTATGAAAATTTTGAAAGGTTCGGACGAAAAAAAAACACAGTTCTGAGAAATTTTCCATGGAAATGCCAAAACGTGGGTTGTTTCGACGCGGCTTCGGTTCATGTTTTCTCTGCTAAATATGCACATTTTTTCAAGAAATTTTAAAGGTGGCTTACATACAGTTATATTTGGAACTAATTAAAATTTCAGAGAGTTCGGACGACAAGAAGTATTTCTTTTTTTTTTTTATGTTAAAGAACCGACAAGAGAAAAAAAAAAATAGAGAGAAGAAAACATTTCTTTACAACTAAATACCATATTTTTCACGAAGTTTTTACACATGCTGCAAAACTGTTATATTTATAACCGATAAATATTTCAAAGAGTTTGGACAAGACCTTTTTATTTTCCTTAAGCCATGACACCCTAGAAAAAAAAAAAAGAAATGTCTTCTTACGTGGCTTTTACCATTAAATATCACTATTTTTCATTAAAAAAATATAAATTCATACAAAATTGGGTTAAAGATATAATAGCCTACAAATCTGAGGTTCATTTAAAGTTATTACGGGCCGGGCTGAGAGTGTCAGCTTACATAGAAAAGCAACATGAAAAACAGTGAAAAGTAACAGCAAAACATTTTTTTCAAACTCAAATATACTATTTAGAATTTTAAGAGAATTTCGATTCCAAGACATTTGTGATTTTCTTTCTTTCAACATATTGAATGAATTCTGATGGTCAGATTTATTTCAATCGCCACCTGTCCGCATCTTATTGTAAGTGTCACATTTTTCATTCATAGAATATAATGGATCGAAATTGAATGGAATTCGAAACATTCATGGAAAAAAAAAGTAAAGACGGAAAATTCTATAATTATGTAACTTTTTCACATACAGAAAAATCAAATATTTACAAAAGTCACATATTTACAGAATTTTCAGCCTTTTAATGTGCGTTCGTAATTATATAAATTCGTAGCACCTATAGTCGTCGTCTGGTCTGTGTCTGACCGTTCTGTCCGCATACAACAGCGCAAAAACTACCCAACCGAATGGTTTGAAATTTAATATATATATATTAATAAAAGTCTTCTTCATTCTATTAAGTCCTATCGTACGTAAATGATTCTATGTTGCAATGATGATTACGTCGTATTTCAAGATGGAGTCATTATTTCCGTATTACTTTAATTTAATATATATGTCGTAGGCTAATTGAGAAATCAGGCTCTTTGCAAACAGCCTAAGCTCTTTGCAAAGAGCCGGGCTAATTGGAGAATCATCTCCCTTTTTCCAATTAGCCTGATATTTTTCAGGCTTGTTGCAAAGAGCCTAGAAAGCGTTAGGCTAATTGAAAAATGACCACTTATTATCCAATCAGGGTGATTTGTTTTGGACTTATTAACCCAGAACCCGAAAAATAAGTTGTAACAGACCGTACCCTGATCCGAGCAACACAAAATAATTTCAGTCTGCATGCAACCCGACCCGAATCTGAAATTTCCATTTGAAAAAACCCGAACCAAATCTGATAATCGACAAAAATATTCTAAAGCACCATAACCCAATTCGAGTAAGACAAAATAATTTCCTTGGCCACGCAACCCGAACCGAACCTAAAAATTCCCTTAGAAAAAACCCGAAATCTGACATGAACTAAATCTGGACCCGACAAAAATATTCCAAAGAAACATAAGCCGATCCGAGCAAGACAAAATAATTTCCGTAGACACGCAACCCGATCCGAACCTAAAATATTTGTTTGAAAAATTGCGAAATATGACCCGAACTAAATATGATAACCGACAAAGATATTCTAAGGAACAATAACCCGATCCGAGCAAGACAAAATTTCCTTGGACACGCAACTCAAACCAAACCTAAAAATTCTATTTGAAAAAAAACCCCGAAATCTAAAGCCGACAAAAATATTCCAATGAATCATAACCGATCCGAGAAAGACAAAATAATTTTTGTGGACATGCAACCCAACATGAACTTAAAAATTCAATTTGAAAAAAAAAACGAAATCTGACGCGAACCAAACCTGAACCTGACAAAAATATCCCCCCAAAAATATAACCCGATCCGGGCAAGACAAAATAATTTCCGTGGACACGCAACCCGAACCGAACCGAAAAATTCCATTAGAAAAACCCCGAAATCTGACATGAACCAAATATGAACTCGACAAAAATATTCCACAGAAGATAAACCGATCCGAGCAAGACAAAATAATTTCCGTGGACACGCAACCCGATCCGAACCTAAAATATTTGTTTGAAAAATTCCGAAATAGGACCCGAACCAAATAGGATAACCGACAAAAATATTCTGAAGAACCATAACCCGATCCGAGCAAGACAAAATAATTTCCTTGGCCACGCAACCCAAACCGAACCTAAAAATTTCATTTGAAAAAAAACCTGAAATCTGACATGAACCAAATCTGAACCTGACAAAATATTCCGAAACACCATAACCCGATCCGAGCAAGACAAAATAATTTCCGTGAACAAGCAACCAGACCCGAACCTAAATATTTTGTTTGAGAAAAATCCGAAACATGACCCGAATCAAATATGATAACTGACAAAAATATTCTAAAGAACCATAACCCGATCCGAGTAAGATAAAATAATTTCCTTGGACACGCAACCCGAACCGAACTTAAAAATTTCATTTGAAAAAAAAAACCTGAAATCTGACATGAACCAAATCTGAACCTGACAAAAATAGTCCAAAGAAACATAACCTGATCCTAGCAAGATAAAATAATTTCCGTGGACACGCAACCCAATCCGAGCCTAAAAATTTTGTTTGAAAAAAATCCGAAATAGGACCCGAACCAAATATGATAACCGACAAAATATTCTAAAGAATCATAACCCGATCCGAGCAAGATAAAATAATTTCCTTGGACACGCAACCCGAACCGAACCTAAAAATTTCATTTGAAAAAAACCTGAAATCTGACACGAACCAAATCTGAACCCGATAGAAATATTCCAAAAATCCATATCGCATCCGAACAAGACAAATTATTTCCGCAGACAAGCAGCGCGACCAGAACCTGAAAATTCCATTTGAAGTCAACCTGAAACCCAACCCGAACCAAATCTTAACCCGACAAAAATATTCCAAAGAACTATAACCCGATGCAAGCATGACAAAATAATTTCAGTCGACCGGCAACCCGATCCGAACCTGAAAGTTCTAACTGAACTCAATCCGAAACCCGGTTGTGATCGGTTTTCGGGTTGACTTCAAATGAAACCTTTAAGTTCGAATCCGGTTGCGTGTCTACGAAAATAACTTTGTCTTGCTCGGATCGGGTTACGGTTCTTTAAAATAATTTTGTAATTTTTAGATCGGGTTCTGGTCGGGTTTCTGGTTGACTTCATATGGAATTTTCAGATTCTGGTCGTAATAGGTGTAAACGTAAATTAATTTGTCTTGCTCGTATACGGGTTCAGTCTGATGTATTTTTATTTCGTGTACTATTCGGGTTAACTTAAAGTAGAACTTTCAGGTTTGGATCGGGTTGCACGCCGACGGAAGTCATTTTGTCTTGCTCAGATCCGGTTATGAATCTTTGGAATATTTTTGTCGGATTTAGCTAATTTTGGCCAGATTTCAGTCTTTTTTCAAATGGAATTTTTAGGTTCGGGTCGCGTTGCGTGTCACCGGAAATTATTTTGTCTTCCTCGGATCGGGTTATGGTTTTGTAGAATATTTTTGTCGGTTATCATATTTGGTACGGGTCATACTTCGGGATTTTTCAAACTAAATTTTTAGGTTCGGATCGGGATGCATGTCCACAGAAATTATTTTATCTTGCTCGGATCGGGTTATGGTTCTTTAGAATATTTTTGTCGGGTTTTGATTTGGTTCAGGTCAGATTTCAAGTTTTTTTTCAAATGAAATTTTTAAGTTTGGTTCGGGTTGCGTGTCCAAGGAAAGTATTTTGTCCTGGCTCGGATGGGGTTTGGTTATTTATAATATTTTTGTCGGTTATCTTATTTGGTACGGGTCATATTTCGGATTTTTTTCAAACTAAATTTTTAGGTTCGGATCGGGCTGCGTGACCACAGAAATTATTTTGTCTTGCTCGGATCGGGTTATGTTTCGTTGGAATATTTTTGTCGGGTTCAGATTTGGTTCATGTCAGATTTCGGGTTTTTTCTAATAGAATTTTTAGGTTCGGGTCTGGTTGCGTATTCACGGAAATCATTTGGTCCTCCTCGGATCGGGTTATGGTTCTTCGGATTATTTTTGTCGGGTTCAGATTTGGTTCATGTCAGATTTCAGGTTTTTTTCAAATGAAATTTTTAGGTTTGGTTCGGGTTGCGTGTCCAAGGAAATTATTTTGTCTTGCTCGGATCGGGTTTGGTTATTTAGAATATTTTTGTCGGTTATCATATTTGGTTCGGGTCCAACTTTGGAATTTCTCAAATAAATATTTTAGGTTCGGATCGGGTTGCGTGTCCAGAGAAATTATTTTGTCTTGCTCAGATCGAGTTGCGTGTCCACAGAAATTATTTTGTCTTGCTCGGATCGGGTTATGTTTCTTTGGAATATTTTTGTCGGGTTGAGATTTGGTTCATGTCAAATTTCGGGTTTTTTCTAATAGAATTTTTAGGTTCGGGTCTGGTTGCGTATTCACAGAAATTATTTTGTCTTGCTCGGATCGGGTTATGGTTCTTTGGAATATTTTTGTCGGGTTCATATTTGGTTCATGTCAGATTTCGGGTTTTTTCTAATGGAATTTTTAGGTTCGGGTCCGGTTGCGTGTTCACGGAAATTATTTTATCTTACTCGGATCGGATTATGGTGCTTTAGAATATTTTTGTCGGTTATCAGATTTGGTTCGTGTCAGATTTCGGGTTTTTTCAATTGGAACTCTCTGGTTCGAGTCAGGTTTCGGATTTTTTCAATTGGAACTTTCCGGTTCGAGTCGGGTTGCATGTAGACTGAAATTATTTTGTCTTGCTCGGATCGGGGTACGGTCTGTTGTAATTTATTTTTTGAGTTCGAGTTGGGTTATGTGTTAATAAGGCTAAAAAAAATCACCCTGATTGTATAATAAGTGGTCATTTTTCAATTAGCCTAACGCTTTCTAGGCTATTTGCAATAAGTATGAAAAATATTAGGCTAATTGGAAAAAGGGAGATGATTCTCCAATTAGCCCGGCTCTTTGAAAAGAGCCTAGGCTGTTTTCAAAGAGCCTGATTTCTCAATTAGCCTACGACATATATAATCGTAATAAATTTTAAACTCATGCATTTCTGCATAAGAGTGCAACAGCTATTGCACCAAGATGTGAATAGTTATAAACTAGTTATAGTACCAACGCACCTCAATTGCCACGTTTGTTGTAGAATTTCAGGCTTGTTTTTTCATGTGAAAAATCATTTTGCCACCTGTTGGGTACATTGGACCCGTCTGTAGGCAGAGGGTTGAAAAAAAAAAAAAAAAAACTCTTAAATATTTGCGTATTTCATTTTAATGGAATACAAATCTTAATTTAGTTATTAAAATTGTGTCATCTTTTTCATTCAACATGTCCTGATAAATTTTCAAGATCAGTTTTATTTTCTTTAACCCTTTGTGTCCCAAATTATGAATTCATGAAAATTTCATCTTCTAAAGCATTTTTCGTGAATTACTGAAACTACACTTGAAGGTTTGTACAATCATTTAATAAATTTTAGAAGAATTTTGCCAATTGAAATTAATTAAATTTTAATTTATAAGGATTTTGTGCAATATTTATAACTCCACTGAAATCTTTCATTTAACCCTCTGGCTCCCCTGAGCCTCATATGAGGATCCTAAATTAAAAGATAAAACGCAATGTTTTAGAACAGGCTTTCGACTAAATTTTATTCTGAATGATGTCTTTTAAAAATCCAAGCCCTATTTATCGCAAAAATCAATTTTTTTATCGCAATTATTAATAACATTTTAATTCTACTAATTCAAATATCGATTTATGAAAACAAAATCGTGAGCGAGAGGGTTAAAATCTTTTTTTTTTTTTTTTTTTTTTTTTTAGTATTTTAGTATTTTATAGAATTTGGATATGTACCCATATAAATGCTCTTACAATAGAATAGACATATAGAAATATTTCCGAACTGAAGCTTTTCCCCCACAATCTTTCAACGTCAAGAAAGCTGAAAAGATGCAAATAAAAAAGAAAGCAGCCTTTTAAAAATATTTTTGTTTTGTGCAACCTATAATGCTTTCAGAACAAGATAAAGTAAAGCATGTATAACTCATTCCAAAATGTATTACGACTAATCGATGTATTAAATGAATTTTATAACAAGTTACTTAATGGTACTTTAAAGGCATAAAGGATTAAAAGCCACTTGTTCGTAATAGACTGGGAGACTGCTGCACAGACCATCACATCATCGAGTTGACGGTATAAATTCCAGGATTAGACAGAACTCGATTAGCATATTAAAATGCAGCTGGTCTGCCAAGTCATATCTTTGTGGAAACTACCTGCAGACTCGATTTGCGTGGCTGATTGGTAGGTTTATCATTGTGTTTTCCTGCATCTAAAGGTATGAAAACATGGAGGACTGGGAGCAGGAAAACACAATGGTAAACCTACCAGTCAACCACTAAAATCGCATTTGCAGGTGTTTTCCACCAAGATAGAACTTGGAAGACCAGTTGCACTTTAATATGCGAATCGAGTTTTAAGTAATCCTGGCAACTCGATGAGGTGATGGTTTATGCAGCAACCTCCCGATCTACAAATGAGTGTCACGATTTCATTTCATATGGCCCAAACCTGAATGAAATCTTACAGTCGAGATTTCAGAAAGCAAAAAGCGAAACAATTTCTTGTTTTTTAAAATAGTACTATTGCTTAAGATTCTTTTAGCTATGAGCAGACGATTTCATGACATTTTTTTCAGACGATTTCAGGAATTATGGATCTACGTTCAGCTTGCCATCTTTTCCCCGTCCTGATTAAAATATTTAGTTTTTTTTTTCGTGAGTAGCTTACTGCCTAACACAGGATGACGACTAGTTTTCGCAGACAGGATAATTTTACAGCAATCTGGATAAAGGTTGGTTGATTGTGTTTATGACGGCCAATTATCAACACGAGGGATATAGGCCCGAAGGGGGGGGGGGTCTTTCTAAGGGAACCTAACCCGTATTTACGCTTGGAAAACCAAGGCTCGAAGAAAACCACTAAAACTCCGAACGATTAGGCAGACGGGCGCGATTGGGATCGAACCCAGCACCTCCCGTCTACCAGCTTCGAGAGCAGAACCTCTCGGCCACTGGTGGGGCACAATATGGATAAAACTTGTAAGTAGTCTGAAATATTCTTTTTCTAGAAATTTTTTTTATAGAATTTGTATGACCCACTTGTCATTAATTTCCTAGCTAGAATTTTTTAGGCTAATTAAGAATTAAATGACAAAATTTAAAGATTTTATAAAAGTGGTATCTCAATACTTTTTCGAACGTTGTTATTAATACACCTTTGTAGATATGTTTAATCCTTTCCGTAGTTTAAAATATATTTCACTCCTTTTTAACAATTTAAATTCTAGTTAAACAGTGTTTGTGAGTTAGTATCTATCTGCCATCAATCCGTGCTCTAATTATCATAAATATACTCAGGTAGCCTTGTAATTTACATATATCATTAAGGTTTACTATGGTGTGTTCGTTATTGAAAATGGAGCGTGTAGCACTTATAGTTCGTTTGCAGTGTAATTGAAAAGTATTCCGTTAACTTAGGGTCAATGGGGAAAGATTGTTCGACGGGCATTTTAATTATGCTACATTATTTTAAACATAATGAAATTTTTATGCATTTCTGAGGTGCACTGAAATATGATTTCTCTAGAATATGGATTGTAAAGAATTTACCATTTACAGAGCACACAGAATTTAGTTACACCGCTGCATAACACTGTAAAAAGGTTTTGCAGCGTATTTTAATGACGTTCTAGTCAGTCGGTTATGCAGTTTAAACCCAAATAAACCAATAAGTGACCAATTAAGACCAATAAGTAAATCTTAAGATATTTCTTTCTAAATAGTTAGTCACTTTTCTTAATTAATTTCCTTTTTTTCTTTTTTTTTTAGAACGAGACAGAGTTATATAAATGTTTTGTTGATATCGAAATTATGGTTTTGTAAATAGGCGATAATTAAACGCTGACATAACTGCGGTATTCAATTTTTAAATACTTCTTCAAATGTATTACTCTCAGTGCTCCTAAGCAAGCCTCCCATAAAATTTAGGGATCCGTTTAGTTCAAGATATGTCTAAAAATGTATCCATGAACAATAATACTTCTTTCATAGAAGAGAAAGCGCAGCCGAACAAATTTACTGTATTAAAATTGCACTTGTACGGCCCAAAATTTCCCTGCCCGAGCACAACCCGACCCGTACTTATTTTTTTTTTTTCTTTTTGTCCTGGCCATATAAAATTTATAAGTTCGGCCCAGCCTACTATAAATGCTAGAAGTTCAGCACGAACGGTGCCCGTACAAAAAAAAAATATTTATTGGCCCTGACCGGTATAAAAGTTAAATTCTTGGTTCGGCTCCGGCACAGTATAAAAGCTAAAAGTTCGGCCGGATCCGATAGAATTTCTATAACACAGATTTTTACGCCGACATGATTAAAAATTGTCTTTTAACAGGAGTTCTGACAAAAATACTTGTTTTACCCTTTTTTTTTCATGTTTGTATTCTTCATTTGAAAAAAAAAAAAAAAAAAAAAAAAAAAAAAACCAACCTGGTCTGTGCGAAATACAAGCACGTCAATTTCAAAATACAGTCGAACCTCTATTTAACGAAGTCGCTAAATCCCGGAAAAAAGTTCGTTATATGGAAAATTCGTTAAATAGAGACTGACTTTTTAAAATACTTTAAACTACATAAAACAGATTTTAAATTCATAAACACTAAATATTTTTGCTAAAAGTAATTATCACATTTTCTTTTAGAAATTATGTCGATTTTTTTATTTTTTTTTTTTTATTTTACCCACCAATATCCATCATCAATTCATTTTTTCTATATGAAATCTTTGAAATCTGCAAGGAAAACAAAACATTGTCCGGGAATACACTGTATTTTCTGTTTAAAGTAAATAGTTTTACATTAAAATTAACAAATTTTAATACCTTATCGTATTTATTATTATTATAACAAAAAATTTTAACCATACATTAACATATGCGTCCTTAAATTTTGTTTCTGAAAAACACTGTTAATTTTGTCTGAGTTTTTTCTTTTAAAAAGTGTTTTCTTTCATAATACGTCTCGCATCTTTGCGATGCACCAAAAACCCCTTTATGCATATTTTTTTCTAATTGTAATCCGCGTCGGATTGTTTCAAATGATTTTAGCATTTCATAATACGAAGTTTTGTTAATTCCTGCATCATGATCGTTTCCATCATCATCATCATGTTCGTCTTCATCGCAATTCATTGCTGTATTGTTTTTATTTTTCACACTGTCAAAAATATCGAATTCGGATAGTGTTTCAATTTTCAGTGGTGGTCCCAATTTCAGAATTAAGTGAAATACAATCATCAATCAGCACATCATGGTTAATTTCTTCCTTTTTTCTCATCTGTATCCGCATTTTTTAAAGTTACTCTAAGGGATTATCGTCTTCGTCCTCCGTACTTACCGAATTCTCACTGCTGACAAAGAAGGTGCTTGCTAAAACCAGTTCAAGGCCATTGAACGTCATAAAATGTGTTTGAAGAAAGACTAAATTTGAAATGTCCAGAAATATTTTGAGAAATGGGGAGAAAAACAATTTAGATCACAAGAAAAAGTTCGTTAAATAGAGAATGAACTTCGCTATTTGGAGGTTATTTTATGAAGAAATTAGCAAAATGTTCTTGGTTCCAAGAAAAGTTCGCAAAATAGAGGTTCGTTAAATAGAGGTCCGACTGTAACGTCCTTTCCTAGATTTCGTTCTGCCTATCCCCATGTAAACTACCATATTGATTTTTGAATGAATCTGTGTCTCTATAATGAATGTCTGATTTATCATTAATATCGTTAATCCATATTCCGTGGCTTGAATACTTAAAAATCTGAAAAATGCTTATATTTGGTAAAATCTAAGATGGAATCGCATAGGAGAGAAGAAACATCCGTTATAGACAGGTTACCTTCTTAGCAGATACATCGTCTAATATATTATATTCTTTTCGCACCGAATTATTAGATTAATTTTACAAGGATAAACACATTTTCCCATTTAAGATAACATTCCGTCACAGACAGCTTCCTTTTCACAGGTTTTATTGTATTTTAATTTAAATATATGTAATATTCTCCAAAAATAATTTTAACTGTAGAATAATGGAGATTTAAAAATATATGCATTTTTTTCAAAAATTGTTGAGCCGGGCCAAGGCAGGCCAATGATTTTCATAGGCTGTGGTCCAAAAACGGGCCTGAAAATTTCAGCCCAGCTGACCTCTAGGAGGAATGAAAACCAGGCACGGCTCGAACCGAAAAAAAAAAAGTCTGTCTCGGTCTGAATCGCGTAAGTGAAAATTGGTCCGACCCTGTGCAGACTCTTCAGCCAACCTTCCCCGCCCGCACGCAAAAAAACTATCTTAAATCTTTCGGAAAATTTAAATGGGCGATTCCATGCGGAGAGTCACACACGTAACGCAGGCTTTAATTTGCATTTATTCAATTATTTATTATATTTTAATGATAATTCTGATTTTAGGTGGTATGGTAAATAAGTTAACATATTTTTTAGTTTAAATGTGTGTAAGTAAAACTCACAGAAATATATCATTTAAATTTCATACTCAAAATGTGCTTTTTTTCTGAAGTAGAAAAAAAGCACATTTTGAGTAATGAAATTAAATGATATACTTCTGTGAGTTTTATTGCCACACATTTAAATTTAAAAATATGCTAAATAACTTATTTACCATACCACTTAAAATCAGAATTAACATTAAAATTTAATAAATAATTGAATAAATGCAAATTAAAGCCTGTGTTACGTGTGTGACACTCTCCACGGAACCGCCCAAATAGACAATCTATATTACAAAGGACAAACATATCTGTGCGTAAGGCATACGTCATTCTGCGAATGGCAACACTTTGAAATCTAAAATGAAATTTAGGTTTTGCAATTTTCGCTACTGCAAATTTTTAAACTTCTAAACATCCCACATTTTAAATTTTTACACCGTCTTATAAAGAAAAAAATTTACTTTTAAATGCAATTTGTTTGAAAGCTGTATATCAATTTATTTTTGCGATATTAATTTTTTTTTATAGTTTTTAATACTAATTTTCTAATCGTGGCAACTGAAGTACTTCATTTCTATTAAAATTGATTTAGTTATCTTTATTGATTATACCTTTACTGATGCCATTTTCTCATTACAATTAAAAATATTTTTTTTTCATTCCGCTGATATTGAGTTTGAGACAATAGGCAAAATAATTCAGCGACTGAAAATGACGTCATATTTAAAAGAACACGATAATTTTATTTGATAAAACGAGATATTTCCCCTTGAATACGTCTAAAAGTTATAAAATTCTGGATTTTTTACGCGCAGGTACAGAGATTATACTAAGACCTCAAATCATGAGTGGGAATTTTCACATGGAAAGTTGTAATAGTTGACAAACGTGACTTCAAGCTTGAAAATATATTTATTAATAGCCTATTCCGCTTTAAAATGTTTTAAAATGGTTAATATGAGTGTAAAACGTGAAAAATGACTTGATTCGGTTTTGATTTAAAGGGAGAAAAATTCTATGATTATATCAAGGTGAAATCATTTTTGCTGATTTTTCATTCCGTAATACCAAGCAATAATTGATAACTTAATCAAAATTACTTATCTTGATTATATGTTACTTATTACGTATATGAATAAAGTTTAATTTTTCAATAATTTTAATAGTTGAAGTTTATGAAAATAGTATTTTATTACTCTTAGGTTAAAATATGTCTTTGGAGAGTTAAATTAACAAGTGTAAGATGGATTTTTTATTCTAATTGTCGATGTATTATAAATTTGATGCAACAGTTCCTTTGTAAACGTTTTCTTTCGTCGAAATTCGACGGGATCCACCTCGTTACTATAATTACCTAATATGATTATCAAATTATTGTTTTATCGTCGAAAAATAGGTGCCCGATGCCGGCGTATGCGTTTGTAAAAATAGTTTAATTAAATTTTAATTATTTTTAAGAAGTTAAAATTTGAAAATTTACTCAAGTAAAAATTTCAATATTTATGGGCTTTACAAAAATATTTAAAATTGAAATTTTTTATAAAAACGCACTACTTAGGCGTTGGACGATTATTTTCTGATAGTGAAAACAGTGTTTTGATAATTATCTATTTAAATTTCCTTCCAGATTAACATGAGATTTCGCGATCGGCAAGGGAAAAACTCGTATCAGTGAAGCATGTTCTTAAAAAATACTCTAGAGTTTTTAGGCTAATGTCAGACGAACTTCTTTTTGCACGCTTTTTTCCCCTACATAATGCCGCTAACATTGTGTAGGGATGATATGTAGGGGAAAAAAACGTTCAAAAAGACGTTCGTCTGACATTAGCCTTAGAATTAAATGACGCTAACCGCACGTAAATACGATAACTAGATTTAAAACAAAGGTTACACTCGTTTTTATATTGTACAGTCGTAAATAGAAATTTCAGTGTTTCCCGGGTTTTTTAAAAAAATATTTAACTTTAAGGATAATTAAAAACAGGGATCGAATGTGTATTTTCTCATGGTGAAAACATTTTTTTGGAATGAGAGTCGGGAGTCTAATTTTCAATTGATAAACCTCATTTTGATAATTCTATTAGCTAATGAGTGATCAGACTTAAATTTTACCATGCGCTAACATGACATTTTCGGGACCGGGCAACATCACTGAGTTAAGAAAAAAAAGACAGACAAGATATTTTTTCTAAAAGTATTAAGAAATACGACAACAATAGTTAACAAACGTTCTAATCAGTTCTCTGTTAATATTGTACGATGGTATGTATGTTTCAAAAATCACATTAGTGGTCCGCGGGTTTTTTAGAATTTGAATTTAGTGGTCCGTGGAGCCTGAAATGTTGGCGACCCCTGTTATAATAGACAAACGTGTCCGTCCGTAAAGCTAAAGTAATTTTGATAGTGGCAACATCAGATTATTAAATCTAACTTTTGCTGCAGTTTTTAAAACTTCTAAACATCGCACATTTTAAATTTTTACACCGTCGAAAAGGGGGAAAAATGTACTTTCAAATGTAATTTGTTTGAAAACTGTATTGCAATTTACCCATTTTTTGTTGTTTTAAAAATAATTTTCAACCAAGAATTTTTTTTTATTAATCTTATCGCGTGCAGACGATTACAAAAGATAAATTCGTTTACACCTTAACATAAAAAGGCCAGCATTTGTTTTCCATAACGAAATCAAAACTTCATAATTTAATAAATAAAACAATAAAATATAAACACAAATTTAAGACATGTAATCGAGCTACGCGTTTAAACCATTGAAAAGATCAGAATCAAAAAGGCTGATTGTAAATAGTGATCTTTGGCGATTTTTTCGACTGTTAATTCCTGGCGCGATGCTAATAAGAAAGTATCACCTTTAATAAATTTTAAAACTTTATTTGATTGCATAATTGCTATTTTTCATATATATATATATATATGAATATAACCAAATATATATATATTTGGTGTTAATATATATTTTTTAGAACACCCAATAATAAGTGTAAAAAATGTATTAAAAACTTAATAAAAAAAATTGTTTTCACCTTTTTTTTCCCCCCCCACTCGGAAGCCCGGGTTTATATCCTAGTTATTTTAAAAGTTATGCAAGAAATCTAAGGTATAAAAATTTTCAATGCAATAAATCACATTCGAAGATTTTATGTAAATATTCTAACGGAGCGTCTCCACTTAAGGGGCCGCTGCACTGAAACTCCCAGAACTCGAAATCCCATGTTAACCTATGGGAAAACTTTCAAGCGCGATGACTCATTACCTAATATAATTATTAAAATACCGTTTACACCATCAGAAAGTTGACGTCAGATGCCGATGATGTGCGTTTTTAAATTGTCTACGTAAATTTTAAGTATTTTTAAGAAGATAAAATTTAATCAAATGGAAATTTCAAAGTTTATAGAGATTTTTTATGTACTTAAAATTTACGGAGATAATTTTTAAAAACGCACATCATCGGCATCTGACGTCTACTTTCTAATGGGGGAAAACGGTCTTTTAATAATTATATTACGTAATGAGTCGTCGCGCTTGAAAGTTTTCCCATAGACTAACATGGGATTTCGCGATCGGAGAGTTTCAGTGCAGCGGGGGCTTAAACAGGACAGAACAATTTATTGTAAAAATGGGTTCAATAGAAAGTTAGCACGCTGTGTGAGAGTGCGTTAAGATTTCTTTTCCGATTGAAATTGGGGGTATAGATATGGTATTTCCTCTTATAAATTGAAATATTGCTTTTTTTTACAGTAAAACCTAAGATGAACCTTGCATGTTGTCCACCTGTGTAAACTGAGCTCTGTAAGGGTGCGCTAAATATGCCTTTTATTAATTGGGTATCTTATTGGAAGACAACTTAAAAGTTTTCATGCATTTTCAAATAAGATGATTTATATTATTATAGTCTTTCAATGACATAATTCATGTCTATGAGTTAAAAAGCTATTTAAAATGAAGTCTTGCTGTCTTTTGTAAATTATATAAATACCTTCAATACAAATTATTTATACAAATTTTGTTTTATACATTTCTTTTATCACATCAGTACAACAATTACATATGAACTTAGCCCAACAATCTCTTCGTGAAACAATGATTATGGAATCTTCATTGTATACATGAAAAATAAAGAACAATATTTCAAAATTAATGAATATTCATAAGGAATAATTTAATTTAAGAACAAAGTTTGAAGATTTAAACAACAAAAGTACGCGTGCATATTTTCGGACAGGCTGTGTAATTGAATTCTATGTTTAAGAAGAAAGTTTTGTTCTTGAAACTTCTGTAGAAATAAGTTGTACAAAAAACTGAATATTTCAATTAACATTCATTTTTAAAACCATGTTTTTCAAGTTTAAAAATACTTCAATAACACTCTGTTGTTTTTAATACAAGTTTTGAACTTTCTCTTCAGATGCCTTTTTTGTACACCTTTATAACTAGGCTGTGGACTAGAAATGCATTTTTCATGATATGAAATTTCAGATGTTTTGATAAGACACAGCTAGGGGGCACCAACTAAAATACAGGGTTAGATTTTCTGCTTTTAAAAAGACTATATCATCTGACAGCAACGGACAAAAAGTATGTACTGTCGTAATTTCTTTTAAATATGATTTTTAATGTTTGCTTAGATTTAATTTTTCTTTTCATATACTTTATTCATGATTTTAATTGATTTTGTCTTTGATAAATTTAATTAGGCTTTACAAATGTTGAAAAACAAATGATCCGGGTTTTACCGTTTCCAAAATGGGTACAATTCCTAATAAATAAAATTTTTATTTTTTAAGTGATTTTTTCAAAACTTATGTTTTTAGCCATTTATTTTTTATTACTTATATTTTTAAACCGGATTGATTTTAAATTAATAGGTTTGTACTATTCATGATTTCTATTTAAAATATTCATGATTTCTTTTTTAAATTGATAGTATTAGATATATAATATGCACATGTAACGAACTGTATGTTTCTGCTCTGACTGAGTTAGATGTCATATGATTTATAAGTTTTATATGAGTTATATGCATATCGCGAGATAGATTTTTAAGTTTGATAAATTTATTCCATTTTGTCGACACAGCAAGTTATCCACCAGGAATAAATAATAAATAATGGAAAGTTCAGCAAATGCTCGACAGATTCCGTAGTATCTGCTTGAATTTATACCAGGAGATCAGGGAAAATTTTCCATAGATGAACAGACGATTCCTTTTTTTAGGACGTGCTTCAGTAAAGCAGTATATAAACAAGTAAGAAAAATCATGCGTTAAGCATAGATTATGAAACACTTTCCAACACTTCCTGAATGCTTTAACAAAACTTCGTTATTTAGGGAAATAAGGTAGTGAACTAAGTAAACATTTTAGAAAACACATAAAACATTTGAAAAACTGATTTCAGCAGTTACCGTCCATAGCAAATATGTATTCCAATTCTTTTGAACAGCCCTGTATTTGATCTCTAGGTTGATATATATACTATATAATGGAGAAATTTAGTTTAGCAAGAAAACACATAATATGTTGAAATTTCTCTTTCAGCAATTTATACTAATAGATTTAAACATACTTGTATACTTTTGTAAAACTCTGCAGTTAACCTAATACCTTTATTACACGCCACTATTTAGCTAAAGTTTAATTCAAAGTAAAACACTCTTAAAACTACCGGAATCACATTTCCAGAAATTATCATTTATAGACGGCCATGTATCCAATTCTTCGCGTGACCCCGTATGTCATTTTATATATGTTTTACAAACATTTCTTAGTAAACCAAATGCGGTTCAACGTAAAAATGCCTAACTCATTTAAAAATCACCTTTAAGCAATTTGCAATCATACCCAGTAACCATTACGAATTCTTTTGAGTAGCCCTGTATATCAATTACAGCATTTATACACACCATATACAATGCATAAATATAGTGAAACATAAAAGCACATAACATAATTAAAAATGCATTTCCAGCAATCATCGCTACTTTACAGTACTTCGGGTACAATATAGTATCTGAAATCTTTTGTGTGTCCCTGTAAATGCTCTGCATTTCGTATTATCCATGAAATAACTTATAGTAAACCTTAGCGACGTATATCTATTTCATCATACATGTAATAGTTTAACATAATTAAAATGCGCCGGAAAAAATTCCCTCCACTTCTATATCATTATGTAAAGGAATTCTTTTGTGCGGCCCTGTAAATGAATAATAACTAATGTTTGGGCCGCATATTGTACAAAAAATACATATTTTAGTCAACTTGATAAATGCATATCAATTTATTATGTTTGAAAGCATGTAACATCATTAAAAATCATTTTAAACGATTTTTTCCCATAGGCCGTAATGTAACGGAAAACTTTTGACTGTCCCTGTAAATGAACTAAACATGCTACAAACTTCATTTGCCATAAGGTTCGTGCTATGGTAGAGGTCACTAACATCCAAAAATTTCAGAACGATCCGAGTATATTTACGGGAGTTAGAGCGCGTACAGACGGCCAGACGGACAGACAAACCGAAGTCAAACACTTTTCAACTTTGTTGGAAAGTTAAAAACAAACCACACTCTGTTGAAACAGTATCACATGGGATAGTTTTAAATTTTGTAGTTTACCGGTGGGAAAGTACAGACCTAGTCCACAAGGATCTGGGCTTAGGACCTGCTATAGTCCTTACTCTGTTTCAGACTTAATTTTATGTACTTCGATCGGTATTTCAACAAAATACCGCTGCTGGAAAAACTAAAAGAAAGAAATTTGAAGGATCAGGCACAATCCAAACGGAGTGAAGGGCATACCATTTGTCAACGGCTCTTAAGAGGGGTGGGAGCATTGAGCACATCTCAGAAAATGAAATTGTAGTGGTCTGTCCAAAAACAAAAATTGTTTCAAACATTTTCATTGTGGCTGATGAAAATTATCTCAATAAACCACAACATTTTTCCTTAAACTTTTATTTTTAAATATTTGCACACACAATCCCAAACTACACAATTGTGTAGATTTAGCTCAAAAACGGCTGCATTAAGCCCGAACCCGCACAAATGTGCGGGTGCGGGCCCTTGGCATAACCTGACACGGTTTTTTTTTTTTTTTTTTTTTCCCCAATCAAATACGGTCCTATCGATAAGGGGAAACCACCCAAACTTTCAATTTCTACCAAAACATCTCCCGGTCTTAAAGGGGTAAAGTAAACAAATTTTATTTCAGAATATAAAGTTACGTGGTTAAAAAACGAAAGTGTGTATGTTATTTGAGGAACAAATTGTACAAATTGAATTCGGAACAAAGTTTTATTAATGAAAATACTTTAAAAAGGTGATACACAAGAGTCTGTTTTTCAGTCAACAATCATTTTATGAACCACGCTTCTTCGTCAGTTTTTTCTAACTTATATTTCATTTCATTATTTCTCTAATACATTTTGTATTTTTTTCTTTAGATGTATTTATATACATTTATACCCGTCATGTGGACTAGCAATACTTTCTTCTATAATGTGGATATCGTAATTTCGCATACACATTTCACATGTCTATAGAAAATAATTATATTCAAATTTTATTTCAGAAAATAAAGTCTAAAGTTTTAAACAACAAAAGTTTTCAGGAACATAATTGTAGAAATTGATATCGGGAGAAAGTTTTATTCATAAAAATACTGTCTATAGATGCTTCACGAAAGTCATTTTTTTCAGTCAACAATCATTTTTAGAACCATGCTTCTTTGTCAGTTTTTTTCTGTCTTCTACGATCACTCTGCGATTTTCCCAGACATGTTTTGATCTCTCTTTCTCTTTAGATGCATTGTATACATTTATACCGGGGGTGTGGACTAGGAATGCATTTTCAACAATGTGGAAATCATAATTTCTCATACACATTTCATATGCCTATAGAAAAGAAATACGAAACACAATTATTTTAATTTACGCAATAAAAATATACAGCATATACACAGACAAACTGCATAACCAAAAAATGCTGATTAACTGAATGCTAAAAAATATATATCAAATAAAAACAAGAAAAAAAAATCATGCGTCAAGCATAGATTATGAAACACTTTCCAACACTTCCTGAATGCTTTAACACAACTTCGTTATTTAGGGAAATAAAGTAAATAAGATAACTAAGTAAGCACTTTAGAAAACGCATAAAACTTTTAAAAAACTGATTTCAGCAGTTACCGTCCATAGCCAAATATGTATTCCAATTCTTTTGAACAGCCCTGTATTTGATCTGTAGGTTGATATATATACTATATAATGGAAAAATTTAGTTTAGCAAGAAAACGCATAACAGGTTGAAATTTCTCTTTCAGCAGTTTATACTAATAGATGGAAACATACTTGATTACTTTTGTATAACCCTTATTACACGCCGCTATTTAGCTAAAATTAATTAAAACTAAAACACTCTTAAAACTACTGAAATCACATTTCCAGAAATTACCCTTTATAGACGGCCATGTATCCGATTCTTTGCGTGACCCTGTATATCATTTTATTTATATTCTACAAACATTTCTTAGTAAGCTAAATGCAGCGTAAAAATGCATAACTCGGTTAAAAACCACGTTTAAGCAATTTGCGCTCATACCCAGTATCCCTTACGAATTGCTTTGTGTAGCCCTGTATATGAATTATAGCATTTATACACACCATATAGCATGCTTAAATACTCGTATAGTAAAACAAAAGCGCATATCATAATTAAAAATCCATTTTCAGCAATCATCGCTAATGTAAAGTCGTACTTCGGATACAATATAGTATCTGAAATCTTTTGTGTTTCCCTGTAAATGCTTATGCACTTCGTATCATACATGAAATAAGGTATAGTAAACCTCAGCGACGTACATGAATTTCATTATATATGAAATAGTTTAACATAATGAAAATACGCCGCAAACAATTCCCTCCACCCCTATATCATTATGTAACGGAATTCTTTCGTGTGGCCCTGTAAATGAATAACAGCTGTTCTTTGCACCGCATATTCAATGCATATTTTAGTGCACTTCATAAATGCATATCAGTTTTATTGTGTTTGAAAGCGTGTAACATCATTAAAAATCATTTGGAACGATTTTTCCCCACCGGCCGTAATGTAACGGAATACTTTTGCCTGTCCCTGTAAATGAACTAAACATGCTACAAACTTAATTTGAAATAGGGAACGTGCTATGGTAAATGTCAATCAAATACAAAAATTTCAGGGCAATCTGAGTATATTTACGGGAGTTAGAGTGTGGCCAGATGGCCAGACAAACCGAAATCATAAACACTTTTCAACTTTGTTGGAAAGTTTTAAAAAAGCCTTTTCCGAATTCTGTGAAATCCCACCCACGACTTCGGAGTATGAAGACAGAGTATAAACACAGATACATGCTAAAAAGTTAACATCTGTAACAAAATCACTATACAAGGACAATAAATGGATGTATTGTATTCAAGGACCAATGAACTCTTCTCCGTACCAGAGACGACATAGGTAATTGAAAAATATAAATAATTCAAAAATTTTGACATGTTTGTAGATTAGTAAATGAAGCACCCTACCTATCTACCAGAGCACTGTTTTTTTTCCAAGATCATTTTTAGCTTCCTTCATTTACATTAAGGTATTTGTGTCCTGTGTTACAGAGCTCAGAAGTTTGATTCGCGTCCTTTATTCTAGCAGTTATCATGAAAAAGCGAAGTTATTAACAATTTCCAAAATATTTTACTAATAAAGCATAGATTAATGGTCTAGCTAATGTTTTGATAAATAAAAACTACAGTTAATGGATTTAAAACATTTTTATGCATTTATATATAATAGGGGATCCAACATCGGCTTTCCGGGTTACAACACATAAGTGAAAACAACTTCTTAATTGAAAGCTAATAGAATTTTTACATTTAATATATATATGTGTGTAATGAATCAGCGCTACTCCCGTTGCTTCGGTGTAGATCGGGCCGACGTAGGATCGCTCCCTCTGAGCTTCTAACATCGTTAGGTAGTCGCCGTGAGTGGTATCCGAGAATTAATGAAAGTTTATGTGAGTCTCTGCTTAAAGAAAGACAGTGTTTTCGGGGACCTGATTTATTAATCCTTTGTACATCCTTTTGAGAAATCAGGCCCCTTTTGGCTTGAGAGCTGTTCAGTTACTTCTTTATGGACATCTGACTCGGGAGCAAAGCGATACTTGGAAAGCAAAGTCGCGTGGACTTAAGGCATTCTTTAGTTGGTCAAAAGCTCTGTCCTGTGACCCGTGCAGCGGTATAAATATGCTGTATTTTGCATTATTCCTGCTAGGGGCCGTTGAAGTCAAAGGAGGCGTCTTTAAACTATAATTGGTCGTTAGCTGAATGATTGACTGCCCGGGATAAAGGCGGTGGCTCGAGTTCGGCCGATTGAATGCAGAAAGACTTACAAATTGCACTTATTCAGCAAAAGTATTCTTATGAGATGTGCCAAAACAATCTTTGAAAGTTATAAGATGCGATGCGGGAAAGTTAATTTAACAGGGGCAGATGCATTCAATCAACTGAGACACAATTACAAAAGCATTTTAAAAGTTTTAATTTTAATTTCTAAATTTAAATTTCTGTTTCTTAAAACGGGAATTTCAAATTTTAAAAAGGGGCAAAAAGGGGATTTTAAATTTTAAAAAGGGGCTTAGCTTTTATCATTTCATATCCCCCCCCCCCCCCCCCCCACTAAAACAAGAGCCACAGGGCTCGCATGCAAGACCTGTGGGTCTTATCTCGTGAATTTAACCCAGGGTGTTTTTTTCCCCCGATTTTTATTTGCTCCAGCTCTCAAGTCAATTGGACCTATTTTTACATTCATATATCAAGTTTACATAAAAATATTGGTTACACTAAAACATTGAAATTCTTTCAATGGTGCTGCAGCAAAACAATATATATCTCGAGACATATCTGGATTATAAAATAAAAAAAAATGTCATAACACAACAGCGTTTTTGATGTTTCCTTTTCTTTCCAGTTTTTGTTTTAAAGTCTTTGGTATATTCGTTGGGAAACATCCTTTTTTTTTTGTATAATTGCAAATTTTCAACCAAAAAATATATAGTATACTAAAATACTCAAGATAAACATACTGAAAACTATACAACATATTCAAATGCAAAAAATATTCACACATACAAAATATTCAAAAATATAAAATGTTCAATAATACACAATATTCAAAAATAAAATATTCAATACTACAAAATGTTCAAAAATATAAATTATTCAATAATATAAAATGTTCAAAAATATAAAATATTCAATAATATAAAATGTACAAAAATATAAAATATGCACTAATATTATCAACACAAATATATTGTCTACCAAAATGCAATTTGGAAAGTTTGCATTTCTAAAAATACTGAATTTTCACACTGAGATAATATAAAAGAAAATACACTATAATACTAATAACAACAAACACATAACATTTCTTCCTAAACCATTCTGTGGTTGTAGGGACTTAATTACTTCTATGATGCAGCCAAGGGTTATCTTTATCAAAAACAAAACTAAGTTGTCTTAAAAGGAAAACTATAGCTAAAAAAAAATACAAATATATACTTGCTATAATTTTCACCATGCCCAGGGTCAGTGTGACATGGGTTTTAATACTCTGAGGTGAATATCATCCCAAAAATGTGCCTCTTGCACGACCGAAAAAGGAAGGTGGGCAATCGACATTCACCTACCGAGGGGAAGCGAAGCAGTTTTGCCAGATTCTCCGTTCAACCTGGGAAGAGAATCTGGGAAAACAGTCCGGCTAAAGATGGGTGGCCACGGAGCGGAGGACCCCTTCATATGTCACAAAATCATCATAATAATATAGTTATGAAAAAAAAAATTCTATCAGTACTTTTAAACTGTCACCATCATTCTACGCCGCTGGGGAGTTGGGTTACACGCCCAGCTGGGTCCTCGTCCAAATGCTACGAGCAAGGGGGACGATAGGAAAGCAAAAATAAAAAATCGAAAGATGAAAGAGATAGATGGGGTTTATTTATGGTTGAGTTTAAGATTTTGAGGAGGTTGGTACTATCTTAACTTTGATGAATGGACAATTTCGGAATTTCTCTTAAAATGTGAACTGGGTTTATCAATTTCAAAGGATACGTCAGAAAATTGTTTTAAAATGGTGTAGGGGCCAGAATATGGCTAAGTCAGTTTGCGGGTATTAGGGTAATGAAATTCTTCATACATCACAATGTCACCAACTTTAAACTTTACAGGAAGGAAACGAGCATCATAACGGACTTTATTCTTTTTATGGTAAGCAATTGTTCTCTCTTTAGCCAATTTTCTAGAGGGGCAGATGCATTCAATCAACTGAGACAATTACAAAAGCATTTTAAAAGTTTTAATTTTAATTTCTAAATTTAAATTTCTGTTTCTTAAAACGGGGATTTCAAATTTTAAAAAGGGACAAAAAGGGGATTTTAAATTTTAAAAAAGGGGCTTAGCTTTTATCATTTCATATATATATATATATCACATTGCCCCCTAACACCACCAAAAAGCATTTTTATATGAAAATATCAATTATGTATTCAAATGAAGTTTCGAAACTTATTAAAAGCGATACTTTCGTATTAGCTGCATCTCAGAAGTTAATAGCCGCAGAAATCGCCAAAGATTTCGCTACTTACAGCTTCCCTTTTCATTCTGGCAATTTCAGTGGTTTAATCGCGTAGTTATATTACATGGCTGTTAATTTTGTATTTTATTTATGTTATTTATCGATGAAATTATAATTTCGCTATGGAATATTAACCGGAAACAAATTCTGAACTATTTTTATTTTTTTAAGTGTAAATGGGTTTATCTTTCGTAATCGCGCTGCATGCGATACTTAAATTGAATGAAAATTAGTTTAAAATCATAAAAAATCCGTAAATTATGATAAAGATTTCAAACAAATTCAATTTGAAAATAACATGTTTTTTCCTTATTCGACTGCATAAAAATTGAAATTATGCTATGTCCAAAAGTTTTGCCATCGTCAGTATGATGTCATTGTCATTCACGGACATGTTTTGGCTTTAAAATAGAGATTTTTTCATGGGGGACAGGAATAGGTGCGGAGAATAGCTGATTGAACTTTATTTCTATGATTCATTGTAACAAATACGTTACGGCTGAACAAAGCAGTATGCTGAACCTTACACGTTCTATTTAAAATCTGCTAACACTGTGAATTTTTTTCCTTTTTAATATTGTTAGTAACTCCATAGTGCTTTAGGTTTATTATATGAAATTTATTTCAAAGAACATTTCCTTCACAGATACTTAATGTATGCAATTTATGTCACTAATATTAAATATAGCTCAAACTATGTTACAGTTTATAACTGTTTATTTAATACAGCAGATGATTGCAAAAGGTTGAAAATACGAAAACTTGTTTTCATCACCATGATAAATTAATCCTAAGTATTATAGAAAGAAAATCTCACCATCTGCATCTTGTTTTGCTTCCCTTCCCAGGACAGCCTGACATCAAATTCAGGATCTTTAATGGTTCCTATAAAGAACGGTTCCCATTCTTGCAGTTTAAACTTCCGACTTCTCTTTACCGTTGTCCAGACACGTAATGGTTCCAAGGCATCTTCGACTTCTGATGAGCTTCCGACCTAGATCATATAACATTCAAATAAGCATAAAGAACTGGTGTTTATAATATGACAATTTCAGAATCCTTATAAAGTAATCAATTTTCTATTAATTTCAGATTTAAAGTTTAATTGGCAATATTCTATAGTTTTATTATTAATTCCTCTGTTGAAATTCTAATGGGAAATATCTACACTGTAACAACAATAACAACAAAAAACCAAAACATTTCCCCCACTAATATGGATGTCATGTCATAATGATAGTAACAACCTGCACTATGGTTTTTCGCGTTTATCGCACATACATTCGCTTTTATTATTGTTCAATTTAAATTTTTGCACCATCGAGTAGAACAAAAAAAATTACTTTCACATGTAAAATTTGTGCGAAAACTAACTTATTTTTATAAATATCTTTTTAGAAAGTTTCTAAAAATATATATTAAAATGTAAAATATCTATTGTAGTTTAATTAAAAGCGATTGGTTGCAGAACGAATACAGTTCCAAAAAAACCACGAAATCTTTCAAAATGTTATTCAAGCAGAAGAAAATTATCTAAAAGCATGAAAAACCAGTTTATTACAAAAATTAAATTTGAAAAAACAGCATTGCGAATTTTTTTTAAAGATATTGATTCTTTCAAAAAAGTGAAAAAATATATTTATATTCTAGAGACATGCAAAACAACGATGGAAAGTTCAAAATATTTAAATTTTAGACCCCGAAATTTAGTTTAATTGATATTTTCGTGCAATGAGAGTTTCCAGTCTATCTATTTAAGAAATTAACTTTTTCGTCAATATAAATGTGAATTGAAAGGCTTGAGGTATAATCAATATTCAAAGAAAGATATAGACATTAAGATTTAGAAGTAAAGTTATTACTTACAAGGAGAGTTGGATAAACAGTACACTCCTATTATTTTTCATATTTTGATGGTTAGAAGGTCCTACATATCTATATTATTAAGGACAAACGTGTCCGTGCGTAATGCTTACGTCATTTTGCGAATGGCAGCACTTAACGATGAAATTTCGGTTTTGCAATTTTTGCTACTGAATTTTTTTATATTTCTAAACATCGCACATTTTTAATTTTTACACCGTCATATAAGAAAAAAAATCAATCTAATTTCAAATGCAATTCGTTCGAAAACTGTATTGACTGATTTACTATGGCTTTTTAAATAATTTTCAAGCATGGATTATTTTAATCTATGTCCATCGCGTGCAGGCTGCATTGCGAAATAACCCATTTGCACTTAAAATAATATAAATAATTTAGCATTTGTCTATGGGTAGTTTTTCATAAGGAAATTAAAACTTAATCTATTATGTTAAAAAGTGACTGTCCGTTTGTATGTCACAGCTACTCCTCCTGCAATATCGATCGTTGGGAGATTAAATTAACGTCAGTTATTCGCATGGATTCGAGGATGACAAAATGGTCTTAGGATTTCAAAATTTTAACTAATTTTCGAGATAATTTTTTCATAATTTTTAACGATATTTCTGTAATGATGGCAATTAAATGACTCCATTTTTGTGAATAAAAACGAGAAAAGGGAAAAACGGTACATTAGATTTATTTGTTTGACATCATTTCCAAATTAAAATTAACTTTTATTTGAATAGACATTGAAAATAATGTGATAGAATTGTATTGTTCAAGAAATAGAAACTTATTTTCACATATTTAAGCTTCAGGAATCAGTTTATTTTAGAAAGCAAAATATCTTTGTTGGACTAGAACATTGATATAAACTCCATTGACGTAAAAGAAAAAAATAATCCATCGAAACTGGTTTCGAAACTGAAAGTACTTTAAAAAAAATCTACAACCAAAATCGAAAAAAATCCCTGCCGGCCCGGCCTACAGGCAGAGGTAGATTTCGAAGTTAAGTATACTAATTTTAACAACAAAAACTAAATCATGATTAGAGATAAGCCCACTTTAACAGCTTTTGACGAGTTTTTATTTCATTTTTATATAATAGCTGGTATTGTCAGAATCATGTTAAGGCGGTATTCAAAAAAATACTTTTCCATCCTCAACAAGTCGAAATTTTCTGGCACATTTTCAGATTCATTTTTAATAGAAAAAATATTAAACTTGCTGACGTGATTTTTGAAAAGATTTATAAGCGACCTGGTATTTTTATTTTTCGTTCAATTAATTCAAACTTTAGTTATAAACATTTATTTTCTCAGTAGGACAATATTTTTCGTTTCTGACACAATCGCTTCGAAAATTCTCTTCAAAATGCCCATTTTAGATCATTTTTTTAAATATATTCTGCCTCTATCAAAAAATCAATCATTACGGAACATTATATAGCTTCTGAATAAGGGAATCTACCAATTGGATGCGTTTGGGAGCAAAAATGAATTTAAAAATGAGTAAGAAAATAAGCAGTTTGGATTTGAATACACCCTTAATAAGATGATTTTTTTCTTCAACCGCTATGTATTTTTAATTTTTTTTTTTTTGCTCTAAGAATTGGTCCTATCAAAAACTTGTTAATATGAATGTTGTAGACACTATTAAGAAGATATATGATAAATTCATGGGGATTTTATATCTTGTGAATTGACGGAGTTACGGATTTTTTTCTTCTTCAACCCCCCTTTTTGTTTTCTTTTTTAATTTTGTTTGCGGTACGAATTGGCCCTATCAAAGACTTGTGAATATAAAAGTTGTAGATAATATTAAGGAGATGTATAATAAAATTAATTGGATTTGATATCTTGAGAATTGACGAAGTTATGAATTTTTCCCCCCAAAAAACCCTATTTTTTGAGCCCCTTGAGCCCATTTTTAATTTTATCAAAAATCCGATACATAAATTTTTGGCCCTATTTTTAGAAGTAATAGAAACTTTAAACTGATTTGATATGTACAAAAATTAAGAAATTATGGGGTTTTTTCGGTTCTCCCTATTTCCATCCCCTTGGTCTGATTTTGCCCATTGATGAACTTGACCGAGATTTTGTGCCCCTTAATTTTATGTATCAGTTTGGAAAAGATTTGTGCAGAATTTTGGAAGTTATCGTGTCCAGAAGAAAGTGATATATATATAAATGAAGTTTTTTACTGAGGGTGGTTTTGGGATAGGGGAGAATGTAATAGGTAGTATTTCATGCGAAATCTACCTAAAAGTAAAAAAAGAGTCATATTAAAGATTGAGCTGAGCTATCCTATGCAAAAAAAAAAAAAAAAAATCGTTTAATAATATTGAAATTTAAACGAGGAATTCGAAAACAACCTACCCATTGGTTTAATATTACGGAAAGGGGTGTTTTTAAGTGAGTGAAGAATCTGCTTAAGGGGACAGTTTACCTTAACCCTTTATCTAATAACGGTTCTTATAAGTACCATTAAAATAACTTGTTATAAAATTCATTTAATACATCGATTAGTTTTAACACTGTTTAAAATGAGTTATAGATACGTTACTTTATCTTGTTCCAAAAACATTAATGGTTACACAAAACAAAAATATCTTTAAAAGGATGATTTCTTTTGCCCTTAATTCTTTTCAGCTCTCTTGGCGTTGAGGTGTGTGTGTGTGTGGGGGGGGGGGGGAGATTTTTCAATTCGGAAATATTTGAATATTTCTATTGTAAGAACATTATATTTGTACATACCCTAAATCTACAAAATACTAAGAAAAATATTAAAAATAAAAGATTTGCGTGGGGTTATAAACAGTGCAAAAAATCCCCATACATTCAAATTTAATTCTTTTAAATCCTTCAATCCTTCTAAAATCCTAAAATTTAATAAATGATTATGTAAATCTAATGTAGTTTCAACAATTCACGGAAAATGCTTTAGAAGATAAAATCTTCATGAATTCTTAATTCAGTATATAAATCGATTTTTCTTTTTTAATATTAAATGAAAGCCTGTTTAATTGTGAATATTTTGACACCTCATTTTTACCCATACAGTAATTTTATCGCGAGGTATTGTAAATTAATACTCTTAGCGCAATTACCCACACAAATTAAAACTTTAAATGGCTTTTTCTCCATGTTCATATTTTCTTCACTATCATGTTTTGAAAATGCTAAGGCTTTTTTGTATTTGAGATAGAGATTTTAACTTTTTCGTGCATGCTCTTTATTATATATGTGATAAATCTGCTCATGGAATTAGCCTTCAGGTTTTTGTTATTAAAAAATAAATAAAAGGATATGAAGATGTGTTTGATTTAATCGTTTTACACTATATGCATATCCTTCTATATATATAAAAAAGTTTTAATTTGGAAATGGACCAATGAATATTCCCGGCAGATCGGCATCCAATTTGAATGCTTAAGCATGGCCTTTCTTCGTTAATATTAAGAAAACTGTTGCATACAAAAACATGAAAATAGGTAGTATTATAGAGAAATGTTTGATAAATACGCTGATGCAGACAGTTCTCAAATCGAAGAATTATTTAAAGAGATATTTAATGCCAAAGTTGGACAAAATCGTTCCATTAAAAAAGTTTTATAGGAGCAAAAACTGTACATAGGAATTTAATCATTTTTAGATCATTTTATGCGACATAATTTCCCGGTGTGCAAACTGCATTTAGTTTTTTAATTTGACTCATTTTTTGAGGTTTTATTTCTATTTTAAATTCAAATTTTCAGCATTTCGAGAGATATTTTTTACATATTTTAGAAAATTGTATTAATTTAAACTGTTGCCAACTGTATAAATAGCGCAAACAATAATGCTTGCTTCAAATTAAAAATTTATTTTACACGTGACTATTATACACAGAAAATATAAAAAGCAGGAACTCATTGAAAATTACGTCATAAAAACTATATTTACCCGTGCATTTTAAAAGAGAAAGAATATTGCAAAATAATAAATTCCTTAACATGCGTTAGAAGTCTTAAATAGGAGAATTTACGTCACATTACACTTATTACGTAAAATGAACAAAAAATAATATTGCAAAACAGTTTAAATTTAAAAATTGCGCGAGACATTTATTTGATATTTTAAGATGATCATAATATTTCATTTCTAACAAAAGTATTTTTACGTGAATATTAAAAAGAGAAAGAAAAGTTTGCTGAAAATTACGTCAGATTATAATTGTCAGATTCAAATTATAATTCAATCTTCCGAAATCTTTTTAAAGCCGATCAAATAGCGTGCTGTTAGAGTCTGCTGTGTCTGAACGGGGGTTGACGAGCGTAGCTCGTAGGGGGCAGAGCCCCCTAGTCAGTAAACAATATATATTAGAAGTAATATTAAATGCATCTAAAAATCCATGCGCAGTCTTATGTAATACACATCTGAAAATCTTTGAAAAAAATGGGAAAAAATATCAATTTAGATAGGGATTATATGAAAATCAAATTTTTATAATCCTTTTTACAATTTTAATTAAATATACAGTCAATTTTTTTTTCAAAAGTTGAACATTGAAATGCAGTGAGTTCACCATTTGAACCATATTTTTTAAAGTAAACAAAATTGTTGTAAAGGTAAACTATCCCCTTAAATTGTAAATATAATTTATTATTCTAAACATTCTATTTAATAAAATTAATATAATAATTACCTTATAAATTTAAAATAAAGTTAGATTTCATTTCCCCCAAAATGTTCGAATGATCTCATGCAATTCGAAAGCAACAAATTGCGGTTTCAATGCAACTAGTTTATACAGGGTCTCCGGTCTCAACGGTGTCCAATGGCTAATTCCTAAACCGTGAGTCATAGACATATAGTTCCAATTAGAAAAATGCTTTAAATCAGGTAAAGAAATATTTAAAAAGCGATTTGGGTCAATAAAAACATTTCTTAAAAAATTACGAAATTTAAATTTTTATACGGTCCCCAGGTCCTATAAGTTATATTTAGTAAAATTTTCCTATTACACTGACAATTACAACAAAAAAAGTCCCATTCATTTAACACTAAAATTGTGTGAGTTATGAAACTTTAAAAATGCATGACTTATGCCACTTTTCTGCTCTGAAAACAAATGTGTTCGGCTTGGCCTTGAGGGGTCACATTCTAAGTGCTTAAAGTATTGGAAGATCTCATTTCATGTGTATCTGTGCTTTGAAAAAAATCGTACAAGTATTACGATTAAGTTAACATTTATTAAGTTTCAGATTGGCTGATAACATATGATTTATCTTGTCAGGATTTGAGACTTTCTTTTAGATTTCTTTTAATAAAATTATGTTATTTTTGTAAGTTTTTATGTTACTTTAAAGATCTTATGTATGTTTTTCCCGTTCAAAATTTGTATTCGAACTTTAACCCACTTTCAAATATCCGATCGAGATTACATTTTACATACTGACGCAAATCCGATAACAATCTAATATTATGATTTTCGGTGGTTACCATTTATTTATACTTATTTTACAGGATAACACAAAAAATTTCGGATAGATTACCGCCAAGAAGTTTAAGAAAAAGTTTTAGATTAGATAATACAAGACGGAGATTGTTGGGTTTTTTAACTTTTATGCATTTCTTAGCACTGAATCCGAAAATTGCCTTAATTTTTAACCATCATGTCAGGATATTTCGCAAATCATAAATTGTCGAATTTAAAGAATGAAAAAAATCGGATACTCTAAAGTAGAGGAGATGGTTGTATTTTTTAACTTTTGATAATTGATTTTTACGTACTTTTTAGCACTAAATCTGAAAATGACTCATTTTTAACCATCACGTTAGAATTTTTTTGCAAATGTGTAAGTTAAAATATAGCGAAAATCTCATACTATAATACATATGTAAAACTTTATTTTATTTTATTCAATAATTTATTCGATATTTTTGCTTATCTTGGGATTCTTACAGCTGGGTGGTGTGATGGTATGAGGTAGGAGATTAAATTTTAACTTTGAACTATTTAACTTTGAAATTTACAATTTGCGAAAAATCCTGATGTGATGGCTAAAAATGAAGGTCAATTCCGGATTCAGCGGTACAGAATACATAAGAATCAATAACCAAAAGCTAAAAAACATGAAATAACCCAACTTTTGCAGGCTAGTGTAATCTAATAATATTTTAAAATACGTATCACTTTGTAAAGAATTGAGCCTGTTAATTTAGCATCATATTATTTAAAAAAATTCTGTTTTTTCCTTTCTTCTTAAATGTTTATTACAAATTGTATATTTTGCATTAATATGTCAGAATGACTAAAGATTTCAAATTTATATTGCAATGTTAATTTTACTCTCAACCATTTTTAAACATATCTGACGAAATTATATTTCGACTAAATTTGTGAATGACCCCCAATTTGCAGCAAAAAATATGCTCCATCTTTAAACAGCTATTACTCGGTCAATTTTAATCGTAGAACAACGGGACTTTTTTTGTATTATTTGTCAGTGTAAAAGGAAAATTTTACTAAATATAGCTTATAGGACCGGGGGACCGTATAAAAATTTAAATTTCGTAATTTTTTAAGAAATGTTTTTATTGACCCAAATCGCTTTTAAAATATTTCTTTACCTGATTTTAAACATTTTTGCAATTGGAACTATATGTCTATGACTAACGGTTTAGGAATTAGCCATTGGACACCGTTGAGACCGGACACCCTGTATAAAGTCCCGCATAAAAGTTTGCCTGATATGCATAAACAAAAAATGTTTCAGATGATTGAAGTTTTCCGTATTTTATGGCTTTTATACGAAAGCTTTCCCCCCCCCCACCCCCCTCACTGAAATCAGTTCTTGCAATTAGAACTATAACTTTAAAGCTAACGGTTTAAAAGTTAGCTGTTCTAGAAGAGTGGAACCTCTGCGCAGCGTAAAATAGCGTACAGATGGCATTAATGTTGTTGGTCAGCGAGATCTCAAACTACCGTCGCTAATGTTAAACCTACGGGTAGGTCATTTTCTAATTTTTTTTTTTAATTGCGGCTCAATAAAATTGCCTCAAAAATCTCAAAATTTAGCCTACAAGTGCATATTGCTATATTTATCAAAAAATAATATGAGCCAAACTGTATCTCATAGTTCTTCTGATATTTTAATTTCAAAGCACTTCCATTGCTAAAACGTCCAAATAAATAATAGGAACCGGAATTTATTTGTAAACAAGAAAAATTCTATATATTTTACATACATGTTAAATAGATAAACGTTTATAAAAAGTCTGGTGCCATTGTGGCGCTTGGGAATTAAAATTAAGGGGTTTCATAAACATACCACCGACCTTGAAAGGGTTAAAAAAGAAAAATTATAATTAGAAGTCATACTTGTCAATAAATAATATTTATTTTACTCTATGTCAATTGACAAAATAAAGATAAAGCATTAACATTTAGAAGAGTTAATGTTTATTTGAATTAGTACACAATTTTATATATTATATAACTTCTCCCTGTAAAATAATAATTAAAAATGTATCATCTTTACTTACGGTAATTAAAAGTCTTATGACTTTTTTAATGTGTATTTTATTGCATTAGATTTTTTTATTTTACTGTTTAGTACGTATATAAATGGATTGGGGTCATTCCCTCACAATTTAAATCATTCCTTCATATTAAAATTATGAGGGAATGATTGTGAGGGAATGACGAAATACTTCTGAAAACCATGTTATGCAAAAGTGATTAGTCTTAGGTATATTTTCAATTACTAAATATCTTTTGGAACACATTTCTAATAATATAACATAAAAAGACATTTCATTAAATTTATAATAGATGGGGGAATAACGCGTAATAAAAATACTTACATTGATCTAGTACTTCAAAGCCGTACTAACTATTCAAGAACGTTTTTGAGCAAACAAAATTGATACTTCACTTTACTCTTGCACAAACTGTCCTAAACATATATAAAGCATGCTATTTTTTCTATTAAGAAAATAATGGCAAATTTATAGTTATGTGAGGGAATGATGAAAAATGCTAGGGACATCATTAAAAAGTTCCCCAGTTCATTCATTATATAAAATATAAATATAATTAAATGGCTAAATATGTATTTAAGTGTGTTTAATGGATTGAGAAAAAAATAATTATAAATATACGTGCAGGAATGGCAGAGAAAGAATTTTCTTTCCTTACATATGTGAATGGGGACATAGTGAGGGAATGATATTTGCATTAAAAAATACATTAAATTTATCAAATTTCAATAAGCAAATAATTATAGTTTATATGCATAACTTATTAATATTGATAGTTTAAATCACTTTCTTTTTGTAATTTTAAAAATATGTCTTCAAGATCCCTGGGACATAAAATTGCCACTTTTCAGAGAATGACTCGGGTGTAGAATGGATATTTACTTTTTTTTTCTGTATACTCTTCTTAAAAGACTTAAAAAAAAAATTAAGTATACAAATTAGAAATATTTTAACATCTAAGAAGAGTACACAGAACAGAAAAATCTTAAAATATTAATTTTCTGATGAGATATTTTAAAAATTGTAATCCACGCCCATAGATTTAACATTAGCGAGGAGAGTTTGAGACCCGATTGACCAACATACACTAAAAAAAAAAAAAAATCCCTGCCGGCCCAGCCTACAGGCGGAGGTAGATTTCGAAGTTAAGTATACTAATTTCACAAACAAAAACCAAATCATGATTAGAGATAAACCCACTTTAATAATTTTATCTGGCCGCTTTTGACGAGTTTTTATTTCATTTTTATATAACAACTGGTTTTATCAGAATCATGTTAGAGCGGTATTCAAAAGAATACTTTTCCATGCTCAACAACTCGAAATTTTCTGGCATAACTCCAGATTCATTTTTAATAGGAAAAACATGGAACATGTTGACGTGATTTTTGAAGAGATTTATAAGCGACCTGTGTTTTTAATTTTCATTCAATTAATTAAAACTTTATATATAAACAATTATTTTCTCAGTAAGACAATATTTTTCGTTTCTAATACAATCGTTTCGGGAAATTCCGTTCAAAATGCCCACTTTGACATCATTTTTTGAAATATATTCTGCCTCTGTCAAAAAATCGATCGTTACAGTACATTATATAGTTTCTGAATAAGCGAATCTACCAATTGGATGCGTTTGAGAGCAAAAATGAATTTAAAAATGAGTCAGAAAATAAGCAGTTTGGATTTGAATACTCCCTTAATACGATGATTTTTCCAACACAATCCGCTTCGGGAAATTCGGTTCAAAAGGCCCACTTTGACAGCATGTTTTAAAATATATTCTGCCTCTATCAAAAAATTGACCATTATGGTACATTATATAGTTTCTGAGTAAGAAAAGGTACCAATTGGAAGCCTTGAGAGTAAAAATGAATTGTAAAATGAGTCAGAAAATAAGCTGTTTGGATTTGAATACACCCTTACTTAGATTATTTTTTTCTTCAACCGCTATGTATTTTTAATTTGCTTTTGCTGTAAGAATTGGTCCTATCCAAAACTTGTCTATATAGATGTTGTAGACAATATTAAGAAGATATATGATAAATTCATGGGGATTTTATATCTTTTGAATTTACGGAGTTATGGATTTTTTTTCTTCTTCAAACGCCCTTTTTGTTTTCGTTTTTAATTTTTTTTTTTTGCAGTACGAATTGGTCCTATCAAGAACTTGTGAATATAAGAGTTGTAGATAATGTTAAGGAGATTCATGATAAAATTAATTGGATTTGATGTCTTGAGAATTGACGAAGTTATGAATTTTTCCCCCAAAAAACCCCATTTTTGCGCCCCTTGAGCCCATTTTGAACTTTATCAAAAATCTGTGATACATAAATTTTTGGCCCTATTTTTAGAAGTAATAGAAACTTTAAACTGATTTGATATGTACAAAAATTAAGAAGTTATGGGGGGTTTTCTGTTTTCACAAAACCCCTCTCTATTTCCACCCCCTTGGTCCGATTTTGCGCATTAACGAACTTGACCGAGATTTTATGCCGATTGATTTTATGTATCAGTTTGGAAGAGATTGGTGCAGAATTACGAAAGTTATCGTGTCCAGAAGAAAGGGATATATATATATATAGATAGATAGATATATAAAGTTTTTTACTGAGGGTGGTTTTGGGCTCTAGGGGTCATGATCGGTGTAGATCTGCAAAAATTTTTCAGAAATTCCAACGTAGGAACGGCGCCAATAGGTAGTATTTCATACGAAATCTACCTAAAACGGATAAAAAGATGGGAATACTACTAGCAATCGAGACGCCAGTACTATTTCCGTATTTTAACGGAACTTTTTCCAAGTAAATTACAGAGATATTTCGTTTTTTTTTTTTTGGCATTTACGAGGGAAAACTTCCGTTAAAGTACGAAAATAGTACTGGCGTCTCCACTGCCAGTAGTATTTCCGTATTTTTTTTTTTTTTACAGTGTATTTAACTAAAAACAGAGTAAATTAACAAATACCAATTTGGTGTGAAAAAAAAATAATTCTACGGTGTACTAATAAAAGCACTAAAATAAAGAAAAAGTCAGCTATAACATTTTTACGCATATCCCGCACAAATTACACTCGCTATTTTCTACCGTAAGGACCTTCAAACTACCAAAGTACTATAACAAGTAAAAATTAAAAAAAAAAATAAAAAAACCCGACTGCGTAAAAAGTGAACTAATTAATTATTTCTCATTAATGTGAAACTATTCTTTATATTACTTACCCTTTTTTTATTTACTTGTATTGATGACTTAAGTTGTGTTTAATTGTTAGTTCCTATCTATAAACACTGTTTTGATGAGGTCCATAGATGTCTATGATGGTTAGAGTTGCAGTAAAGCTGGAGATCCTACCTACACAACTTCCAGGTTATATAATATTTAAATGAAGCTTCTGACTGTAAAATAGTCAATGAAACATCGTCTTCATTGTGAAAGACCTATCCAATGATATGCCACTCAACAGAATGCGTAAAAAATTTTTTCGTCTCTACCGCCATTTTGTATTTTACGGCCGCCATTTTGAATTTATAAAAACAAAATATAGCCTATAACCATCGGACGGTTAAGACGAATCGACAGAGACCTTATTCATTAAAATCCGTCCAGCCGTTAGGATGTTTTGAGGGTATAAAGAAATCCGCATATTTAGATACAGGTGAAACACATAACCCTTCTTGGCAGTCGGGTAAAAGAAAATGAGAGTATTTCTCTGCTCCTTGTTAGTCCATTCTTTTTTATTATGAGTACTACAATGTTTTAATATTGAAGCTTAGTATATAATTTGTTAAGCATGACATGAGACATCTTGTGCTGCGTCCGAAAAATGGCCAGGCGTATTCTGACCGGTTTTTCCTTTTGTGAAAGAAATACTGATACTGTATATATATATATATATTTTTTTTTGAATTAATAAGACATTCGTTAAAATCACCATTTTTATTTCTTAAATAGAGCTTAGAAATTATGATTTTATAAACCATCTTTTCTTTTCCTTCTAAACTTCTTTTAATTTTTTTCTTTTTTACCGAGATTTACTTCGAATGTAATCGTCTAAATGATCATTTATATTATGTTTTAATTAACATTCCAGTGCTTACGACCATATAATGTGAAAAAAACTATACTTAACAGTTTTGTATAAATATGTTTGCAAGGTATTTAACAGAATTTAAATTTTAAGATAATGTTGATTAACGGCATTTTCTGTAGGAACAGGATCGGACCTGATTTCATTGATTTTTGTTTGGATAGGGCTACGAAACTCGCAAAAAACAAAATGAGCGGCCCCTACACCTGAAAATTTTGGTCGATGCAGACCTTCAATTCAGAGTTCAAATATGGTGTAAAAACAGATTTAAACTGCTATTCGGTCTATTCAGTTGCATCCTAGAAAAAAGCCACTGTTTAACATTAAAGCAAAAGATGACCAATACAGCACTTCATGCAGTGTTCTATATTTAGGTAGTAAAACATCACTATTTTTTTTTCTGAATATATAAAAAATATAGTATAAGTGTTTCTCGATCGTAAAAGCTCTGGAAATGAAAACAACAAACATTTTACAACCTGAATTAAGATTTTTACGACGCATTTTTATTTCCTGTTGGCACCAATTTGGCATCAGTTCTCCGAGGTTTCCGACTTTGCGTGCATTCTGTGGGCGAGTTATTTCATAGATTTTTTTTTCTTTTTGTGCCTGTTTATGCAGATTGCAACGAATTATGATCCAATAGTCATCATAAAATTCGCGCAAGTCTGAAAATGATACCTTGCGTAAAATTCCTTTCCATTCCATTTTTTTTACACTCTTATTACATTTAACCTGGTTGTGTATGTAAAGATGGAATTTTGTAATTTATTTTAAAAATTCACTTCTTAACATGTTAGAATTATAAAAATACGTTCACAGGTGTGTTTCCGATTAGCGGAAAATGTTCTAAAATCCCGATTACTTTGAGGCTATGCTGAATCGATAACAAAAATTCTTTCAGAATAATACCGGTAATATTCTTTATTTAAAGTACATTTTACCTATTTGCAACTGCCCTCAACAAAACGGGCGTAAGAGCTGAAAACGTTCAATTTAAACTTTTTTGAATATGTTAAAGTCAGAAACTTGAAATTTAACACTGTTAAGAAGTTGCTAAGAATGGATCTAAAAACACAATGAAGATAAATGTGTGAAATTAACCAAAAATTAAAAACTTTCTAAATTATGATTTTTCTGGAATTGTTCGGTTAGAAACGTGAAATTCAACATTTAGTTACTTTTAAGAGCTACATGTTTGCTCAGAACAATTTCTAACAATGGCACCAACTTATATGGGCCCATGGGGCGCGAGCCCACCCAATAATTTGATCTCTCCGCCCCAATCAATTTTAATTGATTTAATTCGTAATTTATTTTTTTAATTTGGTTTGGAAATTTGGCTTTATTAATGTTCTCAAAATAATTTTGTTTGAAAAATGGTAAGGACATCAATTAGATTTACAGGAGCATTGAAAACCTCTTCAGCAGATGTATAGTTAAATTTCTCACAAAAGCAAATTTCCTGCCTATTTTGTCATTTGTTTTGATGTCTTGAATTTACAAAGCACTTAGGTGACAATAATGTATGCTTTTCTTGACATTTAGTTTTTGCACTTTCAATAGATAGCAATTCCAATGCTATTTAAAATTAACGTATTAAGTAAGAACTTATAAGAATATTATTAAATAAATTTATAAAATTATAATAAATTTATAATAATTTAAAAATTTGCTTAGAAAAAAAAAATTCGAATGACTAGGTTGAGCAAAAAATTCTGGGAAATTTGTGAAAGTTGCGTTGCTCTACACAAATTAACAACAAAAGCAACAAGGACAATTCTTTATAGTAGAGACCATCATAGTCCACGATTTTCTGCCACTGTTCTGCCAAATTCCGGATTTGCTGGCTAAGTTTGTCTCCGTTATCAGCACCTTCATCCTCATTAATCTCATCGACGGCTTTCAGAATCGTTAGGCCTTTTCTCTAATAATGCCGGGTCAACACACGCAAATCGTACTGTTCAATAGGCATTTTGGAGCCAAAGTTCCTGAACTCCTATAAATATACCACTAGTACTCCTATATATGATACAAATTCTGGTAAATTCCAGATAAAAAATTTCCCAGAACTTTTTGTTCACCCTAATATTATCTTTAGTCATTCGCTCCTCCCCTTTCTCTCTCTCCACACACACACATTAAAGGGGAAAAAATGTATGTTATTTTACGCAAAAAATTTTGAGCCCACCAAATATTTTTCAAAAGTTGGTGCTACTGGTTTCTAAAATTTAGAAACTTTAAAAGGGGAAATGAGCGAAAAATTTACTAAAATCAAGATTATTTTGTAACTACTGAACTGACATCAAATCTTCTCTAACGATAACAATGATGACAATATCTGTTTAAAAACAGTTTATACAGAGATCAAATATAGCCTGAGCTCAAGCGGATTGAAGAATGGAAAATGTTCTAAAATTTCGATTTCTGTGAATTTGTTGAAGCTGACTTGAATTTGATATATGGGGGTTACTTTTAAGACGTAAACGCTAAGAACGTTTGTTAAAATAATAAATATTTAAAGAGGTTGAAATAATTGGAAAACTGTTTATAATCATAATTACTCAAACTATCCGCGCTAGAAATTTTAAATTTGATATGCATTTTACTATACGGACATGATGTTTCCAAAGTTTCGAAGTTTTAAAAAAATTCGAATTTCATATGGGTGAATTGGGAGAAAAAGATTCTACAGTTATATTTTTCACGGTGATTTCTTCGTAACTGTCAGTCTAGAAATTTTAAATTTGATATAGAGATAACTTCTATAGACATATATGCGCACAAAGAATATTTCTTTAAAAATTAAATTCATTGAAAAGTGATGAAAAATTGTTTATCATGCCAATTGTTAGACAATTTTTTTTGAGCAATTATAAAACGCAAACAATTCATAAAAATTATAATAATAAGGAAACTTTATTGAACAATTGGGTATGGAAGTATTTCATATTGCAAAAATACAAATATACTAAACCAATGTTTTACTACTCGTTATTTAACTGAATTTTGATTTTTTAAGGCGAGTCAAGGTATACTAATATTGTTTGTTTGTAGGAAATAGACATAAACTAATGAGCAAAGTTCAAAGGTTCTTTAATACTCTAGCTGATAAACAGAGATCCCAAGTAGACTGCATCGTGACATTTTTGGAAGAGGGTGGCTGTAACTGGTATGAAATAAAAGGTTTTATCATTAGTTCAAGTCTCAGGTTCTTCCAGTGCAATACAAAAATGAAGTTATCAAAAAATGACTAAACTATCCGCAGCAATATAATTTCCCGCTTATATTAGTAGGCACACTAATATCACTTGGTACATTTCAAAAATCACGCGTGCAAAGCTGTGGGATTTTCTAGTTTATAAAAAACCAAATTGAATAAAAAAATCTAATATTTAATTAATCATAAATTTTTGTTATTACATTTGATGGAGAATGCTTTATACATGTTTAATATTTTGTAATATTTTAGTACTCATAGAAATATTAGATTAATTTTTTATTTTATTGCAGTGGCAGTCTTAAGAAATTCATTTGAAGAAAAAGCTTTTTAAGTGTATGTAGAAAAAGCAAAATGGTAACATCCGAGTAAATAAAATTTTTTAAAGTGTTTATTCATTCAACCATAATTGCATTATTCGTGATAGTCTGAGCGTGATAAACAAATTTTACTTATTATAGCAAAAAGAAAAATTTTATCTACAAAATGACTGTCAAAGTTCATTTTTTCGCATGCAATGCAAATTGTATGTCTGTTTTCAGACAAGTGTGCTGTAGGTTCGCCATCATGCATTAGGGAATATTAATACATTAGCTTATTATATCGCGTGTGCCGAGAGATAAGGAACAAGTGCGATAAAATTGCGAAAGGGTTATAATTGCGGGCATTAAAAAGTTAAGAAAAACCCTTCAAAAATTATATCAACCTTTGCATGCCTGCTTATTTCAGTGTTAAAGCGAGTAGTCTGATTGCACATCTATTAAATTAGTATTTTATTCATCTATTTGTAAAGTTTTAATTTCGTTTGGTAATTTAGTTATGACATACATACAGAAACAAATACTAAATATTTATGTTGTTTTAAGTGCAAACAGGTTAACCGTCTGTAATTGGGTTGCACGCAGATTTAAAAATATCTATGTTTGAAAATCTATGTTATAAAGAATAATCGTGTCTGTGTGTGATGCTGGCGTCATTTTGAGATTGGCAGCACCTGACGAATAAATTTTGGTTTCGTAATTTTCAATACTGCAATTAGTTAAACTTATATACATGCTGTAAACATGTTAGTAAATATGTGGAAGCAAAAAGTTTTTAATAATTTTATGGCTCGCATGCAATTAGAAAAAAATAATATGTTTAAACAACTCTGATTATAGAAAAGGTTTTCTAATATTAGAAAAGTATTCTCTTATATTTAAATTATAAGAACTAATGAGATAAAATGAAAAATTTCTTTTTAGATCATAATTAGTGCTTTTTTTCCCGATCACAGACAGTTCGAATTAATGAGCGCCAACTATACAATGAATTGCACTTTTGTAAAAATTTATTATTTTTCCCCTTCACTGTATAAATTCTGCTTCCTTCGAGTTTGATGTGGTTCTATAAAATAACGCTATAAACATTAAGTGAACTTAGATTACTCTAAAATATTGCATGGGTTGAAATAATTAGTATATTTGGAGATGCAAAGTAAATCCGCACCTATACACTTTGCATCACTTTTAGAATATTAAATTGAAAAAATAACTTTTCTTGATTTTTTAAAAAGATAATAGAGCTATTCTCACAATGTCTTTAGAAACTTAACTCCTGTTAGCGGTCTCGCAGACCGCTGCTATATTCAGTTTTCAAAGTTTAAATAGTAATTTTCAGTTTAACTATTGGTGTTAATGAAATTGCGATTCGTTTGGGAAACTTAGTAGTATCGCTAGAGACTTCTGAATACGGGAATTTTAATAGGCCTTTACATAAAGTTTAGTACAGAAACAGTATCTTATCTCTCCCTTTTATTCATTCTACGATCAAGCGGTCTCTGAGACCGCTCACAGTATTTATGCAACAATTTTTGTCACAACAGTTAAGGGTTAACCCCTTTATAAATCTTTGAAATAACAGTTTTCCACCAAGATTATCCTCGAAAAGTTAGCGAATTTTATTGGCTCTTTTGTGCATTCTTCCATTTCGCTTGAAACTGGTATAATCTACATTTTTCGTTTGCTATTGAAGCATGAAAGACGCCCTTTTTTCTGTTTCTGGAGGAGATTATTAATTTCTGCCTACAAATAACTACAATTGATGTATATGTATATTTAGTACATTCTATCGGTACGAAAATATTAGAAAAGTATTGCTTTTGTTCTTACAGTAATAGAATGCCTGATGAAAAAAGGTTATTTAGAAACGAATTGCGTTTGATTCTTTTGTATGACGTATTTCAAAAATGTTTTCTTAGTATTATGAGACAGAACTTTAGAAATTCCTTTTCTTTACTTTGTAAAAGTATTATAAACAAATATCACTTCAATTTAAAGTTATGTACCACTTGGGCGTTAAAAGATTAAATTGACTCTTAACTGCTGTGACGAAAATTGTCGCATAACTACTGCGAGCGGTCTGTCAGACCGCTTAATCTAAAGATGAATAAAACGCTACATTAACTCTTAAAATACAATTTCTATACTAAACTTTATGTACACGGCTTTTATAATTAAAATTCAGCTATTCAAAAGTCTAGTGATAGTAATAGGGCGCCAAACTAGACAAAATTGAATCAGTATATATAGTTAAACCGAAAATTAGAAGTTAAACTGTGAAAATTAAAAAACGCAGCGGTCTGCGAGACCACTAACAGCAGTTAAGAGTTAAAGCAGGCTCCAAATAGCCCAGAATCACGGTATGCATAAAATTCTTAAAATATGTTTTAAAGTAAAATTTAGTGTTTTTTTTTTCAAGAGAAGCGTAAAAAAGAGCAATATAACGTTTAGCTACTGTAGTTTTTTTTTTTTTTTTTTACAAATTATTTATAAAATATGAATGGAACAGATTGATAGTAGTTAATGGATTATGAATGAGTTTATATAGTACCACAGTAGAAATATATAGTACTTAATTTCCGAAGATGCCTGCGAAAATTCAGATAATTTTAGTATAAATATTATTAACAGAATATTCAGGAAAAATAACATTAAATACTACAGTAATAATACTATAATAATTCTATATATATTTTTATATAAAAATCCTATTGTACACACGAAAAGTTTGCCAATACGTATGAATAAAGTAACGACCAAAAACCTCACTCGTTTTAAAATTTAGGTATCGTTCTGTTTGAATAAACATTGGTTAAAAATTAAATAAAATATTTTATAATTTATTGAGAATTGAATCGATGATTCAAAGAGATCCCTTGAATATTTTCGAAGCGATTTTTATATTAAGGCAGCATAATAGAGGAGATCTTCAATCATCTTTAGTATACACTAACGTTACGCGGACAAAGAATATATATAAATGAATATATATAAATAATATATCGATCTAAAGTTCTTTTCCCCCATTCACTTGGGTCTTCCGAGTGTAGAAACTGTTAATAAACAAATTTGAATGAATGAATGCCTGCATATAAATGTTTTACTTACATGTACGTACCCATTTCCTTTATGATAAAGGGGTAATATGGGCTCTAAACATTATGTTTTTCAGCTTCAAATAGAGAAATATTGAAAAAAAAAATGAAGAGCGAAAACTTTTCACTGTTTACTAATTATACTACAAATAAGGATTATGCATCTCTTAATATACAGGGTGTCCGGTCTCAACGGTGTCCAATTGCTAATTCCTAAACCGTTAGTCAGACATGTAGTTCCAATTACAAAAATGTTTTAAATCAGGTAAAGAGATATTTTAAAAGCGATTTGGGTCAAGAAAAACATTTCTTAAAAAAATACGAAATTTAAATTTTTATACGGTCCCCCGGTCCTATAAGTTATACTTAGTAAAATTTCCCTATTACACTGACAAGACAAAAAAAGTCACATTCATTTAACACTAAAATTGTGCGAGTTATGAAACTTTAAAAATGCATGACTTATGCCACTTTTCTGCTCTGAAAACAAATGAGTTTGGCTTGGCTTTGAAGGGTCACATACCAAGTGCTTAAAGTATTCGAAGATCTTATTTCATGTGTATCTGCGCTTTGAAAAAAATCGTACAAGTATTACGATTAAGTTAACATTTATTAAGTTTCAGATTGGCTAAAATAACATATGTTTTATTTTGTCAGGATTTGAGACTTTCTTTTATGATTTCTTTTAACAAAAATTATGTTATTTTTATAAGTTTTTATGTTACTTCAATGATCTTATGTATGTTTTTCCAGTTCAAAATTTGTACTCTAACTTTAACTCACTTTCAAATATCCGATTGAGATTACATTTTACATACTGGCGCAAATCCGATAACAATCTAATATTATTATGATTTTAGGTGGTTACCATTTATACTTATTTTACAGGATAACACAATAAATGTCTGATAGATTACCGCCAAGAAGTTTAAGAAAAAGTTTTAGATTAGATAATACAAGACTGCGATTGTTGGGTTTTTTAATTTATGTATTTTTTAGCACTGAATCCGAAAATTACTTTAATTTTTAACCATCATGTCAGTATATTTCGCAAATCATAAATTGTCAAATTTAAATAACAAAAATCGGATACTATAAAGTAGAGGAGTTGGTTGTGTTTTTTAACTTTTGATAATTGATTTTTACGTACTATTTAGCACTGAATCTGAAAATGACCTTCATTTTTAACCATCACGTTAGAATTTTTTTCCAAATCGTAAATGTGCAAGTTAAAATATAGCGAAAATCTCATACAATAAAACATATGTAAAACATTATTTTATTTTATTCAATAATTTATTCGATATTTTTGCTTATCCTGGGATACTTACAGCTAAACAGCTGAGTGGTCCGATTAGATGGGGGAGGAGATTCCATTTTAACTGTTAACTTTTTAACTTTGGAATTTGCGAAAAATCCTGATGCGAAGGTCAATTTCGGATTCAGCGGTACAGAATACATAAGAATCAATTATCAAAAGCTAAAAAATATGACATAACCCAACTTTTGCAGGCTAATTCAATCTAATAATATTTTTAAATACATATCATTTTGTAAAGAATTGAGGCTGTTAATTTAGCATCATTTTATTTTTAAAAAATTCTGTTTTTTCTTTATTCTTAAATGTTTATTACAAATTGTATATTTTGCATTAATATGTCCAAATGATTAAAGATTTCAAATTTATATTGCAATGCTAATTTTACTCTCAACCATTTTTTTAATATATCTGACGAAATTATATTTCGACTAAATTTGTGAACGACCCCCCCCCCCCCCCTTTGCAGCAAAAAATATGCTCCAACTTTAAACAGCTATTACTTGGTCAATTTTAATCGTAGAATAACGGGGCTTTTTTTGTATTACTTGTCAGTGTAAAAATTTTACTAAATATAACTTATAGGACCGGGGGACCGTATAAAAATTTTAATTTCGTAATTTTTTAAGAAATGTTTTTATTGACCCAAATCCCTTTTAAAATATTTATTTACCTGATTTAAAACATTTTTGTAATTGGAACTATATGTCTATGACTAACGGTTTAGGAATTAGCCATTGGACACCGTCGAGACCGGACACCCTGTATAGAGTAGCAAAAAGAAATAATTTACTGTTTATTTAAATAAGCCGATAACCACAATTTTAGTCCGACGAGTGGTAAAATTTGACATTTTTAAACTCTTAGATGTATGTCGAAGTATAATAATAGTATCTAGATTACATGAATTATGAAAAATCCGAAACAGGTATGCAAATATTCACTTGAAACATTTAAAATACGCAAAAATATGTACTAATAAATTTTCTCGTACCTCTAATTTTCACTGAAAGTCAGATATTTCCACTATAAATAAATGCACCAGAAAGAGGGATCAGTAATTAATAATGACTGGAAATATTGTTCATAATCGAGAATAATTTTTTTTACTATATGTAGGCAAATTACACAAAATAAAATTTTGCCAATGATGAAATATGTTCTTCCGACATCAACATCCACCGTTGAAATAGTGCAATGTTTTTAAGTATTATACTATAATTATTCAACTTTTTCCGGTACTTTTGGGAGATTAATGAAGGCAATTAATGGTAGCCAAGTAATGAAGGTATTTATGCGTTTTTTATGCATTATATAAACGTTTATGAATATATATTTTACTTACATATATTTATATGTATTTGTAGAGAATATGCCAAAATATGCAATTGCATATAATCCAGATTTTAGCAATAGCATTCCGCAGAGACTTGTTTCGTCAGATATAACAAAGAGCAGTTTCAGCAAACGTAAAAATGATTCTCTTTCACTAATCTGGTGTAACTGCTCTTTTCTATTTCTGACGAAATGAGACACTAATTTATTGCCCCTGAAACTATAATTAAGGTTTTAAATTTCAGAAGGAAAAAAAGAGCTTCTACATTTTTTAATTTCAGCATATTTACTAATATTAAATAAGGATATTCTCATGGAGAAAAACCTCTTATTTTGCACGATTAATTCAACAAAACTTACTCCATGCTCCATCCATTGTGTCAGGTTTGGTATCTTGTGACAGATGTTGCAACGATACTGATGGAAGGATATAGCTACCTTCCTTTTATACATGTCCCTCAATTCAGATTTCAGTAGCGGTGCCCTGTATTTTGAATAAACCTCGAAGACTGGAAGCACCCAGACATGGTTACCAGAGTTAATTGGTTGAGTTCGAAGCATTCTTTCGAATTTAGACGGAATATTGAGGCTTGGGTATAGCTCGATGTCGATGCTGAACACGAATGGTGTGCTGGAAAACTGTCTCGCTAGATTGCGCCCAACATTAATAGGATAGGTGCCCTGAGATCTGAAAGGAAAATATTGCACCATCAGTATTCTAAAGTACAATTGAGCCTACTTAATGCGATATTGGTTAAAAGAATACATCCTTTAATGTTATATATTCTAATGTTCGAAACTACTCTAATTGCATCCATCTTGAACAACTCTGGTTAATAATCATAAACCCGTGTATAAGAAGAATTTTAATTTTCATACAATGCAATTAATTGATATATATATAACGCTATTTCAAGAAGTTTTGAGAGTGTTCTTTCAAAGTTACCCATTTAATATTTTACTTAAAAAGTACATTATACTATAACACTTCAAAGTTGACATCGAAAAAGCAGCAAAATATTCTTCAGAGTCAACGCTCGACAAATCATTCCATACACTGAAAGATCAGACAACACAAAGTTATGTTGAACTCTGGCTCCGAAAGGAACTTTAAATGAAGTGAACACTAAAATGTGGGAGAAAAATGAAAAATTGTACTATCTTCTTTGTTAATCGCTGTCAACAGAATGGCCCCCATATGTTGGGCCTTGGCACCAATGTTTGAATGTGTGCATTTAAAGAAAACTTTTCTGAAGTAGTAATACCTCGGCCAACGAAAAACGCTTTAGCTTTTATTTATTTTTTATTTTATTTTATTTTTATTTTTTTTTTTTTGGGGGGGGTGGGGGGGTCTCGGTTAATTAAGGTTGTTATATATCTGTTTTTTGTTTTTGTCTCGACTAACTATCCAGAATATTTCTACAGGTGTCAAAATGATACTTTTAAAATATTGCGATTTATGGTTATTTAGTTTTTATTTTTTATATTAAAACAACTCCAAATCATTTTTAATACACCTAGTCGTTGAGCCAAAAGTCAATATTAGGACTTTTGGTTTCATCTCTGAGGACTTGATATATACCCTTTTGGATTCACAATGGTCCAAGGTGTTCATTTTATGATGATTCTATGAAATTTCTGGTAGCTTATAGGCGCCATATATAACACATAGATACGTATGATTATTTTTGCCATTATCACACAATTAAAGAGATTTTAATGAAAAAATGGAAAGAACAAATATTGTTGAACATAAAATGTTACAAATTATTTGTTTATTAAGATTTTATTTTAATATTATATTTAACTTTGTTTATTAACATTTTCAATTGGATGAACAGTTCAAGAGATATTTGCGATGAAAGAAAACTGAAATCTTGTTTTAAAATTTAATGCATATTGTTTTCATGTGGATAAGGCACATCAATTCAAGAAATAATACTGGTGAAAATATTGTACTCAGTCTCTTAAGAATTTATAAATAACAGAAATCTTAGTCTTCTTCATTGTTATTATCATTGGTTGACATTCCTGTGTCCAAATCACTTCCATCGTCATAGTTGGAACAGTCCTGCATTCTGCATATGCTTGTACATCGGAGGTTCTTAAAAAGACACACACATAATGGCATGACACATGTTTTTGAACGAGAACATGACATAAGTTCCAAAACAGCTACAGGAGTAGGAGGACTGCCATTTCACTAGACCTCTAGATATCCTCTTTCCTCACTATTTGTTTCAGAAATCCAACCATATTTATCTGTGGATGGAAGATCAGGATCAGCCTGTAAGCACTTCTTACAAACAAGACCCTGCTAATTAACTTTCATTACCTCTAGGTAGAGTGTAATACTAAATGGCGGAAGGCGATGCTACTCCACAGACCATTTTTTTGCAGAAAAAATAGTATATCGCAATTATTTGTACTCGCAGAGTATACTATATCGCAGAGTATTTGTACTTTCCATAACAGAGCTGGCAAACATACGACTCAAGCTGTTTCTTTGTTTCCTCTGATACATGAGCTTCAGCACCAAGGGCATTAAAGCATCTCGAAATTCAGTGCTCTGAATCATCATTTTCCCTTGCCTGCAAAAGCACTTACCGTATCGCACCTTGACAGTGAATGCATTCCAGGCAATGCATTGCATATCTCTTTACCTGGAAACCAATGCATCTCACTCAAGTTGTAGTGCTTTACCCTGTCATTAGATCCATATTTTACAAATTTTAATCCTTTGTAGTTTTAGAAATAGTTTTCTAAAGAAAACAGTGTGATAACTGCCACATCAGTATCTATAGAGATATTTCTATGTCCAGACGCTAAAGCAAGGGGTGCGTGAAATAAAAGTCGCGTATCCACCTCTTCTTGGAAGCACGTTAATTTAGTGGCTTCAACTAGTTATTTCGTGCATTTATAGCATTTTTCTCCGCAGGTAACGTACATCACTCGTGTATTCAGCTGTTTCAGATACTGCTCATTTTGCCATTTTTGAGCAATGAAATGTATAAGTTATTTCTTATTCTCCTCATCAGATAGTAACAGGTTCCATTTTCGTACTGGGTGTCAAGGAGTTATATTACTTTTTATAGTACATCATCCAACATCTCTTAATTTTCGTTTATCCCTTTTTATTGACACCTGTCTGTACGGATCAAATGCAACATCTATTTTTTGAGCGGATGTAGATTCTTGTATTATTTTAGAAAACAGATTTTTTGCTAGTTGTCCATATGTTTGTAGCTCCTGCGGTAGCTTTTGAAAAACAACATTCCGTCAATGATGTTAATACTACCATCATTTGAAATTCTTTCAGCAGTCGCAGTCTTTTCTCATAACATACGTCAGCTTGATCTTGCAGTTTATCGCATTGCGTCATCAGGTGTTGCTAAGGACCATAGAAGAGGTCCTGTTTTGTAGGAAAAGACAGTTATCATATCCAAATTTCTTCGCTCAGCAATGTTCGTCATCTGAGCAAACAGATTTCTTTCTGGCTTCACAACAAACTCTGGTTTATTAAACTTTACACTCTGTTTCTTCTTCAAGTCGGAAAATGTTTCTAGCTTCTTTTACTTGGGAGGTTTGAAAAACCCTTCTGGCTTTAAGTCTTCAGACAGATATTCTCCCTTAAACGTTTGGTAAGCTTCTTCACCCACCTCATGATCTTTGCCCATGTCTTCGACAACTTCTAGGTTTGGCATTGCTTCAGTTAATTTTATTACCATGTATAGATTTATCCATTCATTGATAATCAGGTTCTGTAAATCTGAGATATCACGTTCACCTTTCTGCATCCTGCTCAAAGAGAGATCTGGTGGATAGAATAGGTTAGGAATTAATTTTGAATAGCTCGAATTTAAATTAGGGAAAAGAAATATGAATAATCTGACGAAAGAATATGACTTAACAGAATTCAATTCACGATTCGATTTTAAAACAAAAACTGTGATTTTAGTTAGAAGTTAGAATTAAATTTAAATTTTCGTTACTTACCCCATTTTCCCAGAAATTCAGGCAGACACTTACAATAAAGGAGCCGCAGGATATATAACACGACACACATTTATTATAATACAAAAAACTGATATAGCCGCAAGTATATTGTAGATTCTAGTTGAATACACTTATAAATGTTCGAATCCCGTTGAGCTGGTCAAATTAGTAACACCTTCGATTGAATTCTTGACTTGTCATTTAAAAACGACGAATTACATAGTAAATGAATATAGATGAATAACTGGTTTACTCCGCATCGAATAATAAATATTAGACTCAAAGAATAATACACGCCTTAGCATACTTCCTTTTCACCGTTCCAATTCCGAATGTTTGTTTTTAAAGATTGTACCTGTAAAGGCTGACGTCACGTTCTTACGTCAGTTGCTCGGTTGCCAAGGTAACCAGTTTTTTTTCCTCGACAATCGTTCTGATCGTCCATAACCTCCGGGGGGCCGGCATGGACTTCAGGTAAAGCAGCAATCTGCTGAATCGGACGCTTGAATGTACCTTCACCTGTACGGATAGTCACAACTCTGACAACACCATCAGCACCAGGATGGATGTTTTCGACCACGGCTAATTTCCAATGAGTTGGATGAATTGAAGATTCTTTTACCAAGACTAGTTGACCAATCTTGATAATATGATTGCCCTTTTTCCATTTATGCCTTAAGGACAATGTTTGGAGATAATCTTTAGTCCAGCGTTGCCAGAAATTATCTCGAATCTTGATACACTGTTTCCACCTGGAAGAGAGACTAATACATGGATTATTATGAGATGACATGTCAGGTAAAGCAAGTAATGGATCACCAATAAGGAAATGTCCTGAAGTTAAAACGGATAAGTCATTAGGGTCGGTTGATAAAGGAATAAGTGGACGAGAATTTATACATGCTTCAATAAGGCATAGGGTTGTGGATAGTTCCTCAAAAGTCATAAGAGTACCTTGGCATGCTTTGGTTAGATGACGTTTGGCTAGCTTTATGGAAGACTCCCATAATCCTCCAAAGTTTGGACCATAAGGAGGTATGAAATGCCAAATAATTTGGCGTTGTGCGCAAAAGTCTTGGACTTTTGATTCTTTGAGAATTAGGAACAGTTTTTTAAGATATGAGGCTGCACCAACGAATGTTTTACCGTTATCAGAATAAATGTCTGTTGGATGTCCTCGGCGTGATATGAAACGCTGTAAAGTGCATATAAAGGCTTCGGTGGTAAGTTCTGAAACTAATTCAATGTGTACTGCTTTGGTGCACATGCATATAAAAAGACAGATATAGGATTTAAAAATAGTTGACTTTCGTTTGTGTTGGCATTTTGTATTGATTGGTCCTGCAAAATCAATCCCTGTGCGCTGGAACGCTCTACAAGGATTAATTCGTGAAGAGGGCAAGTCACCCATGATTTGAGTAAGCGGTTGGGCAGATATTCGAATGCAACGGATACACTTTCTTAATTCTTTCTTAACTGTTGATCTGCCATCTGGAATCCAAAATTTTTGACGAATTAAGGAAAGAACTTGATCAGGACCCGCATGCAGACTATAGAGATGGAAGTACCTGATAATAGCTTCTGTTAAGGGATGGGTTTTAGGGATGAGCATTGGATGTTTGGAATCGAATGACATGGTGGTGTGTTTGCTGAGGCGTCCACCAACTCTCAAAATATTATCTGCGTCGAGAAAGATGTTTAAAGAAAGCAATTTACTGGATGTTGGTAGTGGTTTGTGTTGTTTAAGTAGATTAATTTCATCAGAAAAGGCTGACTGTTGTAAGCACTTGACGACAGTTTTACAAGCGTTGTTAAGTTCAACTGCATTTAATGGCCCTTTCCTTTTTAAATGGAATTTTGTGTTGTAGGCGAATCTTTGAATCCAAGCAACTACTCGGATTACTTTTGTATATGAAGAAAATCTGGTAAGAATGTCTATATCGTTGTCTAGTTGATTTATTAAACAAGAACTTTCGGTGGGTAAAGACTCAACTGCTAAGTTTGAAGTTGGAGATAGATCATCAACGAAAGGATTAGAAGACTTGTAGAGCCAAGTAGGCCCAGACCACCAACAGTCGCAATCTTTTAACTGATAGGGATATAGACCCCGTGTTGCACAATCGGCTGGATTATGTTTACCAGGAATATGATGCCAATGTTCAATTGAGGTCAAATCTCTGATTTTATTGGCACGGTGAAGCACGAATTGATTGCCTTTGGTTGGAGGTTTCACAATCCAGCTTAATGTAATGGTCGAATCGGTCCACAAGAATGTTTTGTGGATAGCGTTAGGTAATGCATCTTGCACAACTTGAATAAGGTTTGCTAGCAAAAGAGCTGAAGATAACTCTAACCTTGGCAATGTTATTGCACTGGTGGGCGCTATTCTTGTTTTAGCAGCAACTAGCATTACCGTGACAGGATTAAAGGTTTTTATATAGACAACCGCAGCGTATGCACGTCTAGAGGCATCACAGAACCCATGGAGTTCGAAAGGTGATGATGTGCTGAAATTCATAAATCGGGGAATGTGCATAGAATTAAAAGCATTTATTTCAGAATAGAATCTATTCCACGTTTCTAGAATATCTGAGGGAAGAGGATCATCCCACTTCAAGTCTGCCTTCCACACTTCTTTCAATAACATTTTCAAAATAACAGTGGAAGGTGACAAAAGACCCAAAGGATCAAAAATGCCAGCGATTACGGATAATAATTGACTTTTAGTCTTTACTGTAGGTTTTTCTACAACTTGTACACGCAGGGAATCTGTTTCCTGGTTCCACTCTAACCCTAGAAAACTTTGAGATGAATTCGGATTGAAAGAATGGGTTAAGTTATTTGCCTTTAAAGAATGTGGCAAACTATCATCTTTTGGTATACTGGCAGCGACAGGAAAATTAATTTTTTCCTCATCACAAACTTGTTTATTTTGCCGAATTGAATTGTGATACAGTTCTTTAGCTGCTTCCGATTTAATAAACTCCTTAGCTTGAGGAACAGACTCCGAGTTGAAAAAACCAGTCATGTCTACTGAATGGCAGACCACGGTCGTGGCCGGTTTAGACGAATAGGGTACTGGACCACTTAGAATATATCCTAGTTGAGTTGGGATTGCAACGGGTTCACCAGATTGTCCAAAAATGGGTGACCCTAATAACAGATGTGCAAAAACATCTGCTCCTAGCAGAATGTCGATTGACTTGGAGATATAAAACTCAGGATCCGCCAGCTGTAAGTTTGCCATGTGCGGCCATGAATGCCTTTCAAGCCTGAAGTTAGGGAGTGGGGTAGTAACCTGATTAACTACAAGGGCTTTTAAGGAATTGTAATTATTTTCAAAATATGGCGAGTAATTAAATTCAGTGAAATTTAGGCAGGTTTCAGCCGAAATGCCATTTATACCTACAAGCCTATGGTTCGTTCTGCCAACAGGCAACTTCAACCTTTCTACACAATTTTTTGAGATTAAAGAATTTTGAGAAGCATTGTCAATAAGTGCTCTGCACTGAAAAACATTACCTGTGCTAGATTTTACATTAATAAGAGCGGTAGATAATAGAACATTATAATTCTGCAAAGATGAATGACACTGCGCACTATTAGAAACAGAAATTTCTGGTGCATTATCATTAACAAACTCTCTATTAGTTTGACTAGTCGTATACACATGTAATAATGTATGATGCATTTGGGAACAATTTTTGCATTTAGCATTAATTCTACACTGCCCTACTTGATGGTTTTGTCTAAGACAATTTTCACATAATTTGTTTAAATGAACGATTTTCCACCTCTCCTTCACTGGTTTTGAATTAAATAACGGACATTTGAATAACGCATGGCTTTCATTACATAATAGGCAGTTATTACCATTCCTAACAAACGCGCTGTTCATTACGTTGGTTTTGACTCGACTAGCATCTAGAGGCTTTTTTGCGAAATTGAATTTAGACTCTACTTTAGTGCATTTTGACTCCTCTACACTTCTAGCTTCCCGCTCAATAAATTTTCGAAATAAATCCATATCCGGTATTTTATCATTGTCTAACAACAATTCCCATCTTTGTTTGAGAGGCTGATCTAATTTATTGAACATAAAATTTATTAACATTAAATCACTCAAAGCATTAGATTCTAATCCCAAAATTTTCAAATTCCGAATTGCTTCATTACTTGTATCTAGCAATTCTAACAAGGATTCTGAATTACTAGCTTTAATAATCTTTATCGAAAATATTTTATTTATTTGACTTAAAGCCAACTGTCTTTTATTTTCATATCTTTGATTTAACAAATCCCAACACTGAACTAAATTTTCTGCTTTTAAAGAAAATCCTCGAATTAATTTTGCGGCATTTCCGCGAACAGATGAATGTAAATATTGTAATTTCTCAATATCAGATAACTTTTCATTCCCCAAAATCGTAGACTGAAATAATTCTTTAAACGAAATCCATTGTTCCGAATCGCCGTAAAAATGGGGAAGATCGAATTTGGGCAATTTAACTTGCGAATAATTCTGTTTATTTTGAGTTTCTACACGAATTTCCGTCGGAGAATCAACTGTGGTTTTCTCTTCTAAATCGACTAACAAATCACAAATAATTCCCTGATACTTCAAAAAAATATCCAAATTCTCATTATTTTCTTTCGGCGAAAGTTTATCAAATGCTTGCGCAAGAGTATTTTCATAAGAAGATATTTTCGATTTCAAAACTTTAATTTTTGCATGCTCATCTGAATTCGCATTTTGAACTTTATCCTTAATTACATCTATTTCCTTACAAATTCGCTCAAAATACAGCTCCTGTTTAGTTTGTTTAGTCATTTTTAATAATTACAAATAAACCATATAAGAAATGAATAACATAAAAATACGAAAATTACACAATCTCATACAAAATGCACCATAATATACAAAATATAAAAAAAAACAAGAATTGAATAAATAAACACAACCGTTTTTACTTTTTTTTTTTTTTTTTTTTTTTTTTTACGTTACATCTAGCACAGATAAATTAATTGACAGCTACGACTTGAGAACAGATTCCATCGTAGCTCAGGCTCGGTACGGACCAAAATTTATGGATAGAATAGGTTAGGAATTAATTTTGAATAGCTCGAATTTAAATTAGGGAAAAGAAATATGAATAATCTGACGAAAGAATAGGACTTAACAGAATTCAATTCACGATTCGATTTTAAAACAAAAACTGTGATTTTAGTTAGAAGTTAGAATTAAATTTAAATTTTCGTTACTTACCCCATTTTCCCAGAAATTCAGGCAGACACTTACAATAAAGGAGCCGCAGGATATATAACACGACACACATTTATTATAATACAAAAAACTGATATAGCCGCAAGTATATTGTAGATTCTAGTTGAATACACTTATAAATGTTCGAATCCCGTTGAGCTGGTCAAATTAGTAACACCTTCGATTGAATTCTTGACTTGTCATTTAAAAACGACGAATTACATAGTAAATGAATATAGATGAATAACTGGTTTACTCCGCATCGAATAATAAATATTAGACTCAAAGAATAATACACGCCTTAGCATACTTCCTTTTCACCGTTCCAATTCCGAATGTTTGTTTTTAAAGATTGTACCTGTAAAGGCTGACGTCACGTTCTTACGTCAGTTGCTCGGTTGCCAAGGTAACCAGTTTTTTTTCCTCGACAATCGTTCTGATCGTCCATGGATGTAGAATAGATTTTTCTCAAGAACTGATTTTGGTTCTTTCACGAATCGTGGTAAGAAATGCTGCCCTCATATCAGAAATATCTCTCAACTGTGGCAGGTCTTAGACTGAACTTCGTTGTACCTTTTGATTTCTACGTATCTTTATTGTCTCTGCAATCGCCTTATTAATTTAATAGCATGCAAAACCACGACAAGCTTTCCGATCACACCGTTTATCGGCGGCCATTTTCCAATATGGCATCCATTAGCTACCCTGTTTTTGAAAATATCATGGATAAATGCCATTCTGATGTTGTGGTGAATCCAAAAATGTATGGTTTAAAAATTTCGCTCTCCTGAAACCACACGAGCCCCAGGCTCAACAACGGCGGGTATTTTCCACATTTTCCAATATGTCGCCCATTAGCTAACCTGGTTTTGAAAGTATCATGGATAAATGTCATGTTGATGGTAAACCATAGATTTTTAGATTCACTACAACAAGTCCGTTGACATGAAACCACACGAATCCCTGTCTCAACGACGGCGGCCATTTTCCAATATAGCGTCCATAAGCTACCCTGGTTTTGAAAGTATCATGGATAAATGTCATGCTGATGTTGTGGTAAATTCAAAAATATATGGTTTACCAAGTCCGTTGACATGAAACCACACGAGCCCCTGGCTCAATCACTAACTGAAGACTTATTTTTCATGCTTATTAGATTTAAACATTACAAGAAAAATAAACATAAATCAAAACTTTAAAAAGGTGTTATATGACACTGGTATAAACCGGTACTGGCGGCTACCATATGTTTTATTGGATTCGCGAGGTAGTTAACATGATGCAGCAGCGATTCTTTTTAACAATTTGTATCACCGCGTAACGTAACTGCAACATACCCAAACGTCAATGTTACTTATGCAGTGGGCTGTAAAAGACGATTTTATTTATTGCTGCTGTCTTCCAACACATCAGTTAATATAAATTGGTTCTCAATTTGGTTTCTCAATTAGTTAATATAAATAGGAATTCTCAAAATATGGCAGTATTGAATTAATTTTTCATGCCAAAGTTTTATTTATTTGAACAATTATATTTGAACAATATTTATTGCTAAAATAAACTCCGTAAATTTTGAAACATTAAAAAGCCTGGAGACTTACAAAAATAATTTTTTTAACAATGCAAGTATGTAAAATTAAAAATTTTGTATTAGAAAATGGACAATATTTATCAGAATTGTGTAATTTTCTGTTTATTGCAGATGGGAAAAAAAGTATCTTTGTTGTCAATATTTTTATGTTCTAAATTTTTATTATTTTTAACATACTTAAAATGATGTATTCTAATATCTGAGTAAATATTTTTCAAGTCTGAGTTGAGTCACAAAGTGTTAATACGACGGGAAACCGCGTTTATTTTAACGAAGATTTCGGCTAACAAATGTAATTTTGTAGCGAATTACCATTATTACTTTCTTCTATCTTCAATAGAAGAAAGTAATGTAATCGAAATTTTTTTTCGACTTCCGGTTTTCGACGGATTTACTCGTTTTAGGGCTCAGAGATTAAAAAAAAAACCAATGTGTATAGAAAATGTCTGTCTGCCCGTATGCCTGTCGCCATTGTACCACCAAAAAGTGTGTGAAGTTATGCACAGAATTGAACCCAATTTTTTTTTTAAACCATGGCAAGCTTATGGCTATGGCAAGCAGGTCCTCCCCTAATTTGGAAAAAAAAAACTGAAAAAACTAAATTTGGGATAAAAACTAACTTTGGAAAAAAATAAATTTTAAGTTATTTTTCCGTCCGTTATCCGGCAGCAGGTGATAAATCACCAAATAATCTTTATGGTTGTAATTTGTTTACGAGTTACAAAAACAACGGAGTTGATTACACGCCAAATCACTCTTGCCAAAATTTGCCAATTTGCTACAAAACTGTAACAGAGAAATATGTTAAACTCTAAAAAGTAAAAAATATAAAATAATGATTTTTATAAAAAATAAACTCTTATCATTTAGGATTTAGGGGAAAATAGGGTAATGACGCTCAGAAGGATAATCCCACTCACCCAATATCTCTTAACAGAATAGAATTGAAAGCGTGCGATCGGTACCGGCACCTAACGAACTTCATCGTAAGCTCCCAGTAAGGAAGTAGTGACTGTCGGAAGGAAAGTATTTTTTTGTCCTCACGTTATTAGTTTGCAGTATGTCTACAAAATATATACATTTAGGTGTACTTTCATTCTTTTATTTATTTTTGTAGCGCGCTGTTACGCCAATTATAATGCATTAAAACTCAACATGACGATAACGGGTAAAGGCGCTCGCGTGGGATTCCGGAAGAAGTTTTGCCAGTGGGCATCTTTTTAAAATTCAAATTTGTTGATTGACACCACTTTTTTGAAATGGTAAAATTTCCCTGTTTTCGCCTTAATTAATATGTCATTAAACAAGGAGAATTTTACGATTTCAAAAAAGTGGTGAAAATCAAAAAACCTAAATTTAAAAAAAGTAGCCCACTATATGTGTAACATAATATGTGTAAAGTGGTCGCAAAAAGTCTGCAGTGGGGTAAAAAGCCCACACAACTACATATGTGACTTTTGTCTTACTTAAATGTTGTATTCAAATTCTGAGCGCAATTACCCTAACATGTCGGGCATTATCGCTCAATCGATGGTTATTTAACCTTTAACTGATGTCACAGAAATTGTCACATAACTAGTGTGAAGCGGTCTGTGAGACCGCTCCATCGACAGATGAATGAAAGACGCGATTACCTCATAGGATGGTGTTTTTGTACTAACTTTTTGCACAGGGTTGTTATAATTAAAATTCACCTATTCAAAAGTCTCTGGGTGATAGTACTAAAATTTCAAACGGAATAAAATTTCGGTAGTGTTTGTAGTTAAACTGAAAATTGCAAGTTAAACTATAAAAAATTAAAAAAAGCCGTGGTCTGAAACACCGGTAACATCAGTTAAAGGTTAAATAAAACGATAAAAAAAATTCTTAAATTTTTATGCAAATTAGTTGATTGCAAACTGTTCCTTATGCTTTGCAGTTATAATTCGTTAATAAAATATTGATTTTTTTGTCTAAATTTGACTAGTTATTCATGCTTTCCCTTAAGTGAACGCCATTCCCCTACTTTCCCCTAATAATTTAATATTAATTAAAATATGGTTACACGTTGAGAAAATCATTTAGAAATTGCAAATGTAGTTGAAATGTTTCAGTTTCTTTCCCGTTGCGATATCCTAAAAGAAAAACAAATAATTTTCTAATAAGTACATTCTAATTTGCGCTTTTTATCAAGCGTAAATCGAATTTAATGTTCCATAAATGTCAACTTAAACTATTGTAAAGACATTTTTTTAAACTATTAGGTCGTTCGGGAAGTCGTTTCAGTTTAGGAAATTCTGCCTGTTAATTATTAGATGTGGCATTAATGTCTAATAATTAAATAGAATTTTCCGGTACGAATTATTTTCCCAAACGGAAACGACTTTCCGAACGACCTAATACATGAATTGCAATCATGAAATCAGACAAATCAGAGGCGATTTTTTAAGACACATTGAATCCTTATGAAAGAATGTTTTTTTTTAAACTATTTTTATTTTTACTTTAAAATAAAAATGTATGGTACCTCCGTTTCTTGGGCCCTTTCACTGAAGTGATGGAATTGCAATCCCTGGTCAGCTGAAACTCGTCGACTGTTGGCACTTTAGTCTCCTTAGGAAAGAAAAAATGCCACTTGACCCAATAGCGGATGCACGAGTCGCATTTACGTAACAAATGCACCAAAGTTTGCGCCTCCTCATAGTCATCCTGAGGACTATAGACAGCAACTGAGATTGGATTGGACCATCTTTGACACAAGACAACCACATGTTTGAGAAATTCGACGGTACCCTGGGTACAAAGAGTTACTGGGCGAGTATCAGAGGCATTTCTGCAGTGAGAGAAGGAAAAAAAAATGAAGCAGCTTTAAAATAAAACATTTTTAACGAATTAAATGCTAACTGACAATACTCACATATTGATCATTCTATTGTTAATAAGTTCACCGATATACATCCAATATAAGAAATTGAAGAAAAATATTTAGTAGAATAATTAATTGTTCTAATAAAAAAAAATAGGATGCGACGTAAAGATACTAGACTGGCTGCATATACTAAAATATATTCCTACATTTTTACTACGTTTAAAAAATCATATGCAGGGTTGTCCCATAAGCACATTCAAATTAAAAAAAATTCATAAAAAAAATTATATCAGTGCAGTTGTCACCATAAAACAGTCAAAGTATCGGATTTTTTGTGCCACTCTTTTTTACTGCAAAAAATCCTATCATTTGCCAAGTCTTATTGTGACAACCACAATCCGACACAGCAATGTTTTTGAAATGCTGCACTTGTTGGATTCTTTGAATTATTGTTTTTCTTTTACAACGAAAAATATTCACTTTTCGACTAGTCTCATAATGCAAACCACATTCTAATACCACAATGTTAAATTTTTATGAAAATTTTAAATCTTAATTTTGTATATCTGAACGTTTTTTTCTAATGCCACAAAATTTTCAGATTTTGACAAGTCAGTGCTAGATCGGGAGAAGGCTGCACAGACAATTGACTTGGAAGCGGAAATTCCAGGATTAGACAGAACTCGATTAGTATATTAAAATGCAACTGGTGTGATATCTTGGTGGAAACCACCTGCAGAACCAATTTTAGTGGTTGACTCGTAGGTTTATCATTGTGTTTTCCTGCACTCAAAGATATGAAAACATGGAGGTCTGGGAGCGGAAAAACACAATGATAAACCTACGAATCAACCGCTAAAATCAGGTTTCCAAGTGTTTCCACCAAGATAAGACTTGGAAGACCAATTGCATTTTACTATGCCAATCGAGTTAACTAATTCTGGATTTTAGCTTCCAACTCGATGAGGGGGTGGTCTGTGCTGCCGCCCCCCAGCCTATGTGTAAAGCGCACTCTAATTGGACAATTTCTTAAAATGTTATTTTTTGAAATCTGATCTTGCTTTTCGACATCTTTGAACATTTTTAGGGTTCCGTACTTAAAGAGTAAAAAGGGAACCACTATAAGATCACCCCTGTGTCTGTCTGTCCGTCCCTCTGTCAAATCCATTTTACTCGTAAACTGTGTCACGTGGAAAGTTTAAATTGGCCTGAAGTAATAAAGGCTATTGACCCACATATTTACAGATTATTAATCATTCACAAATATATTTAGGAAAAATGTAGAGGGGTTATATAAGTTACTTGAAAAAACATTTTCTTGGGGTATCGTGTGAAAGCTTTCGTAATGCGGCACTCAAAAATACATTGCTTTTAATTTTAGGTATTATATTTTCAGAGAGAATGTGATGCAAAATATGTTCCTCTCCCACCTCTATTTCCGAATCTACTGAAACTAAAATTATGAAAAAAATTAGGAGGTTAATTAAAAGTTAATTTAAACCTTGCAAAAAAAAAAAACTATAGGTCATATAGATAAGAAAACCCTAGGTCATATAGATAAGAAAATTGCATTTTTCCTTACACACAAATTTCGATTTGCGGGCGTTCAGCAAAGGATTTGAGGAGTGCTGGAAGTACCTATTGTCGCAAAGCTATAAAAGGATTGTTGATAATTTTCGAAAAGAAAAATGTCGATAATTAGCAGAGATATTAACCCTTAAAAACACGTTCGGTTTGGACATACATAAAGACACGGGCGGCGCACTCTATGCACCATCGGCTTTTAAAGTTTAGATAACAACTTTTAATGATGTATTTGTGTAATGCAATATCCAGTAGTAATATAAAAGCAATAAAAGTCAAATTTTTAAAAACATACTAATTTAATTAGAATTAATCACATAAATACTATGGAATTCGCAATTAGTTTGCATCGAGTGGCTCTCTCAATACGCCACCCGTGTCTTTAAAAGTTAATTAAAACCCTATCTGGAAAAACGCGACACGGACCATGGCGGCGTAGAAACTTTGTGACCTCCTTTCGAAGCGCGCTTTGCACAATGCCAAGTTTACACTTTGAACAACGGTTTCGATTTAGGTACACTGTAAAAAGAAGAGATTATTATTAAGCTGAAGTTGGGTTTAGGAAATGCCAAATGAAGTTTAAATATGCACTACTTTTATTGTCGGCCCCAAATTAAGTCCATCTTAGACAGATTAGGATACGATAAAGGAAAGTTATACAGAATAGCAATATTCGATACTATTTGGGTTTTATATCTCTCTGAACTTTCATGGTATAACTATTTATACTTTTCTATTATATACAGCTACACCCAATCCCACATTGTAAGAACTATACAAAGTCTTATTATTCTTTTAGCAACGATTTTTGTAATAATATTGTTACTAATTAATATATTTACTGTACTAAACCTCTGTGAGGGAGTAACACTTGCACTTGACCGTTTATTTTTTCTGAGGCCAGAAAATTTCCAATTTTTGACAAGCCTTAAGGTGTGAAAAGCTTACTCAAATACGACAATTTGCTCATTTTTTTAATGATTTTTTTAAAAATCTAATCTTATTTTTGGATCTCGTAGATTAGGTTTCTCATATGGCCCCACAAGAAATAGTCCAAACACGAAAGATCCGGCGATCTTGGTGGCCAATCTATGAGACCGCCTCGACCAATCCATCGCACTGGGACAGTGGAAACTTCTCTCCGCTTGCGTTCCGACCATACATTCTAAGACAAAATTAGCTCTTATAGCTGCGTTCTATCACCCCGTAAAGTTTTGTCAACTTTTTCAAATACACCCTGCAGATAACAGCTCGACTCTTTAGTTTTTTTTTTTTTTTTTTTTTTTTTTTTTTTTTTTTTTTATACAACTAGGGGGCTCGGCCCCCTACGAGCTACGCTCGCCAACCCCCGTCCAGACACCGCAGGCTCTAAATGCACGCTAATTTGATCGGCTTTAAAAAGATTTCGAAAGATTGAATTATAATGTAAAAAACAGTGGCGATCTCCCTATAAACGGATTTCTATTCCTTTCTCTTTGATTGGGGAATTTTAACGCCAAATCCGCTGCGGTACTACTTGATTATCCCGTCGACCCATTTCGCCAAATTATATAAATCACCAAACCTCTCGCCAAATTATACAAATTGACATCATTTTTATTTTAAATAACGAAATAACAAATAAATTCGTACAACATTAATAAAAATACAAATAAAACGTCGAAATAAAAATAACTTGATGACGTAGACACGTGTAACAACATTTCAAAATAAGCTAATATAAAAGGAATTAAGTAAACAGTCTTTGTCTCCTGGTATTTTTTTAACAAAGCGAAAAGAAAGTTCTTTTAAATGAGACATTTTAAATTAATCGTTTTTAATCTGACGTAATTTTTACCAAGCTATTCTTTCTCTTTTAAATAATCGCGTGAAAGTACTTTTGTTAGCAATGAAATATTATTTGCGCTTTCCTAACAAAAATAATTGAAAATATCCTCTCAAAATATTAAATAAATGTCTAGCGCAATTTCTAAATTTAAACTTTTTTGCAATATTATTTTGTGTTCATTTTATGTAATAACTATAATGTGACGTAAATAGGACGTAATTTCTCCTAAGACTTCTAACGCATGTTAATGAATTTATTATTTTACAATATCCTTTCTCTTTTAAAATTCACGTGTATACTTTTTATGACGTAATTTTTAATAAGTTCCTGCTTTTTATACATAATTATTTAATTCTAATTTGAAAGTTTTTTTCCTGTTAATAATAGTCACGTATAAATAAATTTTTAATTTGAAGCAAACATTATTGCTTGCGCTTTTTATACAGTTGGCAACAGTTTAAATTAGTACAATTTTCTGATCTGTAAAAAATATCTCTAGAAATGCTGAAAATTTGAATTTAAAATAGAAATAAAACCTGAAAAAATGAGTCAAAATAAAAAAATTAATGCAATCTGCACTCCGGCAAATTCTAACGCTTAAAATGATCTAAAAATGATTACACTGCCATGTATAGTTTTTGCTGCTATAAAACTTTTTTAGTGGAACGATTTTGTCCAACTTTAGCATTAAATATCTCTTAAAATAATTCTTCGATTTGAAAACTGTCTGCATCAGCGTGTTTATCAAACATTTCTGTATAAAACCACTGATTTTCATATTTTTGTGTGCATGATTTTTCTTAATATTAACGAAGAAAGACCTCCGGTCACAAAAAATTCAAAACCGGCGGCGGCGGTGACAGCGGTAGTTACTTTTTTTTAGAATAGAGAGAAACTAGGGGGCTCTGCCCCCTACGAGCTACGCTCGTCAACCCCCGTTCAGACACCGAAGACTCTAACAGCACGCTAATTTGATCGGCTTTAAAAAGATTTCGGAAGATTGAATTATAATTTGAATCTGACAATTATAATCTGACGTAATTTTCACCAAATTTTTCTTTCTCTTTTTAATATTCACTTCAAAATACTTTTGTTAGAAATGAAATATTATGATCATCTTAAAATGTCAAATAAATGTCTCGCGCAATTTTTAAATTAAAACTGTTTTGCAATATTATTTTTTGTTCATTTTACGTAATAAGTGTAATATGACGTAAATTCTCCTATTTAGGACTTCTAACGCATGTTACTGAATTTATTATTTTACAATATTCTTTCTCATTTAAAATTCACGTGTAACTATAGTTTTTATGACGTAATTTTCAATGAGTTCCTGCATTTTATATTTTTTGTTTATAATAGTCACGTGTAAAATAAATTTTTAATTTGAAGCAAACATTACTATTTGCACTGCTTATACAGTTGGCAACAGTTTAAATTAATACAATTTTCTAAAATTTGTAAAAAATCTCTCTCAAAATGCTGAAAATTTGAATTTCAAATAAATAAAATCTCGAAAAATTATTCAAATTAAAAAACAAACTGCAATCTGCACACCGGGAAATTCTGACGCATAAAATGATCTAAAAATGATTAAATTCCTATGTACAGTTTTTGCTCCTATAAAACTTTTTTAATGGAACGAATTTGTCCAACTTTGGCATTAAATATCTCTTAAAATAATTCTTCGATTTGAAAACTACTGTCTGCATCACCGTGTTTATTAAACATTTTTCTATAATACTACCGATTTTCATATTTTTGTATGCAACAGTTTTTTTAATATTAACGAAGAAAGACCTCCGGTCACAAAAAATTCAAAACCGGCGGCGGCGGCGGCGGCGGCGGCGGTGACAGCGGTAGTTACTTTTTTTTTTAGAACTAGGGGGCTCGGCCCCCTACGAGCTACGCTCGCCAACCCCCGTCCAGACACCGCAGGCTCTAAATGCACGCTAATTTGATCGGCTTTAAAAAGATTTCGAAAGATTGAATTATAATTTAAAAAACAGTGGCGATCTCCCTATAAACGAATTTCTATTGATTTCTCTTTGATTGGGGAATTTTTACGCCAAATCCGCTGCGGTACTACTTGATTATCCCGTCGACCAATTTCGCCAAATTATATAAATCGCCAAACCACTCGCCAAATTATACAAATTGACATAATTTTTATTTTAAATAACGAAAGAACAAATAAATTAGTACAACATTAATAAAAATACAAATAAAACGTCGAAATAAAAATAACTTGATGACGTAGACACGTGTAACAACATTTCAAAATAAGCTAATATAAAAGGAATTAAGTAAACAGAGTCTTTTGTCTCCTGGTATTTTTTAACAAAGCGAAAAGAAAGTTCTTTTAAATGAGACATTTTAAATTAATCGTTTTTAATCTGACGTAATTTTTACCAAGCTATTCTTTCTCTTTTAAATAATCACGTGAAAGTACTTTTTTAGCAATGAAATATTATTTGCGCTTTCCTAACAAAAATAGTTGAAAATATCCTCTCAAAATATTAAATAAATGTCTAGCGCAATTTCTAAATTTAAACTTTTTTGCAATATTATTTTGTGTTCATTTTATGTAATAACTATAATGTGACGTAAATATGACGTAATTTCTCCTAAGACTTCTAACGCATGTTAATGAATTTATTATTTTACAATACGTAATTTTTAATAAGTTCCTGCTTTTTATACATAATTATTTAATTCTAATTTGAAAGTTTTTTTCCTGTTTATAATAGTCACGTGTAAATAAGTTTTTAATTTGAAGCAAACATTATTGCTTGCGCTTTTTATACAGTTGGCAACAGTTTAAATTAGTACAATTTTCTGAAATCTGTAAAAAATATCTCTAGAAATGCTGAAAATTTGAATTTAAAATAGAAATAAAACCTCAAAAAATGAGTCAAAATAAAAAAATTAATGCAATCTGCACTCCGGCAAATTCTAACGCATAAAATGATCTAAAAATGATTACACTGCCATGTATAGTTTTTGCTGCTATAAAACGTTTTTAGTGGAACGATTTTGTCCCACTTTAGCATTAAATATCTCTTTAAATAATTCTTCGATTTGAAAACTGTCTGCATCAGCGTGTTTATCAAACATTTCTGTATAAAACCACCGATTTTGATATTTTTGTATGCATTATTTTTCTCAATATTAACGAAGAAAGACCTCCGGTCACAAAAAATTCAAAACCGGTGGCGGCGGCGGTGACAGCGGTAGTTACTTTTTTTTAGAATAGAGAGATAGAGAGACTAAATCTTTTCTATATGTAGAATATATAGTATTATCTTTAATAAATTTCTTATTATAAGAAATATATACTATTTACAATATAAATTAAATGAACATTCCAAAAATTAAATTTTGTAAATTACGCGATTTTGATGCAGTCATAGTTAAATGTCTTCATAAGAGAAAGATGGCTTAAGGTTAATTACATTTGATTTGTCGAGAGGAATTTGGGTGGAAATTTGGCGAGTTTGCCATTAACGACATGCTAATTTACTTATGTAACTTATTCGAAACTAACTAGTCCAGGTATTGCCGAGTTCTGTAGTGCGAGTTGCTATTATTTATACAACTAGGGGGCTCGGCCCCCTACGAGCTACGCTCGCCAACCCCCGTCCAGACACCGCAGGCTCTAAATGCACGCTAATTTAATCGGCTTTAAAAAGATTTCGAAAAATTGAATTATAATTTAAAAAACAGTGGCGATCTCCCTATAAACGGATTTCTATTCCTTTCTCTTTGATTGGGGAATTTTAACGCCAAATCCGCTGCGGTACTACTTGATTATCCCGTCGACCCATTTCGCCAAATTATATAAATCACCAAACCACTCGCCAAATTATACAAATTGACATAATTTTTATTTTAAATAACGAAATAACAAATAAATTCGTACAACATTAATAAAAATACAAATAAAACGTCGAAATAAAAATAACTTGATGACGTAGACACGTGTAACAACATTTCAAAATAAGCTAATATAAAAGGAATTAAGTAAACAGTCTTTGTCTCCTGGTATTTTTTTAACAAAGCGAAAAGAAAGTTCTTTTAAATGAGACATTTTAAATTAATCGTTTTTAATCTGACGTAATTTTTACCAAGCTATTCTTTCTCTTTTAAATAATCGCGTGAAAGTACTTTTGTTAGCAATGAAATATTATTTGCGCTTTCCTAACAAAAATAATTGAAAATATCCTCTCAAAATATTAAATAAATGTCTAGCGCAATTTCTAAATTTAAACTTTTTTGCAATATTATTTTGTGTTCATTTTATGTAATAACTATAATGTGACGTAAATAGGACGTAATTTCTCCTAAGACTTCTAACGCATGTTAATGAATTTATTATTTTACAATATCCTTTCTCTTTTAAAATTCACGTGTATACTTTTTATGACGTAATTTTTAATAAGTTCCTGCTTTTTATACATAATTATTTAATTCTAATTTGAAAGTTTTTTTCCTGTTTATAATAGTCACGTATAAATAAATTTTTAATTTGAAGCAAACATTATTGCTTGCGCTTTTTATACAGTTGGCAACAGTTTAAATTAGTACAATTTTCTGAAATCTGTAAAAAATATCTCTAGAAATGCTGAAAATTTGAATTTAAAATAGAAATAAAACCTGAAAAAATGAGTCAAAATAAAAAAATTAATGCAATCTGCACTCCGGCAAATTCTAACGCTTAAAATGATCTAAAAATGATTACACTGCCATGTATAGTTTTTGCTGCTATAAAACTTTTTTAGTGGAACGATTTTGTCCAACTTTAGCATTAAATATCTCTTAAAATAATTCTTCGATTTGAAAACTGTCTGCATCAGCGTGTTTATCAAACATTTCTGTATAAAACCACTGATTTTCATATTTTTGTATGCATTATTTTTCTCAATATTAACGAAGAAAGACCTCCGGTCACAAAAAATTCAAAACTGGCGGCGTCGGCGGCGGTGACAGCGGTAGTTACTTTTTTTTAGAATAGAGAGAAACTAGGGGGCTCTGCCCCCTACGAGCTACGCTCGTCAACCCCCGTTCAGACACCGAAGACTCTAACAGCACGCTAATTTGATCGACTTTAAAAAGATTTCGGAAGATTGAATTATAATTTGAATCTGACAATTATAATCAGACGTAATTTTCACCAAATTTTTCTTTCTCTTTTTAATATTCACTTCAAAATACTTTTGTTAGAAATGAAATATTATGATCATCTTAAAATGTCAAATAAATGTCTCGCGCAATTTTTAAATTAAAACTGTTTTGCAATATTATTTTTTGTTCATTTTACGTAATAAGTGTAATATGACGTAAATTCTCCTATTTAGGACTTCTAACGCATGTTACTGAATTTATTATTTTACAATATTCTTTCTCATTTAAAATTCACGTGTAACTATAGTTTTTATGACGTAATTTTCAATGAGTTCCTGCTTTTTATATTTTTTTTTATAATAGTCACGTGTAAAATAAATTTTTAATTTGAAGCAAACATTACTATTTGCACTGTTTATACAGTTGGCAACAGTTTAAATTAATACAATTTTCTAAAATTTGTAAAAAATCTCTCTCGAAATGCTGAAAATTTGAATTTAAAATAGAAATAAAACCTAAAAAAATGAGTCAAAATAAAAAAATTAATGCAATCTGCACTCCGGCAAATTCTAACGCTTAAAATGATCTAAAAATGATTACACTGCCATGTATAGTTTTTGCTGCTATAAAACTTTTTTAGTGGAACGATTTTGTCCAACTTTAGCATTAAATATCTCTTAAAATAATTCTTCGATTTGAAAACTGTCTGCATCAGCGTGTTTATCAAACATTTCTGTATAAAACCACTGATTTTCATATTTTTGTATGCATTATTTTTCTCAATATTAACGAAGAAAGACCTCCGGTCACAAAAAATTCAAAACCGGCGGCGGCGGTGACAGCGGTAGTTACTTTTTTTTAGAATAGAGAGAAAATATCCAAACTGAATACGCGCCCTGTGCTAGGTTGCCTCTATAAGAGTGACCACATATGGTCTACAATGTTGGATTGGTCGAGGCAATTTCAGACAGAAATGAATTGCCAAGTCATAGCGAGCTTGACAGCAATGTTAAGATATTGTTTATTCATGTCTTATTCATAAAATAAAATAAACTCGCTAATAAACCCAATTAGAAGCGTTGCCATGTTCTGGAATATGGATTGCTATAGTTTGGACAAAAATTTCAATCTGGGCGCCACTACTCACTTATTGAGATTCTCTACTTTGTACGTGTGTTGTATTAGGCTCAGAACTCCATGTTAAACCGGAATTCATTTTTCTACATTTAAAATAAAAACATTCTAAAAATGATATCTAGTACAGATCAATAATAATGGAATATTTTCACTTTCTGGTAATAACTACAGTAAGTGGTGAAGTAATTCACATAAGTATTCTTTACATTACATTGTTATGAAGGGAATTTAAACTAAAATCAATGAACCGACTTACATAAACATAGCAAACGAAGATCCTTTTTCACTACTATGGATATCAGAAGATCTCGATTCTTCCTTTCTTTTTTTCCCACAAGTATGGAATATTATAGTTGCCAACATTATGTAAATGTCATTAAAAATTACGAAAAGTAATATCTAGAAAACTAATTCAAAAATTCTGAGAGTTTATATGAATCTCTCGAATCCATGTAAATAACTGGTGTCAATTTCATTACTCAGCGTTCCGTATTCTAGGAAGAGTTATGAAATACCCACAGACAGTCGGATTTTAATATAATACATACTCTGAACAAGTGCAATTTTCTGGAAAATATGGAAACGAGATCTTGAGTTGACTTAGTATATTTATTAGTAAAGTATGAATTAACTAAGATTGCCATGTGAAATAACTATTCAAATGTATATTAAGTTTTTTTCTTTTTTAAATGGCACAAAAGACAAAAAGGACATGTTTCGCCAAACGAATAAAAAAAACTATTTCACTCCACGATAAGAAAAAAAAGGGAGACAAAAAATGAAATATAAATTATAAATGAGAGAAAAAATTAAGAAACAATTTTTAGTAATAAATGTACTCTATTGCGCATAAAATTAAATTTGGCCTATCACGATCCAACAATAAGAAGCACCTTCCGTTAGTGAAAATGTCATATATAAAAAGAAAATTTATTGGCATTCATAGAGCTCAAAATTTTAAAATGAAGAACAAATCTCGGAATGGCAAAATGGTGGAAATGACGTCATCTTCAAAAGAAAAGATTTTCATACATAACAAAATATTTTACTCTGCGTTAATATGACGTTGTATTTAATTGACTTTTCTTCACATAAATAAAAATTGTCCCTCTAACGTTAACCAAAATATCTTTGTTTTGCTTACTTGGTAAGTAAATCAGAAAACTTAGAAATTAATAACGCAGTGTATACAGAAATTCTTTAAATCAATAGATATTAATAAATCGCCTGTGATGCGTACTATTTATGCGGATTTTACATTGTCTCTTAAAGCATGTTTCCGGGTTTGTCAAGCATAAGCGAGGAGGTAACAGAGTATCTATACGAGCCGTTCAGTGCACAAATCGATTAACTCCACCAAATGAAAATGTTCAGTGTGAACAGTCAAAGTTATTGTAACTATAAAAATATTGTATCTATATAATATTTTTTCTCGGGATATTTTGATTGAACTCATTAACTTTCTTTTAATCAAGGGTAACTTTTCATCACTGTATAAATACATAGAAAATTTTCAATGCTTCTTTGTTTAAAAAGACGCACTCAAAATGGAGTTAGTCGGATTGTCTTCTGAACGTCTCATATTATAAAGCGAAAACATGTCCGTGAGTAATCCTAGCATTATATTGTTGGTGGCTACACCTGACGAATAAATTATTGCTTTAACTAACAATTTTTTTAAAACTTCTAAAAGATCGCAAAATTTGAATTTTTACACCAACGAATATATATATATATATATATATATAAAATGCAATTTGTGTGAAAACTATCTCAATTTACAGATTTTTTTTTAATGCTTTTAAAGTATTTTTGCGAGCATCTATCACTATCGAGTGCAGTTCAGTTATGAAAAATTAACCAGTTTGCGCCTAAAACAATATAAATAGTCTAGCATTTGTTTCCGTTTAATATTTCATAACGAAGTTAAAACTTCGTTAATAAATAACATAAATAAAACACAAATTTAACAAATTTGTAATCGAACCACGCTCTTAAATCACTAAAATTATCAGAATCAAAAGGGTTCAGTGACAAAATCTTTTAAAATTTCGGTTATTAACTCCTGGCATGCGTAATGGTAATACGAAATTATTGCTTTGAATAAATTTCAAAACTTTATTTTAATACATAATAGATATTTCATATAAAAATACTTTTTGGGGTTGTTAGTTTGATATCTCAAAAGCCTTAGAGACCTTTTGAACATAAAAGAATTGTTTTCCCTTATGTTCTGTAACCCAGGAAGACCGGGTTGGATCCTAGTATTAATAACGTACGTATTTTTTTTATCCTGCAATATCGAACTCGAAAATTAAACCTTATCAAAAAAATATTTTTTTGTAAAATGTTTTCAAGACTAAAAGAATGCAAAAGTAATACTTACCTCGTTTCACTGAAAAATGATGTGAGAACACAGTAGTTACCATACACCAATGTGCCTTTGGAACAAGTTTGTTCTTCCTTATTCTCTGTTAAAGGAGGAAACTTTTTCAGTGTATTAACATGAATGTCTGAAGTGATGAACTGATGATAGACTGTGCTAAACTGTGTATATTTCAATATCAATGTCGTGAATAAAATGCTTACGGACGCTAAAAAAAAGACTAGCACGAGAGTGCAGCGTCTCCTGATCATCAAAGTAGTCGTGAAGTAGTTTCATGGAATCGAAGACAGTTTCAAGTGAGAATCTCTGTTATTACCTATAAAAGTAAGCAGTTAATTACATTAGTTTTTCTAATTGTACATCAGTTTTTCAATCATAGCACAGGGGGAAAAATCAAAACTAACCCTTATTTTGATGGGTGCAATCATAATTATAAACATTTCTTTAAAACATATGTAGATTCTAATAATTCAAAATTTATTTAACACGCAAAAAAAAATCTTACTACAGAATACTTGGCCGAGATCCAGATAGATTTTACGCTGTTAGCGAAACGAGACTGGCCAATCAGAAGCCTGTATTTTTGCGACCTTTTCACAGTTTTAAGTAAGCACATTTTCTGATTGGCCAATCTCGTTTCGCTAACAGCGCAAAAATCTAGCTGGATCCCGGCATGGTGTTAGGGGAAAGCAGGGGAATGGCGCTCACTTAAGGGAAAATATGAACAGCTAGTTAAATTTATACAAAAAAAAAAAAATCAATATTTTATTAACGAAGTATAACTCCAAAGCATAAGGAACAGTTTGCAATAAATTAATTTGCATGAAAGTTTAAGGAATTTTTTTTATCGTTTTATTTAGATAACCATCAATTGAGCGGTAATGCCCGACATGGTAGGGTAATTGCGCTCAGAGTTTGAATACAACATTTAAGTAAGACAAAAGTCACATATGTAGTTGTGTGGGCTGTTCACACCACTGCAGACTTTTTGCGACCACTTTACACATATTGTGTTACACATATAGTGGGCTACTTTTTTTAAATTTAGGTTTTTTGATTTTCACCACTTTTTTGAAATCGTAAAATTCTCCTTGTTTAATGACATATTAATTAAGGTGAAACAGGGGAATTTTACCTTTTCAAAAAAGTGGTGTTAATCAATAAATTGGAATTTAAAAAAAGTTGCCCACTAGCAACACCACTTTTGGAACTCCACGCGAGCGTCATTACCGTTATTGTCATGTTGGGTTTTAATGCATTATAATTGGCGTAACAAGGCACTACAAAAATAAATAAAAGCATGAAAGTACAGCTAAATGTATATATTTTGTAGACATAATGAGTAAATTAATATTTGAAAATAAGAGTGTACACTTACCTTCAAGATAGATGTTGTAGAATTTTATAATAAAACAACTGCAAACTAATCACGTGAGTATATTAAAATACTTTCCTTCCGACGGTCACTATATCCTTACTGGGAACTTACATTGAAGTTCGCTAGGTGCTGGTACCGATCGCAGTTTAAATTATATTCTGTTTAGAGATATTGGGTGAGCGGGATTACCCTTCTGAGCGTCATTACCCTACATTACTCCCTAAAAGAAATTCGCAGTTTGTTTTTGGAATAATACTAGAAGATAGCTTCTTGTAAATATTGAAGTGGTATTTTTAATTTTCTTGTAAATGTGGATTTGCAACTTTATAGTTTCGGGATCCATTTCATTAATTCATTAAGACCCAAGTAGTTTGTATGTAGATCAAATTAATAGCATGTATGCATGTATTTTACGGAATATGTAGTATAAAATATGAAATTAAATCAATGATAGCCTATTTTAACAAAGCTAAAATACAAGGAAATCTCTTAATAAAAATGTTTTGATTTTAGATTTTAAAACTTTTCTTTTTTACTTGTAGAAACAGAAACATTAGCTTTGATGTATTAAATCTAAAAACTATAACTTACGAATGCTCATTTAATTTTTTTCATGATCCCTTTTTTATTAAAGATTTTTCACGTGATAGAAGTAGACGAATTTATTATACTGATTACAATTAAACAAAAAATACAACCAAAATTTAATCAGAATAAAATCATGTCATCGCATTAACTTTAAATTAGTAATATGAAACAAAAGAAATTTCATATCCTGAAAAAGAAACCCCAAGCTAATTTACCTCATTAACATATCAAAAATGGGCTTTCTTTTATGCCTTCAGAGTGGAGTCCTGCATCGGGTCGGGTTACCCGAACTCGACCCGCGGTTTAGTTCGGGTCGAGTTGATACTAATTTTTTGTTGTTGTGGGTCGGGTCAACTTTAAATTTTTTGATTTTGGGTTAGGGTTAGGTTTAGATTCTTTGGGGTTGACCGGATTTTTCAAAGTCCTGAATATTTTTAAAATGTAAAAGCTATATTTGAGTTTTAATGATTATTAATATTTTTATATAAAAAGATAAAATTGATATTAGAAACATAATTTTAGACCATTTTTCCATAATTGTATTAAAATATAAATTAATTTTCTTTCACTTCATGTTGTTATCGGTTTCGGATTTGAATATTTTGGGATCGGGTAAAAGTGTATAGATTTCGAGACTGGTTTCGATTTGACAAAATTTTTATCAGGTTCGGGTTGGGTTAACTTTAAACATAAATTCAGAGTCCGGTCAAGTACAATCCGCCTCGTGTAAGATTCTACTTCACAGTTTGCCTTTTTAATTTCTTTTAACTCCTTAGGGACGAGAGTCAATACGTGACAGATAAGGTGATAAGATTCCGTGATTATTCCCAACAGTTAATTTTTATAGTAAATTTTTCCTTATTTGATCGGGGCATTTTCCAGATTCATCTAGGCAAAATTTGTTTTAAAAAACCGGTGATAAAATATTAAAAATTCTGTAAAGGACGCTTGCTGCGAAGAATTTAAGCGTTGCACACCGAGGGCATTTCAGACATTTTTAATTTATTATGCAAAGATATCAGCACTCAAATTTCGGATCAATTAAAATAATTAAGAAATTATATCACAACGAAACGGAACTTCGAGTTCAATAAAAGTTCAAAGAGTGATCTTTCTCTATTTAACAGATTGCTGTTAAAAAGAAAAATAAATACTCCAAAAGCAATTATACACACATAACAGATTACGTGTTATTTAAAAATATACCTTTACATAGAATTAGGTTACTCATCTTTTGAGGAACTAGACACCGGTTTTAAAGAAAACGTAACTCTGAAAGATGTGCGATAAGTTACAATGTAGCGAGCTTTCACGGCATAACAAGAAAACTGAACCGAAGAATTTCTCCTGTAAACAACTATTTGAATCTAAGGTTGTTTAAACTTTAACCTTTATCTTCAAATGTAATAAGACGCATAATGGGAGGATCAGGGAGTGGTCTTGAAAGACTAAAGGAATTATATTTTTATTGTTTGCTGGCCAATAGTGAAATATACAATATTTAGAAAACGCCCTTATGCCACTCTCATTTTCCTAATATTTTGTAAAAGTGTAGTCAGAGCAAGTTGAAAGTTTATCGTCAGTATTTATTAGCAATTAAAAGTAATCATACTTTTCGAGATCAGTATATGAATGTGAATTATTTTATTATTGCAATCTAAATTTTAAAGAAGTTTTTTATTTTTTGCCTGCACTTTATATCTCGAGTTTTAATTATTAAGAAAAATTGCATTTATTTGTCATTTTAAAAGAGATAATTTATGGTCGTCGACCAATTTCATAAAATTATATAAATCGTCAAACCACTTGCCAAATTATACAAATTGACATAATTTTTATTTTAAATATCGAAGTACAAATATAGTATAACATTAATAAAAATACAAATAAAACGTCGAAATAAAAATCACTTGATGACGTAAACACGTGTAACTTGCTTAAAGTCAAGTGAATGTGACATTTACGATCAACCATTATTGGCATTTAAACTTATAGTTTGTCGATAGATTTTTGGTCGACGGGATAACCAAGTAGTACCTAATTTATTCTCTGAAAATTTAATTACTGGTTTGTTTATATTCTGCAAGAGAAAAATATATATAGTAGACACGTGTGTGTGTGTGTGTGTGTGTGTGTGCACCACTCTCTTTTTCGTTTCAATTCATCGTCAAACAGGATATTTTGATTAATCTTCAACTTTCAAAATATTTACACATACATGCATATTTATACATACTACATGCATATATATTTTATGTACGCCAATACACACATTACTAATATTTAAATATATAGAAAAACATAAGTATTGTTGCAAGTAAAGTATAATTACAGTAAAAAAAGTGTGTTACATGATTGATTTTTCCCCCACAAAATTTCTACCTTCGAAACAAGAAAGCAGCTAATTTTGCACCAAAAGACTGCATTCAAAATGAGCTACTTTGACATGCACATCCGATTACAAAAAATTCTTAGTTATTGCCAAAATCAGATTTGAAGGAGAATTGAACGAAATTAGCCAGTTATCACGAATTTGGACATGTTTATAACTTATTTTTGGTGCTAAACACCGCCAAACTCGACAAAAATTTGATGCAGGGGAGCACGCGTGTGTGCGTATGTGTATTTGGATATATCGTCGGTACCATGTCAAACTATCCAATGTGAAAATAGCCACTTTTCAGGAGGGCGAAAAAACTGTTTTAATTGTGGATTCAAAATTAGCGCCAAGCAGCAGTAAACAATTATTATATTTTTCGGGTGTTGTTTTATATCCTATTTAAGCATGCTATTGAGATAAATCATTTAAATAATTTTACTCGCCAAAAAATCACATTGGATAGTATGATATGGTATGATTATTTGTACTTTTTCAGCTTCGTTGAACTTTTTCAGCTTCAAACTGTCCAATATGCCACATTGGATAGTTTGACTTGTAAAAATTATGTGCTTTTCCCAGGTTCGCCATTCCATAGTACGAATATGCCATATTGGATAGTTTGACTTGTAAAAATTTTGTGCTTTTCCCAGATTCTCCGTTTCATAGTAGCAAATGTGTCGTATTCAATAGTTTAATTTGTAAACATTTTGGCATTTACATATTCAATATTCTTAAGATTCATTCTCTTAAGATTTTTCTTTAATAATTTTAATAACGAACATACAGTAAATTAATAAAGATAAAAGCTGATTTTTAAACGTTCTGTTAATTTTATAAAACATAAGATAACAAAAATATCTCAAATAATGGGGTGGGCAACAACAGGCACGTCATACCCGTAATTATGAATAGTAATCTTTGCGCTATTAATTCTAAGAAACTCATGGGCCGCTTTCTACCATTATTTTCGAGTATAAATCTTTGATTTATTTAATCTCCCATTAACCCTTTCCGGTTTGTGGTTTAGTTTAATTATATTACACTATTTCTAACATAACTAAATTTATATACATTATTGAGTTGCACAGAAACATGCTTATGTTAGAATTGAGGTGTACAACAGTTATCGTTCATTTACAGCGACACACAAAAGATTTCTGTTAAAGTACAATCTATTAGCGATAATTGCTGGAAATGCGTTTTACTTTATGGTATGCGTTTTAAAACTATGTGCATACTACGTGGTATGTATAAATTCTGTAGATTGTATACAGGACTACCTAAAATAATTAGTATTAATTAGTATGATTCTGAACTGTCTTAAACATAGTTTTTAATTGTGTTATGCATTTCAAAACTAGACTATTATTAGTATATGAGATGTTTGTGGAACATAAGTTAAATCATATATAAGGCCAAAATCATATACAGGATCAAAAAACTAGAAATATGGGCAGTTATGGATGATAATTTCTGGAAGTATTATTTTAGTGGTTTTAAGTGTCTTTTAGCTTGCATTAAATTTTTAGCTCATTATGCGGCATGTATAAAAATCTGTAGGTGATATACAGGGTTGTACAAAGAATTCAGTTATGCTCGTCTATTGGTAGAAATTACTGAATGTGAATTTTCAACCTATTATACTTTTTAACACATTCCAACAAGGTTGAACAGTGTGTATGAATTCGGTTTGTCTGTCCACGCTCTAACTCACGTAAATATACTCGGATTTTCATTCAGTTAAAAAATGTTAATGTTGCTTACAATGGCATGTTCAGTATTGCACATGAAATGTGTAACATTAATAGTTCATTTACAGGGGCACTCAAAAGATTTCCGATTACATTATGGTATATTCGGGGAAAATCATTTGGGGAGTATTTTAATGACATTGCGCTATATCACTGAATTTCATTACAAGAAGATTACGACAGAATAAGGCATGCATTCGTAGCATTTGTCATTCATTTACAGGGACACACAAAAGAAATGGGTTAAAGTACTGTCTTTGAGCAATAATTGTTGGAAGTGCGTTTTTAAATTTTGGTATGCGCTTTTAAATATAAGTATTTTTTTGCATGTTGTATAAAAATTCTATATCTCGTATACAGGGCTGCACAAAAGAATTCACTAAAAACAATTACCGTCATTAGACAGAAAAATACTCGAATCAGTTTGAAGCCCTGTAAATGATCTACAGATTTTTATATAATCTAGATAGTATTCGACAATTTAGTTTAATTAGGAAACGCGTAACGCAATTTACACTTTCCACCTTTAGAAATTTCCGCCAATAAACGGAAATATACCCGACCTTCTGGTACGGCCCTGTATATTATTTACAGATTTTTATACATGTTACGTAATAAGGTAAAATTTAATTCAGGCAAAAAATTGTTATAAACACACGTCCAGAAATTGCCAGTCATAGCCGGCAATGTTTTCAGTTCTTTGCGTAGCCCTGCATATTAGGAAATTCTTCTAACATATTTTAGTATAGTAAAAAGAAATAAAAGACTAAAATTGTACTACTCAATTAAAAATCTCCTTTAAGAAATTCACGCTCATACAAAGTAATGCTTACAAATTCTTTTGTATAGCCCTGCATATATACAATTTATACGCACCACGTAATATTCAAATAGTTAAAAACTTATACTATAATTGAAAACGCACTTCAAACAACTATCGCTAATAGACAACAGTGTAGCAGAAATTTTGTGTGTTCCTGTAAATTAACGATAACTATCGCACATGTCATATTCTTACAGTAAGCAACTTGTAATGTAAATCAATTACTGATGTCAATTTCACTTGGTTTGGAATATTTTAACATTACTAACATATGCTTCAAATATTTTTTAAAACTATAAATCATTATACAACAAAATTCTTTCGTATGAACCTGTACATAATAATAAATGTAAATAATAACACACCATATTCTGCATAAAGCATGTTTTAATACACTTGATAAATCCATATTAATTTCATTATGTTTTAAATATCGTAACGCCATTAAAAGACACCGCTCTTTTTCCATATTAAGTGTAATCTAATGGTATTCTTTTGAGTGACCCCATAAATGAACTAAAAATTCTCACATTCCTTTAACAATAGAAAACATATGCTATAGTAAACATCAAAAACATGTCAATTGCGTGAAATTTCAATACATAAATAAAACAATTTTTGTCTTCCTGATAAAAAGACTATTTTCATATTGGATAGTTTGACATGGTACGGATGCTTTGAAAAAGAAAAATATTCAAACATGTGCGGCAAAGGATCGAATATGCCATATTGGACAGTTTGATATTGTAAATTTTAGAAAAAAGTGCATATTAGATACTTTGAAACTCTCATTATCTAAGTTTCTAAGCAAGCTAGAGACGTGCCGATTTTGCTTAGTACGTATCACTCACAGTAGAATAAAATGGCACAAAATTTGAAAAATGCATTTTTTCACATTGGATAGTTTGACATGGTAGCGACGATATGTCAATGCATGAGCATTACTGTTTACGTGAAAAATGCGTTACTTTGACACGAACTCCAATTATGAAAGATTCTTGCATGGTCAAATCCGATTTGAATGACAATATCGCCATATTAGCTAAGTTATCTATAATTAGTACATGTTTATGGCAACTTATTTTTATCATCAAGTTTGGTGATATTTAACCAAATATAATTTGGTGCTGGAAGGCACTCGTGTGTGTATATATAAGTATATATCAATACTTAAGTACTACTATACATAAATAAAATCTGCGAAAATAGACCAGTTGACGTCACGGGTTTCTCTGTATAAATACGCATTTCATTTCCAAGTGGGATGGATGAGATTTATTCAATGACCAGGAAAAATATCAGATTGCATCTGCGTACTGTTTCATAAATAAAAGTTTCACTTCCAAGTTTGTTTGATTCACAGCACAGGAAAAAAAAAATTACGGCGAGCCTGTAGAAAATAAAAAAACACCCCTTAAAAATTGAGTGTGTGTGCGTATATATATATATATATATATATATATAGAGTTTGTTTATCCTATAAATTCGATTAACAGAATTTTCTTTTTACTCATAAACATGTGGAAATTTCTTGATTTATTTTTAAATAAACGTTTATATCTCCATGTATAGCGTTATTCTTACACAAATGCCGCACATCACCATATATTTATGTGCTACAGGTACATATAATTTCGATTTTTTCTATTGAACTTATTGTTGGTCCCCTGAATTTCCTAGTGACCAAAACATAAGTTTCCTTAAGTTCAAAAATATGAGATTAAATATGTTCTTTAAATTGCGACGAACTCACGTAAGTTTGATTCCAAAAGACAAGATAACATAAATCAAGCCAATGCTTCTCAATTTACAAACGATCATAACTAAATTCACATGACAGTTTCGATAAATCATAGAATTCCTTGGGCATATGAGAAGTCTAATTTAATATTCAGATTTTACATCCAGATATAAAGTCCACCTACATCTTAAGAATAAACAAAATAATCCCTTTCCACTTGATAATACCGCGAATGTGATTAAGATTAGAGAAATCACGAAAGTTAATCAGTAAGAAACAATATCCAGAGGTCGATCTAATGCAATCCCTTTTGATATAAACACACATACATATATACACGTCTCAGCATGGAACGAGAGATAGACGTAGAGTATTTAGTAGAACGAGATGTGAAAGTTTTCGGTACAATAGCATACACCCCTTACGATCCTGCCATCGAACTACTCATCTCCTGGGTACAGGGTTCGTAAATATGATATTTTCGAAAATATAAAAAATATCCGATATTTTCAAAATAGTCAACTCACTGCTGACAAATATTTTCAAGCACAATATAACTTAGAAACTAAAATATATTGCAGTTAACATGAAAACTTATACAATATTCTAAAAATGCATATTTCTTTTCCTCCCCCCCCCCCCACCTCCCACTTGGAACGAAATTGAAGATCAACTAATTGAAAGCAGATACAATTTGCTTTAAATACTCTTAGATAAAAGTAAACTATAGGATTCAGTCAGCATCAAGAAATCAGAACTTTAATGTGCAAAATTTTAAATACAAAACAGGTTTCTTTTATCAAAGAATTTTAACATAAGTGTAAGCTTTTCTTATTTTTTTATTCCCTAACATATTTATACTCAACTAAATCAAAATCAGAAAAGATTCCTTTTTAACAAAGTTGAATATAACCGATTATCTGTAATTAAACAGTTTATCTTTCAATGGCTGTTGTGAACTAATAATTGTATGTTTCACATAATTATTAGTTCTAAATTTAAAAATAAAATCTTCAAACATAAAGCATGCGAAATATGTTTTCTTTGGCTTAAAAAAAAAAAAAAAAAATCACTGCCAGACACAAAAGTTCTTTATCTACAGAATGACATCAAATAACATTTGAAAATTTCATTTACATTTGTTTTGACTAAAACTATCAAAATTATCTTGCACAGTGATATTTTAACCCCCTCACTGACAAGACCGTGTTAATATGTTCACTAAGTACCAGGTTTCACTGCAATACAAGCAATATTTAAAGTAATATAATTCTATTGATTTAATGTATTTTTAATACATTGAACAATGATTAATACTTCCAAGGATTGCATTCATATTCGTTATTAAGTTTTTTTTATAAAATGTTCAAAGAATCATTTTTTTAAGCATTTAAAACAAAATGCAGAAACAACAACATTACAATTTTGCTCTTTTCCTAGACAGTCGGAGGGTTAAAAATAAATATCAAATATACAAAATATCAAACATCTTGATACTTTGAAAATAAATATCAAATTAAGTATTTGAAAATATCGAAAATATCAAAAATCTTGATATTTAAAAAATAAATATCGGATATATATCAAGATATATGATATATAATGGGTATATACTATGATATATATCCATTGATATATATATCAACGACCCTGCCTGGGTATAAGTTATTTATAAGTATCCATATCTCTAAGTTTAAATATTGATGAATTGTTATACTACTGCAATGAGATTTTCGATTAAATAAACATCTAATTAATAATTATAAATCTTGGAGTTATTGCCTAAATACGGTAGCACACTAACAATATTCCTGAAGAATTTATCAAGCATTTCTTTAGATATTCGACAAAATATCTCAATTCGAACATGTCCGGTGTCTTTTGCCCATATACAAGGGGTGATCAAATGAAAAGGTACGAAACGACATGGTGGGTACAAATGTAAACTTTATTCAAAATATTCACCATAGGCCTGAGCCCAACGATCCCACTGATGAACAAGCCGCAGGATTCCTTGTTCCTAGAATTCCTGTGGCCGTGACGAGACCCAGTCCTTCACAGCGTCCTTGAGTACGTCGTCCGAGTTGAAGGGCTTTCCTTTCAGGTGTTTCTTCAGTGGACCAATCACATGGAAATCGCAGGCGACATGTCCGGACTGTAGGGCGGAAGGTCCAACGTCTCCCACTTGAACTGGTCTCGGGTCATCACCCAGACTCTCACGACCTGCACGAAAATGGGCACTCCATTTTCTGACAGACTTGTCAGAGACACATTTCTCCCCGTAAACTGTCACCATCCGGCGATGAATAGCTGCCGGTTCTTCACCTTCCGCTGTCAGAAATCGGATAACACCTCTCTGCTCCTCAATCGTCGAATTTTGCAACGCGAACGCCATCCTGTCCGCATACGGACTGCCGCATCATTTGGACGCCGCTTTTGATAAGAGCCTCTGTTCTCTACTGCGCATGCGGGCACCCGCGCATGCTCCGATCCCAGTCAGAGACTCCAATCGCATCCCGAGATGTCTGGCTACGTTCTCCCATGGCGGAATATGCAAATATTTAACTGTTACGTTTTTACGTCGTTTCGTACCTTTTCATTTGATCATCCCTTGTAGTATAAATATTACACTATGCCCCTCATATATGTAACTGCTTGTACATTTTGTAAATACATGTAATATTTATATTGACCTTGCATGCTAATTTTAAAAGGATTATAACTGCCACGACATGTTTTTCACTGAAAGGTGAGAGTCTGATTTGATAACGTTTATCAATAAAGGACTTTGTGAAATTTTTTTTACGATTACCATAAGTTCTATATGAAAACAAAGCTTTTAGTCACGGAAAAAGTTATAATTCATTTTGACGACTTGGATATGTTCCAAAATACCCTGTTTATTAGAACATATCAATCAGAAAAAAATGCATGCATTGTTCATTAATGAAGCTACGTTTTTCTGTAACATTTCTCTCCATGCAACGTAAAGTGCAATCGTATGAGATTATTATTTTTTTGTAAATTTCATTATCCTAAATATAAAAGGAAAAAACTTATCCAATGCTAATTGAATATGCCTTGCTTTCTAAATTAACAATTTTCTGTAAAGGTTAGAGAAAACTTGGATATTGTTAAAAGGATCGTGAAGTATTGAGACTTCTGCTTTCTTATAATAAAAATTTCAATATTTTTTAAAAACGAATGCAGTCCAAAATTCTTTGTAGACTTATATGAGGGTACACACATGTACAGTCGAGGAAAAAAAATACTACATAAAATTAGAGTTATAAAAATAACACCTACTTTAAATTAAATGTAAAAACAGAATATTATCTATTATTATTATAATTGCGTTTGTAATACAATTGCATTTCAAACAAAAAAATGCGGAAACTTACTTGACATTCCAGTAGTAATATGTACACAGTAGGGGGGGGGGAAGTAAACACCCCCTGCTAACTCGCAACAAATTATCGTAGAAGAAAGTTACAGGTACCTATTGATTCAAAATAAAATCTACTTTTATTTATGTATGTAAAATTTGCTTAGGGCTAAAATAGGCTATCTACATATCAAAACGAACTCAAACTTTGCCTCTTTCGATAGCAATACCCAAGTTTGACACCATAAATAGATTCTACACGCTTCAATCAGCCTAAATCCAAATTTTCACGAAATTCGTACAGTTTCCGATAAATTAATTATTTTCAAATGAGCCTATTTTAGGGGCTGTATCCAAATTGAAGTTCGGTACTCGATTGTTGAAATGCTACAGAATGACTATGCCACTTCTTTTAATGTATTATTTCTTGCCAATATGACCATTTCACTCGCTTAATATGTTTCGACTATTACCAGCCCAAATATTTCAATTAAATGAGCAAAATATTTTTTAAATTATGCTTTTCTGCACATCATAGACGGCCCCTTAAACCATCATTTTGGCTTTTTTTAATGAAAATTCGACAACTACTTGAAAGAAAAATTTGAAAGTGAGAATTCGCATAAAGCAGGACATAATAAATATAAGTCTATATGTTAAAAAAAAGGTAGGTTACAATTCATATTTTTTTCGAATATTAATTTCATAATTCATATTATAATTTTTTTTAAATTATAAATGCAATGTATTTATGTTTGGGTTTTAAGTTTTATAACTACACACAAAATTATTACATTAGGATTATAATTTCAGGAGATATTAATAAAAATATGAAAACATAATTTAACATTAGAAGCTCTAAATTTTGAATGCCTATAGTTCAAAAACTTATCATTCAAATAACTAGAAATTTCGTTTCTACGCATAGTTTGAACAGAAGATTTAACATTTATTGTCAGATCCTGGTAACTGAGGAAAACCAACCCACTGCTTTGGCCTCTGTTTTAGGTAAATGGGGCGGTGCATATTAGGCATCCGGGACTTGACTTGTCACTGGCTAAGGATCAAAGTAAGCGGTATTTTTACAAGTCATCCCATTCCCCTTGACCGCCAAGCAAAAGGGCAAAATTGTAATTTTTTCTCTAATTTTTTTAAAAGGCTAAAAAACGATGTTTTTCCAACATCATAAAAAACTTTATTACGTGTAAAAATATAAGCCTTGAGAGTTTTAGTCGTGAATTAATTTTTTTAAAAATTGGTTCATATCAGTAGGATTATATTAATTTAAATAATGCTTCATTTGCAGTGAAACCTACAGCTTAGTGAACGGATATATCCGTTCGCGGCGGTGAGAAGGTTAAGGGACTAGCATAGGAGCGTCTTGCGATGTGTGGCCCTGATAAATATTGGTGTACGAATGTGCATCTCTTTTTTGGGTAGGGTAGTGGGGCGTGCGGCTGGGAGTCTGACTTATTGTTTTACTATCGATGGAAGTACTTCACTTTTTTTTTTAAATATTTCTCTTAAATCTGGAGAGCTACAAGTTGTACAGGCCAACCCGCTCAATTATTTCTTTATAATTAAGGACACCTATAGCCTTTCCAATAGTTCTTACAAGGGAACTTCCCCTTTTCTTATAGAAAAAATATTTCAGTCTATTTTTGGAGATGTTCATACATTTAAAAAACAAAGTCTGTGGATTTTCTGGTGGAGATTTCTTCAGCCAACAACTTACAATGCTCTCAAATTGCACAACAGTAAGTCGCTTTATGTTATTGTCTTGGTACACCAAACTCTAAATACAAACCATGATGTACATACGGACCTGAGCTTTTATTCTCTACTAAAGAAGAACTCTTAAAAAAATTAAAAAGATCAAAACGATATAGATGCACGCAGTATCACCATCAGTCTGAATGAAGAAGTGCTTCCCCTACGATGCACATTATGACTTTCAATAACTCTTATTTTCGAAATACAATTAAACCAGCATTTCCTATCTTCCTTCCAGCCTTATACATCTCACTTCTAACCATCTACGTTGTTGAGTAATGTGACGTAAGTGTGAGCATGACTACTATAGTAAAACTTCTCGTGGATGCGTTAGCTGTGCTCGCTGTGCAGAAGTTGCCCAAGACTATAGAATCTTAAAATGAACGCTGTGTCAGTTATCTGACTCTGTATTTTCAAGAACTTCGCTCTAGATGGCTAACTGAAAAAGAAATTCAACCACTAAAAGTCGAATCCAGAATAGCATTCTACTGTGATTTCATATGCTAATTTACTAAAACAACCTTCAAAATCTGTAAGGCACATGAGTACCCAAACTCTCACAACTGATACATCTACCAGATTATCATCTGCTAAAACTAGTTTATTATCTTATGACAGCCATGTAAATTTACAATATTGAGACTGCTACTATCATCATCACAGCATACTACATTAGAATTACATTAGATTTGATTCATCTAAACATCGTAACAAATGATTTTACTATAATCGCAGCTAAAACATTCTTCTGTTCATTCGAAAATTCGTTGTGTCGCCTCTTCATCCCACCAAGAGTAAAATCGAAGTCAACGAAAAATAAATATTTTCTCCTTCCTCTTTAAAGTGTAAAACCGAAGAAAAAAAGTAGAGATCATAGTCCAGGCAATAGGGAATTTTACCTAGCAAAATTAATGGTAGTTCTGGAAATCGGCTTACTTTATGTTTTTTGGGTCGCTGAATCCGAATTTGTAACTTCCCACCAAAATTTCCCCCGACACCCCGCCCCACCCTCATAGCATGCATGGTCACAGTGACGTCATTGTGACGTCACTGTAAGTCACTGTGGTCACGTCACATCTGTGACCAAAATGCCACCACTCAGTGATGTCACATTGTGACTGAGATGTGAACTTCTTAGAAAACTTTAAAAAATTACGAAAATTCTTCAAAACATGTTATTTACTGTAAAATTATATTTTTCTGGCAATTAAGAAAAAATGTGACGTCACTGTTATGTCACTGCTATGTAACGTACGTCACGTCACATATGTGACAAAAAAAACCACTATATTGTAAGTCACAGTGTGACAAAAATATGAACTTCAAAAATCTTTGAAAATGAAGAGAAATATTTTAAGCAGTCACGAGTTATAGCGGCATAAGGAATGAAAATATATTAGTGGATAGCAAATGGTAAATTCTGTCACTAAAGGGGAGAGGGGGGGGGGCATAATAAATAAAGTGCACGATACAAGCATTAATAAACTAAATTTTCAGGCTATATTTTATCCATTTGATATCTAAGACAGTGAATGTATACTTTTTCATGATTTCAATTTTATCTAGCATTTGGATAATATATTTAGAATTAGGATTATTAAATTTATACACTTTACATATTTAGTTTGCTGGGAGGAAATTTCTTTCTTTCTTTCTTTTTTTACCGACCAGGATTATTCAAAACACTTCTGTGGTTTCAAACTAAAAATTTTCTATTACAGTTAAATCTGCACCTTTTAATGAGCACGTAGAAAGAGTCTTCAGAGTTTAGTCATCTATGCATTTCTTGCTTTAGAATATTTTTATAATTTGTATTCAAGTCATAAATTCTACTTCTTTCAGACTTTTTAAATAAAATTAGCATTTTCCGAAAATAAAAGGAATATACAAAATTTGTGCAAAACAAACTTTACTTTAAAAAAAAGAAGAAGAAAAAGGGGGGGGGGGTCGTTAATACCATTAAATTTATTTTTACACCTTTTAAAAATTTAAACAATGTTTTATCTAATAAACTCTAATTAAGAATATTATTATTATAATTATTTAGAAAAAAGGAACTTTACAATACATTTAACTTGAATTATTTGGTACGGATAAAAAGAAAAAGTTAAATATATAGGACATGTCTTCAAATACAAAATTTTAATTAACGATACTTTCAGAAAATTACTGCGCATTCAAGTTCAATATTTCTTGTATACAAAAACAAATAATCTGTAACAGAACACCTGCTTGAAAATCGTCTGCCCACAGAAAAATAAATATGAGAAGACGCGGGAAATTGTTCACTGTTTTTAGAACATCACCAAGTCTACAACACTTTAAGATAAGGAAATGACCATTTTAGGATACACGGATATTAATGGAACGTATATGTAAGTGTTATTTAATTTAAATATTTTGTTCCTGATTTGTATATTATGAGTTAAATAGTTTTATGTTATATTTGTAAGAGACTGATCTTTATGTCAGAAGCGATATTTTTCAATTCGATAACTGTAAAGAAAAATATCTTAATCTGCCATCGCTTGAAAAAAAAAAAAATCTGCGCAGAGACTGATTCAGGCTTAAGTTCATACTGGAATTAATATAAACATTAATTTACTCTTACTTGAGATTGAAAATGTATGGAACGACAATGATTTGGAATTATTTTATCGGCTTCTTACTATTTTTTGATTACTAACACTTATAGTTATTATTATTTTGGGGTTAAATATGATGTTCGATTATCATGAGATTACGAAACTGTTTCAGATTAGAAATTAACATTATACTGGGAAAATATATTTTTACATATTACAGTAGTGAAACATTTGAAAGAATTTTCTTTTAGTGCTAATAATATTTTAAATTATCTTTTAAAATCCTAAATCTTCAAACCAATGTTTTCAGATTTAACATTTGCCAAAATTATAAAATAATAGTAATTCCTTATACCATACGGAAATATTTTTGAGATATTGTTAAATCTAATAGCGCATTTAATTTATTTATTGTATTTTGCTGTTGTTTAATAGTACAATTATAAATACTAATTATTATTTTTAGTGTTTTTCAAATTGGTATATTTATTTTTTTAAATTGTATGTAAGAATTTTTGTGCTTGTGATTTTAATCAAACATTTAATTATAGACATTCTGAATCGGTTATTAAATTTTCTTCTATTGTAAATTCATTTTCTACGTTTATGATACACGTAATTATTGGCACTAAAAAGTAAAATATGATATTTAAGCATTGAAATAAAGTGTTTTTCATGCCTGATATTAAGTTATAGATTAAACTGCTTTAGTATATATTTTTTAAAAGTTCATATAATACAGGATACATAAGGACATAAGTTGAAAAGTGCTTATGACTTAGGTTTGTCTCTCCGTCTAGCAGTCTGTCCGCACTCTAACTCCCGAAAATATACTCGGATTGCCCTGAAATTTTTGGATGTTATTGACGTTTACCATAGCACGGTACCTATTTGTAATGAAGTTTGTAGCATGCTTTGTTCATTTACAGGGCCAGCCAAAAGTTTTCCGTTACATTACGGCCTATGGGAAAAAATCGTTTCAAATGATTTTTAATGATTTTACGCACGCTTTCAAACATAATAAAATTTATATGCATTTATGAAGGGCACTAAAATATGCATTCTGTTGACTATGCGATGCACAGAATAGCTATTGTTCATTTACAGGGCTAAAAAAGGAATTCAAATACATAATGATATAGGGGTGGAGGGAATTGTTTGCAGCATACTTTAATTATGTTAATCTATTTCATATATAATGAAATTGATGTATGTCGCTTAGGTTTACATACTATAAATTATTTCATTTATAATACGAATAATACGTATATAGCATTTACAGGGACACCCAAAATATTTCAGATACTATATTGTATCCGAAGTACTGTTCATTAGCGATGTTTGCTGGAAATGTATTTTTAATTATAATATGCGCTTTTATGATTCACTATATTTATGCATAGTATCGTGTATATAAATGCTATAATTCCTATACAAGGCTACACAAAAGTATTCGTAAGGATTACTGGGTATGGGCGCAAATTGCTTAAAGGTGGTTTTTAAATGAGTTATGTTTTTTTTTCGCTGAACTGCATTTAATTTACCAATAAATGTTTGTAGAATATGGATAAAATGATACACAGGGTCACGCAAGGAAATGGATACAAGGCCGTCTATAAATGATAATTTCTGGAAATGTGATTTCAGCAGTTTTAAGAGTGTCTTAGTTTGAATTAAATTTTAACTAAATAGTAGCGTGTAATAAAGATTCTAGGTAAACTACAGGGTTGTACAAAAGTATTCAAGTATCTTTCCTTACATTAGTATAAATTGCTGAAAAAGAATTTAAACCTGTTAGGCGTTTTCTTGCTAAACTAAATTTTCCCATTATATAGTATATATACACTTAAAAAATGGGTACTCAAAATTGAGTAAGAAGTACCCAATTTTAAATGCGTCACATACTCAAAATAGCTCCGATCCAAATGTACTCAAAGTTGAGAAACACATGTATTCATTTTTTATTCCATGGTTGTGATGAAATATGAATCGTTATGCACTGCCCCCCCCCCCCCAAAAAAAAAACAACCTAAAATTTAAAGTAAAAATGTACTGACATTTATTTCCCGTTCAAAGTTCTTAACAAGAAATGTTTAATTGATTACTTATTAAGAAAAATAGCAAAATTCTTAGCAAGATACTCAAATCGAATATTTTTATGACAAGAGCATTATTTCCAAGTACTTTTAAATTATTTTTAAAATGCTGTGCATAATTTAATATTTACATTAATAAACATCATTTATGCCGCTATGCCGCTATAAATGAAATGAACCATTACAGGGTACAAAACTATTCGTTTGTTTGGGTTTTATAACATGTGATGTTTCAAAATAGAGAAAGCATAGGTTCATTTTTGATCCAAAAATATTCAATTCGATATGAGTACGTCGGTTTACTCATTTTTGAGTACTTCATTTTTTTTCAGTGTATCAACCTACAGATCAAATACAGGGCTGTTCAAAAGAATTGGAAAACATATTTGGCTATGGACGGTAACTGTTGAAATCAGTTTTTCAAATGTTTTATGCGTTTTCTGAAATGTTTACTTAGTTATCTTATTTACGTCATTTCCGTAAATTACGATGTCTTGTTAAAGCATTCAGAAAGTGTTGGAAAGTATTTTATAATCTATGCTTAACGCATGATTTTTCTTAATCGTTTTTTTTTTCTATTTCCTAGATCAGTCTTTTCCTATAAAACATACCAAATCTATTTAGCTCATATTCACAAAATACAATATACACGGGAATAAAAAATTTAAATAAATATCGCTTATCATGCCGATCTATAAATAATAGTTGTATTAATATCCGTTAGTCTCCATGTTCATATTTAATAAAGCAATGACAAATAACAACAAATTAAAAAAACTTACACATTCTAAATATCAAGCTTGAACTCAATATCAAGCATAGAACTTAATAAAAAAATATGGCAGTTGATAAGCATTGTTTTTTAAGTGGAAAAATTTTAAATGTTTTAGAAGAATAGGACTCCAAAATAGCGATATTTTGCTAAAAAGTACGGTAAAAAGATAAGATTTTATATTTACAGCAAAAGTTTATTTTAAAATTCATCGCTGTATTAATACTTAGAAATTTTTCCAGAGAGAATCATTAGCCTTATATACAATATTTCAAATGAAAATCAAATATCAAATTAATTGCTTAAAAGGCGCAAAGGAGTGAAAAAGATTCCATGTTGGGACTCGAACCCGGGCCATCAGTATAGCACACTGACATTCTACCGACTAAACCACATCGAACGACGCCCAGCCTGTAAAATTTCTCACTATTACATGTTGGCAAGGCTACAAACGCAGCACAAGATGCAATATTTATCGTGAGCCACCGACATGGGGTAAACACGAAACTTAATTAAATCCAGCATCGATTGAAACTATATTAATAATTGGAAATTTTTCCAGGGAGAAACATTCGCCTTGCATACAACATTTCAAATTAAAATTGACTTTTAAGCAATTAATTTGAAATTTGATTTTCATTTGAAATATTGTATGAAAAGCGAATGGTTCTCGCTGGAAAAATTTCCAAGTATTAATATAATTTCAATCGATGCTGGATTTAATTAAGTTTCGTGTTTGCATCATGTTGGTGGCTCACGCTAAATATTCCATCTTGTGCTCGGTTTGTAGCCTTGCCAACATGTAATAGTGAGAAATTTTTCAGCCTGGGTATCGTTCTATGTGATTTAGTCGGTAGAATGTCAGTGCACTGTACTGATGGCCCGGGTTCGAGTCCCAGCATGGAATCATTTTCACTATTTGCGTCTTTTAAGCAATTAATTTGAAATTTGATTTTCATTTGAAATCACAGTGTTTATGACAAGTTCGTCACAAATGACACATATTTCACAAATTGGTCACAGTGTGACTTCAAAGCATTGTCGCTTTCGTCACAGGTTCGTCACAAAGTTAATGCCAAAATAGTCACAAATGACACACTTTTCACAAATTTGTCACACCGTGACTTCACAGAGTGGTCACAATGTGACGTCACAAACGACCTCTAAAACGGCCATAACGACCTCGCATTCTAGTCACTATGACGTCACATCGACGTCACGTGACGTCACATCGACGGTCACAAAGTCACAGTGTGACTTCACAACGACGTCGCCGTGACGTCACCATGCCTTACGGGCAAATTTTGGTAAAAAGCCCCCCCCCCCCCCCCAAAAGGTTTTTATTAAAAAAATCAATTTTTTTATTCTTTTAGGGAAAAAGTGTCTAGAAATTTAGAAAGTAGACAAAATTTGAAACAAATTAGATATATGACATTATGACTTAGGATGAAGGGGAAGGAGGGATCTGCCTCGGAACATGCGCCGCGGTGCTGCGTGGACTAAGTTGCGCAATCCCACTTAACCACTCATACGTTTACATTCGTCCTTCCATCTCCCCTCCGAACTTTCCTTATAAGGTTTACTTTAAGTTTTTTGGGTAGCTGAATCCGAATTTTTAACTTACCCCCCAAAATTATCCCCCCCGAAACGCTTCCAAAATAGTTGTTATTAACTTAAATTTCTTATTGTTTTAGGGAAAAACATTACGAAATTCAGAAACTAGAAAAAGTTTGCTACAAATAGAATATATGACATTATGACGTAGGATAAACGGGGAAAGAGGGGCCTGCCTCGGAACATTCCCCGCGCGCTTTTTTCAAAAACCAAAATTTTTCAAAAAATCAATTTTTTTTTTTTTTTTGGGGGGGGGGGGGGGGTTGCCGGGTGAAATTTTGGTGGGAAGTTACAAGTTCGGTTTCAGCGACCCAAAAAACAAAGTGAATCGAAATCCAGAACTTGTATTAATTTTTGCAGGTAAAATCCCCTATTGCCCGGACTTCATAACTTAGTGCACGTAGCGCCGCAGTGCATGTTCAGAGGCAGCCCTACTCCTCCCCGTTCATCCTACGTCATAATGTCATGTATCCTATTTGTTGCAAATTTTGTCTAGCTTCTGAATTTCGTAATGCTTTTCCCCTAAAACAATAAGAAATTTAAGTTAAAAACAACTATTTGGTGGGCTTTTCGGAGGGAAAATTTTGGGGGGGAAGTTAAAAATTCGGATTCAGCGACCTAAAAAACTTAAAGTAAACCTTATAGAAAAAGTTCGGAGGGGAGATGGGAGGGCGAATGTAAACGTGTGAGTGGTTAAGTGGAATTGCGCAACTTAGTTCACGCAGCACCGCGCGATGTTCCGAGGCAGATCCCCCTTCATCCTAAGTCATAAATCTAATTTGTTGCAAATTTTGTCTACTTTCTGAATTTCTAGATACTTTTCCCTAAAACAATAAAAAAAAAATTGATTTTTTTAATAAAACCTTTTTTGGGGGGCATTTTACCAAAATTTGGGGGGGGGGGTGTTGCCGGGGGAAATTTTGATGGGAAGTTAAAAATTCGGATTCAGCGACCCCAAAAACATAAGCCTTTTTCCAGAACTACCATGAATTTTGCTAGGTAGAGCCCCTATACGGTCTCTATTGCCTGGACTATCACATGCTAGCTTAACAGTACTAAAAATTAAGGATTACAAGCAGCTTTTCCGCTATGCCGAAGAAGCTATGGAATCAGAGCCATACACTTATGGCTTTGGTGCAAACAAGAAAAATACTGTTTCTAAGGAATAAATTTTAAAATTAGTTCTTTTAATAATCAGATTTAAATTAAACCTGTTTACGCTACATAATTTGAACTATTTATATTTTGTTTTTAGACCAATCGTCACATTAATAGATTGTACATATTTTAAATATGAAAATTTATTCTTTAAACACATTATGACTTCATTAAAGGAGTTTAATTACATTTCTCAAGCTTTGTTTCTTACTTTTTAATTGAAATCATTTTTATGATAAGATTTTCTGATAATTCAAACACCAAATCATTTTCAAAAAGTTAACTATTATTTTGGCGCAGTTATGTTACTAACGGGACCTTGTGCTCTTAAACTCATTACAAATTACCAAATGTCAGTTTTAAAAAACTCATAATACTATGCTATCAGCATCATTTAAATGATTCATGTCATGTTTCCATAATGATTCATGCTACAAACTTCACATTAGCAAAATGTTTCAAAACATATTGATTTCGATGTCCCCGATTGTCTCAGTCACGGAATTCCGGAAATGAGATTGCAGCTCTGCAGTCTCTTTAAATGGTCAAAGATTTTCATAGAAACCCCAGAATGATATTTTTAATGCACCCAAGTTTTATTTTTAAATAACCAACGGATAATTTATGATGTTTCCTATAACTGAGATTATAATAAAGACTATCATAAAAAAGGATCAAGAAAATACAATAAAGCATCTTTTCAGCGGTTCTTAATCTCTCAGTTATTACGAACCCCTTTTAGTATTTCCTCTGTTTTTGCGGAACCTTAAATTTTAAGCCAAATTATTAATAACCTTTATAGTATCGAATAAAAGATATAGATATAGAGATAGATAGATAGATAGATAGATAGAGAGAGAGAGAGAGAGAGAGAGAGAAATGTGTAACCTAATCATACTGTATTTTTAATCAGTGTGCTTATTTTTTCTTTTAAGGGGAAGTAATACCTGTTTGGGTCAATTTTTTTTTTTTTTTTTTTTTTTTTTTTGCATCCGTTAAGGCGGTTCTCAAATCCACTGTTCAAAAATGCAAATCTTTCTGACAATTTCCGATTCATTATTTAAGGTAAAAGGCGTAAAAAAATTGGCAAGCCTGACTACTGTAGCGATTTGGAATCTAAATGAGTTTTCCCTTTTATGATAAATGACTAATCAAGTTGTTAAGTATGATTCCGGGATATGTAAATTGAAATGAAAATTCGAAAAGAAATATTTAAATCTGATCGAAATAAATTCAATTCACATTCTCCGAAATCACACTATGGCCTTGATCGTATAGTGGCAAATGCAATAGCGATGTAAATAAATTTAAATAAATCTGAAAAGGAAAAATGAATAATGACTCACCCCAAGAAACACAAACAATCTAAGATGATTAAATATTGCAGAGATTTTATTCACCAAAATATTTTCAATTTATGAATACTGGATCCAGTAGGAGATAAAAATATTAAATATCTATTCTAAAAATATAACCATCTTATCATATCACTTAATGATTTAAATATCTAGCACACAGTTAAGTTTATCGGTATGAGAATAGTATATGGGGCACTTATCTTCATGATGTAAGTGGTTTATAATTTCAAGTAAAGTCAGCAAAGTTTTTAAGTTGATAGATTCTGATTATTTAATCCACTGAGATATGAATAAGCAATTTTTAAGTTGATAGTTTCTGATTATTTGATACACTGAGATATGAATGAAGACTTCTTTTGCAAGTACCTTGTTTAGTCGTAAAGAAACGCAAACACCAATGCTTTAAGGTGACGCATAGAATTTTTGTAAAAAAACGATCATTCTGAGCAATCAAAATAACACGTTTTCTATTGGAGTTCTCGCAGGAATTTGACTATTTGGAGAAACATCAACCACAAGAATCAATTAGATGAAGATATATATAATTTCGTAGGATGACTGAAGAAGATGATGAGTGGCACAATCTGTCGTCTATTTATAGAATGCTGAAGATGAAGGATTTTTTATCTGCTTGTAGATCATTGATTTAAAACTACAATAGGCAGTGTTTTCATCAAAGTTTGCAACATAAAACATATTTTATTAGGAATTACTTGTTCAATGAATGTTCTTACACTTCGGCCAGACCCTGAGGCTTAACGGGGGAAAAATCCCCTAAAGATTCGTGCGTGTTACATACTCCGAGAATTTCTTACAAACTGGCTTTTTTTTTTGAAACGCCTGCTGAAAATTGGGAGTACGCTCTCCGCGGAATAGCCAATCAGAAAATTTCTAAAGATGGCTTGTCGCTAGCACTTCCGGCGAAAAAGATTTTGTAGTAGGATTATCGCCATGGAATGGCAACGCACTTAAGAAGCGGGGAGAAAGGAATGTTTGCTATGTGGGAGTTCCTATGACGTCGAAAGGAATTTCCTGTCTGTTTTGAGATAAGGAATAAAACCTTCTTAAAAATTGCATCTTTTGGGATGCGAGGTGAATGGAAAGCAATAAAAATTAAGGGAAACTATAGGAGTTAGAATTTCGTTTCTCTGGCAAACGATTTCAGTAATTTTATGAAAGTTTACCAGAGAAATGGAAAAAGAAAATAGAATATAATAAATGTAATTTTAAATGAAATAATTAAAAATAAAGATTTAGGATTTAATATTTAAAACTTAATAAAATTTGCTATCAAAATTGAAAGATGGTGAAAGGAAGTAGATTATTAAAATTAACAGAATATACAAAATTAAGTTTATGTAAATTTAAGAAGGATGAATGTTATGTAAAGTTTTTACAACATAACACAAGTAAAGAATTTTTGGCCACGTGACGACCGGTTTTTATTCCTAACTTCTAAATGACGCATGGAGAATTCGATTCAAAACACCAATTTTGATAGTATTTTCTGAAAGATCTTTTTCGTTTATAGAAAAAAAAAATGAAAACTTCTTCAGACTACATGGTTTCTGAATAACAACCTCTGCCAATTTCATGCGTTTCTGAACAGAAATGAATTAAAAAAAACAAACAAAAAAAAAAACAAAAAAAAAAAAAAACAGTGGCACTCCGGGAGTGCCAATAGAAGTGAAAACTTCAACAATTACATGTGTGTTTTTTTAATCGTCAGGAAATGCTTTATGCGTTGAATTGTGTAGCAGCACTAATGAAAGCATCTGGGGACACGGTAGTGTCCCTGCCAAGTCTTGAAAGCACAGTCGTAAGCATCTTTTTCTGGAAGCAACTCGGGGTACTTTTGACCCCCAATATCTTTGTGTTGGTGATTCCCAGAAACTTGAAACTTCGTAAATCTAAAGTAATGTGGAAATGGAACTAAATGCTGAAATTTCACGTTTCTATCTTTTTTATTTCAGAAGATATATGAACTTAAACTTTCGCCTTTTCGACACTGATTCACCGATCATCAAAACTCAGAGGTACGTCCTGTATCCCTAGAATCTTGAAATTTGGTATGAAGGTAGTGTTTGGGATACAATGAAAGGGAAAATTTAAAAAATCCGGAAAATTTGGATAAAAAGTCGAAAAATCAAAAAACCGAGAATTTGGCAGAGATGTGATATACGAACCAGGTTTGGCGCGATTTTTTAACGTCAATTTGGCGAAAGCCCGTTTTCCAATACCAGTTACAATATATATTTTTAAATTATTTTCTATTGTTTTAAAAAGTAAACAGCAATAAATAAACGGTAATTTCATTAATAACTATAGAACAAAACAATTGTACAATTTAAAAAAATAAAAGTAAATGAACAATTTATTAATAAATAAGCAACAGTAGCCGGGTTACACCTTGTAAAATAAAGTAACGCCATTTTGCTGTCAATTAGGTACCCAAGTGCGTATCTGACATCTGTGCCCCGCATTTTATCTTCCGTAATCGAAATTCCCGCCAATACTGTTGGTTATTGACCAGACCATTAACACGATAAAATACAGCGTTATCGGTTTTTAGTTACACGAAATAGGTAGGTCACGAACACGGTATAATTCATTTTAACTGACGCAAAACAAAAATAATTTGTTTTAGCAATACGCCGGGAGAAAAAGTGAGTTTTAGCTTCCTTCTTCTTTTGCTGATAGAGCTGAAGAAGGAAAAGTTCCTGTCATTCACCGCTTGGCGCGCTAGTGTCTATGTGTCAAAATGCTAGCATGTCGTTACGTTACAGTGTCTCGAAATCAGTGGTTTTTCCCCCATCTCAAAAAAAGCTCAACGCGCCTAAAGAAGTTTTCACTTCAAAAATGTGTCAGAAAGTAGCCCCTTTGGATTTGAGAAAAGCCTTAAGTGTTTAAATTTTTGCACTAAAGCAGTTTTGAGATATTCCAATTATTTATAATCATTTTTGCTCGTTGAACGTAATGCCACACGTTCATCTTAATGCTACTATAAATTTTTTTTTTTTTTTCGAGACCAGTTTTTTCAAACTAGGCGACCATATTTCTCATGAAAAAAATGACTTTTTCTTTTCAAATAACCACCATTTCATCAAAAATTTACATTTTTAAGCTAAATGTTAGTATAAACTCCAGAAAATTTAACACGTTAAGCGCCACGTCAGCCACCGGTGACTGACACTGAACTTTTCGTTTAGAACGCGTTATTCACCGATGACTGACGGTCTAAAAAATGATATAAAAATAAATATATTGTTTTAAGTAATTACTGAAAATTTATTTAACATTTACTTTCCTTTTATTTATTACAGGATTATATACTTTATTAAAAATTACTTAAAACATTGTACATTTTTTAGCTTCAGCGTCAGTCACCGTAGCACTCAACGTGTTAATGCTTCTTCATAGTTTGACGAACAAATTTGTTTAAGATGCCTGTGACCGGAGAAAAACGGTCGCCCGATTGGAAGTTCATGGCGCGCACCTGTCGCACAATGCGATTTATTCATAATTATATATATATATATATATATATATATTACAAAATTTAAATTTTTGCGCCAAGTTTAAAGTATTTTATGTAAATTTTCCTTTTTCAGTAATATTCCGTATATTATACCGGCTTATTAAATTAAAACCCTAGTCTATTAATCTCTAAGATCTTAATTCATATTTATTCCAAATTGCGTACATCTAAAAATGGCTCGATTATTTATATTTCTTTAATAAAACTTTTATTATTTAAATTCCTATTAAATTCCGCTATTAAATCCCGGTATATCATATTCCCTTAAATCTTTATTTAACTGCTAAAATATTATTCTGTATGAAAGAAAAAACCTACTTATTTCAATTTATTCTTTTATTTAAAATATCCAGGTGTAATTAAAATATTTCAAAGATTAAAACTTCGCAGACATAAATTCATTTCTTTTATCGTCTGAAGAGGGAAAAAGGGGTTATTTTTGCATAATCTCGACTACAGATTTTAACCTTTGTTTATGCTTTAGATAGCTGTTGCGAGGATATAAGAATTTTCTAGAACAATCGTTTCAGCAGAGTATAAATACGAATGGCGGGAACCAGAGAGAAGCATAAAGAATATATGGCATAAAGGATATAGCATATAGGAGTAGATGGGCTGTGAGCTTAGAAGCTTTTTAGTTTTTAGCATGTAGAGGTGAACGTGGTGGATTGCAGTCGTAGCAAACTGGATATTTAATGTGATTGCTCGATGGAGGTAGTAAAACGTTGGATGAATACTGTTTATTATGTGAGTAGAATGAGGAAGCAACGGTATCGTAATGGGTGATAGATGTTAGATATTAACGGATTAAAGACTAGACGGCTGTCAAGAGATGGAGTGATTTTAAACTAATTGTGACAGGAAGAATATACTTTATTCTTTTTACCATGGAAGGAGAGAGCATCTTCCCTAGATTTAATCGAGAGTGTGGAAATAAAGTGAATAATGTTCCAAGCGACTGCCTTATGTTAATTCTTCATTTTTCTTTATTATTTTAAAACCATTCGGCTGCTACCTGTGATGTGTAGGAATGGAAACCCTCATTTTTTTTCGACAATACCAACTATTTGCCGTCAGTCAAAATGTCACAGAGAAAAGAAAAGTCCGACAGGATTTAGAAGTGACGGCAATCAAAGCGAGTGTGTCTCCAAAATTACAAAAATGTAGTGGTACTGGTACACGATAGCTTATGATAGTTACTAAAGATCAGTGCCGGAAAGTTAAAAATTTACATCGCTAATGTGAATAGCAATGTATAGTGCTGGTGATTGTGAGACAAGATGACTGGAGTGAGTTCTTTTCCAAAATATTTTTACACTTATGTTATTATTTTTGTTATTGTTTGTTATTTATTGAGATTTATTTATTATTAAGTATGAGAATTATTTATTTATGAGATTTATTTATTATTTATTTATGAGGTTTATTTATTATTTCGTGAAGAGTATTTATTTATTTATTTATTTATTGTAAAGTTTATTATGAAGTCATGAGAATTATTTATTTATTTATTATTAAAGTCAGAAAGAGTACTTAATCTATTATGAAAACTAAAACTCTATTGGTTTAAATGTTGTTAAGGTCAGGTTGTATTAAAGAGAATAGAAGTGCTTCTTTTATTTTAATGAATACTGATATAATGGCTGAACCTAAATTAATTGAGTTTGATCCTAGTACTGGAATGGAAATCCAGGCTTGGTTAAATTATTATGATGATATGAGTACTAGGGAAAATAAAGATTTAGAGTGGAAATTTAAATCTATTCCACAGTATTTAAAGGGTGAAGCACTAAAAGTCTATATCAATGACTGTGTGAATTGTACTAGTTATGAACAGATTTCAAAAATCTTGATAGAAAAATTCATTGAACTAAATGTTCCAAATTTGTCTGATTTCTCAACTCTAAAATTAGATAAATTAGATAATTTAGAAAATTATTTTCACAAAAAGGTAGGAATTGGGAGGAAACTCCATCTTTGTGAGACTCTTCTAATACAAGGGTTGACAGATGGATTAAAACCAGAGTATAGAAATAATATTAACGTAAACCCTCCAAATAGTACCACTGAATGGTACCGGCTTGTTAAGCAATTTGTTGAAGTTTCCACTCCTCAAATTTCAAGCCAAACAGTAAATCAACAACCAGTTAGACAAAATTTTCAACAATTTCAACCACCTAGGCCTTGGACTCAACCAAGTAGACCTAATTTTCAGCCAAATAGGCCCAATAATGCACCTAGGAATTGGATTCCACAAAGACAGTATCAAAATCAGGGGTCTAGAAATTTTCAAAATAATTACTTTCAGACACCATATCCTTCTAGACCATGTAGAATATGTACAAATAAAGGTGTAAATAATGCATATCATTGGGAACAAGAGTGTTTATTTAGAAATGATGCAACATCCGCTGATACTCTTCCTAGTAATTCACCACCTACTATTCCTAATATTTGACAACTAATTGTGTATGGATGTACCAATAGTTATAATTTACCATGTATAGTGGACACTGGATCCACTACGGCAATATTACCCCTCAAATTTGTTAAAGAACTAAATGCTAAAATTGAAACTATACCTACAGTTATTATTGGTCAGGCAAAAGGGATGTTAAAAATAAATCAAAAATGTAAAATTTCTCTAAAAGTGGGTAAAATTACCAAATGTGTTAACTTTTTAGTGTGTAATACTAATTTGGAGTATGCTATTTTGGGTTTAAGGGAATGTTCTAAATTTAATTTAACTATAGATTGTAGAAATTGTACTGTAAAACAAGGAAGAAAAATTATAAATAAGAGTATATCCATACATAATGAGAAATCTCTTCATTTTCATACTGTAGATATGAATAAAGTACAACAAGAGAATGATTTAGTAACAGTTGATTATGATGAGAATTTGAATTTACATAATGATGATAATGTAATAACAGCTAATGAGAGTAGTGAAACTTTGAATTTATGTAAGAATGATAACGAATTACCATCTAGTTGTGAAAATTCTATGACTACTCAGGACTTTTTTGAGAATGATAGAAATGATTGTAATGTGCAACCGGATTATGGAAAGTTCGTAATTCCCCAAAATGTTTTCGCAATATTTTTAATTCTAATTCTTTAGATTTTTTATTTTTCTTTCATCAATAGTTTTCAACATTACCAGGTATGACCTTGGGGCGCCACGAGGATATTACTTGTGTTTGGAAGCTTTTGGGATTAGGTAGACACTCTATGCAGGCATAGGATGTGTATTTAATTTTGGGAATTTTCAGATTGATGTTGAAAAATAAAAATAAATATTTTTAATTCTATATCCAGTTTATATCAAATAAACTATATTTATTTTATTCCATTGTCTTTACCAATTGTTTACAAAAATAGTAAGAATTGATAATATTATTATAATTGTATAAACATAGAAAATTCATAATTGTGATGAGATTTTGTAGTGATTGTGTAGCAAGGGAAAATTAAGTACATAAACAAATTATCTTTTATTCCTATTTATTTTCTTTATTTTACCATTCTAAGTTTATCAAATGCACGTCTATTCATCAAGAGTATCAGAGAGATAAATTATTGTAAAGAAATACTGGTTGAGAGTCCACTTTCTAAATATTTAGAGTTAAATTTATTTGGATTTTGGAATTATTATTATTATTATTTTTTTTTTTTTAATGTTTCGGCTGGCAAAAATACTTTCTTATATAAGTAAAAAATAAGAAAATTATTAATTGCTATGTATTATTTTTATCCTCAACCATTATTTTCCATGTCAATAAGTAAAAAATCTGTGATATTTTCTTAGAATATAATATTGTTATTAAGTATTATTATTGTTATTATTCAAGTATACTGTTGAGAATTTTTATTATTATGATTATGAATTGAAAGTATTATATTATTTATTGAAAGATTCATTATTTATTAAAGAAAAAGAGAACATAACTTATAAGTGAAAAGTTATGATATTTACTAAAACAAGTGAGAAGTTGTAAAAGATGGTGAGTCCCAATTAAAATGGGAAAAGGAGCTCAAAAAAGTAGTTGATAAACAAACGTTAAAAGGTAGTTGAATAACTACTAGGAATTTGTTTATTAAAATAAAATTACTATTGTGATGACAAATAGTATTTAAACATAATGTAAAGAGTTTAGTAGGTAGAGTAGTCGAAACAAATTTAGTAAAAGATATTTATTGCAGCTGAACTTTTTACTTAAGGACTGTATCACTATTTTTGCTAAAGGACTTTTATGATCTACGAACTGATTAAGCCAATGGGACTTAAAATTCTACTTGAAGTAAATAAAGTGTTAAACATTACTTGATTGGAAATATGTTTGTGATAAGAGAAATGGAAATACACTAAATTTCCATAAGATAAAAGAATTTGTTGTTATTTATTACTATAGTTTTATTATTTCTTATTATTTATTTCTTATTGTATTTATACTTATTCTTTATTTATTATCGTGTTTATATTTTCCTATGCACTTACAAATGGTAAGTGATGTTGTAACCATTATTTGTATTCTTTTACAGGGGAAATGCTCTCAGCTAAATTTAAATGCTCTTAGTATTTTTTTTTTTTCTCTTGCATTGCTAAATTTTACTTTTCCATCTCTTCGCTGACGTCTCTAAAATTTTCAATATTCAAAAATCAACTTCCAAATTTATTACAAGTCTGTTGTCTGAAATTGTAGTTAATTAACCACAAATTTCATACAAAGTCTTTGGGGAGGGGGGATAATATTACAAAATTTAAATTTTTGCGCCAAGTTTAAAGTATTTTATGTAAATTTTCCTTTTTCAGTAATATTCCGTATATTATACCGGCTTATTAAATTAAAACCCTAGTCTATTAATCTCTAAGATTAATTCATATTTCTAAGATCTTAATTCATATTTATTCCAAATTGCGTACATCTAAAAATGGCTCGATTATTTATATTTCTTTAATAAAACTTTTATTATTTAAATTCCTATTAAATTCCGCTATTAAATCCCGGTATATCATATTCCCTTAAATCTTTATTTAACTGCTAAAATATTATTCTGTATGAAAGAAAAAACCTACTTATTTCAATTTATTCTTTTATTTAAAATATCCAGGTGTAATTAAAATATTTCAAAGATTAAAACTTCGCAGACATAAATTCATTTCTTTTATCGTCTGAAGAGGGAAAAAGGGGTTATTTTTGCATAATCTCGACTACAGATTTTAACCTTTGTTTATGCTTTAGATAGCTGTTGCGAGGATATAAGAATTTTCTAGAACAATCGTTTCAGCAGAGTATAAATACGAATGGCGGGAACCAGAGAGAAGCATAAAGAATATATGGCATAAAGGATATAGCATATAGGAGTAGATGGGCTGTGAGCTTAGAAGCTTTTTAGTTTTTAGCATGTAGAGGTGAACGTGGTGGATTGCAGTCGTAGCAAACTGGATATTTAATGTGATTGCTCGATGGAGGTAGTAAAACGTTGGATGAATACTGTTTATTATGTGAGTAGAATGAGGAAGCAACGGTATCGTAATGGGTGATAGATGTTAGATATTAACGGATTAAAGACTAGACGGCTGTCAAGAGATGGAGTGATTTTAAACTAATTGTGACAGGAAGAATATACTTTATTCTTTTTACCATGGAAGGAGAGAGCATCTTCCCTAGATTTAATCGAGAGTGTGGAAATAAAGTGAATAATGTTCCAAGCGACTGCCTTATGTTAATTCTTCATTTTTCTTTATTATTTTAAAACCATTCGGCTGCTACCTGTGATGTGTAGGAATGGAAACCCTCATTTTTTTTCGACAATACCAACTATTTGCCGTCAGTCAAAATGTCACATATATATATATATATATATATATATTTATATTACTTATTTCACTCATTTAAACATAAGTGAGATGCCAATAACTTTAATGCAAAAAGTCCGACAGCAGTATCTCTTTCTCTTGTGATAGTAAAAATCACGCTAATTGTAGATTAGAGAAGTAGGACTTCCTTTTAAATGTATTTACAAGACTTCTTTTACAGTTTAGATAAGTGAAAATTTTTACAGGGAATTCTAGACCTTCGCGGACCCCCTGAAGACTCGCTACGGACCTCTTGGGGTCTGCGAATTATTGCAAAAATCTCCTTTTAACACAAGGTATCAGCAAAACGGATGCCTTGCTTCATCGCAAACAATTTTGAAAGCAAAATTAAAAACACACCCGACATGTGACATTTTCTATTTCGTTTACTGAACGAATTAAAAAAGGAAAAAGAAAAAAAGACTACTATCTGCAGTTCCTTCCACCCACCTCCTTTTTTTAAAAAACTTTTTAATGGCACTCCGTACTATTCAGATTTACGGAAATACCAGTTGATACAGCTTTTCAAGCAACCATAACAAAACTTCGCATAAATGTTAGTTTTAAAAAGGTGCAATTTTTGACTATGAAACTGCTCCAGCCGCGGATCTATGGAGGGGGGGGGGGGATTATGTATAGTTTAGATATTGTATTTTGTGCATAGGATTTTGTTTTTATCTCTTTGTTATATTGAAAAAAAAATAGACCGTTTGTTCAGCACTTTTCTACTCAGTTTAAAAGTGTTTATGAATTCGGTTTGTCTGTCTGTTTTTCCGTGCTGAAACATGCGTAAATATATTGATTATCATACTATTGATATACGTTAACTAGGTTTACTGTAGTATATTCGGAATTGAAAATGAAGTGTGTAGCACTTATTAGTTCCTTTACAAGGATACTCAAAAGAATTCCGTTACATTGCGGTCTATGGGTCATTTGTAGTTTATTTTAATGATGTTACACTATTTCAAACATTTTGAAATCTATATATGACTGAGGTGCATTACAAGAGGCTTACTATAGAATATGTGTGTATAGCATTCGTCGTTCATTTATAGGGACCCACAAAAGAACTCTTAAAGTATTGTCTATCAACAATAATTGCTGGAAATGCATTTTCAGTTGAGGAACGTATTTTTAACTTTAGCTAATTCTTTCCCTTTCACTTGGTATGTATAAATTCTGTAGAAAATACAGGGTAACAGCACAAAAGATCTCAAGTGCATTTACGTTTATTGACGTATATTCCAGAAGGGGGATTTAAAACTGTTCTATGCGTTTCCTAACTAAACTAAAATTTAGAATTCTACATATACAAATCTATAAATGATATACAAGCTGCACAAAAAAATACAATCATATACAAGCTGCAAAAGGGCTGCACAAAATAATTCGGATATTTTTACAAATATTGCAGGTAATTCCTGAATTTGGGTTTTTAAATGTGTTATACATTTTGCAAATTGTTTAGTTAGACATCTTTCACAATATTAAACGGTAGAGATTTGTAAAAGTATTTTGGAAGTGTAAGAAAGTGTTACATAATATGTGCTTGACGCATGATTGATTTTCCGTTCTTGTTTATCACAAAAGATATCGGAGGAAAAATTTAGGAAATATTTACTATCTAAAATGAATCGAATGAAAATTAATTTCATTTGGTGTTTTTTACTATCTAAAATGAATTGAATGAAATTTAATTTCCTTTTGGGTAGTTTTACTAATTCTACTTTTCGACGATTCTCTTTTCAATAATTGTTTTTAGCAGCTTCTGCTATTAAAAACACATTAGAGTTAGTGGCTAGTTCCATGACATAATACAGAAGGTCGTTCATACTTTATGGAAAGGATTTTGAAACTTAATTTCTACGCATAAATGCCGCATCCTTTGCAACAATTTGACTATTAGATAATCTTGGCTCTCGGCCATAGATCTGACTCGAAATTTTCACCATAGTAGAATTTTCGCTTAGTAGTCAATTTTCTCAGACATATGTCGGAAAACTTTACAAAGTCTTTTGTAATGTGAAGCTCTTCTGATGTCGTTTTCATATAAAACGGGAATGTAATTCTTCAAAATTGGGTTCTACAATAATTTACTTATAATAAAGTGAAAGTAGTTTTGCTTAAACTAAAAGCAAAAAAAAATATCTTAACTTCATAAAAAGATTCCAGCAGTATATTCATGAATCCTTTTGGAGGTTTTTCTTTACATTCCAGAATACATTTCGTTGGATTTTCTTCCATTTATTGATGAAAAATAGTTCTTTCTTTGCTTCAGTTGTTTAAATACAACCTTGTTTCCCCTTTATTACCACATTGACTTTCATTAGCGAAAATACATGTTTTATTACAGAAGCATTAAATTCCTGCTTTATATGAAAACAACATCAACAGAGCTTCACATTATCTTCACATTGACAGTCTTCAGTTACTCTTCCATAAATCTAATTTCTGTATACTTAATGAAAAACCACTAATTTTAATAATTTGTGCCCCCTTTGGAGAAAAACAATATAAAATGCACCAGACGCTTCCTAATTTGCTTCATTTAATTTATTAAAACGATTTTTTGAACACTGAAAAGACTTTAGAAAGTTTTCTAACATATGGTGGACAAAATTGACAAGATTGTACTATGGGAAAATTCTCTGACGAAATTTTCAAGCCAGATATACAGGGTGTCCGGTCTCAACGGTGTCCAAAGGCTAATTCCTAAACCGTTAGTCATAGACATATAGTTCCAATTACAAAAATGTTTAAAATCAGGTAAAGAAATATTTTAAAAGCGATTTGGTTCAATAAAAACATTTCTTAAAAAATTACGAAATTTAAATTTTTATACGGTCCCCCGGTTTTATAAATTATATTTAGCAAAATTTTCCTTTTACACTGACAAGTAATACACAAAAAGTCCCGTTATTCTACGATTAAAATTGACCGAGTAATAGCTGTTTAAAGTTGGAGCCTATTTTTTGCTGCAAATTGGGGGTCATTCACAAATTTAGTCGAAATATAATTTCATCAGATATATTAGAAAATGGTTGAGAGTAAAATTAACATTGCAATATAAATTTGAAATCTTTAATCACTCTGAAATATTAATGCAAAATATACAATTTGTAATAAACATTTAAGAAGAAAGAAAAAACAGAATTTTTGTTAAATAAAATGATGCTAAATTAACAGCCTCAATTCTTTACAAAATGATACGTATTTTAAAATATTATTAGATTACACTAGCCTGCAAAAGTTGGGATATGTCATGTTTTTTAGCTTTTGATAATTGATTCTTATGAATTCTGTACCGCTGAATCTGAAATCGACCTTCATTTTTAACCATCACATCAGGATTTTTCTAAAATTTCAAAGTTAAAAAGTTCAAATTTAAAATTGAATCTCCTCCCTCGTCTCATCGGACTACTCAGCTATTTAGCTGTAAGAATCCCAGGATAGGCAAAAATATCGAATAAATTATTGAATAAAATAAAATAAAAAACAAAAAAAAAAGTTTTACATACGTTTTATAGTATGATATTTTCGCTATATTTTAACTTACACATTTACGATTGGCATAAAAATTCTAACACGATAGTTAAAAATGAAGGTCATTTTCAGATTCAGTGCTAAAAAGTACGTACAATTATCAAAAGTTAAAAAATCACAACCATCTCCTCTACTTTATAGAATCCGATTTCTGTTATTCTTTAAATTTGACAATTTATGATTTGCGAAATATCCTGACATGATAATTAAAAATTAATGTAATTTTCGGATTCAATGCTATAAAATACATAAAAGTTTAAAAAAAAAATCAACAATCGCTGTCTTGTATTATCTAACCTAAAACTTTTTCTTAAAAACTTCTTGGCGGTGATCTATCCGAAATTTGTGTTATCCTGTAAAATAAGTATAAATGGTAACCAGGGAAAATCATAATATCAGATTGTTATTGGATTTGCGCCAGTATGTAAAATGTAATCTCGATCTATATTTAAAAGTGAGTTAAAGTCCGAGTACAAAATTTTGAACTGGAAAAACATACATAAGATCATTGAAGTAACATAAAAAATTAAAAAAAAATAACGTATTTGTTAAAAGAAATAAAAGAAACAGCCTCAAATCCTGACACAATGAAACATATGTTATTTTAGCCAATCTGAAACTTAATAAATTTTATCTTAATCGTAATACTTGTACAATTTTTTCAAAGCGCAGATACACATGAAATAAGATCTTCGAACTTGGTATGTGATCCCTCAAAGCCAAGCCGAACTCATTTGTTTTCAGAGCAGAAAAGTGGCATAAGTCATGCATTTTTAAAGTTTCATAACTCACTCAATTTTAGCATTATATGAATGGGACTTTTTTTTGGTCTTACTTGTCAGTGTAATAGGAAAATTTTACTAAGTATAACTTATAGGATCGGGAGACAGTATAAAAATTTAAATTTCGTAATTTTTTAAGAAATGTTTTTATTGAACCAAATCGCTTTTAAAATATTTCTTTACCTGATTTTAAACATTTTTGTAATTGGAACTATATGTCTATGACTAACGGTTTAGGAATTAGCCATTGGACACCGTTGAGACCGGACACCCTGTATAGCCAAGACTATCTAATAAAGTCAAATTGTTGTAAAGGAGCATTTATGCGTAGAAATTAATTACCTGACTGCCAAGAAGGGTTATGTGTTTCACGCGTATCTGGGTATGTGGATTTCTTTATACCCTCGAAACATCCCAACGGCTGGATGGATTTTAATGAATGGGGTCTCTATCGATTCGTCTTAACCGTTCGATGGTTTTAGGCCAAGTTTTGTTTATATAAATTCAAAATGGCGGCCGTAAAATACAAAAGGGCGGAAGAGACGAAATTTTTTTTACGCACCCTATTGAGTGGCATATCATTGGATAGGTCTTTCAAAAGGTAGACGATGTTTCATTGACCATTTTACAGTCAGAAGCTCCGATTAAATTTTACATAACCTGGAAGTTGTGTAGGCAGGATCTCTAGCTTTACTGCAACTCTAACCTTCATAGACATCTATAGGCGTCATCAAAACAGTGTTTATAGATAAGAACTAATAATTAAACACAACTTAAAAGTCATCAATACAAGTAAATAAAAGAAAAAGTTAATATAAAAAATAGTTTCACATACATGAGAAATAATTAGTTCGCAGTCGGGTTTTTTGATTTTTTAAATTTAATTTTTACTTGTTTTCAAAATCGTTTCCATAAAGTGTGAACGACCTTCTATATTGTCAGTGCTTTTCTTTCGAGCATTCTTGCTGTTTATTTAAAGTAAAAGATATTTATCTTTAAAATTTTTTTTAGCCTACGAAGGCAAACAAAACGATAGACAGGTGTAATTTAGATAATTGGTAAGAAGAAGTTTGGTAAAATTTAGATATTATTAAACAGCGTTTAAAGATAGGGCTAGATGGATAACTTTAAAATCTCTAAATGATATTTAAAAAAAAATTGACGGCGTTCCAAAGAATCCTAGTGTAAAAATCATTCGTGGTTTCAAGAGACTCCCTTTTAAAATGAGAGTTTGAATAGAATCATCCAATTAACGAGATAATTAATATCTAAGGTTGTAATTGAGCGACCGTGAAGAAATTTACACACCTGAAATCAGCGAAAAGTTCTACATCTGGATGCATAAAAATTAAGTCTATAAATTCAATATTTAAAAATTTTTACATGTCGTCCATAAACGCCACTACTCACTGGCGACAATTGCCTGTCTTTGAAACGCCTGCTCGCGCTATGAAAGATTTCTCAAAAAACTTCCTTCGAACGGAAATGTTTATAAATGAATTTTTAATAGATTTTTCAACTTTATACAGGAGTACAGGAATAATTTTCTGAAAAGGTGATTTTTTTTTTTTTTTTGCATTCGGCTGTGCAATTTGAGTTTTTAGGTCCTGTAGAATGTAAGATACAGGCGTTTTTTAAAAGGCCCAGTACATTTATCGCCCTAGCAGCGCTGTAATTCTATTAACCCCTCCCCTCTCTTTGGGTTTTTGAAGAAATTTTCTGCGGTATGCTTTTGTTGAATTATGAATACTTCTTTTAATTTGGGTTTTTTTAATTAATTTCTCAACTATTAGAAATTTAAAATTCTGAAACTCCGGTGATCCAGGAGAGGCCTTCGACTATCTTCACAAAAATTTTGAGCCACATACGTGCCGCAGATTTTGCTACCCATCGCAAACAGACAGACACACGCACACAGAGCGAAACTTGCTTATATTAGCATAGAGGGCTATCTGGCATATGAAAGCGCAGCGGTCAACCCGTATTTGTTTACGATAGTTATTAGGATTTTATTACATCGATGGCTGAATCGCCAGGTGCTGCCTGATCCCGTCAAAAATAGCACGAAATGCCAAAAAAACCACTAAAAATTTCACTTAAATTTCCCAAAATTTTATTTTAATTACTGCACAAATTTCGAAAAAACTTCATTGAAAGGAGAAAATTTACTATATTGGGATAGAAGACTGAAGCTGGATTCCATTTGCTAATGCAAAAAAAATCATCGCGAAACGGAAAAATCTAAAATTGCATAAAACATTAAAAATTCCAAAAATTGCAGGGGACAAAATTAAAACATTGTAACCGAAATTATTTCAAGAATGCTAAAAATCAGTGCGAAACGCAAAAAAAGCGCTAAAATGAAGGATGCAAATTGCGGATGCGTTATATTAGGCTAAGGTAAACAAACAAAAAACCAAATTCGCATTAAAATTCACATTAAAAATCGCAAAAAATTCAAAAATCGCGGAGGACAAAGTTTAATATATTGAGCTAAAAATTTGAAACGGAATTTTTTTTACGAATGTCAAAAAAAATGCTGCGGAAGACGAAAAAGAGCTAAAAATGCCATTAAAGGTAAAAAAAAATCTAAAAAATCAAATTGCAGTGGACAAAATTTACGATATTAGGCTAGAAGATTAAAACCGAATTACTTTTAAATATATCAAACAATCGCCGCGAGATGCCACAAAACACTAAAATCCCATTGAAACATTAATGCTAAAAACCAAAAAATCGCATAGGAAAAAATGTAATATATTAAACCAAAAGTTTGAAGCCAAATTCCTTTTACCCATGTCAAAAATTTGCCGAAAAATGTGAAAAAAAAAATCAAATTCGCACAATTTTTTTTTTTCGAAAATCGTATTCCTAAAAAAGTTTATTGAAAAAAGGCCAAATTTTTTTTTTTTTTTTTTTTTTTTTTTTTTTTTTTTTTTTTTTTTTAAATGGGCTAAAATATTGAAACTATTACTATTACTAATGTGGAAAAATCTCCGCAAAACGGGAAAATACGCTAAAAATAGAATAAAATAGTTGGATGTGCCAATCTTAAAACTTTCTTCTATCTAATACATACATCTTACGACGACGGTGGACTTTAAAAATTACTTTTTTATAATTTTCATCATAGAGATATAAAGTTTTGTGGAAATATACATTTCACCATAAGCATATAAACTAACTTCAAAAGAAATTTCCAATCTTATTATAATTTAAAAAAAAATCAAATTTTAAAACTAAATTTTAAAATGCTCCATGCGTCATAATTTGAGATATTTTCTCGATTTGATATTTTAATCACTTAAAACTATTACAAACAATCATTGCATCGATTGCATCGATTTCTTAATCCCTTGAATACTTAATTTTTTAGAAATATTTTTCTGAATTCGATATAGATTTTCATCAAAATTTAGCCTTTTAATAAGCTAAAAATCAAATTTAATTATCTTAATGAAGTCGAATTTTAAAATGCATGCACAGTTTTGTAAGCAATATCAGGATTCGTCCTTTTTAATTTCATGAATTTTGATAAAAAATTAAGAAGCATGGAGCATTTTAAACGTTGAAAAATCAGTTTTGAGGAAAATAGATTTAAAGTATATTAAAGGGCCGAAAAATTGTTTGCGTACAAAAATTCAAACACTTGTAACTTTGCGAAAAATAAAATCGCATCTACATGCGGTTTTTCGCAAATGACCCAGAACTAACTGGAGAATAAAATAATATGCACAAAAATATTTTTCTATTCTTGGGTCGATTTCCACTCAGATTCCATTCCAGGGTCCCCCTTAATATTTCAAAATGTAGTTACAAATGTCAATATTTTAATATTTTACATGTAAGTAATATTGTTATTTGTATTATTATTATTATTAGTAGTAGTGGTAATATTATTACTAATAGTTCAATACTATACCAACTTTGACTTTCATCTTAAATTTCTGCTTCAGTCAATTAATCGGAGTAAAAACTAGTTAATCTAGATCATGATATTTGTTACAATGAATCCTTTTCCGTTATTCTGTTGCACATCAGCTGTTCCCTAATAGCGGGTTTATCATGATGCGAAAATCCCGTCGCTTTACGAGCCGCACAATACAACTACGAAAAATCCAGAAAATTATACAAAAATCGTTATCACTACCCTTTCGGCGGAATATTTCCAAATTCAAGGAGGACCTTCTTGCCATGGCCAAAATATACACAAAAAAATTGGTTCAATTCTATGCATAACTTCATGCACTTTTCGATGGTGTAATAATGAAATTGGCACAAAAATAGCTGTTACAGCGCCCTCTTCCGTCGGAATTTTTTCAAATTAAGGAAGGACCTGCTTGCTATAGCCAAAAACACACACACACACACAAAAATTGGTTCAATTCTATGCATAACTTCATACGCTTTCTGATGGTACAATGGTGACACACGGACAGACAGACATTTTCTATAAACATGTTTTTTTGTATCTGACTCCTAAAACGTGTAAATCCGTCGAAAACTGGAAGTCGAAAAAAATTTCGATTACAATACTTTCTTGTACTGAAGATAGAAGAAAGTAAAAGTGGTAATTTTTAATAAAAAAATTTTTTTTGGACATAATGTGAAATATTTCAGTTAATTTTGAAGATATTGTAAAACTCTTTGTTCAGTGCACAAGTAAGTGTAATAGAAGTATGTAGTACAAAGGAAATTGAAATATATTTAGTTGAATTAAATTTAAGTTGCCTGCCCCCCCCCCCCCCCCCAAAAAAAAAAATAAATAAAATAAATAAATAAAATGCCATGGAGATATTACTACGACTTTAAAATTTTCATCATTCTGTATCACAACTGAACTAAAAATATGTGTTTTAATTCAATATTGTACATGAAAAAGCGCTCCGAACGTGGGCAGATACCTTAAGTAAAACATATTCATTCATTGTTAAACTATCTCTGTTGACTGCGTAGATTCGAAAGTAAATTAATGTTTTCTATGTTATTTTTGTTTTCTTGTAACCCGTGATACACAGTTGCTGGGACGCGGACGTGAGCTTTAAAATAACTTTCTTACCGTTGTATAATTCACTATATCAACACTATAAGCAATACTCGTTATATCAGATTTATTCTACATTTTCCTAAAAAAATTAAATTCCGAAACCCCCTGTTAAACTCCTAGTTTTCCAGTTGTCTGCTTATATTCTAAATTCTACTACACGTTACAGACATTTTAATTTTATAATTCTGAATGTTTTATCTACCTTCCAGTAAACAGAATTTATAAATACACATTTGCCGTCAAAATAATTACTACAATTCAATTCACTTTAGATTGTAAATATTGACTTTGAATGATATGTGCACGTGTTTGACCCTTCACAAATTGTCACGGACTTTCACAATAAGGGCTCACGAATACCCATCATTTAAAATAAAATCGCCAGTAAATAAAATAAAACATGATACACAAAAGAATACAACTGGCAAGTAAACAGTGTATAGTTATTTTCACGCGATATTTATAGCAGTTATTGTTGCCGATGTTTTGTAGTTCTGACACTGGTAGAGTAATATTTTAAAAAACATCTTGTAATTTTCCGTGTATAGAAAAAAAAAATTAGTTATATCCATTATCATGAGCTACTATTCTTTTTACACTAAATAATCCCGCCATAAGAAACAGAAAAAAAAAATCCGCTAAGATTTAATTGTATATATTCATATCACTGGATCTAGGGAAATTATTTTCAAAACGTAAATTAGCCTTATTGTAAAAAGTAGAAAATGCGAGGCTAGACGTACACCGAATATGTTTTACCCGGAACAAATTATTTTGAAAATGATATACTCACTTACGTTTATTATATTTTAAACAAATGAAAATATTTTTTAAATTTCTCATCTTCAAAGAAGTTTTTACATTATGGTGCATTTTGTCTAAACGTCAAGATACACACGACATCACATCGAATAGATCTACTAACAGAGCTAGGCGAAGTGACGTCAAAAGTAGTCATAAGTGTCAGTCACATTGGTGGCTGAAATGGAACGGCAGACCACAAAGTTCCTACTTTTGGGGTATCATCTTGGAAAAATAAAATTAAAAAGAGATCAACAGCATTCAAATTTTGGAAAAAATTGAAAAATCCGAAAATATGCTTTATGAGTGGTTCTTCGTTTGTTCGTATGAAAGGATCTAGCCAGATAAATAACAAAATGGCCCCCCTCCCCACCCAATGGGCCAATGGAAATTTTGATAAGTTATCACCTTTAAATACGAACACGTTTTATGCGGGTTTAGGTTCCTTACGTCAACGTGACTTTGATATATAAAAGAAACACACACACACAATATAACTTACGGAAGTATTATTTTAATTCTCAATATCTTAACTAATCAAAATCTGCAGCAATGTTTTTTTAGCGTGTATATGTAAAAGATTTATTATCATATAAAGTTGTATATGCATATTATTATTATTGTACATTAAAATGAATATTTTATATACACTAGCTCACAAACGTTCAATATTATGTCACAAAAGTCAACGGACGCTTTTAATTTAAGTAACACCGTCTTAACATAGACAAAAAAATCATTATATTACTTTGTATCATCATATATTTGTACCTATAGATGCCTATAGAAAAGTATTTCTTTGAATTTTTCGGAAAATACTTAGTTTGTATTCAGATATAAGAAAATCTATAAAAAACGTTGCTGAAATGTTAAATTTAAAAAGGATCATATTACCTTTGTATGGTTAAATATCATACAGTACATCACCTAATTTTAAATCTGAGTTTATCAGGAAGTCCTTTATAATTGAATCCAAGATTAAAATACATTTTTATTAGATATATTTTATAAAATCCACGAATAAAGGCTTCAATCTTTCAGTCTAGGCTAATTTACTATGCGAAATAAGACATCGAAAAAAATAATGTAAAAATATTATAATGTTTAAGGCATTGAAAACGAATAAAACGGGGAAAAAAATGCATTCCTGAGAAAATACCAGAAAGCTTATAGTTTCTTTTGTAAATTCCAAAAAAAAAATAAATAAAAATTGGATTGCTTAGTTGTAAATAAACTTATTTTAAAAGGAAATTTATCATGTTTGATGTACATAAGATAAAAATTCAGAGAAGGACAAAATTAGAAATCTACAAACAATTTCAGTAGTAGTGCAGTTACGTGATGGCTTTATAGTATCATTTTGAATTCTACATATACAGTCGAACCTCGTTATCCCGACACTCTAATGACCAGAAAAAAGTGTCGTCATAAGCAGAGTGTCGCGGTAACCGGAGTTGGAGAAAAATATGTTTATAAAAAGTCGTATTTTTAATTAATTTAAGAAAATTTTAAATTCCTAACTGTTCTTGCAATTTTAAGCAATAAAACATTATTATTAAACAAAATAAACACAAAAACAAAATTGAAAAGAATAAAAATCAGATTTATGATGACATGTTTTATTGTTACATGAAATATTGATGAATTAAGGTTTGCTTGTTCCTAGATGTGCTTCCAACAATTCCTTTTTCAATATTATGTAATGAATTGTAATCAATATTCGTTGTTTCAGAAATGGATGCTAGATTACACTTAAAGACTTCAATAGGAAAAATTTCCCCTCTTTCAAAATTTACATACTAAAAGGATTAACCCTGAAAAATTCATTAAAGTATCACATTATAAAGATTCCCAGAATCAAAGAATTTAATTATATTTTATATATTAAAACATATATCAAACATTGCATATGTTGAAGATCATGTAGAAAGCAATTGCAGCACTTAAAACACACGATGGAGAACACTAAAAATACATCCAAAAGCTTCTAAAAATTTTGAGTAAAATACATTTGAATAATTATCTGGAGGCTGAAGAATTGTAGTGGTTTCATTGGAGAAAACAGTGCTTGGCAAAAAGAAACATAAGAACATTACTGTTCAGCTTCATATTATCGATGTTTCATCTAAAGTTCTTTAAAAAAAAGTCAGAAAGTTTCTTTAAAATAAAAAGTCCTTCCGGCCAGTGCCGGGAGGAAGAGGTAGCTTTCATATTCCTTATTTTAAAAAAGCCAACTTATATTATTCAAACACACGAAGCTCAATTTAGTGGAAAGCGAATATAGGAAATTCAATACTAATTTTTATCAATACTAAATCATTATGAATGAGAATTTCGCGAAATTAGTCAGCTTTATCCAAGCTGCTTTTACTTAAAGTAACTTATATTTGGCTGCCAAATTCGGCGATTTCTTAAAGTGCCTGCCATTTTAAGACAACATGGTGGATCAGGTGAACCAGTGAACTTGGTCGAGACCTTAGTAATTGCTGTGCACATGCTCACCCACATCGGAATCGGTTGATATATACAAGTGCTGTCGCAGGCAAAAAATCATATTTTTCAAAATGTCACCCACATTAGAAATTGAAACTGCTATATCTGAGCCATTTTTTAAGATAAAGACAAACAAAAAATGCTCCTGAATCCTTATATCAAGGTCAAATACTTAAGAAAGAAACCTTTTTCAATTTCTAATTTTTTTTTGCACCTCACTTTAAATATAATTTTTTTAAATTTAATGGCCACCCTTTTGAAACAAGATGGCTGATGAAGCTGGTCAGCGAACTTCGTTGAGATATTGATGTATACTATCCACATGCGTTCTTACATCGAAATAGGCGAATACGTGTGTTATCGTGTGACAAATACAAGATCGTTTCAAAATGTTAGCCATGCTAGAAATTCAAAGTGCTATAAATTCAACCATTTTTTTAAAGATATAAACAAAAGAATAAATTTTCAGAAACAAAAACTGCTTCGGAATCTTTGTATCAAGACCAAACACATAAAAAAAATCTTTTTCATTTTCCAATTTTTTAATACCTCATTTTAAATTAAAATTTTTTTTTAATGGCAACCCTTTTGAAACAAGATGGTGAATGAAGCTGGCCAACGAACTTGGTCGAGACATTGGTATGTACTATGTACAGATCAAGTTACATCCAAATCGGTTCATAAATACGCCTGTTATCGTGTGACAAAAATCAGGTCGTTTTAAAATGTCAGCCACAATAGAAATTCAAAATGCTATAACTTACCCATTTTTTAAGATATAGACGAAACAAAAACCGCTCCCGAATCTTTTTATCAAGGTCAAACACATAACAAAAAATATTTTTTCAATTTTAAATTTTTTGGTAACACATTTCAAATTTAAATTTTTCTTAAAAATTTAAATAGCCGCCATTTTTAAACAAGATGGCGGATGTAGCTGGCCAACGAACTCAGTCGAGACATTTGTATGTACTATGTATAAACGAAGTTACATCCAAATCGGTTCATAAATACGCCTTTTATCACATGACAAAATTCAGGACGTTTCAAAATGTCAGCCACGCTAGAAATTTAAAATGCTATAACTCAGCCATTTTTTAAGATATAGACGAAACAAAAACTGCTCCGGAATCTTTGTATAAAGTTTAAATACATAAGAAAAAAATATTTTTCCATTTTCAATATTTTGGTACCACATTTAAAATTTGAAATGTTTCTTAAAATTTAAAATGGCGGATGAAGCTGGCCAACGAACTCGAACGAGACATTGGTATGTACTATGTACACACTGAATTACATCGAAATCGGTTCATAAATACGCCTTTTATCGCGTGACAAAGTTCAGGATGTTTCAAAATGTCAGCCACGCTGGAAATTCAAAAAAGTCCTTCCGGCCAGTGCCGGGAGGAAGAGGTAGCTTTCATATTCCTTATTTTAAAAAAGCCAACTTATATTATTCAAAGCTCAATTTAGTGGAAACCGAATATAGGAGATTCAATACTAATTTTTATCAATACTAAATCATTATGAATGAGAATTTCGCGAAATTAGTCAGCATTATCCAAGCTGCTTTTATTTAAAGTAACTTATATTTGGCTGCCAAATTCGGCGATTTCTTAAAGTGCCTGCCATTTTAAGACAACATGGTGGATGAGGCTAACCAGTGAACTTGGTCGAGACCTTAGTAATTGCTGTGCACATGCTCACTCACATCGGAATCGATTGATATATACGAGTGCTGTCTCAGGCAAAAAATCAGATTTTTCAAAATGTCACCCACATTAGATATTGAAATTGCTATATCTGCGCCATTTTTTAAGATAAAGACGAACAAAAAATGCTCCTGAATCCTTATATCAAGGTCCAATACTTAAGAAAGAAACCTTTTTCAATTTCTAATTTTTTTGCACCTCACTTTAAATATAATTTTTTTAAATTTAATGGCCACCCTTTTGAAACAAGATGGCTTATGAAGCTGGCCTGCGAACTTGGTCGAGATATTGATGTATACTATCCACATGCCTTCAAACATCGAAATAGGCGAATACGTGTGTTATCGTGTGACAAATACAAGATCGTTTCAAAATGTTAGCTATGCTAGAAATTCAAAGTGCGATAATTCAACCATTTTTTAAGATATAAACGAAAGAACAAATTTTCAGAAACAAAAACTGCTCCGGAATCTTTGTATCAAGGCCAAACACATAAAAAAAAATCTTTTTCATTTTCCAATTTTTTAATACCTCATTTTAAATTTTAAATTTAAATTTTTTTTAATGGCAACCCTTTTGAAACAAGATGGCGGAGGAAGCTGGCCAACGAACTCGGTCGAGACATTGGTATGTACTATGAGACAAAATTACATCCAAATCGGTTCATAAATGCGCCTGTTATCGCGTGACAAAAATCAGGTCGTTTTAAAATGTCAGCCACAATAGAAATTCAAAATGCTATAACTCAGCCATTTTTTTTAGATATAGACGAAACAAAAACTGTCCCGCAATCTTTGTATTAAGGTCAAACATATAAGAAAAAAATCTATTTCATTTTCCAATTTTTTGGTATCGCATTTTAAAATTTAAATTTTTTAAAATTTTTTAAATGGCCGCCATTTTGAAACAAGATGGCGGATGAAGCTGGACAACGAACTCGGTCGAGATATTTGTATGTACTATGTACACACGAAGGTACATCCAAATCGGTTCATAAATACGCCCCTTATCACGTTACAAAAATCAGAACGTTTCAAAATGTCAGCCACGCCAGAAATTCAAAATGCTATAACTCAGCCATTTTTTAAGATATAGACGAAACAAAAACTGCTCCCGAATCTTTTTATCAAGGTCAAACACATAAGAAAAAATATTTTTTCAATTTTCAATTTTTTGGTACCACATTTCAAATTTAAATTTTTCTTACAAATTTAAATGGCCGCCATTTTTGAACAAGATGGCGGATGAAGCTGGCCAACGAACCCGGTCGAGACATTTGTATGTACTATGTACACACCGAATTACATCCAAATCGGTTCATAAATACGCCTTTTATCGCGTGACAAAATTCAGGACGTTTCAAAATGTCAGCCACGCTAGAAATTCAAAATGCTATAACTCAGCCATTTTTTAAGATATAGACGAAACAAAAACTGCTCCGGAATCTTTGTATAAAGGTCAAATACATAAGAAAAAAATTTTTTTCCATTTTCAATTTTTTGTTACCACATTTCAAATTTTAAAATTTTTTAAAAATTTTCAATGGCCGCCATTTTGAAACAAAATGGCGGATGAAGCTGGCCAACGACCTCGGTCGAGACATTGGTATGTACTATGTACACACCGAATTACATCCAAATCGGTTCATAAATACGCCTTTTATCGCGTGACAAAATTCAGGACGTTTCAAAATGTCAGCCACGCTAGAAATTCAAAATGCTATAACTCAGCCATTTTTTAAGATATAGACGAAACAAAAACTGCTCCGGAATCTTTGTATAAAGGTCAAATACATAAGAAAAAAATATTTTTCCATTTTCAATTTTTTCGTACCACATTTAAAATTTAATTTTTTTTTTAATTTTAAATGGCCGCCATTTTGAAACAAAACGGCGGATGAAGCTGGCCAACGAACTTGGTCGATACATTGGTATGTACTATGTACACACCGAATTACATCGAAATCGGTTCATAAATACGAGAATTACAGTGTGACAAAAGGTCAGATATATATATATATATATATATATATATATATATATATATATATATATATATATATATCAATTTTGATCGGAGGGTGGTTTCGGGGTCTGGGGGTCATGATCGATGAAAATATACCAAAATTTTTTGAAATCGCTTTCCTCCGAACGGCTGCAATAGGTAGCTTTTTGTAATGAAAGCTACCTAAAAGTAAAAAAAAAGATCAAGAAATAGCCCCTAATCAGGCACTATATAGAAGCAAAAACGTTCGTCATCATCATGGTCCAGCACGACTCCGTTACGCCACTCGGCTGCATCCTACCAGAAACACAATTAATATTTGAAATGAAACACTGCATTTCCTCAAATATGACGGATGACAAACTTTAAAAATGGTGTTCTCACTGGAAAAATATAAGGTAATTTAAATTTCTGATCGTTTCAATGCAATGCAATGCTTCGGTTTTAGTCTGATGAAAAACGACGTTTAACCACAAGAAAGCGCCACCTGACCAAAACAAAAAGACCGCGAGCAGACTGATACGTCTATCTGGAGCTTAAGTGTGTCATTCATCGTGTGTGGGTTTATTTATTCAGATAAAGGATTGATGTAAAATTTCTCCTTTATCTCAATGAGTATTTTAGACACTTTTGTGAAAAGTTTGGCTTAGACATTTCTTATCGCTTAATTTCCGTACTTATAAGATGGATTGTGAAAAATGGACAATTTTCCTAAACCGTCGGGATATCCGGAGTTGAAAATTATTCAACGACGTAAAATCCGGAGTTTATTTACATTAAAATCATACACAGAAAATCGGAACTTTGAAAAACTGACGTGATAAGCGGAGTGACGTGAAAACCGGGTGTCGGGATAACGAAGTCCGACTGTATATTTCTACAAATTGTGTCATTCTTCTAAAAATTTTCTGGATGCATATTTATTCCGTTAAGATAAGTTATAAGATTATTTAGATTCGAAAAAAAATATATTTCTAATAAAAGTGCATTTTAATCTATAAATCTCATATTGGTCCTTGATTTTGAATTTCTGATGTTCTGGATCCCATTTTAACAATGTCAAAAGATTGTCACTTCTTTTAAATTTAACATTTCACTAACTTTTCTGGAGAGATTTATTTCTCTCTAGATAGGGGAGACTGGGGGAATGACGGCCCCTTAAAGGAATTTAAATTTTTTCACCTCAAAAAAATGCTTATTTTTTAATAGTAAAAATTCTAAAGTAGAATTCATGATCTGTAGTATCTGTATAAATTTAACCGTAATTATAACTGTAAAGTAAGCACACATAAAAAAAATATTCTTTCAACCTAAGTGGCAGAATTACCAAGGATACTGAGGTAATTTCGCCACTGTATCGGGGTAATGACGCCACTCTTTAATGACCCAGTAAATACATAAAATGGATACTAGGAAACATATAACCTACCGAAAATATTTAGAAAGCAATGTAATTTAGCAGAATAATGAATAATTACAATGTTCCTTAAGCTAGATTTATTAATGTGCTAAGCTTACAATTTACAAAATTGCAAAAGTCACCCTTTGCCATGGTGTCGGCATTACCCCGAGAGGACAATATAGCGGAAATCTCTCAGCAAAGCCGAAAGAAGAACCGAACTTGTTCAACAAATTCTATCAAAATGTCGGCGAATGCATGTAGATTACGGGGAATATATCTTAAGTACCTAATGATACAATAAAAGGTGTTTAGCTCTATTTATTTGAAGCTCCAAAATAAGAAGCAACTAGATTAAAACTAAATTTTTCACTAGAACAAACGAACGATGTATAATAAAATCACTCGCACTCTAGGCACTGTTTCTATTTTTGGCCGCTATAGTGCAGGCGAATTCACTATCTCAAACTGCCGTTAGTTTTTGAACTAGGCGGGGAGGTGGCATAACCTCGAGTGGCGCCATTCCCCCGGTCTCCCCTGCGCAATAATGGAAAATACAAAGCTTCTGAAAAATATAAAGAAGCATCCGTAATTATACAGAATACTTTATATTTTGCAAAAATTATTTCAATAACATGAACAGACGATTGTCAAAAGGCGCTGCCTTTTAGGTTTGATCCAAATAAGGTAACGCATTTAATTTTTTTGTCTATGTTAGAATATCTTTCATGGCAGCTTAAGTATCCGGTGACTTTTGTGACAAAATTTTCTAAGGATTTTAAACAAATTGGTATTTTAAGAGTCAATTCTTTTTTTTATTCCAGAGAAAATAGATATCACAGTAAGAAGATGTAAACAATGTATAATAACAGAAGAAATCACAACTTATTTTAGTGTTTTTTTTAATTACAGGATAATTCTAGACTTTCTAAGTTCTAATTCACTTTTGAGAGCTACTGTATGGAAAATATTACATTTCAACGCAAATAATATAATAAATAGTATCAATTTTCCGTTTTATTAGTTATTTAATTAGACTAATATTTATAAAAATTTCAGTTGCACGAGAAGAATACTTTTTCACATGAATGATGGAAATCTGTTAGATACAAGAAAAAAGGGTGGGGGGAAGGAAACTTTTTTTTTTTTTTTTTTTGGCCAAGTGTTGCATCAATTACTTTTAATGAAGTTTATAGATGTTCTGACACTATGAATACTATAACATATATGTATATTTTAGAGATTGTATATCGACTGAAACATTAGAAAAAACTAAATTATTTTCCTTTAATGTTTTCATAAAATGCGGTTGAAAATTATGAAAGATATATGATATACTACGAAACCTTATCAAAAAGTGTGTAGGTTTTTCCTCTTCAACAGAATAAGTTAACAAGATGTTAAATATTTAAACATTACTCCCGTATGTAATATATTTTTGTCATGCTGACGTACGGAACCTAAACACGCTTAAGATGTTTTCGTATTTGGAAGTGATAGCATACCAAAAATATCATATAACTTACTATTGGGAGCCACATTGCCATGCTTATCCTGCAAGACCCCTTTCTCTGAACTTATTAACCATTTATCTTCTGAATTAGGAATTCATGAAAATTTTATCTTCTAAAGCATTTTTCGTGAACTGTTTAAACTACATTAGAAGATTTACATAATCATTTAATAAATTTTAATAGGATTTTAGAAGGATTAATTAAATTTGAATTTATAGGGATTTTGTGCAATATTTGTAATCCCACTCAAATCTTTTATTTTAAATATTTTTCTCAGTATTTTGTACAATTAGTAAATGTACAAATATAATGTTCTTACAATAGAAATATAGAAATATTTCCGAACTAAAAAATTCGCCCCTCCAACGCCAAGAAAGCTGAAAAGGTGGAAAGGCAAAAGAAATCATCCTTTTAAAAACATTTTTGTTTTGTGAAACCAATAATACTTTTGGAACAAGATAAAGTAATGTATCTATAACTCATTCGAAACTGTATTACAACTAATCGATGTATTAAATGAATTTTATAACAAGTTATTTTAATGGTACTTATAAGTACCGTCAGTAGATAAAGGGTTAAAGAGTTACAAAACATAAAACGGTTTCACTTCACATTGCAATAACAATTCACATATTGATACATTTTATAATGAATAATAATAATAAAAAAAGATTAATATTTTTTAAATTCGAATTGTAATCAGTATAATAACGATAGTTATGTGTTAATGCATTTTTTTTGTCCTCCCCCCCTTTTTTTATAAAAATCTATGAAGGCGAAAATAACTGGTATTGGTACATTTTACAATAAATAAAATTTAAAAAAAGTTTAATATTTTAATTCAAATTGATGTCACTAATAATGATAACTATGTGTTATGACAATTTTGCCTCAAGTTTTTATATAAAATACTGCGAGATAAAGTATTTATATACCTTCTGCCGTTAAATCCGCGGGTCCCATTCGTTAATGGTGAAAAGCCGTCATAAAAAAAACAAATGGATAAAAAACTATGGCAATAAAGATAAACTTTTGTAATAACCATGAACAAACTAAGAAAGTAAAGCGATAAACACTGTTTAAACAATCCGTTATCGACAATTACACTGCGATTACAGCAAACTTTATTTCTGCTTTAAAATTCCTATGAGCTTACGACGAAATAACTTTAGACGAAAACATCAAGAAACACAGTTGTACACAAAAGTGAGAACACAAAATTAAGCTTTGATCATATTTTAGAATATGTTCAAAGTTGTGCGAAAACCTTTTCATTTCATATGTAACATATAAAAAAACAAAAGTTTTGATAATCCAACTTGAGGTCTGCACAGGTCGAAATTTCCAGGCCCAAGGCCGGCCAAATCCATAGGAAAAAGTGCGGCATAAAATGTATGGTTTATACTCTTTTTCTTGAATCTTCATAAAATTATTAAAGAACTTGTGTTAGGGGTTTATCTGTACATTTCGAAAAATAAAATTAACCCTTTGCACTCGAGGTGACACACTCACCACTCAATGTATTGCGACAACTGGAAAGGTAACTCTCACGCACCACTCAGTGTAGTGCGACAACTCGAGAGGTAACCGAAAAGTAAAGGTACCAGAGTCCTTGTTGGCGAATTTAGATTTTCATAGCTCATTCAATGCGTCTTATTGAGCTTAGTAAATTGATACCTCGCATATCTGCTATTGAGTTTTAATAATGACAGGGGGCCGGTTCAAAATTAGATTTATTAAAAAACAGTTGCCGTAAATATATATAATGCATAATGAGTGTATTTGTTATACCTAATGCTATTACAGTATGGATTTTAATTTGGTAATTTTTTTCCTTCTATCATTTTTAATCTTGTTTCTTTTGAACTTAATTGGTGTTCAATGGTTTATTTCCCGGTTTTCTGTGTGTGGTAGTCCCAAATTCATATTCTTTAGCTTTTTTATGGCTAATATGAAGATGAAACAGTACACTTTTTTTGTGGAATTTTAGGCTTTTGGGACCTGAAGATTCTATCCAAGTTCTACAAATATCCATTTTTCTTTATCTGCTCATTTTATTTATTTTTTGTGTTTGATGGTAATTTGTATTGATTTTTAATGGTCATATATATATATAAAATAATGCCATTTTATTCAGAATTTCATTTTTTGTTGGTGGTCAGTAATCTTATACTTTAATGCGAGCAAAAATTGTGTGTGTATGTGCGTGTGTGTGTGTAAATTTTATTTTAAAAACGACTAACGATTTTGACGAAATTTTTTATTTTACCATTTTCGGGCACGATAAGTCTATTGGGGTAGGTCACGTGTTCGAGGAAATTCGATTTATGGGTCATTTTGGATCATAATGCATGAGGGTCAAGCTAATTATATCTGAAAAACGGCTCAATCGATTTTGACTAAATTTTATATCCAACCATTTTTGGGCACGAGAAAACTCTTGGGCTAGGTCACATCTTCGAGAAATTTCGATTAGTGGGTCATTTTTGGGTCACTTCGGGTCAAGCTAAATTTATCTAAATAACGCCTCTAACGATTTTGACTAAATTTTGTAATCTACTGTTTTGGATTACCAGAAGACCAATGGGCTAATCACATGTTTGAGAAAATTCGATTAGTGGGTCATTTTGGGTCACTGTGGATCAAGTTAAGTTTATCTAGAAAACGGCTCTAACAATTTTGACGAAATTTTGTGTTCTATAATTTTCGGGCACGAGAATACCATTGGGATAGGTTACATGTTAAGAAAATTCGATTAGTGGGTCATTTTGGGTCACAATGGGTGAGGTGTCAATCTAATTGTATCTAAAAAACGAATCAAACGATTTTGACAAAATTTTGCATTATACCGTTTCTCGGCATGAAAAGACCATTGAGCTAAGTCACATGATCGAGAAAAGTTGATTTGTGGGTGGGTCATTTTTGGGTCACTGTGGGTCAAGCTAATTGTATCTAAAAGACAACTCAAACACTTTTGACAAAATTTTGTATTATACTGTTTTTGAGCATGAGAAGACGATTGGGCTAAGTCACATGTTCAAGAAAATCCCATTACTGGGTCATTTTTGGGTCACTGTGGGTCAACTAATTGTATCTAAGAAAAGTCTCAAAACATGTTGACAAAATTTTGTATTATATCGTTTCGGAACATGAAAAGACCATTGAGCTAAGTCACATGTTCGAGAAAATTCGATTAGTGGGTCATTTTTGGGTCACTGTGGGTCAAGATAATTGTATCTAAAAAACAGCTCAAACGATTTTGACAAAATTTTTGTATTATACCGTTTCTGGACATGGGAAGAGCATTGGGCTAAGTCGCATGTTCGAAAAAATTAGATTAGTGGTCATTTTTGTGTCACTGTGAGTCAAGCTAATTGTATCTCAAAAAAGTCTCAAAACATTTTGACAAAATTTTGTATTATATAATTTCTGAGCATAAGATCATTGGACTAAGTCACATGTTCGAGAAAATTCGATTAGTGGGCCATTTTTGGGTTACTGTGGGTCAAGCTAAGTTGTTCTAGAAAACAGCTCTAACAATTTTGACGAAATTTTGTGTTCTATCGTTTTTGGGCACGAGAATACCATTGGGATATGGGTGCATGTTCAAGAAAATTCAATTAATGGGTCATTTTGTTTCACAATGGGTCAGGTGTCAAGCTAATTTAATCTGAAAAAAGGCTCAAACATTTTGACAAAATTTTGTAAGATACCGCCTCTGGGCATGAGATGACCATTGAGCTAAGTCACACGTTCGAGAAAAATTGATTACTGGGTCATTTTGGGTCACTGGGTTGCATCTAAAAAACGAATCAAACAATTTTGACAAAATTTTGTATTATACCTTTTCTGGGCATGAGAAGACCATTGGGGTAAGTCACATGTTGGAGAAAAGTCGATTTGTGGGTAGTAGTTAATTTTTGGGTCACTGTGGGTCAAGCTAATTGTATCTAAAAAACCGACTCAAGCGATTTAGACAAAATTTTGTATTATACTGTTTCTGGACATGAGAAGACCATTGGGCTAAGTCACATGTTCAAGAATATTCGATTACTGTGTCATTTTTGGGTCACTGTGGGTCAAGCTAATTGTATCTAAAAAAGGGCTCAAAACATTTTTATAAAATTTTGCAATATATCGTTTCTGAGCATAAGAAAACCATTGGACTAAGTCACATGTTCGAGAAAGTTTGATTAGTGGATCAGCTTGGGGTCACTGTGGGTCCAGCTAATTGTGTCTAAAAAACGACTGAAGCAATTTCGACAAAAATTTTTATTACATTGTTTTACAGCACGAGAAGACTATTGGGATAGATCACATGTTCGATAAATTTAGATTAGTGGGTCCCTTTTGGGTTACCGTGGGTCAAGCTAATGTTATCTATAAAACGACTTTAAGGATTTTGACTAAATTTATATTCTATAGTATTCGGGGTCGAGAAGAGCATTGATTAGGTCGCAAGTTCGAAAAAATTTGGTTAGTGGGTCATTTTGGATCATTATGCCTCAGGATTCATGCCAATTGTATCTAAACAGCAAGTATGATACAGTGAGAATAAATCATCGAATTGAACACAAGGCTAATTTTGACCGAGCTTAGTTCGGTCCTTCCTGCTAGTGTTTATTTAATGGTTATATATATATATATATATATATTCTTGTAATTAATAAATTTCTGTGTTTGCATTAAAAAAACTCGTCGAGCTGCTGGTTCCCCATACCAAAAATGCCTCGAGAGTGCAAAAGGTTAAAATCAAAGTGAAAAGTATTTCGGAAACAGCAGAAAAATTATACTGCAATTGCAAATATAAAACTAACTATTGGTAAGAAATTTCCATATAACTTGTTTTCTTTCAAAGCTTCTCTCTCTATTTTGTGGATGCTTTGATAAAATGAATAACCACCACACAAGATCATGGGACAGTGGATGCTTTGGTAATATGAAATGGTCCCTTTAGACAAGGCGTCTTCAACCTGTGTGCCACGAGCAACTGATGACCCGCAAGTGTATATTAGTGATTACGCCACGATATTCCGAATATTAAGAAACAAAGGTTTACGTGGAAAAAAAAATAGCAAAACGCCTCATTACGGAAAATCTTTTCTTTAGATAACAAAAAATGTGACTAAAAAAGCTATTCGGTACAAATACTTCACTTCTATATTAGCACAAATGTCGGCAAAGTGAATTTTTGCTGTATAAAGCTGGAACTTCGCGAGACAGACCCGCAAGTAAACACAGTTTTGTTTGCTAATATCTTTCACTGTCTTGTGCGGTTCGATGCCAGTTTACTCCAGGAGACTGGGACTGATGTCCCACATCAGAAGATTAGAGATTAACTGTTATGGTAAATTCATAGCTGGTAGCAGTGGGAAGCGAGGGCATACATATAAAATACAACAGAATTGCTAGGGAAAAGAGCCCATAGAAAATATAAAATGCTAAACGAAGGTTAACTACAGCATTACAATTGCTACTAGCACTAATTAAGGAAACTATATAGAATTTCTGGTGATAAATTTAAACATTACTAAACCATTTTATATTTTTATATAATCACTAATCAGGAATAAAATTCGAAATTTATGAGATGCCAAAGGGTCTATATACAACCCATTCTTAGTCTTGTAATATAGGCGCGTATACAACTCTTCCCTAGCCTATTTCATTGACTTATGGGTTACCCGAAGAGCTCCAAGAATTCATTGGCGTGGCCCTCAAGTGAAAAGGGTTGAAAATCCATACCTTAGAACGTCAAAAAATAAAATACATCTATATCGCGAAAAAATAATTATTAGAATAAACTGAACTCACACATCCATGTTTTTACGATTATGGCTAGTTTTTTGTAAAAGTGAATGTCAGCATTCATAATTTTTTTGCATAAAATTTATTAATTTTCATAATTAAAATAAGTTTCTGAGTAGCATGTTTGTGTCAATTCCTTATATCTCATCACATAAAATTTTATTATATTAAATAAAAAATAATAAACCGGATGGTTTTCGGGAAAAAAATTAAAATTTTTCATGTAGATTTAATCATAATACACGACGTTTTCCTGCGGAAAACAAAGTGTTTTCATTTATGATCTAGATCGTGGGAAAAATAAATTAAAAAATAAGCATTTTAATAGAAAAATAAATATTTTTTTTTTTATTGAATTCCATATATTTTTTTTACTGTTTTCTATTATGTATTATAACCACAATTTAACATAAAAAAATACATTTCTTGAACACAGAGTTTTTCCAACATATTTTTTACACTTTAAATTCTGAATTTTTTTTCCTTTTAGGGAGCTTTATAATAAAGAATAATAGTAAGGTTCTAGAATTTCCCAATTATAATGGCAATAGGATAAATTCGGTTATTACTGATGATTTTGAAAATTTATCATTAGGTATATCGCATCACATAATATTTTAATATGCGACAAAATCTACGATGAATCTAGTTATATCTTAAACTGCGAGAGGAGTTATTGGATAACTTTATTTAATGTACGCATTTTTGAGAATTTTTTATATAAATGGTAATAACCTTATAAACTAAATCTCTATGTAAAGTAGTCATTCCAGTGTTTCTGTTAATGTATTTTTACATTTTTATGAGAAATATTTTACTAAATATAACATTGAGTTTCTGCGATACATTGGTGATTTAACAGTTTTAAATTGTGATAATTTTGAAAGATTTATCTAGTTGTACTTATTCGAAGAATTTAGTTTTAAATTTGCTGATTCTTGAAATACTACATCTTTTCTAGAATTAAAAATGAAATTATATAATAGCTTTTGGTTAATAAGATTAGGGGAGACCGGGGGAAAGGCGACACCCTTAAGGGAACTTAATTTTTTTCACCTCAAAAAAATGTTTATTTTTTAATAGTAAAAATTCTAAAGCTGAATCATTACCTTTAGTATCTGTATAAATTTAAACGAAATCATAACTGTAAAGTAAGCACACATAAAAAATAATTCTTTCAACCTTTGTACAGTGGCGGGATTACCCAGGATACTGGGGTAATTCCGCCACTGTATCGGGGTAATGACGCCACTCTATAATGACCTAGTAAATACATAAAATGGATACTAGGAAACACATAACCTACTAAAAATGTTTAGAAAGCAATAATTTATCAAAATAATGAATAATTACAGTGTTCTTTAAGCTAGATTTATTAATCTGCTAAGCCTACAATTTAACTCAAATTGGAAAAGTCACCCTTTGCCATGGTGGCGGCATTACCCCGAGAGGACACTATAGTGGAAAACCGCCAGCAAAGCCGAATGAAGAACCGAACTTGTTCAACAAATTGCATCAAAATGTTGGCGAATGCATGTAGATTACGGTAATATTATCTTAAGTACCTAATGTTTCAATAGTGGGTATTTTTACCTCTAGTCCTTTGAAGCTCCAAAATAAGAAGCAACTAGATGGAAACTAAATTGTTCCCTAGAACAAACGAACGACGTACAACAAAACCATTCTCACTCTAGGCACTGTTTCTATTGTTGGCCGCTACAGTGCAGGCGCAATCACTATCTCAAATTGCCGTTAGTTTTTAAACTAGACGGGGTGGCGGCATAACCCCAAGTGGCGCCATTCCCCCGGTCTCCCCTATATGATAAAATGTTAGATTTTAATTTTAAAGTTAATTGCTTAACAGACTGTTTTTTAGTATTAGTCTTAATGTTTTGAAAAATATTCTATTTTCGAAGTCGCTAGAATTAAATATATCTAATAATTCTGATTACTTGGATCCGGCTCCGCAAAACCTTTTTTAAGTTATGGAGGAAAATGATTATACTTCATGTTTTGACAGATACTTTTGACCTTTACGGTTCAGATTATGGTAATAGATTTTCCTAGGTGCTTTTATTTTGGTTAAGGTATTTTTATTCTAGTTTTTCTTTTTCTTCAGTTTTCTCTTTAGTTAGCTATTTGCTTATATTTCATTATTTGTAACTTAAGGGTGCTATAGTCACCCAGCTTCCGAATTTCCCTCGGTAATGTTAAGTCTATGGGTGTTTGATGCATTTTTATGTTCAAAATATCTCCTCAGAAAATTTATATTTTGAACTTCTTTCTGTGTACTCTTCTTAAAGGATATCACTTTTCTAAGTTTTCAAAATATTTTTAAATCTATCCTTAATTTAATATTTTATGTTTTCAAAATTAACGAACTGAGGGTAAAATTTTAACATTTCATATAAAATTATGCGTAGATTTTAGAAATATTTTGAAAACTAAGAAAAAAAGTGACATCCTTTAAGAGTACACAGAAAAAATAAGTTAAAAGTAGTAATTTCCTGAAGAGATATTTTGAATACACAAATGCGTCAGACGCCCATAGACTTAACATTAACGAGGGGAATTTGGAGGCTGAGTGATTAGCAGCCTTTTTTTTTTTTTTTTTTTCTCAACTATGTGACATTTTTTATGTTTTATATTTTTTCAAGCTTTGTTGGTATTTTTTGCGCAAATTTCTGCATGCTACTTAGTCTGCCACTCTTTGTAAGAAGTCTTAGTTAGATGCTTTTAAGTTGCATCTACTAGAATTTTTTTTACTTTTCTCTTGCATTGAGGAGTTCCCTTGATGAAGGTTTCAATATATTTTGGAATATATATTAAATTTGTTTTATCTTGTATAATTTTACTTTTGTAATATCATTAAATAATTTATATTTCAGTAATTACAAAAGCTAAATTACTTTATAGTAGTTTCAATTTTTGTTTAAGTGATTGACCATTATCTCCAATTCACTTCGGTAATGTTAAATTAATAGAAGTGAAATGCATTCATTCTTATTTTTAAAATATCTCTTCAGGAAATTAATATTTGACTTTTTTTTTCTGTGTACTCCTTTTTTAAAGGATGTACTTTTTTTTTATTATTAGCTGTGAAAATATTTCTAAAATATAGCTGAATTTTATCTGACGCGTTAAAATCCTACTCAAAGCAAGTATGATTTCAATAAAAATATTAAATTAATCATATTTAGAAATATTTTGACAGCTAAATAAAACTATTTGGAAGCGGCAATCCCAAAACTTTCTTCTATCTCATACTCGTTAACACTTCCTGAAAAATGCAGCATAACGGCGCCACCGGTTTTTACCGGATTTACACCAAAATCTAATCAGCAACAACTTATGTCAACTAACTGAATCTGGAGTTCGAGGAAAATCCGTGCATTAGTTTTTGAAATAGAGCTATTGCGGAAATCTACAAAGTTCTGCATAGTAGAGACACCTGTTGGGCGATTTAGACCAAAAACTAATAACTTGGGTTAATTTATATCAGGGATTAACTGAATCTTAAGTTTTATGAAAATCCGTGCATTAGTTCTTGAGATAGAGCTATTGCGGAAATCGTGAATAATGCAGCATAACAGCGCCACCTGTTAAGGCGATTTACACCAAAAAGTAATCAGCACCAATTTATATCAGGGACTAACTGGATCTAAAGTTTTATTAAATTCCGTTCATTAGTTCATGAGATAGAGCGTCCACAAAATTTGTGTCACATACAGACTGACAGGCAGACAGACGGATAGATTCAAAAACTGACATTTTGTTAAAACATGTTTTTCGGGATGTCTGACCCCTAAAAAGTGTAAATCCTTCGAAAACCGGAATTCGAAAACTTTCACGAATCCAATGCTTTCTTCTGGTAAAGATAGAAGAAAGTAAGGAAAAAAAAAAAAATAGAAATCCTTTACAAAAGGATACGCAGAAAAAATAAATGAAAAATATTAATTTCCCTGAGGATATATTTAAAAAATAAGGAAGCTTTCCACTCTCATAGGTTTAACATTAGCGAAGGGAATTTCAGCTCCCACTGGCCAGCCCCCTTAAGTCATTTTTATAACCCATTGTACACTATTTTTACTCATAATTTAAATAAATCTTTGTATATTGTTAGTTAATAATTTCCTATGGCATACTTTAAAATTTACATGAATGTCGCAGAGGCTCCCTTTTAAGGCATTACCAACCCTAGTCCTTTCATATTTTGAGCCTAACATAAAACTTGAAGCAAAAATCCGACACAGAGCAGTCGGTATCAGAGAATAGAAATATTGAAAATATTAATAACATTGAAATATACAAATAATATATGATCATAACTTTTTAAAAAACGACGAAAATTATACCTTAACGATTAGCGAAGAAAAATTTCTCTGTAATCAAGTTTAGCATCCGAATGGAGAATCAGAACATCAACATACATAGTTCAAATTTTGCAACAAATAAGCATTCAAATAATGAATGTCCACAACACGCAGTTCAAAAATCGAGCAGACACCTGAGCGCGTTCCATACAGCAGACGTTCTGTTGATAGTCTGACGCACGTCAGAGAAATAGCTCTGTGAAAAAGAACGATGAGAGGGTCGTGATGAAAACAGAAGGATGCAAGCGATTCATGCAAAACATTGAATAAAACGGTGTCGAGGGGGAAAAAAAAAAAGAAAACACGAAGAGTATTTTTTTTTCTTTCACTTTACTTTTCAGTAAAAATTTTCTTACTTTTAGGAAAAAGTGAATTGATATATATATTAATACAGATTGGATTTTTGTTTGCAGTAATCAATAAACGCGTTATTGTCAAAATAAGCTGTCACTTTATAATTGAATAGTTTTTTTTAGTATTAGAGAATTAATACTAAAGTAGTAATGGAGTATTTTTTTTTCTTTCACTTTATTTTTCAGCAAGTGCCTTTCTCTTACTTTTAGGAAAAAGTGAATTGATATATATAAATACAGATTGGATTTTTGTTTTCAGTAATCAATAAACACATTGTAGTAAATAAAAAAAGTTAGACATTTTATAAATTGAATTCTTTATTGGATTTTTGTTTTCAGTAATCAATCAATACGTTGTAGTCAAAATAAGCTTAGACATTTTATAATTGAATAGTTTTAACAGGATTTTTGTTTTCAGTAATCAATAAATACGTAGTAGTCAAAATAAGCTTTGATATTTTATAATTGAGTAGTTTTTTTTGTTTGTTTGTTTGTTTAAAACCTCAAAAATAAAAAGTTATATTCAAAATAGACTTGGAAATTTTATAGTTGGATTATAATTGTTCTCAGTATCATGACCAGGGTGCTTGGTTTTTTTTTTATAGTTAGATATAATTGCAAAAGGGTTCTCTATAAACACCGAGGGTCCCGCGTTAGGCTGACCACCTGTTTGGGACATATGCTGTATAAAACCTCAGGGCCCATGGCTAAGAAAACAGGGTTGGACACTACTTTTCCTGATCTTTGATGAATCATAATGCCGCAGGTTTAGTTTTGTTTCTTTATAAATTATGCTAAAGCCGGGCATTCATTTAAAACATCAGCGAGACTCAAAATAACTGATCGAAATAAACAAAATTAAATATGAAACATTAAAAAAATAATAAAAACATTACTTTAACGATCAATACAAAAACATTTCTTATTTATCAAGTTCAGCATCTAAATGGCACCAACATACACAGTTCAATTATGCAAATAAACATTCCATAATCGAGCAGGAACCTTAGCAAGTTCCTTTACAGTAAACGCTCCGCTCATAGTCTGACGCACATCAGAAAGATAGCACAGTGTAAAGAACGATGAGATAGTTGTGATGAAAGCGATTCATGCAAAACATTGAATAAAAAGGTGTCGAAGGGCGGGGGGGGGGGGGGGGGAAGCTCGGAGAGATTTTCTTCTTTCACTTTATTTTTCAGTAAGTGCATTTCTCTTACTTTTAGGAAAAAGTGAATGGATATATATAAATACAGTTTGCATTTTTGTTTTCAGTAATCAATAAACACGTTGTAATCAAAATAAGCTTAGACATTTTATAATTGAATAGTAGTTTTTTTAAATCCTCAAAAATAAAAAGTTAAATTCAAAATAGTCTTGGAAATTTTATAGTTGGATTATAATTGTTTTTAGTATAATGATCATGGTGCTTGGACTTTTAATAGTTAGAATTACAAAAGGATTTTCTATAAACACCGAGGGTACTGCGTTAGGCTGACCACCTGTTCGGCACATATGCTGTAAAAAAACTCAGGGCCCATGATAAAAATCAGGGTTCGGACCCTGATCCTTAATGAATCTTAACGCCGCAGGTTTAGTTTCAGTTGCCTATAAATTATACTAAAGACGGGCATTCATCTAAAAAATCAGCGAGACTCAAAATAACCGATCGAAATAAACAAAAATTAAATATAAAACATAAAAAATTTAATAAAACATTACCTTAACGATCAATGCAGAAATATTTCTTTGTTATCAAGTTTAGCATCCAAATGGCACCAACCTCCACAGTTCAATTATACAAATAAATATTCAAAAACCGAGCAGGCACCTGAGCAAGTTCCTTTCCAGCAAACGTTCAGCTGATAGTCTGACGCACATCGGAAAGATAGCCCAGTGAAAAGAATGATGTGATAGTTGTGATGAAAGCGATTCATGCAAAACACTGAATAAAAAGGTGTCGAGGGGGGAAAAATAAGAAAGCACGGAGAGCATTCGTTTTTTATCACTTTATTTTCCAGTACGTGCTATTCTATAACTTTAAGTAAAAAAATAAAATAAGGGATATGTCTTGTTTTTACTTTCACTGCATGAGTACTTGATCTGCGAATAATTAATGTAAAAACTACAAGTAATCCTAATTAGTTATGCAATGATTACTAATCCAAAATAATTAGTGCTTGGGAGTTGTATTCAATTTAAATAATTTCACTCATTAGTTTTATTTTTTTAGCATCCGCAAGAACTCCAGACGCTGATCGATTTTTGCTTTGCGAGATTTTCAAATTTATGAAGCTAGTGTATATTTCAAAATAAATATAAAGACGAGACCTCTGGCGTTGAAACTGACTGAATAATAATAAGAGATAGTCCCAAATGGAATAACTATTTGACAGGAAATATGCAGATCAGATACCTCAATGTTTACTGTCTGAAAGGTGCAAATTTATTTAAATTTTATATTGAGCGCCAGATTGATTTCATTATCAATAAACTCGTCGTGGTCAAAATATGCATAAACATTTTACAGTTGGATATTATTGTTTTTAATACCGAAAAGAGTAAAAAGAATTGGGGTGTAAGATATATTTTCATATTTTAGAAGTTCTATAAGGTTATCATATTTTAAAAATTATTATTAAATAAATTTCCAACAAGTGCTATTCCATAACTTTTTGCAAAAAGCAAATAGGTATAAAATGTTTTCATTTTTAAACTACAATATATTTGAAAACTCAAGTATGACTAATATAAAACTTTTAAATAATCCCGATTAGTTGTGTAATGATTACTATACCAAAATCATTAACCTATGGGATGTGTATTTAAGGGGGTTCGGGACACATTTTCAAAAAAATTTTATTTATTGAGTTAAAATTTTGAAATTTGTGATGGTTAATCATATTATTTGTAAACAAAATCGCAAGATAAAACTTCTCATAATTTTTAAATAAAAATTTAAATTTTAAATTTTGTTAAAAAAGTGGGGTAGATTAAAATCGTTATAACTCGAAATATTATTTATAGAATTTCAATTTTTTTTTCATTTAAATAAACAGAAATATATAAATTTTAATTTAGAGCCAGCATTTTAAAAAATATTAATTTTTTAAAAAATTAAAAATATTTAACGAAAAAATTACAAAAAAAGTGGTGCAACTTTTTTTTAAAGAAACCTATTTTCAAAAATAAATATTCTTTTTCAAATATGCTGGCTCAAAAGTAAAGTAAAATAATTGAAAAAGATATGTTCCGAGTTTCAACCCTGTATCTTTAACGGTTCTCGAGTTATAAGAATTTAAATATGAGAAATGGTGAAAAAAACCTGTCATGAAGAAAAATGCAATTTCACAAGAACTCGTTTCCTTGACAACCATAGCTTGAAAAGGTAGATTTTGAAAACAAACCAAAACGAAAAAAGTAATATTTCCTGTTCTAATTAAGATAGAAATATGATTTAAACATCATTTTAAGCAGAAAACGGCAGAGAAATTTTTAATCCAATAATAATAATAAAAAAAATTAAAATTTGAAGATTTTTGTGTCCCGGAACCCCTTAAGCAATTTATTCGTCAGTTTTAAAATTTTTAGCATACGGATCCTGATTGACTGTTTAACAGTATTTAGATTAATCGAACTTATACCTTTGGAATGGATAATTTTCTTCATCATTGGAATGGGATCATTGGAATGGGGGGGGGGGGGGGGAAATGGCCATAATTATTTAAAAAGTAATTTTTTTTTCTATTTTGACCAGAAAATCAGAGTTTTAACTTTTTACGACTGCTCTTTCATCTTCACCTAACACTTCATTTATAATGACTGTTTCATAATAATGGAAGCCATCAGTCCATCAGAGGAAAATAACCCTGTGAAAGCGGAAACTTGGTTAAGCGGGACTCTACTGTAGTTCAATTTTAAGACTTAATTATGAAGCTACCGAACGACTCCTGCTGCTTTTAGCTTATTATTAGTCTCGGTCGGCGGTTGGAGGTGGGAGGGTGGGTCAACCGCCGCGGCGAGCGACCCCTTTTCGTCCGCAGCCCTTTATTCTTCTACTTATTCAGACTCTTTTGCGGAAGCAAGATTCGTAGGTCCCTAGCCACGTCCCGAGTAAAAGGCACTCTAGCAAAAGCCAGATTGGAAAAAAAAAAAAAAAATCAAAAATTGAAACCAGACAAATTTAAAAGGAAAATTGCACAAATTAAAGACACCGACACCGAATCGCGATTTTATTTTACATAAAGTGACGTCATCCACATCCGCTGAAGAATTCGTCATTTGCGATCCAGTGTTAAATAACATCTACAGTAAAGTACGCTTAGGACGTCACTATCGCTGAATAATACACAAATCCAAAAAAAGAGATTTCGTCATTCAAAAAACTCGACAAAAGAATCGGCTATCTAAAGATTCACAGGCCTTCATTTGTTTGTATTATTAATATAGATATTTAAAATTAAATTTAGTTTCTAATAGCTCCATGTTTTATCAGAAATCCTTCACTTATATTTTTTCAAAATAGCACGTATTTCAATTTTTTTTTCAGTTTTTCTGGGAAAATGGCAACAAAAATATATAATTGCTATTTTTCTTTCACTTTTTACAGAAATGTAGTTCTTCGGTCGCCAATGGCAAGTAGCAAATGGCTCCAAAAACTACAAAAAAATTAATATTTCAAAAATAAATGGAGTTGCAGTTTTCAAACAAATTGCCTTAAAAAGTACTTTTTTTCCGAATACGACGGTATAAAAATTGAAAATGTGCGATGCTTAGAAGTTTAAAAAATTGGTATAGAGTATTTAATCGTACTTCTTTGTTTTACGGCTGGCTTCTGTAAGGTAACGTTATTTGTTGGAGACTAAGCTGGGAGAAAGAAATAGCATACCGTACCGGGGGCTAATAATCCGGATTAGTTACGTAATGATTACTATACCAAAATCATCAACCTATGGGATATGTATTTAAGAAATTTATTCGTCAGTTTTAACTTTTTAGCATACGGATCCTGATCGACAGTTTAATAGTATATAGATTTTGTATGATGTGTAAACATTTCAATATAAATGACAGGATTTTCGGACACTGACGGATTAATAAATATCCCAAAACGTAATAATTATGTCCAGAGGCGTCAATATTTAATGCTTTGGGTTCGAATTTATTTAAATTTCATATTTAGAGCCTAGAATTATTGTAACTGATAAACACGTTATGGTCAAAATATGTTTAAGCATTTTATAGCTGATATTACAGGCCTCGCAGCGTATATTAGAAATAAAATTTTTCCTGTATGTTGCGAACCCGATATTGTTATAAATTTTAGTAGCATAAGAATCTTCCTTCGGCACCTACGTGGTATGATCAAAAAGTTCTCCGATTACATATAGCGTAATCCGTGGCTCAAATAAACTTTCAAAGAATCAGAAGTTCTATTTAATAAAATGTAGTTATTCCTTTGTGCCCTCATATAGGGGAAAGTAGGGTAATGACGCTCAGAAGGGTAATCCCGCTTACCCAATATCTCTGAACAGAATAGAATTGAAAACGTGCGATCGGTGCCGGCACCTAGCGAACTTCATCCTAAGTCCCCAGTAAGGATTTAGTGCCCGTCGCACAGTGGGGCAAAAAGCCTTCAAATCTGGCAAAAAATCGAAAAAATGAAATTCTATTTTGAACTACCGACATACGTCACTTTAATAGAGCATATGTCAGTAAACATCTGCCTAGTATTAAAAAGTGTGCAAAGTTAACTTGGTCGTCATTAAAATAAGAAGTTAAATTGCATATCGCACGATGACAATAAATGAAAAAAAAATCAATAATTTTGCTTCAACATTCGTTTGCTAATTATGCTGTAATAATTTTAAAATAATATTTTTTGACTAGGGAACCTTCAACTTCAGGTACGTAACAAAAATACATTAACTTTTAATTTGTTTTTAATATGATTTTTGGTACTTTTCGGTTAGCCGGGCGCCAGTGTTATGTATACATACATATATATGTATATATTCATGTTTGTATACATATAGTGTATATATACACATATATACATGTATATCCACATATATGTATATCTATACATATGTATATATACATGTATATAGAGATATACATGTATACATAACACTGGCGCCCGGCTAACCGAAAAGTACCTGATTTTTATATATAAAGTGACGTTTAGAATATATAGTAGTAAAATTTATAAAAAAAAATTTAACAGTGTTTACAAACATTGAAGGTTTTAGTTATGAATTAAAGCAAATTAAGGGTCAACAATAATTTTTTCAACTAGGTTTGAGTTTTAGGATGGTAAATATTTCAGAAAATTTTGCTCCTTTTTCAATTGTATGGTCGTTTTTATAGTTAATCATCCTCAAATTTTTGTTAGTGTACGCACATAAACATGATTACATATTTTTTTAAGGACTACTAAGGACTTTAAGTAAACTATATATTACCAGAAGAGAACTTATGAATATCATGAAATGTTAGAAAGAAAAAAACATTTGAAAAGCAATATGATCAAACATCCAAATTTTTATACAAAATCTGTAAAATCACGATAACAACCTTTGTCAGAAGATGCTCTGGCTGTATTAATAGACGCGAAATTATCTCGCGAACAGCATGATGTCATAAGAAGAAGTGCCCCAGAAAAATTTCCCTCTTACAAAATTGTGCAAGAGGCAAAAGAAAAGAATGTTATCCTAAAAACATCACAGTAAGAGAAATTAGTGCATTAGTTACGTTACAGACTCTTCTAGATCATACTTCAGAACGCTTGTTACAAATACTAGAACCTGTTATCGAATCACTTGAAAATGATGAATTAAAGCAGTTGTGCCTAATATCAAAGTGTGTTTTCGATGGGTCTTCGGGACATAGCTTATACAACCAAGCTTTCTGTGACTTGGAAGTCAGCGATTCCGCCGTATTTATTATGTCTCTAGTTCCAAGTCGAATTATATCTGAAAAAAGAGTTGCATGGAAAAACCCGCGATCTGCGTCAACTAGATATTGCAGGCCTATTAACCCTTAAATGCTGGATTTTTCAAAATCATTGTAATAATGTTTTTCTGCTTTCATTTTTTAAATAAATCATGGGAAAAATACTTTAAAAAATCATATTTTGTTTTAAGTATAGTTTACGGCTAAAAAACAGTTTGTTACTAATCGGAAATACTGGTGTTTAATTGAAAAAATAATTCCCCTTGATAAAATTCTATAATATTAAACACAAGAATTTTAGGAACTATAATAAGAAATAAATTTTTCTTTCGCACTGCAGATCAAAATAGGGTATTTCGCAAGCTTCTAAACAAAACAAAAAGAACAAGCAGCAACAATTGAAAAAATAAATTTATCTTTATTCTTAAACAGCACAAGTGTTGTCATCTACATGTTGAAAATCTATTTAATAATATTTTCAGAATGTATTTTATTGGCAACATTAGGCATTATAGCTTCAATATTATTATAATAGTATTTTAGAGCCTAAATTGGGTATGTTGCCGAAAAGCAACACCAGGCATTTAAGGGTTAAAATAGAATCGTGAAGGAATCTAAAAAGTTGTGCATTGCGGAAAAAATAAAACGGATGAACAGATAAAAAATACTCAAGATAGTGATCTAGCAATTAAATCAAGTGATGTAAAAATGTATCACAAGTTAATTTTTTCCATAGTAGACGGTAACATGCTTCATATGTGGCGAAACGTTAAAACAATTTAACAGAATTGATAAAATGATATCCAGAGATATAAAAACCGAGCATTTAGAATTCGGCCTATCAGTGCTCCATGGATGGATACGTATATTCGAATGTCTTTTGCACATGTCTTATAAGCTGCTCATTTAAAAAATAGAAAGTTTGTGAAAACAGATAAAAAGAAATCGTAGCTCAAAATAAAATTCGAATTCAAAAAAAATTTAGAAGCCGGTGTGGTTTAATTGTGGACAAACTTAAGCCAGGTTTCGGCAACTCAAACGATGGCAACACTGCGAGGAGATTTTTTTCAGAATCCAGAACATTCTGCTCAGATAACAGGAATTGATGTAGATTTTATAGAAAAAAAATTACGATATCCAGTGCATATGAGATACATGTAGAAAACTATCGTGTATTTGCTCATGATACAGCCAGATATTTTGTATTGAAGTATCTATGATAAATTATGCACCGGACATTACAGAAGTATTTTATTCATGGACCAGAAATTATAAGTTCAGATCTGTTGCCCATAGGACAGATGACTGAGGAAGCACAATATGCCAGAAATAGACTCTCGAGAAAGTGCAGCTGAGAAAAAACTAACAGAGATATCTTCAATTTTTTACTTCTAAGTTCGGATCTATTGATCATTAGCAAACAAATGAAAAGAAAGAAAAAGTTAGAACATCTGCCACGAGAAGCCCTACATTTGTTAAAAACTCCATCTCTCAATGTATCTGATGATCAGGATAGTGACAGTGATAATGACTCCGATGATAGTATTGCTTAAATATTTAAAAATTAATACTAACGACGTGCTTCGAAGGAATGAAGTCTGCAGTGGTGTGAACAGCCCACACAACTACATATGTGACTTTTGTCTTACTTAAACGTTGTATTCAAACTCTGAGCGCAATTACCCTACTATGTCGGGCATTACCGCTCAATCGATGGTCATTTAAATAAAACGATAAAAAAAATTCTTAAAACTTTTATGAAAATTAGTTGATTGCAAACTGTTCCTTACGCTTTGGAGTTATACTTCATTAATAAAATATTGATTTTTTTGTCCAAATTTGACTAGCTATTCATGTTTTCCCTTAAGTGAGCGCCATTCCCCTACTTTCCTCTACTCAGTAACATTTCTGGCTCAAAACAGATTTGTTTCATTCGCGGATTGTATTACATTTCTGAAACTTTCGATCGCATAGCAAGATAAAATTGTACAAGGATGGCCTACAATTTACACTGAAGAGAGACTTATCAAAGGGAACAGCAATATTCTGAGAGACTCTGAATAATTGATATAAGTAAACAGAAACAAAATGTGGCTTTTTTCCCTAATTTTTCTCTTTAAGCTTAGCCTGCAAATGGAGAATGAGAACATCAACATACTTTGTTAGAGCTTACAAGTAAACCAGAGGTTCACAAAATGTGCTCCGTGTGAACTTTCCATGGGCTCCGCTGCGCTTTAGGAAAATAATGATAATTTGAACGAAACCAACACATTTAATGCAAGGTTGTTTTTTTTTTTTTTTTTTTGTTTTGTTTTCAAAAATGGGAACAGATTCTAATGTTGCAAAAGTATTTATACATCTTCAACAATCTGAACTTTTAAATAACTAAATTTTATTTGCTTTAAAATTTCCGGTGCAAATATTAATTTACTCTCTATTTTTACGTTTTCCGATCAAAAAATGCGATAAATGGAGATACAAACGCATATTTACTGTAAGAAAGCCAGAAACTGTATTCTGAAGGAAATTTTGGATTTTGAATTTCCCAACTCCTCCCCTTAGTGTGATTTGAGATGAAGTGTTATCCAATGACTCCACGTTTCACGCGCAACTACGTCATCATTCCGAAAGAAATCAGTCTGATTTGAAAGATAAACCGCCTGATTTTTTTTCAATATGAAGGGCAAAGTAATGTATGCAATGAGCTGAACATAGGTGTAGAATTCACGGATGCAAAATAGGCAATAAGATATATTTCTACAACTATTTTAAAATTTTTCTCTTTGTTCTGTTTAATCACTGTGATTAATTAGGACAAAAATAATGTTCCATAATTAGTGATAGAAATTTGCAATGTTAGACCCCGTCGTCCCCGTTAACTCTTTCAGGGGCAAGTAATTGCGTTACTGTAATGTCGAATTCACACTGGAACCTTCCAAAAAATTTATTGCAAAATAAAGAAAAGCAATTTTCCGACTTTTTCCACCAAAGTTAGAAAAGTAAAGTTTAATAAAATTTTTCTGGTGCAAATCTTCATTAATCGTAGGTGGGATATAATATACCCCACTGCCCCTCAAGGGGTTAAGTTCGGCAGTTACCTGATATTTTAACCAGTCGCTTAAGTTTATGAAGATCATATAATTGTAAAGACTCTTACTTAATAACCCTCGTAAAATTGATATTGTCATGAATTTGCTTTATGAAAAAGTTGTTAATTTAGTCTCAATATTTCCTTGTTAAATAGATCTTTTTTTTTAAAATTAACTCTATAACAGGTGACGTAAAAGAACACTTAACAGCATCTTCAGATATACAAAATTTGCACTACAAATGAATGAATCTACTGACGTCACTGGATTAGCAGTTTTGTTAGTATTTTTCAGTTACATATACTAACATCCTGTTCAGACCAGGGAAGTTGAGAGTCTTAACTGACTTTTTCGAAACGGGCACATGGAACTTAACTTGACTTTTCTATTATTACGGTGTTTGAGAACATTTCCTTGATTAAAATTAAGCGCCTTACTAACGCCAGTCTGTAAGAGATTTCACAAAACTATCAGGATCATATTTTTGCAGGTCACTACAAACCAAAGCACTAAGGAACGAAATAAGTTTTGATTAACCTTTAACTGATGTGACTAAAATTTGTCACACAACTTATGTGATCCGGTCTCTCACACCCCTCGAATAAAATGAATAAAAAAATAACTCAAATGGTTGAATTTACTTAAATTTTGTCCTAACAATATAGTCGTACTTCTCCTAGGAGCATGTGAATTAAATTGCATGAGAAAAGTATTTTATTCATATTACTAGCAGGCTGAGCCCGCTCCGCTGGACCATTTTTCAAATAAACCATCAATCAAAAGAAATGGAAAATCCGACCCTGTATTTTAAATTAATATGGACCTTCACCTAGAAGGCCCTTCCGCATTTTCTGAATACGCATCGGACGCAATTGCGCTATTATATTATCTGATGCGTTAGACGAAATACGGGCAATTCAGAAGCAACTCTTTATTACACATCTAGAGTTTGGGAGGGAAATGCGGCCATTACGATCATATCACCACGCTACTAAAAAAGAGAGAATTACAATGACAGCAGAGATTGACCATTTAACTTAAAGAATGTTCGGGTTATTCACTTTCGTTTGTTAGTTCTTTTACTCCGGGTTTCTCAGCTTGGTACTGTGTGCGGATCTGATAACATAAATACAATATCTCTCTACGTTACATTATATTTGATAATATACGTCTTCTTTTGCCAGGTTTTCTCTACAGTTTCTTATCTTCGATTTCCAGTAGAGTAAATACAATCAAAACAGTATTTAACTTTTATATTTTAAAATATGTGAATCATGTAAAAGTGTAAATATTTAAAGCGGAATTGTGTGAATAAAATTAAAATAATGTCCTTTTAACTGCCGTTTCTTTTTACATATCAGTTTTAATCATGCAACTATTAACCTAGGAAAATAACCTCGATAACTAATTCAAATAGAAAACTAAACCTCTAGTTTTCATTTAGTAAAATCTTCCCAATCATCCGTAATCGGATCCACAACCAAGTTTGATGTGCAACGTTAGAAATGTTCGTAACGGTATGGCTAAAAATGTACCAGAGTTAGCTATACAAAACAGAGTTAATTACGTTCCAAACTACATTCCATTAAATAAAATCAAATTGCTGTTGATTGAATTTTAGATCTGTCACTATCAAAACTCTTTGCAAATGATAAATAAAGTTGGTTATGCAAAATTTTTAGTTGTGATCTTTTTTGGCAAACCGAAGATTTTTTTCGCATTTCTCTAATGAGCGTAATAAGACGGAGAAATAACCATGCTTTTATTTTCAAGACGTCATTATTCATCAGTTTGTTGCCTAAATAAAACTAAAAACGCTAATTTGTGACTATGATCAGCTGCTCGAGCTGTGCATCAGCCAAAATTTCTTTATAATGATTGAAATTTTATTTGAATCTGAGGTACTTTTTTAAAAACCTAGGGTAAATGAGCAAATATTGTTCCATTGGCCACCTTTGGCATTTGAAAGTTTTTTATACATTCAAAGTAATGCTTTTTTAGTGATAGTAAAATAAACCTGAAATTTGTCACTACGATCAGCTGCTCGGGCTGTGCATCAGCCAAAATTTTATAATGATTGAAATTTTAATTGAATTTTAAGTACTTTTTTAAAAAAAACCTAGGCTAAATGAACAAATATTGTTCCATTGGCTACCTTTGGCGTTTGAAAATTTTTCTTTGTACGTTCAAATTAATGCTTTTTTAGTGATAGTAAAATAACTGCACATGAAAAATATCTATTACTAAATCTTCTTTAGTCCGTTTTTCCCCATAATAAAAAAACTTAAATTTACAAATCGCTAATTACTAAAAGTACAAATTTCGCGTAATCTTCTGAAATCGGATTTACCGTCCACGGTTCCTTTCAAATATAAACGTATCTTCCAACACTATATAGTAAATTCGCCAATTGTAAGGTAACTGATTATGGAAGATTCACCCAATATCTTTTTATAACATTTCTAAAAGAAGGGAAGATATGAAAAAAAAAAAAAAAAAAAAAAAAGGAAAGAAATGACGAATGGAGTGGAATATCGAAAAGTGATTTGAGAAATCAATTTTTATTGCAAAATGTTTTTTTTTTTTCGTGATAGAAATAACGCATAATTGCTTACATTTCATTAAGTATAATCTTTGCTACCTAACATTTGTATAAGGGAACGTTTGTATAAGGGAAATCGGCGATAAGTTTTTTATTAAAAATAGAATGGACAATATTAGCTAATCTGGCTTCGAGGTTATAAAAGTCACAAATTTGGGGAAAACAAACCGACATGCTTTCGCAGTAAAGTTTGATGAGAAATTTTTTTAAATGCCCAAAATTAAATTATTTTACAATATGTATGTGCGTGTGTGGGAGACGTTTATACTAAAATTAAAATATTTGACTCCATTTTTAAAATATTAATTGCTATTTATATATTGTACATTTGAATATAAAAAATACTCAAAAAATGCTTTCGTACACTTGCAAAATCACCTTTATTGTAAACATCGCGTGAACCCAATTCACGCTTACGTCTTTTTGTCTTAAAATCAAATTGTTTGGCGACAAAAGTGAACTCAAAAATCACAAATAAACATATAACATGTAAATCATAAGTACCATCATTTTTACAATTACATCTGCTAGTTTCGTCTGTGAGTCGCATGATGGAAGAGTTAGAAAAAAAAAATCAAAAACAAAATTGTTACCACAAGGAAGGTCTCCTTAAAGAGCATACTCAAATTATTTTGAAAAGAAAAATGCTTTTAAAACTACTCATGTATGTAGTAAAACATCAGTCAAGTTTGGCGGCGGAATCTCCGTAAAAATCTGAAAAAAATCTATATATATTCGAATATTTGGCTCAAAAAGACGAACGTTCCACGCTATTTGGCTAGCCAACACATTTCCATTCCAAATGCAAGATATTTAAATGCATTTGAAAATTGCTTGTTAAATAAGTGTTTAAATGCCTAAAACTCAATGAATTTAAACTTAGACTAAGGATTAGCGTATTATTTTTTATCTTTAAGCGTATATAATATAAAAAATAGCGTGTTGCAGTAGTTATTTAATTTTACATGGCTTCACCGGCTGGAAATGTTTTAAGGGTACTATTTGATTATTCATTCAACCAATTTCGCCAAATTATATAAATTGCCAAACTATTCGCCAAGTTATATAAATTTCCAAACTACTCGCCAAATTATACAAATTGGCAAAATTTTATTTTAAACAACGAAAGAATAAATAAATTTTTAAACATTAATCAAATTACAAATAGAAGTGAAATTAAAAATCACTTGATGACGCAACAAACACGTGTACCGTGTTTAATGTCAAGTGAATGTAAAATTTACAATCAGCTATTTTATTGACATTTAATCTTATAGTTTGGCGATAGTTTTGTCTACGGGATAATCAAGTAGTACCGTTTTAAGTTTGTTTTAAAAGTAGCTGGCTAATTACAAATGCTACCATTAAACATTTTTTATTAAATACTTGTTTCCATGGCAACAATAACCTTCATTTCTTGTTTCTGATACGAACAATATCGAAGTCAAATTGCCAATGTTCTGAATCGGACATTAATTTTGAATTTGGAAAAAATTTAATAAACTGAAATTTTGTTTTAAACCATATAATTACGATAATAAAATTTTAATATATACACATATAAAGGTATATGACAAAACCGTAGTAATAAAAATGTATTTATTTAAGTTAAACTTAATCTAACTATCTTCGTATGCAGAGTAGAGAAAGGTTTTACTTAAAAATTATTTATGATAAAAAAAGTATCATTCAAAATTTTATTGTTCCGCCAACCAGTATTAAATCGCCAAAAAAATTAAATTTTCATTATTTTTTTACAAACGCTAAATCGAGGTTCTGCGGATTTTTTTTATAAACATATTATATGTCACGAGAAGAATCTTCTATATATTCCTCATGAGAAGATATTTTTTCAAATATTTCTGAGCATGCACTTATCGAAACTTCCTTGATATCATCCTATTAATTTTTCAGATGCATTTTTCTTAACCTGACGCAAAAGATAAAGAGCCAAATCTTATTTCAATTGCAATATTTTAACTGAGTAATTTTTTAAGCATTACGAACATTCCCTTTCACGTTTAAATTAAATATTTTCGATTTTTAATATTATCGCTCATTAAAACGAATTTTTTTCTTCTTTTTTTCTTCCCTTTTTTTTTTTAATTAAAATTAGTAACAGTTTTTTTCTTTTATGTTTCGATGTGTAATAGCTGTTTCAATTTTTTTTTATCAACGATAAATTTCGCCAAAAAATAAAATGGTAAACCTTATCGTCCAAAATAACAGAACTTTCCGTAATAATTATATAACTAATTTAGGTAGAATGATGTGTTATAGCTTAAAACCTTCCCTGAAACAATACCTATCTAACGGTATAAGTTCTGCAAAAATCCATGCAGTAGAACTGGAAATCTAGGCGTTCGGAACGAAATTTCCACTTGGATTTTATATATATATAATAGATTTAACTTCAGTACAGAAAAGTAAAAAGCTGTAAAAGTGTTTACAGCTGGGAGTCGCGGGGTCTAAGAGACCGCGTGACATCAGTTAAAGGTAAAACACATATGAACATGAATGCACTAATGATGGGTCACAATGCCATTGCAAAAAGTAAAGAAATGATAAAGCATTGTAGCACCATCTATTACGGTCTTTATAGATACACGCTATCTCCGGGAAAATATCTCCCGAACTTATGAAATGGTTAAATGCTGCCATTAAATTAATAAACTAAAAGCAAACTTTTTAAGCTTATGTATGAAGTTATTGGATGCCGGTATCCACCCTTCCTACTACATACCGAAATAAAGTGGTATTGTCCATGAAGAGTGTTTACACGATTGTTGCAACTGCAGAGGTGATATTAGAAGAACCATAACTCTAAACTGGCAAAACTTTAATGAAGATTGTGAATTCTAACTGCATATTTTCCCGATATGTTTAGAAAAAGGAAATAAATGTATCTATTCATTACAACTAAAATCTCTCACAATTTTCGATTCGTTTACTAAATTTTTCGTTTAAGATGAAACGGGTATTGGTCGGATTCTGAGTCAAACAATGATATCGATTACGTCCCTCTTGTTAAAAAGAAATGTAAACAACATCAGATTAAAAAAAGTATACATATAAATAAACATTCAGGGGCATCTTACAGCTTTGAAAAGCTCTTTCAAACAACATTTTTCAACAGCTTAATATAAAAGGCTTTGAACAACTAAATTTCAGCGTTATATATATAAAAAAAAATCCAGCTTAAACTCTGTGAAACACTGAGGTCTTCGTTGATTTGACATCTCATGACAAGTTACACTAAATATACCAACAACAACCGGCTACTTGGTGGTACCAAATGAAAATATTTCGATTTAAACCAGAAATTCTTCATAAAATAAATAAATATAAATCAAACAGAAATAAGTTAAATTAAAAGAGTTAAATATAAATAAAAATTATTGATCTGAAATATTTTTATAAAACTTGAGTAAAATTCCTGGTATATGTATTAGTGTTAAAGACCTTACTTTAACCCCTTAACGGTCGTATTAAATTACGGTTTAAAATTTCAGACTGCTTGTTGCCACCACTTTTTTGAAAAAGAGATATTCACCTTATTTAATGACAAGTAAAATGATGCCAGAATAAAGCCAATTACACTACTTTATAAAACTTGTGGTAATCAAACAATCTGAATAAAAGACAGACCGTGAGTATCACGGGAGCGAGAATTAAGGGGTTAAAACCAAATCAAAATACAGAAGTCTTAAATGCAGAATCAAGCATTCGCCTGCAATTACTATCAAGTGGACCTGAATTCAGACATCTGCGCAAAACAATCCAATCACATTAACCGTTTATGCGTTATTGTTCGTCACTCTAATAATGTAAAATTTATTGTAACTCAAATGTTACGATTTCTTGTGTTTTGGCTGTTTTTTAACTGTAGGTTTGTAAACTTTTGACAATTCCATATGTACTGATGATAACCGAAAATAAATTCAGTATCACAGTAACAGTTTCAAGATATAATTTTATTTCTGGGACAATGCACAATTGTTTATATTAGTATTCATTTCCTCTTCCTGTGCTCTGTAGCAATGTACCTAAAAAATGTTACCTTGTAACATAGGGTACGGTAGGCTTCAGGGGCTCTGCCCCGGGGGCGCCATTTGAGGGGGGCTGTGGGGGGGCAATAGGACCCCCCCCCCAAGGAATTTGATATTTCAGAAAATTTATCAACCATCAAATGTAGGGATGCACCGAATAGTGATTTTGGCTGAATACCAAATGCCGAATATTTGGCCTGCAGGTAAACCGAATATTCGGCCAGCCGAATAGTAACTGTTAGGCTGAATACCGAATATTAGGCTAGCCGAATAGTATCTATTCGGTCGAATACCGAATATTCGGCTGGCCAAATATTTTTATATCTCAGTGTTTAACGTTAAAAAGTTAAGTTTTAAACAATTTTTTATAATATTTAGCACAGATACTTCCATTTTGACAAACAAGACTATGTTTATAAGTAAATTTTGCACTAAAAAAAGTATGTTTTGAGTTATTTAAGAAGAGGATGGTTTAAAAATTTTTAAATAACAAAATTTAAATTCCATGACTTCAATTTATTCAAACAAATGAAAAGAATTCTCCCATATTGAACAAGAAGCAACATATCATTCCACTTCTTTCATCAAAAATGAAAGGTGTACAAGCCATAGCAGAATTTTCGTTTATAACTGTATAAAAATGAAGATATTTTTGCGAAATTTGCATCACATTAATTTGCTTGTATAGAATGTGGTGATATTCTTGGAAGAGACTGGATTTTGGCCAGTGGTACAGTATAAGTATTGTTAGCTGCATTCTTAATAAAATAATGTCTATCTCAGTGCTGTTTAGATATGAATGGTTGCTATTTCCAGCACTTCTCGTCATGTTATCATATTTCACAAGTAACTCTGTTGATAATATAGTTACACCTTCATTATTGTTAAAGTAACAAAAGAAAATTAAAGTTTGACTTGGGGATACACTGTATTTCTGACGGAATAAGTGAACTGCGATCCTGATTTACTGGACAAAAAATTGTCTGTTTCGATGCTTATTATTACCACTGAAATTTTCTTCCATTTTCTTTAGAAACACCCTGTTTGCGAAAAAGCAAGAAACGGATGATTTACCAGACAATGCTCAGTAACTTGCATTTCCATTTATTAATTCCCATGAGCAAATTACATGTCATTAATGGTTAATTTTTTTTAAGTGACATTTTTAAAACAACAAATCTACCCTATATATATAAAATCCTAATGAATCGAATTGAAACGAATTTATGTAACGATTCTATGAAACGACTGATTAAACAACTGATTACGTTTCACGGCGATTTCTCCTAAAATATGGAATACTTTGCGATGAAATTAACACCAAAAATCCATATTGATCCACAGATCTCAAAACTGGTATTAGAATTTTAAAGTTAGAATTAGTTTTCGAAATATTAATTTTTTTCTAATTTTAAATACCTTTTTTCTAATGATGGCAACTCAAATTTTAATCATAACAGATATTTTTTTTTTTCATATTTTAGAAAAGGTTATTTTGAATTAATTTGGCGACGAGTTTGGCCTCCCTTAAATGTATGTTAAGAAATGCATCATGTTACTTTTATTAAGAATTCAATTTGTATTTCATTATCATTTTATTTAATGCAAAACTTTCATTTAAAATTGAAACCTTTAAAATAAATGACTTTTAATTAATTCCTTTTTTAAAACGAAAAGAAAAGAAAAATATTAGACACAGATGTCATAAACGCAACGGGGTACCTAATTGGCGCCAAAACGTCGTTATTTTGCCTGACATAGTAACCCGGCTGTTGTTGCTTATTTATTAATAAATGTTTATTTGAATTTATTCTCTTTTTATTTACAAGAAATGTTATAAATTGTTTTGTTCTATAGTTATTAATTTTTTTTATTTATTGTTATTTCATTTTAAAAATAACAGAAAATAATTTAAAAATACATATGTAACAGGTATTTGAAAACAAGGTTTTCGCCAAATTGTCGTAAAAAAAAAATCACGCTAAACCCGGTGCGTATGTGACAATGCAACAAATCATGAGATTTAATTTCCACTTCAAAGCAACGTTTTAATGTTATTACTTCTCCCGTCGACCAATTTCGCCAAATTATATAAATAGCCAAATTATACAAATTGACATATTTTTTTATTTTAAATAACAAAAGAACAAATAAATTAGTATAACATTAATAAAAATACAAATAAAACGTCGAAATAAAAATCACGTGATGGCGTGAATATGTGTAACTTCCTTAAAGTCAAGTGAATGTGACATTTACGATTAACCATTATTGGCATTTAATTTTATAGTTTGGCGATAGATTTTTGGTCGATGGGATAACCAAGTAGCACCGTTTTAATTTACCACTCAAAAAATAAAAAAATGCTAACTGGCGAGTTAAAAAAAAGCTATTGGCGAGATTTTCACCTGGCTAACATAAAAGTACCAGGAATTCTTTGTGATCATGGCAACTTTTATGTAGTGTTATTCGAAAAAATAATTTTGATTCTTTAATCAAAATGGAAACCTTTCTTATGAAAAGCGAAGGAATCAGCCCGTTGTTTATGGCAGTTACATGACTTGGACTATTATAATATAAACAAAATAATGGGGATAGAATAATATTCGGCGATTTATCACACCTGTGGCAGGCTAACATTAAAATACCAAAATGGCCGCCTGGAATATAAAAAGCGAAGGGATCCGCCTGGAGCTGTTGATGATAGTCACATGACTTAGGCTATTATTATAGAGATTGTTTTCAATTTTAAAAACAGCACAAATAATAATATTTCCTAACGATTAAAAATTTATTTTCACGTGACTATTAAAAACAGAAAAAAAAAAAACTTTAAAATTACTATTAAATGAGTACGTGTTAAAGGCAGGAAAATATTGAAAATTATGTCCTGAAAATTGTATTTACGCGTGAATATTAAAAGGGAAAGGAAACTTTAAAATAATAAATACATTAATGTGTGTTTAACCCTTTCACGGACAAGGTACTTCTATTCGTAAAATCTTGAAATCAGTGAATGGCACCAGAATTTACAAACAAATTTCGAAAAACAAAAATGCTTTTGTTCACTTAGTTAATAAAAGGGAAATTTTCATCCCAATATTCTGATGCTAATGTGGCATTTAAGAATTAAAATTAAGTGGTCCAAAAATGAACCTCCGCCCTTGAAGGGGTTAAAGCAGCAAATTTTAGTAATTGAATTATGTCAATCGTTTTATAACGCTGTTAAAAAAATACCGAGAGACAAAGACTGTTTACTTAATTCATTTTATTTTAGCTTCTTTTCAAATGTTTAACTGATCTTCTTTAACCAAACACGAAAACAACCATTGGATGCCTTAACAGCCACTGATACTACCTTAAATTTTTGCAATCAAAGGGAATTGAATGGAAACCCGTTTACAGGGAGATCGCTACAGGTTTTTTCAGTATAATTCAATTTTCTCTAATCTTTTTAAAACTGATCAGATTAGCGTGCTTTTAGATTCTACAGTGTCTGAACGGGGGTTTGCGAGCGTAGCTTGCAGGGGGCGGAGCCCCCTAGTAAATAATATAAAATCATTCTCTTGAATTTAAAGATTCTAATTATGGGCGATTCCGTGGAGAGTCTCGCACACGTAACGCAGGCTTTAATTTGCATTTATTCAATTATTTATTAAATTTTAATGTTAATTCTGATTTTAAGTGGTATGGTAAATAAGTTATTAGCATATTTTTAAATTTAAATGTGTGGCAATAAAACTCACAGAAGTATATCATTTAATTTCATCACTCAAAATGTGCTTTTTTTTCTACTTCAGAAAAAAAGCACATTTTGAGTATGAAATTAAATGATATATTTCTGTGAGTTTTACTTACACACATTTAAACTAAAAAATATGTTAATAACTTATTTACCATACCACCTAAAATCAGAATTAACATTAAAATATAATAAATAATTGAATAAATGCAAATTAAAACCTGCGTTACGTGTGTGACTCTCCGCATGGAATCGCCCTTATGCTGAATATGTTTATTAATTGGCAGTTAAAAGTAGAAGTTGTGTAACGTTTTAAAAAATATTTTAAAGAAGTTTTTTAAGTATTCGGCAAACCGAATAGTTTGATATTCGGCCTAACCAAATATTCGGTAGTATGGCCGAATATCGAATAGATACCGAATATTTGGTGCATCCCGAATTAAATGTCAGACTCAAACAAATATTAGAAAATTGCTCAAACTCTAAAATAACTTATCAGATTTTATTGCTATAAAAACATATGCATTAAATAAATGCTTATGCATAGAAATTAATAATTATCAAAAATTTTTCCTAAAGCCTTACTATTCAAACTTCCTCAAGGTGAGACATATATCTTTAATGAGTACTTTGATTAATTTTTAAAATGCATGTGAGAATTTTCTATCAGTTGCTTCTCAGCTGTGTGCAAATTGATCATGGGAAAACTCGTCAGAATCATTGACACAACAATCACAATGATTTTTTTCTAGCCAATTGTCGAATAAGCGCAAAGAAAATAATAACATTTAAATCCCACTGATGACGGTCTTGTCATGACTGAAAACGTTCTGGGTTTTTCTAATGTATTTTAAATAATTTTAAATTATATGTATGCACATGAAAGTAATTCTTGTGCATTTATTTGTGCTTTTTATATGAATATTAATTATAAATTTTACCTTTCGTGTAGAAAAACGAAGATATATACATAGTATTCATTAATGTTCAAATATGTAGTTTTTTTATCTGAAAAATATTCAGAAATTCGCGGAAAAATCGGATTAACATGAAATCATCTCATAATAGTGAAAACTCAATCAGAAAAAATTAACGCTTTACCTTCAATGGCAGAAAATCACTAATGAAAATTTTCTTATACTTACAGATCACAAAATTTGCAAATTTCATGACGTTCGTTGGCTGATTACCTCATGACTGATTGAATTGCATAATTTTTTTTCGCGATCATCTGACGAAATTTGCGATTTTTTCATCGATCGATTCACAGAATTCATGATTTTTTTCTGAAAGCGTTATACGAAACTGATTTTTTTCGCGCGAGCACTTGCCGAAATTCACAATATTTTTCTGCGACCAACTGATGAAAGTCGATATTTGTTTTCGTGATTTTTTTTGACAAAATTCACGATTCCTTATCACTATCATTTATTGAAATTCGTGATTTTGTTTCTGTCACCGATTAATAATATTTATGATTTTTTTGCGCGCGGATTAGACAAAATTTTGGACCTCATTACGCGATCGTTGGACGAATTTCTCCTCGATTTTATTGCGCGATTGTTCGACTAAATTTTCGTGATTTTTTGCGTAATCTTTTGACGAAATTAGCGATTTTTCCCGCAATCCTTTTACGAAATTCGCGATTTTTTCCGCAATCCTTTTACGAAATTCGCGATTTTTTCCGCAACCCTTTTACGAAATTCGCGATTTTTTCCGCAACCCTTTTACGAAATTCGCGATTTTTTCCGCAATCCTTTTACGAAATTCGCGATTTTTTCCGCAATCCTTTTACGAAATTCAAGATTTATGTTTGTGCAATCATTTGACGAAACCTGTATTTCTTTTCGCGATCTCTGATGAAATTAGCGATATTTTCCACGGTCGTTTGAAGAAACTAGCGATTTTTTAAGCGACCATTTTGAGACTTTTTTTTTCAAAATTTCCAACATTCGCGATTTTTTTCTGCGACCCATTGACGAATTGATTTTGCGGATTTTGAAAGAAAGAAATATCGCGGACTTTCACGAAAATTAAAAAAAAATTGTGGAATAATCACATGCTTGTGAAAGAAGTTATGGAGACAAAATCACGTAGAGCATGTTTTATTGTGCGGGATTTTATTTTCTGTGTGATTTGTGCAGTTCTGCAATTTTCCACGTTCTCTGTTCCTCAAAGAAACTTTTTCCTTGTTCTTCGTCAGGAAACTCATGAAATGGCGCCCCTGTAAGTAAAACTTCGAAAGGGACTAGAAAAAAGCTCCATTTAAACAGGTTTCCGTCTTAGCAAGCATAATTGTATGATGTTTTTTCAACGAAATTTGATTTTTTCCCCTTCTAGAAAGAAATCTGTTATACACAGGTTTCGCTTTCCCAAGTTTTACTCTAATGCATCTTTTTACGTCGCAACGTCTGCACGTCGTTACGTATGCAACGTCTAATGCATCAATCTATAGAGCGGATAGTTTAACAGTCAGTGAGGATACCTGTAAAAATGAAACCTGTCTATAATATAATCCTGTCTAAAAAGAAAAAAAATCATGTCCAATATATTAAAATTTTACCTTCTAAGACAAACCTGTCTAAAACAAAATATTACATTGGTTCCGAGTTTCCGTATTCGAAGTTTTTACTGTTATTGTAAGCATAAGTCAGTAAAAGTTTCTCATACGGGGGGGGGAGGTTAGACCCCCCTGGATCCTACCCTTAGCTATATAGCATCCCTCAAAAAATGTTTGCCCCCCCCCTCAAGAAAGTTCTGAAATGGCGCCCCTGCTCCGCCCATAGAAATTCGTTCTAAAAAGGGCTCCGCCAGTCAAAAAGTTTGGGAACCACTGAAATAAACATTCAAAAATCGGGAAGGCACGAGCTCGCTCTTTACGGCAGACGTTGTGTGTTAATAGTCTGATGGGCGTGTTAAGAGGCTACTTCTAAAACTAAACATCTGGTAAAACGATTCATGAGGCATCAGGGCCTACAATGACCAATCCTTTTTACTTGACCCTGGGCCCCGAGGTGCTATACAAGGGCTACTTCACTCACTCTAATGATAATCCTATGGGAAAATTTTCTTTTAATATCTCGTTTGCATTTCAATATTTTTTGTGATTTTTTTTTTTGGCGGCGTTGGATAGCTGAAATTGATCTATGCAAGGGTCGTTTTTAACTTTTTCGATTTTGTTTGTAGGTTAAATGATATGGCAATACTTTCACTTTCGAAACCGGTGCCTAAAGTGAAAGTATCCCATTAAAAAAAAAAAAAAATCCATGCCGGCTCGGCCTGCAGGCGGAAGTGTATTTCGGTGTTAAGTACTAATTTCACCAACAAAAACCGAATCAAGGTTAGAGATAAACCCAGTTTAACAATTTTATCTGGCAGCTTTTGACGAATTTTTAATTCCATTTTTCTGCAAGACCTGATTTTATCAGAATCATATTAAGGCGGTATTAAAAAAAATATTTTTTCACGCTCAATAACTTGAAATTTTTTGACACATTTTCAGACTAATTTTTAAAACTAAAAACATAAAACTTGCTGACGTGATTTTTTGAAGATATTTATAAGCGACCTGTGTTTTTATTTTTCGTTCAATTAATTAGAACTTTATTTACAAACAGTTATTTTCTCAGTACGACCATTTTTTTCGTTTCTAGCACTATCGCTTCAGGAAATTCTGTTCAAAATGCCCACTTTGACAGCATTTTTTCAAATATATTCTTCCCTTATCAAAAAATCGACGAATACAGCACATTATATAGTTTCTGAATAAGAGAACCTGCCCATTGGATGCGTTTCAGAGCAAAAATTTAAAAATGAGTCAAAAAAATAAGCCGTTTGGATTTGAGTACACCCTTAATATGATATGTTTTTCGTCAACCCTTATTTTTAATTTGTTTTTGCTGTAAGAGTTGGTTCTATCAAAAACTTGTCAAATCAAAATTATAGATAATATTGAGAAGATATATAATAAGTTTCAGCTTATTGGATATCTTGTGAATTGACGTTATAAATTTTTTTCTTCTCCAACCCCATTTTTCCTCCAGTAAGAGTTGGTCCTATCAAAAACTTGCCAATATAAAAGTTTTAGATAATATTAAGAACATTTATAATAAATTTAAGTGAATTTTATATTTTAAGAATTGACGAAGTTAGGATTTTTTTTCTCCCTAAAACCCTATTTTTTTTCGCCCCTTGAGCTCATTTTTAATTTTATGAAAAATATGCGATGCACACATTTTTGGCCCTTTTACTAGGAGTAATAATAACTTTAAACTGTTTTGATATATTATAATTAAGAAGTTACGGATTTTTTTCGGTTTTCAAAAAACCCCTCCCTATTTCCACGCCCTTGGTCCGATTTTGTCCATTAACGAACTTGATAGATTTTCTACCCCTTGATTTTATGTATCAGTTTGGAAGAGATTTGTGCAGAATTATAGAAGTTATCGTGTCCATAAAAAAGTGATATAAAGTTTTGAACTGGGACTGGTTTTGGGTTCTAGGGGTCATGATCGGCGTAGATCTGCAAAATGTTTTCAGAAATTCCAACATAGGGGAGAATGTAATGGGTAGCATTTTTTACAAAATCTGCCTAAAAACCTGCAAACAAAATCGAAAAAGTAAACAAGTGGGTAAGTGTGATCATAGATCGCACAGAGGGTTCCGTTTAATATTCCTTTCAAAACGTCCAGTACATTTATCGCCATGGAATACCTTCTAAATTTTGGCAAACCCATCCTAAACTATCCTAAAGTTTCAAACATATTCGCCTTGTGATATTTCTTAATTTTGTTCGTGGCCGCCACCCGAAATGCTACGATATATCACATGACGGGTATCTGCCAAATTTAGAAAAGTATCTCCCTTGGGGGGAGGAGTGGGCAGATGGTCACCATGATTTTTGACGCAGTCTGATCTTTAAAATTTCTGTTATGTTTTATAAGCTATCTTAAAGTTTCATACAGATCGTCCAATTACATTTCCTCATTTTGTTCGCGCACCTCCCTCAACCCCCCCCTCTCGAAATGCGACGCGCCATTCTTCTTTATAATTTTTTATCATGTGTTATAAAGTATCTTAAAGTTTAAAACAGATCGCATTGTTAGATTTTCTACTTTAAATAAAATCGCGGTCTGTTAGTTCCAGATTCCACCACCAGGGAGCGCACTCAATTCTTAACAAAAGCGTATGTGAACGAAACTCCTTTACACAACCTAACAGTAGATATGTTACTCGAGAGGGTGGCGGTCTTCAGCAAGAATTTAAGATATTTATTGAAATTACTATTCGGAAATAGTGGTAACTTAACTTTTGACATATTTATATTTAATAATTAGCATGTATCCGAGGACTCCGTCAAAAAACGGTATGAAACGCAGTGGTAAAAAAAAGAAATATTTCGCCCCTGCCCCCACCTGCCAGAAATTTCACGCGCCATTTTTTATGAACTTTTTTTTTATGTGTTATAGACTATGTTAAAGTTTCAAACATATTGCCTTGTTATATTTCCTACTTTAAATGAAATCGCAGTCTGTTAGTTTCACATTCCACCACGAGGGAGCGCACTCTATTCTTAACATAACTGTATCTGAACGTAACTCCGTTAAACAACCTATTTGGAGATATGCTAGTCGAGGGCGTGGCGGTCTTAACCAAGAATTTAAGATATTTGCTTAAATTACTATTCGAAATTAGTGGTATGAATACTTATAAATTTTTTTATATTGAATTAGTGATAGTTGTCTCATCACGTTATCAAAACACCGCACGCAAAACAGTACAAAAAGCCCTGTTATACTGCCTAATTTTGTTGCGCCCCTTACCCTTTCCTCCCCCCAACCGGAATGTGACGCGCCATTCTTTTTTATAATCTTTTAGTATTTGTTATAAATTATCTTAAAGTTTCAAACAGGTCGCTTTGTTGGAATTCCTACTTAAAATTAAATCGCGGTCTGTTTAGTTCCACATTCCACCACCAGGGTGCGCACTCTATTCTTAACAAAAGTGTATCTGAACGAAACTCCTTTACACAACCTAGCGGTAGATACATGGGTCGGGGGGGGGGGGGGTCTTAACCAAGAATTTAATATTTTTGCTGGAATTACTATTCGAAAATAGTGGTATGAATACTTCTGAAATTTTTATCTGGCATAAGTAACATTTATGATGTACATTTTTAAAAATCGGACACCGTTCAGAAGAATACTGCAATGAAACATCACGTGACTGCCTTTTAAAATCAGTATATAACAGAAATAAACCAGTCAGTGAAATTAGCACCCCTCCCTCTCCCCCCCCCCACTTTACCAGGAATTTCACGCGCTAATCTTTATTTAAACTTTTCTTATGTGTTATGAACTATCTGCAAGTTTCAAACACATCGCCTTGTTAACAGTGATGTAGTCGTAAAAAAAACAGATGGTATATGCTTTAGGCAGAGGTTATACGTTAAAGTCATGAACGTCATGCCTAGGGTATACGCTATAGCTTTATTTGAGAAACAGAGGGTATACGGTGCTTCTTAAAAAAATCCAGAAGGTATACGGCGTATACCCGCGTATACCCTCCACTATACCCCTGCTTGTTAAATTTCTTAATTTAAATGAAATCGCGGTTCTTGAAATCACGTGCCTTCATTAGATTTTTTTTAATACAATACGCATTTCATAGAAATAAAACCAATAAGTTAAATAATAATTAATATCTCAGCTCGTAATTAAGATAGGAGTTAGAAATGGGTATCAATAAAATCAGTGAAGAATTTCACGCCGGTATGTCTGAAAATTTAATCTAAAAATTTAATATTTAAAAAGTTTAAATTTTGTATTAAAATATCCTACTATGAGAAACCACGTGACCCAGCGCCGTTTGTCTGGAGAGAAAAAATTATGGCAGGCCTTGGAAATCAAATCTATGGGCTACCTGCTTTCGTAATGGAAGAAAATTAAAATTTTTATAGATCGATTTTTAGAGGATTTTTTTAACTTATACACATCGCAGAGAAACGATCTGTACACCAAATGAAGGCATATTTTTTTCTGCGTATGTCTGTGAAAGTTAAAAATTTGTCGCCCAAAAACTTTCTGAGATACAAGTTGATTTAAAAACGTCCAGTACACTTTTTTGCTTAAAGCGCGCTCTGGCAAACCTGCAATTTCGAAGGCAGATGTGTGGCAACCCGGAGGAGAAATGAAAATATTTCAAGAGTCCGTTCGTACCTGCATTCATTTTATACTGTATCTTCGTTAATGAGACGCAAAATTGGGTGTTTTTAATTAATAACGTCTGTTAATTACGACTTTTTCAAAATTTTATGACTTGTCGTTTGATCTCAGGTGTCCAGCTATAAGTATGCAAAATTTCAAGTCTCCAACATATATAGTTTCTGAGAATGGGCTCTGTGACGGACAGACAGAGGAGTGAGATGAATAGTGTTTAGTCAGATGAATGAAACCCTAGAAATGGCCTTTGCAAAGATCGACCCCAGCTATCCAATGCAAAAAACAAATATATTGAAATGAAAACGAAATTCAGTAGCCTCCCGCTTAACCGGCCTAAACCGGACTGAGGGTTAGCCGGTTAAGAGAAAAACCAGTTAAACCAGAGAAGCAAGAAAATTTAAATAAGTAACTGCATATTTAATTAATTAAATGCGTAGAATGCATTTAGTTTTTTTAATTTGTGTAGTAAGTACATATTTTCTGTATTTTGTGAAGTGAATACTAGTTGTAATTAACTGAATTGAAATAAAAATTATCACTAATAACAAATAATGAAAGATATTTAATACAAATTAAATTGTTGAAAATCTTGTCACATACTTTTATAAGGAGTTGAAATTATTGTACATTATGTAAATTTGAGTTAATTAACAATAAAAAAATGATAACCAAAATTTTCCTTTCTGAATTTTGCTTGATGTTCGGAAAAAAATGTCGGCCAGTTAAGAGGAAGGTCTAAAAACATGTCTCCCATACGATTATTATTAGCGAGCGGGTGTTTTGCGGAAGTAAAGTAGAGTAGCCTCTTAAACATAGTCTAGTGAAAAGAACGATGTGAAAGTCATGATGAAATCTGACGGATTCAAGCAATTTATCTAATACAAGGAATAAAACTGTTCAGAATGAGGGGGAAGGAAGCACAAGGTTCTATGTTTATTTTCCAATAATTTGCTTTTTTATAACTTTTAAGAAAAGTAAATGCATATGTCCTGTTCTTTGTTTCGTTTTCTTCGCTGCACGAATACTTCAAAATCTCAAGTATCACAAATAATTAATGTAAAAACTGCACATAATCCGGATTAATTATGCAATGAAAACTAATCTAAAATAATTAACAATGAGAGCTGTATTCAATTTAAATAATTATACTCGTTAGTTTTAATTTTTAGCATCCGGATGAATTTCAGAGTCTGGTTGATTTCTGTCTTTCGATAGTTGATGTTATGTAGTTGGTTTATCTCTCTATTCTAAAAAAAAGTAACTAACGCTGTCACCTTCGTCGCCGGTTTTGAATTTTTTGTGACCAGAGGTCTTTCTTCGTTAATATTAAGAAAAATATTGCATACAAAAATATGAAAATCGGTGGTATTTTAGAGAAATGTTTGATAAACACGCTGATGCAGACAATTTTCATATCGAAGAATTACTTTAATAGATATTTAATGTTAAAGTTGGTCAAAATCATTCCATTAAAAAAGTTTTATAGGAGCAAAAATTATACATAGGAATTTAATCATTTTTAGATCATTTTATGCATTAGAAGTTCCCGGTGTGCAGACTGCATTTATTTTTTTAATTTGACTCATTTTTTGAGGTTTTATTTCTATTTTAAATTCAAATTTTCATCATTTTGAGAGATGTTTACAACTTTTAGAAAAAGGTATTTTAAATTGTTGCCAAATTTAAAAACAGCGCAAAGAATAATATTTCATTCAAATTAAAATTTATTTACACGTGACTATTATAAACAGAAAAAAAACTTTCAAATGATAATTAAATGATTACGTATTAAAAGTAGGAAAATATTGATAATTACGTCATAAAAATTATATTTACAAGTACATTTTAAAAGAGAAAGAAAATTGTAAAATAATAAATTCATTAATAAAACAATAAAAGATGTAAATGGAGGAAATTACGTCATATTTCTCATCTCATTGGTTATTGAACAGCATTTAATGCATCTCCATACCTATAAGGGGGTTTACCATATGGGCGGGTGACCCTGTTCAGTCGCCAAATCCCACCAAGTTTGTCGCCAACTTGGCGATCTCTAATATTTCGCCAAATTCCCATAGACTTTCATTGTAAACCAACAGGGTTTACTTGCTTTCAGAAAATCAACAAATTGAGATAATTAGAACCAATGAACCAATACAGATGTTATTGAAGTGCCTACAAGAGTCGCATTGCTCGTGTAGAGAATTCTAAGAAAGCGCAAATAATATTTCCTTTCTAACAACAAAAGTATTTTCACGTGAATATTAAAAAGAGACAGAAAACTTTGGTAAAAATTACGTCAGATTTAAAACGATACATTTAAAATGTCATTAAAAAAAAACTTTCTTATAGCGTTGTTAAAAAATACCGGGAGACAAAGACTGTTTACTTAAATCATTTTATATTAGCTTATTTTCACACGTTTCACTGATTTTAATCAAAAGGTGAAAACAACCTGTTAACAGGGAGATAGCCACTGTTTTTTAAATTATAATTCATTCTGCCGAATTTTTTTTTTTTAAAGCCGATCAAATTAGTGTGCTTTTAGAGTGTCTGAACGGGGGTTGGCGAGAGTAGCTCGTAGGGGGCAGAGCCCCCTAGTATTGAAAATAGTAAATAAAAAGGCGATTCCTTCATTGAGACAGTGAATAACCAAAGTAGCACACATTTGGCCAATCGTTGGGAAATGGTAGGTACAGAAACCTCTTTAATTTAGACCATATCTGAGCAGAATTCAGAGCAGCTAACGGCTGGACCACTGTTGGGCCTTTGTTGGTCAATGGTGCGGCAAGGCGGACATTTCTCAAAGTGGGCCAACAATTAGCCAACGTCAGCCTAATCATTTTGCTCTACTTGGGAATAGATTAGTTCAAAATTAATTAATTATTCGACAGGAAATATACTGATCAAAGGTCTCAATGTTTATTGTGTAAAGATGAAACTTATTTAAATTTTAGATTTAGCCATATTTGATAATTGATTTCGTTTATCAACAGTCATGTAAGCTTGGATACAGGGTCTGATCAACTTAGTATTGGGGTTGCAGCATAGAGACAATGAAGAACAAATTCTTTCTCAAAGCAGTTTTCCTGGCTTATACATTTTTACAAATATTGCATTTAAAGATTTATAATTAATGCATCTGTGTAATTTTTTTCGCTGATTACAAATATGTAATTTTCGTTAAAATATTCCCAATAGAGCTCTATCAATTAATAATCAGATTTAATAAAAATATTTATTTTGAATTCCCTTTCCATCTTCCCCGACGACATTTATAGGACTAGCAGATAAAACCACAGATAATTTTTGGGCTAGGATTTTTTGCGGGGTGTAACATTGTTACAAATAGTGCATTTTCAGATTTTAAAAAGGTATGCATCTTAATATTTTTTTTTTGCTGTTTCTGAATACCTAATTTCTTACAAATCGATTAAGAACTTTTTATTTTACCAAAAAATAGATTTTTAAAAAGAAAAAGAAAGACTTGCCATTATTTAAATTTAAGCTTCCTTTATCTTTATTTTACTTGCGATTTTTTGGATCGATTTTAAAATTTCAGATATTTGATGACACTTAAAAATTTTAAGTGAAAGAGGCGGAGTTGAATTTCGGGGGATAATTAAAATCTGAAGTTAGGGGAAGCACAACATCACTCCATTTCGTTCAGAGACAGTTTTCTGAAATCTATATACACGGAAATTCAGAAATGATACAAGAATTATTCTCATGACTGGCTTAGCACAGCAGTTCTCAAACTTCTAGACTTGCGTATCATTAAATCGAAATTTATATTTTTGCCGTATAAACAAGTAGTGAAATCAATGCAAACAGCGGCTAATTTGCAATACGTCATCAAAAGATGTGCCCTTACTCGCAAATGGCCACAAAACTTTAAAATAGGCTAATAAAAAAATTAAGTGTTCTAGTCCCAACCCCCCCTCCCTTCCAAAGAATGAAAAAAAGAACAAATAAATGCGTGTACATCCAGGGCCTCCAAATGAATAAATCTGCCGGTGAATGCTAATATTTTAAAGTATGATTAAATTACTTAATTGGTACTTAAATTATTTTCTTTTATTGACATTCAAATTAGAATTCTGCATGTTCGGAACTCTAACATGGAATCTTTGCTTAAAGGTGACCCGAACCGGGGTTCGGGTGTGGGCATCAGTGTCGAATCTGATTACCCAACCCGATGCAGGCGTCTAATTCAAACAGGAGGTAGAATAATAAATATATAATAATATGCAGAATAGCATTAAATAAATTTGCAGAGGGAGAGAAAACAACAACTTATGATCATTGGCACACGTTTATATATGTTGCACTATATGGTGACTTACACACTAACTTGACTTTGTATCGCTGATGGGGAGAGTGCGCTTGTTTAACTAATGTAGTTTCCTCATTTCGATCGATATTTTCTCATTTCAGCCATACCCAATTCAATGCTTATCTGAATTTGGTTTTCATTTAAGGGGGTCCGGGACACAATTTAAAATAATTTTTATTTATTGAGTTAAAATTTTGAATTTTTTTGTGATGGTTAACCATGTAAACAAAATCACATGATAAAACTTCTCATATATTTAAAAAAAAAATTTTAACTTAAAATTCATTTAAAAAGTGGGGTAATTTAAAATCGTTTTAACTCGAAATATTATTTGTAGAATTTCAATTTTTTTTATTTAAATAAACAAAAAGGTATAAGTTTTAATTTAGATTCAACATTTAAAAAAATATATTAATTAAAAAAAAATATTTAAAGTTTAAAAAAAAAATCATATTTTCAGAAGTAAATATTTTTTTCCTAATTTCCTGAATCAAAATTAAAGTAAAAAAAATTGAAAAAGCCATGTTCCAAGTTTGAACCATTTATCTTTAACGGTACTTGACTTATAACGATTTAAATACGAGAAATGGTGAAAAAAGCCATCGAAGTAAAACTCATTTTCACAAGAAATCGTTTTCATGACAACCATTGCTTGAAAGCTAGATTTTGAAAACACACCAAAACGAAAAATATATTTCATGTTCTAATTAAGATAGAAACATGATTTAAACGTCATTTTAAGCACGAAAACAGAGAAATTTGTAATGTAATCGAAGTTTTTTAGAAAATTTGGAGATTTTTGTGCCCTGGACCCCATAAAATAAAAATCCATTCTCACACAAATGAGTTATGCCAAACACATGTAAAAACTTTACAGCTTTCGTAGAAAGCAGCGGCTATTCCGCTCTCCTCAAAAACAAAACTCCGTTACATCATTCTTTTTAAAATGGCAAAGACTTCTGTCACAGTATAGCAAAACAAGTTTTTCTCTCTCTTCAGTAATGGCAGAATATATTCAACCGGAAAAAGATCCGGTTAGAAATTCTATTAATTTTTTTGGAAAATAGTCGGATTATTAAAATCTACTATATGGCATTCACACTGTTCATTTATATCACTCAATTGAAAATACACTTCTATTGTTTCACTTTCATTAATAAAATTCTACAAGAGTAGAATAATGATATTGTCCAGCCATTTAAGAAGTCCACGGACAAGAAGTTTTTTTTTTCCCTGAAAGATTTTGTTTTGTCATGGATTGAGAAAGGTGTATAGAGATTCTGAAAGGTCTTATCTAACAAGGAGAGGACACAAGGTTGGGGACACAGAATCCGGCGACCCTTTGTGCAATGTTGGAATGTAGTTAGGAGATAAACATATCACAAGGATAAAGCGCAATATGCAAGGGGGGGGGGTCTTAAAAAACAAGCCCCAAAGTCACCCAATTTTGACGCTTTAGTACATAATTTGATTACACACATTTCTGAGCGACCGAATGGTACAATTGGCTGAGCGCCATGCTTGTAAGTTTTCACTTTCGGAACTTTGTGGGTTCTATACCCCGACAAGACTTTTTTTCGCTATGAATTGAGTCTTCTGAAATACATTCTTCAGTATTAGTAAATTTAGAAACTTTTTCACTAGACATGGTTTTTCATTTTAATTTCGACACTACACTAAGATCCTACATTAGATCCATAAACTGCCATAAAGTTGCAATTTCTCTGTAAATAAATACATGTGCGCGCAGAAGCATGTTTTTATTTATATTTAGCTTAAATTTAAATAAGTATGTAGGGAAAAGTAGGGGAATGTCGCTCACTTAAGGGAAAAGATGAATAGCTAGTCAAATTTACACAAAAAAATCAATATTTTATTAACGAAGTACAACTCCAAAGCATAAGGAAGAGTTTGCAATCAACTAATTTGCATAAAAGTTTTAGGATTTTTTTTTAAATCGTTTTATTTAAATAGCCATCGATTGAGTGGTAATGCCCGACATGGTAGGGAATCGCTCAGAATTTTAATACAACATTTAAGTAAGACAAAAGTCACATATGTAGTTGTGTGGGCTGTTCACACCACTGCAGACTTTTGCGACCACTTTAAACATATTGTGCACTCATATTGTGTTACACATATAGTGGGCTAATTTTTTTTAATTTAGGTTTTTTGATTTTCACCACTTTTTTGAAATCGTAAAATTCTCCTTGTTTAATGAGATATTAATTGAGGCGAAAACAGGGGAATTTTATCATTTCAAAAAAGTGGTGTCAATCAACAAATTTGAATTTAAAAGAAGTAGCCCACTGGCAACACTTCTGGAATTTCACGCGAGCGCCATTACCCGTTATCGCCATGTTCGGTTTTAATGTATTATAATTGGCGTAACAGCGCACTACAAAATAAATAAATAAATTAAAAGCATGAAAGTACAGCTAAATGTATATATTTTGTAGACATGATGAGTAAATTAATATTTGAAAATAAGTGTGTACACTTACCTTCAAGTTAGATGTTTTAGAATTTTATAATGAAACAACTGCAAACTAATAACGTGAGGACACAAAAATACTTTCCATCCGACGGTCACTATATCCTTACTGGGAACTTACGATGAAGTCCGCTAGGTGCCGGTAACGATCGCACGTTTCCAATTCAATTCTGTTCTGTTTAGGGATATTTGAGTGAGCGGGATTGGCCGCTGAGCGTTATTACCTTACTTTCCCTGTATGTATATATATCTCTTTTTCTGTGGTTCGAAAATAATCAATATTTTGTCCAAGGGAAAGAAAAAAAAGTTGTCGGAGTATCGAACCCACAAAGTTCCGAAAGTGAAAACTTAAAAGCTTGGCGCTCTGCCAACTGTACCATTCGGCCGTTCAGAAATGTGTGTAATCAATCAGATTATGTACTAAAGCGTCAAAATTGGGTGACTTTGAGGCTTGTTTTTTTAAGACCCCCCCTCCTTGCATATTGAGCTTTATCCTTGTGATATGTTTATCTACGAACTATACCCTATCATTGCACAAAGGGTCGCCGGATTCTGTGTCCCCAACCTCGTGTCCTCTCCTTGTAAGTCCATGTTTTCCGTAACATTTCTCCAACAATGCCTTTATCACTGAAACGCATAAAAAACATTTAACGCACTTAGACTAATGTATACTAGTTTGTGTAATCTTCAAAAATAATCTATAACTGCCAAGAAAGTTATTTTCTACCGGATACCTTCTAAAATGACCCTCATTAACATTTAAAATTAAGTAGCAATCAAAAATATTTAGAAAGCAAAAATGCGGATATGTATACATATAAACAATATAGCAGAAGCGAAGTCTAACAGTTTTCAGCTATGTTGGAAAGTGTTAAAAATTATTAAATGTTATGCAATAGTTTAAAATTGTGACTCCTTTTTTCACTTTCTACTGTAAGTATTAAGATGTTTAACGTTCAGATTTTTTAATTTCATTGTTGCTATTGTATTGGTTGTTTAATAATGTAGATACTTACTTTCAAATGATGTATAATAGAAATGGTGTTCGATGACGTTGAATTTTCTGCAATCTGTTCGAGAGGCGTTGCTAAGAAAATCATCCTTAGATCACGACTTCATACATTTTAATTTACATTTCATAGAATAACCGAGAAAGCTGGAGAAACAAAACTGATTATTCAGATGGAAGATAATATCGCAATCGGATGCGATAAACTTAGCTTGTTTTTCAAACACGAAATAAGGTGATATTGAGATGTGGGGAAAGTCATAGTAAATCCTTTTACTGTTGTTGACTTTTCTGGAGGTTCTAGAATACTTCTGAGATTTATGGTGACGTTGACTAAAATTTTTTTGATAATATAGTGTAGTTATAAAATAATTTTCCATGTTTGGAAGCATCTGTAACTGAAATTAAGGGACGGAGTGAAAATATTTTATATCTAAGCTTTTGAAGATATCGGGAAAGGAATTCAGCGAAAAAAAAAGTACCAAAAAGTTAAATACGAAAGTTTTTGTATATTTTGATGTAGCAAGGCTGAACGATACTAATTCATCATACCAAATTCATCAGTCACTGTACCAATTACGCCAATTAGCATTAAAATACTACCTGTAAAAATGATGGTTGATTCTTAGATTTCGCGGTATTAAATCAAAATATGTAAATGAAACTATTTTATCATGTACATTTCATTAGAAAAACGAACCTACTTTTAAAATTAAAGGTTTTTTATGGTTTTAATAATAAAAAAAAATTAGTGAGAATTGCGTAGATAAAAAATATATAATAAATAAGTAACCTATAAATAAATATTTATAAAACGTTATCGAAATACGTAGTTGAGAGGCGTATTAGAAACAAGTTAGTGGATTACTTTAAACACTTATATGGAAGACACTAAAAAGCAATAGACGAGACAAAGTGAACAAGTAATTTTCAAGGAAAACAGACACCAAAAGATTGCTTCTTACCTTCGTGTTTGTGTCAAACTTTTATTGTAACCCGCATAAGAAGTCGAAAATTTTATTTGAAGTCTTCAAAACACAACCGGAACCAGACCCACAAATGAAAAAAATTGAAGTCAACTAGACCCGGAGAAGGTACGCAATGTATGTCCTAATCGCGCAGCTAGTCGATGTGACATCACCGGCTTCAAATGGTCACAAGAATCATAAAATTCGGTCTTTTCGGTTTTAGTACCGGAAAACGCTGAAAATTCATAAAATTCAAAGTATCATAATTCGGAACTCGGTATGTTTTGTTCGTAGAAAAATTGAATCTGATCTATTACTTGTTAGAGCATGGATAAATGATCCTATATCTTATAGGACCAGGGATCATGTAAAAATTTTGTAGCTATTAAAAAAAAAAAAAATAAATTGATGTTGATATGAAGAATAACATTTTAAAAATTAGATTTATACCTCTAAGAGTGACTGTTTAGGAGTTAGCTTATTGTCAACGCTAAGGGACACCTTGTATAACAACCACGAAGAAGCATTTTCTGTATTTATATACTATAGAAAGAAGCCATACCGCCCCCACCCCTTTTTTTTTCTTTTTTTTTTTAAGGAAAAAAAGTTGCCAATATTCTTTATTAAACGTGTTTATTCTCTTCAGATCTGAGGTACACAAATGTGAACCTCTATTTTTTTTTCCTCATAAAAACTAAATATAGTTTGATTTTTTTAAAATTGTTACTTTAATCCTATATAGCTAAATATTTCTTGCTTTGAAACAAAACCAATAAATAGCAACACTGATTCTTATTTCCTAATAAAATAATTGTTATCTTCATCAGAGTTTGCAAAATGCCTTCAACACAGTGTGGCCAAGAAACCAATTTTCATAATTACTTAACTTAAACTCTTTACAATAGAAACATTTGAGGATTTGTAAAATCATTCAATCGTTAAATTTGCTGTCGCGCAAATTTAATTATCCAAAATAATTATTAAATTGATATTTTAAGGAGGCTAGTAATTTTAGATTCATATTTGAAAACCTAAATTAACTAAATCAAGATTAGCTATTAACCCAGTTTAACGATTTTAACTGGACGCGTTTGACGTGTTTTTAATTTCATTTTTCCGTAAGAGCTGATTTTATCAGAATTATGTTAATTTGGTAATTTTTTCTTCAACCGCTATGTATTTTTAATTTGTTTTTGCTGCAAGAATTGGTCCTATCAAAAACTTGTCAATATAACAGTTTTAGATAATATTAAGCAGAATTATAATAAATTTAATATCTAATAGGGTGTCAACGATTTAAATCAGTTGATTTAAATCAGCGATTTAAATCATGATTTTAATCAAGTGATTTTATAAAAAAAATCATTGATTAAAATCAAAAATTTTCTAAATGTTTAAAATGACATAAAAAAAGTATTAAAATCTAAGATGAACATAATTTGGAAAGTTTCTACAGGTATTGTGACTTATGAATACATAAAACAAAGCTTTAAATAATTGTTTCTAAGCGTAATTCCTGAGTATTGTGAAAAATTTTAAGTACAGTAAGTTTGTAAAAAGCATGGTTTTTATCTAACAAACATAAAAAGCATTTAATTTAAAAATGATATTTAAATCTAATATAACTTGCAATGTCATAATTTCCTTTTAATAATCAAGTTATTCATTCTTTTATATACAATAAACACAGCAATAGAGTGTCAATGATTTTAATCAATTGATTTAAATCAGATGATAAAATCACATATTTTCTGATTTTTTAAAAGGGTGTGAAAAAGCATTATAATCAATAACGAAACGATTACTAAATCACTTGTAAAAAATGTAATATTTTTTATTGTTAATTATAACAATATTAAACTGTGTAAAAAGATGTATTATACATTTAAAAAACATCTAACTAAATTTAAATAACTTCAAAACATTATAATATTTAGTAGCTATTCAAATATTTTAATCCCAACAAAAAGTTTTCGGTAAAAAAAAAAAAAAAAAAAAAGCGCCAAGTTCTCCTTAATGTTTCGGCCAGAAAAAGTAGTGATATCTGATGTTCGCACAAGTTAAAAGCCAAACATCCCAAATCTTTCATTGAAAATGGCTTCCTGCGACTTGGCCGTTAAAGCCTTCTACAGCATTTCAAAATTAATGATTGGAAATTACGCATTTATGAATTATTTAAATATTAAAAGTAATATTAGAATGCAAAGAGGCAAATTCACATAAAGACATTAAATAAAAGATTTCTGATAAATAGAATTCAGTTTCAACATACAATAGTTTTGATTACAGATCATTTAGTCCACTTGCGGTTTAATTGCCATTTGGTACGGTCTAAAGCTAAAGTCATTAACGTAAAACCCAAGAAATAAAACAAAATTTACTTACTTCATATCTCACAATATGTTACATTATATTGTATTGTATAATATTGAAATCTTGTGTATTGACGAAAGAGATTTTTTTCGTTTGAGCATTTATTATTTATATTGTTTGTTTGCAAACATTAAGAGGTATTCGATTTATAAACTGTTAAAAGTTGATATTAATTATGTTTTAGCAATTAGGGATATTATCTCCTGAATACAAGTATTTTGTAATTTTTAACTTCTAAGCATTTAAATAGACTGAAGTTGTTTAAATGCTTTTTTCAAATGTGTATTTTATTTCTGTATTCTGTGTCACAAAATGCCTAAAATAATCAAAAAATGTAGTTGGCATGTAGCTCATTTGTACATATTTTAAAATTTGAAAAACTCTCTCGAAGGCATTAACGGCCAAGTCGCAGGAAGCCATTTTCAATGAAAGATTTGGGATGTTTGGCTTTTAACTTGTGCGAACATCAGATATCACTACTTTTTCTGGCCGAAACATTAAGGAGAACTTGGCGCTTTTTTTTTTTTTTTAACCGAAAACTTTTTGTTGGGATATCACTACTTTTTGTATGTTTTTTCAAGTTTGTTATTCTAAACTATATTAATATGAAAAAACTTAAATTTCGGTACTTTTATGTTAGCCGGGAGCAAATCTCCTCATTAGCCTTTTGTTTTTTCCGCCAATAGCAGTTTTCATTTTTCGCATGTGTAAATTAGAAACAATGCTTTGATTTTCAAATAAAATATTTTGGTCTATGTTATTATTTCTTATTTATTTATTTCTATGTTAAATATTCTATTAAATAAAATGAGGGAAATGCATCTATTTTAAATGAGATGACTGAAAAGTATATATCTTTAAATGAAATGAATGCAATATGAACAATGGAGTTGGGAACAGTATTTGGCGATTTGCCACTTGCGCCCGGCTAACATAAAAATACCTAAATTTATTTTATTGAGCTTTACAAAATTATACTTCATTTCTTTTTATATTAAAGTACTAGCCGCCTCTAGCAAGCAGTATTTACCGTATTACTTCCATGTTAAACGTTGCATCATGTTACTGTGATTCATAATTTAATTTACTTGCCCATTCTTTCGCCAATTCGGAAGCTTTTGATAGAGAAATCAAGAACTCTTTGCGATCATGGAAGCACATCATATATTTTGTGTTGTTATGTATTTCATCTTTCGTGACAAATATCTCTTAACTCACTTATGCATGCTTCCTTAGCAGTTACGATTCGTTCTCTAATGCGGAAATTTTTAATCTTATTAAGTAATATTTTGTAATTGGACTCGCTGCCAATTGTTGTATTTTAACAGATACGACCTGGTACAAGTGAAATGGTTCTTATGAAATCCTTTGACAATATCTGTATTTGCATTAAACCATATTGATGCTAATATATTTTTGTTTCACGTTAACCTTTTCAATAGACTCGATTACGGAAGAATAGAAGGTCTACCGGCTCACTGCCATGATCCATTTGAAAATCTATCATTCTTCTCGTCTGATCTTGTTGAAGAATTAGTTAATGTGCCATGGTTTTAAGATTTTAGCTAATTTTACTCGAAACCTGAAAACGAAAATCCGAGGAACCAGATTATAGAAAATTCATTCTAACGTACATATTGATTAACAGGTTACATATTATAGAATTATAATAATCATAAGGAGAACTGGCAGTTTCAATGCTTTAATAGTTTCCGTAAATTCTCTTTATATAATACAGAAGGTTTAGCGGTGTAAAGGTAAAGGTTAACAACATAGTCACAGTAAGTATAATAACAGTACAATATAATAACAATAGCAGAGGTTTTGGGCAGTGACGAAACTATTAGCACTTTGGAAATATTAGTACGTTATATCATTTAACTATTCAGATGATATGCGGAAAAATAATAATAGATGGCTCGCATTAATAATTAATTCATTGAAAAATAGCCACTAGCGTCAAATATTCGCCAAGCTTGGCGACATTTAGCAAAGTTTCGCCAAATTTGGTGATACATCATGTCAATTCTCAAATGTGGCGACAAAAAATGTTTTGTTTATTCTGACGTCATAATGATGCATATGTATTATGTATTATACATATACCTGTAATATTTATGATGCAAATGTATTGCGTATTATATGCATGTGTATAATATGTATGATGCATATGCATAAGTTCATTAACATCACTAAAACGCTCTTAAAGGAATAGTGTTTCATAAATAGTAGGGATAATTGCCAGATTGACCAGAGTGCTATTGAGATTAGAATACCGACATTTATAATAGACGTCTGTACACACCAACACCTCATCGAGTTTACAGCTGAAATTTTAGGATTAGTTAAAACTAGATTAGCATATTTAAATGCAACTGGTCTGTTAAGTCATATTTTGGTAGAAACCACCTGAAGACCTAATTTTAGTGGTTAACTGATAGGTTTACTATTGTATTTTCCTGCATCCAAAAGTTTGGAAACATGGAGGAATGGGTGCAGGAAGACACAATGGAAAATCCACCAATTAACCCGTAAAATCGGGTTTGTAGGTGGTTTCCACAAAGGTATGACTTGGCAGACCAGTTACATTTCAATACGCCAATCGATATTTAACTAATCCTAACATTTCAGCCGTCAACTCGATGAGGTGATGATCTGTGCAGACGCCTCCCGGTCTTCAATAAAATTTGTTTTAAGGAAGTAAAAGATAGAAAGATGGACAGATAAACTGAAAGATTTGCCTTATTAAGATTTTTGTAAAAGCATATAAAAATTCATTCAACTTGATATCATGTAACACCTTTATAACTCAGGCTAATTTTCTGTAATCGGGTTTTGGCGACCAACATATCTTATCTATAACTATAATCTTTCTTTTACAGATTTAAAATTAACAATAAATTAACAGTAAGTAGGCTAATAATACAATATAATAACATTAGCAGAGGACTTCGGACGCCGCATCTGTCGCACATCGTAAAAGATAGTTTATTAGTTACAAATTTCATTTAATTAAAAAGAGATTTTTAAACTTTCATATGGAATTAGGATATTTTTCCACTATAGGAATCTTGGCATTTTTTAAAAATCTTGGCGCAATTCAGACTTCAGAAACTGAGATATGTTGCCAAATGATATAAACAACTACGAAAACAACCCTGATGAACTTTTATGTTGTTTATATGTATATAAATACATATAAATATTTTATTTATACATGTATAAAATATTATTTTTTATATACAGATTATTTATGTTGGTATATAAAATTAAATAAACGGGTTCCTTACATTAAATAAATTGTATACCTATGGAAAAAATTGCTTGTGTATATGACACAGTAAATAGGTTGCCAGAAAATGCGTTATTACCAAATTTCTTTTCTCGTCAAGGCTATTTTCTGTATTTCGCCAAGGCTACTATATCGGAAACGTACCGAATTGCGGTTATATTTTGTTAAATGTTTTATTGTTTTAATATCGTAAATATATCATAAACTATACTGATTAAAATTTTTAGGTATATTCATTTTTTCTATTTAACAAACATCTTTGGAAAAGCATATATATAAAATGTTATTCTGCTTGAAATCACGTGACTGCCTTCAAAGCTCTGTAATCGAGTTTTGGCGACCAACATTGGCACAATTGAATGCGTAGGAACTGTTTACGGCCAAATGAACATCCCCTGTATGAAGGGTTTAGAGGCGGAAATTCTGTGTTTTCAGATTTTTCTGGTTGATTGTGCTACAAACCCGACTTACTTGTGAAATTTCATGATTCTACGACTTTTAGAAGTACCTTAGTTATTTGATGATGCGAAGTGAGTCAGTGACGAAAAAGCGCTTTTTCGGAATTTAATACTTCGAAAACTACTAAATATAGAAACATGAAATCGTGGAACCTTAGTTCAGTTTGACCATACGAACATGTGTATAAAAGAAAAAATTCTATATCTCTCCCTAAACCGACGTTATGAGGGGGTGAAAAGTATGCCGAAATGGTTCAGGAAAAGGTAGCTTACGGCTTGTGCGAATTTGGCGGACGCACTGCCGTGCTCCCAGATGTTGTGGGGAAAAATCGGATTTTAATTTCAAAAATACAATTTTTGTAATCTATTTATAAATTATGTGTGAGTTTGCTGTATACATTGCTACAATTTTTGATCAATTTGATATACATACTCTTTAGAACCTGTGTAAAATTACTGGCTGCTTTATGAATTTATCAAACTATTATTTATCACCTTTTTTCAACCACTTTTTCAAAAATGTAGTTTGTGTTCTTAATTAAACAGTTAATTGTTTAATAATTACAAAATTTAATCTGTATCATCAATTTAAAATTAAATGCTATTTATCAATAACTTTAAAATATAAGCAGTATTTAATATTGGTTTACATAATTATTACAAAATATTAATGCACATAATGTTGTATGTTACTAAAGAAATTTTTTATTTGCAGTTTTTTGTAATTTCTATAATTACATAATTAAAATTTTATTAATTAAAGCAAATAAAACATAGATTATGTTAGTAATTGGAGGGTTATTCATTTTTGAAATGCTTAATTCTTGGTAGATGTTTAATATTTTAACACAGAGAAAAAAAAAAATCCGACTTTTTTGATTTAAAAAAAAAAATGATTTTTTTTACACCCAAATATCTAGTGAACTGACGACGTTACGATTTTTTTTCTTCGTAAAACCCTATTTTTTTCACTCCTTGAGCCCATGTTTAAGGATATAAAAAATCTGTCATACATAATTATTTGGTCCTTTACCTAGAAGTTATAACTTTAAACTGACTTGATATGTATTATAATTAAGAAGTTGTGTTTTTTTTTCGGTTTTCACAAAGACTCTCCCTGTCTCCATCCCCTTGGTCCAATTTTGCCTATTGACGAATTTGGCCGAGATTTTCTATTCCTTGATTTTATATATCAGTTTGGAAGAGACTTGTGCAGAATTATGGAAGTTATCGCGTCCATAAAAAAGTGATATAGATAAATAGATAGATATATATAAAGTTTGAAACTGGGGTGGTTTTGTGTTCTAGGGGCATGATCGCCGTAGATTGACAAAACTTATTCAGAAATTCCAACATAGGGGAAAATGTAATGGGTAGTATTTCTTACAAAATCTACCTGAAAGTTAAAATATTAATTTCCTATATATATAGTGAGAATTAATTCCTAATATATGCCTAACAATATCCCTAATATAAAGATATTTTAAAAATACGTATGACAACAAACGCCCATGGGTTTGACATATGCGAGTTGAATTTGAAACCTCGCTGTCTAATGACTTTAACAACTTTGCGACGAGCATATTTTACATTTTTTTTTTATAAGACTCCAGTTTTCGTATATTTCAGTGTTTTGATTATTAAATCATTAAAATGAAATTAGAAAGACGAAAATTTCTATACATTCAATATATTCAACGATTTTATGCGCCTTAAGGGGGTCCGGAGCTTAAAATTCTATTATTTTTTTAATTATTTATAGAGATTTTGTTATGAAATTTGTTTCTGAAATATCTTTTAATATAAAAATATTGCATGTAAAAAAAAATCTGAAAGATTTTAAATATTTTTTTTTATTTAAATTATATAAAAAATTAAATATGTTTAAAATTTTACAACTCTGGAAGTACTTACTCGATTTACAAAATTTTTACACTTGTGTGTACAAAAAATGTGTCATTTTAATTTGTCTTCAGGATTTCTTAAAATATTGATTAGGAATTTTATAAAAAAAATTCAAGCAAAAAAATGAAGTTTTTTTATGAGTGACTTTTGAATTAATTAGCATATTTTCACAATTATCATTCAAAATTAAAAATCCTGAAGACAATTTGTTGGAAATATATATATATTAAATTTTTAAGAGATTTTATGCTATATCTTGCAAGTAACTTTAGATATATTCTTTTAAATTTGACAAATCGTGAAAAAATGCATTCTGAGATAAACGGAGCTAAAGTTCTCTTCAGCGTCCAGTTGATGCATCGCTTCTCAAGGCAAAAGGTGTTATATCTCTGTATCTATAAAAGCATGCGGTTTGCGCTTTTTAACGCTAAAAACTCGGTATTTGTTTTAAGTCAATAATAAAAAAAAAATGCATTGTTTTAGAATTTTTATCCCCGGACCCCCTTAAATGGCATGTACGCTCGAATATACCTACTTGCTTCACAATACCTGCTCGGTTCAGATTCGACACTGATATTTTTTTGGTATGAAATTTTGAATATTCTGAAACACTTATGGAGGCAATCGCTATCTCATAGAAGTAGCATAGAATTATTAGTTAACCCATTCAATCTCGATCGTCCCATTAAGAGTACATGTCTGCTCATTAAGTGTCATTTTTTCTTAACAATTAGTTTTATTATCTCCACGTGCTAATGGTAGTCACCTAATCGTAACAATAAATACGAAAGTGTGAAAATGTTTGGCTGAAGTCAGCATCAAAACGGATGATTAAATGTCATTCTATTCATTATACATAATATTAATTTTTTTCCTAAGTAAATAAAATTTATATTTTATTTTTTTGTAATACATAATATAACTAGTATGTTGTGGCCATCACAAAACTTTCTTCTTATATCACGTCAATTAAACCATTTAAATAGTACAAGAAATTACATCAATTTAGCACCAATTCATATCAAAGTATATCTGAATTCGAAGTTTGATGCATTAGTTATTTAGACAGAGCTATTGCGAAAATTACAAAAATGCAGCATAGCAGCACCACCAGTTGAGCGATTTACACCAAAATGTATAAAACGTCATTTCATGTCAAGGACTAACTGGATCTGAAGTTTGATGAAAATCCATGCATTAGTTCTGGAGATTGAGCTATTGTGGAAATCGTGAAAAATGTTGCATAGCAGCGCCACCTGTTGAGCGATTTACACCAAAAACTAATCAGGGACTAACTTAATATAAATTTTTATTAAATTCCGTGCATTAGTTCTTGAGATAGAGCACCCACAAAATTTGTGTCACACACATATACAGACAGACTCACACACAGACATTTTGTAAAAACATGTTTTTCGGAATCTCTGACGCCTAAAACGTGTAACCCGTCGAAAACCGAAAGTTGAAAATTTTCATGAATTCAATACTTTCTTCTTGTAATGATAGAAGAAAGTAAGAAATTTGAAAATAAAACCTACTTTCAATCAAGTGTAATATCGGAATATTTTATTGCGTTAGCAATACAGTGGCATGATGGAAAATGTGAAACTGGATTTGACATTGCAGTAATATTAGATACAGCAATATTAACCTTACTAAAAATGTAATTGATGCATAAAGACAGGAGTGATTGTGTTTCCGGATTTTCTATAACCAATGTTTCATCCTAACAGTAATATTTGATTTGTAAATTCTGAGATTAAATAAGGCGGCAGTTTAGCATTTGGAAATAGCTATTATAAAAATTCAGAAACAATTACCCTGAGAACCAGTATTAGGTATGCTCGTTATATTGTGTCAATATTTGCATTAATCGCTAACGTGTTGTCAATTTAATGGAATTTTGGATTAAATATATATCTACACCAGACTTTTGAAATTATTTTTCATTTTATTTTATCTACGAAAGTCTGCTATTTAATAAAGCAAAAAGTATTAAAAAAATTTGGTATACATTTTGAGTACGAAAATATATACCAATAGTATTCCAAAAATATTTACTTTATGTTGTAAATATTAATAGTGAAATTACGAAATATATTTTGCCAATATTGTGCAAATATGTGCAGCATGCAAGCTGTCAAAAATTATTTTGCAATTTCACTATTAATATTTCCAACATAATGTAAATATTTTTGCAATATTGACGTTTTGTTGAACATAATTACAAAATACAGCAGTATTGACGTTTCATTAAAAAATTTTCCAATGTAAACCTTGTATTTTTCTGATATTGGTATTTCAGTTCAAGTGTTAAAGATGGGTGTGTTGAAAATTAAGGGCATTTTTTTATTCAAAATATATTCCAGAATTTTTTTAGGAATAATTTTAGTTTTATTTAATGTTAGATTTTCGTCAATTAAGTAAAAGGAAAATTACTATTTCAAAAGTCTGGTAGATATATTGAATTCAGAATTCCATTAAATTGGCAACAATGCAAATATATCTACGCAATATAGCCAATAAATATACTTATACTGTTTATCAGAATAAATGTGTTTTTCTGGATTTTTATAATCGCTTCCAAATAGCCTTCTTTAACCTCAGAATTTAAAAGTCGAATATTACTATTAGGATGAAATAATGGTTATAAAAATTGCAAAAACAAACATTCGTGGTTGTTCGTATATTTTTAGTAAGGTTAACATTGCTATACACTTATAAAAAAACACCCCCTATGAACTCTCCAACCAACTATAATAGAAGAAAGTTACTGGTATCAAACGATTGAAAGTAAAGTCTACTTTTAAATTAGCATATAAAATTTGCTTATGGGACCAACTACAAATTAAAACCAGACCAAACTTTGTTTTTTATTTCAATAGCAACATCCAATTATGGCGATATATTTAAAATTTCTGGTTCAAACTATGCCTAGAAACGAAATTTCAAATCATTTGGATGATAAGTTTTTGAATTATAAACACTCAAAATTTAGAGTTTCTAATGTTAATTTACATTTTCTTATTTTTATTAATATCTCCTGAAATTAGAATCCTAATGTGATAAGTTTTTTATGTGGTTATAATACTAAAAAACCTAAACATAACTACATTGAATTCAAGAACTTAAAACTTTTAAAATTATGAAATTAATATTCGAAAAAAAATATTAATTGCAACATACAAATTTTTTTGATAGATTTATATTATGTTCTACTTTATGCGAATTCACAGTTTCAATTTTTTCTTGGAAGTAGTTTTTGAATTATGGTTAAAAAACGTCAAAATGATGGTTGAAGGGACCGTCTATGATGTGCAGAAAAGGAGGAAAAATATATTTTCCCATTTTATGACATTTGGGCTGGCAATAGTCGAAACTTTGAGTGAAATGGCCATATTGGCAAGAAATAATACTTTAATAGAAGTGACAGTCATTCTGTAGCATTTCAACAATCGAGTACCGAACTTCCATTTGGAACAGCTCCTAAAATATGTTCATTTTAAAATAATTCCTCTGAAACTAATCATACGAATTTCATGAAAATTTGTTTTTAGTCTAATTAAAGGGTGTAAAATTTATATATGTTGTCAAATTTGGGTATTGCTATTAAAAAAACAAATTTTGGCTTAATTTTGATATGTAGATGTTCCCTAAGCAAATTTTATATACATCATTTAAAAGTAAACATTATTTCCAATCGTTCGGTACCAGTAACTTTCTTCTACAATAATTTGTTGCAGAGTTAGTAGGGGGTATTTACTTTTTTTCCCCCACGACTGTACATATCACTACTGGTTTGGCTTAATTTTGATATGTAGATGTCCCCTAAGCAAATTTTATATACATCATTTAAAAGTAAACATTATTTCCAATCGTTCGGTACCAGTAACTTTCTTCTACAATAATTTGTTGCAGAGTTAGTAAGGGGTATTTACTTTTTTTCCCCCACGACTGTACATATTACTACTGGAATGTCAAATAATTTTTCGCATTTTTTTTTTCTTTGCAAAGCCACAGTATTACAAATGCAATGGAATATTCTGTTTTTACATTTAATTTAAAGCAGGTGTTATTTTTATAACTAATTTTATGTATTATATACAAATAAAATATGTAAATTTTGTTAACATAATTGAAAAATTTGCATATTGAATATTATTGATAATGAATGCAATGGCATTTAATCATCTCTTGACGCTGACTTCAGCTAAACATTTTCACACTTTCACATTTATAATATTCTTTGGATTGGGATACTATCATTACTAGATGGAGATAACAAATGTAATTATTGAGACATAGTAACACCTAATGAAAAGCCTGTTCTTTTAATAGGGCACTATACCCCGAACGAGTTAAATAATAATTCCTTTCTTCAAATGACATAGCGACCACTTTACAAGTGTTTCAAAATACAGTAGAACCCCGCTAATCTGAACTAATTGAGACCGGTGGGACCTGGAATTCGGATTACAAAAAATTCGGATTACCGAAATTCCAATAAAAATAGAAAAGAAAATGATGCGTGCTAAAAGAATAAGTTATAAGTACTCCGTAGTACAGTAAACATACTCTAATCCGGCATCCTAAAGTCCGGCATGCTGGATAATCCGGCACGACTTTCGGGAAAAAAAATAGTACTCTTTGTTTCTCTCCTGTTTATGATAATGCAATGGAACTTCAGAATGAGGAATTATGTAACAGCTCATTTCAAACGGTTCAAAATCGCAAATGTGTACATAGATAAGTCATCACGTCGACGAGAGAGGAAGAAAAACATTTCTGTAGATTATTTGCGAAATCAAACTGTTGAAAGAAAAATTTTTATCATCAGAATTAAATACTTTTTGCATTTTAGAAAATAATTTTATAGTGACTGGCAAACTGATATTCGAGATTTTTTAAAGATCGCTTCTACGAATAGGCCTACAGCGCACGTTTTCATTTTATATTTATATATATTATTCAGTATAATAATTATATTAAAGCTGTTTAAAGAATAAACATGTTTTACTGCCATTTTTTTGTTTAATTCTAATTTCTACACGTTCTTCCTGACATTCATCCTGTAATCCAGAAAATTTTGTAAGTTGGACTTTTCAGTTAATCTGTTAAAGAATAATTTTCGAAAATAAAATCGGTTCGGATTAACCGGAATTTCGGATTACCGGGGTTCTACTGTATTTAAAATTTTATACCAGAAAAATATACTGAGAAGTGCCAATGTCGAATATCAACTTATTAGGTACTGTGAAGATGTGAGCCGCTCGACTCAAAGGGCTTAAAAATGAATAAAAATAAGGAAACACAGGATTGACACACATCCAGATTTATATTCATCGAACTTTATACCAAATATTTATTTTTCTGTCGATAGAAGACTCGATAAATCAAAAGAGCGATATGAATTTTTACTATTCTTATTTGACAACGTGACATGGCAGTCTGCGAATTTATACACGTAAGCAAGCTGTATCTTAAATTTCTTTTTCTGGAATGTTTAAATAACCCACATATACACGCGCTCTTGCGAAAACGTCAAAGATGGAAATTTGTAAGTCTAATATTGCCATAGATGTAACGTGTGGTAGGACGCATAAAAATAGCTAATACTTCAATATTTGAACCCAACCTCGTAGATTATGGAACATTATTTTTGACATTTAGCACAGTCTCGTGCTTTCAAGGAAATATTCGAAGTATAAATGAAAAATAAAAGGCTGTTTTTACACGAATTTCGTAGTATAGAGTTATTTTACCCTGAAATATGTTAAGCATACATACCAGTTTCAGATTTCTTGCAGCCCGAGTTTATCGGAATAGCTAATTTGTCAAAATAAATAATAATAATAATAAAAACATTTTAGTTTATCTGGAATTCTAGTATCCACTTCTCAGTGTTTAGAATTATAAGTTGAAAAGTAACTAGTCGGATGTAACAATCTCACAGACTTCTCATTCCCAAAACTTTCTACTATTTCATACATGTTAATACTTCAAAATTCGCTATCACAGTGACAAAATTAAATGGCAATCAGTGTCCATGATGATTCTGGATATGAAATTTCGTGATTTAGTCCTTGAGATATGACTATCGCTAAAATCATGTAAATACTGAGAATGCAGCATAGCAGCGCCACCTTATTGGGCTATTAACACCAAAACCTAATAGGGAACAACTTGTGTCAATGTCTAACTGAATCCTGAGTTAGATGAAAATTCGCGCAGTAGTTCTTGGGTTGGTTGTGTTTATGACGGCCAATTATCAGCACGAGGGATATAGACCCCAAGGGGGAGGTGCCCTCCGTGGGGGGTCTTTCTAAGGGAACCTAACTCGTATTTACGCTTGGAAAACCAAGGTTCGAAGAAAACCACGAAAACTCTGAACGATGACATTAAACACTTTAAAGGTGTGTGTTACGTCATCAAGTAATTTTTAATTCGACGTTATATTTTTATTTTTGTTAATGTTATACTAATTTATTTTTTCTTTCGTTATTTAAAATAAAAAAGTATGTCATTTGCATAATTTGGCTAATAGTTTGGCAATTTGTATAATTTGGCGGCGAAATTGGTTGACGGAATAATCAAGTAGTACAAAAATGTCAAAGTCTTAACTTTGCCGAGATTTTCTATAATACGTTTCTCCCAGTCTTCAGATAAATCATCGTAACACTCAAGAGCTTACTCATATTCATATGATTTGGGGTCGTAATCAACTTTAGCTGCGTTTGATTCTTCATTTTCTAAAGGCACTGATTCATCAATGGATTTTTCTATAGATACGTTGCTTAGTCCACAAGTACTGAACCAATTGACAATTGTTTGTGTCTTTACGTAATTCCATGTACATTTTATCATCCATAGAATAGCATCAAGTACTTGGATAGATTTCACAATGTTGGACGCATTTTTGATCTCATCTATTAGCGAAATGAGCTTTCGTAAACCAAAACGTCTGTATTCCAGCTTGAAATAATGAATAATTCCCTGATCTGACGACTGAATTTTAGATGTCGTGTTAAGAGGGAGAAATTGAAGTTTCACACTTTTAATCTGTGCATGATACAAGTGACATGGAATATTATCCAAAATAAGGATAATGTTTCTACCCTGTTTGGTCATCTTTTTTGTCAAAGTCATGTAACCAATTTTCAAAAATGATAGATGTCATCGATGCCTTTCTGTTAGACTTCCAAATAACTCTTATTTTTGTCACATCAACTTTTTTTTAAAGCAATGAGGCTTTCGAGCCTTCCATATTATGATGACCGTGATTCGTCATGTCTAAGAAAGTAGACTTAGCTGAGCGTGTTTTCCGGAGAGAGGTGGAATTTCGAGATTTTTCCATTCAAAGGAAAGTAATCCTACTCTTTGACTAAAAAGTTTAAAAGTGGTCTTTCAGTTAGGAAGACGGGAAATAGTGGTCTTTCAATGGAGGAAAATTAACATTGAGCCTATAGCAAAAAATGAGAGACCATAAATAAACGGTCTTTATGAGAGGTGGTCTCCTTATGGAGGTGATCAGGGTTCAGGGAGGTTTCATTGTATTTTAATAAAACTTTGCCGTTTAATAAAGTAAATGAAGATACTCAAGAAAACATTTTAGAAAACACATTTGAAAATCAGATTTTAGTAATTATCGTCGTTAGCCAGAAAAGCACTTTAACTTTTTTGTGCAACTCTGTATATGATCTACTTCTGTGTAACTCTGTATATAAGCTATAGATCTGTATATGTTGCGCATAGTCTGCTAAAGTTTATTATAGTAAGAAAACGCAGGACAGTAAAAAAAAAAAAAAAATCATCTCAGCAATTTCTACCAATAGATGGAGACGAACTTTAATTCTTTTGTATAGTTCTTTTTATTACCTATATATTTTTTATATACGGCACACATTAAATTTAAATCAGGCATAAAAACGCTTAAAACTACTGAAGTCATACTTCTAAAAATTATCATCTATAGGCGGCCTTGTATACAGTTCCTTGCATTGCCCTGTGTATAATTTTATCCATATTCTACAAACATGTCTTAAATGTAGTCGAGCTTGAAAATGCATATATCAAATTTAAAAAACACCTTTAAGCAATCCACTCTCATTCTCAGTAGTGCTTACGAATTCTTTTGTGTAGCCCTGTATATAGTCTATAAAATTTATTCACACCACGTAGCATGCAAAAATTTAGTTAGACTTAAAAAGTCTCTACCATAATTGAAAACGTACTTTCAGCAATCGCAATACTTCGGATACAACAAGATATCCGAAATCTTATGTGTCCCTGTAAATGAACGATAAATGCGGTGCGCATCATATTATACTCCAAGCATCTTTTATTAAACCTCAGTGATGTACTATATCAATTTCACCATGTTTGAAATAGAGCAACATGATTAAATGCGAATAGATTTTTTGAGAAGAATAGTGCATAAACTCTTTTGTGTGACCCTGTAAATGAATGATAAATGCTTTGCACACCATATTCTATACAAAACATGTTTCAGTGCACCTTAGCAATCCATATCAGTTTCATTATGTAACAGAGTAATATCATTAAAATGCGCCGCAAACAATTTTTCTTCATATACCATAATGTAACGGAATACTTGAGTTCCCTTGTATTACATACTATAAATACTACAAATAAGATATTCTATAGTAATCTTCTAGTGTACCTCAATAATGTATACAAACTTCAGATGTTTCAAATAATGCAATATCTTTAAAATACACGGCAAATGATTTTCCCCCATAGACCATAATGTAATGAAATACTTTTGAGTGCCTCTATAAATGAACTATTACCGCTTCACCCTTCATTTTCAATACCGAACATGCAATAATACGCCGCAAAAGATATCCCCCCCCCCCCCATAGACCGTAATGTAATGGAATTCTTTTGACTGTTTCTGTCAACGAACCGTAAATGCTCCACACTTCATTTTCAATATGGAACATGCCATAGTTGGCTGGAATAACACATTTCAATTTCATGACATTCGGACTGTATTTTCATGAATTAGAGCACGAACGGATTGACGCGCATAGACCAAACCGTTTAATTTAGTTAAAAACGAATGACATTCTGAAAAGATCGTACTTTTACGTCTTAAATGCCGAAATCAGTTTGAAAAAACATCTCTGTTAAGGGTTCGAATTTTTTTTTAAGGGTCGTTTTCGCAGTTTTTTACGGCATCGCTTCCCTGAGAAATTTCGGAAGTACCGATAAACAAAAATATGCATGAAAAGTTGAAAGCTTCTTCGAAAGTGCAATCGTTTTTCAAAAATACCTTGGGGAGAGGGTGGAACATGTGAACATAGGGCACATGTAAACAGTACATATGTACATGTTTACTCAGTTACCGTCGATCGGGGCTACTTTGGTCCTGGTTACTTTGGTCCAGCCCATAGAAAAAGATTTTATTCTTTGTATTGAACAAACAATACAAGATAATTTGGAGTTTTTGCCCTTGAAAAATAATTTATACCCAACTATAGGGTAAGGGAGAGGGGGGTGTTTTTGAACTGGGGGCACCTTTGAACACTGTAAATATTTTCCTTTAAATAAATTATATTTTTTAAATATATACGGCAGCACAGTACTACTGCTTCAATGTAACAAGAATACAAAGCTTTACTATTTTGCATGCACACTACTGTCTAAGCAAGATATGTATATTTTGCTTTCTTGAATCTAAACTTAGCAAAATAAAGTTGTAAGCTTCTTGTTGATAATATTGTATCCCTAAAATTATAATTTACTATTTAATACCTAAATAAAGATGTTAGCTTTAACTTATAAGGTTTGTTTTAATCAAATTCTCAAACCTAATTGAATAAATAGTTGTAATGTTAAACTCCATGTGATGGGGCATCATTGAACGAAAAAGTTCAGGCACCATTGAACAATTAAAACTATGAAGTAAAGAGTTATAGATGTATCTGAATATTATTATTGTTGAATTTTTTTTTAAATATGAAAATTAAGAGATTGGTTGTTTTTATACTTAATATGAAAGTTGTACTGATGCAGGGCTTCAACTACAAGCAAATTCAGGACACACAACAATAATTCATGATTTAGCAGATTTGTCTTACAAACCCTATACTGTTTCATTTACAATGGTAAACATAATTTCTGGATTTCATAAAACAGTGTTTTATCCTTTTTCTATAACAATTTGAATGAAAATGATTGCCTTTTAGTTGAATTTCATGCAAAAAGAACTCTTCATTACATTGGTCAGATTAAATTGCTTAATGTCAGGTTTCTTCGTGAAAAAGAACATACGATATATTTTCCAGAGGCATCAGATATCAATTTGGTGGATTTTAAGGATGTTATATAAAAAAAAATTGCTACAATTAAACATAATTGGAGGTATCCTCTGTTGTGTCTCAACAATGTGCTTTGATGGATACAAATTTGGTTAAATAATAAAAAATTAGTAATTTCAGTTAAATGTAATTGTGTAATTTTATTCTTATTTTATATTTTGGAAAGATATGCAGTTTTTAATAAAAACTGCCAATATTTTCATATTTTGTTTATTTGTTCCAAGGTCCCCCTAGCTTGTTCAAAGGTACCCCTACATGGGGCAGGTTTGAACAGAAAACTTTCAGCTTTTTAAAGCCTCGCAGCATATTTAATTTATATTAAAAACATTAATTTTTTATTCCATATGATGCAGAATTACATTCTTTCTCTCAAGAAATATTTAAAATTCAATAAATATAATTCAAGTAAGAAATATGTGGATTTTTAAAAAAATTGTTCAAAGGTGCCCCCCTCTCCCCTATTTGAATAGTTTGGGGGTAATTCAATTTTTTTAATGGCAACACTGAATGCGTTTGTAAACAACTGTTTTCGAGTGTAGATTTTCTCTCTCCAAACTTTCTATTGTGAAACAATCTTGATAAGAGCTACAAATAAAGTAAGTGTCAAAATATTACCTTTAATAACCTGTAACCCATGTGTGATCCTAATTTTTCCTTTTACTTTTTATTTTGGAAGAAAATGTTTACGTTTTCATAAAGCTAGCATGAAAACTAGTATTTCGGGGCTACTTTGTGCCAGGCCTGTTTTGGTCCGAAAATAGCCCCAATTACTTATTACCTTTTATACAACCAAATCTCTTAAAACATGTTTTAAGTAACTTTTTTTCAAATGTTACTGTTGCAAAATGTTACATTAATTGAAAGAAATTAAATTTAAACTAGTGTGAATGAATAAGAACAAAAGAACTTCTTAAAACACCATCAAAAACTTCTAATTGCGCTAGGCCTTTCGAATGATCTGAGTCTTTCTTAGTCAGGCGCAAAAAAGACATGCTTCTACCATGAAAGCATTTGAGTCTTGCTGCTGCTTTCATAGTAGAAGCACGTCTTCTTTGCGCCTGACGAAGAAAAACTCTGATCTTTCGAAAGGCCTAGCGCAATTAAAAGTTTTTGATAGTGTTTTAAGAAGTTCTTTTGTTCTTGTTACATTAATTATTTTTGTTCCAATTGCTAAGGATAATATGATGAAAACTGTTTCTTGTTTCTTTAATATTAGCAATTGGTTAATTGTGTTTAAATGTTTAAAAAAACCCTATTTGTTTATCGTGTTTGCAGTGTTAATTTATTAGCAAATGCTATTGCAAGGGTTTTCCATAAAAATGTATTCATTTACATATGAAATGTATTCATTTTATATGAAACTAAGTGAATGGGCCAAAGAAGCCTCTAGCAGAAGTAGCCTCTACTTTGTTCCGAAACTTTAAAAACAGTTAAAAAATAAAATAAAAAAATTCCCCTTTAAAACCATACAGTTTGCTTCATTGTTTCATGTTAATTGTTTACAACTCCATTTCGACGTTGAAAAATCACATATAATATTTTTTAATAATGCAAATGTGAGTGAAACCAGTAAAAATTGGCCCAAAGTAATAATAAGCCCATAGAAATAACAAAAATTAAAAAAAATTACCAATGGATAGCACTATTGGTAACATCTTTTGGCTGAATTTTCAGAACAATGAGCCATTTTGATTTGTGGTAGCTGTAATGTTTTGTTTTAGAAGGTGTTAAGTCAAAAAGTCTTCTAACGTTATTGAAGTAAAAATTCATTTAAGACATTTTTTAAAAGTAGAATATCCGCATTGCATTCTATAGTGGCATTAATTAGGTAAGTCTACAAAAAGTTTTGTTTCTTTATTTCAATTAAAAATATCTTTTTAAATAAGTTAGGCTCAAGTTGGTAGGTGGGGCACTTGTGAACAGAACATATGGTGACAGATATGAACAGTTCACAAGGGTATTTTTTAAGTCTGAAAATGCATTTTTTTTTAGTTTAAAATTTAATTGCCTTTGTTAAACATTGAGCTATAAATTCAATGTTTTTAGGATTGCTTCACAGTTTTAATTTACTGGAAGTTAGATAACAATTAAAAGTGGTAGCTTTATGTAAAAACCAATACGATTATTTGTTATTCTTTAATGATTTCCAGTTTTAAACTTATTTATTTTTTATTAGCCCATATTAAAGTATTTTTAAGATATTTTATTTTATGAAAGTAAAATTTAGTTGGCCGAAAAAAGTGATAAGTCGTACTGCGATAATCACCAATTTTGTATATCCCAATTTTACCAATTTTTTAAACGATGATACCCAATTTTATTATACACATTGCATAACATTTAGAAAAAATAAAATAAAACACAATAACAGAATTATTAAATAACTTATTTAAAAGTAACGCAGTTTTGCTATGCATGACTCAAAAGGAGTAGATATATTAGTGTATAATTTTATGAATAATTTCTTGTATCTATGTTGAAACATTTATTGATTTATTCACAGAACTAGAAAGAGAGCATCTAATTAGTTTTTATCACAGTTTTTACTCCCAAAAAATTATGTATCTTATTTATGCATGTGTTCACATGTGCCCCAGGTATGTTCACAACTACCCCTCCACCGTGGCCCATGTGAACAAATTTAGACAATTTTTAGAATGATGTTATAAGTTATAAATGTATCCAAAAGTTTCACCAAAAGCACAAAGTGTAGCTCATAACAATTTTGAGAAATAGTGAAAAATGTAAAAATTGTTCACATGTGCCCTGCCCCCCCCCCCCCTCTCGTTATTATATATTACGTACGGCGTACTAAATCGTTTTTAATAACACTTTATTAAAATTTTCGACCGCAGGTCTCTTTGCACCTTACGGCACTTGCATATTTCACTAAGGTAAAATAATCCTTATTTCGACATTCTTTTCAGAGCATCTCTGCAGACCAAATTTACATCACCCACAAAAATTTCGAAACGCTCGGACGTAAAAGTATTTTTTACAAAATAAAATATGTAAAAATTTCGACGAAAATACTAAAATCCAGAGTGCTTCGGGGCGGTTTCGCTCACCTTGGTCTTAAGTTTTCACTACGAAATATGTATATTTTTGTCACGAAATTTTAAAGAATGCTCGGATACCGTTATATTTATAACCTATTCAAATTTCAAAGAATTCATTTGATAAGAACTATTTTTTTTTGTTATACTAACGAAACCGATTTGAAAACAAGAAAAAGAGCGAGAAGAAAATTTATTTTTCAACTAGATGTCTATATTTTTTCACCATGTTTTCTCACGAGGTGCATAACTATTCTATTTATAACTGCTGAAAATCTCAGTTTGGACAACAAGAACTATAGATTTTTTAACTACTGAAATCAAAAAGTCTTACGAGCCATTTTACCACTAAATACCAATACCTATCCACCGATTATTTCATCACGGTCTACGAAAACATTGTTTTTAACTCCCAAAAATTTCAAAGAGTTTGGACTATAACGACTATTTTTTGGCGCGTTCGTAATTATATAAATAAGTAGCACCTATAGTCGTCGTTCGGTCCGCCCATCCGTCCGCATATAACAGAGCAAAAACTACCTAACCGAATGGTCTCAAATTTTAAATACAGTACAGCCCTGATTATCCGCTGAATTGGGTGGCAAGGGCACTGCGGATAACAAAAATCGCGGATAACCCGGAAGAGACAGAAAATGGGGTTCAAGTTCGAAAAAAAAGAAAATTCAACATGAAAACTATGTTTTAGTGTACAAAAACATAATAAAATGTTTAAAATACATACATATGCACAGTACAGCCGAAACCTTTGCTTTACGTCTAAATCACTAAAATAAAGAACAGTAAACAAAGATGGGAACAATGCCATACATACTGTACAAAAAGTGTTGAGTTATACATTTAAAAAAAAAAAAAACAAAAAAAACAACAAAAAAAAAAAAAATCAGTCACATGTTTTTGCTTCTTTCTTTACAAACACCTTTTCTATTTCAAAAATGAAGCTATTCTTCATATGCTCCCCTGGAATTTATCATAATATTCTTAGTTAATTGTTAAATATTTTAATTGCTGTGCTTACGTTTAGTTAATAAAATCAAGAAAAGACAACACTTTATAACTGATATTTTAAACATGGCAATCGAATCTAGAAATATTCTTCTATTACTTTCGAATACATGAATTTTTCTGTTTATATTTATTAGTAGGGCTTACTGTATTTTCTTTGCCTAAATTTAAAAATTTGGCTTAAATTTAAAAATTTGACTTAAATTTAAAAAAAAAATTCGCACCGCGGATAATCGGGGCTCTACTGTATATAATTGTTGTAAAATTTTATCGAGTCATTTCAAATTTTATGAAAATCGGATGCATAGTTTGATTACAGGGAAAGTCTAAAGTTTTCCGTTACATGGCGGCCAATGGGAAAAAATTATTTCAAGTGCATTTTAATGTTACAGCCTTTCGAACAGAATGAAATTGATATGCACTTATGCAGTGTACTAAAATATACATTTAGCACAATATGTTGTGCAAAAAAAATTTATAAAACTAGTTATATTAAGAACGCATCTCTTTTGCCACGTTTGACGTGCAATTTCCAACTTGTTTTAAGCATTTAAAATACCGGGCGACCACCACTCCTCCCTTTTTTCGGCAAAATGTACACATTTAAGGTTCATTTAAGGTTATCACGGGACAGGGCAATGACGGGCGAGTAAGCTAGTATTAGATAACACAAAAATCATTGCGATATAAATAGACGATAAGTAAAATATTACTTAAATGAAAAATACACATTTATTTTTTTTTTCTAGTGAATTAAATACTCAAAAGATAAAAAAAATATATATATATATATATATATATTATACAGGAAAATATGAAGTGTTTTATTAATTAGAGTAGGTTTTCAAAAAAATCATATTTGTCATGATATGTCAAATAAGTAAACAGTTTACTTACTACTTATGACACGAATGGTAAATTCAAAACTTTAACTGCAGAAATTTGAAGTAATTCACCCCCCCCCCCGTTTATTATATTACTCAGATATTAAAAAACAGCAACATGCAATAAAGGGTAGAATTCGACATACTTTCTCAGGTTTTCCACAGGAGTAAAGCTTTCAAAACCCGTACGAATGAAATGAATTTTTTTTTTTTTTACTAAATATACTACTACTGCTTAGAATTAACAAAAGAATTCGTCCACATCCAATTTAGAAAAAATTATGAAGAGATAAATTTTGCTTTGAATGTCCGTTTTTACCGAATAGAAAATATTTCTCCATTTTCTCCATATTTTTTGTTATTTATAACGAGACTAGAATTCCATACAACAATAGATAATAGAATCCTCCCATTAAAGGGTGCCGAAAAGAAAGGAGATTCTTTTCCGACTTGGTTATTGGATATTAATTTAGTCTTTCTAAAACAAAATCTAACGTACAGGTATCCCCCGACTTACGTAAGTAATGCGTTCCGTAAAGTTTTACGTAAGTTGAATTTGTAAGTTACTTAGGTAAAATTTTTGTAAAAAACTGCAATATTTATTATATATATATGTACAGTCGAACCTCGTTATCCCGACACTCTCATGACCAGAAAAAAGTGTCGTCATAAACGGAGTGTCGTGGTAGCCGGGGTTGAAGTAAAATATGCTTATAGAAAGCTGTATTTTTTACTTAATTTAAGACAATTTTAAATTCATAACTGTTCTTGCAATTTTAAGCAATAAAAAATTATTATTAAACAAAATAAATATAAAAACAAAATTGAAAAGAATAAAAATCAGGTTTATGATGACTTGTTTTTTCATTTTTTACATGAAATGGTGATGAATTAAGGTTTGCTTATCCCTAGATTTGCTTCCTACAATTATTTTTTCAATATTATACACTGAATTGTAATGGATAATCGTTGTTTCAGAAATGATGTTAGATAATTTCTGATTGTTTCAATGCAATGCAATGCTTTGGTTTTAGTCGGTTTAAAAACGCCGTGTAACCACCACCAGAAGGCGCTGACTGACCAGAACGAAAAGACCGCGAGTACACTGATGCGTCTATCTGGAGCTTAAGTGGGTCATTCATAGTGTGTGTATTTATTCACATAAAGGATTGAAGTAAAATTTCTCATTTATCTCAATGGATATTTTAGACACTTTTGTAAAAAGTTTTGAACCTTTCTTACCGCTTAATTTCCGCGCTTATGAGATGGATTAAGAAAAACGGACAATTTCCTAAACCGTCGGGATATCCGGAGTTGAAAATTATTCAACGACGTAAAAACCGGAGTTTATCTACACTTAAATCATATACAGAAAATCGGGACTTTGAAAACCTGACGTGATAAGCGGAGTGTCGTGAAAACCGGGTGTCGGGATAACGAGGTCCGACTGTATATATACACATATTATTTACACCGTATTATTTTATAAATAAAGCATCATGCGACAGTATTTACTCGTATATAAACTATAAAAGTATGAATTAATATAAAAAACTTGAACACTTAAAATATCTTCTGGAATACAGGATTCAGAAATCTAACATTGATGAATTGATTTATAACAATTTTGAATCTACATCAAACGACTAAAAATAAGAAATAATTAAAGAGGACTAATTTAATCTATTCTCAATGAATTTCTGATGGCAAGACAAATGAATAGCACTCACAAAATAAAATAATCCTTGATAAGAACAAACTGTATTATGAATTAGATGACTCTATGAGTAACTAACAATAAAGATTAAGTTGTTTTGCTATAGATTTGATTGTATATACCAATAAAAATATAAGTAATATATAAACTATATTGCGGTTGTGGTTTATATCTATATATATTTTATTTTATCAAATAAATATCAAAAGTATGCAACTGCGTATCGAACGCGCTAGTATTTCCACAAATGTAATTTTCGAGATTTATTACGTAATTGAGAATTTATATAAGTCGGGGAATGCCTGTATTGTGCCCGTGAAGATAGCGATATTTTTAGGAATAAAGAAACTTTCCCTCAATGAGTCGATTCGTTTTCGAAATGTGGAATTGTGTTTAGAGGTCACTTCGTTAAGAAATACAGTTCATCTAAGAAAGCATCTCATCTGTCACCAGAAGTACGAAAATTAATTTTTTTTTTTAAAGAACCCTCTGTAAAGAAGTACATGTGTGTTATAAAATGCATATAAATAGCAAATTGATATACAATCAAACTCTTAATACGAGAAGCAGAGAAATTATAAAAGTCGTCGTTATTAACCGTTACTTGTGATACGGGCTACTAAAAACCTTAAGCAATACACACATAATTAAATTACTATACTGTTAATTGATCTAATTATCCGATACTAAAATTAACTTATAATATTTAGCTTTATCTTTGCTAGTCATTTTTTAAGCCTGATCATTTTTACAGAAAAATCACAGCAGTGAAGTCAAAGCTTTTAAAGAACTAGTACTTGCAAAGGACATGAACGACATACAGTAGGGAAGACCGGGGGAATGGCGCCACTCGGGGTTATGCCGTCACCCCGTCTAGTTTAAAAACTAACGGCAGTTTGAGATCGTGATTGCGCCTGCACTATGGCGGCCAACAATAGAAACAGTGCCTAGAGTGAGAATGGTTTTGTTGTACGTCGTTCGTTTGTTATAGTGAAAAATTTAGTTTTCATCTAGTTGCTTCTTATTTTGGAGCTTCAAATGAGTAGAGGTAAACACCCTTTTATCGAAACATTAGGTACTTAAAATAATATTAACCGTAATCTACATGCATTCGCCGACATTTTGATGCAATTTGTTGAACAAGTTCGATTCTTCATTCGGTTTTGCTGGGGGTTTTCCACTATAGTGTCCTCTCGTGGTAATGCCGCCACCATGGCAAAGAGTGACTTTTCCAATTTGAGTTAAATTATAGGCTTAGCAGATTAATAAATCTAGCTTAAGGAACATTTTAATTATTCATTATTTTGATAAATTATTGCTTTCTAAACATTTTTCGTAGGTTATGTGTTTCCTAGTATCCAATTTATGTATTTACTAGGTCATTATAGAGTGGCGTCATTACCCCGATACAGTGGCGGAATTACCCCAGTATCCTGGGTAATCCCTTTACTGTACAGAGGTTGAAAGATTTTTTTTTTTTTTTTTATGGGTGCTTACTTTACAAATATGATTTCGTTTAAATTTATACAGATACTAAAGATAATGATTCAGCTTTTAGAATTTTTCTATTAAAAAATAAACATTTTTTTGAGGTGAAAAAAATTAAATTCCCTTAAAGTGTCGCCATTCCTCCGGCCTCCCCTAATTCAGCTGATCACTTCCGTTTTTCCGGGGGAAAATTCTCCTAACATTGCAATAGTCATTTCAATTTTCTAGCTATTGCTTTTCACATATCTTTTATTTGAACTGTGCAATAAGATATATGAAAAGGCTAATTAACATGCAGCAGAATCTGAATTTAAAGAAAAATCAAATCTTTTTCTTCTATGTCTTTTCCTTTCCGTGGTTTATGTGTAAATCTTTCAAAGAAGCGGTATTTGAAACATCCGTATCTCTTACTCCTTTCAAGACATCAGGTCCTTCCTTCGCATTTTCTTAGGTGACGGGGTTTACAGGTTTAAATTCTGTCTAGTACAAATGATAAATTGCTACATGACAGATAGATGTGACGTAGAAATAGTATCGGTGTGAGAGAACAGGATACTATAAGAAAGGGATATCTTTCCTGAGACTACTATACTTTTTGCTAACATCACAATGGAATAAACAGATGTTTTGATAGTATTAGCTGTGATCCTGGTTTTGCAGCTCGCTAAAAGCGAGAAAATCTTAATATAGCTTAAACGATGACCCCATTCCTTAAGGGGATTCTTCACACACTTGAAAACACACGCTCTGTAATGCTAATTCTTATGGGCAGGTTATTGTCGAATTTCTCGTTTAATTTTGAATATTTTTAAACTATTTTTTTGCATAGGATAGCTGAGCTCAATCTTTAATATGACTCTTTTTTACTTTTTCGATTTTGGTTGAAGATGTTTTTTTAAAAAGGTACTTTCAGCTTCGAAACCGGTTTCGAAATTAAAAGTACCTTTTTCAAAAAAATCTGCAACCAAAATCGAAAAAGTAAAAAAAGAGTCATATTAAAGATTGAGCTCTGCTATCTTATGCAAAAAAAGGTTTCGAAACTGAAAGTAACTTAAAAAAAATCTGCAACCAAAATCGATAAAGTAAAAAAGAGTCATATTGAAGATTGAGCTCAGCTATCCTATGTAGAAAAAAAGGTTTCGAAACTGAAAGTACCTTTTAAAAAAAAATCTGCAACCAAAATCGATAAAGTAAACAAGTAAGAAAAATCATGCCTATAGCATAGATTATGAAACGCTTTCCAACACTGACTGAAAGATTTAACGAAAATTTGTTACTTAAGGAGATAAGGTAAATAAGATAACTAAGTAAACATTTAAAAATCTGATTTCATTAGTTACCGCCCATAGCCAAATATGTATTCCAATTCTTTTGAACAGCCCTGTATTCGATTTGTATGTTGATATATATACTATATAATGAGAAAATTTAGTTTAGCAAGAAAATGCATAACAGGTTGAATTCATCTTTCAGCAATATACTAATAGATGGAAACATACTTGAATACTTTTGTACAGCCCTGTAGTTTACCTAGTACCTTTATTACATGCCACTATTTAGCTAAAATTTAATTCAAACTAAAACACGCTTAAAACTACTGAAATTACATTTCCAGAAATTATCATCCAAAGACGGTATCTATCTAATTCCTTGCTTGGCCCTGTATATTATTTTATCTATATTCTACAAATATTTCTTAGTACACTAAATTCAGTTCAGCGTAAAAATGCATAACTCCTTTAAAACCTACCATTAAGCAATTTATGCTCATACCCAGTAACCTTTACGAATTCATTTCTGTAGCTCTGCATATGAACTATAGCATTTATACGCACTTTATAGTATGTATAAACATAGTGAATAAGTAGGTAAGTGGGATCACAGATCGCACAGAGGGCTTCGTTTAATATTCCTTTCAAAACACTTTACCCTTTTGAAACATCTGTTCGTTCCACGTTTCGCAACCAGGGGCACACTCTATTCTAAACAAACCTCTATCCGAACGAAACTCCGTTTTATATACTATCCGTAGATATATTAGTCGAGGGGATTGGGCCGATAGCACCCGAGATAAGTAGGCGCCCCTGGCGGTAAAAAGTGGAACTAAAATATATAAGGCTATGGTGCATAATATGAAAGAATGTTCAAAGGGGTGTCGGCAAAAGTTGGAAAAGTGCTCCCCGGGTGAAAAGGGTGGAGGTTAGAAAAATTGATAAATATACACAAGTTATAGCCCGGAGGAGTAAATAATATAAGACTTAAAGGTACCTTTATATTTACCTTTAACTGTTGATTGCAGGCGTTATTTATGTGTGTATGTGTGTTTTTATATATATTGTAGTATGAATGTTTTATTTTAATATAAGACTTTTTGAAAATTTTATGATTTTCCGTGTGGTCTGTACTATACGTATGCAAAAATACATGTCTCCAACTTAATAAAGGGCTCTTTTAGAAAGATTTGCTTAAAATACATATTTGGCCGCTCAAAGGATTAAACGTAAGACTTTTTCAAGATTTGTCGCCTGACCTCAGGTGTTCTGCTATAAGTATGCAAAATTTCAAATCTCCAATTTAATAAGAGGCTCAGTTAGAAAGAATTGCTTAAAATGCGCATGTGGGAGCCCAAAGGGTTAAATGTACGATTTTTTCAAAATTTTATGATTTGTGGTATGATATGTGGTGTTCAGCTATAAGCATGCAAAATTTCACGCCTCCAACCTAAATAGGGACTCACTTAGAAATAATTGTTTAAAATACACATGTGGGAGCCCAAAGGGTTAAATGTACGACTTTTTTAAACTTTTATGGTTTGTGATTTGATGTGAGGTGTTCAGCTCTAAGTATGTAAAATTTCACACCTCCAACCTAATTAGGGGCTCACTTAGAAAGAATTGTTTAAAATACACATGTGGGAGCCCAAAGGGTTAAATGTACGACCTTTTCAAAATTTTACGATTTTTCGTATGATGTGTGGTGTTCAGCTATAAGTATGCAAGATTTAAAGTCTCCAACATGTATAGTTTCTTAGAACGGGCTCTGTGACAGACGGACAGACAGACAGAGAAGCGAGACGGGTCGTATAACAATTTAAATTTCGTATAAAAAAAAAAAATCTGCAATCAAAATCGTAAAGTACAAAATGACCCTATTAGAGATTGAGCTCAACTATCCTATGCAAAAAAAGTATTTAAAAATATTCAAATTTAAACGAGAAGTTAGAAAATAACCTGTCCATAGGTTTGTTTTCGAGTGAGTGAAGATTCCCCTTAACATATAAAGTTAAGTATATAATATTTTGCGAAATAAAAAAGAATGAAACAGCCTTCAAGATGATAAAGAAAAAATAAGTTAAACATTTTTATTTGAAAATGAGGACGTAAGTTTCAAAATTCACCTTATACAGAAAATAAAATTTTGGAAAATTGCGAAAAACATCTGACTGTGTTCATTGATTTTTATTGTAAACCAATATTTTACAATGGCAGAAATACAGGATAAACTAGTTTTTTTGCAGATTGCATTGTTTTTTCGGAGCAGATTTACCAATAGAATAGATTGATAGAGAAAACACGATTTTTTAAAATTTGGATAAGGCGAGTTTTGAAACACACGCCCTCAAATATATTGCTAACAGTGAAAAACATTCAACTATTGGCCTTTTCCTCCTTAATCTTAATTGTTTTGAACAACTGAACTTTTTTTTAAAATTGTAATTACTATATTTGTTGTTTTAAATGTAATTTATATTATTCATTTTTAATCCTATCCTAAACGCTATCCAATCTTTAATTATAAATACACTTATGTAGATTAAAATGTCAGACTTCTCTCTTATGGCTCTCTAGATTTTCGAAACATAACCAGTTTTTCCAGAGAGTAAAGTTGGTTCTAAAGTTCGGTTGTTGCGTAAAGTTGGCGCCAACTAGGAAAGCCAAAAAATGCATAAACTGTTCAACTGCTGAAATTTGAAAAATACGCATGCATTTTAAACACACAGGTTTAATATTATAGAGGAGCGGAGGGGGGAGAATTTGAAATCTGACCGATGAGGAGCCTTAACATATTCATCTTTTTTATTTAATTGGAATATTTTTAAAGAAATTAAAGGCATAAACACATAATCAAGTTATACATGAAATTTTCATCAAATGAAAAGATTAAATCCACATCTTAAAAGTTCCGGTTTTCAAAATCTAGAAAAAGTATAATTGCTAAGAAACATCAGCTATAAATCTATTCTGTGCGTGATGCATGAATTTTTCTTCCTTGCTATAACATACATCAGCAACAATTTTTATATCTCAAAAACTGCAGAGAATTATAGCGAAAAAAATAAAAAATATCTTTGAAACACATTTATACCTAACACAATAAACAATGCAAACGACAAAAAACAATATACAATAAATTACACAATTGCATGAAAATTCCATTCATGATGACGTACAAAAAACTTGGCTTTAAATATATAAATCTTCATAACTCATAAATTAAACATTTTGATGCATGTTTATGCGTTTTTAAAGAATCTTTCTATTACTAGGTTTTTTTTATTACTACGATTCATGTTGTTCCTTTAAAATATTGTAAATGCAATGTTGAAGTTTATTTATAGTGGTTATAATTATTTAATTGAGTACAAGAAATGACAAATATTTTTTGAGAAGGGGGAAAAACACGTCTTAAATCAATTCAAACCTACAATACTTAGCCCGACTGTGTCCTGCATCAAGTCTGATAGATTTTTCTCAAACCCGACCTGACTCGCTGTTCGGACCGGGTTGATGCTAGTTTTTATTATTTTTTTTTTGCTTCTTGTTGACTTTAAATGTTTCGGGTTGACCCGATTTTACAAAAGTAAGTTCTGAGAGTTTTTCAAATGAAATGCCTAATACAGGGTGTCCACTCTTAACAGTGTCCAATGGCTAATTCCTAAACCGTTAGTCATAGACATATAGTTGCAATTACAAAAATGTTTTAAATGAGGTAAAGGAATATTTGAAGAGCAATTTCGGTCAATAAAAACATTTCTTAAAAAAAAAAAGTACGAACTTTAAATTTTTATACGGTCGCTCCGATTCTATAAGTTATATTTAGAAAATTTTTCCTGTTACAATGACAAGCAAAACAAAAAAAAAAAGTCCGGTTCATATGACAATAAAATTGACCGAGTTATGAAACTTTAAAAGTGCGTGACCACTTTTCTGCATCTGAACATAAATGAGTTCGGCCTAGCTTTGAGGGGTCATATACCAAGTACTTAAAGTATTCGAAGGACTTATTTCATGTGTATCTGCACTTTGAAAAAATCGTACATGTGTTAAGATTGAATTAACTTTTATTAAGTTTCAGATTGGCTAAAAAATTTGTATTTTAACATTTGTTTTATTTTGTAAGGATTTGACTTTTTTCCCCTGATTTCTTTTAACAAAGATTATGCTATTTTTATAAGTTTTTATTTAACTTCAACGATCGTATGTATCTTTTTCAGTTCAAAATTTGTACTAAAACTTTAACTCACTTTCAAATATTTGATCGAGATTAAATTTTACATACTGACGTAAATCCGGTGACAATCTAATATGATTTTCGGTGGTTACTATTTATATTTATTTTACAGGATAACAAAAAAATTTGGATAGATTACCGCTAAGAAGTTTAAGAAAAAGTTTTAGATTAGGTAACAAGACTGCGATGGTTGTGCTTTTTAACTTGTATTTTTTAGCACTGAATCCGAAAATTACCTTTATTTTCAACCATCGATTTTTCGCAAATCCTAAATTGTGAAAGTTAAAAAATAACAAAAATCGGATACTATAAAATGGAAGAGATGGATGTGTTTCTTAACATTTGATAATTTTTTGCACTTTTTAGCACTGAATCTGAAAATGACTCATTTTTAATTATCACGTTAGAATTGTTTTTCAAATCGAAAATGTCAAAGTTAAAATATAGCGAAAATCTGATACTATAAAAATATAACAGATGTAAAACTTTAAATTAACTTTATTTAATTCAATAATTTATTCAATTATTTGGCTTATACTGGAATTCTTACAGCTAAACAGCTGAGGGGTCCAATGAGGTGGGGGATTTAACTTTGAACTTTTTAATTTTGAAATTTACAATTTGCGAAAAATCGTGACGTGATGGTTAAAAATAAAAGGTCATTTTCGAATTCAGCGGTAAAAAGTATATAAAAATCAATTATCAAAAGTTAAAAACACAACAATCTATTTTATAAACTGAATCTATTTTATAGCATCCAACTTTCGCTATTTTTTTTTTAACTTTAAAATTTACGATGTGCAAAATCTCTTTACGTGATGGTAAAAAATGAAGGTCAATTTCGTAAACATTTTAAAATATGTATCCTTTTGTAAAGAACTGAGGCTGTTAATTTTCATCATTTTATTTAACAAAATTTCTGTTTTATATTTCTACTAAATTTGTGAATGACCCCTCATTTTCAGCAAAAAGTAGGCTCCAACTTTAAACAGCTATTACTCGGTCAATTTTAATCGTAGAAATAATGGGACTTTTTTTTGTCTAACTTGTCAGTGTAACAGGAAAATTTTACTAAATATAACTTATAGGACCGGTGGACCGTATAAAAATTTAAATTTCCTAATTTTTTAAGGAATGTTTTTATTGACCCAAATCGCTTTTAATATACTTCTTTACCTCATTTAAAACATTTTTGTAATCGGAACTATATGTATGACTAACGGTTTAGGAACAGGGGTATAGTCGTAAAAAAAACAGAGGGCATACGTTCTAAGCATAGGGTATACGCTCAAGGCAGATGGTATACCCTAGCGTACATATACTATAGCTTTCTTGAGAAACAGAGGGTATACGGTGTTCCTTAAAAAAATCCAGAGGGTATACGGCGTATACCCCCGTATACCCTCCACTACATCCCTGTTTAGGAATTAGCAAATTGGACACCGTTGAGAGTGGACACCCTCTCAACGTATATATTAATCCCTGTAATAGTACATCGTATATATAACTCCCTGTATATATTAATGAGTATGTGTTATTATGGGGTTAGAGTCGGGTTGTACCCGACCCGTATATGAGTCCAAGCTGTAGCAACAACTTTTCAAAAAATTTGGGTGGGGTCAAAAAATTTTCAGTAAAATAACATATAATTTTTCCCCTTTAGTGCGTGCGTGTGTGGCAAGAGAGGGAAGGAGTAGCGAATGACTAAAGTAAAGGTAATTCGAAGTTATATTATGTTTTTTCTAAGCAAATTTTTAAATTATTATTTAATAAATTTTATTAAATTATATTTGTGAGAAATTTAACTGTAAATTGGCTGAAGGGGTTTACATTGCTCCTGTAAATCTAAATGATATCCTTACTATTTTTCAAACAAAATTATTTTGAGATAGTCAATAAAATCAAATTTCGTTTCAGCGATTAAGTAAATAAATAAATTACATATTAAATCAATAGAAATTGGGTGGACTTGCGCCCCACAGGCACATATAAGTTGGCGCTACCGAGTAAAGGCACAAATGTGCTATTCCGGCGTATGAGATTTTAAATGCTTTTGCGATAGGTGACGCACTATTTTCAATTCTATATGTATAATTCAAAAATAGTAAGCGCAGTATAACATATTTATTTTTCTATGTATTCCTACGAAAACATTTGAATGCCAGTATAAAAATTTTGAAAAGTAAAACATCTAGATCTCTCTCAATGACAAACTTAATTTTCATAACTGTTTAAATATTATTTTTGAAAACCGTAAGCAATGATAATATTGAAAGATTTTCGCCTGTAAAGAAATAATTATGACACAACGGCATTTCTTATAATGAAACGTTTTACTATTAACTTAACCCTTAAATGCCTGGTGTTGCTTTTCAGAAACATACCCAATTTATGTTCTAAAATAATATTAGAATAATATTGAAGCGATAATGTTGCCAATAAAATACATTCTGAAAATATTATTAAATCGATTTTCAACATGTAGATGGCAACATTTGTGCTGTTTAAGAATAAAGATAAATTTATTTTTTCAATTGTTGCTACTTGTTCTTTTTGTTTTGTTTGGAAGCTTGTGAAATACCTTATTTTGACCTGCAGTGAGCAAGTAAAATTTATTTCTTATTATAGTTCTTAAAATTCTTGTGTGTTTAATATTATAGAATTTTATCCAGGGAAATTACTTTTTCAATTAAACACCAGTATTGCCGATTAGTAACAAACTGTTTTTTAGCCGTAAACTATACATAAAACAAAATATGATTTTTTAAAGTATTTTTCCCATGATTTATTTAAAAAATGGAAGCCGAAAAACATTATTACAATGATTTTTGAAAAATTCGGCATTTAAGAGTTAAATACATTTAGAATTCATAGCAATCGTAGTGTTTTTATGCATCTTTGAACTCTTGGGCAAAAGGTAAACAGGCTATAGACATACTACTTTTAGACCTAATAAAAATTGAAATCGCTGGGAACACAAATAGTTTTATGTTAAAGATAATTATAAAAATCTATGGATATATTTTTGGAGCATATATCAAGTTAAGTTTTTAACTGATGTAAGAAAGTAAAGCATAAAAATATATATGTAATCCAGCTTAAAGACCTTGAGCATGCTAAATATTTTTTCCATCATTTTAATCATTAATATATAAATTTCGATAGAGACATTTTCTAAAGAGTCTTTTAGCTTTATATTTTTCTATGTATAAATTGCTCCCTAAACCTTAAATATTCCATAGCATAATATTTTTATATAAAAGGGGGAGAGGATTATACTTTGTGTCAATGTATAAAAAAGAGAGAAAACAACGTTTACAAAACACAAATGTAAGTAATTTAAAAAAGCATATAGCTATTTCGAAGCCTCTAAGGCCTCATCATCAGTGCTTATAAATTAAAGATAAAAATAAAATAAAACTATAGAATAAAAGAGGGGGGCTGGCTCTGCCTCTCCCTCTTTTATTCCACAGTTTTATTTTATTTTTATCTTTAAATTATAAGCACTGATGATGAGGCCTTAGAGGCTTCGAAATAGCTATATGCTTTTTAAAATTACTTACATTTGTGTTTTGTAAACGCTGTTTCTCTCTTTTTAATAATATTTGTATACCAAGCCAATGCGATTGTAAGTTTTACTTACCGAGGCACGTTTCTTCCTTCTTAAACCGTTTTAGATGTAGATACTACATGGATATCACGCCAGCTAACGTCAAACTACTGCAATCTTAAAAAAAACTTTAAAATATTTTAACTATATTTAATCTTTGGAGTTATCGATTGCAGTGTATGTAAAACTAACAGTTTAGAACTCCAGTTATCAGCTATTAAACATCTACTATAAGAGTATGGTGATAACATGTAACTATGTAAATAAGATTAGCTTCCGGTATTTTGACTGCCCAACGGAAATGAAATGTGTATCTGATATATCCATTTGGATGGATGTAATTTCGAAATAGTTTCAATTGAGGCTGGATTCAGAAACTTTTAGCATTTTCTCAACATGCAAATTTTTTTGTTGCTTGTTTGTAAACTACTACTATTTTGCGAAAATTCCAAAAACGAAAAATACTCTGTTAAAAATCTATAGCTTTAGCTGCATAGTCACTCCACCGCTTTTATAGAAAACGGTTCCTCGACTACATTATGGAACATTCGCATTGGTCCAAATAGCGATATTCTATAAAAGTGGTGGAGTGATAGGCTCGTTTACATGAAGCTAGTTTACTAGCTACAAGCCGGCGAGTAAAGAAGCGAACGAGTCAGCTAGCGAGATAGTGGTCGTTTACACACGAACTTGTTTACTCGCTCAGTAGCCAACTCGCTATTGCATCACTTGCTGCGTTCTAAAGCTTTCTTTTATGTTTTTTTCCTGTAAACAGTGTTTGTTTTTATATTAAGTGCTGTGTTTTCCTGTGTTTTTGTGTGTGTGTGTGTTCGTGGAAAAAGGAAGTAAAACGCAAATGATATTACTTATTTTTTAAATGTATTCCAAGAGTACTCTGTGTTATGGAACATAAAACACACAGATTATTGCAATACGAAATTAAAAGATGAAGTTTGAATTTTATATTCTAATGCTCATTTATTAAATTTCATTAATTTTTAAGGTTTTAAGACCTGTGTCCATCATTGTAGCGTTTAATTTGTCTATTTTCAGTAATGGACACCACATGAAATCACTGTTAAAAATGCAATTTCAGTGATGTTTAATAGGGCATAAAATCTTTTAACTGAAAACCTAATTAATCACATTTAATTTTTAAATTGCACTTATTGGAATGTAATAACACCAAAATTTGCGCTGCTTTTAATTAATTTCATGTGGTTAATAAAAATTTTTAATATTTTAATCACATAATTTTTTTTTTTATAACTCTGCCCTGTTTAGTTTATCTGTCAATCAATGAAACAAATCAGGAAGCAGAGAACATTGTTTAAGGGCATATGAAAAAGAGAGGCTCATAGGGCTCAACCCCTCCCCATTTAAATAAAAACAATTAAACTATTATTTTAACACAATCAAACTGATTCGTAAAGTTATCGTGCGAATTGAATATTTCCAACTGAGTGAAAAAATGCCCAGGCCAAGAATCGAACACAGATCCTTGGCTTACAGGGCCAATGCTCTACCGTTTAAGCTAACTGGGCCGACAACCGGCGAGCATATCTGAGCGAAATAGGCTCACTGGCTGTCGGCCCAGTTAGTTTAAACGATAGAGCATTGGCCCTGTAAGCCAATGATCTCTGTTCGATTCCCGGCCAGGGCATTTTTTCGCTCAGTTGGAAATATTAAATTCGTAAAAAAAACAGTTAAGTTACTGAAGTTGTTAAAAATCTATTATTTTCTGTTTTAAACATTTACTTATTCATCTCTCACACAAAAAAAAAAATAAATAAAATGAGTGTAATATTAATGAAATCTATGGCAGTAATTAATCTAGTAAATCTGCAGATCAATGGCCTCAAACGCCATCATAGTTCTGCACTTTTATTTTGAACTTATTTTATTTAGTATTTAAAACATTTAACCCTCAGTATCATTCCCATCATATTTGTAATACTAATTACTAAAAGTAATTTCAGGTAGTTTAACTGTGAAAAATAGTGGAAAATATACGAATCCATGCACTAATATAAAACTTTTTTTTCTCAATTATTGCCCTCTAAACCCTGTACAGTCTCAATAATTTGATAACTGCAATTCCCCGACATTAGTATTTTAAACTATCTAAAATAATTATAATATTCACCTTGTGATAATTACGGTAGTTATTTCAAACAGTGAGTAATTCTCAAGAGTATTTTCATAATTGGTATCCTATTGTTAAGTTTGTTCGAAAAAAATCTATTTTGTTTCATTCACGCCGGCACAAACTACTTCAGTCGACATTGTTTACATACTCGCAGCGATTTCACTAGCAACACCGTTTACACACAGCTAGTTTACTAGCCAGGTAGCTAACACGCCAGCGAGTAGCGAGAAAAGTAGCCGAGCTTTCAACTTTTTTCGCACTCGCTGAGCTGCCAGATAGTTCGCTAGTCAACGTGTTTACACGGTGCGAGTTTACTAGCAGCTACTGAATTCGCCGGCTTGTAACTAGTAAACTCGCTCCGTGTAAACGACGCTTAAAGCTGCAGATCTTTAACAGTGTACAGTTAAATTTGGTGAATGCGAGAAACAAGGAAATGATAATAGTCAGAGTACAACGTAATACCTAGTGTGGAAATATGCTATCCAAACAGTGCTAAAAATTTGTATCCCTTAAATGTGCGACGATACTGCTAAAATCAGAAGTGTCAATCGCAGCGACATCTGCGGGATTTTCGTATTACTAGTATTACATTGTATAGACTAGCAATATCTTGCAGTTGTAGAAAATATCCTGCAGATGTCGCTGCGATCTTTATATTTCAACAGCATCGTTGCACATTTAAGGGATACAATATTTTAGCGCTTTTTTAAGTATTACAGGGATAGCCAATTTCTACACTATATATTCTAGGCGTTATAGTACAGCGCCTAGAAGATACAGTGTGGAAAACGGCTACAAAATAGTGCTAAAAAATTGAATCCCATAAATGTACAACGATGCTGAATAACAAGATGTCGATCGTAGCGCCATCGTAGTGCTTTAAAAACGATAGTCATTCTAAAAGAGACTCTTTAGCCTATTTCACGTCATCCCTTAACTAAATTAGCTTATAACAGACTAAAATATCTTATATTTATAGTTTCCGATATTTAACATTCTATAATTTTTGAAAACACAGGGTTTATATTGAAAAGAGTTACGAGATGACGCTCGTATCAGCATATTGCCGCTGAGCATTGTTGGATATTTATGGGATACAAGTTTTTAGCACTTTTTAAAGCATTATAGGAATAGCCGTTTTCCACACTGTATCTTCTAGGCGCTGTAGTTATAGTGAGGGCCAGCGCAATCATCGAGCAAATGTGGCAAATGAGGTTATTCCAAATATGGGTTCGAGGCTGAAAAAAGAAACGTGATACCGGTAATTTACCCAGGGAACTTCTAACTGATAAGAAAGGAATATACTAATGCTTTCCCTAATGAACTGTTTCATTGGCTAGCGGGGATTTACATTACACGTCTACGGAGCCTTTCCTTCTTCACGCTAGAAGTTTTTACCTTGACCACGTGATCAAAACGGAGATGGAATATCCTCCATTGCCCAGGTCCCCGCGCCAATTGAAGTCTTGTTATGTTTGTTTGTTTGTTTTATTGAACACATACATCAGACTTGTGTGCTTGACACCAGGTCCCGCTTATAAGTCATCGTCGATATACAGGGACGAGATAGCACAAGGAAATTTACAACACCAGAGAATTACATCCTGGGGGCTCCACAAAGAGTGTGCAACGGAACCGGCGGGATTCGAACCCGCCCCCCACCTACGCTCTCAAGCGATTAGCGGCGTGGTGTCTTATCCACTCAGCCACGGTGGGCTCCAGGTCTTGTTATGGAGCCCGGGCGTCTGCATACAGTTCGAAATAGCGTTACACTGTGTAAAATAATAATACTATTGCTCTAAATTTGTCTTTAAATGTTTTTTCGTGGGAAAAAAGCCAGCATTACTAACTTTACTTTTTACAGCCAATGTCGATATAATCGTCGGTGAATGTCATGGAGGAAAGAGATAGATGGAGATGGAGTATGCCGTAAAAATGGTTTGCAATATGTTATCGCTCACATTTAATTGCCCTCATTCGGTCCAAACAAAAGAAGTACGTTGAACAGGGACCGAATTCTTTGACGTCACTCGTGCATTTTTTCTCTGAATGAAAATAATCCGCTTATATTTAAGCATTCTAAAGTAGCATTTCATTGTACTATGAATTAGAAACTGTATCAGTAAAATTTTTCTTCTTTTTTTGCGAAAGCACATATTTGTGTTTGGGCCGAATGTAGCGGATTTTAGGATTACATTTTTGGCGTCACCCCTAGCCACCACACTTCATCTCTATTCTTTCTCTTTACTCTAAGGGTGAACGTATAGATGTGAGGATCCTGAAAGTAACGTAAACGCAAAAAATAAATATTTAAAATATTCTAAAGGACAGAAGATTTTTAGAAATTAAAAATAATTATACATATTGCATGTGAAGGAATTTGCATGTTATTTTTACTATACTTTCTATTCGATGTTATAAATTATTCTATGATATATACAATTTTTAAAAATGATTTTTATGAGTCGAATATTGCAATCAGAGACGTTGGGCCCCGCTAAGTGACTTGCCAGAGTTCCGAGCGACATTGCGCCGCCACTGATTATACTCGTCGGATTAACTGTTACTCGTAATTCCCGTGAAGATATAAAAATCTTAAAAGCGCACATAATTAAACTTATTACTATTAGTAATTGTTCCAATTATCTCATTACTAAAATTAACTTAATGTCATAGAGTTAAAATAGGATATTCAGCCTTACCTTCGTGAGTATCATTCTCTTTAGACGGGTTTTTTCTTTAGAAAAAAATCGCAGTACTGAAGAAGTCAAAGTCTCTAAGTAACAAGTTATTCTAAAGGGCATGAACGACGTACAGTAAGGCAACTGATAATGCCTCTTTTTCCTGGAAAAACTCGTCTAATGTTGAAATAATCACTGCAATAATCGAACTATTTATTTCACATATCCTTTTCATTTTAACACTGCAATAAGAGAATTGAAAAGATTGGTTAATATCACCCAGATTCCAGATTAAAAATAAATAAATAAATAAAGATTTTCCTTATGCTCCTTCAATTACATGGCTCAGTTGTAAATCTTAAAAAGTAGTGGTATTTGAAACCTCTTTATATTTCCCTTCTTTCTTTTATTTCTTCGAGACCACAGGACATTCCTTTGCATTTTCTTCTCGTTGAAAGTTGATTTTATGTCTGGTAAAACTCATAAATTATTACATTTAGACAGACATTTATAATACATAACTATTATCACTGAAAGTGAATATTTAGCCGAAAATCACATTGAAATAACCACATATTTTTACTCATATTAGCCGAGATTCTGTTTTTGTAGGTCGTAAAAAGCCTGGAAACCTTAATGTAGTTTAAATACTAAATTTCCCACTCTCATATGGAGGCACCCTCGGCCTGAACGAGTTATTCTGAAGTTCCTTTATATGAGAATGGCGATTTACGGGATATAAAATTTGATTAGTTGAGTCGATTTCGGACAAAAACGAATCCCCAATGACAAGCCTGTCGTTATAGCGAATCTAAGGCTTCTTACCTTGCCTCATGCGTCTAAATCAGCCGTACTCAACCTGCTGCCCGAGACACATAACACTGATAAACAAAAATTTACTTTTTATTTTTTTTCTTAAATTTAAAGCTAATATTCCAATTATATACACTCTTGAGTAAATAAAAATGATATTAGAAATTTTTACTTGGTTCTTATTTATTTTTTTAAATGAAGGATATGTATTTATAGATTATTACGATGTATCGCAATTAGGAGATCGTACAATAATGTATACTGTGTATACATAAATGTTAAATTTACCAGCAGTATACTTATACACTGTTTATACACATTTTCCATATATTTTACACACATTTTACGCAGCTGAACACAAATTCAGTATATTAATTTGAGTACATTAGTACCTATTTTTGCGTTTATATTTATGTTCAGTAATATCTTCTCTCTTGATGAACCAACTGTAATCGGCAAGCATTGCTGCATTCCATTGCGATCGATAACGAGACTGCATAGCGGAAATTTGTTGGTGAAATCGTTCACCATGCTCGTCGCTAATTGCTCCCATATTATCTGGGGGAAAAGTCAATGTGAGGGTGCGAGAAATGAAGCTTTAACGACATGGGGCAATTTAGCTTTTTAAATTTGTTTACTATATTTTGAACTATACAATTGTAATTTGTAGCTTTGTTATTTCCTAATAAATTATGCACAAAGTCCTTGAATGAAAGCCATCAAAATTCAGATTCAGGTATACCTTGATAAATATAGGGGCTATGCTTTGGTGTAAATCGCCAAACAGGTGACGCTGTTTTGCCGAATTTTTCATGATTTCCGCAATAGCTCTATCCCAAAAACTAATGCACATATTTTCATCAAACTTCAGATTCAGTCAGACGTTAACACAAGTTGTTGCTGATTAGGTTTTAGTGTAAATCACCCAACAAGTGGCGCTGCTATGCTGCATTTTGCATGATTTACATTATGCACGGAATTTCATATTTTTAGAATCCTCATGATGGGCATAGATTGCCATTTAATGATGACACTCTGGTAGTGAATTTTGTAGTATAGAAGAAAGTTTTGGGATTGGCACATCCGACTAGTTTTTTCGTCTGCTATATTTGTTATTTAAAAAAATTTCTAAATTTCTACTGCCACACGCTGGAAATTCCCATTATCAAACGGAAAAAGATTCTGACATCGGAAATAATAAACTTGATGAAAAGTTAGTTGCTAAAGTGACAGCTTTATGTTCTGGGAATGAGGGAATAAATAACACGCAGTCTTTGCAATACCAGGATGTGTGGTTAGGGGGCGGAAAATGAGAACAAAATTGATAATGCAGCCGAAATTCCAGTAGTTAATTCAAATCAGATACCGAATTCATTTAGAAATAATGAAAATTCAAAAATTCAGTTGATATCTGCTTTTAGAGAAAAAATAACCGCTGACCTGGTAACTTTACTTATAGCTTTAGATTCCGGACAGTCAAATCGTGTAATTAACAGTGTAGATGTTTTGTTGCAACAGATAAATTACATGGGTCATGTATTATCACGCCAACGATTTATGAGTTATTACAATCGGCGCAGAGTGGAGGGGAAGAAAATAGATTATGTGATGTGTCGGTGCCTACGAATGAGATGCAGTCAGAAAGGGGGAAGAACTTAAATATCAAAAAGCAGGGGGTAGTGAAATGGAACAACAAAGTATGAATGATGAAAATTTATGTTTATTAAGTCAAAACGAAACTCCAGAAAGATAGTTAATGATTAGCTGTATTGAAAGGAAAAATCAAAGTGAAGATTTAAATGTGGGTCGTCAGTCAGATGCGAGTATTGCAGGGCGCAACAGAAAAGTTGCGAATCGCTACAGGGAGCTTTCAAAGATGCAGAAAAAGAGAAAAACGGGTTTGTTATGGCAGAAAATTTGCTTTATCATAGGGAAAGAGTTTTGGGAGATCAAGTTATGCAATTAATGGTACCAAAGGTGAGGAGGGGGGGATTTTAAAAATTGCGCATGAATCGATTTTCGCTAATCATCTCGGCATGAAAAAAAAAGAGAGAATTAGTTATTCATTTTTTTGGCCAGGTATGTCGCGGGATGGGGAAGAATATTATGCATCGTGTAAGGATTGCCAACTACGGAGCAGGGAGAGGGCCAGCGATCAGATACCCATTGTCCCAATTGAGAGACCGGAACTTCCGTTCGGCGTTGTAAATATTGACATAATTGGAAAAATTTAACCTCCTTCAGCTCGTAGGCATCAATATGTATTTTCTTTAGTAGACCAACACTCGAGATGGCCAGAGGCGGTTCCGTTACGGACAATTACGGCTAAAGCTACGTGCGATGCATTGTTAGAGATATTTATGCGAACAGGAATACCCCGCGTAATAGCGAGTGATCAAGGCAGAAATTTTATTTCAGGTTTAATACAAGAGTTTCATAACAGGCTGGGGGCGGCTTCTAGATTTGCAACGCCGGGGCACCCACAGAGCGGAGTAGTTAAACGATATAATCAGGTATTGAAACGCATATCACACCATATAATTCGTAGCGACACTAAAAGTTGGGATAAACACATCCCCTATCTATTATTTGCGTACAGAGAAATTCCGAATAGCACTACGGGCATATCACCATTCAAATTAATGTACGGAAGTGAGGCCAGGGGGCCACTGGCGGTATTAAAATCTACATGGGCAGGCGAAATCCCACTACCTATAAATCTAGCAAAGAGCGCGACCGAATACCTCCAGGAGTTAAAAATTAATTTGGAAAGGGCAGCGGAACAAGCAGCAGTAAGTATTGGAGGTTAAGCAAAGCTCGTATGCGAAGTAAGCTAATCGAAGAACGATTTATAAGGAATTTAGACCGGGGGACCAGGTATATTTATTAATCCTGGGCTCTACGAATAAACTTTACGCGAGGTGGACCGGACCAGCCGAAATAGTGGCGCTCTGTAACCCTGATTCTTACAAAGTGAAATTAATAAACGGGAATGTTAGAAATGTCTACGTAAATAAGATCAGAAAATTTACTCCTAGGGTACAGGCGGTGGGGGTGATCTTCGAAAATGAGGAAGAATTAGAGGAGTTCCATCCCAACCCCAGTACGAAAGACAACACCGGCTTATTCAATATAGAGGAAGTTGATCTAAGTCATTTAGGAAATGTGGAGAGGAAAAAAATATTAGATTTGTTGTGTAAATATAAAGAGTTATTTTCCAGAAAAGTGCAAATAGCTAAGGTAGGAGAGCATAAAATACGAATAAGTGACACAGAAAAGAAAAAGCCGTACGTTTACCAAATCCCAGAGACCTTAAAGCCGCAAGTAGACAAACAAATTGAGGAGATATTGGAACTAGGTCTGACTGAAGAAAGCGAGGCAGAGGCGCCACATCCAGCAGTGTGCGTGATGAAGAAGGTTGGGACCTTGCGCCTATGCGTAGATTTTCGAGCACTAAATGCTATCACGAAAACTGATGATTTCCCAATGAAAAATGCCACCGATCTGTTATGCAGTATTGGCAGAGCCAATGTGATAACCACCATAGACTTACTAAAAGGGTATTGTGCCATACCATTGGAAGAAGAGAGTTAAAATTTAGCATATTTTAAAACTCATAGGGCTCAGTATCGCTTTAAAGTAATGGCCTTCGGGATCAGGAACGCAGCTGCGACTTTTCAAAGAGAAATGAATAAAGCACTGTTCGAATACAAGGAGTTCGCCAGAACATATATAGACGACATACCCGTTTTTTCTGAAACATTTCCTGAACACCTGATGCATCTAGAAAAGATATTTTCTAAGTTATTACAGTTACGATTCTTAGTTAACTTTAAAAAGTGTGAATTCGCAAAACCTCAGATTAAGTACTTAGGACATATCATTGGGCCCGGTAGCCATCGGACCGACCCCGGAAAAGTGGAGGCCATTTGAAGGTTAGCAGTGCCTCAAACGAAAAAACAGTTTAAAAGTGTTCTTAGTCTTTGTAATGGAGGATATTCCAAATATGGGTTCGAGGCTGAAAAAAGTCACGTGATACCGGTAATTTACCCAAGGAACTTCTAACTGATAAGAAGGGAAGATGCTACTGCTTTGCCTGATGAACTGTTTCATTGGCTAGCGGGGATTTATATAACACGTCTACGGAGCCTTCTCTTCTTTACGTTAGACGTTTTTACCTTGATCACGTGATCAAAACGCAGATGGAATATCCTCCATTACTATAGAGATTACATTCTCAAATATGCTGTAGCATATCCTCTAACTGAACTGACAAAAAAGAACAGCCCAGAGCAGTTGTGTTGATCAGAAAACCATGACCGGGCATTTAATGATTGAAAAGAAGCCTAATCGAAGCACCTAGTCTACATACTCCCGTTACGGGAGTGCCATTTGTCATAGAGTGCGACGCATCTTCAGTCGGCATCGGCGCGTGTTTATCACAGCGAAAAGACGGGGCATTGTACCCGGTAAGCTATGCCAGTCAAAAGCTCACCAAAACTCAACAGGCTTGGCCGACCATTGAACGGGAAGCCTCTGCTGTTATCTGGAGACTAAAGAAGTTCGAAACATGGATTTTTGGTTCACCTGTGGAACTTATCACTGATCATAATCCATTAACATTCATCACCAAAAATGCCCCCCAATCTTCCAAACTGCAGCTATGGGCATTAGCACTGCAAAAGTATGACATAGTGATTTCGCACCTACCAGATGCCAAGTTGATAAATGCAGATGCTCTGTCCAGACTTGAGACTATTGCATAAGGAAAAAAAACTTCCGAAACTTTCATAACTGTTTAATAACTGACTCTGTTTTTTTTAAAACTTTAAAGTGTTATTCAAGATTAATTTAATTGTTCCTACAACTAAATCCTGTATGTGTTCTTTTGGTTTATTGCATTTATTATTGTGTATTATTAATTTTGTTTTATATTAGCAGATAAGAAGAGTTCTAGGCGGTGTGCCCAGACAAGTTCAAGCATTTAGATTGTATTTTTTTGTATATATTTATTAATTTGGGGGGGGGGGGGTGATGTCTGGAGTGAATCTTTTTGCCAGAGCTGGCGCCTTTGGCCAAGTGACACAAGTGACGTGCTGGCGTAGGAGAGAAAAAAAAATGAGATTCTGCTTTGGAGAGCGAAGGGGAGAGGTATTGTTTATGCCAGCCTGTGTGCTCGGCAGTTTTTTGAGAAACCGAAAGATTGTTATAGAAAGTGTTTGGTAGATGTTACGAACACCGGGAAAATAAGAAATTTAATAATATAGTGAAGTGAAGGTTTTGGTGTGTAAGAATAATATGAAGGTGTTGTGCATCCATGTGAAACCCATAATTAATTGTATATAGTGTGTCGGCAATTGTGTTGTCATCTATAACGTCTTTATGTACTCTGTAAAATAAACTGTTTTGTGTTTAAAAAAAAACTAGTGATATTACCCAGGAGGATGCACTTACACATCAAGCGGGAATCGAGCATTACATCATTTTCCCAAAACATTTTCATATCAATAGTTTAAATTTTATATAAAGAATAAATAAAAGGATTTATTTTCCAAATATGAGTTGCGCAAGTAAATTTGTAATAATTAAATAATTTCATGTATGTTTTTAAAATTCATTTATAAAAATTTTCTCAAAATTTTAAAGAAATAACTTCTTGTAATTATTGCAATAATTGTAATTTTTAAATACAGATATTACAGATTTTAAAGCATTTTTAAAGTATTTTATGTCATTTCTTTGAACCTTAAACAAGCAAAATACAAATTGATATATATATTTTTTTTTCAGATATTAAAGCAAGTAAAATTATGAGAATTGAGTAATTTTATGTATGTTTTTAACATTCGTTTATATACATTTTTTCCAAAATTAAAAAAAAAAATAAATTCTAGTGCTTATTCCTATAATGATATTTTTATATACAAATAATATATTTTTATGTACAAAATGATAAAAATAAAATAATTCCATAAGATGCTTTTTTAAATTAAATTAAATACAATTTTTTTTAATTTTTAGAAAAATAATTTCTAATGATATTTCTTAAATGATTTGTTTTTATATACTTAAAATTTTTTTTAGGGAGATTTTTAATGATCTATTCAGTTTATTAATGAAGGAAGTTAAAGGATAATTAAAAAAAAAATTACGTCTGTGATTTTTATTCTCATTCAAAGAATGTTTCCCGAAATTTAAAAATAAATAAATAAATAAAATAACAATATTACAGTTTTTTAATTCAGTTAGTCCAGTTAGTTAATTCAGTTTTTTAATTCAGTTAGATTCAGTTAGTCCTTGACATGATTTGACGTTTCATGCATTTTGCTGCAAATCGCTCAACAGGTGGCGCTGCTAGGCAGCATTTTTCGCGATTTCTGCAATATCTCAATTTCCAGAACTAAGGCACGGATTTTCACCAGACTTCAGATTCAGTTAGTCCTTAATATAAATTGACGTTTTATATATTTTGGTGTAAATCGCTCAACACATGGCGCTGCTATACAACATTTTTCGCGATTTCCGCAATAGCACAATTTCCAGAACTAATGCACGGATTTTCATCAAACTTTAGATTCATTTAGTTCATTACATGAATTGACGTTTTATACATTTTGGTGTAAATCGCTCAAGAAGTGGCGCTGCTATGCTGCATTTTTGCGATTTTCACAATAGTTGTATCTCAAGAACTAATACTTGGATTTTCAAGAAATTTCAGAATCATATGTATTCTCTATAAATGTATAAACAATACATATGCTTTATTAAATACAAATGAATAATTTTTAAATAATTTGTTTGCGAGCAGTTCTATATATACATACATGTATATCTATCTATCTATCTATCTATATGTATGTATGTGTGCGTGTGTGTTGAATATCTATTTATCAGCAATATTGTGATGAAATGAATTAATTTAAAGATCATTAGAAACTGAATAAAATGACAAAACTACATCTCATTTAGTTTTAAATAGTTTTTTGAAGGGTATAAATATAATGGATTATGCAATTTTTTCAAATTTCTAAAGCACAATATCTCCAAACCTTGCTCAAAATAGTGAAATTTGGTATTTTTTTAATACCAGCAGCTCAAAGTAATTCAAATATGAGTTTAAAGATTAAGAGTGTCATTTTGAAAATTTCTATTGGGCGGTGAGGAACAAGTGATTTTTCTCTTTTTTGGAAAGGGATAATTGCTCTTCGCCCTAGAAAACCCCATGGTTTTACTAAAAAACAATATTGTTTTTGTTTTGTTTTTTTTTTTTGCATAAAAAACGAACATAAAAGATAATTTGAAAAATAAAATAAATGTATAAATAAAAAATATTTTCAGGGATGATACTTTGAATAAATATTGCATCTGAAAATATTGATAATTTTAAGGGAGTTCTGGGGCTCAAAATTCTATTTTTCTTTATTTATAGAGATTTTGTTAGGAAATTTTTTTCTGAAATATCTTTTAATATTATAAGAATATTGCATGTAAAAAAAAATCTGAAAAATATTAAATATTAAAAAAAAAATTAAATTGTAAAATTTTAAACATATTTAATTTTTGATAAATCGCTGGAAGTACTTACTCGATTTACAAAATTTTTACACTTTTGTGTACAGAAAATGTGTCATTTTAATTTGTCTTCAGGATTTCCTAAAATATTGATTAGGAATTTAAAAAAAAGTAAAAAAAATGAAGTTTTTTATGAGTGAGTTTTGCATTAATTAGCATATTTTCACAATTATCACTCAAAATTAAAAATCCTGAAGACAATTTGTTGGAAATATAGCATAAAATCTCTGTTAAAAATTTCATACATGTATCTTGCAAGGAACTTTAGATATATTCTTTTAAAGTTGACAAATCGTGAAAAATTCATTCTGAGATAAATGGAGCTAAAGTTCTCGTCAGCGTCCAGCTGATGCATCGCTTCTCAAGGCAAAAGGTGTTATATCTCTGTATCTATAAAAGCATGCGGTTTGCGGTATTTAACGCTAAAAGCTCAGTATTTTGTTTTAAGCCAATAAAAAAATTGCATTTTTTTTTTAGAATTTTTCGCCCCGGACCCTCTTAAATATGATTTAAATACTACTAAAACCAACCAAAATCCCACTATTTTTATTTCAGATCCAGTTATAATGTAGTACTATGTACAATTTAAAATTAAAAAAATAGTCATAGAAACTCCGCCTTTGATTGATAAAGATTTTTTAATAATTTCATTATTTTTTGTAAAATATTTTTGATTTCAAAGATGATACAATTTTTTAGACACATTAATTTTTTTTTAACATTACAACAATATTTTTTTCATAATCTACATACATTATTTACCTTGCCAAAATTATTTGAAGAAAATTTATTTATTTATTTATTGAATAACAAACATACGACTTGTGTGCTTGACATTTTGAAGAAGATTTCTTTATTAGATATTGAAATATGATTTTATAAACAAAACGATGCCTTTGAAAACTGAACAATCAATAATGGCGTAAATTTCCAAAACTTTGATAATTTTTTTTCTCGGAAATTATTTCACCAAGGAGCAAAAAAAAAAAAAAAAAAAAAAAAAAAAATACTTGTGATCATATCTTAATAGTAAGAACAAACACACGCAGTTTCATTAAAATCTGTGATGCTGGATTACATATTGACATTTTTCTGCCCGATTTGATGTGGAATGCCCCTTTTAGTTTCTCATTTTGATAAGGTTTAGCGGTTTTCTTATAATTCAGAATATTACTGTATCTTAGTTTTCTGTCATTTTTTAAAAATTGCATTTTAAAACTTAAGATAACTAAACTAGTGTTCTTCATATTACTATTTTAATCGTACTGAAATATACATATTATATATTTTTAAAAGTATGTTTGAAAAACATGCATATTTTATTTATTTATCAATATGAAAATCCTATTTTATTTAAGATGTTGTAAAATAGATTTTCACGATCCTTCACAAAAAGACATGTTAAAAAAAGTGTTTTCGATTTTCTTCTTCTTTTTATAAACACCCAATATTACATTTTATTAAAATATTAATATATATACACAAAACATAGCTGCTAACCTCCCCATTTATTTCCAGTCAAATAAACATATTGTGAACCAGAAGTTTTATTTAAATGAAATGAAGTGAAAACAAGACACATTTTACAATTTTTCTGCGTTTAAGTTTATAAACTATGTGCAAAATAAAATCTAGCTTGTGTGTATTTATAAATAATTCCTTAGAATGTAGTAAAACTCTTTCATCTTAAATCTAGACGTAAAATTTGTCTGTTGAGTTTTAAACAATTATGTTTACTTTTCTAAATTTTGACTTCATGATCTTTACAACTGGGTGATAATGTTCTTCACATCAGAGTGACATGAACCTGTCTTCACATAAAACTGTTGTGACCAAAAAGTGTCATAGAGTACATGATGAGAATTTGTAATAACACATTTCTCAGTGACACTTCTCCGGCCAAATATTTTGCATAATACACTGCTCAAAAAAATTAGGGGAAGAAGCAAAAAAGTGTAGAAAACAGTGCGAGACGGCCATGCACGGGCATAAAACTGAGAGTAACATGTGTATCAACAAGTAATACAGAGAAAAAGACGCAAAATGTTTTTCTTTGAGAGCTTTAATTCTTTGAAACGGTAGATAGAACATGAAAAGATGGTTTAGGACAACAATTTGGTTACATGTAAATAAAAAAAAGCACTGTTTAGGAATGATGCTAGGTATTTAATATGGCGTGTTGTTCCTTCGAATAGATAAAATTCTCGCATACCTAATTTCAATGGATTCGATGACATTATCGACGAGTTTTCAGGGAGTACTGTTCCACTCCTCAAGAATTGCAATCTCCAAGTCTCGGACAATAGAAAGGAGGCCTCAGTCTTGCTGCAATGCGTCGTCCGAATGCGTCCCAAACATACTCGATCGGATTCAGGTCAGGAGAGTATGTTGGTTATTCCACATGCTGTTTTGTTTCAACGTTAAGCATGTATTCCACAAGACGAGTTTTATGAGGTCTGGCGTTATCATGCATGTAAAAAGGGAATCACCAATTTCTGCAAAGTAAAAATACGACATAAGGTCTCAGTATCTCGTCTGCATAATTTCGGGCAGTCAAAATGCCATTCCGAATGATATGCTGGCCCGTACGTCCACCTATGCTGATTCCAGCCCATAGCATCAACCCACCTCGTCTGTAATGTGATCTTTCATGAACGAATGTGCGATTATTTTGAGTACCCCTTTCTCTCCATGCTTAAACACATTGGATGTCACATCCAGACTGGATCGGGACTCGTCTGTAGACATAATGTGACTCCAACAACGTTGCCTCCGAACTCGATGTTCAGTTACCCACCTTCTTTGGGCCGTACAGTTGTTTGAGGCCAACGAAATACAGACCATTGTCTTACGTGCATAGAGACACCCTGATGAAGCCTATTTCGGACTGTTTGGCTGGACACCCTACGTCCTGTGGCCAAGAACAACTGTGTTTGCAACTGAGTAGCATTCGCCGTTCCGTCTCAATGAGCTGTTAACTGGATATATCGGTCAAAAGATACTGTAGTAGCACATGGCCGACCTTGCTCTTGTCGATGTCTACCATGCCATGTATCTTGGAATCGATTTCACAGTCTTGAACTGACACTTCTTGCGACACCAACAGAGTCTGCTACACTTCATTGTGTTTCCCGGATTCAACTGTCCCAATAATACACCAAGCCATGGATTCCGGTAAATCACGTTGTTGTGACATTTTCAAGTCACTTTTTCTCAAAACATAAGCTGAGTAATTGAATTTTACAACTGGGACAGTGAAACAGACTTTTCTGCAAAATCCCGATTTTTGCACGTATCTCCTTTTTCTAGTTTTTGACGTCATAAACTTTAATTTGCATGTGAAGTTTTCTTCATCTGTTTGTTTTCTACTACGCTTTAAATTATGGATGTTTTATTTTACGTTACTTATCGGTGTAAATATTTGCGTAATTTTGTTAAAACCATGTGCTCCCTTAATTGTTTTGAGTAGTGTATTTAAATGCTTGAGCTGAATGTCTTGGTTCTGATTTAATCAGTTCTTCATGATTATGTGACTAGCACCTCAAGTATGTCTTAAAATATTAATGTATTTGTTATTTCTAATCAGATAGGTTAAATTAGATTTGCTTGCATTCTAATCAGATTTCTATTTAAATTTATTACACATACTATATCAAACGATATATTTTTATTATAAAAAAGACGCAATTGAAAAAAAAAGTTATTTTTAAAAATTTTATTGGTCGTGTATTTCGTTGCTCGCTGTTAGACTAAGGTGCTTCTATCTGGGAAAGGCTACATACGGGATACACGGAACTTCATAATTGAAAGGAGAGCTAACTCACCGATCTACTTTTTACCGAGACCGCATCACACTTTCAGTGAGCACAAGTAATGAATCCTGCACTTTCTTAATATAAGAGACATTTTTTTCAAACTTTTCTGTATACTTTTTATCACTTTTGCTTATTTCTATACTTTTTCATAATTTTATGAGAAATACTTACCAAGTTTTTCATTATTTTTTGTTGAGCTTGCATAACATTTTATTTTTAAATAATTTTAAATTTAATACTTGTGATCAAATTAAATAAAATCTGTAGTTAATATATATATATATAATGTGGCTGTACATCCAGTTTATTATCAGACTTATATTTATATCACTATGAACGTACTTTTAGTAATAATAATCTACATTTATATCGTTATATTGATGACATAATTTTAATTGCCATTGATCAAACTAAAATTTCTTAATTTCCAGTAGATTATCCCACTAATTTGGAATTAACGGAAAACCTCTTATCTAATAATACAATCAACTTCTTAGATCTTAAAATTACAATAAAAGACAACAAAACAATAACAGATCTATATGATAAACGTAAATAATTTAAATTCAAAGTTAATACATTATAGGACGGATGGGTGGGTAGATGTTAGAGTACGGAGGAGGGTAGTGTTGTCTGGATAATACGCAATGGCTAATTTATTTTAAAAAAATTGATGGGGCATTTTAATTATAACTATATTGCTAATACACTTTTTATATGGGGTTGATTCGATAATTTATATATATATGGTGACGTTAAATTTTTATTTCAATTCATATTGAATTTATTTAGCTTAAATAAATTTAATCGAGTTAACAATTAACTTGTTTTTAATTTTTAGTCTTCTCGGGACAATAACATATTAATTTCTAATAGTATACTATCTTTATGGTGAATAATATGCATAATAAGTTTATTTGATATAACTAATGATATTACAGTTTGTATTAAAATTTGGTTATTAGTATTTTATTATTCCTCTATACTTTTTAATAATATTTAAATTTTAACTTAGTATTAAATGATTAATTAATGGTTTTATGTGAATGTTAATCCCATATTCATATTCTTTTAGTTTTTTATGGTTAATATGAAAATAAACCACACAATTTATCTGTTATCATTAGGCAATTAGGAAATGAAGATTCTGACATAATTATATAAACATCCATTTCATTTTTTTTCTTCCTGTTCATTTTATTAATTATTTTTTCATATTTAAAAGTATTTCTTATAGTTTATATTTTTATTATATATAATTTTTTATATATAATTTATTTAGTTTTATAGCACATTGCTATATTATATTATTAATGTTTTGAAATTATTTAAATTTTCCGTATAGTTTAATTGGGTATGGTAGTAGAATATATTGTAATCATTCTATTAACATTTGTATTTATTTAATATTTATATGAACAATGAAATATAATATGGTATTTTTATATTAGGATTTGTTGGGATGTAGCAGTTGGTATATTATGAATGAATTAACTTATAATAGCATAATCTTTATGACATTTTGTTCATATTAGTTTCAAGTTAATATCATACATGGCAGCACTAAAATTTAAATTGGATTCTGTCTGATGCTTCGAATAGAGTAATAATATCAGTTTTTAACACAAGGTGGAGCTTAATGTTGGCTATTTGCAATTTTGCAAACTTATAGTTTTGGTATTTTTTTACTTCAGTTAAGAAATTAAGAAAAATTTTATAGTGTTAAGAGGTAATTTACTTATTATGTAATTATTATCTATTTATATTATTTTAATTGCATTTATCACGGTATTTCAAAATATATTAACTGTATACATTATGTTTTAAAATCTGTGTTAACTTAACTGTAAAAATAACCTTAAATTTATCGTGCTTTTGGATAGATGTGCTGATGTGTACTTGGATAAAATAACTGGGATTTTATTAGGTATTTTGTGTAATATTACTATTCTTCCTTGCTATAAATTAATTATTTAAAAGGTTGTATTGCTTTTTCCATTTCATAGCATTTAATTTTATTCTGTTTTCAGTTTGAAACTATTCTCTTCGTTATATTGGTCGTTAGAGTACAGGAGAAAAAAATTCCGCTTTTAGCTTTTTTTCTCACAGAAAACGACTGATTTTGCTTATATAATTGAATTCTGTACTCTTGATAACGTAATTCAATATACAAGCTTTTCAATTATTTTTATCGAAATCCATATTCTTCTTTTTTTCTTCATTATTAATTCTTGTTATATAGTACAAGGGACTTTATTTTATACATAGCAGCTTATTTATTATGTTTTTGGTATCCATTCAGTGTGTTTGGGGACACTGTATTGTTGTAAATTCATTCACACTATCACAATTATTGATGGTGGTCAGTAATGTTTAATTAATGGTTATATATACCGGGTGTCCCAAAAAGGATTGACTGATTTTAAAATTCAATAACTTCCAAACGGTGACAGATATTAAAAAAATTCTTGCAGGAGGGTTATGCATAAAGTCAAAAGTTTTATTATAGTGATTTTCGATTTTAGTTCGAATTACAAACAATAGATGGCGCTGTAAGCAATAGTCGCTAAATACAGGCTCGATTTTTGGTCCGTTCTGTTGTTCCATGCAGAAAAAGGAGATGGAAATGTATTATCCGGGCCACGAAGTACCAAAAATCGAGCCTGAATTTAGCCTCTATTGATCGCAGCGCCATCTATTGTTTGTAATTCGAACTAAAATCGAAAATCACTGTAAAAAAACTTTTGACTTTATGCATAACCCTCCTGCAAGAATTTTTTTAATATCTGTCACCGTTTGGAAGTTATTGAATTTTAAAATCAGTCAGTCCTTTTTGGGACACCCGGTATGTATAATATGTATCAGTGAAAATTGTAGCAACTTCATCATATTGTAATTGTAATTATAGTCAAGATCCAAAACAATTAAACAATTAATGGAGGTTTCTTTCAGACCTACAGACTATGGCCTTTGTCTCGAATGGTTCATTTTATTAACAGAAACATAGAATACACACATGAATTGATACAACTTTTCTTCCTTTACATATATCTTCTTGTCTTTTTATTCTTCCATGTACAAGATGAGAATCGAAATTTTTATTTTTTATTGAACACATCTGACTTGTGCGCTTGACATCATGCGTCTTCTTGTCATCGACAATATATAAGGACGAGATATCCACACGGAAATTTACAGCATCAGAAAATTACAAAAAGTAGCTCCGCAAAAAGCGTGCAACGGAGCCAGCGGGAGTGGAACTCGTTAGGTGCTAGGCGTGGTTGAAATTTTTAGGTAGCGTGAGGTAGCGCCTTTCACAGATTATTTAACGCGTTGAGTACCACGGTGACTGACACTGAAGCGCTGAAAATTAACAATGTTTAAAGTAATTTTTAAGAAAGTATAATCCTGTAATAAATAAAAGGTTGGTAAATTTTAAATATTTGTTCAGTAATTATTTAAAACAATGTATATTTTTTCCGTTTTGTATCATATTTTAGACGTTAGCTATCGGTGAATAACGCGTTTTAAACAGAAAGTTTAGTGTCACCGGTAGCTGACGTGGCGCTTAACGTGTTAATAATATAAAATTTATTAAAGTAGCATGCACGATAATAAAATTGAATTAAGTTGTAAAGTTTATAATTAATATGTGAGTTCGATATCAGTCCTAAAATAAATATGCAGGATACAATCAAGAGACAGTCTTATTTACTTGTAGAATCTCTGGTGCACAAGAGTTTATAAAGGTAAGGATAGTTCACTAATAGCACGGAGATCTCTTCTGATTATCCTAAGTCTCAGATCTCAGGTGAAACTAAAATCACAAAAAGTGCGGGTGCACTGTTTCTTTCCGCTTACCATAACAGGGTACCATAATAGTCCATTCACCTTACACTCTTTCGGCGTCCTTGAGCGTGGGAACAGAGACCATAGTAGATTCTCTATGTTAAGGCCCCTTATCACTCAGATTTTAGATTTCCCTCTACAATGTTAAACCAATGGCCATTTAATGCCTCTTTATTTGTCTAATATCTCGTCAGAAAATTAATATTTTTAACTCATTTTTTCTGTGTGCACTTCTTAAAAGATGTCGCTTTCTGTTTTCGTTGACAAAATAATTTTAAAATGTATACTTATTTTTTAATTTAATGCTAAAGTCTTAAGTAGTAAGCGAAATGTAAATAACATTAAATAACTTCAATTCTATTTGGAGTTTTAAAATTTTGAAAACTACACAAGAAAGCCTGTATTTTCATCTATTTATACAAATTAAAATTTTTCGTTTAGGTTTATTTAAACTTCAGATATTAGACAAAAACGTTAAAAATTTCATCCCCCCCCCCCCTAAAACATAAATCAATGCAAGAGGGAGCAGAGTTTGACCTTTGACATGCAGACTGTCACAATGGGGGGTTCAAGAGATATCCACAATCAAGTGAATTGGAAGGAGGAAGTCTGGTATAGTTTTCTGGGCTTTCCTAATTATTTTTATAAAGAGAAAGAGCTATTTTGTTTGAGTTGTATTTAAAGGGCAGTAAAACACTTTTTTTCCCCTCTGAATACTGCTTTTTTTTTTGCTTCAATGTCTTTTTATTGAATTACATATATTTTTTCGTAAATAAAACTGCATCAAACTTCAAACACTATACATACATACAGTTAAATATTTTGTGCTTTTTTTTTTTTTTTTTTTTTTTTTTTTTTTTTTGACATACTTATAAAAATTTTTCCTTTCGGAAAATTTCAGATTTTATTAGGTTTCAAGGAAACAAGTGATTTTTAACGTTTTTGTTTTTGCTTTTGTTTTTTCAGAAAAATACATTATTTGCATTTGCAAGAAGAAAAATAAAAAAAAACTCTTATGCAATTTATACCTTTTTCAGAATGTCTAAAAAAATGCATTTAACAGATTTATAGTAATCATTTTCATTATTTCATTAATTTATCATTTTATTTAAAGTCCTTTAAACTTACTTTCTATCTAGAATTCATTTAAATACTTAAATACAAAGTTTAGAAGATTATAAATCATCCTGAATAATAAATAGAAAAATTCAAAATGAAACTTGTTTGAAGGAATAACAAATCAATATGCTATTTAACTACAACTGGGATAATTTTTAATGAGAAAAGAAAAAAAAAAAGGAAAAGGAAATGTACAAAGTATTAGGGAATTATTAAGAAATGTACAAATAAAATCTTCTTACAATAGAAATATAGAAATATTTCCGAATTGAAAAATCCCCCCCCCCCCCCCCAACGCCGAGTAAGCTGAAAAAATGCAAAGGAAAAAGAAACCATCCTTTTAAAAATACTTTTGTTTTGTGTAACATATAATGCTTTAGTAACAAAATAAAGTAACGCATATCTATAACTCATTCTAAACTGTATTACTACTAATCGATGCATTAAATGAATTTTATAACAAGTTATTTTAATGATACTTATAAGTACCGTCAGAAGATAAAGGATTAAAGACATTTTATGAACGATTTGAACGAAATTTTGAAAAATTAAAATAATTAATATTTTTAAATTTTGTTTTTCTGTCTTAAAAACAGTATTTAAACGGTCGATTGCATAGTTTTGCTGTATTACATCTTTCTTATTCAACAGAATTTCATGAGACGTTCTTAATTATTGCCCTACAATCAATTATTAGTATTCTGTTGATAATTTATTAGAATATTTTCTCATTTGATTTGCTGATTATATATCAATGCGATAAATACTAGAATTTTAAATATAAGTAAAACTTTTTAACATACTTATTACCAATTATTATTTATAAATATTTTTGCCTCTTTAAAAATGTATCCAATACAAGAAAACTTGAAATTAATTAAATTATTACGCGAGAAAAGCACTAAGCGGTAGAAATTATGTCTTATTTAAAAAATCCAATTAATAATATTGCCAAATCCTTTCAAATGAATGATATATTTACACGTGAATATTAAAAGAGAAAGAAGCTTTAATTTCAACGAATATAATTTTAAAGAAAATAATAAAATTTTATACCTAATGTTGCAAAGTAGTAAAATTGGGGACAATCGCGACATTGTTTTAATGGATTTTGAAAAAAAAAATATATTAATTTTGAATTGTTACGCCAATAATAAAAATATTACCGACCTTTAAAGCTTTCGGTCGCTAGTCGTCTTTGAAATTTTTAATAAAGAAGGGAATCTGGTGTACATTTCGTAGGCTAATTGAGAAATCAGGCTCTTTGCAAAGAGCCGGGCTAATCGGAGAATCATCTTCCTTTTTCCAATTAGCCTGATAATTTTCAGTCTTATTGCAAAGAGCCTAGAGAGCATTAGGCTAACTGAAAACTGGCCACTTGTTTCTCAATCAGCCTGGCGTTTTTTAGGCTTGTTGCAAAAAGACCAGACAGCGTTAGACTAACTGAAAAATTACTATTTATTTCCCAATCAGCGTGACATACCCCCCCCCCCCCCCGCCCTTATAGATATGAAGATGCATTAAATGCTGTTCAATAACCAATGGCCGCCATTTTGTCTCCCATATAAAACTAAAATTAATTAAAATTTAATTAATGAATTAATATTTGAAAAATCTGTATTAACACCAATTGTCATCCAGTACAAGTTTTAAAAAATTTATTTCAATTTGACAGGATGAATAATAAGTATTTTATTAACAATTGAAAATTTGAACGAGATATATAAATAAATATAGGGAGAGTGTGAACTAATACTAGGAACTGAAAAAATAAAAGCAGGAACATAAAAATATGTAATAAAATTGTTTTGAGAGCTGACAAAGTTGATTGTTGAGAGAGTTCATCACGGCTAGAATATAATTTTTGTGAATAATTCATTTTTATTGCAAGGGTCTATGTGTTGTTAACAACCGATGCAATAAGTATGAAAGAAATATGCAAATGAGGCAGATTTTTAATGTTTTTCTGTATTACGAAAGAATATTGGTTGCTAACGAAAATAATTGGAAAAAAATATCGGAAATTTTCTGCAAAAATTACATCTGCAGATGAGGCAGGTTTTTAATGTTTTTCCGTCATTATAATGATGAGTTCGACTGCTCATGAAAATAGAAAAAAATAGATAAGAAAATTTCTACAATAATAAAACCTGCAGATGAGGCAGGTTTTTAATGTTTTTTGAGTATTGCCTAAACAAAGCCTATCTTCTTTGCGTAATCCTGGAAAAACATTAATGATCTGCCTCATCTGCAGATCCCACAATTACACAGCGAAGGTGTGTTGCTATTAAAAATAATCATATAAGAAAATTCCTACAATAATGAAATCTACAGATGAGGCATATTTTAAAAGTTTTTCCAGTATTACGCTGAGAAGATCCGTATCCAATTACATTTATGATAAAATATATTTTAGAAAATATTTGCAATAACTGCATTTTCAGATGAGGTAGACTTTATGTTATTTTTCACCTTTATGCAGAAAAGATAGGTTACTGAATGAAAACAATCTCTTTGTTCTATAAAAAAGTAATTTACGCTATCACCGCCGCCGCCGGTTTTGAATTTTTTGTGACCGGAGGTCTTTCTCCGTTAATATTAAGAAAAATATTGCATACAAAAAATATGAAAATCGGCGGTATTATAGAGAAATGTTTAATAAACACACTGAAACAGACAGTTTTCAAAGCGAAGAATTATTTTAAGAGATATTCAATGTCAAAGTTGGACAAAATCGTTTTATTAAAAAAGTTTTATAGGAGCAAAAACTATACATCGGAATTTAATAATTTTTAGATCATTTTAGGTGTGCAGAATTCATTTATTTTTTTAATTTGACTCATTTTTTGAGGTTTTATTTCTATTTTAAATTCAAATTTTCAGCATTTCGAGAGATATTTTTTACTTATTTTAGAAAATTGTACTAATTTAACCTGTTGCCAACTGTATAAACAACGCAAACAATGTTTGCTGCAAATTAAAAATTTATTTACACGTGACTATTTTAAACAGAAAAGATACTTTCAAATTAGAATTAAATAATTGCGTATAAAAAGTAGGAACTTATTGAAAATTACGTCAGAAGAACTATATTTACACGTGAATTTTAACAGAGAAAGGATATTGTAAAATAATAAATTCATTAACATGCGTTAGAAGTCTTAAATAGGAGAAATTACGTCACATTTACGTCACATTACACTTATTATGTAAAATGAACAAAAAATAATATTGCAAAACAGTTTAAATTTAAAAATTGCTCGAGACATTTATGTCAAGGAGCTAGTACACGTACTTAAGCACACTTGTTTAATAAGATAAAGTATTTACAGAGTATATACAAGTTGGTTGATGAGATTACAGACGCGGTCGGCAAAACGCACGACCGTATGCATTGGCAAAAAACAGGCGTCTGTGTCCACAAAGGATTTTGGGCAGTATTTAACAGGAAATATCTGCTGACCAAGCCACTTTCTAACAAGGGAATCGTGCAACGTGGCTAGTCATGCGACGTTATGAAAAGTGCTTGATATAACTTTAGCTGAGTTTGCGCCATTAACTGCAGAATCAGCTTGTCGTTAGGCGTGAGCTGTTTATATGACTTCTAACGCATCACATCCATCGGTCAGTGACACATACCGTTTCCTGACTTGACACTCGGCCATTTTGATTGCGGTTAGCCCTCTGACCGCTAGAAGTAACGCAGAACAGCGACGCATAACAACACTAACACTATATAAGAATTGCAAAACACTACACACAATATAAAACAATATATGAAACAGTAACTACTAAGAATTCAAAATATACTACGAAAATAAAAAAAGTAAAATGATACCGCTTAATTCTTCATATTTCTGAGTTGTCTAACTTTAAAAAAAAAAATTTCATCAAAACCTTAAGTTAAAAAAATTAAGTGTATTAGAACATCATTAAGCTTTATTATATTCACCTGTGCTTCTTCAAAAAATTCAAAATTTAAACAAGAAAAAATTTACTTCCTGATGTTGTGTTTCTTTTTTTTTTTTTTTTTTTTTTTTTTTTTTTTTTTTCACATCTTTGAAGACTGTGTCTTCTGAAAAAAAAATTCGTCTTTCTCAAATTTAAGTGAACTTAAATTTCTGCTTTTACGTCTTTAAAAGATTCAACTTTAAAATAGTCATCTTAAAATATTCATCTACAGTCATTAAGGCATCTTCATCATCTTTAAAACACAACAAAAGAAACTATAACATCGTTTAACTATCTTACTAGAGCTAAAATACTTCTTAAGAGTCTTATTTAACAATTAAAAAAAAAAACTAGTTACATCTTAATAAGGGAAAAAAAACTAATTTTCCTATCTGTCTTTAAAAAGGAATGATGCGAATGTTAAATTCTTTACATCAATAAAATCTGTCAGTCTTTTCTCTTTTAAAAAAAATATTTCTTTACCGCATAAAAGAAAAGGCTAATTAAATGAAAATAACAATACAACTTTCATACAGTAAGTACACAAGGAAAAAAAATAATCTGTTTCTTCTATCGGAAACACTTAAAAATAGTTATCAGGAAAAAAAAAGGAAACTTACCGCTGATACACTGATACAAAAAATAATCATGTAAATAAAAATGTACACTTAAATCTTGAACTGTCTGAAAATGTCGATCACTACTGGAATGAAATATAGTCTACAGGAAAAAAAAATAGTCTTTTTTTTTTCTTCTTTCTTATCACATTGCATCGTAAAATGTCTTATCATGGACTTAAAGTTAGTCACAACCTCATGAGTGAAAGGTCTTGAGTCATGCCATTAGACATGATGAAGCTGAGAAGAACACTTGAAAATAACATCAGTGAGCGACAAAAAAAATAAATCACTCGCTTCACTATCAGTTTTGGGTTGAGAAAACACCGTCGTTGTTTGAAGAAGGGAAAAAAAATAACCCGTAAGGTTTTTCACTGTAAAATCCAGATATTTCGGATTGGTAAAAGAAAAAAAAAAGTCTTCGTTTCATCCGAAAAATACTTTGGAAGATGCGACGTAAAATGTATACACAAAACAATTTCTGAATATCAAAGGTGCACGTGAAGAGGAAAAGAAAATCGACATATAATATTAAAAAAAATTGTTGAATCACTGGAGAGGTTTGTCACTATAAATTCAAGCTGTACACTGCTCTCTTTTTCGAACACTTTATAAAAAACACTGGTACACGGTAACACTTTTAAATTCTTGAAAAACAACGGATATGAAAAAGAGAAAAAAAAAAGTCCAATTGGGCTATATACATCTTATGATTCAACATCTTGTTTACAGATACAAATTTTCTGTCTACGTCTTTTTTTCTTTTTCTTGACGCTGGCTATGTGCGATCGCTTAAAAGCAGGCATTATCATATAGAGGGCAAGAAATATTGCGTCTATGGTAAGCTGTAGAAGTAGGTCAGTCAGTCGATGGGGTTCATCATGTGCTTGAGATATGCGTACGAGAGAGTGCATCAATATACAGATAGTAATGATCGCTAGTACTGTTATAGATCTTAAAAATTCAGAGAAAAATGCTCTATCGGTGGGGATAATTCTTTTCACTCCTGCAGGAAAAGTATCATTTAAGGGGGAAGATTTTAAATCGGGTGCTTTCACTTTTTCGGTCACTTCGACAGGAACCTCTGATAACGAAATATCAGTTTCTTTATTTAAGCAGATTTCGAGGGGGGGAGAATTTTGTAACTTAGATTTGTGTTCGGCTAAAGATTTAGTGACTACGGGAAGCTTTTCAGTATGCTTAGGGACATTCATATTATTCTTTTTGGTTAACATTAAATTAATGGTATCCGTCTTAGAGGAATTTTGTTTGTGGCTCACGCCAATGTAATTTATGGTTGCTTGTGCGGTTTTTTCAAGGGAAATTTCGTGTTCATTACAGATTAAGGTACCTTGTGCCAGGACATCTCGACCAATAATGACGGGAATAGACATGTGGGACGAATCCATAACGAAAATTTTGGTCGAAAATGGGGTGTTATCTATGTGTATATTCGTTTGATAAGATCCTAGTGGTTTTATACTAGATTTTCCAAAACCTTCTACATGTGTACTGTCTTCGCTTAGGGGAGGGGAACCAATTAGTCGGTAAAAATCGTGTCTCATCGCCGAAATCTCACTACCGGTATCGATCAGGGCTTCTACTGCAATGTTTGCGATTTTTACAAATTTTTTCATATTTTTGTGCGGTTGACCGCGCTCGACTGTGTGAATTTTGGGAGGAGGGGTGCCTTGAGTGGACGTCTTGCGTTCTGCGGTTCGCTCTCTGCAATTATGACTTACGTGTCCGAACAAATTACATTTAAAGCACTTAGGACCTTTATTTTTATTGGGACAATTCACGGCTAGGTGATTAGCTCCGCAATTATGACAGTTAATTTTGTTTTGGGGTCTGGGCGGCGGTGCGCGTGGTGTACTGGCTGTAAAATTCTGAGTACGGGAGCGTGACTCGCGGCTGGATTGGCAAATTTCATCGTATATCAAAAGTTTTTCCTTAAATTGCGCTAAATCAGTACATCCGAACAATATGGCTTTATTTTGGGGTGCGTCATCTATTCCCTGTATCACATAATGCATTAGTGAGTTGTCGTCAATATTGCCGTTAGTCGCAATCTCTCGCATGTGCAAAAAATATTGTATTAAATTTTCTCTGTGATTACGCGTACGAAATGACAGTAATTTATGGATATGGGCGGGCGTTGAGTAACATGAAAACTCTGCAATTAATGCTTTTTTAAGCTTATCGTACGAGGTAATGTACGGTTCACTCTGTACAAATAAAAGTGCTAAATCTTTCAAAGCACGTTCAACAAAGATAAATTTCTGAATTTCCGACAGGGCGAACGATTGCGCTAAATTTTCAAAACGTGTAAACCAATTAAGGATATTTTCTGTGCGTGAACCGCGAAAGGGGGGGATTAAATTCTCAAAATCAGTAAATGAAATTATTGGCTTCGAGGGGATCGGGTCAGTAGTTCTTGCAGCCATTGAATTTATATTTGTAGCTGAAATGGTTGCCGGGGGGGGGGGGGGGATCGGGTGTAACATCCTCTAATTCTGAATCTGTCGCTATCTTAATGGAATTCGCGAATGTTTCTAAATCTGTTAATGCAGTTAAAATACGACTTGCGAGCTCATCTTCAGTCCCACCAATTTCAATGGCCATCAAATTTGCTACCGCTATTAATTCTAACTTCGAAAATTTAGTAGTTATGTCCTGTAACTTAGCCGTAAATTCACTGCTTTTTGCATCATATGAAAAACCCTCAAATTTACGTAAATTTTTTCGATTGGACCTTGCTTCATCTTTGTCGAAAATTAATTGATGCAATAATTTAATTTTGTCTGCTTAAACGAATTTAAGCGCAGACTTCAACTGGGGAATATCCTCTAAAAACATGATTAATTTAACTAATAAGACTGGGGAAAATAAAATAAAATTTATAGAGAGTCTTGGTACTCACTCGTTTACAGCCGGACCTGGGATTTTGAGCGAAAGTGGAAACAAAATCGCACTTAGTAGTTAAGCTTAGGAAAAATACGTAGTCCTTCCTTTTTCATCTCTCTTTCTTCAATCTTCCTGCGGTAAGTAGGTCAAATTATATCTTCTTGTTTTGGAGAAAATCGTTTCTTCTTAGTGCAGAGAAAAGGACGTGAAAATTATCCGTGCGGGCTGCGATGTTGAGGGGGAAAAAAAGATCTCTTCTATGCGCGGGTCTCGCGTCTCAGTCTTGTAGTAGCGGAGCAGGTCGGGACGGGTTTGCATTGTTAGGCCGTCTGGGACGTGTGCTGAGGACATTTGTAAGGCAGGAAATATCGTCGAGGGCTGTGTACCGGAGCTGTGGTCATCGGGCGTAGGGCGACATTATCAGGGCTGAAGGCTTGAAATTCGGGCAATCGTCAGTCGGGGCTGCTGGCTGGAACCGGGGAATTCAGGCATCTGGAACCGGAGAATTCGGCATCTGGAACCGGGCTTGCATCGGGCAGGGCAGCAACCCATCGGTTAGGGCTTAGGCATTCAGTCAGCTGGGCTTTATCCATCTAGGGGTGTCTGGACGTTCAGTAGGCTGAGCCCCCATGTCAAGGAGCTAGTACACGTACTTAAGCACACTTGTTTAATAAGATAAAGTATTTACAGAGTATATACAAGTTGGTTGATGAGATTACAGACGCGGTCGGCAAAACGCACGACCGTATGCATTGGCAAAAAACAGGCGTCTGTGTCCACAAAGGATTTTGGGCAGTATTTAACAGGAAATATCTGCTGACCAAGCCACTTTCTAACAAGGGAATCGTGCAACGTGGCTAGTCATGCGACGTTATGAAAAGTGCTTGATATAACTTTAGCTGAGTTTGCGCCATTAACTGCAGAATCAGCTTGTCGTTAGGCGTGAGCTGTTTATATGACTTCTAACGCATCACATCCATCGGTCAGTGACACATACCGTTTCCTGACTTGACACTCGGCCATTTTGATTGCGGTTAGCCCTCTGACCGCTAGAAGTAACGCAGAACAGCGACGCATAACAACACTAACACTATATAAGAATTGCAAAACACTACACACAATATAAAACAATATATGAAACAGTAACTACTAAGAATTCAAAATATACTACGAAAATAAAAAAAGTAAAATGATACCGCTTAATTCTTCATATTTCTGAGTTGTCTAACTTTAAAAAAAAAAATTTCATCAAAACCTTAAGTTAAAAAAATTAAGTGTATTAGAACATCATTAAGCTTTATTATATTCACCTGTGCTTCTTCAAAAAATTCAAAATTTAAACAAGAAAAAATTTACTTCCTGATGTTGTGTTTCTTTTTTTTTTTTTTTTTTTTTTTTTTTTTTTTTTTTCACATCTTTGAAGACTGTGTCTTCTGAAAAAAAAATTCGTCTTTCTCAAATTTAAGTGAACTTAAATTTCTGCTTTTACGTCTTTAAAAGATTCAACTTTAAAATAGTCATCTTAAAATATTCATCTACAGTCATTAAGGCATCTTCATCATCTTTAAAACACAACAAAAGAAACTATAACATCGTTTAACTATCTTACTAGAGCTAAAATACTTCTTAAGAGTCTTATTTAACAATTAAAAAAAAAAACTAGTTACATCTTAATAAGGGAAAAAAAACTAATTTTCCTATCTGTCTTTAAAAAGGAATGATGCGAATGTTAAATTCTTTACATCAATAAAATCTGTCAGTCTTTTCTCTTTTAAAAAAAATATTTCTTTACCGCATAAAAGAAAAGGCTAATTAAATGAAAATAACAATACAACTTTCATACAGTAAGTACACAAGGAAAAAAAATAATCTGTTTCTTCTATCGGAAACACTTAAAAATAGTTATCAGGAAAAAAAAAGGAAACTTACCGCTGATACACTGATACAAAAAATAATCATGTAAATAAAAATGTACACTTAAATCTTGAACTGTCTGAAAATGTCGATCACTACTGGAATGAAATATAGTCTACAGGAAAAAAAATAGTCTTTTTTTTTTCTTCTTTCTTATCACATTGCATCGTAAAATGTCTTATCATGGACTTAAAGTTAGTCACAACCTCATGAGTGAAAGGTCTTGAGTCATGCCATTAGACATGATGAAGCTGAGAAGAACACTTGAAAATAACATCAGTGAGCGACAAAAAAAATAAATCACTCGCTTCACTATCAGTTTTGGGTTGAGAAAACACCGTCGTTGTTTGAAGAAGGGAAAAAAAATAACCCGTAAGGTTTTTCACTGTAAAATCCAGATATTTCGGATTGGTAAAAGAAAAAAAAAAGTCTTCGTTTCATCCGAAAAATACTTTGGAAGATGCGACGTAAAATGTATACACAAAACAATTTCTGAATATCAAAGGTGCACGTGAAGAGGAAAAGAAAATCGACATATAATATTAAAAAAAATTGTTGAATCACTGGAGAGGTTTGTCACTATAAATTCAAGCTGTACACTGCTCTCTTTTTCGAACACTTTATAAAAAACACTGGTACACGGTAACACTTTTAAATTCTTGAAAAACAACGGATATGAAAAAGAGAAAAAAAAAAGTCCAATTGGGCTATATACATCTTATGATTCAACATCTTGTTTACAGATACAAATTTTCTGTCTACGTCTTTTTTTCTTTTTCTTGACGCTGGCTATGTGCGATCGCTTAAAAGCAGGCATTATCATATAGAGGGCAAGAAATATTGCGTCTATGGTAAGCTGTAGAAGTAGGTCAGTCAGTCGATGGGGTTCATCATGTGCTTGAGATATGCGTACGAGAGAGTGCATCAATATACAGATAGTAATGATCGCTAGTACTGTTATAGATCTTAAAAATTCAGAGAAAAATGCTCTATCGGTGGGGATAATTCTTTTCACTCCTGCAGGAAAAGTATCATTTAAGGGGGAAGATTTTAAATCGGGTGCTTTCACTTTTTCGGTCACTTCGACAGGAACCTCTGATAACGAAATATCAGTTTCTTTATTTAAGCAGATTTCGAGGGGGGGAGAATTTTGTAACTTAGATTTGTGTTCGGCTAAAGATTTAGTGACTACGGGAAGCTTTTCAGTATGCTTAGGGACATTCATATTATTCTTTTTGGTTAACATTAAATTAATGGTATCCGTCTTAGAGGAATTTTGTTTGTGGCTCACGCCAATGTAATTTATGGTTGCTTGTGCGGTTTTTTCAAGGGAAATTTCGTGTTCATTACAGATTAAGGTACCTTGTGCCAGGACATCTCGACCAATAATGACGGGAATAGACATGTGGGACGAATCCATAACGAAAATTTTGGTCGAAAATGGGGTGTTATCTATGTGTATATTCGTTTGATAAGATCCTAGTGGTTTTATACTAGATTTTCCAAAACCTTCTACATGTGTACTGTCTTCGCTTAGGGGAGGGGAACCAATTAGTCGGTAAAAATCGTGTCTCATCGCCGAAATCTCACTACCGGTATCGATCAGGGCTTCTACTGCAATGTTTGCGATTTTTACAAATTTTTTCATATTTTTGTGCGGTTGACCGCGCTCGACTGTGTGAATTTTGGGAGGAGGGGTGCCTTGAGTGGACGTCTTGCGTTCTGCGGTTCGCTCTCTGCAATTATGACTTACGTGTCCGAACAAATTACATTTAAAGCACTTAGGACCTTTATTTTTATTGGGACAATTCACGGCTAGGTGATTAGCTCCGCAATTATGACAGTTAATTTTGTTTTGGGGTCTGGGCGGCGGTGCGCGTGGTGTACTGGCTGTAAAATTCTGAGTACGGGAGCGTGACTCGCGGCTGGATTGGCAAATTTCATCGTATATCAAAAGTTTTTCCTTAAATTGCGCTAAATCAGTACATCCGAACAATATGGCTTTATTTTGGGGTGCGTCATCTATTCCCTGTATCACATAATGCATTAGTGAGTTGTCGTCAATATTGCCGTTAGTCGCAATCTCTCGCATGTGCAAAAAATATTGTATTAAATTTTCTCTGTGATTACGCGTACGAAATGACAGTAATTTATGGATATGGGCGGGCGTTGAGTAACATGAAAACTCTGCAATTAATGCTTTTTTAAGCTTATCGTACGAGGTAATGTACGGTTCACTCTGTACAAATAAAAGTGCTAAATCTTTCAAAGCACGTTCAACAAAGATAAATTTCTGAATTTCCGACAGGGCGAACGATTGCGCTAAATTTTCAAAACGTGTAAACCAATTAAGGATATTTTCTGTGCGTGAACCGCGAAAGGGGGGGATTAAATTCTCAAAATCAGTAAATGAAATTATTGGCTTCGAGGGGATCGGGTCAGTAGTTCTTGCAGCCATTGAATTTATATTTGTAGCTGAAATGGTTGCCGGGGGGGGGGGGGGGGGGGATCGGGTGTAACATCCTCTAATTCTGAATCTGTCGCTATCTTAATGGAATTCGCGAATGTTTCTAAATCTGTTAATGCAGTTAAAATACGACTTGCGAGCTCATCTTCAGTCCCACCAATTTCAATGGCCATCAAATTTGCTACCGCTATTAATTCTAACTTCGAAAATTTAGTAGTTATGTCCTGTAACTTAGCCGTAAATTCACTGCTTTTTGCATCATATGAAAAACCCTCAAATTTACGTAAATTTTTTCGATTGGACCTTGCTTCATCTTTGTCGAAAATTAATTGATGCAATAATTTAATTTTGTCTGCTTAAACGAATTTAAGCGCAGACTTCAACTGGGGAATATCCTCTAAAAACATGATTAATTTAACTAATAAGACTGGGGAAAATAAAATAAAATTTATAGAGAGTCTTGGTACTCACTCGTTTACAGCCGGACCTGGGATTTTGAGCGAAAGTGGAAACAAAATCGCACTTAGTAGTTAAGCTTAGGAAAAATACGTAGTCCTTCCTTTTTCATCTCTCTTTCTTCAATCTTCCTGCGGTAAGTAGGTCAAATTATATCTTCTTGTTTTGGAGAAAATCGTTTCTTCTTAGTGCAGAGAAAAGGACGTGAAAATTATCCGTGCGGGCTGCGATGTTGAGGGGGAAAAAAAGATCTCTTCTATGCGCGGGTCTCGCGTCTCAGTCTTGTAGTAGCGGAGCAGGTCGGGACGGGTTTGCATTGTTAGGCCGTCTGGGACGTGTGCTGAGGACATTTGTAAGGCAGGAAATATCGTCGAGGGCTGTGTACCGGAGCTGTGGTCATCGGGCGTAGGGCGACATTATCAGGGCTGAAGGCTTGAAATTCGGGCAATCGTCAGTCGGGGCTGCTGGCTGGAACCGGGGAATTCAGGCATCTGGAACCGGAGAATTCGGCATCTGGAACCGGGCTTGCATCGGGCAGGGCAGCAACCCATCGGTTAGGGCTTAGGCATTCAGTCAGCTGGGCTTTATCCATCTAGGGGTGTCTGGACGTTCAGTAGGCTGAGCCCCCATGTCAAGGAGCTAGTACACGTACTTAAGCACACTTGTTTAATAAGATAAAGTATTTACAGAGTATATACAAGTTGGTTGATGAGATTACAGACGCGGTCGGCAAAACGCACGACCGTATGCATTGGCAAAAAACAGGCGTCTGTGTCCACAAAGGATTTTGGGCAGTATTTAACAGGAAATATCTGCTGACCAAGCCACTTTCTAACAAGGGAATCGTGCAACGTGGCTAGTCATGCGACGTTATGAAAAGTGCTTGATATAACTTTAGCTGAGTTTGCGCCATTAACTGCAGAATCAGCTTGTCGTTAGGCGTGAGCTGTTTATATGACTTCTAACGCATCACATCCATCGGTCAGTGACACATACCGTTTCCTGACTTGACATTTATTTGACATTTCGAGATGATCTTTTCTACTATTTTTGCTGGGACAGCGCAAATAATATTTCATTTCTAACAAAAGTATTTTCACGTGAATATTAAAAAGAGAAAGAAAAGTTTGGTGAAAATTACGTCAGAAAGAACTTTCTTTTCACTTTGTTAAAAAATACCGGGAGACAAAGACGCTGTTTACTTAATTCATTTATATTAGCTTATTTTGAGATGTTTAATGATTTTATTTAATCAAAGACGAAAACAGCCATTGTATCTTTTAATAACACCTGATTTTTCCTTAAAATTCCCCAATCAAAGAGAAATGAATAGAAACCCGCTTATAGGGAGATCGCCACTGTTTTTTAAATTACTAGGGGGCTCGGCCCCCTACGAGCTACGCTCGCCAACCCCCGTTCAGACACCGCAGTTTCTAAAAGCACGTTAATTTGATTGGCTTTGAAAAGATTTTGAAAGAATTGAATTATAATTTAAAAAACAGTGGCGATCTCCCTATAAACGGGTTTCTATTCATTTCTCTTTGATTGGGGAATTTTAAGGAAAAATCAGCTGCTGTTAAAAGTTGCAATGGCTATTCTCCTCTTTGATTACATTAAATCCGTTAAACATTTCAAAATAAGCTCACATAAAATGAATTACGTAAACAGAGTCTTTGTTTCCCGGTATTTTTTAACAAAGCGAAAAGAAAGTTCTTTTAAATAAGACATTTCAAGCGGGCTCTCATGTAACGCACACAAGTCGTATGTTTGTTGGTCAACAAATAAATAAATAAAATACATTTTAAATGCATTGTTTTTAATCTCACGTAATTTGCACCAAAGTTTTCTCTCTCTTTTTAATATTCACGTGAAAATACTTTTGTTAGAAATAAAATATTATTTGCGCTGCCCCAACAAAAATAGTTGAAAAGATCATCTCGAAATATCAAATAAATGTCTTGCGTAGTTTTTAAATTTAAACTGTTTTGCAATATTATTTTTTGTTCATTTTACGTAATAAGTGTAATGTGACGTAAATGGGATGTAATTTCTCCTATTTAAGACTTCTACGCATGTTAATGAATTTATTATTTTACAATATCCTTTCTCTTAAAATTCACGTGTAATTATGGATGAAGTAATTTTCAATAAGTTCCTGCTTTTTATACGTAATTATTTAATTCTAATTTGAAAGATTTTTTTCTGTTTATAATAGTCACGTGTAAATAAATTTTTAATTTGAAGCAAACATTATTGTTTGCGCTATTTATAAAGTTGGCAACAGGTTAAATTATTACAATTTTCTAAAATAAGTAAAAAATATCTCTCGAAATGCCGAAAATTTGAATTTAAAATAGAAATAAATGCTCAAAAGATGAGTAAAATTTAAAAACTAAATGCAATCTGCACACCGGGAAATTATAACGTATAAAATGATTTAAAAATGATTAAATTCCGATGTACAGTTTTTGCTCCTATAAAACTTTTTTAATGGAACGACTTTGTCCAAATTTAGCCTTAAATATCTCTTAAAATAATTCTTCGATTTGAAAACTGCCTGCATCAGCGTGTTTATCAAACATTTCTCTATAATACCGCTGATTTTCATACTTTTGTATGCGATATTTTTCTTATTATTAACGGAGAAAGACCCCCGGTCACAAAAAACTCAAAACCGGCGGCGGCGGCGGCGGCGGTGACAGCGGTAGTTACTTTTTTTTAGAATAGAGAGATAATTCAATCTTTCAAAATCTTTTTAAAGCCAATCAAATTAGCGTGCTTTTAGAAAATGCGGTGTCTGAACGGGGGTTGGCGAGCGTAGCTCGTAGGGGACCGAGCCCCCTAGTACACTAAAAATAAATAAGAAAAGAGCTGTAATTATAAAATCTGCAGATAAGGAAGAAATTTAATATTTTTCCAAGAGTGTATGGTTAGCTGTGTAAGAGTGTATCTCTCTATTCTAAAAAAAAGTAACTACCGCTGTCACCGCCGCCGCCGGTTTTGATTTTTTTGTGACTGGAGGCCTTTCTTCGTTAATATTAACAAAAATAATGCATACAAAAATATGAAAATCGGTGGTTTTATACAGAAATGTTTGATAAACACGCTGATGGAGACAGTTTTCAAATCGAAGAATTATTTTAAGAGTTATTTAATGCTAAAGTTGGACAAAATCGTTCCACTAAAAAAGTTTTATAGCAGCAAAAACTATACATGGCAGTGTAATCATTTTTAGATCATTTTATGCGTTAGAATTTGCCGGAGTGCAGATTGCATTAATTTTTTTATTTTGACTCATTTTTTCAGGTTTTATTTCTATTTTATATTCAAATTTCCAGCATTTCCAGAGATATTTTTTACAGATTTCAGAAAATTGTACTAATTTAAACTGTTGCCAACTGTATAAAAAGCGCAAGCAATAATGTTTGCTTCAAATTAAAAATTTATTTACACGTGACTATTATAAACAGGAAAAAAACTTTCAAATTAGAATTAAATAATTACGTATAAAAAGCAGGATCTTATTAAAAATTACGTCATAAAAAGTATACTCGTGAATTTTAAAAGAGAAAGGATATTGTAAAATAATAAATTCATTAACATGCGTTAGAAGTCTTAGGAGAAATTACGTCATATTTACGTCACATTATAGTTATTACATAAAATGAACACAAAATAATATTGCAAAAAAGTTTAAATTTAGAAATTGCGCTAGACATTTATTTGATATTTTGAGAATTAATTTAAAATGTCTCATTTAAAAGAACTTTCTTTTCGCTTTGTTAAAAAATACCAGGAGACAAAGACTCTCTTTACTTAATTCCTTTTATATTAGCTTATTTTGAAATGTTGTTACACGTGTATACGTCATCAAGTTATTTTTATTTCGACGTTTTATTTGTGTTTTTATTAATGTTGTACGAATTTATTTGTTCTTTCGTTATTTAAAATAAAAATTATATCAATTTGTATAATTTGGCGAGTGGTTTGGCGATTTATATAATTTGGCGAAATGGGTCGACAGGATAATCAAGTAGTACCGCAGCGGATTTGGCGTTAAAATTCCCCAATCAAAGAGAAATGAATAGAAATTCGTTTATAGGGAGATCGCCACTGTTTTTTAAATTATAATTCAATCTTTCGAAATCTTTTTAAAGCCGATCAAATTAACGTGCATTTAGAGTCTGCGGTGTCTGGACGGGGGTTGGCGAGCGTAGCTCGTAGGGGGCCGAGCCCCCTAGTGGTAAAAAAAGAAGAAAACTGCTTTATTGACAGATTTGATTTATGCAGCTGGTTGATAATTAAGATTAATAAACACCTTTTTTAATTTTTTCGGTAAAATTTGATCGTAAAGATAAACCAAAAAATCTGCAATGCAGATATCAACTGAGAATCTAACTATATCATCTATATATTTTATATATATATATATATATATATATATATATATATATATATTTTATTCCGCATTATATTATTTTTACATAAAACTGGAAAAAACACATTTGCATATTAACAAATTGCTTATATGAAACATAACATTATAATTAATGTTGAATAATAATTTTATTTTAACAAGAAAAGTTATTGACTATTTTTTAATTTTTCCTTTTTAACAAAGTGGTTAATAACTAATTCAAAATTTACTAATACAAGATTAGATTACCATTAATACAAAAAGAATGTAATGATACACGAGTAGATTAACACCAGTAAATAAATTTAAACGAATTTTTACTTTAAATATAAAAGTAAAGTTACCAATACATATTATATTAACAAATTGCTTATATGAATATTTTGTAATTTTTCTTCATTTATCTCCTCATGGTGTACTCTTATGACACTTGGCGGGTGACATTTTTGTCGGATTCAGATTTGGTTCAGGTTATTTTCAAATGGAATTTTTTGTTTCGAGTCGGGTTGCGCGCCTACGGTAATTATTTTATCTTGCTTCGATCGGGTTATGGTTCAATGGAATATTTTTGTCGGGTTCAGATTTGGTTCGGGTCAGATTTCATTTTTTTAATGGAATTTTTATGTTCGGGTTGGGTAACATGTCCACAGAAATTAATTTGTAGTGCTCGGGTCGGGGTACAGCCTGATGTCATTTCTTTTGGGTTCGGGTTGACTTCAACTAGAACTTTCAGGTTCGGATCGGGTTGCCTGTTGACGAAAATTATTTTGTCTTGCACAGATCTGGTTATGGTTCTTTGGAATACTTTTTTGGGGTTATGATTTGGTTCGCGTCGGGTTTCAGCCATTTTTAGGTTCTGATCGTGTTGCGTGTCCACGGAAATCAAGTTATCTTGCTCGGATCCGGCTATGATTCTTTGGAATATTTTTTTCGGGTTCAGATTTTTTTCAAATGGAATTTTTAGGTTCGGGTCGGGTTACGTGTCCACGGAAATTATTTTGTCTTGCTTAATTCGGGTTATGGTTCAATTTAATATTTTTGTCGGGTTCAGATTTGTTTCGGGTCTGATTTCGGGTTTTTCTCAAATGAAATTTTTATATTCGTGTGGTGTTGTGTTCACGAAAATTATTTTCTCTTGACCGGATCGGGTTATGGTTCTTTGTAATATTTTTGTCAGTTATTACGGCTGTTTCGGGTCAGATTTCAGGTTTTTTCAAATGGAACTTTCAGGTTTGGGTCGAGTTGCGTGTTGACGAAAATTATTTTGTCTTTCTCGGATCGGAGTACGGTTTGTTGTAGTTTTTTTTCGTGTTCGGGTCGGGTTATGGGTTAATAATTGGGAAATAATTGGTTATTTTTCAATTAGCCTAACGCTTTCTAGGCTCTTTGCAATAAGCCTGAAAAATACCAGGCTGATTGAGAAACAAGAGGTCAGTTTTCAATTAGCCCAAGACTCTCTGGCTAAGCCTGAAAAATATCAGGCTAATTAGAAAAAGAGAGATAATTCTCCAATTAGTCCGGCTCTTTGCAAACAGCCTAGGCTCTTTGCAAAGAGCGTGATTTCTCAATTAGTTTACGACATATATAATTAAATAATATGTATTTCAGCCTTTGTACATAAATATATACAATAAAGAAAATTTACTGTGCAATTTTACATAATCTTATATTAATAATAATCTTTATATAATCTTTATATGCTAGTATTATATAGCTTTGTATGATAGTATACTTTATATGCTAGTATATGCTTATATTGCTAGTATTTTTATATTTTATATTTATGATAATAATAATAATAATAATAATTAGAGATCGACGGAAAAATCGATTTCGTTTTTGTTACAAAATCAGAGTTTCGCCGAAAATGTTGCCAAAAATTCGGCTGGACTGAAAGTCGACATTACTCAGAGATTTGAGCTATATTGGCTTAAATGAGACAATTCTTTGTTTATTTCTATAAACTTCACTGATTATAACTGTCAGTCATGACTGACTCAAGACGTGAGTACAAATTACAATGTAAGTAATGCCTATATAAACTAAATTTTGAAGACGCCTTTCATGTTCTTATTAAAAGATGCAGACTTACCAGTAATAGAAAATTTTTTGAAAGTACAGAAGTGCTTTGAATACTCTTTGAGAAAGTTCTAGTATAACAGATGATCATTAAAAAAATCATTACAAAAGATAAATCGAGGTATGTATACCTAAAACATTTTCTAATTATATGTAATTTGCATAATTCGAAAATAATTCTGTGTTGTTGACGAATGAATTACATTTTATTTTATTTTGTAAGAAAATAAAAAGTTTTGGTCAGATTCACAGAAAGCCAACTTGGGCCTCACGTATAATTAATTAATAATTATGAATATTTATGTATGTATTAATTACTCAAGAATTTTTTTGGACATTTTCGTTTTCGTTTTCAGCCGAAAATAGGAAGATTACCAAAATTTTGTTTCGGTTTTAAATATCTATTTCGGTCTATCCTTAATATAATACCTAAACAACTAAAAGATTTGTTGAGAATTTATAAGACCAATATAGGAAAACAACAAAGATCTAAATTGCTTACAGTGGAATTAATTTTGGCATAAGAATTCAGGTTCATCTACGGACTGATTATGCTTTTGGCGAATTGGGTACTGACACTCCTGATTTTAGTGACCCCCGAATTTTGTTTTAGGGAATTTTCATATCGCTGAAAATTCAAGCCTATTTTAACCTTCTAATCTTTATAATCAATATTTTGAACTTTTAAAATAGGATAAGATTATTTCTAAATGTGTGAGTGCGTACTTATATAATCAATCATATGTTTTATAAGACCTCGAAAATGTTTAGTTTTTTTTTTTTTAAATAACGGTATAAGAAGAGGGCGGGGCGGGGGGAGGGAAGAATATCAAGCCCTGGACCTCTCTTTGGCTGTCCGACCTGTGTGAAACTATTCTTTCTGAATCTTGTCCTTTTGCAGCAAACTCAAAAGAAAGCTCGCTTTTATTTTTTTTTTCGTAAAATAACCTCTCTTGCCCATTTTTTTCTGTATCCATCCAAGACTGCCCTCAAGCAGTTTTCCCCTTCTTGGACACCTTGTTTGACCCCTCGCTTGACCCTAACTGCGTTGACAGCTGTAGAAAAGCATAGGCGTGTTTAGAAAGGGGGGGTAGAATTCTCATGTGGAGAGCTCAAGTTGGCAGCAAACTCAAAAGAAAGCTCGCTTTTATTTTTTTTTTCGTAAAATAACCTCTCTTGCCCATTTTTTTCTGTATCCATCCAAGACTGCCCTCAAGCAGTTTTCCCCTTCTTGGACACCTTGTTTGACCCCTCGCTTGACCCTAACTGCGTTGACAGCTGTAGAAAAGCATAGGCGTGTTTAGAAAGGGGGGGTAGAATTCTCATGTGGAGAGCTCAAGTTGGAAAAAAATTGTCAGTGAAAAGGAGCCTTAAGAATATGAAATACACTGAAGATTCTACACATGTATTACATTAGTAACTTCAACATTTTTCTTATTTAAGTAATTTTTTCTATCGATATTACGAATTATACTTTAAATTTGAATTAGGTATATATATTTTGCAGTGTCTATTTACGATGCATATTTGGTTAACATAATTCCGATTGTCACTTTCAATCATACTTAGATATTTTCGTGATTCATTGGCATTTCAGCCTGTTATATTTTAAACTAGTGTAAATGCCCGTCCTAGGACGGTGTGTAAAAATCATGTTTTTCACTTAAAACTTGAAAAACTGATAAAAAAATAATTGACAATATGGAAGCGTTTAGATGAGCAAAGTTCGGCTAGTTTATGTTCTAATAAACACACAATTAGCATTTACAATATTTCTGGGTAAACCAGGTTTTCCGGCTAAATTACTACTATAACAAAATTAAGATTTCTTAATAAAACAAAAATTTAATAAATATGCAGTAAAAGTGCGTAATTAAAACTGTCTGCTGCAACTATTGAAATAATACTATTTTTTTAATAACACTTTGAAATTGTATTTTATCGTTTACCCCCCCCCCTTCTTCCCCTCCTCCAAATTTTTTTAAATATGTATATAGATTAATAAATAAGTATCTCGTTTGTTGAAATTTATCTCTTAAAACCATCGAACAAGGAAACCACTTATCCCATATCTACGTCCCCGCGGTTGCGCTGTTGGGGGTAACAGGCGGTCGGTTGATTGTTCGACTGGAACTTCTGCAGATGTCAAAAGCAAAAGTGTAATTAATCATTTCGAACCTCTTTCAAGAAATGGAATGCGTGTTTTACAGGGCATTATTTAAAGATGCTGCCAATTCAGGATTGTGATCACTGTCGCTTCCGTAATTAAATTAATTGTATCCGGGGTTTTTTGTTGACTTATAATAAGAAAAATATTGCATATAAAAATATGAAAACTGGAAATTTTATAGTGAAATGTACAATAAGTTCGCTGAAGGAAACAGATTTTAATGCGAAGAAATGCTCTTTAATGTTGAAAAAGGTAAAATAGTTCGATTAAAAAGTTTTGTAGTATTAAAAACTGGCATTTTAACAACCTTTTTCAGGCGCATTTTTTAAGTTTATATTTTCAATTTTATTTTCAAAATTATTTTAAATCTTAATTCATTTTACTTCATAATTCAAAAAAGTAAATTAGTTACCAATTTTTTCGTAAATTTAAAAAGCACTAATAATAATATTTCCTTTCCATAAACAAGGATATTTACACACGAGTATTGAAACAGAAAGACTACTTTAGAATAATTATATTTTAATGTGAGAATAACATTATATGCAAAAAAAAAATTACGTCATTAAAAAATTATAACATTGAACTGCCATCGGAAGCACACCTTTGTACACACACACACACACACACACATATATATATATATATATATATATTTTTTTTTTTTTTTTATTCTAGCATATCTGGATATGATTTAAAAAACTATTAAAATTTTGAATCACACTCACAAATCAAGTTGAGTTCAATAAAACAATAGGATTGTCTGTTTTTATTTTCAAACTTTAAAAAATGTATATTCAATACATGGAAGGTTTCTAATTCAGAATGAAGCTAAAAGTAAATTTACAAATGTGTTTCAAAACACACTGGTGCAGCGAAGGGGGGGGAGGGAAGAGTTCGGGATTAAAACCCTTCAGTCAAAATGTCAGTTTTTGGAAATTTATATCTCATGAGGAAACTATGCATTTTTATAGGCATTTACGTATACTTCCCAGCATGTCAGTCAAAATAAAAAAAGACAAGCTGTTATCTCTTTCCCTTCTCAATTATAACAATATTAATGTTGAAAAAATTGAAAAATCATCATTTTTGACAGTTTGCAACACAAATAAAGGGGAGGATGACTTTCATATGAGATTTAGCAAGGTAAATACATATTGTCTAATACTTGTAGCAGGATCGAAACTAGAGGGGGCAGAGGGAGCATGTGCCCCGGGCACCAGAACGAAAAACATACGAGGCGCCAAATGAAAATTGGTTTTTGAGTTCTTAAGAACCAACACTAGCCTAATATTAAATGTACTGAAGCGTCCTTTTCAAATTTATCGCTTGCATTTTAATATTTTTATTTATTTTTTTTCTTAGGATAGATGAGGTTGATTTTAAAAGTTGTTAGTTTGTATACATTTTCGATTTTGGTTGCAGTTTTTTTAATGAGGCTACTTTTAATTTCGGAACCGGTTCCGAAAGTGAAAGTAACTTTATAAAAAAAAAAATAAAAGCTGCTACAAAATTTGAAAAAGTAAAGATTACCCGATTAGAGATATACCTCAGCTATCCCAAACAGAAAAAATCATTTGAAAATATTAAAATGCAAGCGAGAAATAGAAATTTGGAAAGGACGTTCACATAGGTTTAACATTAGCTAGCGAGTTTCTTCACCTTACTAGCGTAGTCTCTTAAGACATTGTGGCTATCTATCAATGTGTCACTGTCACTTTAACCGCCTCATTTGTAATTTTACAACTACCGTAAAATCTGTGAAATCTATATAACAGAATCCTGTCTTAGATGAAAAAATTACATGTTCCCAACAGAAAGAATATCATCAATTATACCTGCTAAGACAGAAACCTGTATAAAGCGGATTTTTTTTCCTGTTCCTTTGGATTTCGTTTTCAGTGTTTTAATGAATCACTATTTGACAAAGTTGATTACGTAATTCAGTATTACGTATTTTTTTATTACATACTTTAACTTTTAAAGAAAGTCGGTTATAAGAAACTTAGTGAAATTTTCTTTGTAAAATTACTTTGCGGAGGCCGGGGGGGGGGGGGCGACGAATTCTATGTTTGCCCCCGGGAGAAAAAAGTCTAGTTTCGGCACTTGTCGGACATTTACTTTTATTCCAATTGCTCTATGAGATTGAAATTGCAGAAATGACATTCAAAGAAAATTATGTGAAATATTTTCATTACAATTTTACGCATGCAAATTTTAAATATTGGGGTAAATTTACAAAGACTTAATTACAAAAAATTACAAGCCGTTCTTTGAGTTGAAACATACTTTTAGATTTTTGTTTATTATTATTATTCAACATTTTCTCAAATTTATACACGCTAATTATTTCTGTTGTCGACATCCGTTTTTCTAAGCATTTACATAACGCAGGACGATGAATAAGGTATCATTCGAAAGGATTTTGAACCGACTTCTGCATAGTTCAGTCACATTTCATTAAAACATGTTTTTAATTAAAATTGCAGTTAATTAAAACTTAAATCAGCATTGCTTTCACAAATGAAATGAGAGGTTTTTATCAAATCAATGTTGCCACAAAAATAAAATACCGCATTATTTCATACTCAGCAATGATTCAAAAAGAAAATAATAAATAGTACAAAACAGAAAAAGTGTGACGTCTCCGTACGGGTTTATTTTATATTTATGATTAAAAAGCAAATTTGAAAGTGAAATGTTTAGAAGAATAGATACCATCGATCGACCGAAGCAGTGGTATTTCACGTGTTAGCTTTAAAACTGTGCTTTGTTGTATCAGATTAAATTGTATTTTATATGTATTAAATTTATTTCTCTTTGTCCCGGGTTTTTCACGAAGCGATGACATCATGTTTTAATGCAGTTAAAATATGATTGTTATTTTTTTTATCCCGCGTACCTTTTGCCATCTTCGATTATTTTTTACTGTATAACTTTGATTGAATAAATGAGATGATATTCTGGTTTGCCTAATGTTTCTTGCATATATTTTTATCATTAATTCTCTTTTAAAAGTTTAAACCTGCACCTAAAAAATATTAGATATTGCTAAAAAAATATTAGAATAAAGTGTGAATTGGGATCACTGACATATATTTTACTTCTGATGTCAACTTCCCTTTTTCTACGCACATACAAAACACACAACGATGAATGAGGTATCATACGACAAGTTTCTTAACACTTTTTTGACATAATACACTCAAATTTCGTTAAAATACGTTACTTGATTAAAAAAAAAAAAAAACAAGCTCTTAATTAAAAATTAATGAAAAAAGAATCAGGAAATTTTTTTCAAAAATTGCACTGCGAAATGTGAAAGTCTCGCACAGGTTTAGTGGTATATTTTAAATGTGCAAACTGTAATTTCGTTACGTCTGCTTATAACTTGAGTTCCGCTGAATGTATTTTGATGGTATTTGCATAGTTACATAATTTTTCAAGGAAGGTTTTAGTCGTTCTACGTTGCTTAGTTATACAATTATGGGGGAAAATTCTTTAATCAGATGAAACCGATTATTAAAGATTCGCCTATATGGAAAGTGGGCGATTTCGATGAGACTTGCATTGTTAGTTAAATATTTTTTCAGAGAAGGCTTTAATATATTGCATAATATTCAACGCTTCTTAGTTATGATTTATGAAGGAAAGTTCTATAATCCGGTGAACCCGATTATGAAAGATTAGTCTTTTCAAAAGGTTCTAATGAACAGATTTCGTTCGGACTCGTACCGGTAAAAAGACTTTTTTTTTTTCAGGGATGCGTTTTAGCACATTTCATATCGTTCTATCTTTTTTTTTTACCAATCCTGCTGTAAATGATCAACTAAAAGAATCGGTTCTTAACTGCCCAAACTTTCTCAGGTATACATTATACATTAGAAAATATAATAGCGCAATGGAGTTCGTATCGGTTTCAGCAAAGTGGAAGGACATTCCAGATAAAGGCACATGTTGCGTTAAAGCACAAGATGAAATTCACCGATATATTTCGGTATATTCAAGGTTCGTTTCGAGAAATCGATCAACGTAGCGGGCGAAGCCTGCTAGTTATAAATGTAATAAATCTTGTAGAAAAACAAAACAATTTTTTTATTATGATATATATCAGAGGTATCGCTAACAGAAATAAAAATATTCATAAATATACCGTAAAATTTTACAAAATAAAGTATGCATGCTTTTTCAATTATAATGTTGATTAGGCATATACAGGTTGTTTAAAAAAAGTGACAAACTTAAAGAAGTGGCAGAGTACGCTACAATTAACAATTTTTGTATACAAAACCAAGTCGCAATCCATTTATTCAGTTATTCTTGTCCACGAATCTATGATAGATATAAGATAGTAGATATTTGATTAACAAATAATAATGTAGTACTAGTCGGATGTGACAATCCCAAAACTTTCTTCTATCTCAGATATTTTGATATTTCAAAATGTTGCTACAAATACCAATATTTCATTTTTATTAGTTCAATACTATATCAACTTTGACTTTCATCTTAAATTTCTGCGTCAGTCAATTAATCGGAGGAAAACGAGTTAATTCCGATCATGATATTTATTAAAAGCAATAGTTTTTCGTTATTCTGTTGTATATCAGCTGTTTGCGAATAGTAGGTTTATCAGGATGGGAAGTTTCCGTCGATTCACGAGCCACCGGTGTCAACTACAAAAAATCAAGAAAACTAGACAAAAATCGCTGTTATAATGCCCCCTTTTGGCGGAATATTTCCAAATTCAGGTGTATCTTCTTATTTACAAGTGGAATGAGAATGGTGGATAAAAAATTCAGGAAACTTTCTTTTCATGTAATCGATAAGGAGTAGTTACGTGATAAACTATTAAGGTCAAAAATAAGTAATAAGTATAGATTCTTTAAAACATTTAATACTTACTTTATGTATAGTAGAGATGGGCAGCATCGTTCCTTTTAAGGAATCGTTCCAGCCGGAATCGTTCACCGAAAGGAACGAGTTCATTGGAGTAGTTCCTTTCGGAATCGTTCCGAAAAAAAGGAACGAATCCGAGAAAAAGGAACGATTCCGAGAAAAAAGGAACGATTCCGAGAAAAAAAGAACGATTTTGAAAAATAAAGGATTCCAAGGGGAAAAAAACACTTCCGAGATAAAGAGAACCACATGCAATCCATAATATTTTTTACTAATTTATTTTCTTATGTACCCATCCATTTTCTTAGGCATCCAGTCGCTTTAATTTTGTAATGTTTTGGACAGATGATTTTGTTTTTAAGAGTTCATTTCATTGATCAGCGTGTGCAATTAATTTGCAGTTATTTCTAACTTTATGATTTATGGTATAAAGCATAATTCCTCTTGGAAATTTAAGGGCGGTGCAAGGTCTATTCGATTTTCAGTGTAATCATTGGTTTCTCTTGAAAATATGTCGTCAAATGACCGTCCATTTATATTATTATTTTATATAGTGTGTCTTTACTCTCAACGATGTTCAGTGGCTAAGTCCTAAACCGTTAGTCATAGACCTATAGTTCCAATTACAAAAATGTTTTAAATAAGGTAAAAAATTATTCTGAAAGTCGTTTGGATCAATAAAAATATTTCTAAAAAAGTTACGAAATTTAATTTTTTATACGGTCCTCCGCCCTATAAGAGATATTTAGTAAAAATTTCCTGTTCTCTTAAAAGAAAGACAAAAAGAGTCCCATTCATCTAACACTAAAATTCATGAAGTTATACGAAACTTTGAAATGCAAGACTTATGCCACTTTTCTGCATCCGAATACACATGAGTTTAGCCATGCTTCTAGGGGTCGTAAACAAAGTGCTTAAAGTATTTGAAGGATTTATTTCATGTGTAGCTGCGCTTTGAAAGAAATCGTATTACGACAGATTTTTGTAAGGATTTGAAGCTGTTTCTTTTCATGATTTTTTTACCAAAAACTATGCTATTTTTATAAGCTTTTATTTAACCTATTAACCGCCAAAACTATAAGTAGGAATTTTCAAATTTCTTGTTGAAAGTCGCTTGTCACCACAAATTCAGAAAGGTAATTTCCGCTTTATTAAAATATCAAAATTTCTGCCAATAAATAAGGCAATTTTTTTAATTGTAAAATAGTGGTGACAAAGTAATTAATGTAAGCATGAGCAATTATTTTGATCGTTGCGTGAACGCAACACCAGCGGGTAATGGGTTAACTTGAAACGATCGTATGTATGTCTTTCCAGTTCAAAATTTGTACCCGAAATTCAACTCACTTTAAAATATGCGATCGAGGTTAAATTTTACATATTGACGTAAATCAGATGACAATGTAATATTATTATGATTTTCAGTGCTTACCATTATGTACTTATTTTACAGGATAACACAAAAAATTTCGGATAGATTACTGCCAACAAGTTTTCTAAAAAGTTTTAGATTAGATAACACAAGACTGCGATGGTTGTGTTTTTTTATTTTTAAAATTATGTATTTTTAAAATTATGATTTTTATGTATTTTTTAGCACTGAATCCGAAAATTATCTTCATTTTTAACCATCATGTCAGAATTTTTCGCAACTAGTAAAAAACAAAATAGTAAATTTCAAAATTGAAAAAATAGCTAATACTATAAAATAGAGTCGATGGTTGTATTTTTTAACTTTTACGACTGATTTGTATGTGCTTTTTAGCACTGAATGTAAAAATTACCTTCATATTTAACCATCATGTTAGACTTTTTTTGTAAATGGCAAATTTCAAAGTTAAACTAGTATGTTGTGGCCATCACAAAACTTTCTTCTAAATAAATCACGTCAATTAAATCATTTAAATAGTAAAAGAAATTACATCAATTTAGAACCAATTCGTATCAAAGTATACCTGAATTTGAAGTTTGATGAAAATTCGTGCATTACTTATTGAGATAGAGCTGTAGGGGAAATTCTGAAAAATGCAGCATAGCAGCGCCACCTGTTGAGCGATTTGCACCAAAACACAAACAGCACTAATTCATATTAAGGTATACCGGAATCTGAAGTTTGATGAAAATCGGTGCATTAGTTCTGGAGCTAGAGCTATTGTGGAAATCACAAAAATGCAGCACAGCAGCGCCACACGTTGAGCGATTTACACGAAAAGGTACAAAACATCAATTCATGTCAAGGACTAACAGAATCTGAAGTTTGATGAAAATCCGTGCATTAGTTCTGGAAATTGAGCTATCGTGGAAATCGTGAAAAATGCTGCATACCAGCGCCACCTACTGAGCGATTTACACCAAAACATAAACAGCACTAATTCATATCCAGTATACCTAAATCTGAAGCTTGTTGAAAACCCAATCATTAGTTCTTCAGATAGAGCTATTGCGGAAATCTCAAAAAACGCAGCATAGCAGCGCCACCTGTTGAGCGATTTACGCCACAAGGGGCAAAACGTCAATTCATGTCAAGCACTAACTAAATCTGAAGTTTGATGAAAATCCGTGCATTATTTCTTAAGATTGAGCTATTACGAAAATCGTGTAAATGCTGCAAAATGCAGCATAGCAGCGCCATCTGTTGGGCGATTTGCACCAAAACTTTACCAGCACTAATTCATATCAAGGATTAACGGAATCTGAAGATTTATAAAAATCCGTGCATTAGTTCTTGAGATAGAGCTTTTGCGGAAATCCTGCAAAATGCTACATAGCAGCGCCACCTGCAGGGCGATTTACACCAAAAACTAATGAAGGTCATTTTCGGATTCAATAGAAAAAAATACATAAAAATCAATTATCAAAAGTTAAAGAAATAACAATCACATCTATTTTATACTATCAGAATCAGATTTCCGAAAATTTTTCACTTTTTAGCTTTCAAATTTACGATTTGCAAAAAATCTGTACTTTGTGATAAAAAATGAAGGCCATTTTTGGATTCAGTGTGTAAAGAATCGAGGCTGTTGCTTTTCAACATTTTATTTAACGAAAATTCTATTATTTTTTTCCTGTTATATGTTTAGTACAAGCTGTATATTTTGCATTAATATTTCAGAATGATTATAGATTTCAAATTTATAATGCAATGTTAATTTTACTATCAACTATATTTTTTATATATCTGAAGACTATTTATATTTCTAGTAAATTTGTAAATGACCTCTATTTCGCAGCAAAAAATATGCTCCAAGTTGAAACCGCCATTACTTCGGTCAGTTTTAGTCGTAGAATAATAGGACTTTTATTTGTCTTACTTGCAAGTGTAATAAGAAAGTTTTACTAACTATAACATGAAGTACCGGGGGATCGTATAAAAAATTAAATTTCATAATTTTTCAAGAAATGATTCTATTGACCCAAATCACTTTTTAAATACTTCTTTACCCCCATTTAAAACATTTTTGTAATTGGAACTATATGGCTATGACTAACGGTTTAGGAATTAGCTATTGGATATCGTTGAGAGTGGACATCCTGTATAGGAAATTTTATTATTGCTCTGATATTTGTCACCAGGGTCTAGGAATTTTTAGTCTCATAGATTCCTCTTCAAAATCTACCTCTAGGTAATCTTAATTTCATTTTTCATTCTGAATCTCATTTTTCATTTGGATCGCCCTACTGGTTTGGATATGTAACTAGTTAAAGCAGATTACATTTTTGTTCCAGTGTCCGTACTTTCAATAACTTTATACCCTTTATCGTCTTTCTCCTCAGCTCCCTAACTTTACGCACACAGGATATTTCGCATAATTCATCAACATTATTATCACCGCCTTCAGGATCTGGCTCAGAAGTGAAACACCCTATTCTATAGCAATCATCTTGAAGTGCAATTCAGTGATATATATCAATTTTAATGCATTTGAAATAGCTTAATGTCATTAAAATGCGCTGTAAACGATTTTTTCCCGTTGACCATAATGTAACGAAATACTTTTGAGTACACCTGTAAATAAACTATTAATGCTACACTCTTCATATTGAATACCAAACATCCCATGGTAAACATCATTAACATATATCAATTGCATGGGAATCCGAGTATATTTACGGGAGTTATGTATATTACACACTGAGACCACACAACGACACAAAGCACAACATGAAGTGCAAAAACCGGCCGAAACAAAGAACGAAGTAGTTGCAAACTTGTTTTAAACCAGTTTTTCTAGCGAATTCAAGCGACATGTCTTATGTGTCGCCTTAGTGTGTGACTTGCCTTAGAGCGTGAACAGACGGTCTGACGGACAGACAAACCGCATTCGTAAACACTAACTTTATTGGAAAGAGTTAAAAAGTAAAGCACGTTTTTGCACACTGTCTTTCCTGAGTGACTGATGTATGTCTTGTCTTTTACCCTAACATCGCTATTTGTGAACTGCTGTTAACTACGTAGAATTTCAATAAACTTACAACTCTTTTTGAATCTCCAATTTCAGGAGAACCTATCGAAATTTCTCTAATTTCACACCCTCATCCGCCGTCACCCTCTCTCCACTTATATGATACAGAACCTCAGTTCGGTGTGAGTGAATTGCAATGCTAATATGTTTGTTTGGATTGGGATCTTTGGAGCTTCATAACTCATGAAGTCATGGAACACTTGTGTTACACGAAAGGGTAGAAGTTCCTTCAGATGATTTGTAAACAGATTCATTAGCAGGGCTATGGCTAGTGATATTTATAAGATAATATTATATGCATTAATATTATGATATATATATATATATATAGTAATATATATGATTTTATTCATATATAGTACATATTATCTCCGCCAAAAGATATAGTGATTCACTAAACTTCAAAGTTCTATTTCTTTAAATTTGAAATTTGCTAACATTTTAACTGAAAAACGGTTTATTGGTTTAATTAAATTAAACAAATTAAAAGTATGTCCATTATTATTACAGAGTGTAGTACTATATAAAGAACTATCCTTTTGACGATGTTTCGGCCGTTGAATGAAAGATATCTGTTGTAAACGTATTATAGATAATACCAACCTTAATTTTTTGAGAATTTAACTATTTTTTTATTCGGAGTTAAACTTTTTATTGTCAAAACTATTTAAAATAGATAAAACATTTTGTTAAATTCGAACTTTTCAGAAAACTTTATGTAATTTAAGAAAAAAAAGAAAATAAATAAATAAATCTTCTAAGTGAAAAGAATCACAATAAGAAAGGAAAATACATAAAATTTAGTATCGTATTTGCAGTAAGTTTTACCTCAATAAAAACGGAAATTTGGTATTAGGCTTGAAACATTAAATTTAGTTTAGCATGAAGGAAGCCTTGATTTGCTCGAAATTAAACTCAGATATGTATTATCCATCACCACAGTAACAGGCATTGAACTCGAGATTTACGAGTATCAATAACGATCAAGAAATCTGAATTATTATAAGAAATTATTACGATAAACGATTTTTTTTGCTTTTATTTTACGTTGAATTAAAACAAAGTCACAGTTATTTAAATTCTAATTATTTAGCAAGAAATAGAAGTAAAATAACAATTGAAAAAACTGTACAAAATCACAACGTGCATTCTTTGGAAACCAATAATTAAATTCGTATATTGTAAAAATTTTAAATGCAATATTAACCTTCCGCATACCAGACCGGTGCAACAGGACCCGATAGATACATTCAAATTGATTTTTCACATTTTAAAAAATGAAAATTTTGTAAATATGTGACTTTTTCTGGAATGTTCTACTCAAAAGAATAGAACATCCCAGAAAAAACCCATATTTACAGAAATTTCAGTTTTTAAAATAAATTAGAAATATCATTATAAATGTACCTGTCGGGGGCATTGAACCCCTCTGGTAGGCGGAGGGTTAACATAAATCTATTAAACCGAAACAAGCATAAAATATGCAGCTTTATATATGTCGCAGTGTTGGAGAAAGTCCGATAATCTATATGTAGCACGTGATTTTTCTTTCCCGTTTTTATACTCAAAACGGCCATTAAGAGAGCGAACCGCGGTTAAATTATTTCAATCCCACCCACCACTGTTACTGTTATCTTATTATTATTATTAGACATTATGCTTTTTGAAATATTCATTATCTTAAGAAAGAAAGAAACGTTTTACAAAAATTCCTTGTTCTAACAGATTTTTCTCTATGTAATAAACCTCAATGTAAGTTGATTAAAACAACAATCTTAGGGAGTTTCCAGATTTTTTTAATCATCTTCTTAGGAGAGAAAAACAAGACGCCAAACTGTGGAAATAAAGTGGTACTCGAGCGCTCGTAGCTGGTCATATATTTATTTTGACAAAGACGATTCTCAAATTGAAATTATGTTTGAGGAAAAAACATGAAATAGTGAAATATGCATGAAAGTGCGTAATTCTACAATTATTAAAATAATTGAAAATCAGTTATTATTATCCTATTAAAATGCAATTTTTATGGCCTAGTGATATATTTCTTACATTATTCAAAACTGTTTCTAGTCAGATTTAAAAAAATATTTTTCACTAGTAATTAAACAAGCATTTTCTTTGTTTTTCTTAAGGCTGTTCTTAAGTGATCTGCTCAACAAGCGTAAAACGTTTTGACACATTTACAAATTCATTTTTTAACGGAAAGATATAAAATTGGAATGTTTGACCATGGAAGCGATTTGGAATCGAACTGTGTTTTCCATCTTTTGATCAGTAAATTACCTATTGAGTTATAATCGATTTTGATCACGTGACAAACATGTTTTTCACCCATTTTTGAGAAATTATGCCTCTTTCGCGCGGAAATTCGGTTCAAAACGCCCACTTTGACACTATTTTCTGAAAGGCCTATTGCGTTTGCAAAAAAACGGAAAAAACAGCTCGATTACATAGTTTCTGAACAACAACACCTGTTCGTTTCATGCATTTCCGAATAAAAATAAATTAAAACTTTTGTCACAAATTTATCCTTTTGGATTTGAGAACAGCCTTAAGAATTCATTTAGAAAAAAATCATTTCGTATGATACATTTACCAATTAGAAAATGTATTAGTGTATTAAAGTACACATAGTGTTCCATTACCCTCGGGGTCCAGGTACTCAATCGGTAAAGCACGTAAAGTTTCTGGGTTCGAATCCCATCTCGGGCACTTTTTCTCTCAGGTGTAAAAAATACAATTCGTATAAAATATTTTTTTAATTATTTCTTTCAGATTAATTTAGCACAAGAAGATGAAATAGTAATGTTTATTAAACGCCCTACTCCGCACCGCACTTCAATTTCTTTTTTCTTTCTTTCTTTACTTTACTTTTTTTTTTTGAGGAGGGGGGGGGGGTGGCACACACATTAGAAGGATATTTTGGCAATAAAGTCAGCTTTAATAGAATCAAAATCTGTTATTTTGAAATAAAATAGCGTATTTTAATTCATTAAAACTGGCCAGTCTACAAGAAAAGAACCGATTCCCGAGAAATCGGTCCTTTTCGGAACGGTTCCTCGGATTCGGTCCTTTTTGGAACGGTTCCTCGGATTCGGTCCTTTTTGGAACGGTTCCTCGGATTCGGTCCTTTTTGGAACGATTCCGAAATGGACCGACTCCGAGGAATCGGTCCTTTTCGGAACGACTCCGAGGAATCGGTCCTTTTCGGAGTCGGTACATTTTGGACCGATTCCGAGGAATCGTTCCGAAAAGGACCGATTCCGTGGAGTCGTTCCTTTTCGGAATCGTTCCAAAAAGGACCGATTCCGAGGAACCGTTCCAAAAAGGACCGAATCCGAGGAACCGTTCCAAAAAGGACCGAATCCGAGGAACCGTTCCAAAAAGGACCGAATCCGAGGAGTCGTTCCAAAAAGGACCGAATCCGAAAAGGACCGATTCCTTTTTACAGAATGGAATCGTTCCTTCAGTTTCACTGCCGGAATCGTTCCTTTGGAGTCGTTCCTCAACAAATGACACATCTCTAATGTATAGAGCCAAGAACAAAATTTTAGCTTTCATTTTAAAATGATATAAAATAACAACTACTAGAATCCAATCAAGACTAGAGAAATGTCTCGAACTGTAGGTCGAGATGGAAATTGCAAATTTACATTTGACATTTTTATCACCGATTTGTTGATTTTGAAAATAAATAAACAAATAAATATTTTTCAAGAAAATATATGTTATTTATTTATTGATCCAATTTAAACGATATAGATAAATCTATTTTATTTTTTTTTAATAGAAAACCAATGATAGACTCTTTGCGAGTTGCCAAGGCATTTCAAAGGTATTTCGTACGTGCTTTTATTTATTCATCTCTGTTAATTTTGAAAAAATTATAAAAAATTTCCTGTTAGAAGTAAATTATATCTTTACGTCAGAAAATTGTAAATCGGTATTATTACTTTTTAATGTATAAGCGCTGCGTACTATTTTCTCTGTTCAACGATGCAAAATTTTCTGATACATTTACGGACTCATTTTTATGCGTAAAATCATGTAATTAATAGACATGACAATTGAATTGATTTAGAATGTAATAGCACTTTTGTTTTTAGTAAATATATTATAGCTTCAGTTACAAATTATCGCTGTTTTATGACGACGTTTATTGGGCTGTAGCATCCAGAATTTCAGTTTGAAACGACATTTTCGGAAAGATTATTTACCACTCTCGCAAAATCGAAATTAATTTTCAATTTCATTGTTTTTGGACTTAAATACACTAATTCAAATTAATGCGTTACAGAATAAAAAGAAAAAGAGGAATGTATTATAAAGTGGTTAGACTGAATTTCAGAACAACCTTTAAAAGCATTTTATCCAATTACTGACCATGATTCATAAAGTCTTTTAAATAAGTAGATAAACTTTATGAGCATCATTTTCTATTCTAAAATAAGTTATGGTTCATCCCAATAACGCATACCAATTTCATTATGTTAGATGTTGTATGATACTATTAAAATATACATAAAATCATTATCACCCGCATACTATGCAATGTATCTGAATTAGATAGTCACATCAAGAGAAGCTAAAACGCGATTTAAATGAATAACGTAAAAGAGGTTTTATATTGTACATGCATAATTGTCCATCCTTTCGATAATTAAAAAATCAAATAACCTACTTTCGACAAAAAATTTCCGGTAATAATTGAAATCAAACAAGAATCTGTAATTAAAAATAAAAATCTTTTTTATTCCTTAAATTTTCTGGTTGAAAATATGTTTATTTAATTTGGTAAGAAACAGGGACGTTGGCAGCTATGCATATTGCATCTATATTTTCATTCTTCTACATAAATCTTACATATATTTAAATGTTCCCAAGTAGGTGCATAAATATATTTAGAAAAATGACGACAAATTCCATTTACAACTTTAAGGGTTAAATCTTTTTTTAATTTATGCATTCAATGTTTAAATCATACTTCTGTGTACAGGCGCGGTAGCAATGTTGAGAGCTTTTGTGCAAAAGTCGTTTAGCTCTTTATTGTACCTCCTTACTTCTCCAAAAAATTACTTTATACAAGTCATTGGATATAAATGAAATCAGAATTGTTTAAATAATAAATTTGTTGAACAACAACAATTAGCAGTAACATTATCAGCAATAATTTGGAATGATTCGACTCATATGGATCGTAAAAAAGAAAATAAATTGCCACTTTCAAAATAAGTATTTGACAACAAAAGTGTCAAATCACAAATAATTGTGAAAGTTCCTATCGACCTTTAGTTGCCCAACATATTTTCCTAATTCAATATATCCGTACCAATTTCTGGTCTATGTGTTTCTTTATAAAAGCTTAACAGATAATGTGATAAAGTGTACCAGAATGACATTTATTTATTATTGATAAGACAAAATTGTAGATATCATAAAATTCTACTTACAAAATCGATGCTAATAGTCTATTATAATCTACTAAAAAACAACTTTTCAAAAGTAAATAAAAGCCAAGCAAAAAAAAAAAAAAAAAAAAAAAAGAAAGAAAGAAAGAAAAAAGAAAAAAAAACGTGAAAGTTGTGGCTAAAAAATAGTGTGATATCAAATTTCCAAGCTTATATTACGGTACTTATTTAACATTTTTTTATTAAAAATTTACCATATGTAAGTCGAGTACCTAAGTATGCGTTGATAGAAAGCCTTTTCTGCTTTACTAAATACATCATAACGTGTTTCTGAAAATTAATTTTTTTTTAATTATGCATGATGGGCTTGGCGGCCATCTTTCCATATTTTACACAAATTTCTAAGCACACAAGTGCGTTGTTAAGATCGGAAGTTCGAAATTGTTGCTAAAGCAAACATTTTATGCTTTTAATTTATGGAAATGAGTGCCTAGAAATTTGTGTCTTAAAATAAAGCTGAAGTAACTTCAGGTTTCATCTTATGATTCTTTTTTTCGGAGGGGTTAATTATTTAAAGCAGTAAAAATCAATTTGTTTTTTCAATATAAAAGACTTTCTTAATTTATCTGTCTGTAGCTAAAACTAGAAGTTCAAAATTCTTAATAATGCAAACATATTACGAGCTTGTGTGCTTAGATATTTGTGTAAAATATGGAAAGATGGCCGCCAAACCCATCATGCATAATTTAAAAAAATTTAATTTTCAGAAACACGTTATGATGTATTTAGTAAAGGAGAAAAGGCTTTCTATCAACGCATACTTAGGTACTCGACTTACATATGGTAAATTTTAAATAAAAAATGTTAAATAAGTACCATAATATAAGCTTGGAAATTTGATATCACACTATTTTTTAGCCACAACTTTCACCTTTTTTCTTTTCTTTTCTTTTCTTTCTTTTTTTTCTTTTTCTTTTTTTTTTTTTTTTACTTTTGAAAAGTTGTTTTTTAGTAGATATCAGTTCTTTTTTTTTAAACAGATTATATATAATTAAAATAATTCTACTCGCTAAAATTAGTCCTTGTATAGCCTTTATAAACAGGGAACAAACACAATAGTATACATTTTGTTTACTTATCATTCATTTTTTAGAGTATTTAATAATTTAAAAGTAAGGAAAGTCAATTTCTTCTTTCAAAGTATCAGTCTTTCTCAATTTATATCTCCTTAAAATTTTCTATGAAGGATGAAAATTTAGTAAAAAACAGATAGTGTCGAAATAATATATATATATATATACAGTTAGTCTGTCAGTTAATTGTTTGTTCTAACTTTTTCTTGCTGACGGTTTTGTAAAATAAATTTACCTTTATAAATACCTAATAATAAATCCGAGAATTAAACCCCGTAGGCATCTAAAGAATCGAAGATCTATTCCAAGATCTGTAAATCTAGCAATTCTAGACATGATTATGAAACATTTTTGATAAAAAAATCTAAAAATTTAAAGATATAAACTGTACATATAACTTTTTATCTTCATTTAGATCGTGTTATAGAGAAGAAACAATAAATATGTTATTTTACTCGTCTGTTTATCCATACTTATTTGCATAAATGTGAGAATATAATTTCGTATAAAAATTCCCCTAAATGGATTATCTTTAATAGTCTATTATTAAAGCCGTATATACATTAGAATTAAATTTTTTCTAGTTAAAAATTGCCTCAAATCTATAGTCTTATCGTTCGTCAAATTTGTTTTACGTTTTTTTTTTTTTTTTTTTTAATAGCCAGACACCTTTTCTAAACTCTGACAAAAGATCACAGACACACTGAAGTTATCCAAATACTTATATCTTTCTATCGTATTTCCTTTTTTGAGGGTGGGGGGGGGAGAGCGCTTAAGAACTTCGTTTTGTTCTTAGAATTCTGAATTAAGCATTGAAAAGATCTACCTACATAAGTCTTGTTGCAGAATTTTCATTAGCTAAGAGTTGCATCAACTTATACATCATGTGAATCTATTAAATTACTTTTGTAAAATACTAGATGGGAGCCATTGATATTTCCAGAGCAGTTGCCTACATTTTAAACTTGAGTCATTTACAACTATTCATTAATTTTCTATACGAATTAAGGAAGTCGTTGTTTCCATGGCAACTGTACCATTCACTATTGCTTGTTTGTTTTATTGAACACATATATCGGATCACGTGGGGATCACGGCGGGATTCGAACCCGCCCCCACCTACGCTCTCAAGCGATTAGCGGCGTGGTGTCTTATCCACTCAGCCACGGTGGGCCACTATTGCTTTCTCTAATGATCAGATACTCAAATTTAACCAGCTGAGCTTAGAATCATGCTCATAACAGAGAACATTTATATGTACGAGTGGTGACATATGCACAAGTCGTGTACTCATATTCAAGTTTTTGTACAAAGTACAGTAACTCAGTTTTCAGTAATAGACGTGGAAGATTTCGATTAAACTAACCAGAAAAGTTAACAAACATTGGCTATTTTATTCAAAATCGTCTTAACCAACCAAAGTTAATGTCCAGGATCCAGATAAATTTTTCTCTGTTAGTAAAATTAGATTGACCAATCAGTAGCCTCCATCCTTGCAGGCTTTTCGGTGTTTACTGCAAACATCAAAAAGTTCGCAAAAATGCAGGCTTCTGGTTGATCAATCTCATCTCGCTAATAGCGAAAAATCTATCTGATCCCGGCCTATTCAACGCCCTTTAAATATTCGAGAAAGCCTTGACACGCGTCAGGAAAACGTCACACAAAGCAGGCAAAACAAAGAAGAAAATCATTCATTGGCTCCTTCATATCCACGAGCCAATGAATGATTTTGTTTCTTTGCTTTGCTTGCTTTGTATGATGTTTTTGTGACGCGCGTCTAGACATTCTCAAATATCTAGGGGGCGTTGGCTTATTTCACCACCATGAAGCCATGAAAGGAGAGGTGCAGACATGTCAATCTTCCTGTGTGAAAAACTAGATACCAAAAAAACCGAGTTCTTTCCCGCTCTTCTGCCCTTTTCTCTCTTGATTTTGACTGATAGCAGCCCATTTTGCAGTCTCCAGTGCAAGATGCCGCTATATATGGCGAATGCAGGAGGGAGGGTGTTAGCGTGACCAATGACATTATAGGCCAGTTCATGACGTTTAAAAGTCACACGGAGTTGGATCATCTTTACACGATGATTAGTACAAAGCGGCGCGCCGATTTTTTTGTGTTCATTGCCGTGTACTGATAATCAACTCCGTGTGACGTGATGAGCTGTCCACAGTTTAGGAACAGCTTCAAATGACATCATCTATATCTACTCGGAGGCTAACAAAAAAGACAGGCTACCGCGGTGGGTCCGATTCTTCATTTTTTACAGGCCACTGGAGTGACGTGATTCTCGAATGCACCAATGAAGGTGTGCGAAAAGAGCATCACGTGACTCCAGCGGTCTGTAAAAAACGAAGAATCGGACCCACCGCGGTAGCCTGTCTTTCTTGTTAGCCTCGTATCTACTCAGAGGCAAACGAAAAAGACAGGCTACTGCGGTTACAGCGTCTAGAATACCTAGTGTGGAAATATGCTATCCAAACAGTGCTAAAAAATTTTATCCCTTAAATGTGCGACGATACTGCTAAAATTCCAAGTGTAGATCGCAGCGACATCTGCGGGATTTTCGTATTACTAGTATTTCATTGTATAGGCTAGCAATACCTTGCAGTTGTAGAAAATATCCTGCAGATTTTGCTGCGATCTGTATATTGCAGCAGCATCGTTGCACATTTAAGGGATACAATATTTTAGCGCTTTAAGAATTACAGATATAGCTGATTTCCATACTATGTATTCTAGTCGCTATACTGCGGTGCTATAGCGTCTAGAATATATAGTGTGGAAATCGGCTATCCCTGTAATACTTAAAAAAGTGCTAAAATATTGGATCTCTTAAATTTCAAACGATGCCGAAATCCAATGAGTCGATCACAGCGATATCTGCATGATATTTCCCAAAACTCCAAGACGATTTGGTCTAGACGCTGTAACATTTTTTTTTTACATTTTATTGACATACATCTGACCTGTGTGCTTGGCGTCAAACCCGCTGTAATAATACGATGTTTACTTTGAAATTTCAAAATATATCGCAGATGTCGCTGCGATCAGCTCCCTGGATTTCAGCGTCAGTGCACATTTAAGGGATACATCTTTTTAGTGGTTCTTGGATAACAAATTTCCACATTATGTATTCTAGACGCTGTAGCGGTGCATTACACGTGTCTCTTTCTTCTTTAAAAAATATCCTGCTGATGTCGATGCAAATAGCTGTTTGGAATTCAACATCGTTGTACATTTAAGTGATTCAATATTTCCGCGCTTTTTTAAGTATTGCTGGGATAGTCGGTTTCTACAACATATAATCTAGATGCTATAACGGAGCTACAGTTTCTAGAAGATATAGTTTAAAAATCGGCTTATTAAAAGGTGCTAAAAAATTGTATCCCATAAATGTTGAACGAGGCTGAACGACGAATGTCGATTGCAGCGACATATGATAATTCCAATGTAACTATTTCAAAAGAAATCAATTTAGAAAACGTTTCGCTCAGAGAAGATCTAGAAAATGTTGCTGCAATCGATATTTGTCATTCAGTATTTTTCAATATTTATGGGATTCAATTTTTAGCACTTTTTAAAGCATTACTGGAATAGCCGGTTTCCGCACTATGACCGTGATCTAGGTAGATTTTCCTCTGTTATCGTAACGAGATTGACTAATCAGTAAGCCAGAATTTTTTCTAACTTTTCCCTGTTTGCAAAAATGTACCTGGATCACGGCCTATATTTCTAGACACTATAACTATAGCGACTAGCATACATAGTGCGGAAATCAGCTATCTCTGTAATACTTAAAAAAGCGCTAAAATATTGTATCCCTTAAATATGCAACGATGCTGCTGCAATATACAGATCGCAGCGACATCTGCAGGATGTTTTCTAAAACTGCAAGGTATTGCTACTCTATACAATCTAATACTAGTAATAAGAAAATCTCGCAGATGTCGCTGCGATCAACACTTGGCATTTTAGCAGTATCGTCGCACATTTAAGGGATAAAATTTTTTAGCACTCTTTGGATAGCATATTTCCACACTAGGTATTCTAGACGCTGTACTATAACTGAGCTCAGGAATAGTACAGAAAGCAAACTCCTTATTTTGATACATTAAAGCCGGGATCTAATTAGGAACAAGTATGTCTCTATAACGAAGTAGCGACATACGGCCAATAAAAGTTTATTGGTAAAAGTGATAAAAACAAATCGTTAAAGGTCTTTGCGAGCGTGTCATTATCGTCAGGCTAATGCATGTTGAATTATTTCCCTAGTCTAATAGAGATCGTCCATGCGCATATCGTCTAATGGAGGATATTCCAAATATGGGTTCGAGGCTGAAAAAGTCACGTGGACCGGTAATTTTCCCAAAGAACTTCCAACTGATAAGAAGGGAAACAGGAAACTACTACTGCTTTCTCCTATGAACTGTTGCATTGGCTAGCGGGGATTTACATTACGTAGACGGAGCCTTCCCTTCTTTACGCTAGACGTTCTTGCCTTGACCACGTGTTCATAACGTAGATAGAATATCCTCTATTCAAGAAAGTGGATTGCCGTACTTTCGACAAAAACTTGAAATGAGCATGCCTCCTGTGCATATATCACCACACTTATGTATAAAGGCTCTCTGTTATGTTGTTGTTTCTGAGCGCTGTTGGTTAAATTTCGATATTTGTGTTTTAGAGTGAGCAATAGAGAAAAGTACTGTTACTATGGAAACAACAACTTCATTAATATTGAACTGTATAGCAAAGGTACAGCATCTAGAATACCTAGTGTGGAATTATGCTATCCAAACAGTGCTAAAGAATTTTATCCCTTAAATGTGCGACAATACTGCTAAAATTCCAAGTGTCGATCGCAGCGACATCTGCGGGATTTTCGTATTACTGTATTACATTGTATAGACTAGCAATACCTTGCAGTTGTAGAAAATATCCTGCAGATGTCGCTGTGATCTGTATATTGTAGCAGCATCGTTGCATATTTAAGGGATACAATATTTTAGCGCTTTTTTAAGTATTACAGAGATAGCTGATTTCCACACTATGTATTCTATTCGCTATAGCCGCAATCTAAATAGATTTTTCGCTGTTAGCGAAACGAGATTCATCAATCAGAAGCCTGCATTTTTGCGAACTTTTCGCTGTTTGGAGAAATGCAGGCTATTGATTGGTGAATCTCGTTTCGCTAACAGCGAAAAATCTATCTGGATCCCAGTGTACATTTCTACAAACATTGTACTTCATCCATGGCACTAAGAAAATGACTCAAAACTTTTATGACATAGGCTGGGATCCAGAAACAGCAAAAATTCTCAAACATGCTGGCTTCTGATTGGTCAAACTCATTTCGCTAACAGCGAAAAGTCTATCTGGATCTCGGCCGTAGTTTTCTTCGATGAAATCAATGGAAAGGATAATATAAAAGAATAGTATAAGATTTTTAAAATGTTTTGGCGGGTTTATCGCTGTTTGGCATAATTTGTAAACTTTAGAATTAATTAACAGTTTTTCGCTAATTAAGAATAGAAAATTTGTGTTTTTAAAGCTGAATTTTATAAAAGCACGTAGATTGAGTAAATATCTGTCCAAAAATGCAATCCTTACTTTTTTTTCTGTCCATTGTTTAAGTCTCTACCTCTATTTAAACATAAGGTGTGACGAAGAAAAAAAATCGGTAAATTTCAGTATCTCGACGATATTTTAAAAAATCTATACTCTGTTTATAATTAATTTACGAAGATGCATTTGGTCTCAAATTGAAGATCTTTTTCATTAGCTCCTTCTGGTTATGGTTTTATTTTTCTGCGATGCTTAGTTCCTTTGATGTGGGAAATTTTACGCTGGCATGTTTGGTCGATTTAACATGGAGAAGTTGTCTTCAGTAGAATAAGCAGTTACGGTGTCTTGCCGTTTTATTCTTGGCTTTTGTTTGTTTGGCGGGATTAGCATTTTTTTCAGCTTGGCTTGGCAGAATGACCGTCCTGCTTGATAGTGGAAAAAAATAATTAAAAAAAATTCAAAAATTGTATGGCTCCAAACATTTTGCATTTCTTGTGTCCCTGCAAATGGACTGTAAATGTGGTGCATGCCATTTTCAGTAGCACTCTAAAAAAGTAAAAAAAGGAAAATAAAGATGTGCTTCAAACAATTACCAAACGTAGATTGTAATGTATACGAATTCTTTTGTGTATTTCAGTTATTTTCAATTGAAACTATATTATACTAAATCTTTAAAAAAATATACAAAATTCATTGCAGTCGAAGTATATCAATGAGAACGCGCGGGAAAGCTTGACAGATAGAGACATAACTGAAATTATATAATTGTTTTAGCAGATTTTAAAGTAAAAACAAATTACAATGAAATTTTTTTACACAATTTACTGTCTTAGATAAAATTTATGATTGAATTTAAGATATTATAAGAAAATGAAGAAATATTAAGAAAAATATAAATTAATTTGTCTAGATATTTTGAAGTGAAGTTTAATTTTTTCATACAACTTTAGAAAATAAATTTTAATTTGAATTCCATGGAGTCGCGTAAAATGTTATAGTTATCCAAAATCAGAATTATTGATAACTTGCATTGTAAAGAAAATCGTGAAAATATAACGCATATTTCAAACTAATAATATCGAGACAAAAGAAAATAATGTATTTGTCTTGATACAGTGGCGTATCCAGAGAGTGGATTGATGGGGCTGCAGCCATCACCTCCGAAATTTGTTATAATAGCATTAAAATTTTTAATTACAAAAGTTTAGCGAAATATAAGGAAACCGGCTAAGTTGAAATTCAAAAGGAAGCTGGAAAATATTCCGTTTTATACGTAATTTATGTTATTTTGCAGAGACCACGAAATTTACCATTTAAGTCAAGTTTCCGTTATACACAGACTCTCTTTGCACCGCGTTTTATTGTGTAAATATGATATGTGGTGACTAAAAAGGCATTATTAATTTTAATTATTTTAAAAACAACATTAATTTATCACTTGAAACTCTGTGATTTAAGGTAATGTATTGATTGAGATTTCTTGTCAGTATATGAACACGGCTCACTCACACAAACCCAACGAATCATCCGAAGATAGTTAAGTGGATAAGGAAAAGATGTGTTTTAAATATGAAACAGAGAAGCCAACTACATGCTAAACCAAGCCAACTACAACAAAGGAGAAATTATAACGATACATCTTGTGAAAACAGTCATCATAAAAAAATTGACGGACAAACGGCCATGGAACAAGCCCCACTCCAGTAGTGCACAAGCCTTTTCAAATAGCTCGCAACAATGTTGCATAAATCGCGATAACAGCCATTAGGTTCCAATGGACTGATCGCTATGTGCGCATTCACGTATCAAGGTAACATACAAACAAAGGAAAATGAACCTGTTAAGTGATCAAAGCCAACTCAAAGGGTCACAATTAAAGATCACAAGTCGTCAAACCATCAGCGGCAAGTTCGCAAAGTGACAAAACCTCAAATTTAGACATTCACCATTAATAGTCATAAAGGAAAACAACCTACGATAGAGACAAGCATCTCACGGTATGTGAGAAGCATATATCTAATCAAGGATAAAGAAAAGACCCACAAGAATATGTCAAAATATTAAAAAGACAACCACCACGACAGTGACCAAATACCAAGACAAGGAAACCTCCTCAGAAGAACAAGTCCACTGGGTGAGATAAGTATATTATACTAGACAAATATAATGAATTATTAAATTAAATGTTAATTTAGGTCAAACCCAACACCCATAGCTTATGTCTAAGTTACAACCTCAAGCAGCTAGTTCAATTAGAAATTAGTATATTAATCTCACTAGGTCAGCTCGTTAGTCTCTTATCAATTCCCTCCTAGCTAAGTAATAGTATGCCAATTCATAGTTAACTTGTCATAAGATAATATAAAAATAATAATAATAATTAATAAATAAAATCCCGATTCTAATATTAGAAATGATTAAAATATAATTTCATTTTAAATAGCCAGGCAATATTTAAATAATCTAAAGTAAATTACTCTAGTTCGTTTAGTATCACCTAGTGCTATAGGATAATATTAAAACAATATATGTAATAAATGATAGTTAAGTAAATAGCTATAAGTAAGTTTTAAGTGTAATAACATGTACAAGCTAACCCCTTTCCCTTTCAGGTTTTTTTTTTTTTCTTTTTCTTTTTGACTACCGCCTCTTTATTATTCTTAGTTGCACATAGGCTATAGCCTGCACAAGCTACCGGACCCTCTCCAGTGGGAAGTCTACGGAGTCAGTTTCTACGCGGTGGGGTACGGTAGATAGGCGGAGTCCCATCCCCCTGCATCGTTATGTTTGTCTAGCATTTCGGCCCAAAATTAACTTTTGGTGCAACTTGTCTATCTGCGGCGCTCTATTTTTTTTTTTATTTCTTTTTTTTTTTAATTCTTTTTTATTTATTTATTTATTTTATTTATTTATTTTTTTTTTCTTCCTCACCCCCTCCAATCCTTTTTCTTATGACAAGTCTGCACCAACAATTCGACTTCTAAACCCCAGGTCATTCAGAAGTAGTTCGGGCAGCGGTGGCCCAGTTGGCAGAGCATCGAATCCGCAGCTAAGGCCGCGGGATCGAGGCATACTGCTGGCTATAATCCGCCATGTACGCTAATGGCGCCTGATGCATATAAAATCCGTCGTGGGTGCAAAGTCCTCCAAGTTACCTGTGAATTATACCTCTGGAGGTGCCTGGCCAGGTGAAGGTCTCGTCATCTGATCAAGGTTCTAAATTACGAGACCAACATGAGTAGCAATGTGCAGGTGCCGAACAACAGGTTATAACGTTAAGTAACCGGCAAAACATAGTATACACAAACGAGCAGTAGGCACTGCAAATAGGATGACGATCGAGGCAATGATGTCAGGTTTATTGCCGCTTCGCGGCGGTTAGGCGGTCTTTCGCCCCGATGCCAGGTACTAAACCCGTTAAGCTGGGGCATCCCGGCAGGTAGGGGCCTGGTCATCAGTTAGAAAGAAAGAAAGAACTGCAAAGCCTTGAACCTTTTTTAAAAATTTACTTAAATACTTGGTACGTTATAGATTTCTTACTTAGATCGTTACAGCAGTGTGATGTGTATTTCATTTCGACAGCATTACAAAATATTAAAAAGGTTGTGTAACTTTTTCCTCAGAAATAAGTTTTATTTACATTTAAAATACAACATAAATCTAATTGAGTGATTCCGAATCCCCAATATACAAAAAGTTTCTTATCAACCACAATTTCCGATTAAAAATAAATAAAAAAAATTCTGTCATATTGGGCAGTTTAACCAAATTTTTGGCACGTGGCATTCTCAGAAAAGTCATCAACATGGAACTGCAATTCCAAATGTATCCAATTTATGAGAAAATGTAAAACGCTGTTCAATACTCTAAGTATTGTAAATGCCATGCACGTATGCTCCAAAATAAGCCCGCGAATGAGGTGTGGAGAGGGAGTCTTATAGTGAGAACGTTTTGACACATTTACATATTCATTTTTTGACGGAAAGATAGAAAATTGCTAAACCTGACCATGGAAGCGATTTGGAATCGAACTGTATTTTCCATTTTTTGATCAACCCATTACCTATTGGGTTAGAAGCGATTTTGATCACGTGACACGGCATTTTGCTCCCCTTACTGACTAGATTTTCTTCTTTCGCTCGGAAGTTCGGTTCAAAATGCCAATTTTGACAGTATTTCCTGAAAGATCTATTGCGTTTACAAGAAAACGGAAAAAAACAGTTCGGTGACATAGTTTCTGAATAACAATACCTTCTAGTTTCATGCGTTTCCGAACAAAAATTTATTAAAACTTATGTCAGAAAGTTGACCATATGGATTTGAGAACAGCCTTAAATAATTTTAAATTTATTGTTTACGTCGATTTCATTTACTATTTATTGAGATACATTTTAGAACATAATTTTCAAAATTCCGTTTTAAAAAATGCGGTGTAATCATGGAATTATACTTGTTAAGATAAAAACATGCCTAAAACGACAGTTCCCGGTCTCATGTGATTCCATCTTAGCAGGTTTCATTGTATGATAGATGCGTTACCTGTTATGGTAAAAACCCGTTTAAAACGAAATTTTCCCCTTTTTTGCGATTCCAGAAACATTTTCTATATCTCAGCCATCTCAAAAATGATAAGTCTATATACGTCTGTCTTGAAGGGCGGTGGTACATTTTTATGCCTATTCCCAAATGCCAAAATAGCACAAGCATTTTTAAATAAAATTTTTCATTTATAATGTACGAGAAGGAAAGCTTTTACTTATTTTCAAATAAATTTCTTCGTAATTTCTTGCTGTCATTCAATCATTTCAACATTTTAGAAACAGCCGTACTTTGCCCTGAAAGGGTTAAAGAGTAGAGTCTTTTATACGGTTAAAAAATATATTTTGTGTGCTTTTACATAAGAAAATAATTAATTTATTTCATTCTTAAATTTTCCTGTCCTTCTTCTTCCATCCATTCCTCCCCTTTGTTGTTATTAATAGTTACGAACCTAATAAAATTCTATGTATAGACGTAATTTTCTCGAAAACAACTGAAAATAAATATCATGAAACTACACACTTCTGACGTCTGTCTCTACAAAATTTAGCTTCGTATCGTAAAGTCGTATAATAAATGCATGAGAGCTATAGGAACTCAATGTTTTCGGAAACTAATTACATGAGTTTTTAATATTGTTTTAAATTTTCAAAAGAATAAACTCAAGTTCAAATGAACTAACATTTCGAATTATGAAAGTTCGCATTAAGGAAGGCCTAATGATGTATAATGTCAAATGTATATGTTACCGTGAAAGACCGAAATCTGGAGAACGTCGACTTTCACTGGCGAATGTCAACATTCACATAGTTGCTTGGTGTATGTTCGAAATATTTGTTAAATATCCTTATTTCTGACTTACACCGGCAAATATCGACATTCACCATGCACTAATGGTGAATGTTGAATATGTCGGAAATTTGCATTTACTTCTTCGTGTTTCAAGTTCGATCATTAATTTTTAAATCATAAAACGTTTCAATCGCCTATAATCCAAAGGTGTGCTGCATGCATATTCAATAAACCTACTCGGTTCAGATTCGACACTGGTACTTCTCAGTATATTTTTCTGGTATGAAATTTTGAATATTTTGAAACACTTAGTTTTGTTATTATCTCTATGTAATAATGATAGTATGCTAGTTCTTCTAATATTATAAATGTAAACGTGTGCAAATATTTGGCTGAAGCCAGCGTCAAAATGAATAATTAAATGCCTTTGTGTTCATTTACATTAATTTTATTCCAGTGTCTAAAATTTTCACTTAATTTAATAAAATTTACTCATTTTATTTGTTTGAAAATGAAAGTTACAACCAAACTGCAAAAATATTTACTTTATAAAGGAAATATTAATAGTAAAATTGCAAAATGTATTTTTTCAATATTGCTCAAATATGTGCAAAATGAAAATTGGCAACAAATGTTTTGGTTCCAACATAAAGTAAATATTTTCACAATATTGACATTTAGCAGCAGATAGTTACAATTTAACATATTGACATTTTATTAAAAATATTTCCAATGTAAATCCAATATTTTGCCAATATTGATATTATAGTTCAAGTATCAGTGACAGGGATAAGTGTTTAAAATTAAACGTATTTTTGTATTGAAAATATATATCAGAAATTTTTAATAGTACTTTTCGCCTTTTTTTTAATGGTAGACTTTCGCCGGTCATATAAAGAGAAAATACTATGTAAAATGACTGGTAGAGATTTCGAATTCAGAATTCCGCTAAATTGAAAACACTGATAGCGATGAATGAAAATATTAGCACAATATAGCCAACATAACTAATACTGGTTTTCAGGGAAATTGGGTTTTTAAATTTTTTTTTATCGCTATTTCCAAATAGTACATGTCGCATTCTTTAATCTCGTAATTTGTAAGGAGAATATTACTATTGGAATGAAATAGTGATTATAAAAAATCCAGAAACACAATCACTAGTGCATTTTAGCATCAGGTGCATTTTTTAATAAGGTTAACATTGCTGTACCTATTATTACTTTAATGTCAAATCAATTTTCATATTTGTTTCTTTGAAATGCCTCAATATTACAAACCCAACAGAATATTCTATTCCTACATTTGATTGAAAGTAGGTTTTATTTTTATAACTTTTATTTTATGTATTACAAGCAAATAAAATATTTAAATTTTAGTAAGTTAAGGGAAATTTTAAACATTGGAAAAAAAATCAATATAACGGATAATAAATACATGAAAACATAGTTAAGGTTTTTGATTTTGACTTTAGCCAAACATATTCAAACTTCCACATTTATAATATTATTAGGATTAGAGTACTTTTATTAATATACGAAAATAGTAACAAAACTTAAGTGATTTAGAATATTCAACATTTCATACCAGAAAAATATAGTGAGAAATACCAGTGTCGAATCTTGAAAAGAGTAGGTATTGTGAATATGTGTGCTTGCACTTAGTTTTAGCAGAAAACACTTCAGAAAGTATCTTAGAGTTCTGTTCATGAAAAAAAAAAACAAGTGTTTTCTCGTTTCCTCTCAATTAATGTAATTAATTTTTCAAAAAAAAAAAAAAAAAAATCACGATTTTCTGTAGTATTCATTCAATATAAATTTGGGTATCGAATAAAAAAATAAAATTTAAGAAAACGTTGAGCGCATCATCAAACCTTGCATAAAACTGACAATGCTAAGTGACTCGCAGTAGAACAAAGAATTTGACGACAGACTGTAGCAGCTCTTAAACACCACTTCTCTTTTCGACCTCCTCCAGAACATATCTGTGTTTGTCGACATTCACCGGTGATGGTCCGAATATACAAGAATATAATAACATATTCGGTCTTTCACCAACGTTTTTGGTATGCGTTGCGTTGACATTCACCGGCGAAAGTCGACATTCTCCAATTTCGGTCGTTCACAGTAACATATATATAAAGAATGAATATCTTAAAGTTTAGTTAAAATTCATTTATTTACATTGGTATCATTATGAGTCTATTAATAATGCGTTGAACTTGGCTGTTTTATGCCCAGTTACAAAAAAAAAAAAAAAATATTTTTTTTTTAATCTCTGAGTATTCCATACACTTTAATAAAAGTTGAATGTAAACATAGACTAGAGTTGCAAGCTCTTCAGAATTTCATGAATAGGTCTCAGCAAATGCGAATTTGAATTTGAACATACAGTGGCACCAAGACAATTGCATCATCTAGGATGGATTTGTCTTAAACGCTAGAGATAGCATAAAATAAATCAGATTATTATTTTTTTGTAAAATTTAAATAAATTAAGTTTTTTTTTTTCAAAATAATACGATATCTCATTTTTCATACATTATGTTTTAACAAATAACACGCTTATTTACCATAGAACACAAATCATTCTTTTGCTTCAAAATTTTTCCTTAAGGCTGTTCTTAACTGCTCTGCTCAACAAGCGCAAAACGTTTTGACACATTTACAAACTCATTTTTTAACGGAAAGGTATAAAATTAGAAAGCCTGGCCATGGAAGCGATTTGGAATGGAACAGTTTTTTCATTTTTTGATCAATCAATTACCTATTGAGTTATAAGCAATTTTGATTACGTGACAAACACGTTGTTCGCCCGCTCTTGAGTGCTCTTTCTTCCTTCACGCGGAAATTCGGTTCAAAACGCCCACCTTGACACTATTTTCTAAAAAATGTATTGCGTTTACAAAAGAAAAGGGGGGGGGGGAATACCTCAATTACACAGTTTCTGAACAACAACACCAGCTAGTTTCATGCATTTCTGAACAAAAATAAATTAAAACTTATCTCAGAAAGTTGCCCTTTTGGATTTGGGAACACCTTTAAAGCCAAAATCTAAATCTTTATAAGTACATTAATATATCTTAGTATTAAGAAATATAATTGAAGAGCATAAAAAAAATAAGAAGCAAAATGTGGTGGTGGTTATGAAAAGGAATTAATATTGGCTTATTTCCCATACAGAAATCATAGTGACAAAGTTTACATTAATAAATCATAAGTGAAATCCACCATTTATTCCAAATCTATAAAAAACAATTAATTTCTTATCTTGGATAATTTTTGTCATCTTTTAAATGACCAGCACCGTTTCATTTCGACATAATATTGTATAATTTTTCAAGTATTAGCGTTTAAGGACTGTATATTCTTTGAACATTTTTAAAATTTATTTTATAAAATCTCACTGACATATTATTAAATGGTTTTAGAAAGAAAAAATGATCTATTCAAGGGAAAATGCTATTTTTGAAGGAAAATTTGCAAAAATCAATTACTTTTTTTAAACCACACTAAACGAGCTAAAATAAATATTTTTGTTGTGAAAGTCTCGTACGAAACAATTTTTAACCATATGGACGGAAAAATCCAGATTTGCTGTAGAAATTCAGTCGGGCCGGGTTCGGGCCGAGATTTTAACGTTTTTCCTGCCGGGCAGGATTCGGGCCGAAGTTTTAGATATAAGCTAGATTTTTTTTTTTTTTTTTTTTTTTTTTTTTTTACAACGTTGAAACGTATTTGTGCGTTTGAACATTGTAAAAAGAGGAAAATAAAAGCTTATATATTTAAAACTCGCACAAAGTAATTGGCTTACCGAACTTTTAGCTTTTTTTGTCAGTCCGTGCCATTAATATTTTTTTGTATTTGTCGGGTTCGGCTCTGGTCGAGTCTTTAACTTTTATACTGGGCCGGGCTTTAAAAAAACCTTTTAAACCGGTCTAGGCTTATAACAGTTAAAAGTTCGTCCCGACTTTTAACTTTTATACTGGTCCGGGCTTTAAAAAAACCTTTTAAACCGGTCTAGGCTTATAACAGTTAAAAGTTCGTCCCAACTTTTAACTTTTATACTGGGCCGGACTGAACTTTTTTCAATGAGTCGAGTCCGGCCCGGGCGCGGAATTTCCGACCTCTTCAGACCTCTATCCTGACGCCTGTGTTCGCTGCACATATTATAACACTGGATTGGCGCGCCCCTGAAAAATAACACAATTTAACGTTTAGATTGGTACATTTTTAACATGCATTGTAAGATGTGTTATTACTTTTTTCATTTATTTATTTCAATTTTTAAAAGGAATTGAGCTTATATTGTTATATCCAGTTGTCTTGTTTACACAATTTTAGCAAAGTCCTTCATAATAAATATATTTATTCACAGCTAAATAAGGTTTTAAGGTGAAAAGTCCTTTAAGGTTGTCTTGAGAAATGTATTTTTCTCCGCTCAAGAACACGAAACTTTCTGACACTTTATTAAACAAAAGAAACAAACCTTTCTCTCACCCGACAAGTTTAATTAAAAACCGTCTAAATAGAAAAAACTGTTAGAAAAACCCTAAATTTGTAAAAAGATTTAAAAGAAAAAATGAAAAAAAAAAACATTATGAGCATTAATCGCTATATTTCAACCCCACTTCACTCCCTATTGCTCCCCTGCCTATCACTTCCCCTTCACTCCCCCAGATCCTTATCGTAAACTGATCTCAGATACCAATTAGTTGTGTAATGCTCCACGCTCTACTACAGATAAACCGATAACCGATCTCAAGGAGCAGGAAAGAGTTCTACTCTATAGCATCAAAATGGGTGCCTCTCAAAGTTTGTTATCAGTATCTTAAAGATTTTCCCTAAGATTCCCCATATTTTCTTCCCTTTCAGTTGCGAAAAAGGTACCTCACCTTTTTTTCTGTATCCATCCAAGACTGCCCTCAAGCAGTTTTCCCCTTCTTGGACACCTTGTTTGACCCCTCGCTTGACCCTAACTGCGTTGACAGCTGTAGAAAAGCATAGGCGTGTTTAGAAAGGGGGGGTAGAATTCTCATGTGGAGAGCTCAAGTTGGAAAAAAATTGTCAGTGAAAAGGAGCCTTAAGAATATGAAATACACTGAAGATTCTACACATGTATTACATTAGTAACTTCAACATTTTTCTTATTTAAGTAATTTTTTCTATCGATATTACGAATTATACTTTAAATTTGAATTAGGTATATATATTTTGCAGTGTCTATTTACGATGCATATTTGGTTAACATAATTCCGATTGTCACTTTCAATCATACTTAGATATTTTCGTGATTCATTGGCATTTCAGCCTGTTATATTTTAAACTAGTGTAAATGCCCGTCCTAGGACGGTGTGTAAAAATCATGTTTTTCACTTAAAACTTGAAAAACTGATAAAAAAATAATTGACAATATGGAAGCGTTTAGATGAGCAAAGTTCGGCTAGTTTATGTTCTAATAAACACACAATTAGCATTTACAATATTTCTGGGTAAACCAGGTTTTCCGGCTAAATTACTACTATAACAAAATTAAGATTTCTTAATAAAACAAAAATTTAATAAATATGCAGTAAAAGTGCGTAATTAAAACTGTCTGCTGCAACTATTGAAATAATACTATTTTTTTAATAACACTTTGAAATTGTATTTTATCGTTTACCCCCGCCCCTTCCTCCCCTCCTCCAAATTTTTTTAAATATGTATATAGATTAATAAATAAGTATCTCGGGTTGAATCCCAACCGTCAAATCCCCTAAGCTTTTGTCCTCCTGATGCAAAGCTATAAATCAAAAATTATTAATTTTACTTTTCGTATAAATATTAATTTTTTACTTTTAAAATATGGAATATGTTTGATTTTTTTTTTTTTTTTTAGTTTAAATTTACATACACCTGTATATAGAAAAGGAAAATATAAGTAATATGTAATTTAAAAATAAGTTACAAAATAATAAGCCTAAAATATTTAAATTGATTACTTTTTTAAAAGAAAGTCAGTTTTATCAATTTTTTGCAGGAAAAAAAGGATATTTTTAAAAATACCATATCATTGTTTTCCGTGAATCACTTTATATGAGAAATAAATTAAAATTCCTTACATGTCGCAAAGAAAATTTAATATGATAGCAACTTAATACTTGAAATAATCTCAAATGACACTTGGCGATTTATTTTGGTGGTGTAATGCGATGTGCCTTGCACTGATTTGTTAAGAAGAAGTGTCTACTACTGCTCAATTATCAGGACTTGTAGCCTTGAGAAGTAATCGCGGGATTCTTGTTTCTTGTCAACCAATGGGAGAATGGATCCTTTACCCCTTGAGTCTCTTCCTGGGAGACTGGTAAGATTGATGGATTCGCCCCGCCCAGCGTTACACTGGCTTTTATTATATAGAGATAGCGATTTATTTTAAAAAATTAAAAAATTCTTGCATGTTTTTTTATTATAACCTGCTGGGTTTTCAACTAAAATTAACGCTGGTTTAAGAAAAATTGACAAAATATATTTGAAACAATATAGTGCAATTGGAATATAAATATTTTAGGAAATATGAGCAGTTGTATGAAATAATTTTTATCTGCGCATGCGCGAACGATAACAAGGATCATTTTACATAATTTAATAGTCAACTCTATGGAGCAACTTATTAAAAAAAATCCAGTGAAATATCGTAAAAATTCAGAAAGATATCGGCGTTAGAGTGATCAAATTTTTAGTTGTTATCTAAAAGCAGCTGAATGATAAGGGATTTTCCACAAATTGACATTTTTTATTAACTGACTTTCAGAAAAAAGTTAGTATTTAGTGACTATCAACGAGTAGATTTGGAAAAAATGCTTCGATTTTGATACATCTTTTTTATCATTGTATAGGCTTGTTCTGGTTGTTATCCAAGTAGTAAAACATCAATAAAAAATGGGAAAAAAAATTAAATTAAAATTGACAATTTGTAGACAATCCCTTATCATTCAGCTAGTTTTAGCGAACAACTAAAAATTTGCTCATTCTAACGCCGATATCTTTCTGAATTTTTACGATATTTGACTGGATATTTTTAATAAGTTGCTCCATAGAGTTGACTGTTAAATTAAGTAAAAAGATCCTTGTTATCGTTCGTGCATGGACAGATAAAATTTATTTCATACAACTGCTCATATTTCCTAAAATATTTAATATATTTATATTCCAGTTGCACTATATGGTGTCTACTACATTTTGTCAATTTTTCTGAAACTGGCGTTAAATTTGGTTGAAAACCCTGCATGTTATAAGCAAAAAACATACAAGAATTTTTTTTATTTTAAAAAAAAATTACTATATCTCTATTAATATACATGCTATTCTTACACAAATGGTAACACATATTGCACAATGTCTGCTTATTTATATTCTGTTGCAATAGGTCATTTCGTGTATTTTATTTTACAGGGTGATCCCAAGTATTATTATTTTTCTTTCATTTTTTCTTGGCCCCCTAAGTATCCCTCTTGTCAAATTGACAATGATAAATATGAGCTCATACCTGTTCTTTTTAATCCTGCAATTCCAGAAGAATCTGACAAGTATATTTTCAAATACTCGACAAAATGTCTAAAACTGAAAGTTGCCGGTCATTAATGGTCATATAGTGTATATGTATATATAATACCTTTAAAAAAATATATATAAATTCAAAGAATGCGGATATTTCATTTATAATTACGCATCAAGACCTCACCACCTTCTCATAAAATTAATTTGCCTTCCTAATTCTGTCACATATTATTCGATTATCTAATTCATTAATTCGGAATTGCTTTCCGTTATTTTATTTCCTAAACGAAGGTTTGTCATATTTGAATGACTTCGAGGCAAGAACAAGGCAATGCGATCGAAATATTTCTATTACAATTAATTAAATGGAAACCTGTTTTTTTTCTTTGCCAAAAGCAGGCATTAATATGTATTATAAAATGTACTCTTAGTTTGATCATGCTTTTTTGTATAAAAACAACAATTAAATATAAATTGAGAATTTCACTAATGTATTGATTTATATATATTTTAACTTTTGTAGCATGTTATTTAAGGGAAAGTAAAGAGAAGTAAAGAGATACTTAGTTAGCTTCAAAACATGATAGTTATGGATATGTACTTGGAAATTTTCAATAAACTACCCGAAAGATTCATATTTCGTTTGAATATTATTTGTTATATTACAGTGAACTCTCGTTAATACGTCTCCGATTGAGACTTATCTTCGCTAACATACTGTTTGTGAGGGTGTCAGTAAATGTTTCTGGTAGCAAAGCCCATTCTTCCAAAAGCGCGTCTTTTAACTCCTGGCCGGTCCTGGGAGGGGGGGGGGGGGTTACGCTGTGCAGTGGCTCTTCTTAGACCATCCCAAATATGTTCAATTGGATTGAGGTCCGGAGACCTCGAGGGCCAATTCATACGGCGAATATTCTCTTCTTCAAGAAAATCATCAACAATGTGAGCTGTGTGTGGCTTCACATTAACGTAAATGTGGAATTCTTAAGCGGATGCGAATGACGTCATTTTACATAAAATAAAAGTGTGTCCTTTAAATCTTAAAATTGAAATATGTTTTGTACTATTTATGTATACATATATTTTTTTTTTCATCGGGGGAAACAGTAAATTCTGAAAAAGCAGAATTCCTGTTTTCTAGTATTAGACTTCTTTTTCTCATTAAAAGTGGAATATCGTAACATCTATAAACGACTTCGACTGCACATATAGTATGAAACAAAATTTAACGAGTAACCTTTCAAAGGTTTCTACACTTCCTAGTTTCTATTTCATCATCTAATTATCAAAGTTATATGTATGTAAAACTTTTGTAGATTAAGTTTTTGTCATCCTATTTGCGTGTAGTTACTTGATCGCTGAAAGGATATCCGTGCAAAAACAAGCTTGGTGTTTTGTTGTACGCAGTTTTAGGTTGCTTTACAAAAGATTGCATAACTTTAGTCATGGGTGATATCATTTCATATCCTACACAATCGATACTAATACTAATTTGTTATTTTTATGTATCTATTGTTAATTTTCAAAGCACTTAAACGAATCGGGGTATAACATTCACAATGATATAATAATAAATACAATTGCCTAGTAGCGTTCTTTATTTCTGTTTAGTTTACTGTGGAAATGTTTAGGAGAGTGGTTCATTAAACTTTTATCAATTATGTCTACTTCAGTACTTGCTTTTTTTTAGTCGTCGATATGCTATTTCTTTCGGGCAGCAAGTAAAGTGCCGTCTCTAAACAAAGCAGATGTATCAATGTGCGATTAAATACGGATAATCTCTACTGCAATTTTTTAAACTTTTAAGCATCGCACATTTACAATTTTTACACCGTCGTATAGGGGGAAAAAAGTACATTTAAATGCAATTTGTTTGAAAACTACATCTCAATTTATTTTTGAGTAGTTTTTAACGCCATGCCTTTAATGGGGGCAACGGCAGTACTCCATTTCTGTAGAAAGTAAAGGAAAAAATAGCTGGAAAATAGTAGATTATTGTATTTTTTGCTACCGTTTTCCCATAACAACTGAAAAAAAATTAATTAAAAAACGCTCTATTTTGAAAAAATATAAATGAATAATTTCTGATAAAACATGCAGCTATTATAAACTATATAGGAACGCCCATTCGTTGCTTTTGTGACAATTAGAGCAATTTTTCATAAATACTTGCAATTATTTCATTATAAAATATATTTAAGATAAAAATTGATATAACCAATTAAATATCACTGTGTTTCTCTCTCGTAATATATATCTAATTGGCAACAAAAAGAATTTTATTTGTTTATATATTAAATCAAAATTTTGTTACTCTTGTGACACGCTGGTCACAAGAGTAACAAAATTTTGATTTATTATATAAACAAGCAAAATGCTTTTTATTTCAAATTAAATATAAATTAAATGTGTGGAGCACAGTAGTATTTCACTTGTTATATCACTTTTTATCTTAATTATATTTTACAATAAAATAATTGGAAGTATTTGTAAAAAACCGCTCGAATGGTCAAAAGAGTAACAGTGGACGTTCCCCATATTTAATTTTAAGTATTTATATTAATGTTGCAAACAAATGATAGCATTTGAATCACTAGATAGCCGATTTGTTTTGTCGAATTTCTTGAATGACGACATCGCTTTTTGCTAGATTTGTGTATTATTCAGGGATAATGACGTCATATACATACCTTTCTTTAAAACTGGATCGTAAATGTGGAATTCTTCAGCGGATGCGAATGACGTCATTTTATATAAAATAAAAGCGTGTATTTTAAGAAGTCCTAAAACTGAAATATGTTTTGTACTATCTATATTTATATACTTATAAATATATGCATATTCTTTTCATCGGAAGCGACACTAAATTCTGAAAAAGCAGAACTCCAGTTTTCTAGTTTTTTTTTTTTTTTTTTTTTTTTTTTTTTTTTTTTTTCTTGGAACAAAATTTTCTCTGCCGTGCTTTATTTAGAAAAATGTGGCCATTATAGTTGTTATTCCATAATAGTAAATACAGACTTAGAATTATACTTGATAACTTTTAACATCTTTTTGAATAGGAATTTTAAGGAAGTTTAACCTACAATTAGCGTTTCAGTCATATTTCTTTCAATAAATACATTTTTTCTATCGAACAAAGTTGAAAGTATTTATGAATTATCTGTCTGGCCATGTTCTAACTCTCGTTATTCGGATTGTCACGTAATCTTTATGTCATTGAGGTTTAATATAGAATGTTCGGTATATAAAAGTTCGTGCTGAGAGCAGAGTCCTGCATAATGTCAGGTAACAGATGTGACCCAACACGTGGTCGGATCGGGCCAAGCTGATGCTATATTATTTTCGTTACAGATCGGGTTGACTTTAACTTTTTTGGGCTCAGGTCGGTTTCGTGTTCATCCGATTTTTCTAACGAAAGTCCAGAATATTTTTTCAGATGAAGAAAAAAATTATATATTCGAATATTTGAGCATATAGTTAATTTTTGTATATAAAAGATAAAATTTTGATATTAAAGATATAATTGTAGTTTGCAGGCTTTTTTTTCTCCATAATTCTGTTAAAATATGGATTATTTTTACTTCATTTCAGATTCCTGTCGTGTTTCGGGTCAGCCAATTTAATTTATTTATTTATTTATTTTTTATTGTTGGCATGTCATGATCACGCAAAATATATTTTTGAAAAATTTTGGCGCGTGGATATTAAAATGTTTGCCGTCCCTGGAATATTTCGTTGATACAAAGCAATGTTTTAAATGGCATAAACTTTTTTTTTTTAATTACATAATTAGTAATAAAAATATTTTTTTCTTTTATTGTTCTTGTTTATCTAAAATTATAAACAATATCTGTTAAGATTAAAACGTACCAAATTTTTACCATAAAGAGATATTCCAGCACGTTTTTTCAGGCAATGCGAATTTTGTGTACATTGGAATCAGACATTAATTTTATGAAATTTGAATTCAGAAATAAGATTCATTTAAGTGGACTGTAATAAGGGAAAATAATATGGCTTTTCATTAGCTCACAGGCTATCAAAGCCTGAGAGCTAATGTGCCCGCAGTTTCTGTATGTACGTAACGCGATAACTCTTATTGAAATATCCGATTTGCGTTAAATTTTGTAAATAGGTTAATTCTGATAGGGCGCTTCCCTGATTAGTTTTGGGGGTTCATTGGTTAACTATAAAGGGAGGGAACGGGGGCTAATCTTCGCCCTTAATTTAGATAAATATGTTTTTCATCCAGAATTATCCGATTTGCTTCAAATTTTGTATACCGGTTTATTCTGATAAGACGCTATTTGGATGTTCATGGGTTAAGTATGAAGGGGGGGGGGGAGTGGGGGAGAAAATCCGCTCCGCTTAATTTAGTTAAACGGGTTTTTGTAGATTTCTTTATTTTTCGAGTGGCATTAGTATTTGAAGTAAGAGTATAATATACAATATTTTTATTTTTATAATGATTGATGCAACATCTAAGTTCAGATAAACCAAGTTATATAAAAAATGTATTAATGATTTATTAATAAGACTTTTGCTGTTTTACGTTCGACAAAGAATGCGGTCCATTCCTGGTTCATATTATGTTATTTTTAGTAATATACGAGTACATAACAGAAATCGGCCTACTCATCATTCTATTGCAACGATTGTCATAGAAAATTTGTTTATAGAAGACTTGAAACTTTATAAATTCATAGAAAAATGGAAAGTAGTTGCAGGTCGAAAGCTATGCATATACAGAAAAAGAAAACAAGAAAGAAAAAATCATGCATCAAGCATCGATTATGAGACACTTTCCAGCACACTCAGAATAATGTAACAAATTTCACCGTTTAATAAGTTGAAATAGGATGTTTAATTGAACCATTTGGAAACTCATTAACACATTTGAAATCCCAATTTCAGCAATTCCCATCTACAGTCGGAAAATTATTCGAATTCTTTGAGCAGCCCTGTATATGATATATAGATTTGTATCTATAAACTATATGCACGCAAAAATTTAATTCACTTAGGAAATACATACCACATTTAAAAATTTCCCTTCAGCAGTTTCCGCTAATAAGGAGAATGGTATGTGAATATTTTTGTGCATCACAGTATACGAGGTATAGAATTTATGCACAACGAGTAACATGCAAAAAGTTAGTTAAATTTAAAAGCGTATACCGAAATTGAAAACACACTTTCAGCAGTTACTGCCCAAAGACAGTACTGTAACCGATTTACTTTGTGCGCCCATGTAAATGAACGGTAAATTCTATGAACGCCCTATTCATATAGTAATCATCTTGTAGTGAAATTCAGTGATTTATATCAATTTCAATACATTTGAAACAGCGTAATGTCGTTAAAATTCACTGCAAACGATTTTTCCCCAATGACCATAATGTAACGGAATTCTTTTGAGTGTCCCTGTAAATGAACTATTAATGATGCACTTGATATTGAATACCGAACATGTCAGGGTAAACATCATTAACATATATCATTTGCAGGAAAATCCGAGTATATTTACGGGAGTTAGAGCGTGGACAGACAAACCGAATTCATAAACATTTTCCAACTATGTTGGAAAGTCTTAAAAATCGAATGTGTTGATTCATGCAAAAATAATTGTATTATTTATGATAGACTACCGTGGTAAGGAATATTGTATTTCTTATAACAAGAAAAAACTAATTTTATCTATATAATGATTTTCAAATTTAAAATTTTCGCGTGCCGGACTAATTGATCGTATGTGTAACCTATGGCACTCGTGCCATAGGTTCGCCATGCCTGGCTCTAGACAAAGCTTGTCCAACCTTTCAGAAAGTAGGGGCGCATCTCAGATATCACAATGGGAGATAATTTAAACATGGAACAGTATTGTCGCAATGTAGTAGTTAACGTACACACACGTCTTATACGATGTACATATGTTTCACAATGGTAACCACAAGGCTTCTCTATAATTTCGGAGCTTCATGTAAAAATAATTTGCAGAAAAAACATAAATCACAGTAAATTTAGAATTATATTCTTCTGAAATAATGCCCCATCTAAAAAAAAAAAAAAAAAAAAAAAAAAAAATTGCAGAAGGAACCAGAAATAATAAAAATCAAATATTATGGATTTCAGAGAATTTTATTTTAAAATGAATTTTTATTTTTTGAAAAAGCAAGTTACAGGAAAAATCCGAAAGGTCTCCTAGAAAGTCTTCAAAGGGCGTTGTTATACACGCTCGCAAGCGCAACATTGGACTACCCTGGTCTAGACCGTCTAGACTACTTCATTATATGTTTTTATTAGTTGCCTGCTGGGTTTCTTTGGAACGACGGATCTCTCGATCCCAGTAGTAATTCTAAAAAATCTTTGGAGTTAAATTGAAAGAAAAAAAAAATCATTTGCGCAGTGCCTGATTTAAGGCAGGACATTCGGGGCACGGGCCCAAGCCTCCTAAAAATTAGGGGTCCCCAAATGCTGTTGAAAGTTTTCAATTATTGTCTAAAATCTGATGTATGGTTTTAATATGTGATGGAATATTACATTTCATTCTGAATTCTGTCGTATTCGTATTGTATTGTTATAAAATCGTATATTTTGTCTGAAACATGCATTTTTAATTACTTTATTACAGTGAAGTACAGTATAACATCAAAAACCCGACATCATTGGGACCGAGACTATGCCGAATTTTTGAAAATTCCTTATTTTTGAAAGGATCTCAGAGGTAATACTATATTGTTAATAGTGCCTTTAGCCATAGTTTAATTCATTATTAAGTGATAATTATGTAAGAAAAACAGAAAATTAAATAATAATAATAATAAAAAAGAAATGCTGCTGAAAGTTTTCAATTATTGTCTAAAATCTGATGTATGGTTTTAATATGTGATGGAATATTACATTTCATTCTGCATTCTATCGTATTCGTATTGTACTGTTATAAAATCGTATATTTTGTCTGAAACATGCATTTTTAATTACTTTATTACAGTGAAGTACAGTATAACTTCAAAAATCCGGCATCATTGGGACCGAGACTATGCCGAATTTTTGAAAATTCTTTATTTTTGAAGGGATATCAAAGGTAATACTATATTGTTAATAGTGCCTTTAGCCATATTTTAATTCATTATTAAGTGACAATTATGTAAGAAAAACAGAAAATTAAATAATAATAATAATAATAATAAAAACTTAAGTTAATTGATATTTTCTATGTTGCAGAAAAAACAAATCTAATAAACAGTGAAATTATTTCTTCTCTTGTAATTTCAGAAACATCGATGTCAATTTTGATTGCTTCAATTTTTTTGTATTTTATACGAGTGAAGAATGTAGAGGTATGCACGGGCCGACATTTCCAGGCCCGGTCCCGGCCCGGCCCGTAGAAAAAATAATTTTGGCGCGTCCCGGCCCGATAAAAAAATTTAAAGTTCGGCCCGAGCCCGGCCCGGCCGAGTGAACTTCTACAAAACATTCATTTTTACGTCGAATTGGTTAAAAATTTGTCTCTTACGAGGAGTTCTGACCAAAAATATTTATCTTAACTTTTTTTTCATGTTTATAATCTTTATTTTTATAGAAGTGCAGCAGGCTGCGATATTTATTTTTGTAATGAATCTCTATTTCTTGTATGTAAATGTTTCAGTTATCATTAATATTGTTAATCCATATGTGTTAAGTGTTAAAAATCGGAAAAATGCTATACAGTAAAATCTTCTAAGATGAAATTGCATAGAAAAGAAAAAAAAATGCGTTATGTATGACTGTTTTTTAAAGACTGAAGAAAGTGAAGTACTTTTTAAGAATGACATCTACATGATTTTTATGTGGGAAAAGTTTGTTTTAATGTCTATGATGCCTATAATGAAACATAAAGTAAAACTACATATGCAACTCAGTTTCTATAATTTTCAATTACTATTGAATTAGTATAATTATTGAAAATTTTTAATAAAATAAGTTTCTTTTCTATCTTCAGATTGAAGAAAAATATACATAGCTCACTTCAATTTAAAAAATGCCTCTTATAATTTTGGTTAGGTGAGAATATGTAAGTTTTTTTTAAAAATGGCATTAAAATCAACTCGTTTATCTAATTTATAATGGATTCAATTTAAATGTTAAAAAATGTCCAGTGCGATTTTTATTAAAATGTGGTATTCAGTATGCAGAGCTTTCGTTTTGGATCTATATGAAGATTCCATAAGCAAACTTTTTTTCTCAGCTAGTGGCGCCATCTTTTACTAAATTAGGACACTAACTTTGTACTTTTCCCTCAGAGATTGTTGAAATTAACAATATCAAAACAATACACATAACACATAAATTTAGTTGCATGGTATTACCAGCTTTAAAATTTCAGAGGTTAAAAGAGACCACATTACTTGTTAAGTTTACCCAGTGATAAATAACCCCAGTTAAGTGAAGTTGAAAATATTTAGAGATGCCACTGGTCACCAGAGAGCACCTGGTGACTTGAGCAACTAGTCAACAGGATAGGATTGGGATTGTGAAACTCTACAAAATGTTACTGCTAAATTAAAATTTCCTTGAAATATCACAGTTTATTCTTCATTAATTGAATAATTTAATTTAATCACAAACAGATATCAATAATTTATTTAACACATTTTCTTTAATGTTATTGCAGTAACCGCGGCTCCTGATATTTTCGAACGGTGATCACCGTGTGTACTTAGTTACTTGGTTCCAGTGGCGTAGCTAGAGCATTTCGTTTGGGGGGGTGTGGAGATCGAATTTACCGAATGTTCATAGTAAATTTTGTATTTTTTTTTTGTATTTATTTGTATTTTGTATTTTTTCACATTATTTTCTTTTGGGCGAGGGGGTGGGGGATTAGACATTTATTTATTATTTCAGCAATGTATAAATAAACAGACCAAAAAATTTTAACAAAAAACTAAATAATTTCAACCTTTTAAAATTTTACAAACTGGGGGGAGCGAGGGTAGTAGAGATCATGAATGGAGGGAGTGAAGTAGATAACTGCTGATTTATTTATCGTATTGCACAATTACGAATAAAGCAGAGGAAAAAAGTAATTTTAAAGACTTTAAAACAGAAAATATTAAAAAAATAATTCTTTTTTCCTTTTATTTATAACTCAAAGTTTGAAATTTGCAATAATTTTTAAATTTTAAGTTAGAAGTCTGTAGGGGTCGAAATTTTCAGGCCCGGGCCAGGCCGACCCATTGAAAAAAATTCGACCCGGCCCATTATAAAAGGTAGGCCTGAACTCGGCCAGGCCTGTCGAAAATAATTATTGGCCTGGCCCGGCGTTATAGCAGCTAAACGTTCAGCCTGAGACCATCCTGGACCGGAAAAAAATGAAAATCTCGACCCGAAGTTTTCATTTTTTAAAAAATAAATATAATAATTTCAATAAATTTTGGGCCGTGAATTCTTGGAAGAATGAAAGCAGTCCCGGCTCGGTACAGAAAACATTAATTAGGCCTGGTCAGGCATAATTTATATTTTGCCAAAATTGTGCCAAAGCTGACGTTTGTAACAGATTTTTTTAAAACGTGACAATCGGCAAAAGATCATTATTAGGTAACAATTGATTATAACTTTATATGTAATACATTTATCAGAAAATTTAAAAAGGCTATTTGATTTCAAAGCGCTTCATGCCTCATGCCTGCTTGTTTCATGCTTCTGGAATAAAAAAATGTCTACTTAAATGTGTCAGAAAATTTAACCTGAGTGAAGTAAAAATATTTTTTTAAAACAAGTTTTTTTTTTTTTTTTTTTTTTGTTCATAAATGTGGCATTTAATTCGAAGTTAGAAAATTGTCTAGTTATTTCAAATCTTAATACGTGTATGATATATTTGATAATTTTGATCATATGTGACAGAAAAATGCACAATATCAGAATAAGAGGATTTGGATTTTATTTTTTCTTTTCTTTTATTTATTTCTCTTTTTCCATAAATATTTATCCAAGTAAAAACGTAAGATAAAATAAGAAAATTAATAAAAATTAAAAAGGAAATTTGAGAGAATTGGTTAATTAGTAGTTTTTATTTTCTCTGGTAATTAGAATAAAGATAATTGTTGCAGATTACTTCAATGAGAAAATTTTAACTGTCTGTCTCCCAAAGCAGATCAAAGGACCAAAACAAACGACAGAGGACGACGGAAACATTTAGTAGACAATGTTGCATAAAGCTCGACAGAAGAATTTTTTTACTTGGAACTTTTTTGCAGAACGTTTTTACTTGGATAAATATTTATTGAAAAAGAGAAAGAAATAAAAGAAAATAAAAAATAAAATCCAAACCCTCCTATTCCTATGTTGTGCGTTTTTATGTCACATATGATCAAAATTATTAAATACACCATACACGGATTCAGATTTGAAATAACTAAACAGTTTTCTAACTTCGTATTAAATGCCACATTTATATATATATATAAATAAAAACATTTGTTCTTAAAAAATATTTTTACTCCTTAAGAATGTTAAATTTTCTGACACATTTAAGTAGACATTTTTTTATCCAGAAGCATGCAATCAGCAGGCATGAGGTGCTTTGAAATCAAATAGCACTTTCAAATTTTCTGATAAATGCACTACATATTAACCCCTTGGGGACGAGCGATCCGTATACGTGCCGCATGAAGCGCACAAAATCCTTGTTTTACCTCATCAGTAAAATTTTACTGTAAAATTTGCCTTATTTAATCACCGCATTTTCTCGATTCAAGAAGACAAAAACTTCTGTTTTTAAAAAACGGTGACAAAAGATTAAAAATTTCGTAAAAGGCTCCCGTCTCGAAGGGGTTAAGTATAGAAGGGGTAAGTATCAATTGCTACCTCATAATGATCTTTTGCCGATTGTCACATTTTAAAAAGATCTGTTCCAAACGTTAACTTTGGCACCATTTTCTGAAAGACCTCTATGGGGAAAAAGAGAAACGCTATTCGTTTACGAATAAGAAAGAATATCTGCAAATTTCGTGTATTTAAAAATGAAAATTTCTCCACGAAAGTGTAAAAGAGATGCAAGTTACGATTTCAGAACAGCTTTAAATAGTTTTTAAAAACCACATAATGTGGCTAATCAAAGCTGCACTTTATATGTAGGATATTTTTGCTGTTGGATTTTTAAGTTGGAACTCGTAGCATAGAAAGTTATCAGAATTGAAATAGTCAAATGTATCATGTTGAGCAATTGAGCATAAGTATAAAAAAAAAATTAAATATTGTTATTTTAATTTGCAAAAATAAAAAAAATGTGTTGAACACAAAAAGATTTTTTTTTTTTTTCGATGGAGAAGGGGGAGGGGAGAGAGGGTAGACAGTGTGGAAAATTATTTTATTTTCTGCAAAATTACTTTGCTTGATTTTTTTATGAGTTGTAGCATTGATTCTGTTACATGAATTAGCCTGATTCAAGTCAAAGGATTTTTTTAAATTAATTTCAATTAACTTTGAGATCCCTTCATTTCAGAAAACAAAGAAAACTAGTATGTTGTGGCCATCACAAAACTTACTTCTATCTCATGCATGTCAATACTTCAAAATTCACTATCTCAGTGCCAAATTAAATGGCAATCTGTGTTCATTATGAGAATTCTAAAAATATGAAATTCCGTGCATTAGTTCTCGAGGTATGACCGTCACTGAAATCGTGTAAATCCAGCAAAATGCAGCATAGCAGCGCCACCTATTGGGTTATTTACACCAGAACCTAATTATCACCAATTTATGTGAACGTCTAACTGAATATGAAGTTTGGAGAAAATTCGTGCATTAGTTCTTGAGATAGCGGTATTGCGCAAATCATGACAAATGCAGCATAGAAGCGCCACCTGTTGAGTGATTTGCAACAACACATAATCAGCAGCAATATTAATCAAGTTATACTTAAATCTGAAGTTTGATGAAAATTCGTGCATTAGTTCTTGAGATAGAGCTATTGAGGAAATAGTTCAAAATGCAGCACAGTAGCGCCACCTATTGGGCGATTTACACCAACACGTAGTCAGCATCATTTCATATGAAGGACTAACTAAATCCGAAGTTTGATGAAAATGTGTGCGTTAGTTCTTGAGATAGAGCTACTGCGAAAATAGTGTAAATCCTGCAAAATGCAGCATAACAGCGCCACCTGTTGGGCGATTTACACCAAAACGTAAACATCATCCATTCATGTCAAGGACTAACGGAATCTGAAGTTTTATAAAAATCCGTGCATTAGTTCTTGAGATAGAGCTTTTGCAAAAATTCTGCAAAATGCTACATAGCAGCGCCACCTGCAGGGAGATTTACACCAAAAACTAATCAGCACCAATCTATATCAGGGACTACCTGAATTTAAATTTTTATTAAATTCCGTGCATTAGTTCTTGAGATAAGAGCGCCCACAAAAATTGTGTCACATACAGACAGACGGACAGTCAGACAGACAGACGGACTCACAGACAGACATTTTGTAAAAACATGTTTTTTGGAATCTCTGACCCATAAAACGTGTCAATCCGTCAAAACCGTCGAAAATTTTCATAAAACCAATACTTTCTTCTTGTAAAGATAGAAGAAAGTAAAAATTGCTTTCAGTTTTTGCAGCAGAAAGTAAATGTATGTCTCAAAACGCCAATTAGAAGAAAGATTAATGCTTATCATCAATGCACTTGTCTTTATATATCAATGCAACAGATGATTTTAAAACAAGTTCAAAAACATAAATAAAAAATATATTTTCAAACTGAATGACAAGAACCAGTGTTGCAGTAGTAAAAAAACAAAGAGTACACACTAAAGTCATGAAAATTCATTATATGCTAATGCTTTATTTGAGAAGCAGGGGGTATGCGGAGCTGCTTTAAAAAATCCAGATAGAGGGTATACGGCGTATATCTCCGTATACTCTCCACCACCCCGTGACAAGAACAGATCCAGATCTTAAAACATGTCGTCGGTTTATATTAAGTTACAAAGGAAAAAATCCAATATTTTGTAGTTCTCTATCTTATTATTACTTTCTTCTATCTTTACAAGCAGAAAGTATTGGTTTCATGAAAATTTTCGAATTCGTGTTTTCGACGGATTTACACCTTTCATGGGTCCGAGATTCCAAAAAACATGTTTTTACAAAATGTCTGTCTGTCTGTGACACAAATATTGTGGGCGCTCTATCTCAAGAACTAATGCACGGAATTTAATAAAAATTTATATTCAGGTAGTCGCTGATATAGATTGGTGCTGATTAGTTTTTGATGTAAATCGCCCTGCAGGTGGCGCTGCTATGTAGCATTTTGCAGGATTTCCGCAAAAGCTCTATCTCAAGAACTAATGCACGGATTTTTATAAAACTTCAGATTCCGTTAGTCCTTGACATGAATAGATGTTGTTTATGTTTTGGTGTAAATCGCCCAACAGGTGGCGCTGCTATGCTGTTTTTTGCAGGATTTACACTATTTTCGCAGTAGCTCTATATCAAGAACTAATGCATACATTTTCATCAAACTTCGGATTTAGTTAGTCCTTCATATGAAATGATGCTGACTACGTGTTGGTGTTAATCGCCCAATAGGTGGCGCTGCTGTGCTGCATTTTGAACTATTTCCTCAATATCTCAATTTCAATAACTAATGCACGAATTTTCATCAAACTTCAGATTTAAGTATAACTTGATTAATATTGCTGCTGATTATGTGTTGTTGCAAATCGCTCAACAGGTGGCGCTTCTATGCTGCATTTGTCATGATTTGCGCAATACCTCTATCTCAAGAGCTAATGCACGAATTTTCCTCAAACTTCATATTCAGTTAGACGTTGACATATGTTGGTGATAATTAGGTTTTGGTGTAAATAACCCAATAGGTGGCGCTGCTATGCTGCATTTTGCTGGATTTATACGATTTCAGTGACAGTCATACCTTGACAACTGATGCACGGAATTTCATACTTTTAGAATTCCCATGGATGAACACAGATTGCCATTTAATTTGGCACTGAGATAGAGAATTTTGAAGTGTTGACATGTATGAGATAGAAGAAAGTTTTGTGATGGCCACAACATACTAGTTTTTCTTTAAAGCGGTTCTCGAGCTTCCTACTGAACAACGCAAAATTTTCTGATACATTTTCTGTCTCATTTTTAAGCATATTGACAGGGCTGACTGTTGAAGCGGAATACAACGGAAACTAGTTTTACATTTTGTGATAAAATTACTTATCGCGTTATAAGCAATTGTGGTGACATGATGACAAGTTTTTTGCCTTTCTTGAGCTGCCGTGTCTATGGAATTCGGTTTAAAACGCCAACTTTGACAATATTTTCTGAAAAATCTTTTGCGCTTACCAAAAAATGGAAAACGTCTTTCGACTACATAGTTTCAGAATAACAACACCTGATAATTTCCGAACAAAAATGAATTCAGAAATGTTTCAGCAAGTAGTTCTTTTGATTTGAGCTACTTTCTGAGGAAAAGGATTTTTTCCCCGCATTTTTTTAAAATAATTTTTTCAAAAACTTTCACTTTTTCGAAGACACAATATACCATTATATATAGTAGCTAATAGGGATGAACCGAATATTCGGTATCTATTCTGTATTCGGCCTTTTCGGCCATGTTACCGAATATTCTGTTAGGCCGAATATCAAGATATTCGGACAAACCGAATACTTAAAAAAACTTTTAAAGCACTTTTTTAAAATTTTTACACAATTTCTACTTTTAACTGTTGATATTCATAATATTTAGAAACAGAATCATATTTAAGTAAAAGTCAGTTCAGTCACTTTCAATGATATCATGACATTTAATACAAACTAAATTAATATGAAACAAATCTTGCTAAAATAGCTTCATTTACTGATAAAAATGTGAACGAAAATTCAGTTTCGGCTTGTAGTTGCACAGCCAGAATTTTTGACAGAATATGTGAATATATTGTAATTTTGATGGAATGAATGGAGTGAGGTGTTGCTTCTTGTTCAAAATTTTTTTGTCTTGACCACATTATCTCCGTCGAAAGTTTTTTACAATTTTTTTAGGAACAATGTATATGTTTACAATCTCTGAAAATAATCGCCCATTCGAAACACTGATCTAAGATGCATTTAAAAATTCCTTGCTAAATCAAATGCAGTAGAAAAGTTATTTTTGCTGAGTTGTTTGTTTTAGAATTAAAAAAATATATATATTCACTTGGCTTAATTCACCAGAAGAAGCTATGAAATGTCAAACTTTTTTAATTAATAAAATTTTAAAATTCTCTTCTTAAATAACTCAAAGCAGATTTTTTTCATGTGTAAAGCTTACTTGTAAAAAAGGTCTTGTTTATCAATATGTAAGTTCCTGCATTAAATATTATGTAAAATTATTTTTAAATTTAACATTTTTATGCTTTTAATCTTTGAAATATAAAAGTATTCGACCAGCCGAGTACTTGGTATTTGGCCGAATAGGTACTACTCGGCTGGCCGAATATTCGGTATTCGGCCTAACAGTTAATTCAGCTAGCCGAATATTCGGTATACGGTTCGCCTGCAGGTCGAATATTCGGTAGAAAAGTTATTTTTGATGAGTTGTTTGTTTTAGAATTAAAAAAATATATATATTCACTTGGTCTAATTCACCAGAAGAAGCCACGAAATATGAAATTTAATTAAAAAAATATTTTATTAAAATATTCCACCAGCCGAATATTTGGTATTTGGCCGAATAGTTACTACTCGGCTAGCCGAATATTCGGTATCCGGTTCACCTGCAGGCCGAATATTCGGTATTCGGTCAAAATCACTATTCGGTACATCCTTAGTAGCTGATGTAATTTTATTACACCGTTTAAATTTTCTTTGATAAGAAAAAATTCTCGGTTCTCTCTTATTTTTTGCTTTGAAAAACAGACAATACAACAGTAAACATCTGGCGACATCCTGTCCCCCGAAAAAAAACGAAATATCCCCCCCCCCCCCCATGGCTTTCAGACTCTAGCAAAACGAATTTTAACGAACAAGAAGTCTGGCCTTCTAATTTCATTTGCATTGGTCAAGGAGTGTACGCATTTTACTATCAAGGCCTTTTTCTCCAGATTCCTTTCTTCAATGAAACGAAGATATTCTCTACCCTCCTAATCTTCTAGCTTACAGGGATACTGCATAGAAATAGGAAGAAGGTATATTTAATCTTCGGATACTGTATCATGGACCCCCATTCTCCCTCCCCTTCTTACACCAATGGAATAGCTAAAAAGTGAAATTGCATACAAAATATTTAATAATTTTAAATATGTTTTGACGTTTTCTGTTTTGTAATAAATTTTGTAATATGTTTTAAAAAATTCTTAAAAAAAAAAAAAAAAAAAAAAGAAATCAGAGTCAAATGATGCAATTTTTGAACGAAAGTGAAATTACCGAATGTATATGAGTTTACCGAAGTGGGGGGGTGTCGCACCCCCCACACCCCCCCTGTAGCTACGTCCCTGCTTGGTTCACAGCTAAATTAGGTTTGTAATCAATATAGTAGTTAAAATCCTCTCACTATTATGGTATACAATAAGTAAAAATTTAAAACCATCCTCCCCTCAAAGGCATTTCATTTTTATATAATTTTTTATTTTAAGTCCTTCTAAATATAGGGCATATCCCCTTAATTTGGTCACATTTTTCTGTCCCTTAAGATCCTATATTTGCAAAAATATGTTTTCGTCCCTTCTCTTTTTTTTTCTTGAACGAATTTATTTTTAACAGGAAACATTAATTAATCTCTATATGTTAAAAAGTCTCAGGAATGTCCATATAATTTCAAAGTTATCCACGGAGTTTGAAGAAGTAATCAAGGCAGTGTCTTGCTTTTCTTCTATTTTCTTCTTTTTATATTTTCCCTTTTTTATTGCTTTGAACAAAAACATTTTTTTTTAATACTATCCGTAAATAAGCTCTAAACGATAAAAGTAATTCAAAGATGTCCAAACAATTTCTATAGCAAAGCAGCAGAAATTATGGTCTCAGAAGGGTTTATTTAGAAAAGGGAGAAGTTCATTTGTTTGTGCAGTATTCTTTATTTAGTAAGTTAATTTTAAATATCAATTTATGTGTGCACTAAAACAAATTTGTTTATCTATTTCATCATCCTTTTCAGTTTGTTTGGTTTCGGTAACTCTCATATGACCCAGGGCAGCAGATATTGAAAAAGTATGGAAGAGGCTGAAGTAATTTTAAACAAATTCAAATAATTTTTAAACAAGGATAGGCGAAGACCCGTCCAAATGCACCTGAAACTCACATCTTTTATTTGTTGATAATTCGAGATATTAATTAAAAAAAACTCGAACGAGCTTCAATCTAGAGGTCTGCACGGGCCGACATTTCCAGGCCCGGGCCCGGCCCGTAGAAAAAATAATATTGGCCCGGCCCGGTAAAAAAAATTAAAAGTTCGAGCCCGGCCCGGCCCGGAAAAAAGTTAAGGTCTCGGCCCGGCCCGAGTGAATTTCTACAAAACATTGATTTTTACGTCGAATTGGTTAAAAATTTGTCTTGTATGAAGAGTTCTGACCAAAAATATTTACCTTAACTTTTTTTTTCATATTTATAATCTTCATTTTTATAGAAGTGCCGTAGGCTACGATTTTTATTTTTTTTTTAATGAATCTCTATTTCTTGTATGTAAATGTTTCAGTTATCATTAATACTGTTAATCCATATTCCATGTATAGAAGTGTTAAAAATCTGAAAAAGGCTATACAGTAAAATCTCCTAAGATGGAATTGCATAGAAAAGAAAAAAAAAATGCGTTATAGGCAAGTTCCCTTCTTAGCAAGTATAAATGTATTATATATTCTTTTCTTACTTATTAGTATATTAATTTTGCATGGATCAACACATTTTTCAGTTTAAAACAGGGTTCCGTCATAGGCAGGTTCCTTTTCACACATTTTACTATATTTTAATTTAGCTATATTTTAATATGCTTAGAAATCTACTATTCTTTAAAAATAATAAATTTTAATGTTTAAGTGTAGAATAATGGCGATTCAAAAATGTATGCACTTTTTGCAAAAATTTTTGGGCCAGCAGGCCTAATTTAACTGACCTTTAAATGGACCAGGCCACGCTGAGACAATGATTTTCATACTGGCTGGCTCAAAACTAGGACTGAAAATTTTGGGCCGTGAAGACTAGGAATGAAACCAGGCCCGGCTCTGTACAGAAAAATTAAGTTAGGCCCGGCCCGAACAGAGCGGAGAGCAGGCCCGGCCCGAGTGCCGTGAATGAAAATCGGCCCGAGCCCGGCCCGCAGGCCGTGCCGTGCCGGACCGGGCTTCGCGCCACGGGCCGGCCGTGCAGATCTCTACTTCAATCTACCGCTTTGCCGATCTTATATGATTGCTTTCAGGAATGTCCGGAGAAAACTTAGTTCTTCAGGCGGTCAATCGCCGTTACTCCCTTGGAATTAACCCCCCCCCCCCCAAAAAAAAAAGCCTGTTACGTTTGGGTACGTCCTGGGTACGTTTTTTAATTAACATGTTGAGTGCCAAGACTATTTTGTCTGTCTTTCCCTTTGGACCGCGAAATAAGATTACCGTTATACAATCTATAAAAAAAAAAAAAAAAGAAAAACCTCTAAAAGTCTTTAAAGTGAGACGGTATTGTAAACTACGCTAAGAAGAAAATAAGGCACAATTTGGTAGAGGAATGACCAGAAAATTAACTAAGCAAGTTGACACATTTTGTGATACCTGCGAAAGACAACCGTTTTTATGTTTACTGTGCTTTAATCAAACCCATTAAAATTTTTTGCTAAGAAATATTTAGTACATTCATGATACAACAGTGAAATTACTAAAAATTTAATTAGAATGTAACATTTTAAATTTTATATCGTATTTTAAACTGTCAGTTATCGGTGATTGACGCGGACTAAACGGAAAGTTCAGTGTCAGTTAACGGTGACTGACGTAGAACCAGGGTTTTCGATGGCTCTTGACCAACATTAGCAATTTGGCGAATGAGAAATAAAAAACAGTAGCCAAATGAAAAGAAAAGTTAGCTAAATAGATTCGGCGGGAAACACTGAAAAATCTATCTTTAACCCATCATTATATACCCTATTTTCAAAATGTTCTAAAATAACCTATTTTTTGTAATCTATACTATTATTATAAAGAGGTAAAAATTGCTTATTTGTAGGAGGTAAGCTCTGGAACTACCAAACCGATTCCAAAGGTAATGGTATCAAAATGATGGTGTTAGTCCAACTTAGAATATAGGCTATACCTTATGTCCGTGCCACTGGCCAAAAGGGGGTGCAGGAGCAAAAAACGTTCTAAAAATGTTATTTTTGTGTTACTGAAGGTCCTAGAAACATGAAATTTGGAATGGTAGTTACTTATAAGATACTAATGATCTCTAAGGACATTTCTTAAAAAAAAAAATCGAAATTAAAAAGGGGTGAAAATGCGCGAAAAGCGTTCTAAAAAACGTGGTGATTTTTACGCAATCTCAAGAAGTACCAAACAGATTTCAAAAATAATGGTGTCAAATTGATGGTGATAACCCTTGCTCCAACATAGACTACATTTTATGTCGGTGCCACTACCCCTAAAGGGGGTGCAGGAGCAAAAAAAAACGTTCGAAATTGCGATTTTTGTGTTACTGAAGGGCCCAGATACATGAAATTTGGCATGGTAGTTACTTATTAAATATAAATGATCTCTAAGAACATTTCTTAAAAAATTCGAAATTTAAAAGGGATGAAAATGCGCAAAAAAGTTCTGAAAACGTTGTAAATGGCGATTTTTACGCAAGGCAAGAAGTACTAAACCAATTTCCAAAATAATGGTGTCAAAATGATGGTGACAACCCTTGCTCCAACATAGGCTACATTTTATGTCGGTGCCATTACGCCCAAGGGCAGTGCAGGAGCAAAAATAACGTTCGAAAATGCGACTTTTGTGTTACTGAAAAGCCTAGAAACATGAAATTTGGAATGGTAGTTACTTATAAGATATAAATGATCTCTAAGAACATTTCTTAAAAAATTCGAAATTTAAAAGGGGTGAAAATGCACGAAAAGAGTTCTAAAAAACCTTCTAAATGGCGATTTCTACGTAATCTCAGAAAGTACTCAACCGATTTCAAAAGTAATGGTAGGAAATTCATGATGACAGGCCCTTGCTCCAATATAGGATCTACTTCATGTCGGCGTCACTACCCCCTTGTGGTTGCATTTTAAAAATGTTCTAAATTGCGATTTTTGTGATACTGAAGGGGCTAGCAACTTGAAATTTGGCATGGTAATTACTTATGAGATGTAAATGCTCTCTGAGAAGAGTTCCTTAAAAATTGGAAATTTAAAACGGGTGAAAATGAACAAAAAGCGTTCTAAAAAGTTCTAAATAGCGATTTCTATGCAATCTCAGGAAATATAAACCGATATCAGTAGTAATGGTTTCAAATTGATGGTGATAGTCCCTGCTCCAACATAGCCTATATTTTACTTTGTTGTCCCTACCACCTGGGGGTTACAGGAGCAAAAAATGTTCTAAATTGCGATTTTTTGTGTTACTGAGGCGGGGTCTAACATTTTAAATTTGGAATGGTAATTACTTCAAAGATGCAGATGCTTTCTAAGAATTGTCGGAAGAAAATTCCAAGTTTAAAAGGATGAAGTGTGCGAAAAGCGTTCTAAAAGCGTTCTAAGTTACGATTTTTGTGCAATTGTATGAAATACGAAACCGATTTCAAACATAATGGTTGCAAATTGATGGTGATAGAACCTGCTCAAACATAAGCTATATTTTATATCGGTGCCACAACCTCAGAGGGTTGCAGGAGCAAAACACTTTCTAAATTGCGATTTCTGCGGTACTGAAAAGGCTAGAAACTTTAAATATAGCACGGTAGTTACTTATAAAATAGTCCTCTAAGAACAGCCTAAAATAAATTCGAAATTAAAAAGGGGTGAAGCGAAGAGAAGGAACGAAAAGCATTCCAAAAAAGTCCTAAATTACGATTTCTAATGGAATCTCAGGAAGTAATAAACCGATTACAGAAGTTATTGGTTGAGAATCAAGGGTGATAGTCCCTGATCCTTTACGGCCTATATTTTATGTTGGTGTCACTAACATCTGGTTAGCAGGAACAACAAGAAAGCCTTTAAAAACATCCGAATTCCGTTTTCTATAGAATATTAGGAAATACGAGCCGACTTCAAGGTTAATATTGGTAAATTAATGGTGACAGTCTCTGTTTCAACATTTTTCGAGACATTCTATTTCAACTATGTTTCGGCATTTTATGTTGTGTGCCACTAACACCAGAAAGGTGGTAGACCGTTAGAAAAGAAGTTTGGAATTTGACATGATGGTTAATTTTAAGATGTAAATGTGTTAAGATGGTTTCTAAAAAATCCAAAACTTCAAATATGAATACTGAAATGAGCATAAAAGTCTCAAAATACTTGCTAAATTATCATTTAATCGGAATTAGTTTTAGTTCTTCTTATTAATTAAAATCTTATTTCTGTCTATTGACTTTTATAGTGAAGTTTAATCAAACTGTGGCTTAGGGGAGATCGGGGCTAGTTGGTTACAGCGTTAAGTAGGCGCAGTCCTCATAAATCGTTTGTTTGTGGAAAGATTGCACAACCAGTCACAGAGTACCTTTCTCCTTGCTTTTTACAATCCTCATTGTAGTTTTACAGCGTTACCTACATGCAGTGGGCATTTTTTATGTTTTTTCTGTTTTTTGCACTCATAAGTAATTTTTTGTTGCGTCATTCTTTTTCTAATTTCTAATACTTATCTTAATAATTGCGATTTAACTTTTACAGTTTTTCTTAGTGTATTACCTTTCCCATATGTGATTTACGTGGATTATTTATGTTTAGAAGGTTACGTCTCCCTTTTGTGAAGAAATTTTTTAGGGGGCTAGTAGGTGCATTAAACACGGGGTAAGTTTACTCGGCGTTTGGTGTGTGCTGGTAGGTTGAAATACAACAAACACAGTGAAAAGTGGTTGTAATGTAAGATTTTGGGCACACGGGGCTTGCCCAAACGGAGACACTCAATATTTTATTTGTGACAACTGTAACTTTGATGATGATATCGAGTAAGATAGAAGTTACTCACTGTTAATGTTTTATTCATTATTTTTATGTCTGTATACATTAGAATTTACATTGTAGGGCGATAACGCCTTTGTTTAAACTTACTGGTAATAATGAAATTGATTTCTCTTAACTAAGTGCCTTATTTGAGTTTCATTTAAATTTTTATAAAGCGTGGGCCAATTTACCCCATAGATATAAGCAACTTGCACCGTGACAGGGTAGGTTGGCGCACAATTTTCCTTTTACTTTAGGCTTCCGCTAAACATAAACTACAAGAGCTACAAACTCAAAACTCCGGGTATTTATAGCCAAATGTCTGTTCTTTAATAGTGCAGTTTAAGTTTGTTAACAAACTTAAACAAAAAATTTATAAAAATCAATAACTAAAAACTGCGGCTACTAGCCCCGGTCTCCCTTAATTTGTAATTTTTGAATTATTCCAAAAAGTGTTCTTCTAATAAAAAACAGTCATGCAAATATCACTTGGCATATTTCAACTATTACGCGAGCAAAGCAGCGGGGTTTGCTAGTTGCTTATAAAATATAAATTCGACTATCCACTGCAGAAACTATTAAAAATAAGTACATTCTAAATGTCTCCTAAATATGTAAGTAAATGTTTCAGAGAGTCTTTTAGTAGTCTACATAAAAATTAAAAACATCTTTGATTTACCGTTGTGAAAATATACACTAAAATTTGCTATGAGATTTCGAGTCTTAACCGATAGGAAAAATTTATCTAGCCAATGGTACTTTGCATAGAACTAATACATGGTAAAGGGCTAATTTCAACACCGCTTTCCAGCAAAACTTTTCTCTATTTGGGCTTGATGCTAGTAATTTTGTTTGTGTTTTTACTGACGCGACGCCGGAGCATAGATAGTGATTAACTGACAATATTGAAATACCTATCGTATAATTCTTTCTGTATCTTTGGATGTAGCTAAACTGAATTTTTGTTGAGTTAGTATTAGGGATGTAGTGGAGGGTATACGGGGGTATACGCCGTATACCCTCTGGATTTTTTTTAAGGAGCACCGTATACCCTCTGTTTCTCAAGAAAGCTATAGCATATATACACTAGGGTATATCCGCTGCCTTGAGCGTATACTCTCTGCTTAGAACGTATACCCTCTGTTATTTTTACGACTACACCACTGGTTAGTATCTCTATAAATAGAGCAATGCAAATGACACGGCGCGACTGAATGTGTAAAGTGACATTAATCTTTCAGAAACACGAATAAAAATTTCGACTGTATTGTTACACACACATAAACACAAAGAGCAGAAATCGAGCACTCTCAATTTGGCGAGCCTGATTGTTCATTTACTCGCCAAATGGAGTATTTTCTCGCGGTTTGGTGCAATGGCGAGAGGCAGCGAGAACTCTGCATGGCACTCAACGTGTTAAAAGAAATGTGAATATTTACTATTTAAAAGAATATTTTCTGAAATTCGTTTTCACATTAAAATAATAAAACTTTGTAAAAAATCATCATGAAATAAAAACAATACATAGGACGCGATTCGAGCTAAATATATAACACCTCGTCATCAGCTACAGTAAACACGTGTCCGTAAGCACTAAAAAATAGGAAGAAAGAAAAGCAATTACCTTGAACACGTGGAAAGTAGGATAACACGGTCCAAATAGTTAAATATAGCGAAACAGCACCGATAACTGGCAATATGAAGCAATTAAAATAATAAAACTTTGTAGTCTGTCTTATATGCATTTTGAAATCGCAATCCCCAGGATACAGATGAAAAAAAAAAAAAAAAAAAAAAAAAAAAACTACTTTCAGGTGTTACCTTCACGGTTGCTCCCCTGTTCTGCAGTTTTAAACTTTTATCTATGTAGCCCGGATGTGAATAAAATATTAATAAATAAGTATGTAAATAATAAAAATAAATACCTAAAGAAGGTTTCTTTGTGCTCTCAAGGGCACCTTTCGTACAAATAAATAAATTAAAAAAAAAAAAAAAAAAAAAAAAAAAAAGAATGCTATTTAAAAAAAAAAAAAAAAATAAATTAAGTCGTTTTCATATTTTTTGTTTTTCGTTTTCGTTCTTTTTTTTTTAAAGTTTAAAATTGTTATCTACATTGCCCGGATGAAAATGTAAAAGATCATTCAATGTCTGTAACGGGAGAAAAAGGAACAACCCAGAAATTGTACGTTAAACGTGGCAAATGAGGTGCGTTCGTACCATAGGTAGTTTTATAAATATTCAGATCTTGGTGCAATAGCTGTTGCACTCTTATGCAAAAATGCATGAATACAAAATTTATTACGATTGTATATATTAAATTCAGTAATACGGAAATAATATGACTCCATATTAAATAGGAGGTAATCCCCATGGCAACCTACAATCATTATCTGTCATGGGATACCATTGAATTAATTACGTATGATAGGATTTAATAGAATGAAGAAAACTTTTATTAATATCGTTTAAAGTTTTGATTCAATTTTTATAAAATTTGAAATGACTCGATAAAATTCTGTAATGATTATATATGTTAAATTTCAAACCATTCTGTTGCGTAGTTTTTGCGCTTTTATATGCGGACAGACGAACGGACCAGACGACGACTATAGGTGCTATGCATTTATATAACTACGAACGCACCTAAAAAGGTAGCTTCGTCGTTCCTTGGTTTTAAGAAGTTTGCTAATTTTACTTGCATACACGAAGCTAAAATGCATGGAACCCGATTATAGTAGATTCCCAGTTTTCGTGAATACGGATTTTGGATGGGAATTTCGAGAACTTTGTCAGCTATCGCCAAGTTGGTTGCCTTTATAGCTACTCATTTTTGTCACTACATTAGGCGATAATATACTAAGTATCGCCAATCTTGGCGAAAATTTAGCTCCGGCGTTACGTACTTACGTGTGCGCGCTTATGTTATGAATAACAATATATTATTTCTTTTAAATATGAGGTGATTTTATGCTATGATTATGGAGATTTAAATATATGAGAGTTGCAACAATTTTTACCAAAAGGAAATTAAATTTACGAGAAACGACTTCTGCTAAAACATAAATTAGCAGTAAACATGATTACGGAAGAAACCTTTATTTTTTATTCCACTGTCTTGTTTCAAAATGTCATCCATCCGATAACTTTAAACTGCTATATCTCAGCTATTTTTTATGATAGAGGCGAAACAAAAAATGCTTTTTAGAATCCCAGTGTCAAGGCCAAAAACTTAACGAACAAATAAATTTTGATTTCTAATTTTTTTTTAGTTGATCATCATTTTTAAACAAGATGGTAACGGTGGGGTATTTGACGCAAAAACCTGGTCAAAAATACAAAAGTTAAAATTTACTCAACAACTGTAAAACTCATATTTCATAATAGCTGACAAACTGGTTGCATCGTTCTATGTCTACATCAGTAGCATGAGTCATATCTCGCGGCTCCTAAACTCAGGTGAAGAGGAGGTTTCTTTGCCAGAAGACGTGCTTTATTGTTATGTTTCAACTTTGTTATTATGTTTAATTACGTTTAAATTCATGTTTTTGTGGCTTCATGAATTGTTGAACTCAATTGTAAAAAACTTTATTTTTAATTTAATAAAAAAATAAAATTTTTTAAATGTGTTCTTTTTAAGCCTTTTTACCTCTAATTTTGGTATACTGATTTAAATATATAGCTTTTTAAAGGTGTGCCGGGGTTTGCCGGATCATTTTTGAAGTATAGTCGTATTGCTTATAGTTTTGTAGGCCAATTAAAAAAAAATATCTCCCGCATATAGCTGCCGTTTTTATATATAAATTATTTTGGTAATCTATTAATAACACTCAAAAACCAGAATCTCTATACTACAACTCCCCTTTAGAGGGTCAACTTTACTAAATACTAAATGCAAATACTATATACGAGGACCCCAGAAGCCAAGGGGTATAAGTGAAAAGATTGAAAAAACTGAGCTAAGTGCACATGATATCCGGAAATAAGGCTATCTGCATGAAGGTGGAGAAATATATGTGATTTTCTAATTATGTGCTGCGTTCTAGAGACCTACTACTTAATCTCTTTAAACTACTTAACTCTTTAATCTCTACTTAAAAATTAAAAAATATTGTACTCCTCTTTCCTTTCATAGTTATTGAAATAAGAAATTCAAAGACCACTATAAAATAAGTAACAGTCCTGTTTTTTAACTCAATTACTACTGATGTTCAACTTTAAACTCAATTTATTACAAATCTAAATTTTGTCACTTGAATCCCTTAGCTTCTGAGGTCCTCATATACATATACTTTAAAAGTTTACATATTGTATAATTAACAACATTTAATTAAACATTATTTGTAAGTAAAACAGCTCTATCAAATATTACTTTACTCTTATAAACACAAAAAAGTGAAGTAAACTTTGTATTTTATTAGCCCCCGGTACTATTTCTTTCTCCCAGCTTATTTTGTCTTAAAAAAATAACGTTACCTTACAGACTCTAGCCGTAAAACAAAGCATTACGATTAAATACTCTTTAGCATTTTTTTAAACTTCTAAGCATCGCACATTTTCAACTTTTATACCGTCGTATTGAAAAAAAAAAGTTCTTTTAAATGCAATTTGTTTGAAAACTGTATCTCCATTTATTTTTGAGATATTAATTTTTTTGTAGTTTTTGGCGACATTTGTTTTATTTTGGCAACTCAAGTACTCCATTTCTGTAGAAAGTAAAGAAAAAATAGTTGAAAAAATAGCAATTATATCTTTTTGTTGCCACTTTCTCATAAAAACTGAAAAAAAAAAGTAATTAAAATACGTGCTATTTTGAAAAAAATATTAATGAATTGCTTTCTTTTTGCTGCATTTGCGTATTATTTTGAGATAGTGACGTCCTACCCATACTTTATTGTAGATGTTTATGATTGGATCGTAAATGAGGAACTCTTCAGCGGATTCGGATGACGTCTTTTTATATAAAATAAAATCGCGTGTTTTAAGTCTTAAAACTGAGCTACAGTAGAGTCCCGATTATCCGAGTTCCCCTTAACCGAGTGTCCCCTTTCACCGAGTTATTTTCTTTTGATGGACTGATGGCTTCTATTATTATGAAACAGCCATTATAAATGAAGTGTTAGGTGAAGATGAAAGAGCAGTCGTGAAAGTTAGACCTCTGATTTTCTGGTCAGAATGGGAAAAAAATATGGCCATTTTCCCCCCCATTCTGGCCAGAAAATGAGAGGTCTAACTTTTTACGGCTGCTCTTTCATGTTCACCTAACACTTCATTTATAATGGCCGTTTCATAATAATAGAAGCCATCAGTCCATCAAAAGAAAATGAAATAATGGAAATGTCGGAGGTGACACTAAATTCTGAAAAAGCAGAATACCTGTTCTCTAGTATATTTATTTTTTTTAAGTAAGTGCATACTTTCAGTTGCACATAACATTATATAAGTGTATTTATTAATAGTAAGACAACAGCAATGATTTTAATTGTAAAACACATGAAAAATAATTTTGGCCAGGGTTTTACTTCAAATACTCCACTGTGTGGCGTATCAAGCTGGCTAACGAATTTTGTTGCGATCTTTGTGCTCACGTATATGCTTAACATATGTTCAATCACATACAGATCGGTTTTAGAAATACGACTGCCGTTGCATTACGAAAATCAGGCATAAAAAAATTACGAAATTACGAAAATCAGGCTCCGTTAAATCAAGATTTGTACGGAGGGTCTGGGAGGGATTATTAAGGATAAAAATTTATGAAAATGTACCGAAATGTTCTGAAATTGCTTTCCTCTGGACGGCTGCAGTGCTTGTTTTTTCACGGGTAGACTGTACCTTTCTGTGGTCCAGTGTAACACCGCGCCGGTCAGATTTAGATAATATATATATATATAAAAGAGATAAAAATGAAACTTGCGGAGTTGACGCTGAGGTCTTTGATCTGCAGATTTACTAGTTAGAAATTTAATTAATATTTTTAGTTCTTTTTTTTTATGCACTGCTCTTTCAGAGATGAATTATCAAACATTGAAGACAAAAAAAACCATTGTCATTGGGGCAGCTGACGTGATTTGAAAAAAAAAAAAAAAAAGAGAATTTATATTTTGAATGGTTGGGGCTTGAGCCCCATGAGTCCTCTCTTTTCCTACGGCCCTGCCATGACCTAACTCTCATTACTGAGTTAGCCCTTCAAAGTTATTAATAATCTGTAACGTAGTAAGGACAAAATAATGCAAGGGAATATTATAGGTGCACTAGGGGACTACACGTAAGCTTTTATTTACTTCTATCTTTAGAAGAAAAAAGTATTGGATTTGTGCAAATTTTTGAATTCCATTTTTCGACGGATTCACACGTTTTATGGGTCAGAGATCCCGAAAAACAAGTTTTTACAAAATGTCTGTCCGTGAGTTTGTCTGTCTATCTGTAATTGACACAAATTTTGTGGGCGCTCTATCTCAAGAACTAATGAACGGAATTTGATAAAACTTTAGATTCAGTTAGTACCTGATGTAAATTGGTGCTGATTACTGTTGGTATGAATCGCCCAACAGGTGGTGCTGCTATGCTGCATTTTTCATGATTTCCCCAGTAGCTATATCTCAAGAACTGATGCACGAATTTTCATGAAACTTCAGATTCAGTTAGTCCTTAATATAATTTGCTACTTATTACTTTTTGTTGTAAATCGCCCAACAGGTGGCGGTGCTATGCTGCATTATTCATTATTAATGCAATAGCTCTATCTCAAGAACTAATGCACGGATTTTCATCAAACTTCAGATTTTGTTACTCCCTGATATAAATTAGCTCTGTTTAGTTTTTGGTGTAAATCGCCTAACAGGTGGCGCTGCTACGCTACATTTTTCACGATTTCCGCAATAGCTGTATCTCAAGAACTAATGCATGAATTTTCATCAAACTTAAGATTAAATTAGTTCCTGATATAAATTGGTCCTGATTAGCTTTTGGTGTAAATCAGCTAACCGGTGGCTCTGCAATGCTGCATTTATCAGGAAGTATTAAGGTTAGTTCGGGTAACTGGGCCATGATTTCACAATGTGACTCTGGAGCTTCTGACAATTCAGCTTCAAAAAGCTAATGATCATTTGAATTAAAGTCTGAACTTCTGTAAATGTGTTGAGTTAGGCTCCCTCTATCAGACAGAAATGCTCAAAATTGCATTTTAATATTTAAAAATATAAAAATATGCATATTTCATCATTCTTTCCTCATGGCTCCAGTTGCCCAGAAAAATGGGGTAACTGGACCAGGGGGTCTATGTTCACACGCGTTTATATTTTTTCATATCGGATATATGGTCCTGTTTGACAAAGTGTAAACAACTTAAAAAAATTAAACCAGGCAGATCATGTAAATTATATGTCAATAAACAGCGTTGTAAGGGAAACCTTTGCTGTCAATATGTCTAAAAAAAGCACTAAAAGTGAAAATATTAGATTTATTTAAGGTTAGTTGGGGTAAATGGGCCATGATTTTACAATGTGACTCTGGAGCTTTTGACAATTTAGCTTCAAACAGCTAATGTTCATTTGAATTAAATTCTGAACTTCTGTAAATATGTTCAATTGGGTTCCCTCTATCAGACAGAAATGCTCAAAATTACATATTAATATTTAAAAATATAAAAAATGCATATTTCATCTTTCTTTCCTCATGGGTCCAGTTGCCCCATAAAAATGAGGTAAGTGGACCAGGAGGGTCTATGTTCCAAAACGCGTTTATTTTTTTTTCATATGGGATATCAGGTCTGTTTGAAAAAGTGTAAATAACTTAAAAAAATTTAAACCAGGCAGATGATATAAATTATACGTCAATAAAGAGCATTGTAAGGGAAACCTTTGATGCCAATGTGTCTAAAAAGAGCACTAAAAGTGAAAATATTAGATTTATTTATACCAAAAATATAAAAAACAAGTAAGTATTTATGTACTTTAGTATAGGTAATAAGTATAAAAGTCACATGTGTATTTTACGGAAAAAAATAGCAAGGTAAATCTATGAACAAACGGCTACGTAAGTACTAAAGTGCTTTATCCGTATCCTGGGGTCACATTATATAGGGAAAATTTTATTGTTTCTATCTACCAGATCCCTTAATGAGTTACCTTCATGATCATTTTATTTAACACATTCTAAAGTACGAATTACTAATTAAAATTATGTGATGTCATAATGGCATCACCGCCTCTCAAAGTGTTATCAAATTTGGTTTGATACCACAAAATATACTTTTTTAAAATTTTATTATGTAATTTTAATAAGGTATTCTATAATTTTCTTTATTGTGAGCAAAAAACAATGGAGAAATTTACTTCCTGTAGTAAGATAAACTAAAAAAAAATTGTTTATAACTATTGGGGTAACTGGATCCAGCATGGTCCAGTTGACCTGGATACATGTCCCAGTTACCCTATTCTTGAAAAATTTATGGGGTAACTAGGACACCGGGCTTACATTTGAAACATGAAGTAAATATGCATAGATACCTAATAATATTAATGTAGTTATATGCCTAATCTTAAAAGAAAAAAGATTGTTTAATAAAAGTACGTACAGTATTTTAATAAAAAGCCGAGGAAGTTAAACCATATTGACGTTGTTTTTAAAAAAAGAAACGTAAATTTTTGACAACCTATCACAGAAAAGTGAGAGTTATGATTGAGTTGACACACGTTGTTTTAGGAAGTAGAGATTAAGGTGGATTGTTCACAAAAGCTGAAACTTAAAAAACATTAACAGTTTTTTTTATAAAATAGCCTATGGCCCAGTTACCTCGTGGTTCATTTACCCCAACTAACCTTATACCAAAAGCATAAAACTTAAGTAAGTACTTATGTACTTTAGTATAGATAATAAGTATAAAAGTCACATGGGTATTTTAAGGGAAAAAATAGCAAGGTAAATCTATGAACAAACGGCTACGTAAGTACTTTATCTTTATCCAGGAGTCGCATTACATAGGGAAAATTTTATTGTTCCTACCAGAACCCTTAAAGAAAGGTGCGATGAAGATATTATTTTCAAAATAGTGGTAGGAACGATAAAAGTTTTCCTATAGAATGCGAACCTCCTGGTTATAGTACAATTTCAAGGTCTGGCTATCCTACTTTCAGGGGCGAGGTACTTGCATTCGTAAAATGTTGAAATAATTTACTGACACCAATATTTACAAGAGAATCTATCTGAAAACAAGTAAAAGTATATTTTCGCGTACTTAATAAATGTGAAATTTTCAATATAAAATTCAAGTGCCAATGTGGCAATTAGGAATTAAAATTAAGTGATGCCATAACGGCATCACCGCCTCTCAAGGGGTCAAGAAATTTGGTTTGATACCACTCAATATGCTTTTTTTAAATTTCATTACGTAATTTTAATAAGGTATTCTATCATTTTCTTTATTGTGAGCGAAAAACAATGGAGAAATTTATTTCCCGTAGTAAGAGAAACACAAAAAAATTATTTATAACTATTGGGATAACTGGATCCAGCATGGTCCAGTTACCCCGGATACATGTCCCAGTTACCCCTTTCTTGAAAAATTTATAGGATAACTGGGACACCGGGCTTACATTTGAAATATGAAGTACATATGTATAGATACCTAATAATATTAATGTAGTTATATGTCTAATCTTTAAAAAAAAAAAAGATTGTTTAAAAAAAGTACTTACAGTATTTTAATAAAAAGCCGAGGAAGTTCAACCATATTGACGTTGTTTTAAAAAAAAAGAAACGTAAATTTTTGACAACCTATCAGAGCAAAGTGAGAGTTATGATTGAATTGATACACGTTGTTTTAGGAAGTAGAGATTAAGGGACATTTTTCACAAAAGCTAAAACTTAAAAAACACGAACAGTGTTTTATAAAATAGCCTATGGCCCAGTTATCTCGTGGGTCCAGTTACCCCAACTAACCTTAACATGTGTGAGATAGAAGAAAGTTTTGGGATTCCATATCCGATTTAGCTTAATTTTAAATTAAGTGAAGGTCTGTTAAGTAGGATGGAATATTTTTTTAAAAATGCAAGCTAAATGAGATTTCTTTTCTTGAAAAAACGCATGTACTATACATATTTTCGAATCGAGTAACTTCTTTCATTGAAGTTGCTTTAAAATTAAAATTATTTTAATACAGTAAAACCTCCATAATGCATACTCGCAAATAGCGGACACGTCTATTTAGCGAACACCTTTTTCAATTTACAAGAAATTCACATTTGTATACTTTTATTTCTGAAAAGCGGACACCCCTGAATAGTGGACAGATTCCACAGTTACGAAGTGACCGCTAATGAGAAGTTTTACTTTATTAAAATTAAAAATGTATTATATATTAAAAGCAAAAAATCAATTCCGAGTAGCTGAAAAATTCGTTCTCAATATATTTAAGGCTAAGCTACTATCTTATTTTCCTTACCTAAAAGAATAAAATTAAAGCAAATCCTTTTATTTATCTCCGATACTAAAGGAATAAAGCTCTGGAAATGGAGTCAATATACCAAAATAGAGGTCAGGAGAAAATCACAAAAAGAGTGAAACCTGAGTAGATAAATAGTATTATGAATTTAGGAACCAAAATTTTATTTATCTCCGATACCAAGAGAATAAAGCTCTGGAAACGTAGTCAATATAGCAAAATAGAGGTGAGGAGAAAATCACCGAAAATGTGAGAAATGATTAGATAAATAGTATTATGAATTTAGGAACCAAAAATAATGTTTTATAGTTGTCTTCTGATTTGATTTAGGAGGGATTGGGGGGGGGGGGGGTTAACGTTATTATAATTAAAAGGTTAGCGTTGACAAAACGATGCTAGAGTTTCTTGTTTGATACTATACCCCAGGCTCGGCGAACCTTGGCTTTGCGCATCCTGAAAATTCACAAACAATATCTATCAACAATGTAACGTGCCAAACTTATACAAAAATAATTTTGAAGAGTTACGTAGTTTATACGAAATACTAGTATAAAATCAGTTGCTTTCATGCATTAATAATTAAAAAATATTAAATATCAAAATGCGATTTTTCTGTTTACAGGAATCAGCCATTAAATGTATGAACTTTTAATTCATAAATAGGATTCATTTATGCGGTATTTGCTGTTGTACGTTAGATGGAAAATGCTCTATATACGGTTCATATTTTGTTATTTTTACAAATATACGTAGCTAAATTAGATCCATTTGCCATTTCATCGCAGTGACTGTCAAATGAAATTAATTAAAAAAATACAGCTTCTTAAATTCATATAGAAAGGCAAAATACATGTCGATAACGCTGCATACTATAACAGGAAAAGAAAATTATTAAATTATTCTGATGCGTTAATTGATGGAAAAAAGAATTGCATTATTTGTGATCTGCCCGTATGGAACAAAATTTTATTCATTATAAGAGAAACAAAAAAAAATGGATTTTATATCTATAACGGTTACCAAATTTAAATTTTTCGCTTGCTAGAAAAATTAGCTTACGTGCTAACTTTGGCACGCGTGCCATAGGTTCGCTAACCCTACTATATACTAAGTAGCTTAAATTAGATTTATTACCTGCAAAACGCAATGCTTTATGGTGTTAATTGTATCTTTGTATTTGTTAAAATGACAACCACTACCCTTCAAGGAATAAAAAAATAAGGTTTTGATAATGAAACAAGCTTATGACTCCTCTCAAATACAACAGGCATTTTCATAGCAACGTATAAAAGAAATATCATAAAAAAATCTAACGTAATATATATATATATGTGTGTGTGTGTGTGTGTGTGTACATTATATATAGGAATGCTTCTGGAGCTAGAAAATTAGATGTACAATCTAAAATGATGTATAAAGAAAAACCGTAATAAAAATAGTTTATCGTGCCCATTCGTTGTCGAATCCATTAACCACTTTCTTTAATCGATTAAAAATTAAATGTAAATTGTAATATTAATAGCATAAAATTAATTACGAGCAGCTGAAAATAACATAGAAAATTCTTGCTCAATATATTTAAGATTAAGTTATCTATCTTATTCTTCTCATGGAAAAGAATAAAATTAAAGTATAGCTTCTGTTTTATCCCTGATATCAGGGGAATAAGATTTGGGTAATGTAACAAAACAGAAATAAAGAGAAAATCGTAAAAAGACTGAGAATTGAGCACATAAAAATAATGAATTTAGGGACTCAAAATAAGGTTTTATCGTCTTATTATTTTTCTAACTTTGGCATGTTAGTAAACATAGAACAAAATATATAGCACTTTGGAATGTCTCAACGAATCTTTTCAAATCTCTAGAGGTTATTTCAAGAGTGGAAAACTTTTCTAACATCACTTAATTAGTCAAAATACTATAGTAAAGACTTAAATGCTCTTGGTCTAGAAAAATATTTATCTAGAATTATGTCTTAACCCTTAAATGCCTGATTTGTCAAAAATCATTGTAATAATGTTTTTCGGCTTTCATTTTTTAAATAAATCATGGGGAAAATACTTAAAAAAATCATATTTTGTTTTAAGTATGTTTTACGGCTAAAAAACAGTTTATTACTAATCGGCAATACTGGTGTTTAATTGAAAAAATAATTTTCCTTGAAAAAAATTCTATAATATTAAACACACAAGAATTTTAGGAACTATAATAAGAAATATATTTTACTTGCTCACTGCAGGTGAAAATAGGGTATTTCGCAAGCTTCCAAACAAAACAAAACGAACAAGTAGCAACATTTGAAAAAATAAATTTATTTTTATTCTTAAACAGCACAAGTGTTGCCATCTAAATGCTGAAAATCGATTTAATAATATTTTCAGAATGTATTTAATTGGCAACATTAGGCATTATATCTTCAATATTATTCTAATAGTATTTTAGAGCCTAAATTGGGTATGTTGCCGAAAAGCAACACCAGGCATTTAAGGGTTAAAACACGAATGAACAATCTAAAATAAATTATTCCAAAAATAATTTAAATTTAATCAGATTCTTTAATTGAAAACACTATTATAATATTTTTTTTTTTTTCAGAAAAATATGCAGATGTAGCATACATTAAGAAGTAAAACAGTAAAAAAACAAGAACGGATGAAATTTAATAAATGTTATAGATACGATGGAAATGTTCGGAAATTTTGCTGATATACGCAAGATGTGGCGGTGAAGAATAATGTTGCTTAGTTTCCCGCGTAAATCGGGTCTCCAAATCCTCTGGACACCAGTATTTTAAAGTAATTTTCTTCCCCTTATATCAGGCATGTCAAACTCATTTACCGCCGAGGGCCAAATTAAGCATTATATACAAAGCCGCGGGCCATATTATAAAACATATAACAATATTACCATTGCATAGAATAAAATTTGTCTATTCAAAACGCAGCTCTGTTAAAGAAATTTTAACGCAAAATTCAAACATTAAATACATATTTACAGTACATATACATTTAACGTCTGAATTTAAAAACCATTAAAACGCCAAATAAAATAAACTAAGACAGACTTGAGCACAGTTAAAAATAATATTTATAAAGAATATGCTTAAAAACAATTAAAAATACAATATGTAAACGTTTCGCCAAGCGACACGCAAGGCATGGTTCTTGATTTGTTCTGACGTTTGAAATGCAATGGATATTTTTTGTACTGATGATGCCTTGCGTGTCGCTTGGCGAAACGTTTACATATTGTATTTTTAATTGTTTTTAATTGTCTTTATAAATTTTATTTTTTAACTGTGCTCAAGTCTGCCTTAGTTTATTTTATTTGGCGTTTTAATTAAATACATAGTTTAAATTATATTATTTTTCGAAAAAATACTCAAAATTACTTTTCATCAACCAAAAAAATTAAATTTAAGTAAATTTTATAAATTGTGTTTATTTTAAAAATTGCTTGTACACACTAATCTGGATTTAGCACATTCATATGCGTCAATCTTCGCTACTTATTTGATTTCATTTATTAAATCCATTTTCTTGTTCAAATTATGTTTATTTGACATGAAAAATAACAAAAGGTTGCATACTGTGCTTCAAAAAATTAGTAAATTGATGAATATTTACAGAAATTTGGAAAATCCATATCTATCTATCTATATATATATATATATCATCGCAACGATTCATTTAATGATTTTTTCCAATCTAGTTATGGATGTTATATGTATCCATTCAGTGTGTTTGGAGACACTGTATTGTTGTAAATTCATTCATACTATCACAATTATTGATGGTGGTCAGTAAAGTTTAATTAATGGTTATATATATATATATACAGGTACTAATATGGAATCGTACAGAATTTTTATTAGCTTCAGTAACAAATTCAGAGCAATAATTTGAACATCAATTATTAGAGATGAAAGGAAACAGATTAAACTGATTTTCATGCATCTTCAAAATTCAAAAATCTTATTTTGAGATACTTTTATAATATATCACTCCGATGATTTTTGTAACAATGTAGTCCGAGATGTCCCTGGAAAACCTCGAATGATGGCAGGCACTAGGCAAAGCTTATAAAATTAATTTAAATCGGAATTAAAAAGTCATCAAAGTTAATTAGCACTTATTTACATATCTTTCGTTTGTTTGTTTGCCATCTCTAAGACCACGGTTGGTGCAAGTGAGTTCATGCAAAGTGTATTTTCAGCATGCACGTTCTAACAATTAAGTTAAACAAAGGTAAAATGCCAAAGGTTTCGCGGGCCACAGATAAGTGGTCGGCGGGCCAGTTGTGGGCCGCGGGCGGCGTGTTTGACATGCCTGCCTTATATAATGGCAGAATTATTTGCGATTAAAGATGGCGAAATAAACTGTAAGAAATTAATGGTGCCAAGAGCATTTGGAGCCAGATTTAAGCGGGGCACTGGCAACACTAGTGAAGAAGTACGTAAGCAGTGCAAAGGTTTTAAATAATCAATCGCCGAAGTTTCCCGAATCGGATCCGAGCGAAATCTGTTTAACTCTTTATGTACTGAATTATGAATTCATGAAAATTTTACCTGCTAAAACGTTTTTCGTAAATTGTTTAAACTACATTAGAAGATTTACATAATCATTTAATAAATTTTAGAAGGATTTTAGAAGGATTGAAGGATTTAGAAGAATGAATTAAATTTGAATTTATAGGGATTTTGTGCAATATTTATAACCCCACTCAAATCTTTTATTTTAAATCTTTTTCTTAGTATTTTGTTGAATTAGGAAATCTACAAATATAATGTTCTTACAATAGAAATATAGAAATATTTCCAAATTGGAGAATTTCCCCTCCTCCCCCAACGCAAAGAAAGTTGAAAAGATGCAAAGGCAAAAGAAATCATCCTTTTAAAAATATTTTTGTTTTGTGTAACCAATAATGGTTTTGGAACAAGATGTTTGTTTGTTTGTTTTACTGGACACATACATCAGACTTGTGTGCTTGACAACAAGGCCCGCTTATAAGTCATCATCGATACAGGGACGAGATAGCACAATGAAATTTACAATACAGAGAATTTTTACATCCGAGAGTTCCACAAAGAGTGTGCAATGGAGCCAGCGGGAGTCGAACCCGACAAGCCTCCTACGCTCTAAAGCGATTAGCAGCGTGTTATCTTAACCACTCGGCCGCGGAGGCCCCTTGGAACAAGATAAAGTAATGTATCTATAACTCATTTTAAACTGTATTACAACTAATCGATGTATTAAATGAATTTTATAACAAGTTATTTTAATGGTCTTTATAAGTACCGTCAGTAGATAAAGGGTTAACCCGGTCTGAGGTGTAAAAACTAAAAGTTCTGGCATGGCCAGTCCATTTATATTTCCTGAGTTCATGACGCTCTCCGGCACTTGCCAAAATCAAATGGAATCAGTCCCGATCAGACTAAATTTCTGAAAAATTTCAGATTTTTTCTTAACATTGAATTGCAATAAATATTAATTTAAAGAGTACTGTGTACATATTTACGCGAAAAGATTACAATATATTTCAGGCTATATGTCCTCAAGCCACATAATACAGAACAGCAACGTTATTGATTGCTTGGACTCGGACTATTGCAGTCAAATAAAGACTCATTAAAAATTTAATGTAATTTAGAATAAAAGAAAAGTTACTGTTAAAAACATAATTTTCGAAGCTGCCTAGTAAAAAAAGTAAAATTTTGAAAATATTTATCTACTTTATTAAAGTATATTTCCAAAGATCACGTTAACAAAATACAATATCACAATTATTTTTATTATTTTTACAAAAAAATTCCTTGTCCAACCCGGTCGGGGAACAATTAAGTCCATATCCGGACCAGCTCGGATCAAGCAACTTAAAAAAAAAAAAAAAAAGCATTAGCCCGTTTGCCCCGACTGTACTGAAAAATTAAACCTCGGGCCGGACTCAGGTTTTGAACCAGGCTAAAGCAGGCCGATAAAGGTCTCTACGCTGGACATGTTGAATTTCTGTGTTGATGCTGCAAAGCTACGATCGGCTTGTGCAGCACATTTATTAGCCCCCGGTATGCTATTTCTTTCGCCCACCTATTAATATTTCGTCTCCAAAAAATAACGTTTCGTTGTATAAGCCAGCCGTAAAACAAAGCAGATGTATCACTGTACGAAATCATCTTACTGTAATTTTTTAAACTTCTAAGCATCGCACAATTTCAATTTTTATATCGTCGTATTGAGGAAAAAAAGTAGCAATTTGTTCGAAAATTACATCTCCATTTATTTTTGAAATATTAACTTTTTTTGTAGTTTTTAGAACCATTTGTTTAATTTTGGCAACTCAAGTACTCCATTTCTGTAGAAAGTAAAGGGGAAATAGTTGAAAAATAGCAATTATATCTCTTTGTTGCCAATTTCTCATAAAAACTGAAAATAAAATGTAATTAAAATACGTACTATTTTGAAAAAATATAAATGAATGATTTCTGATAAAACATGGAGCTATTATAAACTAAATTTAATTTTAAGTGTCTATATTAATATATTACAAACAAATGAAGGCATATAAATCATGAGATAGCTGATTTTTTTTTTTTTTTTTTTTTTTTTTTTTTTTTTGTCCAGTTTCTTGAATGACGAAATCTCTTTTTTTGGATTTGTGTATTATTCAGCGCGTCTTAAGCATATTTTACTGTAGATGTTGTTTAAGACTGGATCGTAAATGAGGAATTCTTTAGCGGATGCGGATGACTCATTTTATACAAAATAAAAACGCGTGTTTGGAGTCTTAAAACTGAACTATATATATATATATATATATTTCATCGTAGGCGACACTAAATTCTGAAAGAGCAGAATTCCCGTTTTCTAGTAATTATTCCCTGCTCAGCCAGCTCCATCGAAATTTTTTCAAATATTGTCGTCTTTGTCAGGTCCTTCAAAATTTGTTATTTTGGTCTGATCGATCGACTTAATTTTTTATGGGTCCAGCAAGCCTGTTTATTTATTTTTTTATCGGACCGACTCGTTAAAGAATTGTTTTTATTTGCCTGTCCGGGCCCGGGACAATCTCTACTATCAATTTCTAGGAGGTAGCTTCGAATACCTTGCTGAAAAAAATCTCGTTTAAAGGACTGAAGCAGTGGCTCACAAAGGGCCAGAAAGGGGGAATTAAGATTCCAAGAGAGGGGAATTTCCAACAGTTATTAACTCATTTTATTCTAGACAAAAAATGGTAAAAATTAAATTAGTTCATGCAAATTTCGAAAATAAAATGAAAATTAATTTTCATTAAATTTTTTAAAAAATCTCTGTTTAAAAGTAAAAAATGCAGTATACACCAACAAATTTTAGAGAAACATTACAAAAAAAAATTTTTTTTTAAATACATTTTTCATATTGATATTTAAATGCTTTATGCAACTTTTTCTAAGAAAGAAATAACGTATTTTACTTTTTTAATAGAATTTTTTATTTATTGAAAGAGCTATACATTTTTAATTACTCTGTAATATTTCATATACACATGAAATTCTTGATAGTGTATCTGAAACTGTCTGACAAACACATTTAAGTTCAAAAATACCTAAAATGTATAAATTAGATATTACCAGCCATACAAAATTGATAACCTCTATAAAGAGGTTTCTGAGGAAAAAAGGATTAATAGCTGATTTCTTGTGATCCTAAGAAGGAATATAAATACATAGCATATAATATTTTTTTTTTGTTATTATGACACGCATATTTTAAAAATCAAAATCCGAATATGCACAGCCGTCAGTCAGCTCGTGATAATTGAGAAAGGAAATTTCGCAAATCATGGAAGACGATAAGTATTCCAGAGTAACGCAGCATTAAGCCTAAAATCGTATCGTATATCGTAGAATGGAGAAATTTATATATACACCTAACTCGAGATCAAAGGAAACGCGAAAAGTCGCTCATTGATAACTCAGCAAATATAGCACACATTGTTCCGATTTTTCAAAAACAGACTTATATCTGCAGTCTAATCCTATTCTGGAAATTTTACATTTCTACGTGCAGTAGATTTTCATATCTCGATACCCATTTTTAAAGAAAAATCGATGGTGCAAGTGTGTCTTTTTTGTTTCTGGAAAAAGATCTGGACGATTTTTTAAAAATTAATGTATAATATGAATATGTTTTAGATGAAAATAATAACATATCACTTGTTTCTTATATAATCCGCACTTTTTTTCCCTCGAAAATGATCTGGGCGATTTTATTAAAATTAAGATATAATATGAATCTGTTTTATACGAAGCGAATAAGACTTCACTTATTTCCAGGAAAGCTCTTGTTTGCTATATAATCCGCATGAAAAATCGGACTATATTTTTTTCGCTATTCTATGGGAATTTCACCGCAAATGCGCTACTGTATTCGTGAGCCTCATTTCTTTTTCTCCACTTTTAGCAAAATATTTGCGTGAATTATGTTGCTCTGTCGGTAAGTCGTTGGGCTCGCAATAGAAAAGTTGGGAGTTCTGTCGTAAAATTTGTGTATACGTTTATTTTACATCATAGTACCCAAACTAAGTAAATTGTATGCAAATAGATAGTGGGACGCAAAGAAAACATTTAAGCAAATTTTACCGATGGTTCTTGATAGCGTGACGCAAAAGATAAATAAATGTATTGAATTAAATACATTTAATACATAAAATCAGCTCTGAAAAAATGTGACATATTTGATAGTGCATTGTGAAAAAAAAATTGAATGTCTAAATATATTTCAAACGACAAAACAAAAATCCGTGTAAAGTAATTTTTAAACAAAACTTTTAAAGTCAGATCACAGAACTTGAATGAAAACTTTGTTGAATGTAGTTCTGGTCCTCAAGCGTAGATGGCGATTCTCGTGGTTTCTTCAATCGAACTTTTGATTTATTTGGACTCATTTCATTAATAAATATTTATTTTTACTGGATGGCACCACTACAGTTTTGTCTTCATATCTTTAGTCAATGTTCGACAAATTGTCTCTCGCACAAAAAGCCTTCATCTCTGAGCTTTTAGCCATTTAACGATCATATTTTTTCTGAAGACGGCTGTAGATACAGCTCGAAACGTAGAATTTACCTTTTAGCTTATTAAAGTTCGTGTTTTGTGTACCATTAAGCAAGGTTGTGTGTCTTTATTTATGATATTTAATATACCTTTTATTTGTATTTTTATTAATCTTAATTTATTTGTTCTTTCCTTATTTAAAATGTCAGTCTATATATCTGTTCGGTCGCCAAATGCCGCCAAATTTGTCACCAACTTGGCAATATCTTTAAAATTTCGTCAAATTCCCATAGACTTCGATTGTAAATCAATAGGGCTTACTTGCTTACAGAAAATTAAGTAATTGAGATATTTTAATGCAACAAAAACTAATATTAGCTTAAGGGATTATATTAATTATATTTAGGGGAGTCCAATTAAATTAAATTATGATTAAAAGTAACATGATACAATGCTTAGCATGCTTTCCCAAACATAAATTTTAAGGGAGACCAAACTGGTCGCCAAGGGCGGCTAGTTTGTATAATTTTGCGTGTAGTTTGGCGATTTATATAATTTGTCGAAATGGGTCGACGAGATAATCAAATAGTACCCGCAATTCAGTAATAGAGCATTACTAAGTATTAAAAATGTTTACATTTTATTTTGGAATTGCAATGCATTTATAAATAGTTTACACATGTTTTATTTTAGGTAGCTTTCATTACAAAAAGCTACCTATTGCAGCCGTTCGGAGGAAAGCGATTTCAAAAAATTTTGCTATATTTTCATCGATCATGACCCCCAGACCCCGAAACCACCCTCCGTTCAAAATTGATATATATATATATATATATATATATATATATATATATATATATATATATATATCTGACATATGTCACACTGTAACTCCCGTAATTATGAACCGATTTCGATGTAATTCGGAGTGTATTTTGTACATACCAATGTCTCGACCGAGTTCGTTGGCCAGCTTCATCCGCCGTTTTGTTTCAAAATGGCGGCCATTTAAAATTTAAAAAAAAAATTAAAACTTGAAATGTGGTACCAAAAAATTAAAAATGGAAAAATATTTTTTTCTTATGTATTTAACCTTTATACAAAGATTCCGGAGCAGTTTTCGTTTCGTCTATATCTTAAAAAATGGCTGAGTTATAGCATTTTGAATTTCTAGCGTGGCTGACATTTTGAAACGTCCTGAATTTTGTCACGCGATAAAAGGCGTATTTATGAACCGATTTGGATGTAATTCGGTGTGTGCATAGTACATACCAATCTCTAGACCGAGTTCGTTGGCCAGCTTCATCCGCCATTTTGTTTCAAAATGGCGGCCATTTAATTTTTTTTTTAAATTTAAAATTTGAAATGTGGTACCAAAAAATTGAAAATAGAAAAATATTTTTTTCTTATGTATTTGACCTTTATACAAAGATTTCGGAGCTGTTTTTGTTTCGTCTATATCTTAAAAAATGGCTGAGTTATAGCATTTTGAATTTCTAGCGTGGCTGACATTTTGAAACGTCCTGAATTTTGTCACGCGATAAAAGGCGTATTTATGAACCGATTTGGATTTAACTTCGTTTATACATAGTACATACCAATGTCTCGACCGGGTTCGTTGGCCAGCTTCATCCGCCATCTTGTTTAAAAATGGCGGCCATTTAAATTTTTAAGAAAAATTTAAATTTGAAATGTGGTACCAAAAAATTGAAAATTGAAAAAATATTTTCTTCTTATGTGTTTGACCTTGATAAAAAGATTCGGGAGCAGTTTTTGTTTCGTTTATATCTTAAGAAATGGCTGAGTTATAGCATTTTGAATTTCTAGCGTGGCTGACACTTTTAAACGTCCTGATTTTTCTCACGTAATAATAGGCGTATTTATGAACCGATTTGGATGTACCTTGGTGTGTACATAGTACATACAAATATCTCGACCGAGTTCGTTGGCCAGCTTCATCTGCCATCTTGTTTCAAAATGGCGGCCATTTAAAAAAATAAAAAAATAAAAAAATTTAAATGAGATACCAAAAAATTGGAAAAGGAAAAAGATTTTTTTTTGTGTGTGTTTGACCTTAATACAAAGATTCCGGAACAGTTTTTCTTTCGTCTATATCTAAAAAAAAAATGGCTGAGTAATAGCATTTTGAATTTCTCTTGTGGCTGACATTTTAAAACGAAAAGATTTTTGTCACGCGATAACAGGCGTATTTATGAACCGATTTGGATGTAACTTGGTCTGTTCATAGTACATACCAATGTCTCGACCGAGTTCGTTGGCCAGCTTCATTCGCCATCTTGTTTCAAAAGGGTTGCCATTAAAAAAAATTAAATTTAAAATTCAAAATGAGGTATTAAAAAATTGGAAAATGAAAAAGATTTTTTTATGTGTTTGGCCTTGATACAAAAATTCCGGAGCAGTTTTTGTTTCTGAAAATTTGTTCTTTTGTTTATATCTTAAAAAATGGTTGATTTATAGCACTTTGAATTTCTAGCATGGCTAACATTTTGAAACGATCTTGTATTTGTCACGCGATAACACACGTATTCGCCTATTTCGATTTAAGAAGGCATGTGGATAGTATACATCAATACCTCGACCAAGTTCGCTGGCCAGATTCATCAGCCATCTTGCTTCAAAATGGCGGCCATTAAATTAAAATATATATATATATTTAAAGTGAGGTGCAAAAAAATTAGAAATTGAAAAAGGTTTCTTTCTTAAGTATTTGACCTTGATATAAGGATTCAGGAGCATTTTTTGCTCTTCTTTACCTTAAAAAATGGCTCAGATATAGCAGTTTCAATTTCTATTGTGGGTGACATTTTGAAAAATCTGATTTTTTGCATGCGACAGCACTCCTATATATTAACCGATTCCGATGTGAGTGAGCATGTGAGCAGCAATTACTAAGGTCTCAACCAAGTTCACTGCTTAGCCTCATCCACCACATGTTGTCTTAAAATGACAGGCACTTTAAGAAATTGCCGAATTTGGCAGCCAAATGTAAGTTACTTTAAAGAAAAGCAGCTTGGATAAAGCTGACTAATTTCGCGAAATTCTCATTCATTATATTGATAAAAATTAGTATTGAATCTCATATATTCGGTTTCCACTAAATTGAGCTTCGTGTGTTTGAATGATATAAGTTGGCTTTTTTAAAATAAGGATTATGAAAGCTACCTCTTCCTCCCGGCACTGGCCGGAAGGACTTTTTATATTTTTTATTATGCATATCCATGATTGGTAAGTACGTGGGTGGTTCAATAATTATTGTCCCTAATGTATATAAAATATTTGTACTGAGATTGTTGATGTGGAATATCGAAACCTAATCTCTTAAATCCCTATGTGCTCAATTTCAGAACCGTAGCTGCTATATTAACATGGTTTTGGAGGGAAGAGTGAAGTTTTAAAGACCTATTTTTGGGGAAGTTTTTAAGAAGGGGGTAAGGGTGAAATAATGGTTCGCAGCTTATGAGGCTACATTTGGACAGGGGATGAGATGTGGCTACATCACTATGATCTCGAGTCCAAACGACAGTAGTTACGTCTCATCCACTGTCACAAATCTAGCCCATAAGCTAAAAATCAGACTTTCACTCCCACTCTCCCCCTTTCGCTCCTCCCTCCAAAACTATGTGAATATAGCAGCTACGGTTCTGAATTTGAGCATATAGGCATCTAAGATATTAAGCTTCGTTATTCCACAACAACCATCGCAGTACGAATATTTTATATACACTAGGGACAATAATTGTTGAACCACCCTCGTATTACGGTGGCCCACAACGACTAGTTTACTTATTGTATAGGAATTAAAATGATCAAGATATTATTGAAAATATGTTTTGTACTATCTATCTATCTATATATTTTTTTTCATCGTGGGGCGACACTAATTTCTGAAAAAGCAGAATTTCATTTTCTAGTTATTACTGTTATTTTTTTTTTTTTTTTTTGTCGTAAAGACAATGTTCTTTGAAAGATCCTTTAGACAATGTTAGTGCTTTTAAGGCTTTTTCTACATAGTTCACTTTTTAAATACGAGGTATATGGCTAGGATCAGGATACTAGAATGCTTAGTTAGGGACATGGGCAAGGTCATCATCCATCGGCTCCCAGGAATGTTTTCAGTAACTGTGCTCACGCTGGCAGAAGTGCATAGCTGTAGAAGTGAAGTAGATTGGAGATAGTAACACGTGATACGATAAATCATATCCGTTAGTTATCCCTTTAAGACCGGGAGGTTTTTGAAGAAATTACAAGTTTTGGTGGTTTCCCCTAATTAATAGGATCATATTTGATTGAAAAAAATATTTACAAAAATACCCGATATCAGGTTATGCCAAGGGAGGATCCACGCAATTCTGTGCGTGCAGGTTCCACTTTAAATCGCTCAAAAAAGAGGAAGATATGTTTAATTTTTCTTTTGGATCACCTACACAATTGTGTAGGTCAGGTCATAAAGGGGTAAGGCAGCTGTCTAATATTTTAATCCTACTAGCAGAGCTCTCGTCGCCGATCGCCATTACGCCAAACGATAGAATATTTCATTTGGCACGGAAAGGAAAGATCAAAATCGCCAAACTGTGAGAGTTGATTGTTTTTTCCTTCTCTCTCTCTTTTCCCTTTTCTTTGTCCTTAGTACAAACGACGTTCTTATTCATATCTCTGAATAATTAATATTGATTATCTCGTTTAAACATATTGTTATATTAACATCACTCTGGTTTTTGGCCATTTCGGTAGATTTGCACTTTAAAAAAATTCCATAGGAATTCACCCCCTCCTTTTTCTTTTTTTCTAAAATTTCTTAGCTAGCCTGTAGCATACAAAGTCAAAAAGTTTTATTTTTTTCAGTATCTTAAGCTTTTCTGCTTTATATTTTTACTTTATTGTTGCAATAAATAACCAATCATGTAAATCACCCCCCCCACAAATACAAAGTTTAAAATCTTTCAAACTCTTTAATTTTTTTTTTTTTTTTTTTTTTTTTTTTTTTTTTGCCTTATTACTCGGCAGTAATTTTTTTTTAATTCGAGGCCAAGTTTGTGCAGCCTTTTTTGCCTCAGTTTGCACGGCGATTTCCAGAGTATATGTAGACAGTTTTGAATTCAGATGTTTTCTCACGGAGGGATTTATGTGGCTCCGGGTGTATATTTTAAAGATCTGGTAAGGAAATTGTACTTTTGTCCACTAAAAAGCATAAAATCTCAAACTTTCCGGGGTGGAGATTTGAATGTTCCTGTGTATGTGTGTGTGTGGTATGTCCCCACCCCAGGCCATTCATGAATTCAACACTGAACGTAGAAAGCTCTCAGGTCATGAGGATAAATAATAGATTAGTTTTGTAAATTGAAAATTTCGTTACTTTCTAAGAATATTTTTACCTTATTCTTATTATTTTTTTTTAATTCCTGGAGATTTGTAGAAACATGAAGTTGTTCTCTATCGTAAAATTAACTATAAATATCTGCGATAAATAATCCATAAAGTTAGCTTCTTGATTTATAGTTACATCACTTATGCTTAGTTTGTCAAAAATTTTATTGGCTGCTTTTATAATTATACAGTTTTTCCCCCGAATGATAAAAAAAAAATTCCAATATGACAAAACAGATTATTAATGAACAATTCATAACACTGATTAATTAAGAGTTTATTCTAAGTCCTTCCCATAAACTAACTACGATCTAAGGTATTTAGAATTAATTAAAAGAGTTCACACCATTTCACTCGATAAATGATTTTTTTTTTAAGTGTATCTAATGATAATTAAAAAAGCAGAAAGGGATTGATGACTATAGGATTACAGGTTAGGGATAGGGAAAAAGCAATTAAAGGATAAATAATTATCTAAATATACGGCTTAAATTTACTAATCGAACTATTTGTATTGTTTCACAATTTTATACAATTTGCTAAATATATTGAAATCTTATGACAATGTGGAATCTATACGCATACACACACTGACAATAAGATAAATATCAATTTAATGGGGTGAATAAATAATATTGGTTTGTTTTACTCCTTTTTACATTCTTCTGTCGTCAATAGAAGAAAGTATTGTAATCGAAATTTTTTCGGCTTCCGGTTTTCGACGGATTTACACGTTTTAGGAGTCAGGGGTACAACAAAACACGTTTATATAAAATTCCTGTCTGTCTGTCCGTGTGTCTCCATTGTACGATTGAAAAGAGTATGAAGTCATGCATAGAATTGAACCAATTTTTTTTGTGTATGTTTTTGGTTGTAGCCAGCATGTTCTCCGTAAATTTCGATATATTCTGCCGGAAGGGTGCGCTGTTATACAGATTTTTGTGCCATTTTCATTAATGTACAATCAAAAAGTGTATAAAGTTATGCATAGAATTGAACCAAATTTTTTGTGTATGATTTTGACTATGGCCAGCAGGTCCTCCTTGAATTTGGAAATATTCTGCCCGAAGGGAGAATTGAAATAGCGATTTTCGTATAATGTTCTCGATTTTTCGTATTTCTATTGTCCATCGGTGGCTAGTGCCGCGACGTGAACTTCGCATCTAGCTAAGCCGACTATTCTCAAATAGCTTATATACGAAGGAATAACGAAAAAGTATTAATTTTAATACTTATTATAATCGAGATTAACTCGTTTTTACTCCGATTAATTGATTTAAGCAGAAATTTAAGATGAAAATCAAAGTTGGTATAGTATTGAACTAATAATATATTTGTCGTATGAACATTTGTTGTTACTTTTTGAAATATTAAGATGCATGAAATAGAAGAAAGTTTTCAGATTGGCACATCCAACTAGTTTATACACTATATGGCCAAAGGTGACCGGCCACTTGCGATTTTTGACGTTTTCTTAAATATCTAGAAAAATACATGAGGAATTATCCTGAAACTCTGGTGTGTAAACAGAATAGTAAAGGTCATATATTTCCGTGAAGATTTTTTCCCGAAACCTCATAGGGGACAGTCAACAAATTAAAAAGAACGAATATCTTTTGGACAGCCCTGTAAAAACTAATGTTCCAAAAGCGTTCAAACTGTAGATTATAATTAAGTGCTTTATTGTAATACTTTATTTAAATTTTTATTCTTTGTTGTAGTTTCGATGTGCTTGTATAGCATTTAGTACCAGTCATTGAATTATTTAATTAATAAAACAGTTTTATGAAATTTTTAATGTAGCTTTATTTAAAAAAAAATATACAAAATTATTTGAATTGCTTTGATAATTTTTGCAATCTACAAAAAAGAAAAATGTATAACAAAGAAAGCTAGTCTTTTACACTTTAGAAGCTATTGCTTCAGTTATTTATGATAAGATAAAGAGCCGAACCTAAAATATTACGATATGAATTCGAATTTGCTGCGGTTCGTAAATTAACCTGTCAAATTATCTGGAATTAAGGCAATTTCCATTCTTACAGTTGATATATCTGATTCCCCCCCCCCCCCCTTAAAATAAATGTAACGATGAATTAAGTTTGTTAAGTTCGATTTTCCCCCCTTTTCAAATAAATAGTAAATAATTTTTTTTCCGTAGTTTAATATGCATGCATATGCGCATTACTATTTCTTATGGAGTGAAGAATGTACAGTGAAACTCGTTTAAGATACGACCGCTTAAGATACGATCCCGCTTAAGATACGAATTATCTTCGGTCCCCTGAAAAATGCCTATTAAACCTGTGTAAAATTACCCGCTTAATATACGTACGCATAAGATACGATCCCGCTTGATATACGAAGAAAATTTGTCCCTTGATGTAAAAAAACCCGCTTAATATACGCAATGGTGCTTATATAATCCGTTTATCACGCGTCTTTAGGACAGAATAGCTCAAAAGAGCAAATGATCTGTGCTCGAGTCTTTGTCTTGGCGCCTTCCCCCCTTCCTCCCCGTTTCTTCTTCCCCTTTTAAGTTCGAAGTCTCTGTGGAAGGATCGGGAAAGTTCTCCTTAACGTCATAATCACGTGATGTGACGCAGCTCCATACCGTGCCTTCGCAGCGTACTCCGATCTAGGGGAAAATCCCTAGATATAGGGAAACTCAAGCCTATTTAGGGAATTCCATCTTATTTCTAGGGAATTTTTAGAAGACTAGCAATATTTTCTTGAAATCCAATGGAAAAAAAAAAGGATTTTTTTTTAGACTTCTGTGTTTTTCTGGCAATGAACATGATAGATGGAAGAGGAAGTAAAGAGATGGACAAGGGGGATAAATTGTCTTTAAGCAATTCTTTCGCTAACAGAGGGTGGGGGGTGGTTGTTTTTCTATAACACAAACCGGTGTTCATGAATCTCGTAAGTGATTCAGCCAGGCCGTTACAGCCAATCAAAATTCAGAAATTTTTCCATTTCACGTGACTTTAGAATATAGGGAATTTTTATTCCGTAGTATAGGGAAAAATGGAAAACCTATCTGAGAACACTGTGCTTTCGAAACCCCTGTACCGGCAAAGCTGTCGAAAGGGCATTGCGTAAATCTAGTCTGTTGTTTATCCGCTGAATAGTAATAGGTGTAAATAATGGATGAGCAACTTAAAGTAAAAAGAAAACCACTTTCTTTGCCTGAAAAACTGGATGTGTTAAGGAAATACGACGCCGAGAATGTGATAAACAAGACAGTCTTTGCCAAATCTGTGGGAATCCACGAGTCAACTCTTCGAGCTCTGTTAAAAAATAGACAGAAACTGGAAAGCAGTGCATCAGCTGGAGGCTCTAACAGAAAGAAAATTAAGGTGGCAAAATTTGAAGAATTGGAGAAGATTTTATTTCAGTGGTTCACCCAAACCCGATCGATGAACATCCCAACTAATGGATCATTGATTAAGGAAAAGGCCTGCGAAATTGCTATACGTCTTGGGGTGGATTTCACGCCTAGCAATGGTTGGCTAGACCGCTTCAGACAAAGATACGGCATAGTTTATAGGAAGGTTTGCGGAGAGTCGACAGCTGTGAATGTAGATGATGTCAATTGTTGGAAAATTAACGTGCTCGCGCCGTTATTGAAAAAGTACTCAAGATGCAATATTTACAATGTCGACGAGATGGGTCTTTTTTTTTTAATTAATGCCAGATAAAACTATGGCGTTTAAAGGTGAGAAATGTTCTGGGGGCAAACTTAGCAAAGAACGTATAACAGTTCTTGTTGGTTCAAATATGAGCGGAACAGATAAATTAAAACCGCTCGTCATAGGCAAGTCGCGGAATCCTCGCTGCTTTAAAAATGCTAGAAATCTGCCCTGCGATTATAAAAGTCAAGCCAAAGCATGGATGATAGGCGATATAGTCGTTAAGTGGATCCGCAAGTTCGATGAACGAATGAAAAAGGAGTCCAGGAAAGTATTGTGTCTCGCCGACAACTATCCCGCCCATCCCAAGGATATCCCCGGTTTACAAAACGTCGAACTAGTCTTTTTATCCCCTAATGCAACTAGCGTTGTTCAACCCATGGATCAGGGCATAATTCATGTTCTCAAAATGAAATACAAAAGTCGTGCAGTTGTACGTCATCTACACCAAATAGATCATCGTGAAAAGGATCTGTCCTGCCCAACCTGTAAGCCTATTAACCTCTTGGACGCCATGCATTTCCTGAGAGCGTCCTGGGAAGACGTAACATCAACTACCATTGTGAACTGCTTCTGTAAAGCCTTTGACGTCGATGGCACTTTTCGAAACCTTGACATCGCAGAAGAGGAGCTGTATCAAGAAGAATGCGAAGATTGGGACTCATTTGTCGAAATTGACGATCAGCTTGTAACATGTGAAGTTCGTTCTATCCCGGATATAATCGCGGATGTCAAAAGTTCCGATGAAACTAGGCCTTCAGAAGAAGAAGTAGATGACGCAGGAGAAGAAACGGATGTGCCAGCCATACCATCATTCGCATCTGTAATGAGCTCATTCAGCTTACTTCGACATTACGCCTCTTCGATGGATGCTGATCCCTCTGTCGAAGATTTTATCTACAACATCAACAAGGCAGAAAGCTTCGTGATAAAATCTCGCCTAAGTTGCACCAAACCAAGGTAAACGACTTTTTTCCAACAAATTAAAACTACTTCACGTACTTTAATTTAGATAATGTAACAAATAATTATTGTTCCTTGCATACATTTATTTTGTCTTTCTAAAAGTAATTATGAAAATTTGTTATTTTTCCTGTTTAAGTATGTAGTGTATTTTAGTTTGTTTTCTGAAGATTAACAAAAATTTCGTTTTATTGTCTTTTTATAATTTGACATTTTAATTTTGTTATTGTACAAACGTGACTCAATAAAATTTTTGAGAAAAATAAAGTAATTCTTTATTTCAAAATTTTAAACTTAAATTTTCTATAATATCTAAAAATTATTAGAAATGGGTAAAATGAGAGTTATAAATGGTTAAAATACGTTAATAACAATGTGTACTGCCTTTATATGCATTATTACTCGGGAATCTATGAAATCCGGATAAGATACGATCCCGCTTAAGATACGAAATGCTCTCGGTCCCTTGATTCGTATCTTAAACGAGTTTCACTGTATTAGGATTTTGTCAAAATCATGTAAATAGTACAGGGTCTGACCAATAAGTTCCGGGAATGATTCCATAAAATTCATTTATTTGAAGATAATTTTACAAACACTTTTTATTCTTCAAAATAGCCTCCTTCAGCATTAATATACCGTTGTCAACAAATCTGTGCCCCATTTATGCGCCTGGAAGTGTTCAACTGGAATGCTGTTCAGAATGCGTGTTATATTTTCCTGCATATTCTCCAGATTGACAAAACGATGACCTTTTAAGATGAATTTTAACCGAGGGAATAGAAAAAAGTCCGGCGATGACAGATTGGGGCTGTGTGGAGATTGAGGCAGCGTTGCGACGCTCTGTTTTGTCAGGAACTAGATCATTTTGAAGGACGTATTGGAACCAGCTTGTCGCAAATTTTCCGCATTTGAAGTTCTTCCGTAACAATTTGATGCACAATCGATTCCGTAAGTCCCAACTTCTCCGCAATCATTCGGACACTCATCCAAGGATCAGAGGCCAAAATCACTTACATTTTAGCCGTATTGTCTGAAGTTCGAGAACTTCATGGACGCTTAGAGCGTTGTTCGTCATCAATGTCCTCTCTTCCGTCTTTGAGGGCTTTGTACCACTTAAACACTTAAGCCTTGGACAAAGAATTCTTCCGTAGGCTTCTTGTAACATGGGAAACCTCTCAGTAGCCAATTTGTTTAGTTTTACAAAAACTTTAGGGCGTAACTCTGCTCGACAGTCCGCTTCATTCTGAAAACCTAACGCCACTTTCAAACACGCGTTTGCTTCATGAGTGATCCATGCGTTGCAAAGACTCAAGGCCAACTGACTTCAGCTAGAATCTGTAGCTGAAAGACCCCATCACACATATCGCTTGCAAACTCCGTCCCTTCGGCCTTCTGCTTGGCGCGAAAAATTCTGTCTCATGACTTAATGGACAGACCATGTATGTAATGTGTAATAATGATGTAATAATATGTAAACAGGTGATTTTTATGAAATAAAAAAAAATTCAAAATGAAAAAAATGAATAAGTTGGCAATTCTTTAAAATGTTTTCTAAAAATTTTCGCTCGCTTTAACTTATTCCTAACAGTTTGGTGGATGTTTATTGCCAAAATAAAAAATATAATTGTAGAATATCATTACACTGACATTTAAACCATTATTTAGATAAGTACCGGTATGCACATACCACATTAATGAAATTAACATTTAACACTTTCAGGGAAAAGGTAATTATGTTGCTAAATGATGAAATCATTAAATGTCAACAAAATTTACGACCAAACTGATTTGAAAATAAATAAATGCTTTAATTTACGTACATTATAAAGGCAAAATTTTATTTGTCAATTCTGGTGCATATTTGCCTGTTTGGACTTAGTTGTTTAAATAATATAAATCTTTCTCGTGCCCTTTTGACTTGCGGAACTTCGACGAGGCCATAAATGATGAGTTAGAGGTCTGCACGGGCCGGGCCGGCAGAATTAGGACAATTTTTTCAACGGGCCGGGCCGACAGACAAAATAAACGGGCCGGGCCGATAAAAAAATTAATCGGGTCTATCGGCCCGATATAAGAATTCCAGCGAAGCAGATAAAATACGAGCCATTTTCAATGAATATGATTTTCACGAGACGCATAACCGTGCGTCACGAGCCGATTCGAGTTTAACAACATCAATGCAGAAATGTAACATGTCCGTCGAAGAGATCGGCATCGTACAGTTACAAGATGTCAGATTCCGAGTTTAATTTTTTTCAGCAGACTCGTGCCGGGACGGAACTGGTCTTAATCGATCTCAGGATGTGTAGGACAGTCATTATGTTTTGTAATATTAGTAGTGATAATGAGCTTCTCTTAACAGTATCTTTGGAAATATACCTTAAAAGGGTTCTCATATTCACTGCTCAACAATGCGAAATTTTCAGACACATTTTCTGACTCATTTTGAGCTATAAAGGCATAAAATTGACAGGCCTGACTATTGAAGGCATTTGGAAACGAATAGCTTTTTCCATATTTGATAAATTACTTACAGAGATTACAGAGATTCTTGTGACGTGACTGTACGTTCTTCTCCTTTCCTATGTTATCGCTTCCGGAAATTCGATTCAAAACGCTAACTTTGGCAGTATTCTCAGAAAGATATATTGCTTTTAACTATGAAAAAAACCCCGACATTTACATAGCTTCTGAATAAGAATACCTGCCAATCTTACGCGTTTCCGAAAAGAAATGAATTCATAAATGTGTCGAAATACAGCTCATTTGGATTTGAGAAAAGCTTTAAAATGAGAAAAATATTTTCACAAATCTACTTTTTATTATACAGCTTCAAAAGTTAATCTTTTATTCTGAACTACATTAATCTTTTAATGAATCGTTATTTGAATTTTGAAATGTCTGTAGACACGATGACTAAAACACTGTATGTAATCGTTAATGTTTACTATTGTGTGTTTTCTGTTTTGCGAACATCATAGTAATCTAAAATATACTTGAAAATGTTCCCATAAATATGTATGTAGTATTCATTAAAAGAATCTTAATTGTATGTTGATAAAAAACAGATTTTTTTTTTGTAGAAATTGTGTCGGGCCGGGCCGGGACTGTTTTCAGTGATTTTTGTACGGGCCGGGCCGAGAACTGTAAAAATGCAAACGGGTTGGGCCGGGCTCGGGCCGAACTTTTAATTTTTACACCGGGCCGTGCCAAGATAGCTTTCGCTCGGGCCGGGCCGGCCCCGGGCCTGGAAATTCTGGCCTGTGCAGACCTCTATGATGAGTACTGACATTTTTTTTTCACATTTATTGTTGTATAATAATTCTTTTGTATTGAAATTGTCAAGGAATAATTGCTCCAGTGGCTAAGGCAGACTCCGATGTTCGGTGCTGCGTACACACACACACATATATAAATTGCTTATACAATAGAACTTGTCTAATACGAGCACGGCTAAAACGAGAACACAATTAGAACAAGCAACGTACACGCACGAATGCTTCATCACTTAGAATATATTCAAATTTTCACGCTCATTTAGTCAACTTAATTTTTGCATAAAAAGATGATATTTTGCAATCAATTTTTCACTAAACTTATAAAAAGTATGTACACGAAAGTATGTGTTTCCGTATGTGTACAGTCGTGGAAAAGAAAGTAAAACCTCCTACTAACTCTGCGAAAAATTATTGTAGAAGTAAGTTACTGGTGCCGAACGATTGGAAATAAAGTCTACTTTTAAATTATGTACATAAATTTTGCTTCGGGGGCCACCTACGTATCAAAATGAAGTCAAACTTTGTTTTTTTCAATAGCAATACCCAAGTTTGACACCACAAATACATTCTACACCCTTCAATTAGCCTAAATACAAATTTTCATGAAATTCGCATGATTAGTTTCCGAGAAATAAATAATTTTAAAATGAGCCTATTTCAGGGACTGTATCCAAAATGAAGTTCGGTACTCAATTGTTGAAATGCTACAGAATGACTATGTCACTTCTATTAATGTATTACTTCTTGCCAATAGGAACATTTCACTCGTCTCATATGTTTCGACTATTGCCAGCCCAAATGTTTCAATAAAATGAGTAAAACATGTATTTTTTCAAATTATATTTTTCTGGACATCATAGACTTCCCCTTAAGCCGTCAGTTTGGTATTTTTTACTCATAATTTGAAAACTACTTGGAAGAAAAATTTGAAATTGAGAATTCGCATCAAGCAGGACATAATAAATATAAATCTATCATAAAAATTGTAGGTTGCAATTCATATAATTTCAGGAGACATTAATAAAAATATGAAAATGCAATTTAACATTAGAATCTCTAAATTTTGAATGTTTATAATTCAAAAAATTATCATCCAAATGCTTTGAAATCTCGTTTTTAGGCATAGTTTAAACCGAAGATTTAAAATAGTATGTTGTCAGAATTGGGTGTTGCCATTGAAAAAAAAACAACGTTTGGTCTGGCTTTGATTTGTATATGGCTCCCTAAGAAAATTTTTTATACATCACTTAAAAGTGGACTTTATTTCCAAACGTTTGATATTAGTAATTTTTTCCTGTTATAATTAGTAGCAGGGTTAGAAGGGGGTGTTTACTTTTTTTTTTTTCCACTACTGCATCTACACGAAAAAGTATGTTTTCGAAGACAATACAACATTTTAATATATTTAAAAGTAAATTATAAAACAAAGCATTTTTTCCACTACACGGGAGCAGGTGATAAATCATAAAATATTATTTATGGTTACGACTGTTGATTTACAAAAGCAATGGAGTTAATTATTCGCCAAATTTTTTCGTCAAAATAAACCAACTGTAACAATGAAATATTTTAAACACTAAAAAGTAGAAAATATAAATAAAAAATGAAGAAATAATAAAATTTTATTTTTGTTATTCAATACTTTAATTGTTATTTAATACTTTAATACTTTAATGAATTAAAATAATTATTTTAAGTCGAGAAAACAATTTAGAAAACCTGATAAGATAGTTTAAATAAAACCTTTTTTTCCCTATTGCCATATCTTGAAATGAAAACTGAGTTTTTTTGTTTTTTGGAACCACATGATTTGCAGTTATGAAATCAGACGTGTTTGTATTATAAACATTGAATGCTTAAAAAGTGTGTTAACTTTTTTTTTTCAAGCTACAAATGCAGAATCACCACTAATACGAGCAAAACATTTGTATATGTCAATGTGATTTTTGGCGAAAAGTAGGGTAGACTTAGAAAAAAATCCGTTTTTTATCGAACTCTGCCTTCTTTCGCCAAAAATATTATTGCATTACAATTGTCTTTAAAAATGCAGTAATTTGTCAGTTTTAAGAAAGTTAGTTAGCAGACAAAATTTTAACCTTAAAAGAGACCTCACCCCCAACCCAAGAAGATGCAAAGGAATGTTCTGAGGTCTTGGAAAAATGAAAGAAAGAAGATATAGTTAAAGACGTTTAATATAATGTCTTCATTGTGAAATTTACAACTTAGCCATGGAACGGAAGAAACTTAGAAGGAAACCTTCATTTTTTTTTTAAAATATGAATTCTGGGACATATTAAATAGCCTTTTCATGTCTTTAAATGCGTTGGTAAAATAAAAAGACATGAGAAATCACTAGCTCGAAAATTGCAGTGACTATTGCATTTTTAGCTGAGTTTTTAAGAGGAAAAGGAGAGTGCTGTGTTGCGTTACTGTACGTCGTTCATGTAATTTGTATTACAAGTTTCTGTTTAGTCTTTGACTTCTGTACTGTGATTTTATCTGAAGAAAAGACTCGTGTAAGGACACTTACAAAAGGCTTAATATTTTATCTTAAATTCATGATGTTAAGTTAATTTTAGCATTGAGATCTCAAAGCTGCTACGGTCGTCCGACCTATTAAACGCCTCGCCCGTCTAAAATCCGCGGATCGATACCTTAAATATTATTGAATTGATTTTTTTAATTTTTCTGGTGGGATCTTCTGTGATGGGGTCTGCTGCTACCGCACCGATCCAGTATTGAAGGGAAGGAACCTCCCGTGGTCTCGCGGTCGTCTTTTCCGCGAAGTAGCGGTGTATAGCGATTAACAGTTGTAATTAGTTAGTTTTGTAATTTAATTATGTGCGTGTTTTTAATATTTTAACATATTCATGGGATTACGAAGTCGGTTCTCTGCTTCCGCACTGGCCCAGTGTTGTTTGTAATATATTCACGACATTACGAATAGCGATTAATTATTTTTTTTTAATTTCCTTGTTTTTCTATTAATAGAGTACTTCTGTATTTGTTTTATTTAAAAGCAAAATAACTAAAGAAAAGTAGAAAATTCAAAATTGCTTTGGTAGATCGTATGTGAGAATTAAAAGGTTAAAATTAAATCTGTATTAACAATTAAATTCAATCTGGATTATAGTTAATTCTATTAATTTTAGCCTTTCGCCTGAATAGAAATATCACATTCCTTTTACTATATACATTTCTTTAATCTCAGCATTAGCACTTTCACTTTTCAACACAGCATTTTTAAAAAATATATTTGTCCATTCATTGTCTTCGTTTCAGTTTCAGCGAACATAATCGGCTTAAAGCTGAAGGATTTTGAGCAATGAGAGAGTGCTGTACATTAATTAAAATAAGTCTCTTTTCAAAGCATATTTAAATGCACCGAAATTTTAATGTAATTAAATTCATTTTCCTAATACTGTGAACACGTTTTAGTAGAATTCAGTTTCATTCTATAAATTAATAAAATAAAGAATTGATGACGCATAAAATAACAGAATGAGATTCCCTTTATTGTCGTATTAATCGAGTTCGTCTATATTTGTCTTACGTAGAAGTTAACTAAAAAAAAAAAAAAAAAAAAAAAAAAAAAAAATAGAAAATTGCTTTGGTTGATCCTATGTAGGAAAGAAAAAAGGTTTAAAATTAAATCAATATTAAAAATTAAATTTATTCTGGATTGTAGTTAATTCTATTAATTTGGACCTTTCGCCTGAATAGAAATATCACACATCTTTTGCTATACATTTCTTAAATCTCAGCATTAGCATTTTCACTTTTCAACACAGCATTTTAAAAAGATATTTGTCTCACCATTGTCTTCTTTCCGGTTTCAGCGAACATAATCGGCTTAAAGCTGAAGGATTATCAGCAATGAGAGAGTGATTTACATTTATTAAAATGAGTCTCTCCTCAAAGCATATTTAAATACACCAAAATTTTCATGGAGTTAAATTCCTTTTACGAATGCTGTGAATACGTTTTAGTAGAATTTAAATTTTCCCTAGAAATTAATAAATAAAATAAAGAATTAGTCTTGTATAAAATAATTGAAAGAGATTACTACAGAAGATATGTCTTCAATACTTATAAAAATGTGAAAGATAATTTTCGATATTCCATATCAAAGAAAATGTCTTTGGGAAATTTGCAACTGAGTCAGGGAAAGGAAGGAACACAGAAGAAAACTTTTATTTATTTTTTTTTTATATTTAAATTCGGACTCGGCGCCATATTAAAAAGTTTTTTCACCTTTAATTTCTCAGGTAAAAATAAAAATAAAAGATGTTACCAGATAAAAGGAAAGTGATGAGTTGAATTACTGTACGTCATTCATGTTCTTCTGTATTAATAGTTTCTTTTTACTTTCTTCTATCTTCAATACAAGAAAGTATTGTAATCGAAATTTTTTTCGACTTCCGGTTTTCGACGGATTTACACGTTTAAGGGTCAGAGATCCCAAAAAACATGTTTATAGAAAATGTCTGTCTGTCCGTCTGTCCGTGTGTCTGTCGCCATTGTACCATCAAAAAGTGTATGAAGTTATGTATAGAATTGAACCAAATTTTTATTTTAAGTTTTTGGTTATGGCAAGCAGGTCCTCCCTGAATTTGGAAAAAAATCGCCGGTAGGGGGCGCTGTAATAGCGATTTTTGTGCGATTTTTAATATTGTACCATCAAAAAGTGTATGAAGTTATGCATATAATTGAACCAAATTTTTATTTTAAGTTTTTGGCTATGTCAAGCAGGTCCTCCCAGAATTTGGAAAATATTCACCGGTAGGGGACGCTGCAATAGCGATTTTTGTGCGATTTTGAATATCGTACCATCGAAAAGTGTATGAAGTTATGCATAGAATTGAACCAAAAAAAGGTTTTATGTTCTTGGTTATGGAAAGCAGGTCCTTTTGGAAAAAAATCGCCGGTAGGGGGCGCTATAATAGCGATTTTTGTGCCATTATGAATATTGCACCATCGAAAAGTGTATGAAGTTATGCGTAGAATCGAACCAAATTTTTTGTGTTTGTTTTTGGTCATGGCACGAAGGTCCTCCCTGAATTTGGAAAAATTCTGCCAGAAGGGCTCGCTGTAGTAGCGATTTCTGTGACATTTGCATTATTGTACCATCGAAAAGTGTATGAGTTATGCATAGAATTGAACCAAATTTTTTGTGCATGTTTCTGGCTATGGCAAGCAATCCTCCCTGAATTTGAAAAAAATTTGCCCGAAGGGTGTCGCTGTAATAGAGATGTTTGTGCCTATTTCTTTATAGTACCATTGAAAAGTGTATAAAATTATGCGTACAATTGAGCCAAATTTTTGTGCATGTTTTTGGCTTTGGCCAACAGGTTCTCCTTGAATTTGGAAATATTGCGTGGTAAAGGGGTTGTGTGATAGCGATTTTTGTATGCTTTTCTTGATTTTTCGCAGTTCTATTGTCCTTCGGCGGCTCGTGTAGTGGCGGGAACTCGCTTCCTTCTAAGCCGGCTATTCGCAAACAGCTGATAACAGCAGAATAAGGAAAAACTATTGATTTTAATAAATATCATGATATAGATTAACTCGTTTTTAGTCCGTTTAATTGACTGAAGCAGAAATTTAAGATGAAAATCAATGTTGGCATAGTATGGAACTAATAATATTGAAGTATTAACATGTGTAACTAGTTTTTGAAATATTAAGATGTATAAGATAGAAGAAAGTTTTGGGATTGGCGCATCCAGCTAATTAGTCTTTTATTTTAGTACTGTGATTTTGATTAAAGAAAAGAATGACACTCAGAAACATAAGGCTTAGTATTTCATCTTAAATTCCTGATGCTACGTTAATTTTAGCCTTGAGATAAATAGAGCAATTAACAGAGGTAATTAATTTTGTAGTTTAATTATCTGTTTTTGTTTAAATATTTTTAATACATTCACGGGCATTATGAATAACGGTTACCTAATATAAGAACTTTTATATTTTCCGTTCTTCTCTATTAATCGAGTTCGTATGAATTTGTCTTATTTAGAAGGAAAATGTGGAAACAATGCAGAAAAAATGTAAAAGAATCACAAAAGTATATAGCATTAGGTAATCCTGCGATCACTATAACGCATGTACGAACGCTTTGCACTCGTAGAAACAACAACAACAAAAAAATATCTGGATGCATCAACAAGATTATATTGGTATAAAAAAAAAATTATCAGGTATTAGCGTAATAAGTATAATGCATGCGTGAGCGCTTCGAGCGCATGAAAACAAAAATAAATTAATTAAAATCACAGAATGCCTGTTATTTTTAAAATTTGTTTTTTTTAAAAATATTTTTCATATATTCACGCGTATTACGAATAACGGTTAATAAAAGGACTCTTATAATTTCCTTTCTTCTCTATTAATTAATTCCATCTGCATTTGTCTTATTTAGAATTTAAATAACTAAAAAAGTGACAAAGAAATAATGAAAATTGCTTTGGTAGATCAGGGTTTGTACGGGTAACGTTATTTTCAAAGCGAAATATCAGAATTGTTTTTTTATAGAAAAATAAATCTAGTTTAAACGGACGAAATTTTGCCTTATTTCAGGAAAGATTTTCCATAAGAAATCACTGGTACAGGAGAATTTCTTAGTCTGAAAATTCAAGCACCCGTATGAACCCTGTATATCCCGTGTGAGAATTAAAGGGTTAAAAATAAATCTGTATTAGCAATTACATATATTCTGGATTGCAGTTACATACAATTAATTTTGACCTGACTAGAAATATCACACTCTTTGTGTTATGTACATTACTTTGGTCTCAGCATTAGCATTTTTACTTCTCAATACAGCATTTTTTAAAGATATTTATCTCATCATTCTCTTCTTTGCCAGTTTCAACGAACATAATCGGCTTAAAGCTGAAGAATTTTCAGCAATGAGAGTGTGATTTACATTAATTAAAATAAGTCTCTCCTCAAAGCATATTTAAATGTACCAAAATTTTAATGGAGTTAAATTTCATTTTCCTAATGCGGTGAATAAGTTTTAGTAGAATTTAGCTTCCATCTAGAAATTAATAAAATAAAGAATTAGCGACGCATAAAATAATCAAATGAGATTACTACAGAAGATCTGTTTTGAATACTTATCAAAATTCAAAAGATAAATTCCAATATTTCCTTTCAAAGGAAATATTTTTTGTTGAACAACACCCCGAAATAAAATGTTTGTGTCCTTAAAAATTATCTTACTGTCATGCAAATTCCATTAATTAAAAAAAATATTAACTGGATACTGACATCGAAAGATATTCCTTTTCCTACGCAATGCCAGTATTGATTTAGTTTTGCTTATTTATTCGAAATACAAAGTTAGTAAAATGTGTAACATTTGTATAAATTTCTAAAAAAATAATATTAGGTTGAGCAAAAAGTTCTGGGAATTTTTTAATCTAATAGTTACCAAAGTTTGAATCTGGATAATATTATAGTATCTGGATAGTATTTGTATCTGGATAGTATTATTAGTATATAGGAGTACTAGTGGTATAGCTATAGGAGTTTCAGGATTAGGGCTCCAAAATGTCTATTGAGCAGTATGATTTGCATGTGTTGATCCGGCATTATTGGAGAAAAGGTCTAACGATTCTGAAAACCGGGGAATTTTACTCAAATTTTATAAAAATATTTCCCACCAGAATTTATATTTTAAATCATTAACTTATTTATTTAATTAGTTTTGTCCTTTGTACCTATTAAACTAGTTTTATGAAAAAAAATTCTAATTCGAACCGAAAAATATTCATTTGATAGCGGTCAAAATGACCGCTCACAGTCTTTCTAGTGTTAATGAATTTGAAGGTGCTGGTACGACGACAAACTTCGTACTTCCAGCATATCCAGAATCTGGCAGAAAATTGTAGTCTATGATGGTCTCTACTTTGAAGAATAATCCTTGTTCCTTTTGTTGTTAATTTGCACATAGCAACGCAACTTCCACAAATTGCCCAGAACTTTTTGCTCAACCTAGTAATTAATTTGCTCTAAATTATTTTTTATATATAATTTTGAGTTTAAGAACAAAAGCTGGTTTAAAAAACTCAGATATATAATTATTACTGAACACATCCCAGAGAGAAATTGGAAATTACTAGAATAAAGCCTGCACTGTAAAAAAAAATTCCGTTAAAAACGGAAATAGTACTGGCAATCCAGACGCCAGTACTATTTCCGTTTTTTAACGGAAAATTTTTTTTCCGCAAATTCCCTTCCTTCTTTCTTCCGTTTTTTCACAAAATTTTTCCGTTTTTTTTTTTTTTTTTTTTTTGTATATCCGTATTTAAAATTTTTTGTCTCAAAAGCAAAAAAAAAAAAAAAAAAAAAAATTATACAACTTTTCGAGAAATTTACACCTTTATGAATTTCAACGGACACGTTTATCAAGGTAGCGTACCTCTAATTTATTCAAATAACAGTAATGAAACAACACTTACCTAGGGTGGAATCGAACTGGGGAACCGAAGTGTACCAGATTAGCGCCCTTATCCACCATGCCATGGGGACTCGAGATACGTTTCCAAATGTCGTTACTTATTTCAGATGCTTTTTATGAAGTAAAGGCACGGTGTTAAGCAAGGAACGTATTTTCGTTGGAGATATTTTTCAATTGAGTGTACAATTCTGAATGTTTCCATAATTTTGAAAATTTAGCTTTTTAATTTCATGCTTTATAAAAAGAAAAAAATTAGTCTTTAAAATATTACCTGCATAAAGAATGTATTATAAGTAATAATTGCTTCTTTTTTGCAAGATTTAAAAATTTTTATTGTACTATTATACTTATTTATTTATTTGTATATACATCTATAATTTCGTTATTATGTTTCAGATATGTTTTAAGTTCTATGTGCGAATCCGTTAAAGTGAATAGATTAAAAAATATTAAAATTAAAAATAGAGTTTTTCAATTTTTTTATTAAATAATAATAAGTATTATTTTAAAATTATTATGAAAAATAAACTGTAACATTTCCTTCTCAACTATCTGAAACTTAAAAAGAATTAATAAAATTCATTTAAATATCAGATTATTTTTTTAAAATATTGTAAAAAAAAATTAAAAACTATTTAAAAACATTTTATTTAAAAAGAAAGAAAGAAAGAAAAATACTACAGTGTTAGTTTTAAAAATAAAATTTCAGCTAATTGACAGCCAAATATTGGCATTTTTGAAATTTGAAATTGGGAAGGAGGGGGGGGGGGGCGTAAGTCAAAGCTAAAGACATAAAATTAGAGATAATTAATAGCTAAATATTGATATTTTTGAAATTGTGATATTCAAAAAGGGGGTGGTGTTAACTTAGCGCTCCCTATTTGTAATTAAAATATCTTGATACATAAACATTACCTTTATCAGACAAATAAGATATATTAATTTATTTCTAATTGAATGAGATTGCTCTTTTATTTTTAACTTAATTAGTATTACAATTTAAAAAGAATTATTATTGTAAGAATACAAGTATTTAATGCCCCCCCCCCCCCAAAAAAAAAGAAAAGTATTACATGCATATAAAATAGGAACAATTATGACTCCTTTTCAAAATTGCATGCATTTAAAAAAAAAAATTCTATAATAATTTTAGAAATTAATCGTTTTTTTTTCAATTAGAAATAATATTTATCGTATCATTTTTTAACTACTATATTAAACGAATAACAGATGAAAACAGTTATTTAATATTTAATAAGTTACTTGATATGTTAAATTTTTATTTGATACAGATTAACATATACAACTGAATAAATTAAATTGGAATTTATACGGCATTCTACATGGTATTAAATTCGAAAGATAAAATAAATTACATTAAATTTTAACTGATATATGAAAAGATATTAATTCATATTTACTTAAAATAAAGAAAAAAAGGGGAAAAAAAGGAAAGAAAAGAAAAGAGAAATAGTGACTAACCAAGTCTTAAACGTAAACATATGTTCACACTACAACAATTCATTATTCCGCATTCCAACTAAACACAGCGCCACTCTATACAACACAGACGTCAATTACGGAAATTGTACTGTTTTGAAAGAATAATGAAATATTTTTGTAAAATTTACGGAAAACCTTCTTCATTTTGATCCGAGAACGGAAAAATTATCCAATTACGGAAATTGTACTGTTTTCAAATGAAGATGAAAGTATTCCGTAAAATTTAACGGAAAATATACCGTATTTTTACGGATTTTTTTTACAGTGTGGGCAGTTTATCTATAATTTTTAAATAAGGGCAATTGACCTGACATTCAAACAAAAAAAGATGAATTAATGGTACCTAAGAGTGGAAAGTAAAAATAATTTTTTTGTTATTAAAAGTTTAAAATTAGTGATAGTTAGCGTCATCGTCGCATTACCGAATTTCACGTACTTTAAAATTCCTGTACAGCGACTTTGCGACATCCTGTGATTTTCATTTATTTATTTTTGTTTTCATGCGCGCGAAGCGCTGACATATGCATTATAGTTATTGCGGTATTACGGAATTACCTGAATTTTTGTGATCCCAATAAAATCATGTTGATGCAACCAGAGATTTTTTTTTGTTGTTGTTTTTACGAGCGCAAAGTGTTCGTATCACAGTCATCAGTTCGTATCAGTCATCACAGGATTACCTAACACTATGTATATTTGTGATTCTTTTACAACTACATTTTCTCTACATTGTTCCTACATTTTCCTCTCTAGAGGTACATAACGACTTTTGCCAGATCAGTTGGCATGTTTCAAAATCCGAGTAACTGCGCTATTTGTTTAAAAAAAAATAAATTGGGGATCAAGGCCTAGGGCATTGAACTTTCCCCAATTTAAAACTAAAAGAATGCATTTTTGCATCAAATTGAAATCTAAGAGCATTTTATCTTAATTTAAAAACTATTTATTTTAAAGCTTTTTCATCTATTATTATTCATGGGGGGGGGGGGGGCTGTATTATTGTAGATTATTATTAAGATTGATTTTTTTCTCGCAGAGAAATATTACAATCTTTTGCGATGAATTTTTTGACTTCGCCATTAACTTTTTCAATTTTTCTATTCAGCTTTTTAAAAATACTTTTCTTTTTCCACTTTAAAGGTACATAATCGGCTTAAAGCTGAACGATTTTGAGCAATGAGGAGGAGATTTGCATTCATTAAAATAAATCTGTTCTCCGAAGCTTATTGAAATACATGAAAATTTAAATTCATTTTTAAAATGCCGTGAACTAGTTAAAAAGTGACTGTTGCTTATCTTGGGAAAAGTTAATAAACTAATAGAATAGTGCATTATAAAATAGCTACACGCGCTCGATATTACAATCTATATTAACGAAAGAAAGACACTTTTCCCCTTCTCTCTCTCTGTCTGTGTGTGGGATGGGTAGAGAAATACATATCAAATTTGGTAAAATCGTCTTTGAAACTATCGGTGTCATCTTCAGAATACAAGTCAAGTTTACTTTTACTTTCTTTCACAAGACTTCTTTTTAGTAAACTTCTGTTTTCGTTTTTTAATTTCTTAATAATTTATTTCAGATTCCTCCAGGGCCATCGCTAAGACTTCTTGTTAGGGGGTGGGGAGGACCTTAAATTGCCAAGTGAAATTTCAGTATTTGCCAACTAATTTTATAATTTTGCCACGTTACCACAATTAAAAAATGTAATATAGTTCTTATTTGTAAAAAGTTTAATAATATTGCAACTTTTGATAAATCTATCAGAAATAGAAAGTGTGTTATAGTTTTTATTGTCTGAGCGAAGCGAAGGCTAATACTCAGCGAAATATTACTGTCCGGACACTTTACTACTACGATGGACATTAACGCCATGTCCTACTAATAAAAACCTTTCGTCAAGCATAACTCAAAAAATATTTGTCGGATTTTGTTTCTGATTGCACCAGAAGGTACCTATGAGGGTCGCCTACTGAATGCACCTACTATGAAAAATAAGGTCCAAACCGTTTAAAAATTATATAGAAAAAACTCTTAAAAAAGCACAATTTATCTGCATACGTCACAGAAATTTGGTGTGCGTCACTTTCACCGGTTGATGTTTTCGTAGACAACTGGTTTGAACACATGGAGCAAATAAAAATAAATACGCACGCAGTAATATTGAATAGATCAGTTTCAACCACGTGATCACAAACCTTGCAACAACCCGTGGCAACCAGTTTTGGTGGGCAAACAAATAATAATACAGTATTCCGTACCACGGTGACCGTTTTTAGCCTGTTGTACAAAATCTGGCATGTTGTATGACATACAATTGTGGATGATTAAAACAAAAGACATGAGTGTTTATTGATCCGGAGGTTATCTTTCTCTGGATGTCTGTCTATCATACAGCATGCAGTTTTCTTGTAAAGGATTATATTATTATGCAGTAAAACCTCCATAACGGACACACCCGATTAGTGGACACCTCTATTTAGCGGGCATTTTTTCGATTACCAACCCTTAAATAACTGTACATTTTTTACTCTCAGTAGCGAACATCTCCAAATAGAGGACAAATTCTGCCATCCCGAGGAGTTCGCTATTCAGAAGTTTTACTGGTAAAACCTCCATAGCGGACACACCCGATTAGCGGATACCTCTATTTAGCGGACATTTTTTCGATTACCAACTCTTAAATAACTGTACATGTTTTACTCACAGTAGCGGTCACCTCTAAATAGAGGACAAATTCTGCATTCTCGGGGTGTCCGCTATTCAGAGGTTTTACTGTATATAATATTGATAATTATTTTACAGGGCCGCACAAAAGAATAAGAATATATGAAACGATTATAAACTAAATTCGGGATTAGTAGATCGCTGATGGTAATGTAATTTTAGGATGTTGTTACAGTCATCCGCAGCATGTTTTTAGAGTTTCGTCCAACTAACGAAACCTTACCTGTCTCACTACTTTGTCTGTCTGTTTGTCCGTCTGTCACAGAGCCCGTTCTCAGAAACTATATATGTAGGAGACTTGAAAATTTGCATACTTATAGCTGAACACCACACATCAAACGGCAAATAATAAAATTTTGAAAAAGTCTCATATTTAACCCTCTGGGCTCTAACTTGTGTATTTTAAGCAATTTTTCTAACTCAGCCCCTTATTAAGTTGGAGACATGAAAGTTTGCATACTTATAGCTGAACACTTGCGATAACACGATAAATCATAAAATTTTGAAAAAGTCATATTCAACCCTCCGGTCTCTAACTTCAGTATTTTAAGCGATTTTTCTAACTTAGCCCCTAATTAAGTTGGAGACATGACATTTTGCATACTTATAGCTGAACACCTCACATCAAATGACAAATAATAAATTTTTTAAAAAGGTCTAATATTTAACCCTTTGGGCTCTAACTTGTGTATTTTAAGCAATTTTTCTAACTCAGCCCCTAATTAAGTTGGAGACATGACATTTTGCATACTTATAGCTGAACACCTCACATCTAACGACAAATAATAAAATTTTGAAAAAGTCTATTATTTAATCCTCTGGGCTCTAACTTGTGTATTTTAAGCAATTTTTCTAACTCAGCCCCTAATTAAGTTGGAGACATGACATTTTGCATACTTATAGCTGAACATCTCACATAAAACGACAAATAATAAAATTTTGAAAAAGTCTATTATTTAACCCTCTGGGCTCTAACTTGTGTATTTTAAGCAATTTTTCTAACTCAGCAACTAATTAAGTTGGAGACATGGAATTTTGCATACTTATAGCTGAACACCTCACATCAAACAGCAAATAATAAAATTTTGAAAAAGTCTAATATTTAACCCTCTGGGCTCTAACTTGTGTATTTAAAGCAATTTTTCTAACTCAGCCCCTAATTATGTTGAAACATAAAAATTTGCATACTTATAGCTGAACACCTCACATCAGACGACAAATAATAAAATTTTGAAAAAATCTAATATTTAACCTCTAATATTTTGTCTCGCGCAGTTTTTAAATTTAAACTGTTTTGCAATACTATATTTTGTTCATTTTGCATAATAAGTGTAATGTGACGTAATTTGTTCTATTTAAGATTTCTAACGCATGTTAATGAATTTATTTTACAATATCCTTTCTCTTTTAAAATTCACATGTAAATATAGTATTTATGGCGTAATTTCCAATAAGTGCCTGCTTTTTATACCTAATTATTTAATTGTAATTTGAAGGTTTTTTTTCTGTTTATAATAGTAACGTGTAAATATTTTTTTTATTTGAAGCAAACATTATTGTTTGCGCTGTTTATACAGTTGGCAACAGTTTAAATTAATACCATTTTCTAAAATAGTTAAAAAATATCTGTCAAAATGCTGAATATTTGAGTTTAAAATAGAAATAAAACCTCAAAAAATGAGTCAAATTAAAAAAATTAATGAAATCTGCAGACCGGGATCTTCTATTGAATAAAATGATCTAAAAATGATTAAATTCCCATGTATAGCTTTTGCTCTTATAATTTTTTTTAATGGAGCGATTTTGTCCAACTTTAGCATTAAATATCTCTTAAAATAATTCTTCGATTTGAAAACTGTATGCATTAGTGTGTTGATCAAACATTTCGCTATAATACCACCGATTTTCATATATTTGTATGCAATAGTTTTCTTAATATTAACGAAGAAAGACCTCCGGTCACAAAAAATTCAAAACCGGCGGCGGCGGCGGCGGTGACAGCGTTAGTTACTTTTCATAGAATAGAGAGATATATAAAAATGAAAACTTGTCTATCTGTCTGTTTGTAATTCTATAAAAAATCCACAATTTGGAAGCCAAAATTGTGAAGAGATACGTACATGTGTATTAAAACATGGCCGAGACAACTAAAGTAATCCGGAATCGAAATAACTTATAGTTAATTTTTAATTAATAAAAAACCACCAATTTAACAGCAATTTCTTATCAAATTTAAACATTTTTCGTTATAGCAGTTGCCAACAATTAAAAAACACAATAAAATTCTTACTACAACAATTAATTTTCTACTGCAACATTTCCACGTGAAAAATGAAAATGAAATAAATAGTTTGCCGAATTTAAAAAAAAGGTGAATATTACGTCATAACTTTTCTATTGCAAGATATTCACGTGAAATATGAAAATGAAAAAAAATGATTTGACGAATTTAAATAAAAGTGAATATAACTTCATAACTTTTCTATTTCAAGTTTTCCACGTGAAAGAGGAAAATATTACGTCATACTGGAAATATAAAGGGCATGGTGGATATAATATAACGTCATATGAGTGTGAAAAATGTATTGAAGCATAATAAAAACCCGATTAGGGAAATATTGGCGTATTTTAACATTATTGCTCCAATTATAAATTGAAATAAGTTCATTTATAGCTGTATTGTTTTGCATCTGTTATATACATTTATACATTTTTATATAGCGTTTTCATATGATTCATTCAACAACATTTCGACTTCTTTTTTAATGCTTGTTTTGTGTTGTATGTTAAATTTTGAAATTGATTTTTCAGAACAAACATCCTTCAAATTCTGGGCAACGCCGGCACTTTAGCTTGTAACAGATAAATGGCTTTTGTATCTGTGCATCTAATGCTAATATTATAAAGCGTTATAATATTATAAAGTATATAATATTATTAATGCTTGTACGTTTGTGAGGTGTTATCTCTGAAACTACATAGCCAACTTAAAAAAATGTTGGTGGCCATCTCTGCTCCGAAAAAAAAGACTATTTTATGTCAGTGCAAGAACCTAAATCGCTGAAGGAGCAAAAAAGTTCTAAAATTGTGAATTCTGCGATATTGATTGGATTAGAAACTTTAAATTTGGTGCGGTAGTTACTTTTAAGATGTAAATACTCGTAATGAACGCTCTCTAAAAGGTTCAATTTGACGGATAAACGTAAAAATTTCTAGAAAGGTTCTAAACCATGATTTATTTGGAATACTGAAATTTTTTGGGATACTGTTGCGGTTAGAAACTAGAACTTTGGCATGGTAGTAATTAATAAGATGTAAATGCTCGTTGTAGAACGAATTCTAAAAAATAGAAAGACTAAACAAAGTGGAAAAAGACCTAAAGATGATCTAAGTAACGAAGAACATGGAACTGTTAGGAATATAAACATGAAAATTGACATGGCTGTATTTACCATGACGTAAATTATCGCAATAGAACAATTTCTAAAAATGTCGCTATAAAAAACAGTGCAGAAACAAAAAACTTTCAAAAATTTTCTATTTCTCTGTTACTGCTGAGCCCAAAATCTTGAAATTTTGCTTCGGGTTAGTTTTAAAATATACAATTGTCTCTATGAATGGTTTCTAAAAAATTAAAAATTTAAAAAGATGAAATTAACGGAAAGCGATCTCAATTAACATTAATTTGGAATTATTAGGTACAGCAACTTTAAATATTTCATAATGCTGCATTTCCTCCGCAAAACATGCGATTTAAATGCAACAGAACTGATAGATACCCACCTAGCATTAAATAAATTGTGTAAATATTGAATAAAGACCTGTATGAAACAGTGAGTAGGTTGCTCGAAAGTACTTGTTAAAGTGTTCCTTCTCTAGGCTTTTCTCTCTCTCGCCAAGGCCACTAACAGAGGGAAGTGCCGTTTTAAATGTGATATGAATTTTTTATCCGATTCATTTTTCTAGACATTTTATCATAAGGTCATATTCTCAGTTATCATTAGTAGATTTTTTATATATTAACTTATTCTGGTGAAATTTTGTAATCGGGTTCATATTGGCGTATGTTAGCTTGCATGATTTGCTGAATAAATATGTATGGATTTGTAAATTACTTCAAATGACACTTTGACAGCTCAAAAGTTATGCAGACGATATATTCAGATCTTGTGTCATACTTTATGTTGTAATCATTGCCGATTTCTTTTATTTAATACATGCTAAATACAGCTCAACGTGTGCAGAATATGTTTGAAAACAAAACAATACAGCGTATGTAGTGGCCAGCATACACTCATCATTTAAATCCGATCGAGCATATCTAAAACACACTCTAACGAAGCATTGCATGCCACTTTTGATGTATTCGGTACTTTGATACTATATTAGATTTTGAGAAGAGAATTCCTTAAATGTTATCGACAACCTCATTGCATCCGTGGAAAACAGATATTGTACAATATTAACTATTCCGCGGGAGCACACACCATATAAAGTATAGTCCATTCTTTTTAAACATCATATATTTGTCATTTAAAGTTACTCAAATTGGTGCGGAGCGTCTGATTATGCTCTTGACATCATTTTATACAGTTAAAATTCCGATATAAGTAAATTAGTGTTTCATTTTCTATTTTACTTTTAATATATTGCGTACTTTCAATTTTATATCCATGCATGGCTGTCTTGAATGGTTTGCTTTCCCATTTTTTAAAACAGTGTATACGAATTTATATATAAGATTTTGTAATTCTACAATTCGTTTATTTTCATCATTTCAATTTTTCGCAGTATATGGACAATTAAAGACAACATCTCATTTTCTTTGCTTCCACATGTTATTATTAAATCTATGTTCTCAGTAATATCGCTCAGACTAATCCCTCTGAGGGAAGTCCTAGTTAAAGTTTTAAACAAATTTTCCAACTGAGTTTGTAAGTTTGCCAAGAGTTTTGGGGGTGAGGCTCCCCCTCCGTCCCCCCCTAGCGAGTACCATACATTTATCTACAAATGCATTGGATGGTTTATACTTATCAATTTTTTTATTACGTGACATTTTGTTAAGATCAGCTTTTCTAAATTTTCCTTTCTTACATCTAAATTTGGCTTGTTTTCATATTTTGGGAAAACACGTCCTTTTTTCTTTATTTTCAAAATCAGTAGATTCTGAATCATTCTTGAGGTTTTTAGTTTAATTTTGTTCTTAAGGTTCATCAATTCTCGCTGCACATTTTCGAAATATCCCTGAGAATTATCTAATTTTCTTTGAATGCTTCTTTTGGAATTTCTTATTCTAGAACACTTCTCTTTGGATTATTCTAACTATTTTTCTAATCGTTTAGAATAGTTACTGGAGATCCCTAAATGTACTATATTGTTCTCAGCGTTTACATTCTTTATCTAATTAGGATTTCATATCTTGCAAGCACCTTTTTAATTTTCTGTGTGATCTGGCGATGATCTGCCTTTCTGTTACTTCTTGAGAAGAGAGTGGATCAATGCCGGTCGGATTTGAAGCAGGGATCTCATAATCAGGAGGCGAGAACGCTAGCGTCGTACAAAAGGCCAAGCCAGTTACTCTAAGCTAGTAACTCGCTTTATACTGATCAAGTGAGATGAGATCGCTACATTCTATTTTCATTTTCATATCATACAATTCATATTCTAAGGATGTTATCACGATTCCTGATTTTGTTTTTCTGACAAAAATGCTTCCTTTAATTCGATTACTTCTGTTTCTAACATTTTATATTTTCTTTAAACTTCCTTAACTTGGGTAGTTAAAATTTCCTTTTTTAAACATAATTAGTTTAGTTTTTTTTCTGGAATAATTAAATTAGTTGATGGCTATTTTTTGTTTGGTTTAGAACTAGCGAGTTACTATTTTGGAATGTGGAAGAAATAAGGTAATAACATTGTTACCAGAAATAGTTGAAGCACCTTATTGCATTACTTCAGTACCAATAATTATATCAAAATAACGGAATAATCATTAATCACAAAAACAGAGGTTTCAAATTTAGAATTATTAATGTCGATTTCTGCTTGAAAGTAACTAATTTGTCTGAATTATTTTTTATCTAATCCAGTAAAACACATCTGTTGCATCCAGTTTTACATAATCTTTAATTTTATTAAAATTACCTTTCTTTAAAATTGTTCGCACACTTTCCGTATCAACTAGTAAAGCTAAATTTAATGAATGAAGCTTTACTTCTTTAGCTATAAACCTACGATTTACGTTTCAACAGACTAGCCACAAAACGTAAACAAGATCGCGCAGCCTTCGAGCCATTCCACTGTTCGGCAAATCGGTCCTAAGTTGTACCAAACGTGCACGGCTTACGGAATGTAAATACATGTGTAAGATACAACTGGATTAATTTTGTAGAATATTTGATTAATTTAATTACAACCTGATGTATTAATTGTGGTATATCTGCTACAAAAGATTTATCACCAATCACTAAAATATGACATAAATCAATAACTAATCGCTTGAATTTTTTTTGTACAGAACGTATGTCATCACTGTCATTTTCGGTATCAATATAAATCTCACTGTTTTCATCACAAAATCATCTTTTTGAAAACAACTTCTGGGGATACTTCTCTAATATTTAAGAAAATATATTTCAAAGTGAAAACGTGATCAAGAATAACATGTAACTGATTATGATAAAAAGAGGCAATAAGAATCTATAACGAGCCTGGTCTGTGCTGTTTGGGGTGGATAAATTATAAACCGCGAACGTCGCACCACGGGCCATGCCCGTAATATTTACATTTGACTCTACAGATGTACTACGGGCCAGGCCCGTGTTAATCAGTTTCGGCCCGAATACAAGACCACGTATCTTACACGTAGCTGTAGATAAGCGGTAAAGGATCAAATCCTGAGACTGGTTACAATATTTACTTGAGCATGATCAATAGGAAATTTTATACATTTTTGCTTTACTACACTCAAATGTTTTGTGGCCATACTATTTACAAAAAAACAGAAAAACAAAGGATACCCATTTCTCTATTTCTATAATTAATGCTTTTATAAATTTTATCACCACAATTGTAAAATCGAATATCAGATTTTCTACAAATTTAGATTTCTTCTTAAATACTACTTCAGGTGCCATTTTAGGCCTAAAATCAAATTCCGGTTTTTCGTTCTCATAATCAGACCTTAAGGTTTCTAGTCAATCAGCTTCCGAATTCCCCTCGCTAATGCTAAGTCTATGGACGTAATACATATATATTTATATTAATACATGGAATGATACATGATTAATATCTAAAATGACATACATGAATGTATATTTAATATTTAAATATACATTCGTATATTAAAAATGTCTCCTTGGGAAATTAATATTTTTAATTGCTTTTTTTGTATTATTCTTAAGGGGTCTCAGGACTCTTAAAATTGGAAAAAATGAAAAAAAGACCATTTTCAACATTTAATATCGTAAAATGTATTTTATTTTAAGACACAATTTTAATTGGAATGAAATATATAAGTATGTTCTTTAATTTCATGTATTTAAAAAATTATAAGATGCAGAATTAGCATTTACAGGGGGCTCCAAACTGTTAGACATTTGACGAGCAAAAAATCGGCATAACAGCTTACGTGCACGATTACAAAATAAGTATTGCAACTAGAATGAAAATTTTGGTGCCTATTTATGCTTTAGATTATAATAATTACCCTGAACCTAAATAAATTTGTATTTAAAGCTTTTTTATATTTTTAATACAAAGTTGTATTTAGCTAATGCAAAATTGAGAAAATTTCAACAGTATAATCACCTAAAAAAATATTGTTTTGAACAATAAAAAGGAAATTTTAGGTTCAGTTTATACAGACTAACATGAAACATATGTTTTGAAAATTTCATGAAAAAATATTCATAAGTTTTTGAGATATCGTGTGCGATATGCCCAAAAACGTCATTTGGAGAAAAATGGCTTCAAAGTTTCCGAAACGACGCTTCAGCTATTGAACGTGTATAAATGTAAAAGCCATAACTTCAGTTCTAATTGGAATTTCAATGAAACAATTATGTCAAAATGTTCAGAAAAATAGGAGTTTAACATCTAAAAAAATTAAAATTTCGAAAATTTTAAAGCTTTAAGAGTCCTGAGACCCTTAAAATAAAATATTTCCAAAATCTATGCCCAATTTATCATTTTCTGTGTTAAAAGCTAAAGAACTGTGAGTACGATTTTAAAACTTCCTATAAAATTAAGTCTATATTTTAGAAATATTTTGAGAACAAAGAAAAGAAGAGACATTCTTTAAAAAGAGTGCACAGAAAAAAGAAGTTAAAAATATTAATTTCCCGAGGAGATATTTTAAATATACAACTGCATCAAACGCCCATATAGACTTTACACTAGTGAGGGGAATTCGAAAGTTGAATGACTAGCAGCTATAACTTCTCATAAATGTTAAATATACAACTGCATCAAACGCCCATAGCCTTTACACTAGTAAAAGGAATTCCGAAGTTGAGTGACTAGCAGCTTTAACTTCTCATAAATGTTACGTTTTTTCTTAAAGTCATAAATAACAGAGCAACCATACAATAATGATTTCTTAAATACAGAATCATTCATTCCAATTGTAATGTATGATATCAATGCTGAGAATACAACTGTTTCATGTTAAGAAGATATTCATGTTATGATTCATTATCTCTCATTATCTCTTTTGGTAACAATTCAAAAAGCTCTGCCGAATTAGATATTAGACTGAATTAAGAAATTGGTAATGATTTCAATTTATTCCAAGAATTTAATTTACTTTCGCTTTGAATTAATAATTTCGCTTTTCCTGTCATACATCATTCTGCCAGAATTACAATAAACTTTCTGTAAGGCGGAAATCTGTCTAACTCAGAAAGAATTTCAAGTCCCTGCGAACCCATAGAGATAGAGAAAAATTTGTCTAAGGCGGAATATTGTCTACTACGGAAAAATTCCTTGGTCCCGATCGACTCCGCCTTAGACAGTAATTTGTGTAATTCACTTAAATTAAATACTGAAATACTAGGTTGAGCAAAAAGTTCTGGGAAATTTGTGAAAGTTGCGTTGTTATGTGGAAATTAACAACAAAAGCAACAAGGACTATTCTTCAAAGTAGAGACCATCATAGCCCACGACTTTCTGCCAGATTTCGGATTTGTTGGAAGTACCATGGTGGCTCCATGGAATCGAAAAACTTTTGACATGCTTCTTCAACTTCATTAAATGATTCAAATCGACGGCCCTTGAGAATCGGTTTTCAGAATCGTTAGACCTTTTCTCCAGTAATGCCGGATCAACACACGCAAATCATATCGTTTAATAGGCATTTTGGAGCCGAAATTCCTTAATTCCTGTAGATATACCACTAGTATTCCTACATACGATACAAATTCTGGTAACTATTAGATTAAAAATTTCCCAGAACTTTTTGATCAACCTAATAATATCATCAAAGTAATAAAGCAATTTTTCTAAATTTTGGTATTGACTATCGTCAAACGGAGCAATCATGTTCTCCACATCTGTAAAACTAATCGAAAGTTTCAAAACACAATCAGGAACTAGAAACTGCAATTTCATTTTTTTTTACTACTACCAGGAAAATTTCTAATTTCTTAAATTATTTATAGAAATGCATAGAACATCATTAATTTACTAGAATTGTTATCAGGATTACTACTAGAATTTTTAGCTCTATTATCACTGTCATCATTATCTTTAAGAATAAAGCTGGATTTCAAAGTGTTTAAATCACGTTGACAAGAAATTATTCTGGCAAATATTTCATGAAATGATCCAGAGTTATGGATGCACAAAACATTACAAAATATTATGAGAACATTAACTGAAAAATCCTCTTTAGTTTGCTGAATTTTGTCTTTATAATCATCTCAATCAATTCCGAATGGAAAACCAGTAAATTTCTAATTCTGTGACGATTTTTTCTATCAACCTCTTATCCGAAGATAAGACGGTATAACGTCTTAATACTGAATGATTTTTCAATTCGTAAAGAAACTTCCGATTCCCGAAATTCTATTAATTTAGACATAATGAAAAATATAAAAAAAAATCACTTTCATAAAGGTGTATCCAGTTTAGTAGGAAGGTACAGTCGTGGAAAAAAAAGTAAACACCCATAACTATCTCTGCAAAAAAATTATCGTAGAAGAAAGTTACTGGTACCACACGATTGGTAATAAAGTCTACTTTGAAATGACGTATATAAAAATTGCTTAGGGGGGCCATCTACATATTAAAACGAACCATAAATTTGTTTTTTTCCTATAGCAGTACATAATTCTGACAAGAATATGTCAGCATAAATGAACTTTACTCCATTCAATTAACCTAAGAAAAAATTTTTATGCAATTCGTACGATGAGTTTACGAAAAAATAATTATTTTAAAACGAGCATATTTTAGGGCTATATTCAATTTGAAGTTCGATACTCGATTGTTGACCGAGAGAGCCTCCTTCTAGACCAAGGCATCTTAAGCACTACACAAGCAGTCATTGAAGAGTGCTAGATTACTGGATAGCATAGGAAATTTCAAAATATCTAGTCACTTCTGTCATAGACGGCCCACCATTAAACCACTTAAACCACCATTTTGCCGTTTTTTACGCATAATTTGAAAATTACTTGGAAGAAAAATGTGAAATTTTGGATTTCCATAAAGTATGATTTAATAAATCTAAATCCATCAAAAAAATTGTAGGTTGCAATTCATAAATTTTTCGAATATTAATTTCATAATTCATATCATAAAATTATAATAATTGCAAATTCAACGTATTTATGTTTGGGTATTTTAGTATTATTGCTACACAAAAAATTAGCACATTACAAGTATAATTTCAGGAGATATTAATGAAAATATGAAAATATAATTTAACATTAGAAGCACTAAATTTTGAATGTTTATAATTCAAAAACTTGTTTATAATTCAAAAACTTGAGTTCAAATCACTTGAAATTTGGTGTCTAAGCACAGTTTGAACCGAAGATTTCAAATATCTTGTTAAAATTGGGTACTACCATTGAAAAAAATGAAGTTTTGTTTCGTTTTAATATGTAGATGGCCCCCGAAGCAAATTTTATATACATTATTTAAAAGTAGACTTTATTCCCAATCGTTCGGTACCAGTAACTTTCTTCTACGATAATTTGTTGAGGAGTTAGTAGGGGGTGTTTACTTTTTTTTTCCACAACTGTAGATAAAAATAAATCACGTCTTCACTATTTATAACTATTTGACATTAACTTGAATCATCCTAGAATTAATTAACACATACCAAGTTAGCACTCTTTCATTAAAGATTTAATCATCACCTTTTAATAATTAAGAACATGTGTTCTCAGCTTCCCCTTTACTTGAGAGTAGAAAAGTTTCGTTTTTGAGGGCACTGAAAATAGAATCACAAAATAAGTCGACATTCTTTTAATTTTCACAAAATCATCTCCCAGTATTTTATTCCTTGATAGCTTTGCATATTTCGAGTGTGTCACCTGTCTCTCTTCTGTACACCGAATTGTAGTAAGCGACATTCACACTATACAGAATAAATCGACACAACTCAAATTCAAAGTAAATTTACGACAAGTTGCTGTTTAGCGAAAAAAAAAAGAACTATATTGTAGGATTATTATATACAGGATATACTATTTTCATTGATATTACGCCTTTAATTCATTCGGCCTTCGTAACTCAGCGTCACTCGATCCTTTTCTTCAACTCTTTTTTGAAAGGAAATGAATAGAGGGAACCCCATTGTCCTTTCAGTCATAACTTGTATCCAACATGTTTTCGCTCTTTCTTCGCCAAAAGGATGTCTTTTTTGGCGGTGATCTCTTTATTGGCAACTTTCGGATTTCATCCTCGGTCAATTCAAGATACGGGGAGATTCCGGGGAGCTTTTGCCGGGAGAAAAACCAGTTTGGCGTAGCTACCTCTACCCTCCATTATGTGACGATGGGCAGAGATGTATGCTTCAAGAAAATGTTACCAAATCTGGGTCTACTTATATGAACAGTCTGTGGAAATGAACGCCAAACTAAATCACCGCCCTCTGAATACTGGGCCTGGGCACTGACAAAAAAATGGCGGCTATCGTAAGCGGATTTTTTACGCGCTTGTTCGGTCCCGTTTCCTGAATTTACACACCAGTATTTTCCAAAAATTTTTTTGATTTATTTAATCTCAGAAAAATATAACTGAAAAAACATTTAAAAATTACTGGTGTTTAAATGCAAGGGCCGAAGAATCGGTCAAATAAGGCATTGGCGACTAAATGCTGCATGGCGTGATAGTACTTAAGTAGGTATTGTCTAGTGCTATCCTTTAGTGAGAAAGGATAAAGTTAAAGTGTTCGTGGTGCTATGGAAACACAATAGGGTTTCCCACTTTAATTTTAATAAAGTCACATTACGGTTTCTATACTGTCAATTTCCTTTTTAAAATTCTATGCATTCTCCAAAGGGGAATTTAAATGCTTTTTTTAAGATAAAAAATAATATAAATCACTTAAAAATAATGATGTTATGATTAAAAATTTGTACTGAAAAAAAAAAAAAAATATATATATATCGGCTAAGTGCGTTTGCGCAACCCACGATTTCCGCGATCTTCTTTTTTTTAATGAACTAATTCTATATTAAAAAATGAAATCTTTTACAAAAAAATTCTTTTTCAAAAATTTGACGTTTATCGATTTTACCCGATTGCCAAGAAGGGTTATATGTTTGACGCGTATCTAGATATGTGGATTTCTTTATACCTCGAAACATCCCAACGGTTGGATAGATTTTAATGAATGAGGTCTCTATCGTTTCATCTTAACCGTCCGATGGTTATAGGCTAGGTTTTGTTTTCATAAATTCAAAATGGAGGCCGTAAAATACAAAATGGAAACAGAGACGATTTTTTTTTTTTTTTTACGCTCCATATTGAGTGGCATATCATTGGATAGATCTTTCAAAATGAAGATGATGTTTCCTAGACTATTTTACAGTCAGAAGCTTCGTTTAAATATTGCACAACCTGAAAGTTGTGTAGGTAAGATGTTTCTTTATGTATGTTCAAACTGTCCGTGTCTTTAAATGTTAATATCTTAGCTAATTACCGACATTTTTTTTTCGAAAATCATTATCAACAATCCTTTTATTACTTTTGCGACGACAGGTACCTCCAGCGCTCCTCAACACCTTTGCTAAATTCCCTCAAATTAAAATCTGTGTGTATCGGAAAAGTGCGATTTTCTCAAAAAAAATGTATGTGACCTAGGGTAATCGTTATAGTTTTCCTGCAAGGTTTAAATTAATTTCTACTATCCCTAATTTCTTCACAATTTTAGTTTCAGTAGATTCGGAAATAGAGCTGGGGGTGGGGGGCGTATTTTTGCATCACATTTCGACGATATCTCTGAAAATTAAAAAAAAAAATTAAATTAAAAATTAAAAGAAATGTATTTAAGAGTTTGGTGTTACGAAAGCTTTCACACGATATACAAAGAAATTTTTTCTCAAGGAACTTAATTAGCCCCTCTACATTTTTCCTAAATATGTTTGTGAATGGGTAATAATCTTAAATATATGTCTCAATAGCCTTTATTACATCCCTCAATTCGAACTTTCCGCCTTCCATAGTTTACGATTAAAATGGCTCAGACAGACACAGGAGTAATTTTATAATGGTTCCGTTTTTACTTTTTAAGTACGGAACCCCAAAAATATTTGAAAAAATCTTTTTAGACAATACTTTCTTATTAAAATGCGTTTCCAAACGTAGAATGCCCCAATTCCTAGAATTTCTATTTTCCAAACAATTTTGTATTTGTGTGTATAAAAGTTACTATAAAAATAGATAGATAGTAAAAAAATTAATACTGCCAAGGAAATAAAGAAAGCCTATACAAGAAATATTCATATTAAAATAAATTCCACCCAAACTGTATTGTAAAATTATGTAATAATTCACTAATTTTTAACCTGTAACTTAAATGTAAATACACATAGTATTTTTTAATATCAGCATGGGATTATTTTGTTTTACAAATTCTCATTTAAAAACTATTTTTCTTATTTCCACTTTCAGAAAGTAATTGGCTTAATGCTGAAGGATTTGCAGCAGTAACGGGAGATTTGCATTAATTAGAATAAATCTGCTCTTTGAACCATACTGAAATGCATCAAAATTTGAATAATGCCAAATTCCTTTTCAAAATGCCATTAACCGGCTAAAAGATAATATATCGACTCTTTGGCAATTTATGCAATAAAGAAAAATCCTCTATAAAATTGCTCTGTAATTACAACAGAAAATGTGTTATGACTATGCGTTGAAATTAAGATACAAATTTTAAAACTACTTTGTTTCCAAAGGCAAAACTTATTTTCATTATTTGTATTTGTGCTTCTTTTATTTATTTTATGTTATGCGTGTGTATATTTATGTTTAAAAAATAAAGAGTTAAATAAATAAACACGGATTTTGCTTAAAAAATAATAAAAGATTACATAGTAAGTAAATATTGTATAATAAACAATCGATTAAAATTAAATTTTAAATTCAAATCAGGTGTGAACAGTTTAAATTTTTATAATAAATATTTTATTAAATAAATTTAAATTAAATCCCTTTCGATGTCTGATAATATTCCAATATCCATTTTTGATTTTCCTGTTGCTCTCTTAAAAATAAACATTTCGGGATTAAGTTTATTTTAGTTATTAATTGACATAATAATTTCATATGATTAATTCAACTTATGAGTTCATTCAATATTTGAATAACATTCATTTACCTCAGAATTATTTAATAACCAGTCTTTGTGTAGTCTCTTTATACACATCCATTGATACCCAAAAAGTCGTTACAAAAATAAATAACTACATTGATCTCATGGAGAATATTAACGAAAATATATGAAAACTGCATTAATACTGCTCTTAATCTTATAGTTAATAATAATTACTTCACTTTCGACAACAAATTCTACAAAATAAATAATGGAGCTCCAATTGGTTCTTATTAGATTATTACCTGAATTCATATTACGACCTCCTGGAACGGATATATACAAATTAGATAATAATAATATTTAAAGTGTACATGGATCAGATACGTGGATGATATTTTCATCATATGGCAACAGGAAGATACCTTGCTCAATAACTTTTTAAACCAGATTAATACCCTTGATTCTAAAATTAAATTTACTTTGGAAATAGAACAGAATGGTACGCTACCTTATTTAGATGTATTATTAATCAAGAAGCAACAGGGAATAAAACGCACTGTTTACTGAAAACCCATAGCCAGTCAATTTATTATCGGTCATAATGCTCAAGCACACTTTTCATACGAAGTTTCTGCATTAGACATTCTATTCAAAGAGCTTTCAGTCTGTATCCCCGAGCAGTTAATTAACGAAATAAATAAATTATATGATATTGCCAGAAACAATGGATACAAAGAAAGCACCATAGAAAAATTAATTATGAGCTTGAAGAATAAGAAGAAAAATTTCAATCCACAAAATTCTATGTTATCCACTTTACAATATTTTCCTGATTTCATCGAATGTTTGAAATATAAACTGAATAAATTCAATATATCCCTTGTTGCAAAACCTTCCGTGAAATTAAAAAATATAGTATGCAAGAAAATAGATCCAATAGAAACAAACCAGTTATCAGGAGTACATGAAAGTAAATGATCCCGCCAAGCAGTAAATCTAATACGACAGTCATAAAAAGAAGTGATATCACATAAAAAGAAGCGATAAAGAAGTGCGTACTCCGTCTATCACTACTCATAATGTTCCCAAAGGACTCGAAGTGAGGTACAGTATGTGAAAACTGCTTGGCGACCTGCAGGCTTTTATAATGTTTGTTCTTCCTCGATTTACATATGACTATTTGTTTAACAATTTCCTTCTTGAATTACTGCTCCCATTAAACTGTGAAAAGTTGAAGTTTCTGGTGTTTGCATGCCCATTTTTATTTATTATCATGTGGGATCGATTTGTTGATTTTATTTACCATTATTTGATCAAGAAACATCACTTTTACGAGGAGGATTTCCTAAGTAAACATGTAAACATTTTGAGTTTGTAAAATAATAATAAAAAATAATGATCATATGCATATTAATAACAATGCACCGAATAATAGACATTAACTAAACTAAGGTACTGTATGTTGCTCTAAAACATGCGTAAACGGAATTGCACATGACTGAGAAAAATCTGTTCTGTGTAAGGCTTTTGTTTCAATCAGGGTTGGCAAGGTTTTTCCCACCCCCGGTAAATACCATGGTAAAAACCGGTATTTACCGTCCTGGGAAATACTATGTTTTTCCCACATGGGAAAAACTGATTATTAAAAACATAAATATAAATTCAAAACAAACTTTAAAAATGTCAAAAATGAGTTCTAAGTAAATAGCTTGAAAGGTTAAAAAAAAAAGTAAGATCTGCAAAAACAGACAATGGAGTGCATTTATTTAAATATTTATACACCACACATATTCCCAAACGTTTACCAATCATAATCGTATTCATATTCTTCGTTTGCCCCTTCCACATTGGATTTTAGCATCATATAACAAAATACTAATTTAGAGGCTTTTTGTAAACCGGGTTTATTTCTAATCTTGTTTTGGATGAAAGAAAAATTAGAAAAAATACACTCCAGGGATTCTGATGATGCAGGACATCCCTGAAGATGTTCCATTAATTGGAGAAATCCGGCATCTATTCCAGTTTTACTTAAATTCTTCCACCACAGTGCAGGTGAAATAGTGTTTGTAATGTCTTCGGAAAAGATGCATCTTCTCACTTGAATTGTATTGTGTATTGTAAGTACTTTGGATTTAAAGTCTGTAAATATTCACCTTAATATTTCAGATTCACCAGGTGTGCCAAAAAATGGACAGCGATGACAGCGATGACCACCTCGGGAACTCAGCTTTCGCTATAGAGTGTTAGTGCAATCCCGAGGGGTAGACCACATCCACTCCTCCCGACTCTCAACCAGAGTCTGAGAGGGAGCGTCGGGTCCCTGATCAAGCTGCTGAGATTTATTTCGGTTACTGTGAGATTTACAATTACAATCACAATTGGTTACCCAATTTTTCTGGGCGAACCGAAGATTTCACATCGAGATTTATGACTGTATGTAGTGATTACATGAGGATCATTTCACCTAATGTGATTGCATAATTGTTTACAATTTTCTTGGATATATATACGTCACAGTACATTTAACACACAATATTTAACATGACAATTAGAAACACATTACAACACAATATCAAACACCTACTATTTACATGACTGTATGTAGTGATTACATGAGGATCATTTGAATGTGATTGCATAATTATTTACATTTTTCATGGATTTACAGGGATTTCACAGTACATCAAACACACAATATTGAACATCACAATTAGAAACACATTACAACACACCTACTATTTACAATTTGCGCATACAAGAGTTTGGAGAGATGCACAAGATAAAAATTCAAAAGTGATAGAAGTTTCTGGCACCCGCTAATAACCCGTTTCTCCCTCCATGCTACACCCTAGTGATGGAGTCGGACTAGAATGGCTCTGGATTTGAAAAGATGTACTCGTTTGTTTCTATAAACCTCATGCATTGTATGATCTTGTTGAGTAGTTGTGGTTTCTCTTTTACATCCCGCCACCAACTTGCTAAATTCATACGTGTGTGTTTTTTGAGATGATAATGCGATGTTAATGTACAGTATAATACATAGTGTAACGATGTTGACGGCAAGCCGCAAATGCATAGTGGGGAGTCTCTTTTGTTAATTTTGTATAAGTATTCCTGAAAGGGGCCGTGATTTGTAAAAAATATGTGTAAGTATCTGTTGTTTACGAAATACTTGTGGTCAACCAATGGCAAGAATTCCTTCGTATATCGGCCTGTGTCTGAATCCGTCCAGCGTTTTTGCCAATTTTTTAACAGATTCTGGTTTGTCTGTGATTTTAGTGAAGAAGCTGGATATGGTAAAAATGTATGTATTAGTGTTTCATCCGTTACTGCCGATTTTGCCAGTTGGTCAGCTGCCTCTTTGCCTTCAACACCTGAATGTCTTTTTGTCCAATTGAAGTATATGTCTTTTACTGTTGTTTGTAATTGTTGAAGAATTTTTAGTATTAAATAGTTTGTATTGTCAAAATTGTTTAATGCTTTTAAACTTGATAGGCTATCCGTTACGATTAAGTATTGAGAATGTTTGTCCGACTCTATCCACTCTAATGCTGAAGAGATCGCGAAGAGTTCTGACTGGAAGACGGAGTTATCCTGGGACAGTTTCGCTCTCCAAGTATAGATTTGCTCGTTTTTTTCGTACACACAAAATGCCGAGGCTGTGCCTTCAGACATTTTGGAACCGTCCCACAGTGGGGCAAGAAGCCTTCAAATCTGGCAAAAAATCGAAAAAATGAAATTCTAGTTTGAACTTCCGACATACGTCCATTTAATAGAGCAGATGTCAGTAAACATCTGCCTAGTATTAAAAAGTGTGCAAAGTTATCTTGGTAGTCACTAAAGTAAGAAGTTAAACTGCATTTCGCACGATGATAATAAATGAAAAAAAAATCAATAATTGTGTTTCAAATTCGTTATTTAATTTCGCTGTAATAATTTAAAAATAATATTTTTTGACTATGAAACCTTCAACTTAGGTATCTAACAAAAATACAATAACCTTTACTTTTTTTTAATATGATTTATATAGACAAAGTGACACTTAGAATATATAGTAGTCAAATTTTAAAATAAAATTAACAGTGTCTACAAACATTGAAGGTTTTAGTTATGAGTTAAAGCAGGTTAAGTGTCAACTATAATTTTTTCTACTAGGTTTGAGTTTTAGGATGGTAAATATGTCAGAAAATTTTGCTCCTTTTTGCCCCTTTTTTAATTGTATGGTCCTTTTTATAGTTAATCATCCTCAATTTTTAGTTAGTGTACATACATAAACATGATTACAAATTGTTTCTTTTTTTAGAGACGGATTTAAATACATTATATATTACCAGAAGAGGACTTCTGAATACTATGAAACGTTCGAAAGAAAAAAAACTTTTGAAAAGCAATATGATTTTTTGGTAAAAGACCTCCAGAATAGGACAAACTGCAAACGTAGTAGTTCTACAGACTTAAAAAAGAAACTAAAATATTTTAACTTTCAATATAAATTCCGATGGGCAAAAGACTGTCAAGACAAGGATAAAGCAGTCGGTAAAGGAAAAGTTTTTTAGAATTAATAAGGAGTGGCTTAACAAATCGCTTTCATTTTCTCGATTTGAATAACAAACAGAAGCGGCATTGAAAAGCAAACGTGGCTGGCCTCATATTCCGTTTGAAAGGGTGCTCTGAGCGATCAAAAAGATTAAGAGCAAAATGATTATGAGATTCTAGTTCGACATCTTCTTTAGTGTACGCGACATATATGAGTTTAAGATCTGAAGGACAGATTCAGGCCTCAAACGTTTTAAAAGATATAACTGCAAGTCCAAAGCGAGCTATCAAATATCAAAATGCTTATACAAAATCTGCAAAATCACAACAGCATTTGTCAGGAGAAGATACTCTGACTGTATTAATAGACGCGAAATTATGTCGCGAACAGTTTAACGTCATTAGAAGTCACCAGAAAAATTTCCCGCTTACAAAATTGTGCAAGAGGCAAAAAAAGAATGTTATCCTAAAAACATCGCGGTAACAGAAGTTAGTGCTTCAGTTGCATTACAGGCTCTTCTAGATCATACTTCAGAGAGCTTGTTACAAACACTAGAACCTGTTATCGAATCGCTTGAAAATGAATAATTAAAGCAGTTGTGCCTTATATCAAAGTGGGGTTTTGATAGGACTTCGGGACATAGCTCATACAAACAAACTTTCTGTGACTCGGAAGCCAGTTATTCAGGTGTATTTATTAAGTCTCTAGTTCCACTTCGAATGATATCTGAAAAAAGAGTTAAACCAGTTTTTTTGCATTTTTAAGGCGATATTATGGATGATTTATAAATATTTAACTTGTAAGAAACTATCTTAATTTCCTGTTTTTAACTTATTTTTGTACAGAAAATATTTGAAAAAGCTTTGTAAATTAATTAACCCTTTAGTGCGCAGCTTTGCATATATGCAAACAACAGTCTTTTGAATTTAATAGATTTTTTTTAATTCGTATATACCTAATTCACACCAGAAAATTAAAATAGCTATATGTGCTTTAATTAATAACAGACATTCCGTATTTAAATAAAGGGAAATTAACCATTGGAACTTTTCTGGTGTAAAGTCAGATTTTCTGAACTACGTGATTTGTAGAACGTATTCTATCATGGGAATTAAAGGGTTAAAGGTTAGGTTTTATAAAATAAATAATTATATAAAATAAGGTATTTGGAGACATACGTAATAAAATATTTATTAAATTGCAATATTGCTGATGTGCAACAGAAGAAAAGATTGACGTATTATATGAAAAACGTATCTCTAATTTTTTCATTATTTTCCCTGTGTAATAAACCTTTCAGATATATAATTTTTTCGAAACAAAATAAAAAATCGCGCATTTAAGGGTTAATAAATTACTCTATAGCTTATGTAAAAGTTTTAAGTTTTACTACGTAAAATATATAAAAGAATGCATGATGTGCTTTTTTTGTTCAAAGTAATTTATTTATTGCCAACTTTGGTGGTTCCCTGCCCCACTGTGCGTCCGTGTATATTGTAATTTTGCCTGCATAGTCGTTTATTTCACAAATTTGTATTTCACTTGTTAGTGGTGATGTTTTGTATTTTGAGCATTTTGAATAGTATAGTGGAGCAAAAGCCTTTTCTGTTGACTTGACGAATCGTCCCCGAATACTCCGCCTCCGCCTCCAACTGCAAATCCAGTGGGGGGAGACCTGTGAGGACCTGCAGGGCGTTTGTTGACGTATTGCGATATGCTCCCGTTATCAGCAACAAAGCTTTCCTTTGTGCCGAGAGCAAATGTCGACGACCGTGATATTGCGCCATACGCGGAAACCAGACAGCACACGCGTAGGCCAGTTTCCTTTGTAAGATCGCCGAGTACCAAATCTTAAAAAATTCCGGAGGGAGTCGACCTGAGATTGATGAAAATTTATAAAGATTTTGAGTTATTTTTCCGATTTCTACTCTCTTTTGTGCCACATGTGGTAGAAATGATAATTGTTTATCTAATATTACCCCCAGGTATTTTAGTGTTGTTTCTGATTTTATTGATTTACCTTGAAGTTTAAATGTGGGGCCCCGCTTGAGGTGTTTGGGTTTGCCAAAAGTTAATGATGAGGATTTTTCATGTGAAATTTCTATTTTGTTGGTTTCTGCCCAATTCTGAATAAATTTTAAAGCTTTCTGACCTTTTTGTTCAAGTTGCTGTCTCGACTGTGCCCAGATCAGTAATATCACGTCATCCGCGTATGCCACCAGTTCACAGTCCTGTACATCAAAGGTCCCCAACAGAGTCTCCAACAGAACCAACCAAAGAAAAGGACCCAGACACGATCCCTGCGGGCAACCCTTACTAAAGAAGTACAACAAAAATAGTGCCATCCAGTCCACCTGAGCTCGCCTACCCGAAAGGAAGGAAACGACAAGATTAATGAGTTGTTTAGAAATACCTAGTCTTTGCAATGCTAGGATCACCTGGTCCCAAGGGAGGTTGTCAAATGCTCCTCTGAAATCCAGTAACACCAGTGATGTGTATTGTTTATTTTGTTTGTGTTGTTCTACTAATGAAATCACTTGCTCCAAAGCCGTTTCCGTAGATTTATTTTGCATGTAGCCGTGTTGCTTACCCGATAGGAAATTCGTTTTGTCTAATGCGTGATGTATTCGTCTTAGAATTAATTTCTCTAAGATTTTTCCGAATATTGGTAATAGAGTGATGGGGCGATATGAAGAGCTCTCATTCAAGGGTTTTCCCTCCTTTCTAAAATACACGAGCTCTCCCAATTTCCAGTCATTAGGAAAATAGTTTAACTTTAAAAGACTGTTGTACATATCCAACAGAATACTAGGAATTTTTGAAAAGATGCACCTGACCATCCTGTGATCAGTTTGATCAGGTCCTGGCGCCTTGTTAATATTGAATGAGAAAATAACATTTCGCAACTCTCTTTTCGTGAATTTTGCCTGGTCGTGCGAGTTTAGTCGCTGTGGTAGTTGCTTTGGAGTTTCATCGCCAAAAATGTCTCTCGTTAGTTTTAAAAGGGTTGATGACCTGGAAGTGGGTGACAAAGAATCAAGTTGGTAACTGATATGTGAGTCCTGGAATCGCTGGAAGGCCAACTTTTTCGTTAAACCAAAAGGATCCGTCTCTCTGCGACACAGGTTTGTCCAAGCTTTTTCCTTCTCCGATAAAATCTGTTTTTGATAAATTGCCCTTTCCCTTTTGTATTGCTGGTTTATATTTGACTCGTAGTTTAATTTTTTGCTCTTTTTAAAAGAGCTGCTACTTTATTTCTTTGGGCCCTCAATTGTGGAGACCACCAGGAAATTTTAAATTTCTTGAAGGGGCTTTCTTTTTAAAGGATTTATTAGCTTGTAATAATATTTCTTGTTTAAAAGTTTCGTATTCTTCGTTAAACTGGTCTATAGTTTCTATGTCATTAAAGTTAATCTGTGAGCATTTTCGAGTTAGTTGTTCGGAAAATTGTGTCAAAGGATTCCCTATGTTTTGAATCTTCTTCTTGGTAGTTTGGGTATTGTGAAATTTAGCTCTGTTTCTATTGGGTAGTGGTCTCCAAAAAGGGAAGGAATTACTTTCCAGTGTTTTATGTGTGAAAACATAGCCTGCGTGCAGATGGACAGATCCGGCCTCCCCAGGTTCTTCCCCGACTCATACGTTGGTGGACTGGATGAAGAGATTAGAATAACTCGTTGATACGCTATGACTCTATCGATAAGAACTTTTCCCCTGGTGTCTTCACTCCTATAGCCCCAAAGCTGACTGTGAGCGTTGAAATCACCGAGAACCAACTGCAATGGGCTCTGATTTTTAGAACCCAGCCAGTTCTCAATATCCTCATCAAAGTCAGCCTTCGGGGGGCTATACAGGCTGCCAATGCTTAAGGTTAATGGCTTAAGGTCTAAATTTATAAAAACTGAGTTATAGTGTTTAGAAGAGAGATTATGTTTTAAGTTTTGGTCTAAGATTAAAATATGGGCTTTTTTAGAGCTTGAACTATAGCATGGTGTTGTTCGAGGAAGTGATAGGGGTCTATTTTCATAAAGGTATGCATCTTGAAGACAAACCAGGGAATAGTCCGAGTCTGAGAGGAATTTCATAAAAGCAGCGGTTTGTGATCTGTTGTTCTGTAAATTTTGTTGAATTAATTTGAATTTTTACCTCTATAAGACAATGACGCTAGCGCTGCTTGTTTCTTTCGCTGATACACGCTGCAGGATGGATCGTAAGATGGATGTTTTTCATATAGTCCAGCTTTCCTATGGTCCCCCTTGTAGTAGTCGAGCACTTTTTTGCAGTTAACACACTCTTCTTTTTCTGAGGCATAATCCTTGATGTTGTGGCCTTTGCCACATTTAGCGCAGGCCTCTGCATTCTGGCACACTCTTGCTGTATGCCCTATTTCCTGACAGTGATAACACCTTTGAATGAAGACATACCGTCTTACCGTGCACCGGTTAAATCCTATGCACAATTTTCCTGCCATTAGTTGCAGTGCATCTCTCTCCAGTAGCTGCAACACCAAGTGCGAGGTTTCCTCGCCCTCTCTTCCTTTCAATACTCTTATCAGCTTATATTGCACCTTCCTCCTCAGAGCTTTTTCCAAAGCCGGATAGAGTACTTGTTTTTCATATAGCTCTTGTTGCTCTTCTAAGTTGCTCAGTGAACTGTCTGCTTCTCTTTCGACGTTTTTCTGTGTGACTACTGGGGCTTCTGGGGCTCCAAAGACTATCACTCTGGCTGTTTTCGGGTTTGGTTCTTTAATATCCAGTTTTTCCGCCATATCTTCTGTAGTGCAGATTTTATCTTTCACCTGTTCTAGGTCAAATTTGTTTTTACATGTTATTATTATTTTATTTTGTTTAGTTGTTTGGCAGTCTACTGGTGGTAATTCAGCCATATTCATAGAATTGAGAACCTTCTTTATTATTGGCATTTTTGTTTCCTTGTCTTTTGGTGTTAATATTAGTGTCGGTCTTTCTTGTGGGAGCGGTGGAAAATTTGTCATTTCTGCATATGTTGGTCGGTCATTTTCTATTGCTGTTTCTCCCTCTCTATGATTAATTGAGACCTTTCGGTTTTCTGCCTGAAGAGTGGTAACATGTTCGACGAGTCTTTTTCCATTTGTTCATGGTTCTGTTGTATGATTTTGTTCATATCATTGATCAATTGATCTTCTCTTTCGATTTTATCTTGTTTTGTCTGTTTGATTAACTCTTCTTGGAATTTAATTCTTTCGCTGAGTTTCGTTATTAAGTGATCTTTTTCTTCTGTCTGTTGTTTGAGCTGCTTAAAGTTTTTGATTACTGATGACATGGTAATCTTTATCTTTACTTCTTTGTTTGACGCTAACTGCGTTTGTAGTTGGTGCATGAGTTCTAGTACCTGGTCTGCAATTTTCGACAACGTGTCTCGTTCTTGGTGTTCTTCCTTCTCAGCCTTGTCGTGTTGTCTTACGCTTTCTTTATCTATTTCCACCGCTTTCTCTTCCAAAAACTTTCGGTATTTTTGTGCATTTTCATTACTTCCTTTGTCGCGTTTCTTTTGATGTCTAACCATCTGATCTATTAAAACCAGTATCGTCATTCGTGATGCTGTTTCGGCGTCAAATGGCAGCAGTTCATCTCCCGGCTGGTAATTTTTGTTTGCTCGCTGTGGTAGCTGTGTTTCTTTGTCGTTAGACTTCATCCCGTCTTCATATGACTCTGTTATGACAGAGGAATCATTCCTTTGCGATTGCAACTCTTTTTCATTTCGCGGATCGCCCTGTTTCATTGTGAATATATATTTTTATAATATCAGTAGATAAAAATACTTCTGATTTTCTCTATCAGCTTATGTCTTCTATTGTGACTTTTTCGGTCCTGATTATACTGTTTGCACAGCGTTTTCACTTAGTATAATTAATTCACTTTTTCAATTATGGCCCAGGCATCACCAGGACCCAACCATGCTTTTTGAAGGAAAGGGGAAATAGAAGAGTTTAAAGTAAAAATCAGTGACCTAGATCACCCTAAATGACTAAGATTAAAAATTAATGATCGGACAGCGGGGGGTTTTTAGTAATCTTAAGGGAGAAAAAAAATATGTATAGAGGCTTTGGAAGATAAGTTACATAAACTAGGGGACATAATTTTGAAGAAAACTGACCAAAAAATAAAATAAAAAATAAAATAAATAAATAAATTAATAAAAATAAATAAATAAATAAATAAAAAGAGTTTCAATGCTCATATACCTCATTGCTCTCGATGTGCCATTTACAAACATTTTTCTCTAGGTTACTTTCAAGTTCTTTTCATTTAATCTTTATTTACATTTATGTACACATTGTTGACAAGTTTATTCAAGTTTCCTGTTTCTCTCCACCAAACCTTACCAATGATATGTGGTATGTCCTGTGAATGTTTTTCACATTTGATAATTACGCATTTTGCCATAGGTAGTTGCACAAAATGTCTAATATTAACTGTAGACCAGTCCTGCAGTTTTGAGGTTTTTCGCTGAAGTAAAACCAGACAGGGAATATTAACAACTAAATGAACTTTTTAAGGTTTGCCTGTGATTGAAAGAAGTTCATGCTGAACTTGGTATGATAAAAAAGTAATGGTGGGGGAAGTTGGGGGAGTAAATAACGTCAGGGATCATGAGTGTTCAACGAGAATTTTAATTTGATATGTCACCTACCATGTTTCAGAGCTTATTTAAAAGAAGTTGAAAAGTTAACCCTTTTAGAGTTCCCTTACAATACCAAAATGGCATGTAGCATATGCAATTGTGAATTTAATCTATGAAGTTTAAAATACTGGCTTCCTGTACGACTCTCTATAAGATTTTGAGAAATGACTGAAAATGCGCCTTAAAGAGCCTACTACTGCCTAAATTGTGAGTTGAAATAGGGGATGAGATCATAGATGAGGAGCTTATGTCATGACCTTTCTGTGGACACCAAACTTGGGGGCTTTCAAGCCCCTTCCAAAAAACGCCTAAAAACGCCCCCTGGAGGCTAAAAAAGAACTAAAAAAGGAAAAGAAAGTCAGGGTTGTGGAGCTTAGGTCAAGACCTAACTAGAGATATGTCACATGCCCCCCCCCCCCCCTGTAACAAAATTTTAACCCACCCCCTCCCCCCGGTTCCCCCCAGGTGACAGCTAAGAAAAAATGGAGATAGCTAATCGATGCCCCGTCCCAAAAAACATCTGACATACGTACATGTGGCCCCCTCCGAGCAATATTTCGCTTAAAAAAGACGAATTTTGAAAATTACTCTTTGTAAGTTTCGGTTTGGAACAATTGCCCTACCTACTACTGTCTAAAATATGAGTTAAACTAGGGGATGAGATCATAGATGAAGAGCTTATGTCATGACCTTTCAGTGGACACCAAACTTGGGGGTTTTCAAGCACTTTCTAAAAAACGCCTAAAAACGCCCCCTGGAGGCTAAAAAAAGAACTAAAAAAAGAAAGACAGGAATGTGGAGCTTAGGTCAAGACCTAACTTTAGATATGTCACATGACCCCCCTGTGACAAAATTAAAAAAAAAAAATCCCCCTCCTCCCCCCGGTTCCCCCCAGGTGACAGCTAGGGAAAAATGGAGATAGCCAATCGATGCTCCGTCCCAAAAAGGATCTGACATACGTACATGTGGCACCCTCCGAGTAATATTTCGCTTAAAAAAGACGAATTTTGAAAATTACTCTTTGTAAGTTCCGGTTTGGAACAATTACGAAATAAAGGATGGAAAAGACTATCGAAGTGACTTGCACAACAAGGGAAGTGCTGAGGGGGTTAAATAACTAACTTCAGTAAAAATGTGCCTGCAAGGGTTTAGGAACTTCAGAACTCTTGAAACACTGCAAACCCCAAAGGGTTAAGTGTGTAATGTACTGTCATGAATAAGTAGTGATTTATTAAAGCAATTGAAAGCAATATTTATGAAAATTACCCATGATTCTCTGTATTTCAGTTAGTGAAATAGTGTCGGAAACTTAACAGACACCCAGAGCTACCCATAATTCAATGCTAACTTTATAAATACTCCCGTGTACAGATTGTACCATATCTATTTTATTTATTAAACGTCACTCGTTGTGCTAATTAGTTAATTAATGACAACAACCCTATGATGATTCCAATTCTTAGCCTTGTGGAAATACAGCAAATTGGCTCTCTTTGTAATAATTATCTTCATTACAACTTTCAATCTTTAACTTTTACCATTGTTGTGAGTACTTTGTACTCCCAATACTTTACTTAAATGTAACTGAGCACCTTTTGTACTATATTTAAGATTGTGGCATATCATACAATGTATCATTGATTAGCAAAGATTTAAATATTCAAAGCTTTAACATGTCGGCATCATTATATTTGTTGGCTACATGTTTTATATCTATGTAAAACCTTTTTCTAAAGAATGTAAAGGGATAGTTCTGTAAAGGACTCGTCCCCAGGCCAAAACAACTCAACCCTTGCCTAACTTGGGCGGCAATGAGTAACGAGAACGAAACCAGCCGCCATCTTGAGTAAAATTAGATTAATAAAATAACATATTTTAAAATGCTCTTAAATCACTTAATAACATAATAAAACTCAATAAAAATTATGGCGGAGGAAACTTCAAACTTTCTACTTTACATACATGCACATCACTTTATGTAATAAACAGTATGAGTTATTTAAATAAGTTTTCAAAAAATATTCAATTCACATTTATTCTTATGGAGATTTAATGATTAAAATGGGGAATTGGGGAATCCCCTATCCGCCAGCTTGGAGCAAAAAACAGAAAATATGTACAAGTTTTGAGTAGTAAAAATAGCACTTACATACAATATATTTTTGTAAAAATTATGGCGAAATGAACTTTAAAGCCTCCTACATCTTTCCAATACAATTAATAATTGCTAAAAGTATTAAAAGTATTTTTTATAATTCTATTAGAAAATGATGTCACCCATGCTATTTCTTTGGGCGACCTGAATTGTTGAAACATTTTACTTCGTCTTTCAAAGAACCATTTAAGTACCTTAATTTATTGCCAGCAATTTAAAATTGGTCGCGGAGTAATGTTTAGACATTATAGTACACGTATTGATCAGTTTTAAGAAACAAATAAGCTTTATAAGTTAAATTATGAGGCAATCAAAAAAGGTAAATATTACGATCTGTCCCATAGGAAAGCTTTAAACATGGCGGACGTGCCAAAACATGAGGTTTTTAATTGAGGGGAGGAGACACTTAATCATGATAAAAGTCAATAACACTTACTGAAATGGATCCTGGAGGCTTTTAAGTTAGCAAAGAAATTCCACAGCAACAATTTTTTAGCTATTATTACACTTTAAAATAAAAAAAAAAATTTTGAAGATGAGCTACAACACACTGACGCACCGAGAGCAATTACCAAAATAATTTATAAATCCATAACTTCGCTAATAGGTAACATACGAATGTTCTGTTACTGTGCAAATGTTCATAAAAGTTTTTAGAATATGTAACAAATTCCCAGAACTTTGGGAAAAATCTATTTTATTTATTATAAGCATTGAAAAGGTATCAGTCCAGCAACAATGGCGGATTCCGAAGTATGGGTTAGAGATTAACAGAGAGGACTAAAATTTTAAAGACCCATATCTCCGAAACCACCGGACCGATTTCGATGCAGTTTAGTTTAAAATGGTCAGTAAACCTTCACGGAACAGAAAAAGCATAATTTAGGTCTCTGGCTTACCTGGGACGTTTAACTTAGTGCCCGGTCATGGGAGCTCGCCAGCGACACCTTTTGCGACACAAAAAATCTACATGCAACCCCCCAAAAATGGACAGGGGTCATTGCTTTATCAAAGTTTGATTTCACTTTTCTGAAATGTGGATCGAGTTCTTTATTTTGAAGAAGCTCTAGGTAAATTTCACAAGCATCAGCAATATTGGCATTATTATCGAGTTGCAACTTCGTAAGGTCTTTTGGAACTGGTTCCATTTGGTTGTACATATTTTTTTCCTTCTTTATACAGAGATTATTTACTAAGCACTTAATGTTTTTATCAATTTCATCTTCGTGATTATCTTCAAAGATAAAAAGTCCTGTTAGTAGTAAAAGTTTTTAACCCTTAACCGGAATCACTAAATTATTCCACATTACTGGAATCTTGGGTCCAAATGGACCCTTTAATTAAAATCCAAGTTATTTTCTAATATATATGAAAATACCATTTAGATGGGTTACAAGTGCATTGAAAAAAGTTTCATGTACTATATAAATCAATTTTTATTCATATATATATCTTGAAATTATACATTGTCGTTGTCCGGTCAAAATGGACCCACGATTCCGGTTAAGGGTTAAACAAGCTATTTGTGAGTTCCACCTGATTTCACCTGGAATTTGTGGTTTAACTGAATTGGCATACTCTTTCAATAAACTCCCAGGGTTATGGTGATTTCTAAAAAAATTCTGAATTTTGGCAACATTAGCCACAACAGAATCAGTAGTCACATTCTTGCCAAGAATATTTAAATAATGCGATGCAGATCCGTATGTAACTGGTATAATATCTTCCGTTTCAAGATTCTGCCTCATTGTAAGCCTTTTCTGTTCATTATCCGAACCGAAACTTTTTACAGTGCATCCATATGTAGCTGATGCTGCAATTTTTGCCCCACGACCAAGATTTGTACAATACTCTCTTGTTTTCTTATTTTTCCCGAAATCTATTGCAGAAAGAAGCATACTTTTTCCATTACAAAATATGGAATTGGCTATAAAAGGGTCATTATGGACATTACTCCATCCAACTTGCATGAGAGTAACAGTTCTCTCAGCTATTTTCTCTACAGCAGATTCTTGAATTTCTGCTTTATGCAATAATTCTTATTTATTTATATTCCTTTCCTATAAAATAATTTTAAACCTAAGGAAAATTTGTAATAACTATATATTTCTATCTTTAATTTTACACATCAGATTCAGAAAGCCAGAATATTTCTTACATATTGTCATTTGGAAGTTTTTCCCGGTATTTACCAGTTTTTTCCAGTATTTACCAGTTTTCCCGGTATTTACCAGTTTTTCCCTGTGGGATGGGAAAAACAAGTTTTGGACGAGAAAAAGCCAACCCTGGTTTCAATAGTATTATATAATACTAGGGGGCTCAGCCCCCTGCTCGGTAACGCTCACCAACCCCCACGAATTGCTACGCAATTCATATTGGGATCGCTACGCGATCCCAGCTCGCTTCGCTCGCTCGCCACTATTTATGTCAACTCTAGCCAGAATGAGTGTTATCATAAATCATTACAACGTGTTAAATTTACAAATATTTTTAATGTATAAAAAAGTAATGGAAAATTGTTGAAAATATAAATAAAAACGTACCTTGGAAACAGAATTAATTAAAAAACTTAGTGAAAACAAAATAAAAAATATTTTTAGTTGGGCCGCTATGAGATCCGAGCAAGCAACATATGAAATTTAAAAATATTTTAATTCATAAAAAAGTAATTGAAAATTTTGTTGAAAATATAAATAAAAATGCATTTATCAAAAGTTTGGCGCTATGACTTGTTGATCATCATGGAGAAAGCTAAGCGAACAGGAAATTGACGCCGTTTAAATTTAAATGGCATGTTAGTGTCAGATGGGGTCCTTCTCCTTTCATTTTGCCTATAGTATTGAAAACCACGGCTTAAATTAATTTAAAACGCTATAGCTAATAAGACGCTATAAAACATGCTACGTATCACGCTATCGAAATGTAAACAAAACGTTTTCGCCTGTGTCTATATACAATCTTGGATAAAAAAGCTACGTCACCGTAAAACGGACCAATAGCAATTGTCATTCATGTATTGCACAAACGGTTTGCGTTAAAAGAGAGATCCTGTCTGGATTTTGATTTGCTGAGTGTTTTGGGACATGTGACAGTAACTACCACTGAGAAATGTCGCTTTGGCTGTTGCCAAATAGCAAGCTACAAATACAGCCCTTTTTTAGCGCTACGTAAGAGAAATATATATATGGATTCTTTATGTTGTAAACACGACATTTTACGTTTAAGAAATAATTTCGTCATACACAGGATCCATTTTACCACTTTTCCCTTTCATTTTAATACAGTCTATTATTAAACATATTTATGTAATTAAAAATTATGTTTAAAATATTGAAAAGTATAATTGTAATAGTAGATGATTACCACAATCACATACCATTTCCTGCTTGTCTTACAAATCTTTCTGATTCATTGCAGATCTTCCTCCTACAAATACCATTTATAAAAGTGATATAATGACAATTTAAAATTTATTTTTTTGACTTTCACAAATTTTCGTTATTGATGTAGGTGCTGCATAATATACACGTCTGCAGGTCGTCAAGCAGTTTTCACATACTGTACCTCACTCAGAGTCCTTTGGAAACATTATGAGTATAGTGATAGACTTTTATACGGCATTCGGAGTGTGCACTTCAATATGGCTTCTTTTTATGAGATATAATATGTTTTTTAATTGTCGTATTAGATTTACTGCTTGGTGGGATCATTTACAACGGGTTGTTTTGATGAGATATCACTACTTTTTGTAAAGTATTTCATTTGCATTATACATGCATTTTCCATTTTAATCCAGAAAAGAAAAGATAAACGAAAGAAGATACAGAAATACTTTGATAGTGATTTTACAAACTTTTCAAACGTGTAATATATCTCATAAAACATAATACTGGACATTTTAAAAATAATTCAAAACCATTTTATTGATTCTTACAAATCTGAGAAGAAATAATTTATTTTTTAGAAATGATTAAATGTGCCCAATATTATCGGCTGTTGTTCAATAACGTATATGGTGATTCATTAATTAACTCAGCAAGGACTTTATCCTAATAAATTTTGAAAAAATGACTTTACATTTTCAAAATTCATATCAATTTATTTGGCGCAGCATGTCCCCTAAGGGATTTTACGCCATAAAACCTTATACCACCAACCAACCATATCAATTTATACAAAATATGTAAAGACTTAAAAACAGACTGAATAATGAGCATTTGCTTTATCAGCGAGAGTGCTTGGGGCATTCTCACAATCTTTTGACTTTTATGTCCCTGAATAATAATTTTTATTTTAGTACATGTTCTTGTTTTTTTTTTAAATTTCATATACTGGGGAACATCACATTGCATGATTGCATAACAATATTAACGAGATAAATAAGTTTTGGACGATGTTGGGGGTCCAAATACCAGGAAAACTCCAATACCGTCCCGTGTCCCTAATGCTGAGTTTTAAGTTTGGAGCTGTCTGTATAAAATTATTTCAATAAAAATAATTCGATGTAATTTTTTTCCGAAAATGGAACTATTGTTTTATATAAATATGTAGCAAAAAGTTAACCTGCATACATTTTTAGGGTTGTTATTATTTTTTAAACTCTGTCCCTGGGTTTTAGATTCCTTACCGTCCCTCTTTTAAAATTATACAGAAAATCACTTCAGATGCAACCACAGAATTTTTTTCAAGTTTTTTCTCGTGCAGAAGTATGCTAGAGAATTAACGTCTAAATTTCTTTGACAGGAAATTTACTGTTGAATTTAAATCAGCATATACACTGGTCAACAAATTTGAAATTTTACTCTGTCCTAAAACAGAAATTAGTTGTTTTTTATGCGGTTTTTTTGTGCTGATTCCGAATCTAGTTTTAGATTTACTCCAGCACGTCAAGTTTGAGAGATATTTGCATATTTCAATTTATGCAAATTTAATAAATTTTATACAGTTATTTGCAAATTTAAGGTATAAAGCAATATCAGACAGGTTTTTTTGTTTTATGTTATGATGACTACCTAATTTATTTCACAAAATGTTGTTTTTGAGATTATAATGACACGTGACTGTGAAATATTGTACCTAATTTGCATATTTTTCAGGTTTTTCTAATAATGTTTCTTGATGTTCAAAATTTCTGCCGCACGAGTACGCTAATGTGTTTCTAAACCAGTTTTTTGAGCTGATTTCAAATCTTGTATCTGTTTTCTTCTCTAATGTCTAGTTTTAGAAAAAAGTGAAATTTTAGTTTTTGGTCAAAAAAGCCAGAAATAGCTTTTTATGATACTTTGTATGATAAACTTCAACTAGTTAGGATAGATTCTACTACTTATTTTTTTTCGATTATATAAATTTTTGTTTATGTCTCTGATATGAATCTGACCCTGTTCACCTTCTTGTCAATGAATTACACCCCCTAAAAAGCATCTTATATCAAACCTGTGTTAATGCCGCGCAAAAGGAGAAATTCATCTTACTCAAAAACTAGACATGACATAAGAAAACAGACTGCAGATTTGAAATCAGCATAAAAATCTAATCCAGAAAACATTACGTCAATTCTGTGGCAACTATTTTAAAGTTGATAGTGATGTAAACATTACACCAATGAAAAATATGCAAATTAGGCTTAATAATTGATAAATAAATGTTAAAAATATGCAAATCGTGACATTTATCTGAAGCAAATAGTCAAGTAGTCATTATCTAGAAAACGTTATTAGATGTGCTTATATTGTATCTAAAATTTACATAAAATAGCACAAAAAAGCTTAAATTTGCAAAAATTTAAATATGCAAATTTCTCAAAACCTGGACCACCTAGAGATAAACGGAAAGCATATTCGGAATCAGCGCCAAAAACTGATCTAGTATCAACTAATTTTAGTTCTAGGACAAAACCACTGTTGTCCAGTGATATCAATTTCAAGCATCGTGGCTTTATTGGTAGTCTTACCGTCCCCAAGTTTTATTCCTGCACTTTTCGAGGTAAATATATATATTTTTAATTTAATCTAATGTAAATAACTGTTTCTAAAAATCTATGAGCATTGTGGCTACCACTTGGTCTTAACATGTGTTTGATTCTGTATTAATTTGTGCCCAATAGATGGCGCAACCTGGTCTGTTTCCCTTTCCCCTCTATGTAGTGAATGTTGATTTAGCTTCTACAGTTGAAGTGGAAATTAAAAGGTTGTTGCGTGGCTTGCCGCGAGTCATTAAAAGTAAATGTTGTATATAATGGATTGTGTTTTATATTAAATGAATTGGTTTTCAAATAAGAAGCTATTATTTCAAACTATTATACACATTGTAGATGTACAGAGGTTAGGATGGAAAGAGTTACAATTGAAGGGGGTTTTTAAATTCCTAGATATATTCAAGTCAAAATGGAGTTGGATAAATAAAGATGGATCATTTACATTGGTGACCCCGAATGTGATTATTATGCGCTTTTTGATGAAAGTTAACAAAAAGAGTGGAATAGAGGTGAGTTTACCTTTTATATGAATGCAATTTAAGTTAATAAAGATTTTGTTTCTTTGGAAATAAAAGAATTATGCTGTTTTAACTAACTTTTTAGTTGATTTTAAACTGTTTAATTGCTTATTACACTGTCAAGGTAAAGATAGCATTGAAGAATTCGCATATATTTGAACCTGTTATATAACCCATTGATTTAAATATGATAGACGTTTTTAATTGAAAGTATATATATTACAAAAATGAATGACATTGATAAAACTAGAAAATTACGTGCGACCGCACGCAGTTTGACCACGAAACTGATATCTAAAATAGAAACAACTTTAAATGAGGGGGTTGAAGCCTCTATACCTAGTTTAAAAGTACTGTTAGAACAGTTAAATAAAAAATGTGAACTTTTGGTAAAATATGACAGTGAAGTTGAAGGGCTTATTACTAAAGAGGATGAGCTGGAAAATGAAGTTGTTATAGCTCAGGAATATCAGGATAAAATAATAAGCTGTAAATGTCTAATTGAAGAAAAAATCAAAAGTAATTCTAGTTGTAATGAAAGTATAAATTTTAAAGGTTCCCATAGTATATCACCTAAGACTAATGTTAAACTCCCGAAGTTAAGCATAAATAAATTTTTTGGAGATTCGAATAATTGGCTTGAATTTTGGAATCAATTATAAAGTTCTATTGATAAAAACGACAGTTTAACCCTGGTAAATAAATTTAGTTATTTGAAATCCTTGACTGGCGGTTTGGCATTGAATGCCATATGTGGTTTAGCATTAACCGGGGAAAATTATAAAATTGCAATTGATATTTTAAAACAACGTTTTGGTAGGACTGATCTGACCATAAACTCTCACATGGGCAAATTGTTGAATCTTGAACGTGTTAGGAGTTCTTCAAATGTGGGTGCACTCAGAAAACTTTATGATGAAATTGAAGTTAATATTAGATCTTTGGAAGCACTCAATGTCGTTTCTGGTTCTTATGGTCACCTTCTTTATCCAATATTATTAAAACTGCTACCTGAAGACCTCACACTGGAATTTAGTAGAAGGCAAAATTCAAAGGCTAGTTCGAGAGTAGAATTTGATGTTAGTGAGTTACTTGACTTTCTTGAAATTGAGATTCAGTCCCGGGAACATATTTATTCCTTGAGTGAGAGAGTCAATTCAGTTTCAGTTAATCAAAATGGTAATAGGGATAGAACCAGACGTTTTCAAAATGATAATTATAAAAAAGCAAATCCACCCACAAGTACGTATGCAACACATGTGAGTTATAACTGTGTATTTTGCGTTTCTAAGGAACATGGTTCAGAACAATGTCCTATTGGCACTGCACAGAGGAAAATTAATGCTAAAAAACGTGGACTTTGTTTTAAATGTCTTCGAGATAAACACATAGCTAAGGATTGTTGGAGGAAAAATACGTGCAATATATGCAAGCAGGGTTGGCATAATACACTTTTATGCGAAAAAGGTAATGAAAATAGGGAATTAAAAAATTTCCAGGCTAACACTAGCATAGAAAATAAAAGCAATGATGCATTATCAACAACTATTTCAACATTTAGCGCAAACAATTTAAATAATTTAACTGTTTTTCTACAAACTTGCACTGCTGTGATTTCCTCAAAATTTAAAAACATATTGATTAGAATTTTAATTGATGGAGGTTCTCATAGATCATTTATAAGTAAGGGTTTAGCTGATAAATTAAAGCTTCCGGTTATCGGAGTTGAAAAATTACAAATTCATGCTTTCGGTGAAGAAAGACCTAATACAGGTGAATATGATTGTGTCAGGGTCAATTTGCTAAATCCGCGCAATCAAAATGTGAAAGCTACTTTAAATGCATTAGTTGTAAATAAAATTACAGGAGCCAATGTGGTGACTATGCCGGGTGGATGGGTAAAGAATAAATTGAAAAGATTGTCCTTTTGGTATTATGACAATAATAAAATGCCTATTGATATGCTAATAGGTGCGGATAGTTACTGGGAAATGGTGACGGGGAATATTAAGCGTTTAAGTAAAAGATTGGTGGCTCTTGACACCATATTTGGGACAACTCTACAGGGTCAGGCAACTTTAAATACTAAACATAATCCTTATGTTGGTGTAAATAACGTAATAATTGATGAAAATAAGGAAATATTAAGTGATATTAAGGCAATTTGGGAACTTGATATGTTAGGAATAAAACAAAATGAAAATGTAACTAATGAAGCCGAAAATGGTGCGATAAAGGAATTTGAGAATAATATAGTGTATAAAGATAAGCGTTATGAAACCAGGTTACTTTGGAAGATGGAGCCAGAGAATTTGGATTCGAACTATGAAATTGCTATACAACGTCTAAATGGGTTGAATGGAAGATTAAGGCAAAATATTTGGTTGTTTGAGCAATACGAAGAAATATTAAATGACCAGTTGAATAAAAATATTATTGAAGAGTGTAATTTTAGGCTTACTGATAAAAATTGCTATTATATGCCACATCATCCGGTAATTCGCAATGACAAATCCACTAAGATAAGAATTGTATATGATGCCTCTTCTAAGGGTAAAAATAAATTGTCTTTGAATGATTGTTTATTAAATGGTTTGAATTTGAACCCTAATATACTATATGTAATTTTAAAATTTAGAGAAAACAAAATTGCATTTACTGCTGATATTGAAAAGGCATTCTTACAGATTGGAATTAATGATGTTGATAGAGATTATCTAAGATTTCTATTTTCCGGAGATTGTACTATTGATGAAAATTTAAAATGTTTTAGAATGACACGTGTAGGTTTTGGAGTTAAATGTTCTCCATACATTCTTGCTTCTGTTATTAAGCATCATATTAGGAAATTTGAAGAAATACATTTTGATGCATTTAAAATGCTTAACACTGCGCTTTATGTAGATGATTTATGTTCTGGAGCTGATTCAGTTGAAGATTCTCTTAGACTTTCTACAACTGCGGTGAACATATTGAGGGAAGCTAGCATGACTCTCAGAAAATTTGAAACTAATTCAGAAGAGTTAAGACAGAGTTGGAGAGAAAACAATATATTGCAGGGTGATGAAGAAGGTTTAAACAAATTAGCAAAAATATTAGGAATAAACTGGGATGCACATACTGATAATTTAAGTCTTGATATTAAGCCATTGTTACTGGCATTAAATAATGTTAGCGATACAAAGAGATGTGTCTTAGGTTGTACTGCAAAGTGCTTCGATTCTGTTGGATTTCTTACTCCCTTTACAATGAGAATTAAATGTCTGTTACAGGAATTATGGGTAAAGGGTGTGGACTGGGATGAAGTATTTGACAGCGAATTAAAATATAAGTGGAATGAATGGTGTTCTGAGGTGAAACATTTGACTGAATTTTCCATATCGAGGTATTTTTTCAATATGAATGATAGTATTATGCGAGATAATATTGAACTGCATGTCTTCTCTGATGCTAGTTTAAAAGCCTATGGCGCTGTGGCTTATTTTAGATATGTGACCGAGAATAATAAAATAAATACTGCTTTCGTTATGTACAAGACAAGAGTCTCACCTTTAAAGAGGATAACCATTCCAAGAATGGAATTGTTGGGTGCTTTAGTTGCGGATCGAATGGGGAAATATCTGCAGGATACTTTTTCTGTTCCAAGTGTCATTTATTGGACAGATAGTACAATTACTCTCCATTGGATTAAGGGTCTGCCATCAAGGTGGAAACAATTTGTTTGTAATCGTGTCTCAGAAATACAGGAATTAACAATTCCTCAAGATTGGAGACATTGTGATGATGGGAGTAATCCTGCTGATTTATTGACCCGAGGATGCTCTGCAAAAGAATTGCTTGACAATGAAAATTGGAAAAGTGGACCATCTTGGTTAATAAAAGATAAAATTTACTGGCCAAAAAATCAAGTGGGAAATGAGAATATTATAGAGGAAGAGAATAAAAGAAATAATGATTTTGTTCTTGTGAACACAGTCAATGCAGATGAAAATTTGAATATTTTAACTAAATTCTCTTCATAGACAAAATTGCAAAGAATCATGGCTTGGTGTCTAAGATTTAAAAATAATTTACTTTCTAAGAATCGAGAGGTTGGAATTTTGACTACAAAAGAAATAAGTTTTGCTACTGAGTTAATTATAAAAGCAATACAGGCTGTAGAATTCTCATATGAAATACAATGCTTAGAAAAGCAGAGGCCTATTAAGTGTCACAGTAAAATTCTTTCTTTGAATCCGTCTTTAGATGAAGGGAAAATATTGAGAGTTGGTGGAAGACTTAAGAATGCTGAGGTTTCAGAAAACTGCAAACATCCTATTATATTGCCAAAAAATAATCATATTACAAAATTGATTATACAGCATTACCATGAAAAATATTTACACGGAGGAGCTCAACTATTATTATCTGCAATAAGACAGAATTATTGGATTGTAAATGCAAAGGCTGAAATAATGAAAATTATTTGGAAATGTATAAAATGCTGCAGAGTTAGAGCCAATACAACATCTCAAATAATGGCTGATTTGCCAGCTAGCAGAGTTGTTCCTTGCAGAACATTTTCAAAAGTTGGAGCAGATTATGCAGGTCCATTCCTTATAAAAATGAGAAGTGGTAGAGGAGTAAGACCTACAAAATGTTATGTGTGTGTTTTCGTGTGTATAGCTACAAAGGTTGTTCATTTGGAATTGGTGAGTGATCTCACAAGTGAGGCATTTTTAGCTGCTTTGCAGAGATTCTCCTCTGGACGAGGGACGCCCGGGGAAATAAATAGTGACTGCGGTACAAATTTTGTTGGTGCTGATAAAATCCTAAGAAAAATAATTTCTACCAAGTATAACACCAAACTGCGTGACAGGATTTTATCTGAAAACATACAATGGCGATTTAACCCTCCGGGAGCTCCTCATCGCGGTGGTCTCTGGGAGGTAGTGGTGAAATCTATGAAACAACATCTACGAAAAACTGTAGGTAAGCAACTTTTGACGCAGGAAGAATTTTTAACCTTACTTTGTCGAGTTGAAGAGTGTTTAAACTCAAGGCCTATAACTGCTGTTTCAGATGATCCTAATGATATTAGCGCTTTAACTCCGGGACATTTTTTGATTGTAACTTCTTTAACAGCTCTACCAGAAATGGATTTAACTAATCAAAAAATAACTTCGTTAAAAAGATGGCAATTAACTCAACAATTGTATCAGTCATTATGGAAGCGTTGGTCAAAAGAATACTTATGTCAAATTACAACAGCGATACAAGTGGAAAATTCAAAAAAGAGACATTAAAGTTAATGATTTAGTAATCATAAAAGAAGATAATTTGTCTCCCCTTCATTGGAAACTTGGAAGAGTGATCGAAGTTTACCGTGGTACCGATGGTAAGGTTCGTGTAGTAAAATTGAAAACTGTAAATGGCGAACTCAAAAGACCAATTACTAAGATTGCAATATTACCTATTGAAAATGAAGATTAGTGTTTAATAGGACATTGAACTGTTACTTTATAAACTGATTTCCTTCCTTCATTATTACAGTTAGGACTTGTATTTAAGGACATTAAAGAAATTTAAATTAGAAGCAAAGAATTTATAAGTAAGATAACATATTGCTGTAATGGTGAGTTTAAACTTTTCTTGTTGTTTAAATGTTAAAGGTTAAGTATTTAATAATTAATCTGTATTCAATTATATTGTTTTTTGTTAATTGAATTTTATATGTATATTATATGAATCTTTTAATTGTATGAACAGTGTTCATCGGGGGCTGGATAATTTGTGCCCAATAGATGGCGCAACCTGCTCTGTTTCCCTTTCCCCTCTATGTAGTGAATGTTGATTTAGCTTCTACAGTCGAAGTGGAAATTAAAAGGTTGTTGCGTGGCTTGCCGCGAGTCATTAAAAGTAAATGTTGTATATAATGGATTGTGTTTTATATTAAATGAATTGGTTTTCAAATAAGAAGCTATTATTTCAAACTATTATACACATTGTAGATGTATAGAGGTTAGGATGGAAAGAGTTGCAATTGAAGGGGGTTTTTAAATTCCTAGATATATTCAAGTCAAAATGGAGTTGGATAAATAAAGATGGATCATTTACAACATGATTTGCCTAAAATAGGTGGTAATTTTCTTTGTCGTTCCATCCTTAACATCCCTTTTTTCCCATTTCGTCCCTTTTTTCCTATACAGTTCCCTTTTTTACCTTACCGTCCCTTCTTTAACACCCCTTTAAGACAATGTTATACCAAAATTTTGTACTAAAAATACTACATTGTTATTATTTCTAATTTGAATGTCCTGTGGGTACTATGCAAATTCATTATAAGTAAAAATTTAGAAGACAATAAAAAGTTTTAGTGGTAAAATGGTAAAGGAAAATTAAACTCGCAAGGTTAACATAAACCTCAGTTAAATAAAATATTTTTCGTTGCAGGCTATTTTTTCTTTATTGTGAATCATTAAGGCATTCCTGTCAGATTAAAATGTTATTTTAGCAAGTTTAATTTCACCAGATTTTTATTCCCGAAAATCAAAAGATTGTGAGAATGCTCCACTTGAAGTATTTTTTGAATAAAATTAGTTATTTTATTTCAAGAAATCCAACGCCCCTCCGATAACTGCCGTAGAAACTCAGATTATCTGATTAGGCATTTTTTTCTTTTTAAATGTTTTCATGTGCTCTAACGCTTGTTGGATTTTCTAAATTTCCAATGTATGTGTTTTAATGTGTGTGTTAAATTCTTAATTGTTCTTAATGTGACTAAGAGAATATACTGAGTCGTATGCTTTAAAAGTTATTTTCTCATATATTTTGGATAATTCACCTGATAAATTATAATTAATTTCAATAAAAGTCCAGAAATCGATAGTTCATCATTATGAAGCGATTTTCTCTAATTTAGGTCAAATTTGTAAATTTTTAAGCAGCACTATACATGCATACATAATGGTACTATAATCCATGTAGGATTTTGACCTCCCTCAATATCCTTCAATCTCCAGACCTTCCGACCTCTGGCCTTTACTTTATAATTTATAATTTGATTTTGTGCAGGATATCTCTCTACCTCTTCTATCCATCTCTTCTTGGGTCTACCAATACTTCTTTTCCCAATTAGATTACCACTATAAATCTTCTTTGTGCTTCTCATTCCTCATTGTGATTAGATGGCCTAACCATCGCATTCTTCTTATTTTTATAGTATTTATTATATCTTTTTCATTATATAACTGTTCAATCTCCATATTTGTCCTTATACGCCATGTATTGTCTTCTTTAATAGGTCCAAAAATTGTCTTAGGATCTTCCTTTCCCAAGTGATAAGTAGTTTTTCATCTTTTTGTGTAGTGGTCCAGGTTTCATTACCATAAATTACTATTGGTTTTATAACAGTTTTATAAATTTTAAGTTTGGATATTCAGGATATTAGAGATAATTTTAGAATGTTTCGAAGAGAAAAATAGCATCTATTTCCTGCTGCAAGTCGAGTTTTAATCTCTGCTTCTACCATATTTTCACAGGTGATCATAGATCATAAATTTTTAAATTCTGTTACTTCATTAAATTGTAATTTATTATTTATTGTTAACGTTGCTGTTGCCTGTAATTTCATTCGGTCCATTTTTATGTATTTTGTTTTTCTTTATTAACCTCAAGGCCTAGTTTTTTTTACCTTCACTGTCTAGTTTATTGTATGTTTCAATCAAGACTTTCTTATTTCTAGCAATTATATCAACATCACCTGCAAATGCAAGGATTTGTAGGGAGCGATTCATAATAGTACCTCCTCTATTGTTGTAGATGCTTCTAATGATTTTCCCCAGGCATAAATTAAAAAGAATTGTCGGTAGACCATCACCTTGCTTTAGACCTGAATTCACTGCAAATTCTTTTGAAAGTCTTCCCTGTACTTTAACTTTAGCTCTTGTATTTTCCAGTGTTAATTTTATAAGTTTAACAATTTTATCAGGTATTTTAAATTCATTTAATATTTCAAATAACTTATTTCTGCTTATACTGTCATAGGCCTGTTTAAAATCAACAAACAATTGGTGCAAATTAATATTTTGTTCATATAATTTTTCAAGGATGTTCCTAATACTAAAGATTTGATCCACCGTTGATCTTCCTTTCCTAAAACCACACTGATAATCACCTATTACTATTTCAGCATACGGCTGTAATCGCTTTGCAATTATATTTGCCAACACTTTATATGTAACATTTAATAAGGCAATGCCTCTATAATTCTGGCAATTAAAGATATTTCCCTTTTTAATTACCCATAATACGTAGTAATCGTTTAAGTAAATCGTATAAGTCTTGTAATCGTTTTAAAAATCGAAAAATTTTTTTTGACGGGTTTACATGTTTCAGATACTGGGGATTCCGAAAAACATATTTTTAGAAAAAAAATTTGTCCGTCCGTCTGTATGTGTGTGTGTCTGTAAACGCTCTATCTCCCGAATAAATTAAGATAGAGACTTGAAATTTGGTGTGTACTTAGTAAGTAATAATGGGAAAAAGCGTATTGAATATCAATAACCTCGATTAACCAGAACTATTTTTTTCGGACTCTTGAAATATTCGTTCTGATAAAAGGTATACAAAAATTTTCGAAATTGTTTATTTGAAGGAGTGAATATAAAAGACAATAAAAAAACATAAATTTTGCATCATGAATGAACTCGTTCGGATAATTAGTTGCCGAGATATTTGTAATACTATTCTTAACACTCTTCGATTTTTCATGACCCTGTATTTCATTCAAATTTCAATTCAAAGATATATTTTAATTGGAAATGAGATGCTTAATCCGACGCAGTAAACTCTTAGTTAATAGGATTATAATTTTTCGAGTTATGAGGATGTTTCTTTCACGCAATTCGGTACTACTCGATTATCCCGCCGACCAAACTATAAGATTAACCAAACTACCGCCAAACTATAAGATTAAATGGCTATAATGGCTTATCGTAAATGTCAAGCATTTAATGCCTCTCCATACCTATAAGGGGGTTTACCATAGGGGGGACCCTGTTCTGTCACCAAATACCGCCAAGTTTGTCGTCAACTTGGCGGTACATCGCCAAATTTAGCGGCCAAAATGAGTCGCCAAAAGTGACGCCAAATTGGCGGTATCTCTAATATTTTGCCAAATTCCCATAGACTTCCATTGTAAACCAATAGCGTTTACTTGCTTACAGAAAATCAACAATTGAGATATTGTAATGCAACAAAAAGTAATATTAGCTTAAGGGGTTATATTAATTATATTTAAGGAAGTCCAAATAAATTAAATTATGAATAAAAGTAACGTAGTGCAATGCTTAGCAAACATCACATGTTTTATTTTCGTATTTTATATTATCTATATCCATGATGGGTAAGTATTACGGTGGCCCCCAACGACTAGTTATGAATTGGGATAATAATAGCACCATTCCATTCATTTGGTATAGATTCATTCTGCCAAATCTATTTAAGTAGCACTATAATCTGATTAAAAATTAGCTAGAGCTATTTATGGCATATTGATAGCACTCTTTAATTAACAAATCCAAAATAACACAGTCGATTACTTTTATAAATCTCCCTATTAATCTTTTAAAATGAAAAATCAACAAAAAATTCCAATAAAACTGCCAAATATTTATTTGATATAAAAGAATTGAAAAAAAAAAAAAAATAAAAGAAGAAAAAAAGATAAAACGTTATGTAATAAAAAAAACCAGACTGGCTGTATTATCTTTCTAAAATGGCTTAAATTGAATAAATTGCAAAGTTTGGAATGTTGAATTTATTTTTGAGTATATGTGCAGTATACATATAGAGAGACAGCAGAATAAAATACATGTAAAGCCAGCATGAATGTTTAAAAATGCTAATCAGTTTAAGACTAAAGAAATACATGCATTATAATTTATTCGACATGAGTAATTCAAAATGAAGTGGAACAAACTATTATTACAGTTATTGCAGTACGACAAACTGTAACCAAAGTACATATATTTGTTTATATGCATTTCTTTAACACCAAAAAAGTTTATAGTAAATGGAATGCCGAATCTTTACTATAACTTTCAAGTATAAAAGCAATACGGAAGAGAACATTTTACCACTTATTTCAGTATGATAAACAGTAATCCTAAAGTCCTGTCGAATTGTTTTCCTGACTATAAGTACTCTGTGATTCACTAATGTTCTTATATTATCTTTCTGAGCATGTTCTGTGGTTTCTACGTCGTCGGTGTTTATCTAGAATCTTTCCATAATCGAGGTCCACTGGCAAGTTTCTATAACCTACTTTCTTCTCGAATATCAGCAGGACATTCTACGATGATTATTGTGCGCAGTACCTCCGTCAAAAAAATTATTGCAATTTTGTGCAAAATAGAATTTCATTTAATTGGTATCTAAATTTTGCATCCAAAAATCCGCATATTACTGGAATTTTAAAAGGGTGCGTGCTGAAAGCTAGAAGCATCTTTAATAAAGGGAATAATAGAAACATTTTTCAAAAAGTAGAAACCTGGATCGTTGAGATTTCAGATAAACAAACTGAATTCATATTCATTTCTCGAGTAACATAATAAAACATAGAGATGGAAATAGTTTTAATTTATTAAAATACATGTCACTCAATAAATATCCATCGTTTGTATTGTAATAAAGATCTTTTAAGTGATCCTGTAAATGAGCCGTAAATGCTTCAATGCTGCTTTTCGATAGAGAGCTTAACTAGGTCGAATGCAATAACACATCTGAATATCGTGTGTATATAAACACTTTGGCAAAAGCTAGGTATTTAGTATTGCTTTTACTCTATGTTAAGTATAGGAATCCAGTATTTTAAACTGATGTAAATCAAAAATCGACATTTTTATATGAAACTTTAAAGATTTGAACTATTTATAAAAACAAATAAAATACAGCAAACCGTGGGAAAATCCGATAATTAAACATCTATGTGTAGCCTTATCAAAAATCTTTTGAGTGGCCCCGTAAACAAAACGTAAATGTTACAATTCTGCTTCACAACACGAATCTTACTTGGTTCGACTGTAGTAACATATATTAATATCATGTGTATACGACCATTTTGGCAAGATTTATGCCGTTTAATATAGTTTTGCTCTATCTTAAAAATAGGAATCAATTACTTCAAACTCATATAAATCAAAAACTAATTAATATTTTTACGCGAAACTTAAAAATGTACACTGATGTCCAAAATTAAGGACCAGTCACAAAATTCTAATTTTTAAGTAAGCGAATACTCAAAAGAAAATAAAATAATTCAAAAAATTATTATCCCTACAGCACAGCTAGTCCATATAGCATCTCATTCATGTCACACGCGGCCACAAGTGTCACAGTCACTACGGTGAAACAAAAAATAGGAAATTTCAACGTCTCATTATGAGTCTTAAATTATCACTATATGTGACTCCAATGAGACGTCAATGTGACTGCTGCTTTGTGATGAGTCACTAGGTGACTTTACTATGTAGTTACATTGTGACTCTCATGTGACTGTCATTTTTAGACTCAATTCCAAAGTCCTCATGAACGTTGCATAATGATAAGTCACCAAATAATGTCAGATTATAGTCACATGGTGACTTTTGCCAAAAGAGCACAATGGTGACTTTACAGCAGTCTTTCTGTCACCTGAAGGCCATCTTGTGACTTTAATGTGACATTATTTGGCAACTTATCACAATCCACCGTTCACGATGACTTTGAAATTGAGTCTACAGATGACAATCACATGAGAGTCACAATGTAACTACATTGTAAATTCACATGGTGACTCGTCACAAAGCAGCAGTCACAGTGACGTCTCAGTGGAGTCACATATAGTCATTATTTGAGACTCATAATGAGATGCATGGAATTCCCCATTTATTGCTTCACCCTAGTGAGTGTGACACTTGTGACCATGCGTGACATGAATAAGATGTTATATGGAGTAGCTGTGCTGTAGAGATAGTAATTAATCGAATTATATTATTTCCTTTTGAGTATTCGCGTCCTTGAAAATTAGCATTTTGTGATTGGTCCTTAATTTTGGACACCAGTGTAGATTTAAACTAATCATGAAAATAATTTAAATGCAGCAAATCGATTAAAAATTTGATAATTACACAACTCTTTAGCCCTTTAAGATTTTTTACTCTCTAAAGCTCTCTAAAGATCTTTTGAGTGACCCTTAAACGATCCGTAAATGCTAGAATTCTGTTTCACAATGAGAAGCTTACTTGGGTCGACTATAGTAAATTATTTCAATATCGTGTGTGTACAACCATTTCAGCAAGAGTTAGGTCATTTAATATTTTTTGCTCTATGTTAAGTATAGGAATGAATTATTTAAACTGGTATAAATGAAAGAAAAATTTATATTTTTACATGAAACTTTCAAAGGTTTTGACTACTCATAAAACAATTAAAATGCTGTAAACCGTGTAAAAATCCGATAATTGCACATTGCTGTAGCCCTGTCTATAATTTTTGGTCTGAACAACTATTTAAAAAGTGCAAAAAAACAGCACTTTTAAAATCACATTTACTAAAAACCTATTCGCCAGGATCCACTTTTGTTTTCTTAGTCACGTGGCACGCCCCATTCCATAGAAACAAGAATTTTGTTTCCATCATAAATAGAACTCGAGCTATAGTGGTGTCGAAACTCCGTTTTGGTCAGTCCGCACAATATAAACTAGAGAGTAATAAAAACATTTTGTAAAATCGTTTGGCATCAATTGGCAAAAATTGCTTTCATTTACGGCTCATTGCATGTTGTTTCTTTGGCTTGGAGAGAAACTCTACCGAGTTTTTATGACCTTTAATGTTCATTTGGAAGTTTTAATTTCCATCTAAAAAATATTAGGTAAGTGTAAAGTTATTGATGTTTTAAACCTTGCTAGAAAAGAGCGATATGATGCTGTATAAGTAAAGTAGAGATACAAAATCTAAGCGAAGTTCAATTCATTAAATAAATGAACAAACGTGATATTAGGTATGATATTACGTAGCAGTCCTACACTGTAAAGGAAAAAAAATACAATCAGAGTGTAATCAATTGCATTTGGTTATCTACACTTCTTGCTGAAAATTAACAGCAAACTGTATTAAAAAAGCTAAAAAATAGATAAAGGTTATAGTAAAAATAGCTGTATTCATGCTTGCTTTTAGAATATAAAATGCTGCAGCCAAATTGCCGGCCGGTTGATTTTACTATGATTTTTTCCAGTTTTTTTAAAAGATAAGATATTGGACCTGTCGACGAGAATTGTCCGAAGCTTTTACAGGTGGACAAGTATAGGAACAAAACCATTGAGTAACTTATGGCATTTCGCAATCGTCCGCAAGCCCAGAAATAAGACATGTTAAGGGGGTACCGCCCTTTTGCATTCTTTCATGTAGAAAAACATTTTCGTAATATGTTTGGCCCTTTTGCATTCTTTCATGTAGAAAAACATTTTCGTAATATGTTTGGCCCTTTTGCATTCTTTCATGTAGAAAAACGTTTTCGTAATATGTTTGGCGCAATCTTTCCATTTCATGACTTGTTCAACACTAATGACCGTGAGCTCAATGCCGTCATTACCTGCTCGTGGTGTGCACATGTATTTTAGTTACAGTATTTTCTTCTCCCACCACATTACCAGGTCATGGTCGAGATATGTGTATGACTTGTGCACTTTTATGTTGAAGTACGTGGTCTGTGCGGTGATGTTAGAATGCTTTATAGCTCACATATATATTCTGTTTACTAGTTTATGGTTGAAAATATTGCGGTCGGGCACTCACTTTATACTTTCTATTCCTGTAAGCTTCGGACTATTGCGAAATATCGCATGTTGCACAGTGTTTTTGTTCACATGCTTGTTAACTTAAAAAAATTTCGTGATGTTTTTTGCCGAATAGTCGATATCTTCCTTTATTAGTTTACGATGCAGCTATACAGTATAGCCACAGTCAAGCTTAAAAATATATTTTATGATATGCTCAAACTCAGCATAATTTGTATTGCATGAACAGTTTTTGAAACAGACTTCTAATCAACTTAAATTACAAAGACTTTTTGATAATGGCACAGCTGTAAATTCCTGATGATAATTCAACTAAAAAAATACATATATATATATATATATAGTTAAAAAATTCCAATAGTTATTTCAAGCATTACCACAAACTGTAAACTTTAATTGAAGCACAAAATTACCAAACCAAATAAGAACTATAATTTAACTTAATAAACAATCTTAAAGAAACACAACATAACCAACTTTAACTTAAACAAAACAACCATAAGAAACAAGGCAAATAACTAATTAAACATGGAGACAGGTTTGCGTGGCTTATGACACGCTAATGCAGGGTTAAAACTGTTTTTAAGCATGCAACATTCCCCAGATTTACCTGTCGAGACCATATTGAAAAAACAAATGAAACAAGATTAAAGCTAAATGAAACCGACCGACCGAAATCAATCCATATCAAAAGCGATCTGTTTCCACTACATTCCGTAAACCACACGCTTCGAGTAAAGGCATCAATTCACTTCTGTTCTTGCAAGTTCTTACATAATTATACGTTATATTTTTAACCAGACTCACAGGATAACCCTGTTTCACAGCAGTGACGTACCATTTAAGCATATCCTCATTCAAAATGTCACTATCCGATGTCAATCGGTTTAATCTGTTTAAACCGTTAATATAAATGTTTCTGAATACCGATATATGGACATTTGAATTGAAATTCAATATTGCAATTGTTTTAAAGTTAAAATCGTCTCTTTTATCATAAACCGATGTAATTAAATTTCTGTTTTCTAATTTTAGATTTACATCTAAATAATTTTTATTGCAACTATTATGGCTACCGGAAAGTTTCAAGTCTAAATTTTTAGGATAATAGTTAAATTCATGGTTAATCTTTATTCCATTCAGCTCGACAATCAAAACGTCGTCTATATATCTGAAACTTATTATGTCTTTATGTAATTCACTTATATTTTCATATATATCTAGATACATGTCGGCCAAAACTGAACTGCAACTCCCCCCCATGGGGATACCCTTAATCTGCTTATATACCTTATTGCCCTCATATAAAAAATTCTCTTGAACCACCAATTGAAACAAATTTTGAAATTCACTTAAATCCATGTATGAATCTCCATACCTATTATACACCTCCAATATCTTCTCCCTCAAATCCTCAATCTCTATGTTGTTAAATAAATCTGCAAAATCATATGCATACAATCCTGTAATCTTATTTTTATACCTTTTTACTTTTTCCAACAGTTCATAACTATTACTTATTATAAAAGTTGAATTCCCACTTTTAATCTTCCAAAATATTCTCTTCAATACCTTTAATAATTTTTTATTCGCACATTCAATATAGGAATTATAACCACATGTAACGGTTCTAAATTTCACAGGGCATTTATGGAACTTGGGTATTAAAACCAAGTAAGGAAAATTCAAATTATCTTGTTTTGTTTTAATTTTTTTATACATTGCCCTAATTCTGTTCTCCACCTCATTAATTTTTGCCCTAATTAACTTATAATTATTTGTGTTTTCATAACTTTCTCTTAATATTTTTCCATATAATTTTTTACAGATAACTGCATAGTTAGTACTTGCCTTATCTACATATGTTATTATAAAATCATCTTGGATGTTTTTTATAGCTTTTCTTAAATCAACATATTTCTCTTCGGACAAACCCTCAAAGTTTTTAACGTATGTCTCCTCTAGTTCCTTTAAAATATGATATTTCCATTCTTCAAATAATTCTCCAGGTAGTCTGTATTTATAAGTTAACTTTTGTATAAAGATTTCTATATTATATTTAAACCGTTTAACTGCATTACTTTTCGTGAAATTCCGTTTTATTCTGTATTTTGCTCCATAACTCATTTGATTTTTCAGTTCGACATTTTGTACGATATCTAGATTCCCAGTTATTACATGTCCATAATGTTTGTCTACATATTTGTTGTACACATCCTCATTACATTTACAAATGTCTGCATCTTCGTTCCTATTAATATTTTTAGCATAATAATTATAATTAAAGATCATTCTACCTAAAGGCTTGTCATACTTAAATGCTTTAACAATATTTAAATTTTTTATTGGTAACATGTCCTTATATTTATTAAAAATCCTTTTGTAATTTACATTACTGTAGCACCCTCCTATGTAGTCTATAACGAAATATACTTTATCTGCATCTTCCTGATTTTCACACTTTGACTTACAGTAACTTTGCCAATTATTTAATTTTATTCTATATTTTAATAGATCAATACCCAGATCTATGTTATGTATTCCTATTTTTTGCGATAACAAAATCAAAACCTTAGGTATCAACTTCTTTTTGACATTGAATATGATATATTTGATACTCTTGAACTTGTCATTACCGTTACAATTCATTAAAGTTGTTACAATGCTTTCACCGTCCTTCAATCCAACCAATTTTTCTCTAGTAAGCCCTAAATCACGATTACTTTTTCCATCTTTATAAACGTTATAACCATTAATATCACACTTTATCTTTGCATAGATGGAGTCAGTCATGTCTCGATTTTTAAAGGTTTGTATAATGTTGCACCCACCAAACATAACGTTCAACCCATAGGGATATAGTGTACCATGTGCAATCATCATATCCTTTTCATATATTTTTCTTTTAATTTTATTTTGGACAATTTTTAAAATTGATATTTTAATGTTATCTATACCATGTTCAGCGAAGTGTTTTATTTCTATATCTTCATGCTCTTTCTTAACTTTTAAATTTCTTATATCTGACTTATGGTTATTGAAGCGTTTGTTCAGTGGAGTTGAAGTTTGACCAATGTATACAACATTACATACTTGACATCTTAGCTTATACACGCAATTGTATGTTTTACAAAATTTTAAACATTTCCTATTATTTTGTCCAAAATCATTTTTCGTGTTTTCCGCACAGATACATACCTTACGTCTTTTATCTGTACACTTATCAAAATTTAATACATTATTATTCTTATAAAAATTTCTGTTGTAAAAATATCTAGTTTTATAACATTTATATTTGATACCTATATTACCACTTTCAGTACCCTTAATTATATGACTACTGTTATAGAAGCTGTTATATACCTAGTACTGTACTTAACGTAATTTTCACCATCTCCACCACCGCTATCCAAATTCATAGAAACACGATCAAAACTACAATTTTTATTAGCTTTTCCACAATTATTTATTTTTTTATTTTCAAATATTTTTTTTTTAAATATTTTTTTGCAATCGCTCACGCTCTCTCACTTCTCCACACTTTCAACTATATCTATTTCACAATCACTATATATATATATATATATATATATATATATATATATATATATATATATATATATAGAATTATGGTTAATCTAGTTGCTCATTTAACCTATCGTTTTTAACTTCTGTAAAATAATTCCAAAAAAGAGGGAATATTGAAATTAGTTAAAGATTCATATAGTAATATGTTTCTAAATAAAAGTAGTAATGATATGCAAATCATATTTTATTGACAAGATAATGTTAAAAATCTGCAATACGTACTCTGGAATATGTTCTTGTGGAAAATTTAAATGCAAAAAGTAATGAAACTATTTTTACTTATACTAATTTTCACCTCCTCAGTATAAAATGATTTTACTATTAAATATGTAAAATATATAAATAAACACCGGAATTTAATTTTACTTGTAACATTTATTTTTTGCTTGCAACCTTCATTATTTTAACTTTGAAGTTAAATATTGTATTACAATTGAATTAACATGAATTAAAGCAGCTTTACCAGTGAAGACGCAATTACTGATAGATACCGGATTACTGATAGATAAAGCCTGATTAAATGGGGGCATACAATCGCTATTTCCGAGTCGCAATCATTGCCTTATTTAACGCAGAATTTTCGTCATAAGAAAAGCGAAAATTACTTTTCGTACATAGTGGTGGCTGTAGACTCAAATTACTAAGTAAAATAACAGTAAACAGATTATATACAGGGTGCTCACTAAAGTCCGCCCCCACCCTCTTAACTGCCGAACACTGAAGCTCTAGTCATAAAAGCGGTGTCTAGGAGGTATCGTAAAGCAGTTATACGTTGACTAGATGAGATCGTTTATAGCGCCATCTGGTGCAAAACGGCAGAGTTGGGATTTTCTATCTCGAAAAAGGCACGAGATATGGGAAAAAATTGAATTAAAAGTTGTAGAGCATCCTCGATTTAGTACAAAAATACAACTTGTGGACATTCATGCTAAAAGCAGAATGCTTAAAACAGGCATTTGTTTGTTTGCGATTTCCGAAACTGTGTCGTCACAAAAGTTGAAAAAAGGAGAAAAGAATTTTCTGTGAGGATTTCTAAAACAGCAGGTGTATGTGACCCCTCCGCTTACATTGCAGGACCTTCAACGACTGATTACGGATGCTTGTTCCACTGTGTCACTCTTTATGCTTCAACGTGAAGTTTAGGCAAGGCTCCTGATGTGCATTGTAGCTGACGGAGAGAAGTATGAACATCGAAAATAAAGGTATCTTGTGATAACTATTTTTTTTTTCTTTCTAAGATCGTTTCGTCACGTTACAGCGTAAGAAATTGCTAAAAAACAAATGCGCGTTTTAAGCCTTCTGTTTTTAGCATTCATGTTCACATGGTGTCTTGTCGTACTAAATCGACGATGCTCTACAACTTTGTAGATCACTTTTTCCCCATACCTCGTACCGTTTTCCAGATAGGAATGCTAACCCTGCCGTTTTGCACTAGGTTGCGCTGTAAGCAGTCTCATCCAGTAGCGCATAGCCACTTTTCTATATCTAGACACCACTTTTATGATTGTAGCTGCAGCCGTTCGACAGTTAAGAAAGTGGGAACGGATTTTAGGGGGCAACCTGTATGAAAAACCGTTCTATCTCTATCGTGTGTAGACGGTTATGAAAGATAAATTCTTTTGTACTTAAGTTAATATAAATAGTTCAGCATTTGTTTCCGGCTGATATTCCATAACGGAGTTAAACCTATATCAATAAAATAATATAAATGAAACAGAAATTTAACAGACATGTAATCGAATAACGCGCTAAAATAATTGAAATGATCAGAAGTAAAAAGGACGTAACGAAAGTAAGTAACGAAATATTTGATGATTTTTTTCTGCTATTAATTCATCCAAAAGTATTGATTTTAATACATTTCAAAACTTCATTTGAATGCAAAATTGATAATTTTCACATAAAAATACTTTTTGGTGTTGGTATAGAGAACCTGAAAAAAAATATTTATATATATATATTTTCTCTTATATTCTGTAACACGGGAGGTCCCGTAGTTATTTTAGTACTTCCTTTCAAAATGAAGAATGGAATTAAATTATATATTTCGTAACTTATTTCGACCATAATAATCAAATTACGCATATTAATTGGGATTAGTTTCTCTATCGTGAGAAATACGCTGCATTATTTAAAATGTGATTGCAAATCTTTCAGCGAATGGGGTATTATTTTGAGAGAAAACCTTGTTTAGGTAATTGCTTTAAATTCATTTAATTTATTAAATGGATTATTACTGTATACTTCTATGTCTAACAATCGCCATTTTAAAGCTTCAGCATGTGATTTCAAAAGTTTAATGCGTTATGCAATAGGATAAATTTCTCTCGCAGTGTTACGTTTTAAAAATAATCTGCTTGTATGTTTCATATAAGCTTTCAAATCAGATAGACTTTATGTTGACTGTAATATTTATTAATTCGGCGAAAAGAATTTTATATGTTTGAATGCCAATTCGTGTATATGTTATTAAAAGCAGAACACAAACACAGATCTTCCAAATGGTCCGTGTTTTGAATATCACTTTTTTCAGTCAAAAATCTTTTGAGATTTTTCCCGAAAATTTTTCAAAAAACTATTCCGAAGTTTATTTCGATTGCAAATATTGTAGAAATCTACCACGAAATGTTTTCTTGAGAAATTCCTGGTATTCAAAAAGTTGATTATTTGAGTGCCTTGAAAACGTAATGTGATTAACAATTATGAAAAAAGGAAGAAAAACATGCCTTTTCCTAAATTTATATTAGTTTTGATTGCTTTTTTATTTAGTACCAGAACATTGCCCGTCTGAATGACGTGTTTGCATTAAAAAAAATGATATAGCATTGCATTATAAAAAGAATTATGAAGTAATAAGTTTTATCTTATGTGACTAATAGAGTCAGGTACTTTAAAACATATTGCCAATTAACTATTTTACCTCATGGTATGGGATAAAATAGGAATATTCAGTTAAAGCTTACTATATCTATAATTAAGATAATAATTAAACATAAATCAAACAAAAATGTATTTTAAAATTACTAAAAGTATCATGAAGTAGATTAAACGTATTATGAAAGAAAACTTTCAGTTTCTTATAAAAAACTGTAAGATTTCAATTCCTAATAAATTTGTTTGGTAATAGTAAAAAGGAACACACGTTATAAGGTTGAAAAATCAAATCTAAACAGTAAACATTCACTCGTGATGCCACCTAAAAGAATATATTTTTTACGAATAATAATAGGGTCATTCTCAAGAGCCATTTACTTTTGTAAACAAAATATTAAAACAACCCGAATATAAAAATTCTAACAATATTGCATTTAATACACACCTTCGCTTGCCTTAAATTGGCACTTTTAAAGAAAGTTGAATGCATGGAGTTAGTTCAGATCACTATATTGTCAATGAGCTCCATGGTCTATATTTTAATCGAAAGCATTCATAATTAAACATTGTTTTTGAAATCGCGAAATGGTTGCAAAATGCAGTAAAATGTTTTTTTGTTTAGTATGTACAGTGAAACCCCGATCTATCGTTCCCGCATCCATCGTTTTCCCGCATTGATCGTTTTATTTCTATGGTCCCTGCACAAATTATATTTAAACAATGTTAACGAAACCCGCATGCATCGTTCTTAGAAAAGTCGTTTTCCCGCATTCATCGTTGTAAAATTTTTCTCCTTACTGAAATGAAATTAAAGCTGAAGTGGATCCATGTGGCTTACAAATTGGAATTCCTTCTTTTATTCTAAAATAACTCATTTGTGCTGTTTTAGGGAGGAAAAGAGGAATTAGAGCAGATATTGTGACATGTATGTATGCGTAAATAACTGATGCTGAACATGTGTTCTTGTTTGGAGAATGGGTTATTCTATTCTGTGTAATGGGGAGGATGAATGCATCCACTTTGGCCAACTGCCACATTATTTCACATTCTGGGCTAATCTGTTGTGTGCAGTGCACGTGTTTAATTTCAAGAATGTGAGCTTTCAATTTAATGCTTTCTGCGCTAAATTGTATGTATTCTGAGAATTTTAAGAATTGCAAAACAAATCCGAACCTTAGAAGAAAGGCTTCACATCATAGATGAGGTGGAAAGAACTCTCTTGAAAAAGAAATTAACATCACTAAACATTTAGGTATACCGCCGTAAACTCTGAATGCGATAATTTCGAAAAAGAAAGAAATTAGAGAGCAAGCTCGTGCGTCAGATATTCCTGTGGGAGGGAATATTATGCCTCATATAATACCAAGGATACTTTTCTGCATCAAATGGGTGGATTTCACGCTTTAAAATTCGCCATGGATTGGTATTCAGGAAATTGCGCGGCAAAAGTGCCACAGTAGTAAATACTGATGCCATAGAAATTTGGTTCGAAAAACTTCTGAAGTTACTAGAAGGATACAAGGATTGTGACATCTATAATGCAGACGAAATAGGTCTATATTGTAAATGTTTGCCAGAGAGAACGCTGGCGCACAAAGAAGAGTCTTGCCATGGTGGTAAACTTTCCAGAGAAAAATTTACACTGCTACTATGCACAAAAAAGTACGGTTCTGTTAAACGAGTACCCCTTGTAAATCTGCTAAACTTCGATGTAATGATGTGTGTAAGTAATGTATGTAATGCGTGTGATGTAATGAATGGAAAGAAACTTCTAGTGGTCTACCATTCGAATGCCAAAGTATGGATGAAAAATGATATTTTTACAAAGTTTCTTCATGACTTTGATAGATCAATCGGCGCTCAAAAAAGGAAAATCATTCTATTTATCGACAATTGTTCAACTCATTCACCAGATACGTCGTCTTTGAAAAATATAAAAGTTAAGATTTTTGCCAGCTAACTGTACATCTGCCGTAAAATTTCTTGATGCCAGGATAATCAACTGTTTTAAGCAATTTTACAGGAGAAAGCTCCTGAAAAGATCTTTATGTTTCATGGAACAAGCAAAAGAACATATTCCAAAAATAGACCATCTGCAGGCTATTCATTTTGTACTTTCAGTATGGCATAAGGTAACTTCTTCAATCATTCAGAATTGTTTCTTGAAATGCGGAAAATTAATGAAAAATGCTCAAGAGAAAAGAAAGAAAATAATGATGATGGTGACGATAATGCAGATGAAGAGCGGTTGCGTGTAGCAGACGATGTATATGGTGTGAAATTTAGCGATTATATTTCCATTGATCAAGATGTTGCAACATATGGTGTCCTTAGCATAGAATAAATGTAAGATGATGCAAAAAAGTGAAGGCGAAGAAGCAGAGTATAATGTTCATGTCGACGAAGCTGAACAACAGTGCCAAGTCTGTCTGATGCAATTAGGGCATTTGAAACTATACGAACTTTTATATATGCACATGAAATTACAGAAAATAACCAGAAAAATGTTGTACATCTTAAAAATTTGTTGTTTATTTTAAAAAATGAACGAAAAACCCAACATAAAATTACTGATTTCTTAAAATAAATATCAATTTTCTACGACTTCGATTTATTTCTTTTACACTTTGGTAAGTAAAAATTAGTATTTATTAGTATACTGTATACGTGTATAAATTGCGTGTATTAGTAATGCATAAACATTGTTTTTTTCGTGTTTTGACGTTAACCCGCATTCATCATTTTCCCGCATTTATCGTTTTCTTTCGCGTACCCCTTGAAAGAAGATGGATCGAAGTTCTACTATAGTATATTGCCATTGAGCAAAATAATTGCATCCATGGTCTATATTTTAATAAATCTCAAAGGAATGAACTGCATATTGTTTACGATCGCTGATTGCTGGGTGATACGAATTTCAACGCAAGACATATGAAAAAACATGGATATTTCCATGTAGCTTTTCACTCAAGTTGCTTTTGTTTTTCACAATCTTTCTAAAAAGGTTAATCTTATGAAGCTTTTTTGAAAATATTAAATCTCTAAAAATTAAATTAAAATGGCAGATTTTAACGCAAGATTATCGGGATCCGGATGAGTTCACTCCGGAAGTGCAGTCCGTCCTCACTTAGTACTATTATCCTCTTCGGTTTGGAAGTATCACATGTGATACTTCCGAACCGAGTAGGCTGTAAACTATTTGATTTTTTTAGTTTTACTTTACTTCTATACACCTGAATGTTTTTGGCTGTAGATCAAAACCAATAAATGGCAGCTCTGATGCTTATTTCCTCATAAAATAAGTGTTACCATCTGAGTTTACAAAATGCATTCCAGATAGTGTGTACAAGAAAGCAAGAACATTTCAAAATTAATTAACTTAAATGCTTTATAATAAAAAAATTGAGGATTTGTAGATCATTCAATTAATTAAAAGCCTTCAATTTGTTACTGCGTAACTAAGGTTATCAATAATTAAATCGATATTTTAAGTATGTTAGTAATTTTAGATCCGTATTTTTTAACCTAAATTTCCAGTCCCCTAAAGTATCAATTTCAGAGAAAGGGCTCCTTCTGTCATCTATGATATCGTTTTGTTTGTCAATGAACGTGTATTCGCAGTGCTAATTTATCTGCGGGTCTGAAGAGGTTATATATATAATATTATTTAATCGCATTTATTTTAAATAAGTACAGTACCATTTTTGGTAGTTTTTGGTTTAAAAAAGAAACTTTTTTTAATTCTGTCAAAATCTTTAAATGTAATTTTTTTTAGTTATCTTCAGTTTAAACATTATTTATCATAAATTATGTAGCTATATCTTTCAAATGCAAAGCTGTTACTACAATTATATTTCGTAATTCAAATATGTTATTGGAACTTATTTCATGAGTAATATCATGCGAGTTCTTCATATTAATCGATCACAGGCCCAAATAATTGACCATTGAGACAATAAATAAATAAACTAGAAAACAAAAATTCTGCTTTTTCAGAATTTAGTGTCGCCACCGACGAAAAAAAAAATATATGTATTTAAATATAGATAGTACAAAACATATTTCAGTTTTAAGACTTAAAACACATGCTTTTATTTTATATAAAATGATGTCATCCGCATCCGCTGGAGAATTTTTCATTTACGATTTGGCTTAAACAGCATCTACATTAAAGTACACATAGGAGGTCAGAAGAGAAGTTACTTAAAATTAAATTTGGTTTATAAAAGCTCCATGTTTCATCAGAAATCACTCATTTAAATATTTTTTCAAAATAGCACTATTTTAATTACATTTTTTTAAAAGTTGTTATGGGAAAATGGTAACAAAAAGATATAATTACTTCTTTGTTTGTTGTTTAAGCCAAATCGTAAATGAAAAATTCTTCAGCGGATGCGGATGACATCATTTTATATAAAGTAAAAGCGTGTGTTTTAAGTCTTAAAACTGAAATATGTTTTGTACTATCTATATTTAAATACATATATGTTTTTTTTTCATCGGTGGCGACAGTAAATTCTATAAAAGCAGAATTTCTGTTTTCTAGTTTAATGGTAACAAAAAGATAAAATTTTTCAACTTTTTTTCTTTTACTTTCTACAGAAATGGAGTACTTGAGTTGCCAAAATTAAAGAAATGGCGCTAAAATCTACAAAAAAAAAAAAAAATAAAATAAAATAAAAAAAAAAAAATAAAAAATAATAAATAAATAAATAAATAAATAAATAAAATAAAATAAATAAATAAATAAAATAAATAAAATTTTAAAAATAAATTGAGATTAAGTTTTCAAACAAATTGCATTTTAAAAGTACCCTTTTTTCTCAGTACGATGGTATAAAAATTGAAAATGTGCGATACATAGAAGTTTAAAAAACTACAGTAGAGTATTTAACAGTACAATGATACATCTGCTTAGTTTTACGTCTGGCTTATACAATGGAACGTTATTTTTTGGAGGCGACACTTTAATAGCTGGGAGAAAGAAATAGCATACCAGGGGCTAATACTCGAAAATATTAGATTCATCTTCTACAAAACAGATTTAACATATCCGCGTATTTTGTTTAATTTTTGTACAGTTTTTTTTGTCTTACTCATCAATTACTTGGTGCATGCACTCTAATTAAGAATTTTAATACGGATTAGTTTCTCTTTCGTGAGAAATACTATGCATTATTTAACCCTTCTCGGCGCGGAGTAATTCTGTTTATAAACTGATGAAGTAATGGACTGACACCGCAATTTATAAACAAATTTATTAGAAAATACGAACTTGCTTATTTTCATGTACATTACAGTAGGAAAATTTTTGTTAAATATTCTTGGTGCCGTTTGTCAGTTTTGGAATTAAAATTAGGTGTCCTTTTTTAAGGATACCGCGACGGTAAGGGTTAAAATGTGATTGGGACTATTTCAGGGAAAGGGATATTATTTCGAAAGGATACCAAAATGCTGTGTGGATAATGCTTTAGATTTATTTTTCAAATGGTTTACTACCGCATCGTTATATATTTGACTATCGCCATTTTAAAGCTTTCACATCTGATTTCAGAAATTTAACGGATTATAAAATAGAGTAAATTCCTCTCGCAGAGGTAAGTTAAACATATTATCTGCCGAAGCGATACTTGTCTATTTCATGTAGGTTTTTATGTTTGGTTTGCTTTTATGATAATAGAATATTTAATAATTAAGCAAATATTTTTTGTATTTTGAAAGGAAACTTGTATATCTGCATCGGAAACAAAAACAAACACAATGTGAATGATTCAAAAATAAAATGTGAAAATGAAATAAAGTTTAAACACAAATTGAAATTTGTCCTGATTGATTTATTATTTGTTACTAATCGTTATCTGGACCTCGTTCCCACATGATTCAAATGATATCTTATACAAATAATTATGCTGCAATTTTTTTCCAGATAATTAAAAAAAATGGCCCTTTGAATATGATAAAGGGAAATGCAGTAAAATATGCCTGAAATTATAGGTTATCCCGGTATAATCAATAAGTACCCAATGGAATATAAAACTAGAAAACATGAATTCTGCTTTTTCAGAATTTAGTGTCAACCCCGATAAAAAAAAAAGTATTAAATAGTTTTTTTCGATCGAATTTATACCTTTAGAATACATCATTTTTTTTCTGATGGGCTGATGGCTCCATTACTACGAAACAGCCATTATAAATGAAGTGTTAGGTGAAGATGAAGGAGCAGTCGTAAAAAGTTAGAACTCTGATTTTCTGGTCAGAATGGGGGAAAAAATAGCCATAATTTTTTTTTTTTTTTTTTAAATTATGGCCATTTTTTTCCCATTCTGAAGAATTCTTCATTTGCGATCCAGTATTAAACAACATCTAAAGAGTACGCATAGAACGTCAATATCGCGTGTTACAACGTAACGTTATTTTTTGGAGACGACACAAAATAAGTTGGGAGAAAGAAATAGCATACCGGGTTGCTAGTAAAATAAAATAATAGTAAGAAAACAATCTAAATAGATTTTTGAAACAAATTTCTTCCTATATCAGAGCTTTGTGCCGAATTTCGTAGCAGCATGTCTTTCAATCCCAGCATGACACTGTATACTGATACGGACTAGCAGACAAACAAACTCTTATGAATTCCTGAAAAGGAAAAAGGAAAATGCACTAAACGATGCTATTTTATCACGAAATTGCTGCAGAGAGATGCGGAAGATACCATTCGGTTGGGAATTGGCTCTAGTTTCCGAATGCAATATTTGAAATAAGAGTGATCTATATCTTAAAAATGATATTATCTTTGAATTTTAATAGAGCAAAATCCATTTTTCACACCATATTTGATTTCCTTGGATCAAGATAGTCTACAAAAAGCTATAGCTTAGATATATATTTTTTAATTTTCTTAGAATTAGAAGAGCCAAAGTTTGAACATATTAATGTTAAATTCATGCAACAAATTTTAACTTTTTATCTTCTGAAAAGGTTTTAAAATTTTTGAATTTAACATTTGAAATTTTGTTTTGTTAATGAGATACATGTGATTAGACCAAAATACATTGCTGGTATTTTCTTTTAAATTCAAAAACATATTTTTAATTATTGAACTTATTAATAAATTAATATTAAAAAAATATGAATTAGAACTTTATTCATTTATTTTTTACAGAAATCGAATCAAAAATATCGAAAACATCGACGTGGCATAAAGAAATCGTCTGCTGTTATCAAAATATACACAGGAAATAAAATCTTCTATAGCTACCATTTTTTTTTTAATTTTCTATTATATAAAAGTGAGTTTAATACTGATAAATAATGTATATATATATATATATATATTGGTAACTAGCTGTCTGTTCCAGGTATTTTTTACTTTAAGATCTTAGTTTTATTTTTCTAAATGTATGGATAAATCTTTAATTCTTTCAGGGGCAAGCAATTGTGTTTGTGTAATGTTGAATTCACACTTGAATTAAAAGAAAAGTATTTCAAAAAGGGGGAAAAGCAATTTTTTGACCTTTTTTCCGCCAAAGTTTAAAAAAAGTAAAATTTAATTAAAATTTACTTATGCGAATTTTCATTAAACAAGGGGTTAACATATTTTATTTTATAACTCTATTAGTATATAGGGAGAAGATACATAAACTATGCCTTTTTCCGGGTTGTATTGATCCGAAAAACTCAAATATGATGTCAAAAGTAGATGTTAACGATTGTAAATTCAAAGTTGGCACACTTATTAATATGAAGGCGACTCATAATATCAAAAATTACATTCGTAATGTAGAAATAATTTCCTTTCGAACGGTAATTCTTCTGTGTCTTCTCGACAATTTTTTGATAAAATAGCCTAGAGTGGTGCTTCCCCTTCCCCGTAAGACTGTACTTTATTTTATTTATACATGAGTCATTCTCACAATCTTTTGACTTTTAAATCCCTGAATAATAATTTTATTTTAGTACATATTCTTGTGGGGTTTTTTTTTTATTTCATATACTGGGGAGCATCCCATTGCATGATTGTATAACAATATTAACGAGATAAATAAGTTTTGGACGATGTTGGGGGTCCAAATACCGGGAAAACTCCTATACCGTCCCGTGTCCCTGATGCTGATTTTTAAGTTTGGAGCTGATTATTTTCTGAACTCTGCTCCTGGGTTTTAGATTCCTTATCATCACTCTTGCTAAACTTATACAGAAAATCACTTCAGATGCAGCCACAGAATTTTTTTCAAGTTTCTCTCATGCAGAAGCATGCAAGAGAAAGAATGTTTAAAATTCTTTGAAAGGAAATTTACTGCAGAATTTAAATCACCATTTAAATATCAATTTCAAGCATCGTTGCTGTAGGGGTGCACAACCTTTTTAAGAGAAGGGCCACTTACAAAAATTTCTGGGTTGTCGAGGGCCACATCAATAACACGGAGAGAATTCTATTTCGGGGGGGGGGGCATCTGTGGCCTATAATCAAATATATGGTTTCAGAGGGGGGGGGTGGGGAGTTTTATCACTCTAGGTTCCTCTACCCAGTCAACCTATCAAATTCAGTTAGCAAGGATATATAAACAGTTTACGTTTGTATATACATATAACAGATATAGCAAGGAGTATTTAGGAGTGATAACATTCCTTGACTTTATTCAGGGGAGTAAATTTTGTTTTACTAAAAGTGTTAACAAACAAACATAGGCATGAAAGAGTCTGATGCCGAAAAAAATCTCAACTTTATGAACGAAGAGGGATGGGGGGGGGGGGGGGAGCCGATCAACGAAATTCGCGTATTTTTTGCGCCCGATCAACGAAATTTGCGACTTTTCAGCGCCATATCGACATAATTCGCAATTTTTCCGAAGCCAGTGACAAAATTCGCGATTTTTCCGCTTCGGATCGTCGAAATTTGCTATATTTCCGCGCCTGGTCGACGAAATTCGCTATTTTTCCGCGCCTGATGGACGAATTTTGCGATTTTTTTCGAGCCCGACCAACGAATTTTTCGGAGCACGATCGACAATTCATTTTCCTTTCCTGATCAACAAGATTCGCGATTTTTCAGTGTCCGATCGACGAAATTCGTGATTTTTCCGCGCCCGATCAACGAAATAAAAAATTCTTAACTGACTCTGGCAAAATTTCCAAGCGATTTTTTCTTGCGATAAACTGACGAAAGTCGCGATTTTTCCGCAGCTTATTAACTAATTTTGCGATTATTCAGCGCCTGATAGACATAATTCGCGATTTTTAACGAAATTCGCAATTTTTCGGAACCCGATCAACAAAACTTGCGATTTTTCCGCGCCTGATCGACGAAATTTACAATTTTTCCGCGCCCAATCAACGAAATCCGCAATTCTTAAATGACTCTGATCAAATTTGCAATTTTTCCCTTATCAAATTGACGGAATTCGCGATAAACAGACGAAACACGCGATTGTTTCGCAGCCGATCGACGAAATATAAGATTTTCCCACTCCTAATCGACAAAATTCGCGATTTTTCTGCACGCGATCGATGAAATTCTCGTTTCTTTTTTCCCGCTGCAAATTGACGAAATTCGCGATTTTTTCTCGCGACTGGTGAAATTCACGATTTTTCCGAGTCCGATCTACGAAATTTGCAATTTACCGCTCACCATCAACATAATTGACGATTTTTTCATCTCGATCAACGTAATTTGCGATTTTTCCATGCCTGATCAACAAAATTCACTATTTTCCCGTGCCCGACCAAGGAAATACGCGATTTTTCCGAGCTCGATCAACAAACCTCGCAATTTTTCCGTGTCCGATCGGCGAAATTTGCAATTTTTTCCGCGCCTCATTGATAAAATTCGCGATTTGTCCGCTCTTGCTGAGCGAAATTTGCGATTTTCTGCGCCTGATCGACAAAATTTGCGATTTTTTTGTGTCCGATCAACCAAATTCGCGATTTTTACGAGCATCATCGACAAAACTCGCGATTTTCCGTTCCCGATACGCGAAATTTACAATTTTTTTTTGCGCCTCATCGACAAAATTCGCGGTTTCACCGTGCTTGATCAACGAAATTTCAGTTTTTTCCAACCCTCATCGACAAAATTCGCTAATTTTCAGCTGTCTTTCAACGAAATTCGCGATTCTTAACCGACTGACGAAATTTTCAATTTTTCTCGCGGCAAATTGACAAAATTCACGATTTTTCCTGAGACCTATGGACAAAAATTGCAATTTTTTCCAGTTATAAATTGACGACATTCGCGGCCACACATTAACTCATCGCGGGCCACTTTTGCCCCGCGGGCCACAGGTTGTGCATCCCTTCTTTATTGGTAGTATTACCGTCCCCAAGGTTTATTCCTTCACTTTTCGAGGTAAATTATTTTTTTTTTAAATTTAATCCAATGTAAATAACTGTTTCTAAAAAACAGTGAACATTGTGGCTATCACTTAGTCTTACCACTATTTTTAAGCAAATAATATTAATTTTCCTTACCGTCCCATCCTTATCATCCCTTTTATCGATTACCGTCCCTTTTTTCCTATACTGTACCTTTTTTTTTTTTTTTAATTTTCCATGCCTTCTTTAACACCCCTTTAAGACAACGCTATACCAAAATTTTGTGCGAAAAATACTACATTGTTATTCTTTCTTATTTGAATGTCCTGTGGGTACTATGCAAATTCATTATAAGTAAAAATTTACAAGAAAATAGAAAGTTAGAGTGGCAAAATGGTAACGAAAATTAAACTCGCATGTTTAACTTAAACCTCAGTTAAATAAAAAAATTTTCGCTGCTGACCATTTTTTCTTTATTTTGAATCATTAAGGCATTCGTCCATCAGATTAAACTGTTATTTTAGGAAGTTTAATTTCACCAGATTTTTATTCCCGAAAGTTAAAAATTGTGAGAATGCCCCACATACATTTTAATACTATACGATTTTTTAAAGTTTTTGTTTATTCTATTTACTAATGATTCGATTACTGCACAAAGTTTTCAGATTAGTAGTAACCGCTGTAGAATACGGCTTTATTTTTCTATTTTTATACAGGGTGTCCATAAAAGAATGTCCCAGTTCAGTTATAAATTTTAATAGTATCAACTGTAAGGTTGTAGAGCATTTATTCAAGGTCGCCAATAAAGAGTAACTCAAACAGTTTTAGATAAGCGCATGCGCGAGTACTGCTTAGTGCCACATACGCAAAAGTGCAATTCCTGAGTGTAAAGCGTTGTTTCTAAGCTGAAAATTTATAAGCCGTTAAAGCCATGCAATTTTTCCTTTGTGGCTTCATAAAAGATCGTGTCTACGTTTACCTAATGATTTGCCAATTGAAGAGGCTATATCTTCCATTACTCGGACTTGTTACCTGAAGTAAGGGGAAAATTAGACTTTAGGTTGGACTTGTGTGCCGTATATAACTAAAGCTGCACTTATTGAACATTTGTAACAAAAAAACTAGGTTAGTTTACTTTCAATTTGATGTATGATTTGTTGTAAGTAGTCTAAATTAAACTGTTATAATATACCATTGAAACTGGGATATTCTTTCATGGACGACTTTATTTTTCTATTGTTTTAAAATTTTCTTTCAAAATGAGTAAATTAAACTGTATTTTTTGTAATTTTTGTAATTCCGTGAATAATTGAATAACGAATTTTAATTGGGACTAATTCCTCTTTCGTGAGAATTATGCAGGATTATTTGAAATGTGATTGCAAATCTTTCCGTTAATGGAGTATTATTTTGGATGAACGCCAAAACGCTATTTGGATAACTGCTTCAGATTCATTTATCAAATGGATTACTGCCGCACTATTCTATATCTAACAATCACCGTTTTAAAGTTTCCGCATGTGATCCCAAAAATTTAATGGATTATAAAATAGGATAATTTCCCTCGCAATGGCTTGCTTTAAAAGTGATCTGCAGAAGCGATGATTGTCTGTAGAGATTCATATCAGACGCATTTTATGATAATAGTAACATTTAATAATTTGGTGAAGAATTTTTGTGTGTTTGGAAAGACAAAGTTATTATCATGGTCTCTGCCAGAACAAAATCCAGGGAGGGGCAACATTTTGGAACAGATGTCCCTGTATTTCGCTGGCAAGACCATGCACTGTAAAAAAAACGGAGTAAAAAACGGAAATACTACTGGCAATCTAGACGCCAGTACTATTTCCGTTTTTTACGGGAATTTTTACCCATAAATTACAGAAAATTTTCCATTTTTCTGATTAAAAACGGAAATTTTTCTGTAATTTATGGGTAAAAATTCCCGTAAAAAAAAAAAAAAAAAAAAAAAAGGAAATAGTACTGGCGTCTAGATTGCCAGTAGTATTTCCGTTTTTTAGTCCGTTTTTTTTACAGTGTGTGATTTTTTTTTCTTTTTATACAGAATACAAATGTGTGAAAATAATTTTACATGAGCAGTTCATGCCCGTAACTTTAGAACTTTTTAGCTTTATAAACAAGGGCGAGTAATGCTTTTTTTTAAAACCATTTCTTAGAAAAAAAAAACAACCAATATGTAGTTTTAAAAAGACAAGTCCCCCCCGTTTACTCAGTTTTCATAAATTTATTCTATTTTTTCTTGGTAAGCTCTTAATTTAGGCTATCAGAACGAATTGAGCATAAATTTTATTACTTTATTTCTAAGTATTGCAAGAACCACGGTATTTACCCGTTCTTATTCAATATACAATGTTAATGAGTTAATAAATTTGTACTGATTAATTAAAATATTTATTTTTAAATTTGCACAGTTAATTAAACATTTGTCCTTAAGTTCTGTAATCTTCGTTCCTACATTTACTGGAATAAATATTTAAAAAAAGTGTCCACCATAAAACATTGGCAATTTATGCTAAAGAAAACTCTTTCTATAAAAGAAATCTAACACCATTTTGAAATTTTTCATAACATGTTTGGAATGTAAAGAAGTATCTTGATGTTCTGAGGTACATTTTTCTATTTGTAAGTTGTGTTGGTACAATTTCAGATTTAAATACTGTTTTAAAGATACAATTTCTGCTTATATTATATAAAAATAAGTCAAAAAAGTTTCTATAATCAATAAGTTTATGCATTTTAATACGGTTTTTGAAGACAATTTTTTTTAGCCTTTAAAATGTAACCTCTGTTACATGCAACATTTGATACGATTTACATTACACCTTACAGGGCTACCACGGACGACTATTTTTATATCCTGTTGCACCACTATTTTTAAAAAATACATTTTGTAGTATATTTCTCTTGCAAATGTTGTCAAAGTGTACGTAAAAGGGTTTTATTTGTAAAAGTGGTGCGAAATAGAATTAAAAAATAGTCGCCTGTGATAGCCCTGTCCTTAGTAACTTCTATTACAAGGTTTTTGCAACAGAGGTTACAAGACTGAAAACTTTAAAAAATATGTTGGTGTACATACATGTGTGAATCAAATTTAATATTTATTAACAAAGAAGTTTTATATGTTCTTTAAGTACAATCGAATATTTCCTCTTTTTAACAAATATATATAGTATTAATAAAGATATTAAATTATAATATATTATTAAATTAAGAATGTTTAATTTAATGTTTTTTATCAGTAATAATAATTAAATATTGTTGTAATAATTTTTATATTACTATTTTCTTATATTTCAAAAAACAGCATTTTCAACTAAAGAATTTTGTTGCTAAAATTCCATATCAAAGTCACAATTTTAAGAAAAGTTTTGTACCCTAATCCTAATGTGGTCCAATAACAAAGGTTAAATATTTGATTTCAGATATAATTTTGCAATATTGTATTTTAAATTTAAAATTGATTTTTTTAATTCTGGAGACGATTTTGAAGAGATTACACGCATAATTGAACAATATTGCAGCTATTATGAAAACTCTACATCTTAAGAAAACGACAAATATCTTGAACAGAACAAGTAAAATTGGTGTCACCCAAATCTAAAAATTTATTATATTTTAACAAAATTAACTTATTGGGTCATTCGGAAAGTCATGTCCGTTTGGGAAAATCAATTCGTACTGGAAAATTCTATCATTTAATTATTAGACATTGAGTCCGATATCTGATATCTAATAATTACCGGGAAGAATTTTCCGGTAGGAATTAATTTTCCCAAGCGGATACGACTTTCCGAAGAACCCAGTACATTACATAACAACCTCAGCTTGTCACACCAACTCATATCTAATCAAAAGAAGAAGAAGGGGAAAAAAAGAAAAAGAAAAAGGAAAAGTCGGATTATATCTAATATCGGATTTTCGAGTTTGATTAAACGGCAATTACAAGATTAAGAATTTACACTTATTTTGCCAAAAGTCGAAGCATAAAATCTAATGCGAAATTGAAATTAATTTAACTCCTTAATCGTCGCGTCTGATAAGTGTTGAATACTTTTTTAAAATTCAGATTGTTTGATTGCCACCACTTTTTTTTCAAGTTGAAATATTCTCTTCATTTAATGGCAGATAAAATGTCGAGAGAATAAAGCCAATTGCATTATTTAAAAAATCTGGTGGAAATAAAACAATCTGAATAATAAAAAGAAGCCTACTCTGTTAAAAATATCATGAAAAATTACCTCTGTTTTTAAAGGAATCTATTTTCTGACTAATGAGAACGCTCCATAGGTGTTTATGTAACGTTCTCATTGCTCAGAAAATAGATAGCCTTTAAAACAGAGGTAATTTTTCACGATATTTTTAACAGTATACACCGCCCGTGACAGTCACGGGCGCGACGATTAAGGGTTTAAACCAAATCTTCGCGTTTTGGTCATGGGTAAAACTTGAAATAGGCTTCCTTATTCAAGAATATTAATGAAAATTAATAGCTTTAAATGCAATTATGTAGAATATGTTGATTTTTAAAAATTTTAGTGATGTTTATTTTCTTGTGCATTATAAAAAACCATTTACATTTTTTATATAGAAATATTCTCTTTCCTGCAATTTTTTTTTTATCCTTTGCCTCCCTATATTAATTTGCTTTATGGGATTGTGCTCTTAAAAACTGACTGCCACTTTAAAACTATGATTATTTTTGTACATTTCCTTTTCTTTCTTTTTTTTTTTTTTTGAAAATACATTTTAAAATCCGTATGATTTTGAAGATACATACGAGTTTATTTAGCTGTTCTCATTACTTTAGGCAATACAAAAGTTTACTGAAGCAGTTTCCTCCAAGAAATTTTAGAAATTTTAATGAATGAGATCGAGGTTGTAGCACAAAAGTTTTCTGATATGTTTTTGAAATATTTTTTATTATTGATTTTATATAGGGGAGAGTAGCCGAATTTGGGTCACTTCACTTATTTTCAGGTCTAACTCACTTAATTTTTGAAATATCTGCAAAAGATCATTACACAGGGTCAAGCTATTCATCTACTAACTAAATAAATATTTAGATCCTTTTCTTTTTGAAAATCTTAAATTTTATTTTATTTTGAAAAATTTGTCAAAAGTGGTCCAAATTCAGCAACTGGTCGCCTAAGTTGGACCCCCAGTCTCCTAAATTGGACCAGATAATATCAGGTCGTTTTAATGACTAGGGGATATAACTAATTTTATTAAAAGAAAAGTTTGCTATTAATGAAACAATCAAACAAAATAACAGCAATGAAATATAATGAAATCAAATATCTGAAAATAAGAGTAATTGTTTTAAATCAAAATGTATTCAAAATATTAATCAAAGTTATCAGTAATTAAGAATAGAAATTATGGAACTAATTGTCAGTTACTTGAATATCATGTAAGGAGTGATGCAAAGTTTATACATGAATTTTGTTTATTGTTTTTGTTTTCCAGCGCACACAACATGGAACCGTATATGGCAATCTGGACACTGAATCATTTCTGCTATTTTATTTTTCTTACAAATTAGGCAAAACCAAAAATCACTGTCAAGATTTTTCTTTTTAGATTCTGAATTATCAGACTTTTTTTTTTTTGCAACAGAAGTTTTCTTTACATTATGTTTGTAGTTCTTCTCTTCCATCATTTTCTTGCTAATTGCATTACGCCTATTTTTAAAAGCTCGACGTTCAAATTGCGTTTGTACTGTAAAAGCTTTCTTTTTGTCTTTTGTCCCTTTTTTTAATTATTATTTCAAGGTTTAGTTTATATGGCGATGATGTTAACACAACTGTTTTTGGCTCCCTCTGTACTTTGATTTAACTGAATTTAGCAAGGAAAATAACATTTCTAATGTTCTTTTGCTTTTGGGGAGGATTTTCAGCTGCAGCCTTCTTGCAGGTCAATTTCTTCACAACTTACTGTCTGCTTTTTGTTTCCTATATCTTTAACAGCTTTTGCTGTCACGGGTGTTTTTCTTCCAGACAGTTTCTCTGTCTTTTTCAACAGTTCCATCAAGGTTTGAGATTTTATGCGTGTTAATGGCAAAAAAGTATAATTCCACCCTCCAGAACTGTAAAAAGTCTTCCATCACAAATATCCTGCAGGAGGAAAATGTTTGAATTCAACTCTGTAAATCAAATATGCCGTAGGAATAAAGAATTACAAGAAAATAAATACAATTACATACAATATAAAAGACATTGCAAACAAAATTTATTGCATAGACATGTAAAAATATTTTTATGTTTATATAGGCCTAAACTGTATAAAAATATTAAAATAGATATACAAAAAAAAAAAAAATGCATGGAGATAGTAATCCATTATAAAATATAAAAAAATGGTGTACAAAGCGTACCGTCCCCGAAATTCATTACTTACTTTTCAAATTTATGATCGCATATCTGGTCCAATTTAAGCAACTTAAATTGGCCCAATTACGGCAAATGCGCCATATTTTAAAACAGTTAATTTCAACATTAAGAACAAAAAGGAAATCAAACAAATCCGCGTGAAAAATAAGCGCAATAAACAGGTGAATTCATATAGGTATATGAAAACATAACAACTTACCTTAGTTTTAAAATATTCACTTACGTTTAGTAGGAAAAAATTAGATCAAAACAGCTAACTTTAGGTTTTTTTAAATTGTCTGAAAACAGCACGTGGTAGACGGCTGATTCTTCTAATCATGAGTGACGTCATTTTGATGAGTAGGATTTCAGCGGTAGATGGAGTTTCTTACTGTAATTAACGGCAGAATGGCAACGGTCCAATTAAAGCGGCGGTCCAAATATGGCTACTCTCCCCTATATTAAAAACTTATATATATTATATTACTTAATTCCAAAGTTTCCAGAATTCTTTTCATTTTTCAAGTTATCTTTATTTTATAGAAACAAATTAATATTGCCGCCTGTTTTTGATAATTTTATAAATCTACAATTTTTTTGTATCATCAAGATATTTATTAAAAACGTTTGGAATGTGTTTCACCAAGTCACTTCTAGGAAAATTACAATTATAACGTCAAAATGTAATGCCTATGACATTGAAGATCATTATGTAAAATAGATTTAAATTAACCCCTTTGATGCATTATTTTTTATTTTGTTAGGAAAACATCATATTTGAGTCTATTTTTGTTAATTATCCACTAGAAAAACAGTGAAAAAATTTATTTATGTTTCTGTTGAACATAATGTAGTGATAATTAAGAGAAGAAAACTTTTTTCAACCGGATAAATCATATCCATATTATCATGTCGAACAAATAAGAGTGAATTTTGTTAGTCAGGTACCGTCCGAATAGCTTAAATGGTGGAGCTTCGGTACGCCAAGACAAAAATATCCAGGTTTGAGTTCCAGGTCTGGAACATTTTTCACTCAGTTGGAATAAACCTCATCTGTGCTACTCCAAGTAGGAATGAGAACATATGTCACTCCTGAGCTACATAAAAAAATTGCTCAGAAAATGATCATTTTAAAGTGTTTACACTGGATATAACAACTATTCAACGATATAATAATTTTTATATTGCTTTTAATAGTTTGTAGAATTAATAATGACTACCTTATAAAGATAGAGAAAAAACGCCAGTCGAGCACATTGCAAGCAGTATCGACAAAAGATGTTACAACTTCCCCGTGATAACAAATCAGAACAAAAACAGACTTCCCGACCGTAAATGCATGTTATCGGACGTAAGTAACACATAATATGTCACCAAAACACAAATAGAAATCGCCAAATGGCAAAAAAAGATCATACAAATCCGGAGTTATGCTATGCATTTAACGGTTAAAGGAACATTTTCAGACAATTGAAAGGGCGAAAAATCACACAAATGTGAATATCTTCTAGATGGGTTGATGGTAAAAAAAAAGGTATAATAAAATCACTGATCCTAAATGAATGAAATTGCAACTACTACTCAAAATCTGTTTTTTATTAAAAAGTGTTAAAATATTAATTATGAGAATATCAGTACTAAAGAACTTTTTGATGTATGACAATTTCCTGCAGTTGTTTAGTGAAGTAGATTAAATGAACAATGAAAATAAATTCAAAAAAATATAGGGAAACTGCAATGGCAGTCACGTTGCAGTACAATTTCCGTATTTTTACAATTTTTTTTCCAATGAAAGTGATTACAGAGTAGCAAATCTCGATTCGACAATATTATTGCTAGTGCTGCAAGTGTAAGTTAAATTGCCTTTTTTTTTATTAAACTAACAAATTCAATAAAAATACGAAAATTGTACTAGAAATAAGCGATTACTGGCACAATTTCTGTATTTTTTAAATATTTAACTCTCGAACGTCAAAGTTGTTTTAAAGTTTGAATCTAAAAGACAACTTTTAAAAATATATATGTTATAAAGTAAAAACAAGTCAGTAAATAACGCTGAAAACAGCAGGTCAATAAATTTTTCTTTTTTACAGCAATTTTTTTAGCTTCTAAACATCACACAATTTTAATTTTTATGTCATCAAATATGAAAGCAAATGTTTTAACAATCTCAATTTACTGATATTTTATGTTTTTAAAAATAATTTTAAATGAGTCGTTCTTTGTCTTTCGTGTCAAGCAAGACGCGAAATAAAATAAATAAATAATTAGAATAAAAAGAAATTAAATGCAATTTGTTACGCTTTTCCGTTGTCAGTACCATGGTAATTATCACTCAAACTCCAGTCAAGCACTCGTAGAGATATTTCGAATAACCGCTATTTTGCTGATACGCTGCCACCACCGATATATGCGTGATATCGGACAGAATGTGATAAGGATAATAATTAAATACTAACTTATTCAGTTAATTTAAAAAAAAAATAATTTATTTATAGATTATTTACATAAAAAAATTATTTACAATTATAGACTCGGAGATAGGAGATACTGCCCAACACTAAGTTATACGTTGAAATAATGTCTACGTACTGGGTAGTATTATTAAAATACGTGCTATTCCCTTCTCACTTTACCGAACTCAGAGAGGCTTATCGAAGGCATCTCTCTCCCTTCGTATACATGTTTCTCGCCGCAGGAGTCAATCTCAATCTTTTCTCAGGAACACTTTCACTGGCAAATCTACGGCTCAAACCCTCAGCCTCTACCCACGATATTTGAGCCCAGACTACAAAACACTCTTTCTCAGCTTGTACCTCCAGAGAAAAACACGTGAGGTCCTGTAAATCAAGGAATTTCCTTATTTCTTACTGATATTTGTTTCCTCGCTAGGTCATTTACTAGGGATTCCCAAGGACTTCCCCTTGTTCACTTTATCTGTCTTCTTTGTTGCCCATATTTCTGTACACAAAAAAATGGTGGTATTGGTATGTCTTTTACACAATGGTGCTTTTCATACAATAAGGTATGGGTATAAAAGATCCCAAAGATTAAAAAAAAAAAGAAAACATTTCTCAAACCCAAGTACGTAGAAAGGGATATACATACAAGATACAATAAATAAATAAAATAAATCAATATTAATTAACAGTAATGACTACTTAGCCACAGGCTCATTAATGTATGAAACCTGACCACCCCCCCCCCCCCCCCCCACGTTAGCGGAAAATACGGCATTTAGGGGCAATTTCCCACCAAACACATGATAGAATCCCGAAAGTATGATAAATACAGAAATATTACATTACAAAGTTCAATATTAAAAACATTACATTACATAACATTATTACATTACAACATTACAAAGTTCAATAGTTCATCTGTTTCCTCTGTATTATCATTACAGAGATATTCCAAGGTGTCTGAACACTGACATTTCCTTTTAACCGTATGATAATATGATTATTAAAAAAAAAAATACACAATATTCTAATACACTGGTATAAATACAAGATACACATACACATAAAAATAAAATGAAATAAAATCTTGATAGGCACCTGTGCCTATTTATTAATTATTGATTAATTGGACCAGCTGGAATAGTCACTGCCTGTCCCTCCCAGATGTTCCTGTGTAGCCTAGAAATTTGGTCAGCATTCCTGGGCGATGAGAAATAATCAGGTTCTAGCGTTACAAGGCAAGAACCCATCTATTGAGTTTGGGTGACCTTGGGGTTGTTTCAGTGAAAAACTTTAATGGACTATGATCAGTTATGACCTCGATTTGAGCCCCTGATAGTTTTTGACTAGTAAAAGCTTTCGGTTTAAACTGATCCTTTTCATATTTTTGCATAAGACAACACCCTACTGGCAGGTGTGAAGCACTGGCACGAGCTGATTTTACAGTCCTACCGTAGGTGTAGTAAATGCGTTACCTTACACAATCCGTCTTAAAAGTATTGAATACTTGTTCTGCCCTTTCATCCCATGGTACAATATTTTTTTATTTTCTCTTTAGTTAACTCAGTTAAAGGTATCGCAATTTCAGAATTAATTGGAATATAAGATCAATAAAATCTCATTAATTTGAAAACAGATCTAATCTCTTTTTTAGTTTTCGGTCTCTGCAAATATCTTATTGCTCCTATTTTCTCCTCATCCGAGGCATGTGGTCCATCCCCAATTACACGACTTAAAAATATTGTTAACTTCTCTCCGAATTTACACTTAACAATCATAAACGTAAAATTCCGTTTGTTAAGCTCCTCAATAACTGCAGTAAGGCGGATCCCACACTGAACAGACAAGCAACAAAAAAGCGCAAGTCAAGAGACATGTGACCTGTTAACAAAGAAGAAACAGGTTTGAATACTACAATTTGTCTGCTGTCTGACACCTTTTGCCTGCCTGTCTGTTTAGTGTGTCATCTGTCTAACATGCTCACAGTGCCCTTTTTAACTGTCTGAGAAAATGATGACATCATCACTATATGCTTGTGCATAACTCCGATGAGCTTGCTGAACGTTATTCATCTCTTTTTGGAACATAGTTGTTCCTGATAAACCAAAAGGCATAAATAGTCATTGATATGTCCCACTATGCGTTATATATGTTGTCAAATATTCCTCGGTCATTTTAATCTGCCAATATCCTTCAATGAACCGATCAGAGACAAACATTTATGAGCCGCCGAAATATATACATGATTTCAAGTGAATTTTTCATAGTAATGCCGGTGTAGGAAATGCCGGTACCTGCGTTACAGAATTTACAGGCCTATAGTCTATACATAGCCTAATAGATTCATCCTTTTTTGCAACGCAAACGATCGGATGACTAATTTCTGAATTTTACACTTCAATTAGATTTGATTCTAACAATTCCTGAACTTGTCTATCAACTTTCTCTTTATAAGCAATAGGAACACTATACAATTTTGGCTTTTTCCTGATTTCGATTGGTTTCAAATCAATACGGTGTTTACCCGCTTCCTCCGATCGTACAGGACCAATAAACATTTCCTTAAAATGAATTTTATATCCCTGACTTGATTATTAGATAATCCTTTTAAAATAATTTTTCCTATGTCCCTTTCTACCTCTTGTTCCCTGTCTAAAATAGGAAATTCCACAATGTCTTCAAATTCTTCATCACTATCAAGAACAATATTAACTACATTACTCCTAGCAATATATTCTCTTTTATTTTGATACACATACTTTTATTACTATCTGCCAACTCAACTAAAACTCTATCACTCACTTCCACTTTTCTACTTAATTGACATTTTAGATATGATTAATTTTTTTTTTAGCATCTTTAAACCTGAAGACTAATTCCATGTGCAGATGTATCACATACATAATGAAGAACATGCACAAAAAAGTTTAAATCTCTATCTTAAATACAAAAAAAAAAGCCTTGGTATGAGGTTCACTGGAGAGACACTGGTAGCGACACTCTAGGACACTGGTATGAGGTTAAATCCAGACAAGCAGAAAGTAGCACAGCAGTTCAAAGTCTTTCCGGGCAACTACTCTACAGACACTTGCATGGGGAGGTTCAATCCCGACACCACACCATTTTTGCGCTTTTCTTTTTAAATAAAATGGTAATTATCCCACAAACTCCAGTCAGCCACTCACAGAGACTTCGACTAACCGCCGTTTTGTTGATAAGCTACCTTCACCGATATATGCGTGATATCAGACACGATATGAGAAGGATAATAATTAAATAATAACTTATTCAGTTAACATTAAAGAATAATTTATTTACAGATTATTTACATAAAAAACATTAGTTACAATTATAGGCTCTTATACAGCAGACCTGTCCAACACTAAGTTATACGTTGAAATAATTTCTACGTATTGGGTAGCATTATTAAGCTAAGCGTTATTCCCTTCTCACTTTGTTGAGCTCAGAAATGCTTATCGGAGAGCCACTCAGGTATCTCAATTTGTATACATGTTTCTCCACGCAGGAGTCAATGTTTTTCACAGGAACACTTTCACTTGCAAATTAACGGTTCAAACCTCTAGCCTCTACCCACGAGACTTCAGCCCAGACTACTAACCACACTCTCTCTGCCTCTACCTCCACAGAAAAACATATGAGATCCTCCCTTGTACATCAAGGAATCTCCTTACTTCTCACCGAACTTCCTTTCCTCGCTTGGTCACTCATTGGAGATTTCCAAGGATTTCCCCTGATTAATTTTATCTATTTTATTTGTTGCACACATTCCTCTATATATAACGAATGCTGATATGGGTTTACACAATGGGATTTTCATACAATAAGGTATGGGTGTAATAAGCTCCAATCCGAAAGATAAGAAAAAAACATTTCTTAATCCCAAGTACGTAGAAAATGATATACATTCGAAATACAATAAAATAATATTAATTAACAGTAATCTTAACTAGGCACACGCTCATTATCCTCAGAAACTGACACATTATATTTGTTAATGTGCCATGCAGTTTCTCTACGCGATACTTGTTGCACAACCCTCTCGCATACCTAAACCTCAGACAAGGCTCTTAATGTAAATCATAAATACAGCGGTTTGAAAGATTTTCCTGACTAACCTTTACTGAGTTACATGTCTTATACTTTCCGATTTCATTGTGGCTTCAAATTTTGTTTACCTAATGATAATGATGGACAGCTCAAGATTTCAAAGTTAGTGGTTTACAAATTCGTTGATGAAGTGAATACAGCAGCAAAACCTTTTGCTTATATTGATAATATACTTTTAAATGAAGTGAGTAAACTTTTTTCTCATTTTAAGTCATACATTTGTGATACTAACCAATTAAAAATATTTACAACTGAAAATGCATTTTGTAAAATGATGTAAAACCTGGAGACTCATATACGACTTAGAGTCCGAGGTTGCAAAATGCAGTCAGAATAAAATATTGAAAAATAACTTTTCACTAATATTTTAATATCTCTCAATCTCATTACTATTTCCGAGTACTAATCGTTGTCTTATTTAATGGTAGAAATCATGCGATCAAATAAGATTATTCTTTGAAAACTGTGGTAGGATCGTACGAAAACTGGAGCAGCAATCGCGCTTGAAATAAACCGAAAAAGATAAATGAAATTAAACGCGAAACTAAGGAATATTCTCTATAACGACAAACACAGCAAATGTAAGAGTTTTCACTGCTATGGTATCGTGAATCTGCTATTTATGTAACGTCAATTTTGGAACAATTGCTATAGGAGCAATTTCTTGGAACGATAATTGTTCAATGTGTAAATCGTTGGAGCAATTCCTTGGAACAATAACTGTTCAATTTGTAAATCGTTGGAGTAATTCCTTGGAAGAATAATTGTTCAATTTGTAAATTGAACGAGAAGTGTTGGCGAGAAGTGTCATCAACATTCCAAAATTTGACTTCCAACAATCCAGAAATGTACACCAAATAATGATAATTATGCAAAGGATTTAATTTTTTATTACGTCTGTTACAAGCTAAATTATGAACGATGGTATTTTCGATTTTTTTCACTGCATCCTTAAAGTTTCTTTTGTTAAATGGGAGATTTTATGAAAAATAGAGCGAGAATATTAAATCCGAGGATTTATTATAATTCAAATCATCCATTGTGACTTGAATGAAATATCAAAGCAAGTTTCAATCGCTAATTTTGGTCCAGTTTGCAGCGAGTATTGTTCAGCAAAAAGTGAAGGTAGGCATGCAGTTAGGTGTCGGTTATCAAGTTGTCCGGAGGAATATGTGCTCGATTCAAGGAAGCGCTACCTTTTGATGCGTTCAAGCTCTTCAGGACTAATTGATCTGCACGGCATTGTCCGGAACCGTGGGAAAAAAATAATAACACGAAACGTGAAAAAAAAAATCTAAAAGTCGCTGCACGAACTCCAAATAAATTTTATTAAAGATTGAAATTTGATTATATTTATTAATGTGCGAAAATAGCAGCGAATCACGAAAAAAAAAAAATGCTAAAACTCAGGAAGATTTAATTTCAAAAGTTGCACTGTACAAAATTTTCTATATTGAACAGATCTTCACATTTTAGGGGTCAGAGTGCCCGGAAAACATGTTTATGCAAAATGTCTGTGAGTTCGTGTGAAAATGTGTCTCCATTGTATCTTCGAAAAGTGTATGAAGTTATGCATAGAGTTTAACAAAATTTCACATGTGTTTTTGGCTGTGACAAGGAGATCCTCCCTAAATTTGGAAATATTTTGCCGGAAGGAGGAGCTGTAATAGAGATTTTTGTGTAATTTTCTTAATTTTTGAAATTGCGTACTTTTTTTCAATTTTTCTTAACTTTTAAGTTTTGTTATAGATCAATGGCTCGTTCAGCGACTATAACTTCACATCCTACTAAGCTGGCTATTCGCAAATAGCTCGCGTACAACAGAATAACGAAAAATATTGATTTTATTAAATATCATGATCGAAATTAACTCGTTTTTACTCCGATTAACTGACTGAAGCAGAAATTCAAGATGAAAGTCAAAGTTGGTATAGTTTTAAACTAATAATATTGAAGTATTAACGTATGAAACTACTTTTTGAAATATTAAGATGCATGAGATAGAAGAAAGTTTTGAGATTGGCATAGCCAACTTGTTAAGGAATGTCCAAAAATTGTCGTAGAACTCTAAAAATCGCTGAAAATTCAGAAATTAAAGAGGACTAAATTTACTATGCTAGGCTAAAAGTTCGAAACCGAATTCTCTTTACTAATGTGGAAAAATCGCCGCGGAGCGCAAAAAACCCCTAAAAATCGCGTTTAAAACTTCGCGAAAAATTAAAAAAAAATCGATTTGTGAATTCCAAATAGACGTTCTTGGAAAGAGTAAAATTTACAGTAATGAACTAAATCATTATAACCGAAATTCTTTCACAAATGCCAAAAAATCGTCATAGAACGCGAATAAACGCTAAAAATCACATTAAAAAGTCTAAAAATTCATAAATAGCAAAGTTAAAAAAATTATTATATTAAGTGACAATAATTCTTTTACTATATTTTGCAAAATGTTTCAAGAAAAAATCCTTTTACATTGTGTAAAAATCGCCGAGAAACACAAAGATTCTTAAATTTTTCAAAAAAGTCAAATTTTCAATTTATTTAATTTTTAAAAAATTAATTTAAATAAAGAGTACATTTCTGGTATGGAACTTTTAAAAGTTATATGCAATTTTAGTGATAGATATTCAAATTTAGTGAAAAATGATTTCTTAATACAAAACGCGCGTATAGCTGTGCAATGTGCATGTACTCAAATATAAGGAGACATATATATGTGTTAATTGGTATTTATTGATACATGAAAAAATACTTAATATCTTCTGTATGAAATGTAATCAATTATGCCTTTTCTAATTGTGGAAGAGCTTTTGTTTTACGACAACTTTTCAACAAGCCAAATCCGTATATGTTCCGTATACGGGACCATATATATTGGATATATATTCGACGATATATATCCATATATATTCGAAATCTGTATTTAATATAACGTAAAATATTATTCATAGTGAAAAAATATAAAATGTCTTTTTATAATATTATAATAGTAACTCTGCAAAAAATATAATTTGATACTATATGAAAATTACCAGATGAAAATAAAATAAACTGAAGCATTAGTCTTTTATTAAATATCAATTTGTGAAAACCGGATATAGAGTATTTTCTTATGCCACTTGTTTCAATAATTTATCGAAGCTTAAAAACAAATACGGAAAATAAACCATTCTCAAAAGCTGGATACTAAATTAGAGATTCAGAAGGCTTCATTCTAAAAAAAATGTTTGTTACCATAAAACACAGCCGGCTCTCACCTGCATCGTAAAATTTTCAGAAGTTATAAGTGGTCGACACTTTTTCCTCAGACTGATCTTTGTTTATCGGAAAAGGGATAAACTGAGAAAAAAATAGGATAAGAAGTTTACAGTAAAAATATTTTTTGGAAATCAAGGATTAGTATTTATTTTTATGTAAGTTATTTGCTCTAAGCAAAGAAAAAATCCTGCGCTTTTCAATTTGCAGTTTTACTATGCTTTGCAGGTACAGAAAGTTTCTTTTTTATTTACTTATAGAATACATTTCATATTAAAGACGTGAGAAAAAGGTATTTTATAACTACAATTCATTAAATAAAATAAAGTAAATCAAATAAACAAGAAAAAAATTATTTTAGGATTTATATTCTTTTAAAATGATTTTGGTGAAAGTTGAAGACATTGAAAAAAGTTTGTTGTTTCTGTGACTAAGTTTGAAATCTACATCTAATGTCTTGTAACTTAATTATTATGCGTATTGAAACAATATAATGTAAAAATTTTTTTCTTTTTCTTTTAGAATACTATTAAAAAAAAAAAAACTTTACAAAAAATATAATTTGATACTAGTATACAAGATGAAAATAAAATAAATTATTAATCGTTTATTAAAATGTTTATTTTGTGGATACAGGATATAGTGTAGTTTTTTATGTGGTTTTGTATTTCAGTTTTTCTTTTCGTTATAAGATAAAATATAATAAATAAACACATACGGTCTTATTTTTGATATAAATCACAATACTAAACTTATCTCTTTTCTCCAAGTTAATTTAATCCCAAGTTTTCAAATAAATACGTTATTATACAGGGTGTTTCAGCACAGAGGTTACAAAGTTTCAGGATAGATAAAGTACACCTAGAAGATTGGAAATCACTTAGCAATGCATGGTCGGAAACGCTTTCTTGGCGCGGTAATGGCAACACAGAACACAAGGGGGGAAAGGGAAAGGGAAATCCGAACCGTAGCTCCAAGCTGCAAGCCTGATGGAGTATTTTACTACGGACGGCCGAAACCTATTTGTTAGACCATCATTTTGGCCGCAGTTAAAAAGAAATGTTCAATGTTTATATTTATGCTATAGTAAATTAAAAAAAAAAACTGTAAGATTCTCAATATAGCTGCCTGGTTCAAAACATGACGAAATATAATAAATACAAAATATTAATAACAAAAACACTACTTGTAATAACTATAATACCAATAATAATAAAATTAATAATAATAATATTTAATGAATATATATGAAAACTATTTACAATGGAAACAAAGCAGATAAAAACAACAACAACAACAACAACAACAAAAAAACATAAATCATCGCCTGAAGAAGTGTCCGAGAGGTATGGATAATTATTTCTAAAAATGACTTAATTTTTCTCTATAAATCTTATTAATGCTGATATTCTGTTCACGAGAACAGGACTTTCACCAAGATAATTAATCCAATCCGGAATCACCATGTTTTTTAACGTGATAATATGTTGTTAGAGGACAATCCATTACGTAGTAAAGTGAGGTGGAGGAAAGGGAGGACACGAACTGGGTGAGAAACATGTTTATTATTCTTAATACCGCAAAAAAGATGGGAAGGCTCATGGCTAGTGTACGCGGTAGATGGCTCAACGTTAACCGAAGCTTCAGAATATGACGTTATGTGCTCGAGTGTTGCGGCCTCACTCGCTTTGAAGCTTTCATTTCACCTTCCGACAGAGTGGAAGTAGGATGGAACGTTACTGACATCGCGGCCGGGATCCAGATAGATTTTTTGCTGTTAAATAAAACGGGATTGACCAATCAGAAGCCTGCATTTTTGCGAAATTTTACTGTTTACAAAAATGTAGGCTTTTGGTTGGTTGATTTCGTTTCGCTAAACAGCGAAAAATCTATCTGGATCTCGGCCCACTTGCCTTGACTACTTCCTCTGGTGGTACTTCAAAACACTGGTGTACGAAACCCCTGTTAACTTGAGGAACTTGTTGCACGCATCATGGCTGGAGAATTCTGGGCCATGTCCGATAATTTCGAGAACATTAGATCTTCCATCCGCCGGAGATGTGAGGCCTGGTCCGAGGTCGTAATTTCGAACCCGTTCTTTGATGACGATCGTTGTCTGTTTTCGTTCTTATTTCTTAGTTTTTTGCTGTACTAAGAATAATAAACATGTTTTCTCACCCGTTCCTGTTTTGCCTTTCTTGTGTTTTGTGTCGTCACCACCGTGCAAGAAAAGACCCGACTATGCATTGCTATGCGATTTTCCATAATCTAGGTGTGCTCTGTCTCTCCTGAAACTTTGTAATCGCTGTGCTGAAACACCCTGTATATTCAAATTATAATTATACAATTAAATAAGGAGTTATTTAGTTGCATAAAAGGTTGTCTTCTAGAAATTTCTAATGGAATTTTACTAACTTTACTACTTTTTACTTTAAATGAAAATAACAATTCTAAAAAATAAATTTCTATCAGTTACGTTTAGCTGCTCAAATTTGAATGTTTTTTGCAAGAGGACATTCCCTTTCTGCGACAATGCCGCCGTGTTGCCCCATTACCGCCAAGGGGGACAAGAGTGATTACGATTTTTTTAAAAAAATGATAAACAAGTGAACATCTTTTCTGCTATTTCTCAAATTGCAATGAAGATAATTGTCCTTATAGATTTAAATATTAAATTATTGGACTTATAAAATTAAAATATAATTAGTTTAGTTACTTAGTTAAAGTTGCAAAATAAAACACGTTGTTCTTTTATAAAAGAAAGTCTAATCTTTTTAATTTTCCAAGATTAACTCTTTCGGATTCGATTTTTTTCTTCAATTTGAGAAAACAAATGACTTTTACGTTAATAATATTAATAGTAGATATCCAAATATACTTACAGACATTTAATGAATATGTCACTGTAAGAAATCTAACGAAAGTAGCTATTTTGCGTACTATTCAGTTCATATTCATATAACAATAGCCAAAGGAAGAGTTTTTGAAGACGTTTGGAAAATATTGTGTTACAATAGGAATTAAGAATTATTACAACTTTCTGACATTTTTTGTGTTTTATCATACATGATTCGTTCAGAAAAATAACCTATATTTCAAATTTAAAAAGGGAAATATATGTTTAAAATAAAAGAATCGCCAACAGTGCAAAGAGAATTATGTAAAGTTTGACTATTATTTAAATTACTAAATGTCAAAACATAAATGAAATCATAATAAAAAATGCATACACATGTACTACCATTATTACATACAGATAGTAATAAAAGTAATTATTAAGGCAGAATAATACTGAATGAAAATAAATGTACTATTAATAATACTCCAGATCAGAACAGGTTAACATATACAGGAAGTTTTACCATATTGGTGGGGTAAGACTGGATAATTTGACTTTGTATAACTAATAATTTATTAATAAAAATGTGATGAGATAATCATATATTTAAATTGATATTATACAGCAAGGAAAAGCTCAAAGTATGTGCGCAAAGTTACATTATATTTTTCGAAATTCTGGATTCAAGAAGTAACTAATTATAGGATATGTGTTTTTAACCTGCTCTCTCTCCCCTATTCAATTATGCGTTTCCAAAGTTAATTGTGCATGAGTGTTTGTTTAATGTAGTGATCAACAACTTGATTGGTGTGCCAGAGCCAGATACGTATATATATGTGTATCTGTATACGTTTGAAATCTATAAGCAAAATATCATAGGTTAAATATTGTGCTTTTTGTTTAAAAAAAATTATTATGAAAAACAAAATATAATTTTATGCAACTACACAAGATGAAGGTAAAATAAAGTATTAGTCTTTTATTAAGGAGACCGTTTACCTCAAAATTGATCAAAAATAGATTTTTATTTTTAAATATTAAATGAAAGGCTGTTTAATCTATACTTCCTATTATAAAGAGGAAAAAATTGTTTATTTGTCGGAGGTAAGCTCTGGAACTACCGAACCGATTCCTAAAGTAATGGTATCAAAATGATGGTGTTAGTCCAACTTAGAACATAGGCTATATCTTATGTCGGTGCCACTACCCCAAAGGGGGTGTAGGAGCAAAAAACGTTCTGAAAATGCGATTTATGTGTTACTGAAGGGCCTAGAAATATGAAATTTGAAATATTAGCTACTTATTAGATATAAAGGATTTCTAAAAACAGTTCTTAAACAATTCGAAATTTGAAAGGGGTGAAAATGCGCGAAAATCGTTCTAAAAAAACGTTCTAAATGGTAGTTTCTACGCAATCTTAAGAAATACCAAACCGATTTAAAAAATATTGGTGTCAAAATGACGGTGACAACCCTTGCTCCAACGTAGGCTATGATTTATGTCGGTGCCACTACCCGAAAGGGGGTGCAGGAGCAAAAAACGTTCTAAAAATGCGATTTTTGCGTTACCGAAGGGCCTAGAAATATGAAATTTGAAATATTAGCTACATATTAGATATAAAGGATTTCTAAGAACAGTTCTTAAACAATTCGAAATTTAAAAGGGGTGAAAATGCGCGAAAAGCGTTCTGAAAAACGTTCTAAATGGTAGTTTCTACACAATCTCAGGAAATACCAAACAGATCAAAAAAATAATGGCGTAAAAATGATGGTGGCAACCCTTGCTCCAACATAGGTGATGCTTCATGTCGGTGCCACTAACCCAAAAGTGGTGCAGGAGAAAAACGTTCTAAATTGCGGCTTTTGCGTTACGGAAGGGCCTAGAATCGTGAAATCTGGAATGGTAGTTAGTTAAATGATATCAATGATCTCTAAGGACATTTCCTAAAAAAATCGAGATTTAAAAGGGGGTCAAAATGCGCAAAAAGCGTTGTAAAAAACTTTCTAAATTGCGATTTCTATGCAATCTTAGGAAGTACTGAACCGATTTCAAATATAATGGTGTAAAAATGATGGTGACAGATCTTGCTCCAAGATAGGCTATATTTTATATCTTCCACTACCCCAGAGGAGATGCAGGAGCAAAATGCGCGAAAACCGTTCTAAAAACGTTCTAAATGCCGATTTGTCGGCAATAGCTCAGGAAGAATGAATATGATTTCAAACGTAATGGTTGGAAATTGATGCGGACAGCCTCTGCTCTAACATAGACGCTATTTTATGTCGGTATCACTATCACCAAGACGTTGCAGGAGCAAAAAAGCGTTGTAAATTTCAATTTTTGTGATCGGTAGGGGTTAGCAACTTAAAATTAGACAAGGCACATATTTATTAGATATAAATTATCTTTAAGAACAGTTTCGAAAAAATTGGAAATTTAAAAAGGGGTGAAAATGCGCGAAAAGAGTCCTAAAAACGTTCTAAATTGCGATTTCTACTCAATCTACGGAAATACCAAAACTATTTCAAAAGTAATGGTTGCAAATCAATGGTGACAGTCCCTGCTATAACATAGGTTATATTTTATGTTGCTGTCACTACCATCTGAGGGTTGCAAAAGCAAAACATGTTCTAATTTGCGTTTTTTGCACAACTGAGGGGTCTAACACTTTGAAGTATGGCATGGTATTTACTTACAAGATGCAACTGCTTTCTAAGAACAGTCGAAAGAAAATTCCAAATTTAAAAAAATGAAGTGAGTGAAAAGCGTTATAAATTACAATTTTTAAGCAAACTTATAAATTACCAAACCGATTTAAAAAATAATGATGACAAATTTTGGTGATAGAACCTGCTCAAACATAAGCTATATTTTATGCCTGTTCCACTACCACCAGATTGTTGCAGGAGCTAAAAACTTTCTAAATTGCGATTTCTGTGATACTGAAAAGGCTAGAAACTTTAAATATGACATGGTAGTTACTTATAAAATATAAATGCCTTCGAAGGAACGTCGAAAATAAATTCGAATTAAAAAGGGGTGAAGCGAAGGGGAGGTGCGAAAAGCATTCTAAAAAAGTTCTAAATTACGATTCTATGCAATTTCAGGAAATATAAACCGATTATAAAAATAATAGTTGCGAATCAATGGTAACAGTCTCTGATCCTGCACAGGCTATATTTTATGCCGATGATTCTACCACCTGGGGTTCACAGGAACAACAAACGTTCTAAAAAAGGGCTTTAAAAGCTTTTTAAATTACGTTTCTGTGAAATATTAGGAAATAATAAACCGATTTCAAAATTAATGTTGGCAAATTAATGGTGACAGTTCCTGTTTCAACATAGCCCTTTATGTTGAGAGACTTGGTAGGACTTGGGATTTGACATGATGGTTAATTTTAAGATGTAAGAAGATGGTTTCTAAAAAAATCAAAACTTCAAATGAATACTGAAATGAGCGTATTAATTGAGCATAAAAGTTTCAAAATATTTTCTAAATTATCATTTATTTAGTTTTATTTCATTTTATTAATTTAAGTCTCATTTCTGCCTAATGCTGTGTAATAATGATATTTAATCAAACTGCGTTTTAAATAGTAATTTTTGAATTATTCCTAAACGTAATAAGTACCTTTTAATAAAATAAAATATTACCTTTTAATAAAATAAAAATTTAGTTAGTATTTTTAATAAAAATTAGACATAAATATCACTTGGCATATTTCAAATATTACGCGAGCAAAGCCGCGGGGTTTGCTAGTTGTTAATATTTTGACATCTCATTTTTACCCACGACAATTTTACCACTAGATACTATAAATTTTGTTAATACTCTCAGTGAAATTGCTCACACTAATCAAAACTTTAAACGGCTTTTTTTCCATGCTCATATTTTTTTCACTTTCATGTTTTAAAAATGCTAGGGCCTTTTTTTTGTATTTGAGATAGAGATTTAATCTATTTTGTACATGTTATTTATTATATATGTGATAAATATGCGCATGAAATTAGGCTTCAAGTTTTTTTTAGATAAAAGTATATGAAGATGTGTCATATTTTATCGTTTTGCACTATATATATCATTAAAAAATTATATTAACCCTCTAGTGCATGATTTTTTATTTTTCCTTTAAAAAATATATTTGATTCCTTAATGGACATACATTAAAAGCAAAATACTAAAAAAATTATCACGCTTACATTTTTTCGTATTTTGGAATTTTTTAAATGGTTGCTAAATGGCAACACCATCCATTAAGCATATTGTACGATATTTCTCTGGTCTTTTTTCTATTAATTATTGGGTGGCATTTTGCATCACGGGGTTCTGTTTTTACTTATAATTCCAAGGCACGGAATTACTTTTGATTTTTAAAGCGTCATTATGTTCACTGATGTTTAATAGTTATCAAAATACAGTTTATAATTTACAGGTTCAACAACTGGATAAGAGTCTATCATTGACTCAAACTCTAGCCTCTAAGTCATATCCACTTGGCAGACAGTTTGTGTTTTTTTTTTCGCAATAAATATCAAAATTGTGCGCAAATCTAGATACTCCTGCGGAAAATAACAATTTAAAACCACATTTATGAGAGTTTTTTTTGGGGGGGAGGAGAGGGGGGATATACTGCTTCATCTGGTGACGAGCCTTTGGCGCACTTATTTGCTCATAAAAGCAAAAAGATTTTTTGATGTGAATGGATAAGAATTTCCAATCAGAGTATCGACTATTGGTCATAACTTGAATAACTTATCTTCCCTATTACACAATGTATTATCGTTCAGATGGGAAAATTGTTGTATATCGTAACTGTATTCAATATCATAGTGCGACTACCTGGTGATACACCGATGACAGGGTTCTCAAACAGTCTTATAATTTTAAAGTTTGCCACGATACTCCAGATACAAATCCTTAGATACTTTTCTTTTATATCTGTCGAGCCTATATTGAGTGGCTTTTGAACATGTTTTAGAACACTATACAGGCTTGTTTGTTGAGAGATATGCTCGAAACGTACTGGGTGGAAAAATACAAAAAATATTTATATGGTGTTTTTAATGATAAAACACTTTCAGGCAGAGAAACATCTCCAATAATCTTTATACAAGAAGAATCTGGCTGAAGAGTTTGAAGCTTTCACTTTTTTTTGTTTACGTTTACCTGCCTGCTTTTGTTTTGATATAGATGGAATATTCACTATTCCAACGTTTGCATCAAAGTTCTAGTCAATTTCATTGGCTGTTTATCTCCTTGTAAATCACAATCAGTCTCCTCATAAGTGTCTGAACCGTTTTTGAACAGAAGGTTTGGATCAAAAGGTGGGTCGTTATCGTTGTCATTGTAAGAAATGTCACTTTCACTAGACAATATAATCCAAATTTCTTCTGTTAATATTTTTTTAGTGTCTTTGCTTTAAAATATGTGCTGAACATGATGAGGCTGTATCGGAAGAAATGTTTTGAAAAAATAGACAAAAAGCAAGATGAAACAATCCACAAATTCATTCAACAGAATACTCAAAATGTAAATAAAAGCGGAATTCAATTCATGGTGCTGCCAAATGGCAACAAGCGTATGTTCGCATGCATACAATATTTGTTGCAAAAAACCTTAAAGAAAATTATTTAAAATCACTTTTAAAAGCATATTCTTTTCAAAAAGATTTTTTTCAAATGAAATTTTGCATTTTAACTATTTTTTATTTGTGTTAGAAAACCATCTATGGCTAGGAAAATGGCAGGCTTCAAAAGTTCCTTTTTATTTGTAACTGATAAACAACTATTATCACGGTATTATCATGGTATTTTTAATGTACTAAACCTAAGTACAGGGTCAAAATGAATACATAAAGACATAAAGCATAAAGTTATCAAGAGGCAACGGTAAATATACGATAAGGAGAGAAAATTTAATTTGTTATCAATTGGCAACAGTATGCATTGGAGGGTTGAATGTAATATTAGATGTATCTAAAAATTGATGCGCAGTCTTGAGTAAAACACATTTGAAAATGTTGAAACAAATTGGGCAAAAATATCAATATTTAAAAAAAAGAGTAGAGATTTTTAAAAAATTCAATTTTTTTAACCTTTTAAAAATTTTAATTAAATATGCAGTTATTTTTTTTCTTCAAAATATACTTCTAGTTGAACATTGAAATGCAGTGAATTCACCATTTGAACCATATTCTTTTAAATAACAAAAAAAATTTTGAAAAGGTAAACTGTCCCCATAAATGTCAACAAGAGAAAATGGGCCATAGAGTAATTTTTTTATGTGACTTGTTTCAATAACTTACCTAAGCTTAAAATCAAATACAGAAAATAAACTATTGTTAAAAGATTGACGCTAAATGAGAGATTCAGGAAACCTTTTACTTAAGAAAAAATATCATGCTATAAAACACAACCAAATCTCACATGTGTCGTAAAATGTTTAGGAGTTATAAGCAGACAACTCTTCACCGGAATGATCTTTGTTTATCGGAAAAAAAGATAAGAAGTTTCTAATAAAAATATTTTTTAGAAATAGAGGATTAGTATTTATTTTTATTCTACTTATTTCTTTGGAGCGGAAAACTATCTACAGTCGAACCTCATCATCCCGACACTCTAATGACGAGAAAAAAGTGTCGTTATAAGAGAAGCATCGCTGTACCCGGAGTTGGAGAAATAGCTACCCTATCTATATTATAAAGGACAAACATATCTGTGCGTAACGCATACGTCATTTTGCGAATGGCAACGCTTTGAAATTTGAAATAAAATTTTGGATTTGCAATTTTCTCTACTGCAAATTTTTGAACATCTAAACATCGCACATTTAAAATTTTTACACCGTCGTGTAAGGAAAAAAATACTCTTTTAAATGCAATGTGTTTGAAAGCTATATCTCAATTTATTTTTGAGATATTAATTTTTTTGTAGTTTTTAATACTATTTTTCTTATAGTGGCAACAAAAGTACATCATTTCTATTGAAAGTCATTAAAAGTAAACGGAAAATAGTCGAAAATAGGAGATACTGTATCTTTTTGATGCCATTTTCTAATAAAACCTGAAAAAAAAAGTTCAAAATTAGTTATGTCAAGATTATTGTATGTTATTCAGTGATAATGACGTCATATGCACACTTTTCTATAGACGAAGTTTAAGACGGGATTATAAAAATGGATTGCTTTAGCGAATGCAAATGACGTCATTTTATAAAAAAGCGTGTATTTTAATTCTTAAACCTGAATTATGTTTTGTAGAAGTGCGCAATTTCACAGCCCAGCTGCTTTGAAATTCTTCACAGGTGAAAATGCTTCACTTTTGAAAATAATGTAATCGAAATCACACACTGATAATTTAGAGTGTCTTTATAAAAGAGAGGTGACATGCAAATAATAGCGATTTATATTACAGAAATTGATGATTCTCTTCTCGCCTGGATGGATTTGCTTCGTCGAGTTAGACAAGCAAACAAATAATTCGTGGTTTAAAATAATATCGTGTTCCTGAAGTTTTTGTCGAAAATTCTCTGGAATAATAAAATTTTAATGCTATTCTTTAGGACATTCTACTATAAATTTATCAAAATAACACAATTTGCTTAATTAAATTTTTCCTAATTTTATATAATCTATATATTTAAAACACAAGTGTGTTTTTTAGTCATCTGCCCTGATCTTTCTGCTGAACCAATTTTACTAATATTTGTTTTTTTAACTGAACGCTCTTCCTTTGAAAATGTGACCGCACTATCTGTTTTGTTTTTTTTAAATATCCTCACTTTTACATTTTAATTTTAAATACATCTTATGAAATTTCTTCAAAATGATGAAAATTAGATAGCTTTCATTATTGCAGAAAAGAGAGAAATAATGAGGTATTTTTAACTTTAATCATGCTATTTCCTGATAAAAATTCAAAATTGTTAATAAAAATAGTTGTATAGATTTAGGGGCGCAAAATCCAATTAGGAGAAGAATTATTATATTAGGGGCATAATAATAGAAAATGGCATACTGCTTTTGAAAACACGCATTTTTCCTCATAAATTTTCTATATTATTTTTCCTTCTGCATGTGTACTGATACTAAGTTTCAGACACTAGGCGAAATGCTTATTTAAGTGAAAATGAAGTCATATTTGAAAGAAAACGATCATTTTCTTAGATAAAACTAAACATTTTAACACAAATGCGTCTAAAAAACATAAATTATGGAAATTTTTAACCTCCGGAATTGAGATTAGAATCTCAAGTAAAGATTGCGTCAGTTCACATAAAAGATGTTGCTGACAATCGTGACTTCAAGATTTGAGTTAAAATGATTTTTAAATGATAAAAAAAAAAAAAAATACAATTAAAAAAAATGATGAATATGGATATGAGAAGTGCGTATGCAAATTTTGAGAAGGCGAAAATTGCTGTATTCATTCCGGAAATCCAAGCACAAGTGCCTCAATTGATAACCACATCCTAATAACTGATCTTTATTATATTTTACTGATTAATTATCCATATCATAAAGAACAAACGTATCTGTGCATAACACTGACGTTGTTTTGCGAATGGCAACACTTCACGATTAAATTTCGGTCTTGAAATTTTCCCTACTGCAATTTTTTAATCTTCTGACCATCGTACATTTTCAATTTTCGTCGCATAGGGAAAAAAATTACTTTCAAATGCAATTTGTTTAAAAACTGTATTCATTGACTGATGTATTATATTTTCTAAAATAATTTTTAAGCATGATTTTATTAAGTTTATCTTATCACGTGCCGGTTTCAATACATAATAATAATAAACATTTTGCACATAAAGCAACAAACATTTTTCAACATTTGTTTCTGACTATTTTTGCATAATGAAATTAATACTTCCTTCATAAACAAATAAAAGAATAATATTAAAAAATCCCACCAATCTAACATATTTGTGAAAGACAAATTAGCGAAATTAATACTTCTTTTATAAAAAAAAATAAAAGAATAATGTTGAAAAAACACAAATCTAACCTATTTGTAATCGTGCAATTTAAATTTTTAGATCACCAAATAGGTTTTTTTTTTTTCTAAATGGAATTTGTTTGTAAAGTTCATCTCAGTTTACTGATTGTCTTTGGTTTTAAAAACAATTTTAAAGCATGAAACATTTTTTAATTTATCTCTATCGCGCGGAGCTCGATTACGAAAGATTAATCCGTTTGCCCTTAAAACAAAATAAGGAGTTCATAATTTTCTTACGGCTAATATCCATTAAAAGAAACTTCCTTATGAATAAATAAATAAAATAATATAAATAAAACACAAATTTACCAGACATGTATAAGCTCTGAAATTATCAGAATATAAAAGGATGCCATAAGTAGCAAAATCTTGGCAAATAACTCTTAGCATGCGGCTAATAAGAAAATATCGCTTTCGATAAATTTGAAAAATTTATTTGATTGTGTAATTCGTATTTTCCTTATGAGAAATGCTTTTTAAATGTAAGTGGTCAATCTAAAAAATTTATTGCATATAAAAAAAATATTAGTTTTCAATTAAAAAAAATGTTTTCACCTATATTCTTTAACCCGGGAAGCCCGGGTACGATCCCCTAGTATATATAAAATCCTAATGAAACGAATTTATGAAACGGAAGTATGAAACGGAAGTATGAATCGACTGATTAAACAACTGATTATGTTTCACGGCGATTTCTCCTAAAATATGGAATACTTTGCGATGAAATTAACACCAAAAATCAATATTGATCCGCAGATTTCAAAACTGGTATTAGAATTTTTAAATTCGAATTAGTTTTCGAAATATTAATTTTTTTCTAATTTTATATACATTTTTCTAATGATGGCAACTCAAATTTTAATCAAACAGATATTTTTTTTTTATATTTCAGAAAAGTTTGACATGGTAACCCGGCTATTGTTGTTTATTTGATAATAAATGTTTATTTACTTTTATTTCTTTTTACAAATTATATAAATTATTTTGTTCTATGATTATTAATTATTTTTTTGATATTTCCTTTAGAAAATAATAGAAAATAATTAAGAAATACAGTACTACTTAGTTATACCGTCGACCAATTTCGCCAAATTATATAAATCGCCAAAACACTCGCCAAATTATACAAATTGACATAATTTTTATTTTAAATAACGAAAGAACAAATAAATTAGTATAACATTAATAAATATACGAATAAAACGTCGAAATAAAAATCATTTGATGACGTAAACACATGTAACTTGCTTAAAGTCAAGTGAATGTGACATTTACGATCAACCATTATTGGCATTTAATCTTATAGCTTGGCGATAGATTTTTGGTCGTCGGGATATCTAAGGAATACCAAAAATGCATATGTAACTGGTATTTGAAAACGAGATTTTCGCCAAATTTTCGTAAAAAAATAAAAATCACGCCAAACCTGTATATCTGTAACCTGTATAACCGTATATGGTCAAATATTACCACTCGAAAAAAAAAAAAATGCTAACTGGCGAGTTGAAAAAAAGCTATTGGCGAGATTTGCATCCTGCTAGCGTAACAGTACCTAGAATTCTTTGCGCCCATGGCAACTTTTATGTAGTTTTATTCGAAAAAAAAATTTTGATTTTTTAATCAAAATGGAAAACTTACGGTCCTATATTGGCGCGATTTTTTCTGACGCCAATGTCATATACGGAACGGGCACATAACTGGCGCTAAATTATCGTTATTTTGCTTCATATGGTAAGCCAGATGTTGTTGTTTATGCTGTTGATGCGTTTCCCAAATTGGCGTCGTTAAAAAATCACGCCAATATGGGACGCGAGGCTAACGAAAAAGACAGGCTACCGCGGTGGGTCCGATTCTTCTATTTTTACAGACCGCTGGAGTCACGTGATGCTCGAATGCACGAATGAAGGTGTGCGAAAAGCGTGTCACGTGACCCCAGCGGTCTGTAAAAAAAGAAAAATCGAACCCGCCGCGTTAGCCTGTTTTTCTCGTTAGCCTTGTATGGGACACATATGACATCTTTGCCAAACTTTCATATGAACGGCGAAGGGATCAGACCGTATTTGTTTATGGCAGTTGATGACTTGAACTATTATAATATAGATGAAATGATGGCGATAGAATAATATTTGGCAACTTATCACCTGTGCCTGGCTAACATTAAAGTACCAAAATGGCACCTAGAGTATAAAAAGCGAAGTGGTCCGCCTGGAACTGTTGATGATAGTCACATGACTTAGGCTATTGTTATACAGATTGTTTTAAAATACCGGGAGACAAAGACTCTTATACTTAATTTATTTTATTTTAGCTTCTTTTCAAATGTTTAACTGATCCACTTTAATCAAAAACGAAAACAACCATTGGATGTCTTAACAGCAACTGTTTCGCCCTTAAATTTTTGAAATCAAAGGGAATTGAATGGAAACCTGTTTACAGGGAGATCTGCACAGCTTTTTTCAGTATAATTTAATCTTCTCTAATATTTTTAAAACCCATCAGATTAGCGTGTTTTTAGATTCTGCTGTGTCTGAACGGGGGTTGGCGAGCGTAGCTTGCAGGGGGCAGAGCCCCCTAGTTTGTTTATAAAAGGCTATATTTTAAATTAATTTAAGACAATTTTAAATTCATAACTGTTCATGCAGTTTTAAGCAATAAAACATTATTATTAAACACAAAAAACAAAATAAACACGAAAACAAAACTGAAAAGAATAAAAATCAGATTTATGATGACATTTTTTATTGTTACATGAAATATTGATGAATTAAGGTTTACTTTTCCCTAGATGTTCTTCCTACAATTCTTTTTTCAAGATTATACAATGAATTGTAATCAATATTCGTTGCTTCAGAAGTGGATGTTAGAAAATTTCTGATCTTTTCAATGCAATGCGTTGCTTCGGTATTAGATCAAGAACACCGCGTAACCACAAGAAGCCACCAGAACAAAAAGACCGCAAGTAGACTGATATGTCTATCTAGAGCTTAAGTGGGTCATTCATAATGTGTGGATTTATTTATTCAGATAAAGGATTGAAGTAAAATTTCTCCTTTACCTCAATGGGTGTTTTAGATACTTTTGTGAAAAGTTTGGCTAAAATTTTTCTTATTGCTCAATTTTCGTGCTTATAAGATGGATTTTGAAAAATGGACAATTTTCCTAAACCGCCGGGATATCCGGAGTTGAAAATTATTCAACGACATAAAATCCGGAGTTCATTCACATTAAAACCATATACATAAAATCGGGACTTTGAAATTTTGACGCGGTAAGCGAAGTGTCATGAATATATGGTGTTGGGATAACGAGGTCCGACTATCTATATTATAAAGGACAAACATATCTGTGCGTAACGCATACGTCATTCTGCGAATGGCAACACTTTGAAATTTGAAATGACATTTCGGTTTTACTATTTTACCTACTGCACATTTTTAAACTTCTAAACATTGCATAGTTTCAATTTTTACACCGTCGTTTAGAGAAAAAAATCTACTTTTAAATGCAATTTGTTTGAAAACTCTATCTCAATTTATTTTTGAGATAATTTTTTTTTTATAGTTTTTAGTACCAATTTTGTAATTGTGGCAACTGAAGTACTCCATTTCTATTAAAAGTAAAGGGAAAATAGTCATGGTTTATTTATTTATTTTTATTGATTATACCCTTATTGATGCCATTTTCACATTACAAATAAAAGTAACTTTTTTCTAATTTTTGAACAGAAAATGACGTCAGCCATTAAAAAAAACAAACAAACAAACAAAAAAAAAAACATGCATTCTTCTTCATAAATCAAAAGATTGAAGAAGATATTTCAATATTTTTATAGTACGCTGATACTGAGTTTGAGACGCTAGGCAAAATGATTCAGTGAGTAAAAATGTTGTCATATTTAAAACAAAACGATCATTTTCTTCAATAAAACTAAATGGCCAATACTATGGCAACTAAATGCAGATTTCTGAATGGTATATTTTCGCGGGTACTGAGATTAGAACTTTAAGTTTGTGCGAATGATCACATGAAAAATTGTATCGGACAAACGTGACTTTGGAAATACATTCATTAATAATGTATTGCGCGTTAAAATACTTTTAAATTATGAATTTGAGTGGTGCGTATGTAAATTCTGAGAATGTAAAAATAATGTACAGTTTCGATTTTATGGGGGAAAATTTTATGATGTGACAAAGCGAAATCCTTTTTACAGATTTTTCATCCCGTAAAAACAAACATAAGAGCCTCAATCGATAACTTCAATATAATTACTCATCTTGATTACGTATTCTAATACAGTTTAATTTTTCAATAATTTAAGCAGTTGAAGTTTGTAAAAATAATATTTTGGTAATTTTAGGTTAAAAAAGATTATTTGTTTTATGAGTTAGAAAACCAATGTAAGATGAATTTTTTATTTTAATTATTTTCGTAGGTTTATTATAAATTCGATCTAACAGTTCCATTCTAAACATTTTAATTCGTCAAGTTTCGACGGGTTCCAACTCGTATATTATAAAGAACAAAAGTGTCCGTTCTTAACGCTGACGTCATTTTGACGGTGGCAACAACAGACGATTAAATATCGCTTTTACTGCATTTTTTTAAACTTCTAAACATCGCACACTTTCAGTTTTTACACCTTCGAATAGGCAAAAATTGGCCTTTCAAATGCAATTCATTTGAAAATTATATAGCAATTTACGGAGATAAAATAAATAACTGTCTTCTAAATGTCTAACAAAAATATGTGCCCATTCTTGCCGAGAGCTCTATATTTTGGACGTTACAATACTGTAAAATAAAAAATAAAAAAAATAGGCTTGAACTTATAATTTCGCAATTTAAGGGGACTTGTACCTTTTAAACGCGTTGAACATTAACGAAAAACTTCAAAGTTTGAATTAGTCTATCTGCAAAGCCTTTTTAGGTATAAACATGAAATTTTGGATAGTGATTAATCAGATTCTGCTTTGTAATATGCTACCATTAAAAATTTATTAACCTTTACAGAATTTGTTTATTGTTGAAATCAAAATAGCTCTTTTTTTACCCCATAAGTCATTGCGCGCATGATATCTTGAGAAAGTATGTATGGATTGTCATGAAATTCGGTAAAGATACTAATCATATATGTGTGCTTAAAATGATCTACTCTTAGGCTAAAATTATTTCATTAACTGTATAAAAAAATATTTTCGTAAAAAAAAAATAAAAATTTTCTATTTTTAATGAATAAAAATAGTCATAACTAAAAATATTACCATTGTAAATACTTAAAAGTAGATCATTTTAAACACACATATTTGTTTAGTATATTTACCAAATTTCATGACAATCCATACATACTTTCTCAAGATATCATGCGCGCAGTGACTTATGGGGTAAAAAAAAGAGCTATTTTGATTTCAACAATACACAAATTCTGTAAAGGGTTAATAGATTTCTTTTGGTAGTATATTACAAAACACAATCTGTTTAATCAATATCCAAAATTTCATGTTTATACATAAAAAGGTTTTGAAGATAGACTAATTCAAACTTTGAAGGTTTTTCGTTAATTTTCGACGCGTTTAAAAGGTACAAGACCCCTTAAAAAAATACGTATTTCAAAAAAGTTTACAAACTAAGATTATGACTTGTGTTTTTGGATCCTCGATAGAAAAAATACAAATAAACTTACTGTTTACTAAAAATTTATAAACACCGAAAAAGGGCCTTCATTTAAGCAAATAAATATCCACCTTATGCTGTCATCTCTCGGTAATAGATAAAGACATTTATAAATAATTATTTCGTACAATTTTATGTTATAAAGGAGAAGAAAATTATACAAATTTATTAAAGTTTGAAACGTCCTAAAAGCGGGGCGCTAGGCACAAATGGGTTAATGTTTTCCAAAATGTTGAAAAGTGTTTATGAATTCGGTTTATCTGTCTAACCCTCGTAAATATACACTTGGATTATTGTCATGTAACTTTTATATGTTATTGACGTTTATTGTAGAATATACAGTATTAAAAAGGATTTGTGTAGCATTTATATTCCGTTTACAGAGACACAAAAAAGATTTTCATTACATTATAGATTATGGGAAAAAACGTTTTCAGTGCATTTTGTTTTATGTTACTTGTTTAATGTTACATTCAGTTTTAGTGATTGATGTTCAAATTTAGTGATGAATGATTTCCTAACCCATTTACGCTTAGCGTCCCACTTTTGGGATGCTTTTCACTTTCTTTATAACATGAAAATTGTATGAAATTGTTATCTATAAATATCTTTATCTGTTACCGAGAGATGACAGCATAAGATGGATATTTATTTGCTTAAATAAAGGCTTTTTTCGGAGTTTATAGATTTTTAACTTTTCAACGTTGCGAAATGAAAAAAGTATGTTTATTTGTGTTTCTTATATTAAAAATATAAATAAATAAGTCATAATTTTAGGGTGTAGACTTCTGTGAAATATGTATTTTTTTAAATTGTTAAATTATATGTTCAAACCTATTTTTTGTGCATTTTTGTAAAGTACAAAATATTGGGCGCTAAGCAAGAATGTATTCATATTTTTATCAGACATTTAGGGAGCAGTTATTTAAGTAAAGTCCTTTTCAAGATGATTATGAAATAAATTGTTTTTAAGCCTCAAATGTAGTTATTCTTAGTTTATTATTAACAATAATAATGTTATTAGTCTCTGTAAAGAAATAAATATATATTTTTAGTAGCTCCTAAAAATACTAATTTCGGCATATAATAAAAAATTAAAAAGCTTATTTTGTATAAATTTAGACAAAACATATAATTATGCATATTATACTATTACAAATATTATGCATATTCCCATATTTAATACGTTTACATTTTATAAAAACAAACAAACAAAAAAAAAACAAAAAAAAAACAACAACAACAAAAAACACCGAAAATTTTAGCGTAATTTTTTTTTTTTTTTTTGCATTTTTTCAGATCATTTTGTAATATTTTAAAGTGATTTTACCAACAAATTTGTAAAAATAAAAATTCAGCACAAATGAATTAATATAAAATATGCGTGTAGATGTGCATGTATTCGCACAAATACGCATATATATATGTATTTATTGTTATTTATAGATACATGTAAAAATAACTTAATATCTCCTCTGCACTGTAAAAAAAAAACACTGTAAATTTGCCAGAACAAACTCGATCACAGTGAATGTGCTGTATGTTTCTTTGGTTTCCTGACTATATTAACATGGAAAATACAGTAGTTAGGTAAAATTAACAGCACAATGTGCTGGCAATTTGGACGCATTTTTTTACAGCATTAACTGCTGGCGTCCAAATTGCCAGCACATTGTGACGTTAATTTTACGCAACTACTGTATTTTCCATGTTAATATAGCCTGGAAATCAAAGAAAGATACAGCACATTCACTGTGATCGAGTTTGTGCGCGAGATGAACAGTATTTTGTACTGTAAAAATGTCGTTTTTTTTTTACAGTGTGTGAAATGTAATAATATATGTCTTTTTGAAGTAAATTGTGCATGAGTTTTATTTTAAGAATTTATTGACAACGTTATATTTGTCCATTATGTTTCTGCATCCGTATATGTTCGAAATCTATGTTTCAAATAATGTTAATAAGTTAATCATTATGCTTAGTGAGAAAATAAAAAATGTTTCTTATAACACTATAAAACAGAAATAAAAAAAATATATATATATAATTTGATACTAGTGTACAAGATGAACCTAAACTAAACCGAAACATTAGTTATTTATTAATCCATTTGTGCCTGAATTTTTGTTTTCTCAAATTTGTCGGTAAAATCACTTTAAAATGTTGCAAAATTTACTGAAGAAATACTAAAAAATATGTATAATATTTGTAATAATACAATCTGCATAATTATATGTTTTGTCTAAATTTATTTGAAACAAGCTTTTAAACAGTTTACTATATACTATAATTAGTACTTTTATGAATTGCTGAAACATATAGTTATTTATTTACAGAGACTAATAACATAATAAGTATTAGTAATAATAAACTAAGAATAATTGTATTTGAGGCTTAAAGCAATTTTTTCATGATCATCTTGAAAAGGACTTTACATTAATAACTTTCCCCTAAATGGCTAATAAAAATAGGTACCCATTCGTGCCTGGCGCCCTATATTTTGTATGTTACAAAAATACATAAGAAATAGGCTTGAACAGATAATTTCACAATCTAAAAAAATACATATTTCAAAGAAATCTACAAGCTACATTTATGACTTATTTATTTCGATAATTGGTAGGAAAAACACAAATAAACTTACTTTTTACATTTCGTCATCTTGAAAAACGAAAAATCTATAAACTCAAAAAAAGCATTCATTTTAAGCAAATAAATATCCACTTTATGCTATCATCTTTCGGAAACAGATAAAGACATTTATAGATAATTATTGTTTCAATAGTTTATTCAAGATTAAAAATAAATACGGAAAACAAACCATTCTTAAAACCTGGTCACTAAATTATAGATTCAGAAGGCTTTTTTTTCCTAAAAAGTATTTGTTACAATACAAATAAAACACCGCCGGCTCTCACATGTGTCGTAAAATTTTTAGAAGTTATAACTGGGCAATATTTTTTACCCAGACCGATTTTTGTTTATCGGAAAAGGGATAAACTGAACAAAGGATAAGGGGTTTTTAATAAAAAATATTTTTTAGAAATCAAGGATTAGTATTTTATTTTAATGTAAGTTATTATTTCTAAGCAAATACAAACAACAATAACAACAACAAAAAAAACTGTTATTTTCAAGTTGCAGTTTTACTAAACTTCGGAGCTACATAAAGTTTATTTTTATTTTATTTTATTTTTTTTTTTTTTGTATTTAAAGAAGGCATTGTATATTAATACCTAAGATAATATTTTATTAAGCCTATATGCATTATATAAAAAAGAAATTATTGAAAAAAATCTATTTTTTTTGAGGATTTATAAACTTTTAAAAATGCTTTTGGTAAAAATTGTAAATATTGATAAAAGACAAATTCACATTTGATATATCTTAAGTTAATTATTATGCGCAATAAAAGAAATAGTACTCTCTTAAAGAACACTGTGAAAAATACTCTCAAAAATTGATAATAGTATACAAGTTAAAAATAAAATAAAATAAATTATTAGTTGTCTGTTAAAATGTTAGTTTGGGAAAACAGGATATAATGTAATTTTGTATGTGACTTTAGATTTCTGTTGATTTGTATGTGACTTGTTTCCATAATTGTCACCCACAAATCGTCACCAACTAAGGAGATGAAATATAAATTTTCACTTCATCCATTCATTTTTATGGTACTAGTAACAATTCTTTGATGCACATTTCCGTTACTTTTAAGAAAAACGGGGAATGAAATTGTTTATTTGAAAAAGCGCTTGATAATTTTTTGTTTGTTGAATGTCAATTTTGCTGCAGTATTACGCTACTGCATAGCTACCAATTTCCAAGATTTTTTTTCTTGCCTCTAAAACTTACCCGTAAATTTTGCCTAATTCAATCGTCGAAATTTAACAATTGTCAATGATTAAATATGACAAAAATTTGTATTCAATTTTAGAGGTAACAAAACCGTACACATTGGTAGCTATATGATTCTAGTAGTGTCATGAAAATTGCAGGTGCAGCCTCTTCTTTCTACTCAAAGTATTAAATAGCTTTTTTCAATCGAACCTTTGGAATGGATCATTTTCTTCTGATGGACTGGTGGCTTCCATTATTATGAAATAGCCATAATAAATGAAGTGTTAGTTGAAGATGAAAGAGCAATTGTAAAATGTTAGAACTCTGATTTTCTGGTCAGAATGGGGAAAAAAATGGTCATAATTGTTTTGGCCATTTTTTGCTCATTCTGACCAGAAAAACAGAGTTCTAACTTTTTACGACTGTTCTTTCATCATCACCTAACATTTCATTTACAATGGCTATTTTATAATAATGGAGGCCGTCAGTCCACCAGAAGAAAATAACTCGGTTAAAGTGGAAACTCGGTTAAGCGGGACTCGGATAATCGGAAAAAAAAATTAGTCGACAATAATTTTGAAATAGCGTTCCGTTTCGCGGATTTTTCCATTTCGAGCACTGCACACATGTCGTAAAATTTGTAGGAGTTTTAAGTAGACAATCTTGTTTTTCCCGATTGTTCTTTTTTTATCGGGAAAAAGGTAAACTAGAAAAAAATATACAAAAGTTTTCCAATAAAAAGATTTTTTAGAAATCAAGGATTAATATTTATTTTTATTTAAAGTAAAAAAAGAAAAAAAAAACTATTCTTTTAAATTTAACAATTTTGCTGTGCTTTTGGGGTTGTAAAAAATGTCTTTTTGCATTTTTTGCTTAAAAATTAGTTTTTATGTTAAAGACCTCAAATCTTTTCAGATTATGTTCTTTAAATATTTAAAAAATTAACAAAATAGATTTTTTTTAAAGTTCTGCAATCCTTCAAATGATATTTTTGCAAAAAGGGAAAATATTGATACTATTTTGTTACAAGGTGAAATTAGGTTGCTATAAATAAAACTAAAAGTTTACATTGTATACAGTTGACTGTTTTATAACACGCAGAAAATTGCTCCTTCATGCAAATGTATTGTGACGAACTAAGTCTAAAGAATTAAAATTTATAAAAAACACACAAATAAATGTACTAAAATTACTTGCAGGTGCATACATATAATATAAAATTATTTAAAATACATTAAAAATATCTTAAAAATACATTAAAAACCATTAAAAATCCAAAATGTTTTCAGCCATTACACGGCCGTCATCAGTGGGGATTTAAATGTTATTATTTTTCTTTGCGCTCATTCGATAATTGTCTAGAAAAAAATATTCTAATTTAAAGGTGGTACGTCAGATAAGATGCCAGATAAAGATATTCAAATTATTTTTATTATTTTATTCTTTTAATTTTGGGGGAAGGGCTGCGATTAATTTTACATCATATTTAAAAAGGGTATGCCTTATATTTTCAAAAAGCCATCGCATCCCTTCCCCCAAAATTAAAAGATCTGTTAAATACGAAAATTGATCCTGTCCAAGCAATAAGTAGATCCGGAGTATACATTGTACCTTTAAAGAAATATTGTAAATATTTTCTTTATATAGGTTTGACGATGAGAAAATTTCGTGATAGAATTAAGGAACATAAGCAGAACTCACAATAAATAGACCCCATACTGCGTTATCAAGATTAACTCAAACTCAACCTGTAAAAGTAGATTTTAATAAATCGAAAATTATCTTTCGTACAAATAATTACTAGGAAGCCATTTATAAGAGAATCTATTGAAGTAATGGCTAATAAATGTATAACTTGTAAAGATGCACTATCATACGATAACAATGGTGTATGGAAGGATTAGTTGCATTATAGATGAAAGCTTGTTTTGTTGGAAATTTGAATACCTTTATCCGGCATCTTATCTGACGAACAACCTTTAAATTACAATGATATCTTCTAGTCAATTCTCGAACAAGAGCGAAGAAAAATAATAATAAAATTTTAATCTCTACTGATGACGGTCGTTTATATATGAAAACATTTTGGATTTTTAATGGTTTTAATGTATTTTTAAGATATTTTAATGTATTTAAAATAATTTTATATTATATGTAAGCATCTGTAAGTAATTTTAGTACATTTATTTGTGCTTTTTATATGAATTTTAATTATTTAATTTAAGGCGAATTTAGCACTAGAATTCTAACTTTAATTTATTGTCTAAAGAAGCCAAAATTGTGACACGCTAAAGAAAAACAAAAACTCAATATTCTTCGCTTTCATGCAAAGTTTTTACTTTGTTACTTAGGACAAATCTAGGTTAAATGCCCCATAGTGTTAGTTGCCCCACTGTATTTCAGCTATTGGACATGTGACGTTCTTTTACTCTCAGTCGTTATGAAGAGGCGTAGTGGACGGAGTTACAGCGATTTATTTCTTCAAATAAAATTTATATTCATCAAAAAAGGCAACTTTGGCTTTTGTTGTAATGTTCTCATAAGATAGAGATAGTAGCAGATAAAATATAATGTAATCATTAGAGATTTTTTATGAAATATTTAGTGAATCTTGTTGAAACAGGTATCGGATAACGTGTAGCTTATAGGTTACAGCCATATTTCTTCACTGTAAAAAAAAATTCCGTTAAAATACGGAAATTGTACTGGCAATCGAGACGCCAGTATTACTTCCGTATTTTAACGAAATTTTTTCCGTAAATTTTGTAAAAAAACGTATTTTTTTCTGGAATTTATGGGAAAAAATTCCGTTAAAATACGGAAATAACACTGGCGTTTCGATTGTCAATACAATTTCCGTATTTTAACGTTTTTTTTCTTTTACAGTGTTCCCATTTTCAGAGCAACTGGCTAGAGCATCTATTCTGATCAAGTACGGCATCTAACCCTGTGGTCCGGGATAGATGGCCAAACTCACTGATTAGGTTTTTTGATAAAAATCCAATTTTATCTGGTATTTATATTACAGTAATATTTTTGTAGGAAGTTCTACATAAAATTTGGAGTAGATAGGCTAAATGTGCGCTACAAAAATCGTGATTTTGCCATCATTATTTTTTAAATCTGATTTATAGTTCCACAGATTGCCCTTACAAACAAGCAAATAAATGAATGTTTCTTCTTTATAATATTAGTATTCATGCTGTGTGTTTAGGTTACCTATGGAATCTCCATAATAATGCAAAAAATATTGTTTATGGAAAATTGTACATGGTCTTTAATGCATCAGTCATTGGTTTACACTACTTTTTAACTTGTGGAGAATAAAAAAAAGTTTTTGAGGAAACTAATGTTGTATTTTGAAAGGTTTTGCCTCTTTAGTGTAGTAGGCAACTTTATGTTGCAGAATAATACAATTATATTCATGTTTACGCTGAACTCTTCTTAAAAACTCAGTCAAATTTACAGAAAAAATAACTAAGAAAAATTAAGAAAAAATAAAAAAATAAAATAAAAAATATGCAATCAAAATCGATGAATGAATTTAAATGTGCGACATAACCGTATATATACACATGCAAGCAAAACGTAAACATATATCCTGAAATTCAGGAAACCCTTTTATTTAAGTCTGTTAAATTAATTAATGTAATTTTCCTAAATGACACGAAGCCATTAATTATTTTAAGTTATACATAAAACTGCGGGAGTAATAAAAAAAATTAAAAAATATGTAATCAAAATCAACGAATGAATTTAAATGTGCGACACAACCATATATATACAAAAGAAAGCAAAACGTATACATATATCCTCGAATTCAGTAACCTCCTGTTATTTAAGTCAGCTAAATTAATTAATGTAATTTTCCAAATGACACGAAGCTCTTAATTATTTCAAGTTATTTATAACATCCCGGGAGCAATAATAAAAAAAATGTCAAAAATCAATGAATGAATTTAAATGTGCGACACAACCGTATATACACAAGCAAGCAAAACGTATACATATATCCTCGAATTCAGTAGCCTCCTTTTATTTAAGTCACTTAAATTAATGAATGTAATTTTCCTAAATGACACGAAGCCATTAATTATTTCAAGTTATTTATAAAACCGCGGGAGCAATATTAATATAATTTGTTCTTTACTTCAAAACTAGAAATTTATGACTAAAACTTAAATATTACCTAAAACAAGAACCTACGAAAGAAACAAGGAACTGCTAGAAGTATAATTGCTTATTTTAATGAACCGTCTTGTCAGTACAAGTCCAACCAGCTAATTAGGTGAACAATATTTGAGAAAATTTTAGCGGATTATCTTAAACAAGCAACTTATTATACAGTAAAGTTACACAATAAGGTTTAAAAATATGCAGTGATTGTCAATTTGTCAGTGTTTGCGCTGAAATTAGTTTTAAAGAATTAGATTCAAGAAAAAATGCGCTAAGCTGTTTCCTCCTATTATAATCTTATTATTTAGGTTAACAAATGAGTTTAAGTTTTTCAATCATACAGGGTAATTCAAAGTTTCTTAGGCTTTTTTTTAAGGGGTAGTATCACATTACAACAAACAACTTTTACATAGAAAAAAGGGTTGTAATTAGTGTTCCTAGGTACATTATCACAAAAGGCATAACAGAGAGCCAAAATTTATAGCGGGAATTAAAATAACTAAAAAAACAGTACTAAGTTGGATAAAAAGCATTTATGTAAAAAAGGTGCCCAGTTCTCTTAAAAATAAATTAATCTTTGTAATGTAACGCAATGGCAAGTTCCTTATCCAAATGCATCTCCAAATCCAGTATTTCATTAAAACGTATGGAAAAACTTCTCAGGTTTGAACTTGGTATGACTTGTTTTATTTGTTTGTTTAAAATAAAACCCGCACTGAAAAAAAAAAAATCTCTCAAATTGACGGAAAAAAACTGTCAATTTTGGCGCCAGTGGAAAACCGTTTAATTTACGGAAAATATCTGTAATTTTTCCTTAAAACAGTTTCTTTTTTGTAAAAAATATAGATTTTTATCTGCAAAAATTACAGAACCCTTTTTTTTACGGAAAAAAACTGTTTTACTTTAAAACAGTTTTTTTTCAGTAAAAAATACAATTTCTTTCTGTAAAAATTACCGATTTTTTTATTGTGCATTAGTCTACTGTAATCGTGTCCATCTTTAGGCTTTGTTATGGAAAAACAGTAGGCACTTCTAGGCACCTATAAGGACCGCTGCACGTAAATGAGAAATATTTTTAGAAACCCTGTACGCCTTCAATATCTATGACACATGTACTCGAGTATATATATCTGCCTATAGCGTTTATGTTCTACGATTACACCATTGAGAACTTTCCCCATAGCTCCATAAAACAATGTAGAATGATATGTTAAATACTGAAACAATCCCTAAAGGAAATTTTTCATAACGGCTTCACCTAATTTAGAACTTTTTCCCGTAACTAAACAACGAATAACGATATATTTTTAAAGTAAAACATTTCTGAAACAAATTACATAACTAACAGTGTAAGTTCTACAAATATCTGTTAAGTAGAACCTGAGTTATAATCAATCAGAATAAAATACTAATTTGCTTTTTATATATAGGGTAAGGTGCACTATTTTCATCCCCCAATCACTTTTAGGCCCTTGGAAGTTTTAATTTTCAGTGAACACCTGCCAAATTTGTATTTAACATAGACTAATTACCCACGCACATAAAAACATAGTCAAATATGGTAAAAAAAAAAAAAAAAAAAAAAAAAAAAAAAAAAATGCGAAAAATTTTATTTTTGAAAAGTATCTATATATGTCAGAAGAAAAAAATGATCCCAATTTCGCCCCTCTCAAAAGTCCAATACGTCGAGGCTTAACTGGTAACTAAATCAAAATTTATTTCTAAATGAGTAAGTAATTTAATTTACGCAAACTTAAGGCACAAAAAATGTACTAATTATCAGTAGAAGGATAACATAACGAAACATTAGCCATCCAAACATGAGGAATATGTTAATTTTGTACTGTTTTTGGCTCCTCAGCATATTTCGTGTGACCAAGTGCAGCGTTGAAGGCACTGAACCCACTGTTCTCCATGTTTATCACCAGAAAAACGCTTCTAGCAGAGAGGGTACTCTGCATCATTGTCGCCATTATTATAGCTTGTATTATCATCATAAAGAACCTCAACATTAGAATCGCTGGTTAGATTACGTTTGGACATTTTACATGGTTGATTCTTCCCCTTTCCCTTGAAAATGGTGGGTACCAGAAGTTTTATTTTCGACTGCGCGTTTCTTCTTCGCATGGGAATATTTCACTTTGTTTTTATGTGGAGATCCAGTGCTCAATGTCGCTGAACTTCTTCGGGCAGAAGCTGCTGGTGTGATCACTGGCACTTCCCTGATCTCTTTAGGGCTGATGGCAACGACAACATGATCGTTTGATGATGGTTGGTCAGGCACGCTCGTAGGGTTCATTGAAGAGTTGTGCGATTTGTAAGTTCTCATCTTTTCTACCACGATGGTCTGACAGGGAATTTTCTATTGCTTTAGCATAAAACGTTTTAAAGGAAACATAAAGTTAACGCGACACCGAGAAGTTGCAGTTTTGCTGTCGAATGGAGAGCAAACAAACGATTATAACACCATTCTCCCGTGCAAAGCTTTATCCCACTTCTTCCGTGGCACCAACTGCAACGATCAAGAGAACCAATATTTTTTTTATTTTAATAAAAATAGAAGTATTTTAAAAAGTATTTAAAAAGTTTTTTTTTTAAGTAAAAGTTTATTTTCGTTTTGAGTTTTATTTTAAACTTTTTCATTTTTTTGTATTTTAGTTTATAATACTTTTTATTTTATTTTATGTTAAACTTTATTTCCATTTTGAATGTTATTTTAAACTATTTTCATCTTATTTTATTTTATTTTATTATACTTATTATTTTATTTTATAGTAAACTTTATTTTCATTTTTAATAATTGTCATGAAAAAGTATTCCTAATTTCGTCCCCGGGACGAAAATAAGAACTGCAAGGGGAACGAAATTGCGATCACGCTATTTCCCAATATGGCCGAGCTTCAGCTCCCGTAAGATGAACTGATCGTTCTAAAACTCACCGTATGCTACTGTCAGCATCTTACCTACATAAAATACATGCGATGAATAAGAAATAAATACTTACAGTACAGTAAATAACGGTCTGCAAACGACGTAATAAGAACTCAGGTCTTCTAAAAATAGAAATTCGGTGCCTTTAATATACGTATGCGTTTTGGCGAACGAAACTTTCACTACTGACCCCTTCTACATCCCGTTCCCTGTGCTTTGCGTGATAAGTGGCGCCAAGCGCAAAAGTAAAGGGGGACGAACTTAGGAAAGGGGACGAAATCAGGGTTCTTTACCCTAGTAAATGATGTGATTTTTTTGTAATCGGATTTGTTGTCAAGCTTACTCACAGAAAAAACAACACAGAAGAGGAATTTCCTACAGAGAAGTACCAACCATCCAATAAAAATTACCTAATTAACACTGTAAGTCTCATCCAAGTACATCCACCAGAATTTATATTATAAACAGTTGGAATGAAATACAAATTTGCATTTTATATATTTACGAGCTAAAGTTTTCGGCGTTGCCCGGAGCTTTAAGAATGTTTGTTTTGAAAAATCAATTTCAAAATTAAACATCTAATACATAAAAATGAAAATTTGTTAATCAATATCAAAAGGCGCAATTTACTTGAAATTTCTGTGTCACTATAAAATACAGCATTTGCTCGAAAACATCGTAAACTTCCAAGATGAATGCTATAAAAATAGATTATTTTTTTCGTTAAGCTGTTTCACTTTATCAGAAAAGAGGTGAAGACTTTCGAAGAAAAACTAATTGTCCGAATAACCAATATCAATTCCTTGTTCTTCAATTGAACTTTTTTATAAGGGTAAGATTTTGAATTTTAAATTAGTAGTTTTAAAACAAAATTCCCTTAGATTAATTTTAACACAATTGTCCTAATTGGTAAATAAATCATATCAGATGTAAATTTCCAACTGGGCGAAAAATGTCCGGATCAGGATTCGAACCAGGGATGTCTTGGCTGACTAATTGGTAAATAAATCATATCAGATGTAAATTTCCAACTAGTCGAAAAATGTCCGGACTAGGATTCGAACTAGGGATCTCTTGGCTGAGATCCCTGGTTCGAATCCTGGTCCGGACATTTTTCGCCCAGTTGGAAATTTACATCTGGTATGATTTATTTACGAATTAGAATAATTGCGTTAAAAATAATCTTGTGTAATTACGTATCCAGTGATTTCTGGAGTTCGATTACCTGCGATTTATTTTGTTGAGCTAAACCAGATTTCAGACCAGATGCTATAATCAATAAGGTTAGCTGGGTGAAAAAAAGTTCCACCAGATTCGTCCGAGATAGCTCAGATGGTAAAGCATCCCTGGTTCGAATCCTGGTCCAGACATTTTTCGCCCAGTTGGAAATTTATATTTGATATGATTTATTTTCCAATTAGAATAATTGTGTTAAAATTAATCTAATGTAATTACGTATCCAGCGATTTCTGGAGTTCCGTTACCTGCGATTTTTTCTGTTGAGCCGAACCAGATTTCAGACCAGATGCTATAATCAATAAGGTTAGCTGGGTGAAAAAAAGTTCCACCAGATTCGTCCGGGATAGCTCAGATGGTAGAGCATTGGCGGCTTCAGCCAAGAGATCCCTGGATCGAATTCTGGTCTGGATATTTTTCGTCCAGTTGGAACTTTACATCTGATAAAATTCCCTTATATTTCAGTAAATTCCTTAAATTGCTAATACTTACGAAATTAGTCCATTTTTATAGTATTTTCAATCAATAGCAATAAATGGGGCAGTTTTCGTGAAACTTCTGTGTTATCATAAAATATAGCTTTTTACAATCCTGGCGGTCGGAGGTGGGAGGGTGGGGAGACCGCGGCAGAATTCGCGGAGAGCAGCGTTCCAAGTGTCGGAGGTCCCGTCGGAAGTCCCTACCTACGCCCCTTTCGCCGAGACTCTAGCGTAAGCCAGGAAGATAAGAAAATAAAAAAAATAAAAATTTGAAACCCGACAAATTTAAAAGGAAAATTGATTAAATTAAAAACATCGGGTGTGTTCAAGAAGCACGCGCGACGCGCGCGCGAGTCAGGAGACAGGAACATGGAGTGGGTCTTTATCGTGGATGCAATAAAAGTTTACGGCGTTCACGAACAAATAACGGTTTGATTAATTATGGTGCTAATTATAAAGATAATTTGTTGCAAATAAGAGAGGAGCTAGATGGCTGAATGGATAGCGCTTTGAACTCGAGACTAGGGGCTATGGGTTCGAATCCTTCGCGTCCCAAATTGTATTAGTGATTTTTTTTTTTTTTTATTGCTTTATATTTTTCATATAAAATAAGATATTTTTGATAAAGATAAATTTTTATATTAATAATACAGAAGCACATGTATTTCTATAATAATAATAAAATACTTATTTAAATACGAGAAAATGAGGTATTTCTCGATGAAAGTTTTAAATTTGAACGCCTTTTAATATTTAAAGTTTCGTTTCAAAGAGATATATATGTATTAGATATATATGTATTAGATATATATAGATATATATGTAGGGTATATATATATATAATATATATATATATATAAAGCAAATGAAAAAATAAGTATTGTGCGAAAATATCCGTTTGAGCGTAGGGTAATTTCTTGATGTTTTTCTTTCTTTTTTCTTTTTGAGTACTTTAGGAGTGAATTTTTATCGAGATTAGGATGCTAATCATATTTTATGGTATTAAAATCAATATGAAAATATTATAAAAATAAAACGTATTAGATGTATATTATTTTAACTAAAAATATCTCCACAATATTTTGTCTCTTTTTTAAAGAGATAAAATATATGGGGTTTGCCATCTAGTTTTTTAGTGAATAAAATATTATGAGAATGCTTATAAATTTTTTACTGAAAGTATAATTAAGTATTTTGCTTATACTAACGTGATTTTGAGTGTCATTTGTTTCTCGTGTTTTATGATGTATTTTGTCTGTTATCCACACGGTATTAATCCGCACGGCAATCATAAAATAAGAAATATATATACTAAAATCTTCTCTGAAAAATTGTCTAACTAACATTGCAAATTTCAAAATCTTGTAATATGTTGACATCACAATTTTGGGTTATTAACAGCATTCTATCACGAAAAATATAAAGCAACTGATAAATCATTTTTAAACAAATAAAAAGAAAATTGTTAAAAAGTTAAAATATTTAGATCTCCAATTAAATTGTTAAATTGTATCAGTCAACCTACCAAACAAAGCATAACCAATGAAACATAAGCACAAAATGCACAATCACGTGATCAAATCGCCCACATAATTTTTTTTGGTAGCTTGCACGATGTTTGTATGCGGTTGACTGATTGCTGATCAAGCTGAAGTGGATAAAATAGATCACGTGACTCTTTCCCGAATATTTTGAATTGTATCTGAGTGAACATAGGCATGTATTCCTGTTACGAAAACCATATTTTGGAAAGATAAAGAAATATAGTCGTTGGTTTTACCTGTTTTGAACCATAAAAATAAGGAAATAATTGAATTATTTGAAAATTCCTTTCTTATATAAGACCTACTCCATGGCAAAAACTTCTGAGCTGCACTTCTGAACAGGCCCAAGGAAGTTGGCGGGGCTCTGAAACTATCGTACGACCGCAGCGGTTTCGAGCTCATTATTAGTCTCAAAATTGAACAAAATATAAATGTGTGAATAAGCAAAAACAGCTTTATTCTTCTATAAATTTTCTACATTTCTAAAGCATACAAAATCAATCCATTTTCACAGTATCAATCAGTATAAAATGATGAACATTTGCTGAAACTTGTGTATCATTATAAATTAGAGAATTTGTTCACAAACACTGTAAACATCCAAGATGAATGTTCTAAAATAATATAAATTTTTTGTTAAGTTTTCTTTCACTTTATCGAAAAAACCCTGAAATAATCATAAAAGTTTGGAACAAAAAATAATTTTCTACATGACCAAGATTATTTATGAAATACAAGAATAAAGTAAGAAACAAGAATAAAGTTCGTAAATTTAATTTAGTACTTAATTTTTTATCTTTTATCCTTCAGTATTTAAAAAAAAAAATCAATCAACCTTTACAGCATTGCCAATCACTATACATATATCAAATGGTTCTGGTTTCATAAAAAAGTCTTGTGTCACCATAAAATATCGATTTTGCCTTTTGCTCGCAAATATAGTACAACTGCTAGTTCAATGTTCTAGAAAGAATTTAAACTTTTGAATTGTTTACTTATCAGAAAAGATGTGAAGGAAGTTTAAAGTTTGGAACAAAAACTAATTGTCTCTATAACCAAGATTAATTACTTATTTTTCATATGAAATATTTTACAAGAATGAAGTTAGTAATTTTTATCTATTACTTAAAAATGTTTCTTTTATGCGTCAGTAATTTTTCTAATTTTCTAAATCTTCCAAAAATAATCCACCTTTACTGCGTTGTCAATCAATATATAATTATCAAATAGTTCAGTTTTCCTAAAACTTCTTATGTCATCATAAAATACCTCTTTTGCTCGAAAAAATAGCAAACAGCCTTGATAAATCTAGAACAATAGTTAAACTTTTATTTGAATTGTTTTCATCTTTTTAAAAAAAAGGTGAAGAAACTTGAAATAATTGTCTGTGTAACCTCGATCAATCACTTATTTTTCATCTGAAATATTTTACAAGGATAAAACTCGTAGTTTAGTACTTAATTTTTTTTTCATTCTAACTTTTCTACAACTTCCAAAATCAATCCATCTTTACAGCATTGTCAATATCTCTCTATCTCAAATGGTTGTTTTCCCAATACTTCCTATGTCACCATAAAATACCGATTTTACTTGCAAACATCGTAAACAACTTAGATGAATGTTATAAAAATAATCTAAATTTTTCCTTAAGCTGTTTTCACTTATCGTAAAATATGTGAAAAAAAACATAAAAAAATTGGAACAAAGAATAATTGTCTGTATAATCACGATTAATAACTTATTTATCATCTGAAATATTTTACAAGAAGGAAGTTCGTAATTTTAATTTAGTACTTTTTTTTTCTTTTATTCTTGTAAATTTTCTGATTTTCTAAAACTTTCAAAATTAATCCTTCTTTACAACACTTTTGAACAAAAAATAATTAAACGAATGTTTAAAATTATTATTTTTTTAATCTGAAATATTTTACAGGAATGCAGTTCGTTTTCCCAAATTACTGCATAATTTTTTCTCTGAGAATATGATTAATTTTTAAATCATTTATCATAAAAGATATACAACATTATAAAAAGTTCTTTTGTTTATAAATTTTCAGTACTCGAAAGTAAGTATACTTTTGCACTTTTATTAATATTTTCTGCAAACTGCCCCCACCTACTCTTGATTATTTTTGAAAAAATTATCTCAATTTTATAAAAACAAAAGACGACGTGGTTAACCAGGTAATATGCTTAGTATTTGGATACAGTTGCAACAATACGTATTTGATTTGGTAAAAATACATTCTAATCTTTTAAAATTATTTAAAAAAATGTATAATAAATTTAGGTGAGATTTTAGATAAAGCCATATAAGATAAATATTGATCCTCAATATGTGTTAAAACTTATGAGATACCAGTACAAGTGAAAAAGAGATGAAATAAAATGTCTTGTTTGTCTTTACACACACATACACACACACAGATATATATATGTAATAATAAAAAAATTTCGCCATTTTACCTTTATTAATTTATTCCAAATTCTTACAATATCTACCTTTTCTCCCCTGTCTTTTAATAATATCTTAAATATTAATTATATTTTAATCCCAAGCCTTTAATCAGCACATTCTCTTAATTCTTATTCTAAAAACCTTAATCCGTTAAAAACGACACTTCTTTATAAAAATCCCTAACCTATTTTACTCCTTCATATTTTGATACATTAAATTTTTTTTCGAATGTTTATTAATACATTTTTATTTTTATTAAAATTATTATTCGATGTCCCAGCATTCCTTGCAAAAATTTCCTAACTATTCACGTTTTTCTTTCACCGCTATCGATAAAGAGTTCCGACGTTACGTCATGATTTGCCCGCCTCGCTCATCCTTTTCAACCAATCACTAAGCAAGCCACTCCTCTGTCTTCCTGCTAACTAGACTTCCGTTGGCGTGTTCGTAAGGCACGTCAACATATTCTTGGGTGAATTGCTAGTATAAAACGAGGTTACACAGCCTTGGAGAGCAGGTTTTGTACGTTGTTCGACTTTCTAAATAAACCCATGTCACTTGGAGGAGATTTTCTTCAAATTGATGTACCTCTAATATGTTAACATCTTCATTCTTTTCTCTCTGACGTAACACAGCCCAGATATGAGTTCCAAACTGGACAATTAGTGGAATTGTCGCTGATATGTAAAGTCTAATGAATTCCTTGTTGATAACGCAGCTTCTTTTTACCTTTGGCGGGAAAATTTTCCAATGTATTCATAACATGGCCTTCCGTCGTGATCTACTTATGACTGCAAATTAGCGACTCTTCAAATACATCACTTACCAGAAATAATATATCAATAGTTTGTCGATATAATTTATTATGATACGGAATAGCATCTCATATATATATATAGGGTAAATTGCCCTATTATCGTCCCCCAGTCACTTTTAGGTCCTTGGAAGTGGTAATTTTCAGTGAAAATCTGCCAAATTGGAATTTTACATAGACTAATTACCCACGCACATAGAAACATAGGTAAATATAGTACAAAAAAAATTTAACAATGCAAAAAAATGTTTTTGCAAAAGTATCTAAAAATTGCAAAAAAAAAAAAAAAAAAAAAAAAATGGTCTCAATTTTGTCCTTTCCAAAAAGTCCAATACACCGAGGCTTAACTTATAACTAAATCAAAATTTAATTCTAAATGAGTAAGAAATTTAATTTACATTAAAGTTAGACACAAACAAATGTACTAATGATCAGTGGAAGAATAACCTAACGAAACATTAGCCATCCAAACATGAGGTAAATAAAAATAGTAAATAAAGCCTTTGAGCAAAAATATTAAAAAGCAAAAAAAAAAAAAAAAAAAAAAAAAAAAAAAAAAAAAAAAAAAAGCAAACAACGTTTAAAAATGCACAAAAAATACATGAAAAACAGCAAACAGCTGTTTCAAATCTTCTAGCGAGATTCTTCTTCAGTGCAAGAAAAAGGAACAGCGTGCTAGAAAAATCGCCCAGCCTTGCTTTTTCTTACGTTGGTTTTTTTTTTTTTTTGCTTTTTAATGAGGTAAATATTGAAAAAAATGTCATGAAAGCATTCCTAATTTCGTCCCCGGGACGAAAATAAGAACTGCAAAGGGGGACGAAATTGGGACCACGCTACTTCCCAATATGACGGAGCTCCCGTAAGATGAATTGAGCGTCCTAAAATTCACTGTATGCTACTATCAGCATCTTACCAACGTAAAATACGTGCAATGAATAAGAAATAAATACTTACAGTACATAAAGTTCTACAAACGACGTAATAAAAACTCAGGTCTTCTAAAAATAGGAAATTAGCCGTCTTTAATTTATGTATGTGTCTTGGCGAACAAAACTTTCAACACTGACCCGTTTTACCTCCTGTCCCATGTGCCTTGCGTCATAAATGGCGCCAGATTCGCAGAAGCGGAGAAGTTAAGGGGGACGAAATTAGGAGAGAGGAAGAAATATGGGTATTTACCCTATACATATAATTTCTCTAAATATACATTCCTAAAACTCTCCTGTTTTATGGTCTGAAGACACATTTAAAAAATTGTATTAAGTTTCAACAAGTTCCCAATCTTTTAAAACCTTAGTGAGATTTTATATAAATTACTTTTTCAATTTTTTCCCGATATAAAACTTCAAACTTTACACAATAAAACATGAAATAAAGATAAATGGAAGAGAAAGCAAACACATACATAATTTTAAAGATTATAAAAGAAAAACTGTGGAACTTTATCATTGTTTTAAAAATTATTGTTTTCATAAACTTTTTTATTTTAACTACTTACAGAGGCTTTAGAATGTTTTTTGTTTTATGTAAAGGTAAATGTTAATCATTTGAAACTGCCGAAGACATCGTTTTTAAGTGTACGTGCTCTGAATAGGAATTAATCATTGTTTTTAGAGAAACTTGTTTTATATTCACTTTGTATTAAAAGTAAATGATAAAAAGGGTGTAACTAGCATTTTTCAGTTTTATTGTATGCTTAAGGAGATTATTTTTGTGAAATGACGCAAAATTATATAAATTATTAAAACAAAACGACAAGTTTTAAAAAATGAGAAAATGTATTTTAAATATTTATGACATCAGCTAAGATCTATAACTGCATTTGCTTATAAACAAAATATAATTTTTATTTGTTAGAAACTTAGTCTAGTATTATAAAATATTTTTACATTGTTACTTTTAAATTTTCAAAAAGAAAAAGATACACAACTTTAAAGATTATAAAAGAAAAATTTTGGAAACTTATTAGTGTTTCTAAGAAGATTACGTTTTTTGATTTATTTTATATTAATAACTTTTTTGTTCATATCTTAAGCAAAAAGAATGTTAATAACTCAGAAACTACTAGTAACAGTTTATTTAAACATGCATGTTTCGAATAAGCAATTATACATTATTCTTAAATATATACATGGGTGATATTCTTTTTGTATTAAGAGTAAATCATAGAATAGTGCAGCTTGCATTTTTTGCGTTTGTTGCGTGGATAAGTAGATTATCTTTGAGAAATGTTGCAGGTATATATGAGTTATTAAAAAAACCCGACAAGTTTAAGAAAAATAAAAGGTACTTATATTTTTAACAATAGATAAGAATTTTAAAAGCCTCTTTTAAAACAGAAAATGAATTGATATTTGTTAGAAACGCATTCTTGTGTAAGAAAGTGATTTTACAAGTGTTAGTGATGTTTAGAAGTTTAGATTAATTCAAACACCCAAAAGAAAAAAAATGGTTTTTCGAGTTTTACTTTATTTCTACTAAAGCTGTTTGTTATATATATCAGAGTCGTAAAAAGAGAAAAAATATATACTTTAAAGTTTTATATATTTTTGATAATCTATTGCAACTACTTTACATATTTTATTTTAACTAATTAGAGTTTACCGTAACTTTTTCCCCCTTTAAGTTGTTCGTAATATTTGTTGTTGCAACTAATATATTACAGGGTTTTTTCTGCATAAATTTGTTTTTTCATACTATGAAAATTCTACTATTTAAAAAAGTTTCTTAGCAGAAAGAGTCCCCAGGGATTCAACCATAAAGCGAAAAAAACAGATTTCTTGGCTAAGTCCGGTGTCGGAACTAAGAACTTGAACAATTCCTCTCATATTTTAATTTCCAATGACACTATAGCATAATAGTGGAATGTCTAGTTCACGCCCTGGCGGATGGAGGTAGCTTCCAGAGAAAGTGATGTGAGCATAGGGGCCAGACCGTGCTTTGGCATCGAAGAATAGCGTGAAAAAACTTCCAGATCGAATTGTAGGACTCTGCTGGTAAAACCCCTCCCCGGCGGTCTCGATCTTAGCAGAAAACAAATCCCCTGCTTTCGAACCCTCCAAGATTAAAAAAGTTACCTGAAGTAAGAAAATCAGTTAATGATTTTTAATCAGAGAAGAGCGGTTGCTCAGAGGGTAATCACAGCTCCGCTCTGCGACTTTCGAAGTCCGGTCAAGGACTTGTATAGAACCGAGTTCAACTTTAACTCAAGGGAATCCCGAAAGGGAATTCCAAGCCGTAGATACAAGCTGTAAACCTGTTGGCGTGTTTAACGACTACCGGCCGAATTCCATCTGTTAGTCAACCCTTTGGATGGCAACTGTAATTTTTTTTAATTTTACGATGTTTATGGTAGTTTCTCTGATTCATATTTAAGTCACTTTAATGTCTTGAAAAAAAAAATCCCGTAAAATTTTCATTAGTAGCTGCCTAGTTCAAAACATGACAATTTATAATATAGACTATGTATTACTGACCAACGAACATCTTGAGTATAATATAAAATCCGGAATAGAAAGAAAGAGATAATTAAAAAATAAAAAGAAGAAGGAAATATAATGAAAGAGTAATAGAAAACTATTTACAATAGATGCAGAGAAAATGACGAAATGGATCAGAGGTCGTCGGAAATGGCTCCACCAACTATGGAGTTGCTTCTAAGTTTTACTTACGGAACTGTATAATAGGTCACAACAGACACAGCATCCGCTGATTACCAGAAATTATCTGACAGATGTATTTAAAAACAGCTAATTAATTTGACTTAGGTTTAGTAGAACATCATGGTTACAAAGTGTGTGATTTTATTCTCGTAAAATCCCACACATTTTATCGCTTGAGAGTTATTCTTCTATTCTACCCGTTTGTAAACTCACGAACCTTACATATTTTACATTTTAATCCAGAGGCTATTAATAATTATTATTAATAAGTCTCCTTTATTTTATTATATGTTGTACCTGATTAATATTTATGCTACCGCAACCCTTCAATGGATCAGTTATGCTACAATATTTGTTCTTTCTTGATATCAATGTAAAATTCTATAAAATAAACGATAGAGTTAAAAAACTGCTTTAAAAAAGAAAATATGAAAAAATATTGCAACGTAAACGTTATACATTTTACTTTCCTCTAAAACCTGTTCTCAAATCCAAAGGAGATAATTTCTGACACTTTTCTGAATACATTCTTTCTCGGAGGTGCATGAAATTGCAAGGTGTTCTTATTCAAAAAGTTTGTAATCGAATGGTATTTTCCGTTTTTCAGTAAAGGTAGAAGATCTTTCAGAAAATATTGTCAAAGTTGGCTATTTGAACCGAATTTCCGGAAGCGACATCGTGCGAAAAAAGAAAACTTGTCGTCGTGATAAAAATCGCTTATAATTCGAAAAGTAATTTATTTATCAAAAAAAAAAAAGGAAAACTGCATTCTATTCTAAATCACTTCGATAGTCAGGGTTCCTAATTTTGTCTTGTTTCGCATTGCTGAGTACGTAATTCGAGAAATGCCTTAATATAATGGCATTCACACTGTTTTCTCTGCACTGAAGTAAAAGTTTTGAAATGCAGAAGGTGTTCCCACATTTTGGTAGTGATTTGGCCTTCTCTATGATTTAAATGTAAATGAAAAATAAAAGATAAAAACCTATATGATAAAAATTCGAAATGAGGTTTAATTACCTTCTGCATGATTAAAAATATCCTTTGCTTTAAAAAGTCGCTGAAAAATGAACAATGAATAGAAGGCTAAGTATTTGCGCTTTACGAAGAGTTATTTACGCTTTGCGCTTTAATTTTATTCAATTATTAAAAATTGTCTGAAAAGCATAGTTTTAATACTTCTACAGGTAAAATAGAACCAATAATAAAAAAAGTTCTTCCGGCAAGTGCCGGGAGGAAGAAGTAGCTTTCATATTCCTTATTTTTAAAAAGCTAGCTTTATATTATTCAAACACACGAAGCTCAATTTAGTGGAAACCGATTATAGAAGATTCAGTACTAATTTTTATAAAGACTAGATCATTATGAATGAGAATTTCAGGAAATTAGTCAGCTTTATCCAAGCTGAATTTATTTAAAGTAACTTATATTTGGTTTCCAAATTCGGCGATATCTTGAAGTGCCTGCCCTTTTAAGAAAAGGTGGTGGATGAGGCTAACCAGTGAACTTGGTCGAGACCTTAGTAATTCCTGTGCACATGCGCACTCACATAGGAATGGTTGATATATACGAGTGCTGTCGCAGGCAAAAAATCAGATTTTTCAAAATGTCACCCACATAAACAAATTCAAACTGCTATATCTGAGCCATTTTTTCAGATAAAGACAAAACAAAAAATGCTCCGTAATCCTTATATCAAGGTTAAATACTTAAGAAAGAAACCTTTTCCAATTTCTAATTTTTTTGCACCTCAATTTAAATATATATATTTTTAATTTAATGGCCGCCCTTTTGAAACAAGATGGCGGATGAAGCTGGCCAGTGAACTTGGTCGAGAAATTATTATATATTATCTACATGCCTTCTTACATCGAAATAGGTTAATAAATACGCGTGTTATCACGTGACAAATATCAGATCGTTTCAAAATGTCAGCCATGCCAGAAATTCAAAGTGCTATTATTCAACCATTTTTTTAGATATAGACGAAACAAAAACTGTTCCGGAATCTTTGTATTAAGGTCAAACACATAAGAAAATAATCTTTTTTATTTTCCAATTTTTCGATACCTCATTTTAAATTTAAAATTTTTTAAATTTCTTTAAATGGCCGCCATTTTGAAACAAGATGGCGAATGAAGCTGGACAACGAACTCGGTCGAGACATTAGTGTGTACTATGTACACACCGAGTTTCATCCAAATCGGTTCATGAATACGCCCGTTTTTGCGTGACAAAAATCACGACGTTTCAAAATGTCAGCCACGCTAGAAATTCAAAGTGCTATAACTCAGCCATTTTTTAAGATATAGACGAAACAAAAACTGCTCCGGAATCTTTGTATCAAGGTCAAACACATAAGAAAAAAATATTTTTCAATTTTCAATTTTTGGTACCACATTTGAAAATTTAAAATTTTTTTAATTTTTTAAATGGCCGCCATTTTGAAACAAGATGGCGGATGAAGCTGGCCAACTAACTCGGTTGAGACATTGGTATGTACTATGTACACACCGAGTTTAATCCAAATCGGTTCATAAATACGAGAGTTACAGTGTGACAAAGATCATATATATATATATATATAATTTCTCCGAACGGCTGCAATAGGTAGCTTTTTGTAATGAAAGCTATCTAAAAGGAAAGAAACGTCAAAGTTTACATTTCACTGCGAAAAACAGAAAGAAAATGAATAACCAACAAAGTTACGTTCACTGCTTATTATATCTAAAATCGCATTTATGTAAAAAAAAAAAAAAAAACAGAAACAAACAAACAAAAACACCCCAAAGGACTTAAGTAATATTATTAGACGTCTCTATAGGAACTGTAAACAAAATTCTAAAATCTGAATTACAGCTAATCAAAATAAAAAAGGTATGTTCTAATGCGAAAATATATTTCTCAGCGTACGTCTATGTGCAGATTGCCATATGAAAATTATTGAAAAATGGAAATGTGTAGTTACAATTGATGAGGCTTGGATATATTTACCTGATTGCAATAGGAAAAGATCGATTTACTACCAAAAAGGAAGAAAAAGAACCCAAAATGTTCGTTCAGAGAAAACAAAGTTTTGATAATGTTTTTATGGTTATTATTAGGTTTTGTTGTAAGCGAAAATTTAAAATGAGGAAAGGAGAAAGAATGTCAAATTAACTCTGATTGATTTCACAAATATATTTTGACACTTCAAAGAAGAGGTTCCATCACTTTACTCAAACAATTTTCATTGTGTTAAGTTTTATCAGGATAAGTCTATCAGCCATACCTCTAAATCTTACTTCTGTATCTCTCTATTCTAAAAAAACTAACTACGCTATCACCGCCGCTGTTTTAAAACTTTTTGTGACCGGGGGAGGGGGTCTTTCTTCGTTAATATTAAGAAAACTAGAGCATACAAAAGTATGACAATCGGTGGTATTACAGAAAAGTGTTTGATAAACACGCTGATGCAGACAGTTTTCAAATCTAATAATTATTTTAAGAGATATTTAATGTTAAAATTGGTCAAAATCGTTCCATTAAAAAGTTTTATGGGAGCAAAAACTATACATAGGAATTTAACCATTTTTAGAACATTTGATGCATTAGAAGTTCACGCTGTGCAGACTGCATTTATTTTTTTGGTTTGATTCATTTTTTGAGGATTTATATCCATTTTATATTCCAAATTTCAGCATTTCGAGAAATATTTATTGCATCTTTTAGAAAAGACTATTATTTTAAATAGTTTCCAATTTTTAAAACAGCACAAAGAATAATATTTCCTTCAAATTAAAATTTATTTACACGTGACTATTATAAACAGAAAAAAAAGCAGAAAAATAAAAAAAGCAGAAAAATAAAATTTTAATAAAATTTTAAAAGCAGAAAAATAAAAAAAATAAATCATAAAAACTATATTTACACGTGAATTTTAAAAGAGAAAGAAAATTGTAAAATAATAAATTCATTAACTTGCGATAAAAATCGTAAATGGAGGAAATTACGTCATATTTAAAATAGCCAAACAGTTTAAATTTAAAAACATATTTGTGCGAGACATTTATTTCATATTTTGAGATAATCTTTTAAACTATTGTTGGGTGTCCGCTAGAAGCGCCATCTATGTGGTTTGTTTGGAAACTTGTGAGTTGAGTTCGAGACGCCGATCCGAGAAGTACTGTAAACATCGGCTCTCGATAATTTTTATAGTGTTTGAGAATTAAAAATAGTGATACAGTCCGCAAGTTTATTTTTATTGTGAGTTGTGTGCAGTAATTATTTGAGATTGAGCTATTGGCGGGAACATCTATTTTTGGTCCCCTCCCCCCGGATTAAAAACCAAGCATTTAATTACGTATTTAAATGAAGTTTCGATTCTACGAGTTACAAGTCTACAGATACGAATTAAGTGTTTTCTTTTTGATGAGATTTGTGGCGTTTGTTTATTAGTATAAATCTAATAAGTTATTATAATATTACTTTAATAGTGTGGTCTTAAAAAAATATATACTTTATTACGAAGAGTTTAAGTCAAGTAGTTGTTTTGATTCAAGAACGAAAATAATTATGCTTTTTCAGGGCAGTGTTGCGCAATCATAAGTGATCATTTAACGCAGAGAATAAACGAAGTTATCTAAAAATGTTTATTTTGAGAAGACAAATGAAATAAATAAAAGAAACAAAATATTTTTCTGCCGTGGCTCAGCAGTTTGGAAAAAGTGATTCGCCTTTATTTTTGGAGGTATGTGAGATTTATTTATTTATTTTTTGTGAACTTTAATTATTAATATGTTCAAAAGCGCGAAAAAGGAAGACTACCAGAGGATAGCTTTTGAGTTAGGGATTGATATTTCTGATATAGAATTAACTAATTATGATTTAATGAATTTAATAAATTTGGAAGTGAAAATTATAAAGCAGATTCTAAATTGGTCGAAGAAATGGCCAATAATATTATAGAGGAGAGAAAAAATGAGGAAGCAAAGGTACTAGAACTTGAAAAATTAAAAATTGAACGTACAAAATTAGAGCTTGAGTTAGCTAAAGTCCGAGCAGAAACCAAAAGTGAAAAATTAAATGATTTGGAGAAAGGAGAAAGCATAGAATCTTTAGACTCTCTCATTAAAAGTATAAGAACACTTGCAATCAAAATTCCGTCTAGACCGGCTAGTCCAGGGGAAATGTATATTTTACCTTGCAAAAAATCGGGTAGAAGATTTTTTTTCTGACTTGTTTATAATGATGCCAACATGGAAAAACCAAGTTTTCCAACAAAATTTCTTAAGGCTAAATTTTCTGTGGCCAAAAAACAACAAAATTTTGGGACTTTTTTTGATTTTTTTGAAATATCTCGATACCTGTTCCCGTAGCGTGATTTTTGTCAATTACAATATTAAAGAGGACAAAATTCTCTACAACTTTCATATTTACAACTTTTTTATACACTCAACAGCAAGCGCAATACGCCGTTTCAAAAATAAGACAATATTTTCAATTTTCTTAAAAACCGTGAAAACGCAGTTCTCCCCCGGTTATTCATATGTTTCCCACGGATTTAATAACGTATGTCAACTTCTAAAAATTGGTAGCAGTAAATTAAATATTTGCACACCCACGTCTTTATTTTCATCACAACATACATTTTATATTCAATAAAATTATATAATTTTAAAAATAGGATAGTATGTAGATGAATAAAACAATTTTCGTATCGACAGTAATTTTAAGTGTGTATAATGTTAATTTCAAAGCATTGTTTAAAAGAATACTTTAGTATTTAATAACTTATTGGTACTATAGTTTCAATAAAGAAAGAAATTTGTTTAATATTAATAATTTTGTAATTGTAATAATTTCTATAATGCATGCATATTTTTACAGGAAATAATGGGATAGATATGAAAATTTGCGAAAAACATACTTTATTCCACATATTACACACTTAACATACAATGGTATATTTTATTTACCAATTATTGATAACATATATTTTAATGCTTTATTTTTTAAAGATAGTAAACATTGAATTATACTTCCATATAAAATGGGGGAGGAGAGGCACTCAGAAAATAAATATATTTTATGTAAGAAATGCTTTTACCTTACAAAATAGCTACAATAAAAATGACAACAGGTTATTTCACTAGCTGGTGTGATTATTATTATATTTACTCCTGTAAAATTTCACTATATTTATCTCCTGTAAAATTTAAAAATTTTGTCAATAACATGTTTGAGATCACTATAAAAATATTTAAAAGATTAGTTTTAATAAATACTGTCAGTTTTTTCCTACTTATATCAATAAATAGAACAAGAGATTATATCACTTTAGCATGCAAAAATATATAAAACTTTAAGATTGTCTATTAATTGCTTTAAAGCTTAAACATAAAACTTACTTCGATTATTGAAAAATACACTTTGTGGAATATTCTAATTTTCTGTATTATGCACTGGTTTGAAACTATGTCTGTTTAATGATCTCAGTGATAGCATTTATCAAAGGAAATACCAATTATTTTTCGACTGTCCACCACCGTGCCCCCTTCCGCGTTCTTTGCATCGAGTGTGTATGTAAGTTGAAAAAATAGCCATATATATACATATACATATATATATTTTTGGTATTATATATATATATATATATACATCAGTGCCGAAACTAACCTTTCTTGCACCAGGGACAAACATGCATTTTGGCGCCCCCTCACAAACCTCCGCAAACGAAATTTACAAAAAGAATTTTACTAATTTCTAATAGCCGAATTATTTTAAAATTTAAATGTAATCATGAAATGCGTAATGCTGAACTGCGTAATCAGCTTTGTCTAATATTGATTCATTAAAACCTTTAAAAGGGAACCCAAAATATTCCGCTTTATACAGGTTTCCTTCTCAGCAGTTGCAATTGCTAGTGTTCTTTCTATACTTTTTTCATTTAAGACAGGATTCCGTTATCCTATTTTAATGCATTTGTTTCAAATTTTCTTTTGGATTAACATGCAATTTTTTCATTTAAAACAGGATTCTGTTATCCAGTTTTAATGCATTTGGTTCAATTTGCATTTTGGATTTTCCGGCTGTGAGACAATTTTAGCCAAATTTCATGCTATATATTTTTTGGTATCAAACGACACAAAAATCTTTATTTTGCGCCCCTTCGCCTTCCACTCTGGCGCCCTGGACACATGCTCCCCCTGTCCCCTCTAGTTTCGGCCCTGATATATATATATATATATATATATATATATATATATATATGAAATTTGGATAAAAAAGTCTCGCAGCCGGAAAACTGACCAAAAATAAAAAATAATAAAAACTGTAATCAAAATAGAAAAAGTAAACACTAATACGGTTGGAATTCAACGTCAGCACTTCTAAGCCCCTCAAAAAAAGAAATCATTTAAAACTATTAAATTGCAAACGAGAAATTGTAAAAGAAACGCTTCGATAGGTTTAACCTTAGCATTCCAGTTTCTTCGCGTGAGTAGTGAAGTCTCACGCGAAAACATTTGCACGCTCATGTTAAACCTACAAAAGTGTTCTTTTCAGAATTCTTGCTTGAATTTTAATATTTATTTATTTTTTCATATGATACCGAGGTCGATATCTAACGATGTCTTTGTATGACTAATTTAGTCTCATAATTTATATAACTATGACATTAAACGCCTCAATACTACAACTATCATAAAATTTTTGAAAATAAAATCTTCATATACGGAATCCGTTGTTTAAAGAAAAAATTATATATTTTTAAGAGAAAGAATATGACCAGTTATACCTCCTAAGATGGAAGCCTGTTTAAAGCGGAATATATTTCGGTTCGGTTTTCAAGGTTTTAATGAATCCATATTTGAAAAATCTGATTACGTATTTAATGATTACACACTTAAAATTTTCAAAATCTGGCTATTAGAGATTTATTAAAATAATTAACGAGGGATGGGGCAAAATATGCATGAATTTTGCCCCCCCCCCCGAAAGGCTAGTTTTGGCCCTCAAACACATAATTTATTGCTACCAATGTATAGAAGTTGACATACATGATTAAATCCGTGAGAAACATATGAATAATCGGGGGAGAACTACGTTTTTCACGGTTTTTAAGAAAATTGAAAAAATTGTCTTACATTTGAAATGGCGTACTGCGCTTGCTATTGGATGTATAAAAAAATTGTAAGTATGAAAGTTGTAGAGAATTTTGTCCTCTTTAATATTGTAATTGACAAAAATTATGCTACTGCAACAGCTATTGAGATATTTAAAAAAAATCGAAAAAAGTCCCAAAATTTTGCTGTTTTTCGGCCACAGAAAATTTAGCCTTAAGAAATTTTGTTGGAAAACTTGGTTTTTCCATGTTGGTATCATTATAAACAATTCAGAAAAAAAAATCTTCTACCCGATTTTTTGTAAGGTAACCCCCCTTTTTTTGTACATTTCCCCTGGACTAGGAAGGTTGGAGGTATTTTTTTTCGTCTTTAGAAAGGGCCTATGTTTCAAAAAATATCCCAGAAAAGTATAAATCGGAAATTCTTCTAAATCTTGGGGAAAGGGCAACAAATGTTATTAAAAACATTAAGGATGGAGAATTGGCAGATTATTCAAAGGTGAAAGCTATAGTACTTAGAGAATTTGAGCCAACTCCTCAAACTTGTTTAGAACATTTTAGAAAAGCACAACGTTAACCCAATGAAACGCATGTACAATTTGCATCCCGATTAACAACGATTTGGGATTATTATTTAAAATTGAGAAATGTGTCAGGTTTTGGAACTTTAAAAAGTTAGTGATTTCTGATAAAATTTGTCAGACGCTTGATAAGGATGTTACTTGTTTTATAAATGTTATACAAGGAGATTCTTGGTTTCACCCGATTGAGTTGTCTCGGGAGATAGATTTGCATTACACATCAAAGGGAAAACCTGTGGTTGATAATTCTTAGTCGAATAATAAAAATAATTATTCCAGGCCAGTTTCTAAAGTTTTTCTAACTGATGTAAAAAATTCGAAATGTATTTTGTCATGTAATGAAAATCATCCTTTGCATAAATGTCCTGTTTACCTGTTTATAAAAATATGTCAGTGGGTGATAGAATTGAGCTAGAAAGGGCAAAAAATCTTTCTTTTAACTATCTTATGAATGATAAAGTAGTCGATTGTAAATCGAAATTCTCGTGTATTATTAGTAGGAAAAGGCACAATGTAACTTTGCATTTTCCTCGCGAACAAAAAATAAGTAAAGTTGAAAACCAAGAGGTAATTTTACAGGAAATGAATCATATAAACAAAGGAGGTAATAAATCTAATTTGGATGTTTTGGCTCCAGTATTTCAGCCTTTCCCAGCTAATAATCAAAACAATTTATTTTCAACGACATGTAATTTGGCTAATGACTTAAAAGCTGTGTTACTTAGCACATTTGTTTGTTTAATAAAAGATGAATTGGGTAATTTTCATGAAGTACGAGGTTTATTAGACGTTGGCGCAAATTCTAACTTTATGAGTAAAAGGTTAGTAGATAAACTTAATTTGAAAAGAGAAGCGACTAACATTTCTATTTCAGGCATAAATAATTTATCGCTGAATGTTAGATCTGGGGTTAACACAACTGTTTCAAATAGCGATAAGGATTTTCATTTAAAATTAGACTTTTTAGTCGTTCCAAAAATTACAGAATTTACGCCGTCTAGGCCGCTTGAGACTTCTATCCCATTGTTAAATAACATCAAATTAGCCGATGAAAATTTCATGTCCCAGGTCCGATTGATTTGCTTTTAGGTGCAGAAATTTTCTATGAATTTTTAAGACCAGGTCAAATTTATCCGCGAACATTAAATTCTAAAATTGTGTTACAAAACAGTGTTTTCGGGTATATTGTCAGTGGAAGACTTCCGGCTAGGGATGAAGATAATATACACTGTGGGTTAATTACAGATAATTTGGAATTAGAAAAAGTAATTAGAGAGTTTTGGGAAATAGAAAACATAGAGAGAGAGTCTGAGATTTCTAAAACCAAGGAAGCAGAAATTTGTGAAGAGCATTTTATGAAAAATTATTCTAGAACTGAAAATGGACAATACATGGTGAAAATGCCACTAAATGAAGATCCGTCTTGTCTTGGCGAATCAAAACAAAAGGCAATGCATATTTTAAATTCATTATGGAAGCGCTTAGTTAGAGAACCTAAAGTTAATGATCTTTAGAGAGCATTTATGATAGAATATCTAAGTATGGGTCACATGGAAGAAGTGATAGAATCTGAAGAGCCAGAAGCCACTTATTGTATTCCACATCATTGCGTGTTCCATACAGAATCAAGTAGCACAACATTACGAGTCATGTACAATGCTTCTTTCTTAACTTCTACAGGAAAATCATTAAACAGTTTGCAGTTTAACGGAAGAACAATCCAAGATGAGTTATTTTATATAATGTTGCGATTTCGAAAGCACCAATTTGTTTTCGTATCAGATATAAAAAAAGATGTATCGTATGATATTAATACATCCGAGCCAACGAGATTTATTATGAATAGTATTTAAACCTGAGGTGAATGAGCCAGTAAAAGTGTACAAATTATGTACTGTGACTTATGGTGCAACTAGTGCTCCTTTTTTAGCTACAAGAACCTTAATGCAATTATCCAGAGACGAAGGAAATGAATTTTCGTTAGCTGCGAATGTGTTGTTGCAGGATGTCTATATGGATGACATCCTAACAGGGGCAGATGATTTAGACACAGCTAAGGAGATTCAACAACAACTGATAGCTTTGTTAAATAGAGGATGCATGGATCTCCATAAATGGGCAGTAAATAATTTTGCTCTTTTATGTAATAATTCAGAATCGGAATATTCTTTTTCTAATAAGACAAAAACTTTGGGAATATTGTGGAAGCCTCAAGCAGATTGTTTTGGGTTTAACTTATTTATCGAGCAAAGTTAATTATACACTAAACGATCAGTCTTGTCACAAATTGCTAGAATATTTGACCCCTTGGGTTTGATAGGTCCAATAATTACAAGGGCCAAGGTGTTTCTGCAAAAAATATGTTTGCTGAAAATAGATTGGTGTAATTATCTCCCAATGAAAGAAAATAAGGAGTGGAATGACTTTCTTACTTCCTTAAAGAGTGTAAATCTGATCAGTATCCCCAGATGTATTCTTTTTGCTCAGTCTAATTGTGTAGAACTATCTACACAGTATCCGTTGCATCTGAAATTGCTTATGGAGCTATCATTTATGTGAAATCTACTAATTCTTGTGGTGATTCTGCTGTTAAGCTACTTACTAGTAAGTCCAGAGTAGCTCCTCTAAAGCATGTCACTATCCCGCGTCTTGAACTTTCTGCTGCAGTTCTGCTATCTAAGTTAATGAAAAAGGTGTTAAGTGCCTTAAAACTAGAAGTTTCTAAAACTTATTTTTGGACAGATAGCACTATTGTACTTGCATGGTTAAAAAAGAAATCGAATGATCTTAAGACATTCGTAGCCAATAGGATATCGATTATACAAAGTTTAACTTCAGTTGAACAGTGGAATTACGTACCTTCAAAAGAAAATCCTGCAGACCTTATTTCTAGAGGTATAGATCCCATCAAGATTCAACAGTGTGAACTGTGTTGGTTCGGTCCAGCATTCTTACAACAGCCTGAGGTGGTCGAGTGTCCTGATAGTAATCCTGTTGAAACCAATGAGCTGTTTTTGTGTGAATTGAAATCACCATCAGTGACTCAAGTATGTGCCTTAGTTAACACTCTTGAACCTTTAGACATCATTAATAACTGTTCTTCGTTCATCAAACTTCAAAGAGTAGTAGCATGGTGTAAAAGATTCATTTATAACTGTAGAAAACCTTTATATCCTACAGCTGGAACTTTATCTAGCAGTGAACTCTCTCAGTCCTTATTGTGCATTGTAAAGAACATTCAAAAGACTTCATTCGTGAAAGGTAATCCAGTGTTTAGAAAGGGGTACTGCTATCCCTAACAATAGCAAACTGACAAACTTGTGTCCATTTTTAGACAGTGATGGCTGCATTCGTGTTGGTGGTAGACTGCAAAACAGTAACTTATCCGATCACCAAAAATATCCTATGATTATTCCTGCTAACTACAATTTTACATTTTGTTATTAATTATTTTCATATTTTATATTTTCATGCAGGGTCAGAAACTACGATGTCCTTCGTCAGAACTAAATTCTGGATTTTAGCTGGCAGAAATGCAGTTCGAAAAATAATTTTTAATTGTATTATTTGTAAAAAAATTAATTCTAAAAATTCGCAGCAACAGATGGCTGATTTGCCAGCAGCAAGACTAACGGTATCCAGAGTATTTATGCGTACTGGACTAGACTACTGCGGTCCTTTTGAGGTAAAAAATTCGACAGGTAGGAGTAAACAGGTAAAAAAGGTTTTTATTTGTATTTTTGTGTGTTTTACTACAAAGGCCTTGCACTTTGAAATTGGCAATAATTTAACAAGTTCAGCGTTTTTAGCAGCGCTTAAACGCTTTATTGCGAGACGAGGCAAACCTTCTGATACCTTTAGTGATAATGGACGAAATTTTGTTGGTGCCAATAAAAAAATAAGAGCAATTCTCAGATCTTTATTTAAGGATAAAAGTGAGGAGGAAATTCAAAATTATTTAGCTAATGAAGGAATTAAGTGGCATTTTAATCCCCCTTCAACCCCTCACTTTGGAGGTTTATGGGAGGCAAGCGTTAAATCACTTAAATATCATTTAAAGCGTGTTGTAGGCAAAACTATTTTAAGTTATGAGGAACTCTTGACTCTCATTATCCAAATCGAAGCTATTCTTAATTCTCGTCCACTCCGCCCTCTTTCAAATGATCCAAATGATGTTGAAGCTTTGACACCTGCTCATTTTCTTATTGGCTCACCTTTAATGGCCTTAACTGAAACGAATTATACTGAAATCCCTATGAATAGGTTGAGCAGGTGGCAATTAGTTCAGAAATTGACACAACATCTTTGGAAAAAATGGTCATCAGAATATTTAAACTAGAAAACAGAAATTCTGCTTTTTCAGAATTTAGTGTCGCCCCCGATGAAGAAAAAATATATGTATATATATATATGGATTGTACAAAACATATTTCAGTTTTAAGACTTAAAACACTCGATTTTACTTTATATAAAGTGACGTCATCCGCATCCGCTGACGAATTCCTCATTTACGATCCAGTATTAAACAACCTCTACAGTAAAGTACGCATATGACGTCACTATCGCTGGATGTCACGAAAGTCGACAAAAATATCGGCTATCTAATGATTCATGTGCCTTCATTTGTTTGTAACATTAATACAGATACTTAAAATTAAATTTAGTTTCTAATTGCTTCATGTTTTATCAGAAATCATTCATTTATATTTTTTTCAAAATAGCACGCATTTTAAGTAGATTTTTTTCAGTTTTTATGGGAAAATGGCAACAGAAAGCTATAATTGCAATTTTCCAACTATTTTTCGTTTACTTTCTACAGAAATGGAGTACTTGAGTTGCCAAAATTAAACAAATGTCGCTACAATCTACAAAAAAAAAAAAACTAATATCTCAAAAATAAATGGAGATCTAGTTTTCGAACAAATTGCATTTAAAAGTACTTTTTTTTCCCAATACGACGGTATAAAAATTGAAAATGTGCGATGCTTAGAAGTAAAAAAAATTGCAGTAGAGTATTTAAGAGTACTGTTTTGTTTCACGGCAGGCTTCTGTAAAACAACGTTATTTTTTGGAGACCTCAGAAAATAGGCTGGGAGAAAGAAATAGCATACCGGGGACCGGGGGCTAATAAGCTTTTAAATAGACCTAAATGGCATAAAGGAAAGGTAGAGATAAAAGAGGGAGACTTAGTACTAATAAAAAAATTCTGATAATTATAGCCCTTTAAAATGGCATTTGGCAAGAATTGTTAAAATCCATCCAGGCCAAGATCGTATAGTTAGAGTTGCAACTTTAAAAGATAAAAATGGCACATATAAAAGGCCACTAACAAAAATTATTGTTTTGCCTCATGTGAATGAAACCACATTAACTACTTGAATTCGTACATTTTATTTAATTAAGCAAAAATTTTTGTAGTGTAGTGTATTATTACATTCTTGTGTTTATATTTGCAAATTTAATATTTCATTTAGTGTATGTGCAGAGAAAAAAAATTGTATTATTTTATTGTATCCTAAATTGATATCGTATTTATAGTATTGGATGTTTGAAACATTCAAGGCCCGGCGGTATGTTGCCGCTAGAAGCGCCATCTATGTGGTTTGTTTGGAAACTTGTGAGTTGAGTTCGAGACGCCGATCCGAGAAGTACTGTAAACATCGGCTCTCGATAATTTTTATAGTGTTTGAGAATTAAAAATAGTGATACAGTCCGCAAGTTTATTTTTATTTTGAGTTGTGTGCAGCAATTATTTGAGATTGAGCTATTGGCGGGAACATTGGGAATTCTAAAACAGAGCAAATAATATTTCCTTTCTAACAACAAAAGTATTTTCACGTGAATACTAAAAAGAAAACGAAAAATTTGGTGAAAATTACGTCCGATTTAAAACAATCAATTTAAAATGTCTTATTGAAAAGAAGTTTCTTATAGCGTTGTTTAAAAAATACCGGGAGACAAAGACTCTGTTTAATTAATTTAATATTATCTTATTTTCAAATTTCACTGATCTGATTTAATCAAAGACGAAAACAGCCCGTTAACAGGGAGATCGCCACTTTTTTAAAAATTATAATTCAGCCTTCCAAATTTTTTTTAAAGCCGATCAAATTAGAGTGCTTTTAGAGTTTGGGTGTCATAACGGGGTTTAGCGAGCGTAGCTCGTAGGGGGCAGAGCCCCTAGTTTTTAGAAAATGAAATGAGAAATGAAACCGGAATTGAGGCTATTCAATTTAAATGTATCTCACCCATGTCTCTGGACGCGTCTCCTGTTTATTAATGTGCATTTGGTCTTTTAAAACAAGTTTGTATAAGCGGAATACCAAAACATTGGATGGGCTCTGGAAGATTGTAGTCCAGAAGTGAAACAAAATCAGCATTGATATTTTTAAAAAGGTTCTTTTATCTTTGATATCAAGATGTAATTTGATTAGTCAACAAAAGGGTCATCATATTGAACACGTTTGAAAATAAAATTGTTATTTATGATTGCATATAAATTGTTTCAAAATCATTGCAAGAATTTGTAAATACCCTCTGTATTTAAAATTTTAGCTATGTTGAATTTGTTCAAAAAAGGTCAGAGTTTTTGTTAAAAATAGTTTGTTTTTATTTTCAGTTTAAAAGTCTGTTATATAAGTATTAACTTTTAAACTAATTTAACTTCTAGTTCAATATAGAAATAAATATGTATTGATGAATATGAAAAAGGGTCATAAGGGTTTATCTAAAGCTTCTGAGCCCTCAAAACTTACTACAAACCAAATAACTTACTAAAAAGCAAGTTTTCAAAAAATGCATTTGAAGTTCTTAATTTTATTTTGTTATTTATTTATTTTTAAAAACTTACTATTCAATTTTACCCGATATTTAAAAATCTTAATTATGAAGCATTTTATATGCGTATTTTCCAATAATTAAATGTAAACAAATATTATAAAAACAAAATGTCTACGATGTTTAAATTTTTTATGTGTTATTATTTGTGGCTTTCGAATATTAAGCGTTCTTTTCAGATTTATTAAATTAGGCTTTAGCGTTCCAACTAACAGATGTAAAGATGAAAAGAGATTATTTTGTGGTATTCCAAATGTCAATTGAACCAAAAAACCCTCCAAAATTTTGAAATTTTTTGGAAAATGGTCGTTTGAACGTAGACAGTCCTCTTATGTTTAAAAAAAAATATGACCTGTGTACTGCAATTACGGGTAAATAAGATATTTATAAAATTTTACTATATAAAAACTGCTTACTTCTAATTAAAATTTAATTTATGCTTCTTCATGTAAATTTAAGGCTGACTCTCACCAGTAGTTGATTCTCTTCCAGTAGTTGATCAAATTTTTGAAATATTGCTTCATTTCAGGCGGAAATGAGTTTTATACGTGACACTAGACATAATATTTTTGTTTGAATGTTACAGCACTTGTTGTCACATTGTTGTCATCTGTCTGCTGTAACACAAGCCATTTTATGATTTTTTTAATTAGAAAGTGTAAACATTTAGTTTTTGATTAGTTGGAGACAGTTACGGTAAGTTAAAATAATCCACTTCCATCTTGCTTATTTCAACTAATATCTTTATAAGAACTATTGTTAATCGCAGTCCAAGGATGATAGTTTAAAGATTAATGTTTAGATTTTCGATTGATTTCTTTCGCCTTATCAACCACTGGGCAATTAAAAAAACTATTTATTTATAATTTTGTTGATATTTAATTTCAGAGGATTTCATTTTTGTCCATTATAGGACATTCATTAAGGGTTGTAGCAATCATGTTAGTTTACTTCTAAAAAGTGAAAGGAAGAAAATAGCATAAAAACCCCAAAGCACTGACTTTTTTTGATCAACTACTGGCTGAATCATCCTACGTGAGATGATCTATAAAAATATGCAAAACAAACATAGTGCTTTAAAATGCTTCTGCTGATGCTGTAAAAATGACACTACAAATTCTCAAACACAAAAATAAACACAATTCTTTACAACACTTTTTGTAACCAAATTAACAGCACATTAATGTGTTGGGAATTAGAAAACTTCATACATAAAACATTTTTTGTGTTGTGATTGTGTTCTTAATATGTTGCAAAAGTGTTGCTGTCTAAAAATGTGTTCTAAAAATAGTGTTGTTAATTGTGTTGTAAATAGTTTTGATGAAGATATTTTCTTAAAATAGTGTTGTGCTGCACAACACTTTGTAACCAAATTAACAACACATTGTAAACACCACACAATTTAGAACACTATAAAACAACACATGTAAAACACTTTCAAAACACTTTATACATGGTGCCTTTAGAATAACACACACACACACTTAAAACATTCTATTTATTAAACATTTATAACACAATTTTAAAAATAAATGTTTTGGAATGTTTTGAAAACGCATTTTCTCCTCTTGAAATTTTTAACAACACTTTTTGCACAATCTTTTTATTTGGCACAACACATTCGCAATACATTCACAACACAATCGAAAATTATTTTAGTTAAAAGTGTTAATTATTATGTTCAGTTAGTGTTGCAAAAGTGTTTCAAGAATTTGCAGTGAAGCGAGAAAATTTTCTTGCAGTATATTTCAGCAGGTAACGTATTGTAGCAAACCTTACGAGTTCTTAAATGATTTTAATAAAATGAAAATGCCCTATGACACGAACATTTTAAATGCAAAACACTAAATAAAGATAAGAGAAAGAAAAAACACACAACTTTAGAAATGATAAGAAAGAACATTATATTGTTTCAAAGACTATTGTGTTTTTCTGCTTATTTTATCTTAACAACTTAGACAGTTTTTTTTCCTCATGCCTTATGCAAAATTAATATCAATAATTTAAAAACTGCTACTAATGACTTGTTTAAAAATGCATGCTCAAAAAAGCGATTAATAACTTTCAAAGGTATAATAAACAAATGTAAAAACTTGCTGGAAGTAAATTTCAGCGGATTACGTATTGTTGCAAGCTAAAACTCCATGAGCTTTTAAATAATTTTATTACTTTAAAACTCATCTTCACACAAAAAAATTAACTATACAAAATAACAAAGTAAAATAAATGAAAGAAAAAGTAAAAATATACACAACTTTACAGAAACAACAACAAAAAATATTCTTAAACTCATGATTGTTTCTAAGATGATTATTTTATTTTCGGGCTTTATTTTACATTAACAACGTAGATATTTTTTTGCTATACCTTATTCAAAAATTAATATTAACAACTTAAAAACTATTGATAACAACTTATTTAAGCATACATGTTCCGAATAAGAAATTAATCACTGTTTTTATTTGTTTAATATTGTTTTTGTATTAAAAGTAAATCATAAAATAGTACATTTTTCAGCTTTGTTGCGTGGATAAGCAAATTATCTTTGAAACATGTTGCGGAAAAATATGAATTATTAAAAAAAATGACAAGTTCAAGGAAATTTTTAAAAGAAGATTTTAACATAAACTAAGAACGACAATTATTTTAAACAAAATGAAATTTTTATCTGTTAGAAACGCAATCTAGCATAATAAGATGTTGTAATGTTGCTCGTTAGATTAATTCAAAGCCACTGAAATCTGTCAATAATTTTTTATCGAAGGATGTTTGTTATAGATTTTTACCAAGTTAAAAAGGGTAAAAAAAGAAGTTTTCTTACAAATTTGAATACTTTAAATTGTTTATTATAACTATCTTGATATTTGTTTGGTTTTTCATTTAATGTTTTATACTTAAACTAGCTTGGCATGGATATATAACACATTAAAATAAGAAAAAAATTAAAAATGGCGTAAAAAAACATGAAAAATATTGCAATATAAAAATGATATCAGTTACATGCCAGCTCAAAAGATATTCAATAACTGAAATGTTATTGATATAAAATTTGAGTATTTTGAAATTCTTATTTTATTTTTTATTCAATTTTACTTTTTAAAAAAATGTATAAATGTTTTCTTTCGTTTAAGTTGATTTTTAATACTTAAGCTTACTCAATTTCAATTTAAAACATTTTGAAATGGAACAAAATTTTAAAGAATTGAAGTAAAAAATGTTAAATATAAAACATATTTTAGTCTACAAAGTTTAAACCGCATAGTAACACAAATAATTATACATTCTATAATTCAATAATTCCAAAATTACTTATTGAGATTTTTAACATAATTTAACCGTTTCAGGGTCTATTTAATGAAGCCTACGAAAAGCTTAAATTCGTTGCCTTAGTTAGTAACTAATTTGGCGAAAGCCGAAAAGCATCAGAACGGACAATGGAGGGGAATTTAATACCGATCTAGTTGACAACTTCCTCAGAGAAAATTTAATTAAACGTCAACATACGGTCCCATACTCTCCTAGCCAAAACGGCGTCGCGGAACGCAAAATTAGATCACCTGTAGAAATGACCAGAACATTGTTCAGTGAATCTAACTGACTGCAAAAATTCTGGGGTGAAGCAATTTATACGGTGAATCACCTTCAAAACCGATTACCTACAAAAGCTAATGAAAAGACGCCGGTTGAATTATGGAATAACAAACCACCTAACTTATACTACCTAAGAGTATATTGCTGAAAAGCTTTGGCGTATGTAAATAAAAACAAAAGACAAAAGTTAGATAATAAAGCAGTCGAAGCTATTTTTTCGGTTACAACAATTACTCCAAAGGATACCGTATTTACACAAGCAGTAAAGAAATAATAATCGCCAGAACAGTAAAATTTCTAGAAAATAAAAACACAAACGAGGTGATAGAAAACCAATTAAATTTAAAAGAAAAACCAACCAATGAAAGTGAAAAATCACAGAATAAAACCTTATAGAAATCGAAGTCTCAAATACCGAAGACACATCAAGCGAGTCCAAACAATTCGCACCGGATCCAAGGTGATCAGACTTAACAAATAACGGAGTTCCGCCACATCGTTTAATTTACACGGTCAAACATGAACATATTAATGAACCCGGAAATTTTAGAGACATAATGAGTATAGAAAATCCTCTAGAAAAGGAAAATTGGCTCAAACCCACTCAAGCCGAAATAAATTCGCTGAAAAAAAATAAAACGTGGGAATTAGTCAATCCTGTACTTAATAAAAGAGTTATTGGGTATAAATGGACATTTAAGAGAAAATTAGATAATTCGGGAAACGTACAAAGCTATAAAGCGAGACTAGTTGCCAAAGGTTTCCACCAAAAATTCGGAGGAAATTATGACGAGACATTTGCACCTGTTGTCTTACACACCACTATCCGTGCATTCCTAGCAGAAGCTGCACATCATAACTTAACTCTTTAAGACCCGATGTACTTGTAAACAAAGTTAGTCAAGCCCGTAGAAAGTAAAACATGGACTGCAAACGTTACCTGTTGATAAAAAATGATACTTTACTCTATCTGCAAACCAGAACTATCGTTCGATTCGAGTTTTTATTACATACGACTCAGAAGCAAAAATTTAAATGAATGTCTAACCCGCACGATCGTGCGGGGTGGGTCTTAAAGGGTTATGCGCACACCACATTGAAGTAGATACAGCTTTTCTTCACGGAGAATTGCAGGAAGAAGTATACATAAAACAACCCGAAGGTTATATTGAACCAAATTCAGTTGTTGAACCGGACGTAAACAAGTAGCTTGAGCGAGGCACATAAAAACAGCTGAATCATTAAAGGAAATGAATTTTGTACAAAGCACCGTCTACTCATGCTTACACTGTAAAAAAAAACGGACTAAAAAACGGAAATACTACTGGCAATCTAGACGCCAGTACTATTTCCGTATTTTTACGGGAATTTTCCCCATAAATTACAGAAAAACTTCCGTTTTTAATCAGAAAAACGGAAAATTTTCTGTAATTTATGGGGAAATTTTTCCGTAAAAAAACGGAAATAGTACTGGCGTCTAGATTGCCAGTAGTATTTCCGTTTTTTAGTCCGTTTTTTTTATAGTGTATTCACTCTTAAAGAGAAAGAAAATTCTACCTACATCATTGTTTACGTCGACAATATATTAATTGCCAGTGAAAAAGACATAATTCAAGAAATTATAAAATGTCTAAATAAAGAATATGATTTGAAAAATCTAGGTGAAGTCAGCCAATATTTAGGAACCCAAATCAACAAAACTCAAGAAGGTTCCATATTAAACCAAAAATTGAAAATTGAGGAATTAACAACAAAAAAAAATTCAATTTAGAAAACGCAAAACCATTTGGGCAACCCTATTTTAATCGATCAGAAGACCATGACAATCTACTACCTAACAATACTAAATTTAGACAGGCTATACTGTCTGGATCAGACAAGAAAAACCCTGGAACTGGTCTCGACTCAGTCCTGTTGCCAGGGTAACTGGTCAGCCAACTTTATTTTAGGAAACTCCGGCATTTTCCTTTCTTTCGTTCAATCTGTCATTCAGAGAATCACAATAACCTTTTCTGCCCTTCTACTCCTACGGACGAAATTCCTTCCCTACAAGATTTGGAACCTCCGAAAGCAGGAAATTTACTCAGGGTTTTTCTTAGGCTGGTCACTATACGTCGTAACTCTCACAAGACCTGACATTTCCGCTGAGGTAAACATTTTAAGCAGAAGGAACGAAACACTGCGAGAAAAAGATTGGAACAAAGATAAAAGAATAATCCGATATTTAAACTGCGCAAATGACCTAAATTTAACTATAAGCACCAAAATTGAACCGATTCTTAAAGCTTAAGTGGATGCCGTTTGGGCAGATAATACTAAGGCAAGAACGTCAACAAGCAGCAATCTGTTCGTGTTAGGAAATAGTCCAATTCAATGGTCTAGAAAAAAGCATTCATGTATTGGTCTTTCATCAGCTGAGGCTGAATACGTGTCAGCCGCAAGCGCAAATCAAGAAATCATTTGGAGTCAAACTCCTAGAAGATTTAGGTCTACCTCAGAAAAAACCAATCACTTTATATGAAGACAATCAGAACTGCATCAAAATGATAGAAAATGAAAAATTTTCAAAGAGAACAAAACCTATTCATATCCGTTTCCGTGCCACCAAACAATTCAAAGAAGATGGAATAATCGAGTTGAAGTAGTGTCCATCAAATTACATGTCAGCGGATGTATTGATCAAACCTGCACCCAAACCTGAATTACGGTCACATGATGTGTATGCGATTGCTAGCTCATCTCTCTGAAGAGCTTAATGTTAGAAAGAGAGGAATGTCAGAAATATTAATCTTTTCAGGAAAACACATCACAAATCGAAATCTACTTAATTGTCATAACATTTAATGTTTACAATGCGCAATATGTTTCAACATCTCACTGACTCCTGAAACATCGTAAAACATTATTTCCGGGTTTAACCCAATAAAATGTCAAATTTTTCGCCTCTATTTTCAACGAAGTCGAGTATTGAGTCCAAATAGATTGAGAAAACGGTTCCGACAAACACTTATTGATAGCCAATGAACAGCAAGCGATTGTAATTTCCATCATTTTCACTACAAAGTTGACGAATAATCTGCCATGCAATGAATTGCTTTTAATCTTATTGACTACCTTAATAACGTCATGAACCGACTTATCCAGTCCTTCATTCAGATTTTTTGCAACCAAATGCGGGCGATGAATAGCATAATGTATAGCGAGTATACAATTGGTACTGCTTGTTTCAAATGCGCTATAAAACCCTTATGACGCCTGGTAATTGCTAGAAAACCATCTTAAATTGGTAGGAAAGCCACGGCCCTCCCACCTTGACTGTCTTAATGCCTCCCCCCCATTTGCCTCTGGACTCGCAACCGCACCCCGGGAAGGCCCCACTAGGGGGCGGTACCACCCCCGTTGGGAACCTATGACGTAGAATATTCAGTTTGTCTCATAATTTCGCGTACAAATTTGGAAGGTAGGTAGAGAACATCGTTAGGAACCATAATTACATAGGAAAGTACGAGCGGAAATCCATATTGGCGCTGTAAGCGAGCTCGCAAAGTCGGCCACGTGTGGCTCCCTCATTATATACGCCAACTGCGTGCGATCAACATAAATCACACGCACGACAACACACACGGAACCCGACCACGAGCCGCACAACAACGCTTCACTGTTAAAGTGTGGACGGGTATTGTGGCGTACAGTTTACTGGGGCCATACATTTCACCACCTAGACTGGACGCTTACAAGTATCTTGTTTTTATTCAGGAGGCTCTTCTGGAAATGTTTAACTATGTTCCTGTACATGATTGACGCAACATGGTTGGGCACCATCCCATTATGCAAATCAATATGCATTATGTAAGTGATCATTTAGACCGTACATTCGGAAACAGTTGGACTGGACGTGATGGTCCTGTCGCATGCCCTCCCAGATCATCTGATTTATCTACTCTGGATTATTTTATCTGGGTTTCCATGAAGATCATTGTATACGACACGTCCGTAAATTCTGAAATGGACCTGGAGGCACGAATCTCAATCGCTGCGGCTACCATCAACGCAACAACCTGAATCTTCAAAAATGTTCGCCAGTCCACGTCGCTTAGGGGCATGCATGCATCCATGCCAATGGGTGCAATTTCGAACAGCTCCTGTGATGGTTGTAAGTCATATATTGTACTTTTTTCGGTATAATAAAGTGTTTTCACGGCTTTCTGCCTTGTGGCCTTACTATGTGTTTGTGTCTCTTTATCACGCCAGGGTGACGTTTTCGCCCATGCTTTCATATGTAATTACGGTTTCTAACGATGTTCTCTACCTTCTCTACAAGTTTGTATACGAAGTTCTGGGACACCCTGTATATCTAAATATTTTTGAAAAGGATAATTCTTTAATATTGATGAGAAAAAAAGGAATAAATTTCGTTTTGTTGCATAAGGTTTTATGAAACATTGTTTAAAACTCTTTATTATTAGAAAATAATAGTATAACGTAGAATATTATAATTAAATATTATAGTAAATGGTAATTATCTGGTTAATAACTGCTACATTAAGGATATTAAAAAAGCAAAAAGATTCTTTAAAAAAGTCTGTGGTAATCTTTTAAATATGATATTTGCTTTATTAATTCTTTACGAGTCAAAGTACAGAAAAATTTATACTGATGACAATAGAATGTATTCGTTTATTTTATTGAAAGAATAAAATAAACTGATTGAGAAATAAAAAAAGAAATGTTAAAAATAAAACTAATATCTTTTCACAGAATTTTTTCAATTATTGAAATATTAAGAGAAAGAGACAGGGATTTGAAAAAAGAAACATTGTTGCAATTTTGTTGAAAAAAAGGAATGTCTTAGACTCATAATAGAAAATTTATATACATATGTGTATGTCTGCTGGAAAAACAGAGTAATTTTTGTTTACAGAAAAGATTTTAAGAATGATTAGGATTCATGTAGCATAGTTTAAAGCTTCTTTTTCATCAAATAATCTAGGAGATTTATTAGATAATTAAAAACGGTTTAAAATATGGGTATTAAAAATAGTATTCTTAGAAATAACAAATATTCCGTTAATTCTGGTTTTTGACTAATTAATTTCTTTTGAATCAAATTAGAGATACATTTATTAATGATAACAATAAAAGGGCAAAACGAGAAAAATAAAATTAATACCTTTTCATCATCTTTTTTTTTTTTTTTTTTTTTTTTTTTTTTTTAAACTATAGAAAGATGGAAACATAAAGGCGGGAATTCGGAAAGGAAAAACATTATTACATTTGTTCTAGAAAGTAAAAAAATGAATACGTTACATTTTTGTTTTGTTGGCTGCAGAAAAAACGGAATTTTTGTTTGCAGCATAGATATTAAATATGATGAATGAGGATTTATGTGTCATTGTTTAAAGCCCTTTTTTAACTTAGGTGTCGCAAGCTAACGTAGGATATATTTCTAAAATTTTATTAGATCCATTTGTAATTCCTACATCATGGATATTAAAAAAAATATATTGTTCAAGTAATTTAAAGTTCAGGGCTTTTAATACAAAATTTTTATATTTTTAATTCTGTGATTTAAAAATTGGAGATTTACATAATTCAACATAAAAAATGCGTTTGGAATTTATGCAAGTAAATTGCATAAATTGAATAAATTGCATTGAACAGTAAATTATTCTAATTCTTCAGATAATACAAATATGGGTTTTTAAATATTTTTAAACTTGCAAAATTAAACTAGACAAATCCTACGGTATAAATTTGAAATTTTGAAAAAAAATTTGAGACAACTATATATTTCCTACTTTTTAACTGTTAAATAATATGAACTTGGTTAATTAAAAATGTAATAATAAACTAAAAACTATAAAATGATTAAAAATGGCATAAAGGTGAGCTTCTGTTTCTCCATCTTTTCTACATGAGCGAGAACAATTTTTTATTGCTATGTGCCGTAAATTTGCAGGACATTGCTGTCAGATACTCAAATGAATAGCGCAATGGAAAGCAATGCAGTGCTGTATGACGAAAAAGTACTACGCTTATGGACTACAAACTACGAAAGCTAAAAGAGAAAATGCACATATACTAATGAAGAGAAAGACGAAAGGGCATGAAGGAGAACTCGCTTTAAGCTATTGCTAAAAGGACGGCTACAAATTGTATCTAGATTGAAATTTTGCCGTATATTATTCGACTGCGATTAAATGGCGTTTGTACCACGTGATATTAGACAAGATTAGACGATATTGCGAGTCCATTTGCTGGATAGATATGCCCGGTAGCCATTTGTTTTTCTCAACATAATAAGTCTTTATTACATTTCACTGTATCGTTATTCGCCATCTTTTCATATAGCGTAGTGGACTCATCCAAGATTGGATATATGTTACCGAACTAAACAATGTGTATCATATAAATATCCTAAACCATATTTAGGGCAAAGTTCGAAGAAAACCACGGAAAATTCCGTGTGGTTGGGTTTACGAGAGCGACAGCCTTTGCTCTACCAACTTTGATAGTAAAACATCTTAGCCGCTGATCTGGCTCCGTCTGTAAGAAAATATTTACTTATCAAAAGATATTCGTTTTCTGCATTTAAAAAAGTTGCATTATTGTAAAAAGTTGAAAAATTAAATGGATTTTATAACTAATTTTTCAAAAGTCTTGCAATCATTTTTAATCGTGGAATGTACTATTAGTCTATTTGCGTCATTTGACAAGCAAAGATGACATGCTGTTCAGCAAAGAAAAAATAACTCCAATTTGATTAAAACTGATTCAAGTAGATTAAAGTGAATTATCCACAACATTGCATTCGGAAAATTACAATCTTTCCTTGAAATTTCTGTTAAATTTGATTTTTTTCCTTTAATTTTTTGAACAACGACAAAATCTCGTGCTTTAAAAGCACCTATTTCAATTACGTTAAGAAATCAGAAAAAAAATTGTAATTTAATAGATTACAACGACCATTTGGAATTTTTTTAATAATCGAATAAATCAAAATCGAAAGCAGTTCCACCGAATCATCCACAGATCGCGACAAATCACCTTCGTAACAAAATTAACCGAAAAATCTAAATTTCGTCCATCAAATTCCGTCGCATCCTCTTCAACAACAGATTGCAAAGATCAAACTTCAGGCGACCAAAACCTTCATCGATAAACTCTGCAAGTCCCCTTTCGAGAAGAAAAACAGTTTACAAATCGAAAGCAGTTCCACCGAATCATCCATAGATTGTGACAAATTACCTACGTTGAGCTCAATTTTTCTCGGTGAGAATCGACCGATTTTAAAACGCCATGGCTAGTGGATTGGAGCCCTTCGAGACATGACCTTTTACTATCAATCGATTAAACATTAGATTGTTTCCTTTTTCGCTTTCGTCTTTTATTCTGTAATCGATTTTCATGGGCTACATAATCAGTTTAAGACCTCGATTTTCATGGCCTACATAATCAGTTGAAGACCTCGATTTTTCATTTCGGCGTCGCTCTTTGGCTTTAGATTTTTCCATATCTGATAATTTGCGCCAACCCATCTTGAAACTTTTTCAATTTTTAACTATTTTATGCCTTTCGATTACCTATTCAAACAATTTTTAACGATTTTATGCCTTCCTATTACCTATTCAAATAAAGATTCTGCTAAAAGTAAAGAACATCGTTGAGTTTCGTTCAAAAAAAATAAAGTGCGAGCATCATTTCACCCTATCCTCGACCGAAAACAACAACCATTTCCAAATGGTTAGTAATTGGCTATTAAACAATAAGAAGGAAGACTTTTAACTTACGATTAAATTAGAATTTAAATTAGATTTTAAATTAGAATTTTTTTTGGTTAATTTAGCCTTTAAAATCAAACTGTACATTAGCCAATAGAGTAACAATTTTAGAAGAAAAACTGTTGAAAAACCAATGTTAGAAATATTAAAGAATTAAGTCAAAAGTTTTGTAGCAGAACGCAATAATTTTATGTATAGGTATTTTCAACACCTAAATAAAAATTTTCTCAAACTGCATAATTTATTTCTTTATACATATTCCTTGCTATTCTCTTAAAATGAAAAAGTTAAGGTCGCATAGTAACATTTGCTTTTTTAAACAACTTTTATCCAATTATTAAGAAAATTAAGTAAAAATTTCATTCGAGATTAATTTTTTAAGTAAAATTGAGAAAAAGAGAAATAACAAAAATAATATATTCCCAGTTTTTCGCTTAATTCGTATTTTTCTGGAGGTTACTAGAAAAATATAATACTAAAATTAAATTCATTTTTTATCTACTATCAATTATTAAAACAGCTACTTAAAGAAGAAAATGTCCGGAAATTCGACTTTCTGTCAAAAACGCCCAACTCCTGTTATACATAATCCGTTAATACTACCTTTTGATAAAATAATTCCCTTTGAGACTAAATACAGAACAAACAATACTAACTGCAACAGAAAAAAATGAATTCCTTTTATTTATCATTAAATAAAGATCAAAATAATAAACTTGAACGTATTATCTTTACTTCATCTTATTTAATAAGTGAAGCTTGAAAGGAAATACAGGACAAACAGGGATTTAAGAGTAACATTGTTACATTTTTGGAGAAAAAAACAAGTGCCAGATGTATGGCAAGAATGTTATAGTTTGTATGCCTGCTTTTTTTAAAAAATGAAAAATTTTTATTTCGAGGGAGGGCTTTAATGATGATGGATGAAGATAAAAGAGGAATTATTTAACCCTCCTTTTAATCAAAGATGACGCAGAAATTCGATATAAGTGCTTAAAAAAATAGTTTTTAAGCAACTTCCAACGAAATAGGTTATACAATTCGTTTATATATCTATATATATATATGTGTGTGTGTGTGTGTAAGTGTGTATGAGACAACGAAAATAGTTCACATTATCCGAATTTCGAATTATTGAAAGCGGTTAGAGAAAACAAAATTACAGGCAGAAGCATCGTCAGATTTAATTTCCAGATAAAAACTTTTTTTTACTGTTTATACAAATACAAAAAAAAAAAAAAGGATTACAAAAAATATTTTAAATACTGTTATTAACCATTTAACAGGTTTTCCCGTACACTGTACGTGCAAGAAGAGTTTACTTATTTCGTTACTAAGAGCCTTTTCGATACCAATAATTTTAAACTGCAATATACGCTTTATTTGATGGCAGACATATTTCGATTACACAAAGCAAATATTTTAGTGAGTTAAAACTGTTATATGGTCCCTATTTTTAGTTTATTGTGTCCAAAAAATGAACATCTTAAAGGGTTAATTACAACAGAAACTAAATTAGCTATTCTCAAACAACTTAATTATTTTTTAATCAATTACACAAAAGAAATGTAGGAAATACATTTGCATATCACGATGAAAAATATTTATCCAAGGTCGTTTGCTTAAACTTATTATTTGTTTTAGCCTAAATTACTAGCTTTTCTATTTGCAATAAACAGTGAAGTTCCTTTTCTGGAAGATAGTTGCATTTGTATGAATTTGCGTAAATATTCAATAGACTGAGTTACGGACTGTTCTCTTCGACGTAAAATAAATTCATTGATCGATGTGTTTCCATGTGAAACTTTGCTACACGTATCACGAATTGCTTTCGCGATATCTGAATTGCTAAGTTAACACAAACTTCTAAGGTCAACAACCACGTAATCGCAAATGATACATTTTCACAATCAAGCGTTTTGCACAATTCTGGAAAATCTGCTTCTTAATATTGAACATTGTCATGGTCAGATGCTTTTTTAGGGTATTCTATCTGGCTTTGTGGAAATCCCGCGTGTTTAAAACATCCTGCAATTGTTGACTCTTTAACAGCATCCCAAGGCACATAGAACATTTATGACAGTTAGTACAGTAATATAATTTTTTTTTTACAATCAATTGCAAAAAGCATTTGCTGTAAAAGTATTTTACAATAGGGAAATTTAAAGTCCGTATTATGCGCTGATCCATGGGCTGTAATTTAGGTGTAGTGTTTGGCGTCAAGTATTCTACTCAAATAGATTTCAGTTCAGGAAGTTTGCTGTGACTAGACACGTTATCCAGAGAAAAGAAGAATTTTGCATTTTTCAAGCGAATAGTTTTTATTTTGTACTTTTAGCTAATTGATGTATATTTTTCGTGTCATCCGTGCTTTAGGATTTGACGCGTATTTAATAGGTAATGTTGTTATTTCTTTAAAACACCTCGGATTTTGAAATTTGCCAATAAAAGGCAGTTTTATCTCCCCCCCCCCCCCCATCCATAATGGCGCCGACCACTGCAGTAATACTCTCTTTACTTCATTTATCGCCCGTACACATCTCATTTTTAAAAGTCAATGTCTTATTTGGCAAAAGCTTATAAAATAAGCCTGTTTCGTCTGCACTGAATATATCGCTTGGCGAGTAAAGATAATGTAATTCCGGTAACGTTTTTCCCATATTTGCTGAAAAATTCTGAATTTAAATCGGAAATTTTATCACATACAGTTTTAAAGGCCAAGTCTTTTCGGACTTTCAAAAGGGATAGCCATCTGTCAAAGCATTTAAAGCCTTTTATTTTTAAAACACTGGCTAGTTCACTTGCTTTGGCACTCAATATGGGACCACATACAGGCAAATTTATTGATCAAGTATATTTCAGCTACAAAAATAATGTTTTCTCTAAGTCTCACCCGCTTTCTTCCTTTTCTGAACCTTTCAATCCCCCAAGATTGAATAATTGAATCTTTATTTTTCAGATATGTCGAAAGTATACTCTGTTTAATGCCATATTCATTGGCAATGTAACTTTTTGATTGGCCATCTCTCACTTTTTGCAGTATCTCGACTTTCATTTCAACAGTGCGAGATTTATATTTCCCTCTCATCGCCATACCTAGCAGCACAAATTTTTACTGGTAATAGGTGGAACACCGAACAAGAGAAGTAACGCAATGCCACCTTACCACTCACAATGCTATGCAATCTTTACAACGTAAAAATGCATATACTGGACATTCCTACTTAAACTTCTTTATCTCACGCACATGCTCAGTCAACATTACTAATGGAGAGACTGTAATACTTTTGAAAATCCCCAAGCAAAGCTGGGACAATGGATCCAAGTTCCGTACATCTGCTAACAATGCAACTTACAGTAAACCATGAAAGAAATAGATTCTTAGAAACTGGACCATTGAAAATGGACTATCGTGTACTTAAAATTCAACAAAATAAAAGAACTGTATGAGACAGTAAGTAAAATAAAATGAAGAAAGAACCTATAATTCAATTCGTATTATCCGAAGACATAGAAATTGAGTTCGAATAAAATAATGTAATTTTGCATTCTTTCCTTTTAGGAATTTTCGAGGCTTTCCCATTTGTTCAAATTTACTGAAAATCCGAATTAACAAAGTTTGAATTATTGCCAGTCCATTGTATATATGTTACTGTGAAAGACCGAAATCTGGAGAACGTCGATTTTCACCGGTGAATGTCAACATTCACATAGTCATTTAGCAAATATTTATGACATACACCAAGTATCCTTATTTCTGACTTACACCGGTTGCATTTTCTTCTCCGTATTTTAGGCGAGATAAAACGTCACAAGAGTGACGAAACTTTTTCGTTTCTCTTGCTGAAAGGAGTGACCAGGTACGATGTGGAGATGGGATCTTCACTCTGTAGACGAGTTTTCACTGCGGGACTAATCTCAGAGAATATAAATGCCATGGTAGATTTAACAGTCCGGAATTGTTTTTGTTTTTTTGGACATGTAGCTTTAAATTAGAGCGTGAGAAGAAGAAATGATACTCGATATTACTTGTCTTTTTAATAATGATAGCGGTTGTACTTGGATAAATGTTAAGCAGTAAGAATTTTGTTTTAAGTTTAGCCAATAAAAAACTTGTCATTTATACCGTACTGGACATTTTTTCTATAAATCATACTTATTATTAAAACACATTACGATATATGTCAAAATAGGAGAAATTTTAAGTAGCAGCACATGAAAATAAACTGCTGAATTTAAAACAAACTGTACATTCTAAATGAGAAAAAAATACCAATAGAAAACTTAATTATGTGATTGAAATCTTATTTATTGCAGTAACTTAAACTTTTATGAAACTTTGAATTGCATAAGAGTTTCTTGCTTTTATAACTGCATTTATTTGTCGAATACTTCCTTTTGCAATGACAGCGTGTATAGCATTGCCCTGCATTTCTCGAATTAGCTGCAGTTGCTTCTCTCAGCGACATTTCTTGAAAAGAAATCTCATCTATGAAAAGTAACTTTACGTTACAAATTACGAACTGATTACGGATATAAAGCTGCTTGAGGGTAAAATTTTTATTTTCTAGTTTATAAAAGTCCGGGTCTTCTATTCCAAAAACAACTGCCAATACATCTGACCCGTCTGTACGACCACGATTGACACCAGGGACTTGTATTCGTACGGTACAACCAGTTTGAGCACGAGGATTTTTTTTTTAGGTTTGTAAGATTTTCGTTGCTTGCAGTAGAAGATTCTCATTCGCGGCCGCTCTTTTTCTAGAAATAAACTCGTGTTGCTCAGTCAAGGCTTGATATGAAGACGTGGCAGGTTGTAGGTCCTCTTTAATATTTTCCTTTGGAATATGGTTTTCGGTATGGCCACTGCTCAAATTTTCTTCAAAAGTGTTAAGTGTTTCTTCAATCTGTTCTTCGATTTCAAAAGTATTAGCAATTTCTTCGATTTTTTCTTCGGTTTCAAGATTTCATGATGCTATGAATGATGATGCTATGCCTCTTTTTGGTTTAACGCCAAACACAGCTTCAGAATGACTTTGACATATTCTATAGTGGTATGTAGAGTTCTTTTCAAATTGCACAAACGGCAAACCATCTGACCATTTTTGTATCATTATCTTGTGTCTATGCAGTTAACATATTCTGTATACCCTGACTGGCTCTTTCAATTGAGCCTTGTATTTGACTATGATGATGTTTTTCATAAACTACCTTAACATCTTTCCACATACAGTATAGTTCGGATATGACTTGATTACTGAATTCCCTGTCATTATCTGATTACAATATAGCTGCAGCACCAAACGTTAAAGATATTGGAAGAACGTAATACGCTACTTCATCAGCTGTCTTAGTTTTCAAAGGTCTTAGCTGGACAAACTTAGTTAAAAATTCTTAATACACCATTTTGAATGTTTATTCGCCCTCCCTGTGTGACTGCAGGTCTATAAGTTCAACTTGACATCTTGAATATAACTCAGAACTGACCACTGGTTTCACAACGGTACCTTTTTTAGAAGCACTATATTTGATTGGACATTATTTGTATAAATTTAAATACTACATTACAACTTCATATGTATTATTTCTGTATTTAATTTGCAAATCTTTAAGCATACATATTCTTCCTCCGTGGTCTATTTTTGTGTGAGTTTCAAACAGTATACTAAATAATTCATCATTGGTAATATACTGATATATATTCGTTTTTCCTGGTTTTAATGGTACAATTAACTTCTCTTCATCATTAATTTTTAAAACGTTTTGACGTTTTAATCGTCTGTAGTTCAAAGATGTGACGCACTTAGTTTTATCAGAAATCACTTCAGAAAGCATATTAGAGGTACTTTTCTTCAGAAAAATAAAAATAATTGTCTTCTCGTTTTACTCGTAATTAATGCATTTAGCTTTTCAAGGGGGGAAAGATCACGATTCACTGTAGTATCTATTGAATGTATATTGGGTTATCGAATAAAAAAAATAAAATTTAAGAAACCGTTGCACACAATCAAACCTTGCATAACACTGACAAAGCTGACTGACTCGCAGCAGAACAAAGGTTTTAGCAGAGAGAGTCTCTCTGTTGACCTCGTCTTCTCTTTTCGACATCCACAAAAGCATATCTATGCTTGTCGACATACACCGGTGATTTTCCGAATGTACAAGAATATAATCAAATATCCGGTCTTTCACCGACGTATTTGGTATATGTTGACATACACTGGTGGATGTCGACATTGTCCAATTTCGGTCTTTCACAGTAATATATATATTACATTGAATGTTCATGCTCAACTTTTGAACAAATGGTCTTATTTTCAGATTTTACCTTGTTGGGAATGCCTCTTTCTGTAGATGGGTTTCTTTCTATATAATTAGGATCTAAAAATTATATGTTTTTATGTATTTTTTTTTAAATCTTTATAGCCTTTAACTTTCGTAAAAATTGACCTATTCCTGCGAAATTTTAGTATGATGTTACGATACGCAGTACAACTTCACAGTTTTAAAATAGACTGGAATCGGGTCAGTTTTGGGTTGGGTTTTGTGTCTCGCGGGTCGGCTTTGGTAATCAGTTTATTCAAAAGTAAGTCCACAGTACGGTTTAAGATGATAGTAACTATATATCTGAATGTAAACGAGCGTATAAACGTACATTTATTTTTCTACATAAAGGATAAAATTTATATTAGAAATATGATCGCAGAGTATTTTAAAAAATAAATGCAATTAAAATATACATTAATAATTTTCCATTTTTCAGGTTTAGGTTCAGTTTCTGTTTAAAGTACTTCTGGTGTAGTTTGACTTCAAATAGAGTTTTCGAATTCGGGTTGGTGTAACCCGACCCGTGGAGGACTCTAATGTAAGCAACATTAAACGATTGACAGAAAAACAGGAAGGTAAGGGATAATCTCTAACGTTTCACAGTGGAGTATTTCAAGCAAAATCTTGGCCAAAATTATCTTTCATGTGTTTTATAGTTAAAATACTTGCTGTTGACTTAGTATTAGTATTATGTTATATACACATAAAAGTATGCATTAAATTAAATAAATAAATGTAGATGTAGTTGATTAATTACACAGAGAATATATTTACAATGGAACTTATTTTAGTATTATTAAATAAAAAAAGTGGCTCTGTTCTATAAATATTTAGTAAAAAAAGCAGTGAAAAGGATTTGTTTTTCATCCTTTCATTTGTCACTGCTAATAGAACACTGTTAATTCTTTCCTCACAGAGAACTTCTAACAAATTAATTATTTTCTCTCCAATCATTAGCTTTCTGTGCTGTCTTTAGGCCTGCTCTAGTAAAAATAAAAAGCGTTTCTTATAAATAGAGCTTATTTCTTCGTATAAGTATGAAATAATCAAAGCAAAATAAATTTAAAATGCAAAGATTCGTATTAGCGATACATCGTCTTGAGATATGAACATCAGTTTAGTATCTGTCTATTGTTAAGGGTGAGCCATTAAAGTCAACTTAACACTTTCTTCTATCTACTATCTATATAGATTGGATTTGTGAAAATTTTCGACTTCCGGTTTTCGACGGATTTACCCGTTTTAGAGGTCAGAGATACCGAAAAACATGTTTTTACAAAATGTCTATCTGTCTGTATGTGACACAAATTTTATGGGCGCTATATCTCAAGAACTAATGCACGGAATTTAATAAAAATTTATATTCACTTAGTCCATGATATAAATTGGTGCTGATTAGTGTTTGGTGTAAATCGCTCAACAGTAGGCGCTTCTATGCAGCATTTTTTACGAATTCCGCAATTCAAACTCCAGAACTATAACAGGGATTTTCATAAAACTTCAGATTGAATTAGTCCTTGACATGAATTGTTTTTTAGATTTTGGTGTAAATCGGTCAACAGGTGGCACTACTATGCTGTACTTTTTGCGATTTTCGCAATAGATCTAGCTCAAGAAATAATGCACGGATTTTGATCAAACTTCAGATTCAGTTCGTCCTTAATATGATTTGGTGCTGTTTACATTTTGGTGGAAATCGTCCAACAGGTGGCGTTGCTATGTTGAATTTTTTACGATTCCAGCAATAGCTCTGTCTCAAGAACTAATGCACGAATTTTGATCAACTTGAGATTCAGTTATACCTTGATAAATATTGGTGCTGATTATGTTTTGGTGTAAATCACCCAACAGGTGGCACTACTATTCTGCATTTATCACGATTTCTGCAATAGCTTTATCGCAAGACCTAATCTCAAGAATTAATAAGTTTTCATCTAACTTGAGATTCAGTTAGACGTTAACAAAAGTTTTTGTTGATTATATTTTGGTGTTAATCGCCCAATAGGTGGCGCTGTTATGCTGCATTTTGCAGGATTTACATTATTTCAGTCTAGAAGAACTAATCTCTAAGTCTCAAGAACTAATGCACGAAATTAATATCTTTAAAATTCTCATGATAGGCAGAGATTGCCATTTAATTTTGGTAATGTGATAGTGAATTTGAAGTATTAACATGTATCAGATAGAAGAAAGTTTTGGGAATCTCACTCCCAACTAGTTTATTTACCAATGAATTTTTTGAAAACTACAGCAAATAGTTATAGTGTTATTAGATACCAGTATGCAAATTTTGGTTAAAATATCTTTAACGGGTCTAGCGGTAATCAAAATTTAAAGTTTTTAGATTCCGAATAATTAGAATCTTAACGACCATAGATAAACTAGTTTTCCTAGGTCAAAATAGTTCACCCTGACGCCCACAGGCTAAATTAGTGTTTCCTAGACCAAACTAGTTTGGCCTAACACTCATAAGATAAACTAGTTTAGCCTGGTATTCATTAGTCTGAAGTAGTTTATCCTAGGCTAATTCAATTTGGCGTGCTTTTATTGATCCCGAAGACCGCTTCGGCGTTAACCTTCTGGTTTTTCCTAGGCCAATCTAGTTTATCCTAGGCCAATCTTGTTTACCCTAGGCCAATTCAGTGTGACGTGCTTTAATTGATGCCAACTAGTGTTGAGCACGCTCACAAGAAGAAAAAAAAATAATTCAAACTCAAATTTAATTTCTCACAAATGAGTCAAGTTCACGCTCAATCTCAAAATTTTTCAAACAAATCCTCTCAACTCAAACATATCCATGGAACTGAGCGAAGTTCACAAAGAACTTTTTTTTTTCTTTTAAATATAATACTTGGTTTTGCGATTACTTTTTTCATTTAGGTTCGGACCGAGATGGACCGGGACTCAATTTCTTTCCGGCTTAAGTTGGGACTGGACTGTATTCTTCTAGAGGCCTGCGTAGGCAGAAATTTTCAGTCCCATTTCGAACCCAGCTCCTATGAAAATCATTTGGAGTGGCAGGATCCCTGGTCTGTTCAGCAAAAATATCAGCAGCATTTGGCCCGGCACAATTTTTTTTTTAAGCACGTATTTTTAAATCGCTATTATTCCACAATTAAAATTTATATATTTATTATTTTTAATTTTTTTTTTAAGATGAGAAAATGCATTTTTAGGTAATAAAATTAAATTACGGTAAAATCTAAGAAAAATAACCTCTCTTTGACGGAATGCCGTGTTTAACAAAAAAATATATATTGATCTACTTAAAATGAGGATATTAGTACTTGTAAAAAAAATATAATTCATTTACAACAGACGATGAACCCTCTAATAAAGGAACTTGCTTACAACGGATTTTTCTTCTTACCTATGCAATTTCGTCTTAGAAGATTTTATTGTATAGAATTTAATTTTTTTAAAAATCTCCAAGCCATAGAATGTGGATTAACGATATTAAAGATTTTATTGTAAATTATATCGATTTTTTAATGAATCTGTATTTGTCAGTAAATATCTGAATAATTACTAATAGCATTAATTTTTTTTACACGGCTTGGAGACTTGAAAATCTGAAAAAAATTATATAAGAAATCTTCTAAGACGAAATCACATAGGAGAGAAAAAAACTTCGTTATATTTATGTTCCTTTTTCAGCAGGTCCGTCGTCTCTAGCAAATGTATTATGTTGTTTTTACCAAACAAATTAATATATCCAATTTGCACCGATTAAAAAAAAAATCCGTTTAAAACAGGATTTCGTCATACACAGATTCTTCTAACAGGTTTTACAGTACTGTATCCCCATCCGCATAAATGTATATATACTATTCTTTAAAGAGAATTTTAATTGTGGAATAATGGTAACTTAAAAATATATGTATTTTAGGCCAAACTGGGACCGGAACTTTGCCAGATTTTTGAAAATTCCACATTTCTCAAAGAATATCAAGTATACTTATGATATTCTTAATGGTGCATTTATTCATAATTAATTCATGTTCAAGTGATATTTATGTGAGAAAAAAAAATATTTTCATTTAATATTTATTTTTTTCCTCACATAAATATCACTTGACTTTGAATTAATTATGAATAAATACACCATTAAGAATATGAGAAGTACAAATTGATATTTTTTCAGAAATCTGGAATTTTCAAAAATCCGGCGACGTCCCGTTCTCGACGATGTCGGATTTTCGAGGTTATACTGTACATCTTCTAAACATCAATCTTCTAAAGACTTCCTCTCCCAAATTTTATGATAACCTCTCATCCCATTCTTTGGTCTTCAAGCACACAATTTGTCATATGGAACATATTTTGTAACTACCGAGAGTGGGGAAATGGAGAAGATAGGGGGACAGTATGACATTTCCCCATCGTATAAAATGTATTATACAGGGTGACAGCAATATTACTTTGCACAAGCTTAGCGTCAGAGCGGAGTTGGGATCAATAAAAGCACGTCAAACTGCATTGGCCTAGGATAAATTATATCGGCCTAGGATAAACTAGATGGTTCACGCGCACCGGGGCGGTCTTTAGGATCAATAAAATCACGCCAAATTGAATTGGCCTAGGATAAACTAGTTTGGACCAATGAATAGCAGGCTAAACTAGTTTATCCTATGTGCGTTGAGTTAAACTAGTTTGGCCTACGAAAAACTAGTTTATCCGATGCGCGTTAGGATAAACTAATTTGGTCTAAAAGCGGGTTTGGCCGGTAACACATACAAATGAAAGTTACTGAAAGTGTTATGTTTATTTCATAAACTATTAAAAATTAATGCAATTTGAATTCTACAGATTTTAATTAAAAATAAGGTCGAAATACTTTTGCTTATAAATATATAGGGAGCATCTATCACAAATTTTAGTAAAATTGAAAACCAAATAAAATGCGCATCGGGTCATTAATAAATCATAAAATAAATGAAAATCTTTAATATGTAAAAACTGACCTTAATGAATAAATGGTTTGTAATATAAGCGCTCAATATCTTTTTCAAAATACATTATAACTGTGGGTAAATATTTTAATATTTATGACTCATTTCCTACATTTGTATGAATTTATAGTAAATATAGCTAGTTTATAGGTCCTCTAATAAATATTTCTGTAATTTAAATATTAAGATATTAATATGTATATACAGGGTGTTTCAAAATTATGTGTCAGAAATGTAAAGACAGGTAGATGGGACCTTAGTAAGCAGATTTTGTATGGGAATATGGATGCGGGAATGCAGCGTTGAGCCAGTAGAGGGTGCTGTTAAGTTCGAAGGATGAAAGCGCTTCGCTGACTTGAATCGTCATTCTCCACACGGATTTCTGGCATCATGCATCGTTACACCAATGCGGAGGTTACCGACATGCATTTTATGTATGTGGCTGCGCAAGGAAATGGCTCACACCTGACGCACATCCGACACATTTCGAGCTTTTCGAAGGACATGCCTCTACTGCGCATAATATTGCTTTTCCTACTGCAGGAGTTCTCCGATATCTTCCAGCGCCCGTATCACTCCTCGAGGCATAAAATGATCCACTCGCGCACAATTCCAGATGAAGAGATCGCAAGTTCGGTGATACAGCAGCTTCCTACTTGGAAATCCTTCCATGTACATCCTTTGAACAGTCACTTCCTTTTCTTGCGCCGTCTGATACATGAAATGCATGTCAGTAAGCTTTGCATTAGTGTAACGACGCATTTTGCTAGAAATCTGTGCGGAGAATGACGATTCAAGCCAGCGAAATGCTTTTATCCACTGAACTTAACAGCGCGCTCTACCGCCTCAACGCTGCATTTCCGCTCCCACATTCCCCTACAAAATCTGTTTACTAAGGTCCCCCTACCTGTCTGTAAATTTCTGACATATAATTTTGAAACGCCCTGTGTATATATATATATATATATACATGTATATTATAAATTAGAATGAACTGGAATTTAATGAAATAACTTGAAATTAGAAGATACATTTTAGAAAGAAGGAATTATGAAAATTTAAAATTTTTATAACTTAATTTTATGCTATTATGCAGTATCTGAAGTTATTTCTAATGACATAATAAATCCTATACAATACCTGATACATTTTTGTTTTAATTATGAAGCCTTTCCACTCAGCTGTCGAGTGTCAACATTCAACAATAACTGACGCCACTGCTACTTCGAATTAAGCTTTGATTATCACTAATGAAAAAAAAAAAACTTAGTATATTTCTGTAACATTTATAATAGGAATTTACGACGTAGATTTTACTATAGAAATATAGTGGTACCAAATGTGATCACTATTTCGAAACAAAAAATTTCAGTGGAATGGTGTACGAGGCAAAATGTGCAATTAATACAGAATATTTTTTACATAAATACTTTCTCGCTAAAAAAGTAGAAAAAGTAATTAGTGTATAAGTGTAGTATCTAGCTGCATTACTAAAATTTTCATGAGCATTTCGTAAATTTTTAATAGTAATATACTCGGTGATATTATCTATTTATATAAAATCCAAGTCTCTGTGTGTCCCTCAAGATTCCGGTAGGACCACCTCATTGAAATGAGTAATTGTTGAAAAATACTAATGCAGGGTTAGCATAGTAGCGCCAAATGTTGGTCAACTTGGCAATAGCTGGCTGATTTGGTGAAATTCCCATTTAAAACTATTCATCTTTCATAAAGGAGGTCACCAAATTTTAATTTAAACTCCGCTCTTTTAAGATATTTTTTCAAAATCTATGAGTGAGAATTTAAAGTACATCTTTACATCTTCCTCCCAATGCTACTAATAAAATAACCGCCAATAGACGACGCTGTACTGTATGAGCTCCTAACTGCGCGATTTTAATGTGCTTTAGGTATTTTTCCAGTATAGGTGCGTTGGCGAAAAAGGAAATTTGGCAACATTTTCCGGGAACCTATCCACTGCTTGATTTTATATACATACGCATTCCTTTTTCGACATTTATACAATTTATTTATACGATTAAAAAAGCCGTTTCTCTAATTTTATACAGAAAGAGTACACAATTGTACACAAAAACATGAATAATATACATATAAAATAAACATATAAAAAAAAACGCTCATTAAGTTTGTTTTCATAGCTGTTTATATGATCTGACAACAAATCTCAATATTTTTCCGTTATACGGACACCATGCCAAAATGTATGCGGTATTTTTTTGTTATACGGACAGCATTGTCGCCAAGTGCAATAGTTGGCGCAAAATGAAAATCACGTGAATTGAAACGGCACAGATGTCATATTCGCCCCACATTGGCGCGATTTTTTTCGGTGGCCAATTTGGCGAAAACCTCAACAGCATAAACAACATAATCCGGGTTACCACATCAAGCAAAATAATGACACTTTGGCACAAGTTAAGTACCTGTTGCCTATATGATATTGGCGACAGAAAAAAATCGCGCCTATATGATATTGGCGACAGAAAAAAATCGCGCCAATATGGGGCGAATATGACACCTGTACCTTACAAACTTTTACGAACTATTTTATTAAATCACAAATATATACTTAAAATAAGTGAACAAATAACTGTTATAGGAACAGATGTCATATTCGCCCCATATTGGCGCGATTTTTTTCGGTTGCCAATTTGGCGAAAACACCAACAGCATAAACAACATAATCCGGGTTACCACATCAAGCAAAATAACGACACTTTGGCGCAAGTTAAGTACGTGTTGCCTATATGATATTGGCGACAGAAAAAAATCGCGCCAATATGGGGCGAATATGACATCTGTACCCTGTTATACAATAAAGTAATAAAATAAAAAATCATATTAAACTGCTGCCATAAAATTATAAATATCTTTCAGCATTGCAGTAAACATTTCATTTTTTGAACGAAGGCGTCGCCACATAAAATCCATGAGATACGACTCTAAATGATGACGAACAGCTCCCCGATGTCTTTTATTGCGCCATTTTGCGATGCCCCATATTCTCTGAACATTTGGAGTATGACATCCAGTATTAGGGTCGACAAAATTGTATTTGTGATTTACTGTGAAATGATCATAACCAGCACTTAGCAGTTCATCTGTTTTATATCCTTTCCGGCAATCTGTATAAATAATACAAGACTTTCATCTACTTCTATATTTTTATTAGGTCCACCGATTTTTCTATTTGGTCGTGAGCATAAAGATTTGCACAAACTTCTCTCGAATAACTATTCCATTCCACTGTTGTGTTGTGGTTCATATCAAGTTGCAGCTCACCAAACTCAATCGATGTCAACTCTTTGCATGATAAATATATAAACCTCAAAGCATTAAGAAAAGTCACCCGCGATCCTTTAAACCAAGTTTTTTGTCGTATTCCTACGGTTTCTTCGCATGATCGTAAACTACAACTCAATTTCGGATTTCCAGAACTCATCCATAATTTCATTTCATGATTTTTTGAACACAATCTTTTATTATGCAGAATTCCAAATTCCTGAAACAGTTTTATTACAACTTTCTCATCATCTGGTAATTGCCAAATGATAAAATCTATCTCAGCATCAGCAGTAAAAGTAAACTACAACTTTATAAAAAAAAAAGCATTTTTAATTCGATTAATAGCAGATTAAAAAGCTTTCCAAGGTTAAGGTTAAACAATAATCATTCACGTGATTCACGTTTCATAAATAACAAATCACAATGTTTCGCATGGTTTACAATAAAAATCTACGATCAGGGTTGAAATAATTGGCGCATTAGCATACATTTTGGCATGTTGTCCGTATAACGGAAAACGTATGCTAATGCGCCAATTATTTCAAAATGCTAAAAGATATTTGTAATTTTATGCCAGCAGTTTAATATGAGTTTTATTTTATTGCTTTATTTTATAACAGTTATTTGTTCAATTATTTTAAGTATATATTTGTGATTTAATGAAATAGTTCGTAAATGTCTGGAATTTTCAAATGTTATATTTTTTAAATGCTCACTTTAGTACGACAATATTTTTTCCTTTATTTTTCAAATGCCTCCTCAATTCACGTGATTTTCATTTTGCGCAAACTATTACGCTTGGCGACAATGGTATCCGCATAACGGTAAAGTACCCAAATCTCACTTTCTGATGCCCAAATTACACCAAACTTTTTTTAAAAAACGCCAAAGCCCCTACAGTGGAAAAGTATCAAACTGTCTATTATTTTGCGCTATCTGTGTTATAGTTTATACTATATGCAAGGTGAGTGGAGCGAAGAGTTTAAACATTAAATATTAAAGTTTCGGCACAGATGTCATATACACGACGGGTACTTAACTGTCGCCAAAGTGTCGTTATTTTGCTTGATATGGTAACCCGAATGTTGTTGTTTATGCTGTTGATGTTTTCTCCAAATTGGCGTCGGAAAAAAGCACTCGGCACAGATGTCATATTCGCCCCATATTTGCGCGATTTTTTTCTGACGCCAATGTCATATACGCAATGGGTACTTAACTGGCGCCAAAGTGTCGTTATTTTGCTTGATGTGGTAACCCGGATTATGTTGTTTATGCTGTTGATGTTTTCGCCAAATTGGCAACCGAAAAAAAATCGCGCCAATATGGGGCGAATATGACATTTGTGCCAATCGCTCCAATATGGGGTATATATGACAACTTTACCAAAGTTTCTATAAAGCAGTATAAGACTAAAAATTAAGAATAAAATAAATGCAAAATAAGACTAAAGAAGAAAGAAAAATCATGCGTTAAGCATAGAATATGAAACACTTTCCAACACATCCTGAATGCTTTAACAAAACTTCGTTATTTAGGGAAGGCACAGATGTTATATTCGCCCCATATTGGCGCGATTTTTTCCGACGCCAATTTGGCGAAAACATCAACAGCATAAACAACAACATCCGGGTTACCATATCAAGCAAAATAACGTCACTTTGGCGAGAGTTAAGTACCCGGTGTGTATATGACATTGGCGCCAGAAAAAAATCGCCCCAATATGGGGCGAATATGACATCTGTGCCTTAGGGAAATAAGGTAAATAAGTAAACATTTTAGAAAACGCATAATTATTTTTAAAAATTGATTACAGCAGTTACCGTCCATAGCCCATAGTACCGTTATTACATGCCACTATTTAACTAACATTTTATTTAAACTACTTTTAAAGCTACTGAAATCATATTTCCAGATATTATCTTCCATAGAAGGTTATGTATCCAATTCTTTGCGTGACCCTGTATATCATTTTATCCATATTCTACAAACATTTCGGAACATTTGTCATATTCGCCCCATATTGGCGCGATTTTTTTCTGTCGCCAATATCATATAGGCAACAGGTACTTAACTTGCGCCAAAGTGCTTGATGTGGTAACCCGGATTATGTTGTTTATGCTGTTGATGTTTTCGCCAAATTGGCAACCGAAAAAAATCGCGCCAATATGGGGCGAATATGACATCTGTACCAACATTTCTTAGTAATCTAAATGCAGTTCAGCGTAAAACTGCATAACTCCTTTAAAAACCACCTTTAAGCAATTTATTCTCATACTCAGTAACCCTTACGAATTCTTTTGTGTAGCCCTGCATATGAACTGTAGCATTTATACACACGGTATAGTATGCATAAATGTAGTGAAACATAAAAGTGCATATCATAATTAAAAATGCATTTCTAGCAATCATTGCTTATGTACGTACAATACTGTGGAGAAAAGTTTCTTGGCGAGAAAGAAGTTTGCCAACGTATTTTCTGGCAACCTATTTACTGCTTCATACTCACAAGCAATTTTTTGCACATGTATACAATTTATTTAATGTAAAAAAAAAAAGCTATTTACCCATTTTTATAAAGAAACAGAAGTAATTTTTGAACAGATGTCATATACGCATCGGAGTTGGCGTGATTTTTCTCTGACGCCAATTCGGCAGAAATCTCGCTTTCGAATACCAGTTACTTATATATTTTTAAATTATTTGCTATCATTTTGAAAAGGAAATAACTATAAATAAATAAAAGTTTGAATAATAACTATAGAACAAAACAGTTTATATAATTTAAAAACAGAAAATAAAAGTAAATAAACAATTTATTAATAAATAAAAAACAATAGCCGGCAAAATAACACCATTTTAGCGCCATAGGTATCCCGGTTCATATCTGAAATCTGTGCCGTAATTTGTATATAAAAAAATATTATATATATTTAGAAACGATTTTTTTTATGTATATAAGTGCATATATAAACAAAAGTAAAAGTTCATTAGATTTGTTTTCATAGCTGTATATTTTGGCAACATATCTCACTTTCTGATGCCCGAATTACGCCAAGCTTTTTTTAAAAATGCGCTATAATGGAAAAGTACCTAAATAAATAATTAACAGAAATAACCAATTATACAAACTAAAGCTTTTTATTTCGAGATCAAAGCTTTGTTTTTAATTTCGATTAAAAATACATATATCCTTGGATAACTTTAGTTGAAATTAGGTTCACGGCTTAATATCTCATTCCATAAACCTAAACAAACACAAGTGATTCATTCATCGTGAACCGTAGAAAATATTAAATCATTGAGGTAATCATTCACAAAGTAAGTTCTCCAACAATCAATGGACAATATTCTAATGACGTCATAGTAGGTAAAATGGTGGCGGTATCATTTGTTTATGGTTTAAAATCACAAACATTTAATTTCGCAATGTCTCTCAGTTACATTATTTTATTGTCATATTTATGAGATCAGAACAAAAGCATATTTTTTCATTATTTAGTTATTAAAGACGGAAAAAATGATAAATGTGCATGATTTGAAAAATTTAATAATTTTCTTTCTTAATACTAAAAAATAACATCGGGAAGTAACAGCGAGTTTAAGTTAAATAAGTTTAGTTGTTTAATTCTGTTGTAATATTCAAAATAACTGTATTTATTAGATTTCAGTAAACAACATCAGGGCCCAATTAAACTTTGACAGGACCTTTCTTTTAGAGAAGCTTTTCTAAATTCCACATATACATGGAAACTCTTCAGTGTTAGAAATATTATTCCCAGGATTGGCATAACATCAGAACGGCCTGCAATTTTACACAAGTTTTTGAAAACTACATTATATCAGAAATTTTACTAAAAACTGGTTACTTTTTTTTGTTATAGTGGCCCACACTATTAGAATTATGACAAGTTGTAGCCAATTTTGCCAAAGTCGTAACCATGATCGTGAAGCACACACATATAATACCATATAATACCATTTCATGAAATCGTATACGATAATTTAATAGTTTTTACCTTACTTCAAGTGTGGAATTTATTTATTTTTAAAGCTTAACAATCTAAATTGTCCAATATATGAATTAAAAAAAAAATGTAAACAAAGACTGAATAGACATGACCACAAAAATCCTGAAATCTGCAGAACACTTGGAACCAAACTGTGCAGATTAGTGGTCTTCTACTGTACACAGTTTTTCATAAATGTGTTTCGTTCTTAAAATGTGTTATTTTCATCTATCACTGCGGAACAAACGAGAAAACTCATATTCTTGCACATGAGTTGTATATATCTTTATATCTAAATTTCCGTCATTTTTGACGGGCTACCTTTCTAGTCTATATTATAAAGGACAAACATATCTGTGCGTAACGCATACGTCATTTTGCGAATGGCAACACTTTGAAATTTGAAATGAAATTTTGACTTTAAAATTATCTCTACTGCAAAATTTTAAACTTCTAAACATCGCACATTTTAAATTTTTACACCGTCGTATAAGGAAAAAAATGTACTTTTTAATGCAATTTGTTTGAAAGCTATATCTCAGTTTAATTTTGAGATATTAATTTTTTTGTAGTTTTTAATACATTTTTTGTAATTGTGGCAACTGACTGAAGTACTCCATTTTTGTTGAAAGTCATTGAGGGTTGAAAATAGAGGGAAAATAATCACGGAGGAAAGAAAATAATATATTACTGTACCTTTTGTTGCCATTTTCTCATTAAAAAAAATTGAAATTATAATGTGTGCTATGTCAGGGATTTTTTAAGTTTCCAAATATCGCACATTTTCAGTTTTTACACCTTCAAATAGAGAAAAAAATCTACTTTCAAATGAATTTGTTTGAAAATTGTATCTTAATTGACTGAGTTATTATAGTTTTTAAAATAACTAGTCGCCCGTGGCGACCAGTTTGGTCTCCCTTAAATGTATGCTAGACATTGTATCATGCTACTTTTATTCCTAATTTAATTTATTTGCTCAATCCTTTGCGAAATCGGAAGATTGTGATAGAGAAATCAAGAACTCGGTATTTTTATGTTAGTCGGGCACAGGTGATAAATCGCTAAACATTGTACCCGTTGCATTTTTTCATATTTCATTAATTTAGATTAAAATATAATCCTAACACTCATTTTAAAATGGATAACTTTAATTTAAAACTGAAACTTTTCAAATTCATGAATTTCACTTTAAAAAAATTCTTTAAAAAAATAGAAGAATAAATACCATAAACAATTTAATTTCAACATCAAAGCATTGTTTTAATTTACCCCTCGAAAAATAAAAAATGCTATTGGCGAGAATTGCGCCCAGCTAACATAAAAGTACAAACTTTTTGCGTTCATAGCAACTTTTATGTAGCTTTATTCGAAAAAAATATTTTGATGAAATAGGTTGCCAGAAAATAGGTTGCCAAATTTCTTTTCTCGCCAAGGACCTCTTCTCTATTTCGCCAAGTACCTATACTGGAAAAATACCTTTATTTATTTATTTATTGTATTTTAAATGAGATGAATAAAAGACGGCACAGATGTCATATACGCACCACGATGGCGTGATGTTTTTCTGATGCTAATGTCATATACGCACCGAGGTACTTAACTGGCGCCAAAGTGACGTTATTTTGCTTGACATGGTAAACCGGATGTTGTTGTTTATTTATTAATAAATTGTTTATTTACTTTTATTTTATTTTTTTTATTATATAAATTCTTTTGTTCTATATGTATTAATTAATTTTTTTTATTTATTGTTATTCCCTTTTTAAAAATATTGCACAATAACCAATGAGATGCATTTCATTCAGGTGTTGCCATTAAACAATTAAGAAATAATCGCGATTTCTGTGCCACGTATGATAGCATAATATATATAGATTTTCAAGCATGAATTATTTTTAAATTTATCTATCAAGTGTAGCTCGATTGTGAAAGATTAATCCGTCTGTTCTTAAAACAATGTAAAAAGTTCAGCATTTGTTTCCGTCTAATGTTCCATAACAAAATTAAAACTTCCTCTATAGAAAAATAAATAAAATAATGTAAATAAGAAACAAATTTAACAGACATGTTATTGAACCACGCGCTTAAAGCACTGAAATGATCGGAAAGACTGCCGTAAGTCGCAAAATCTTGGGCTAATAACTCCTGGCATGCGGTGGCATGTGAAAATATCGCTTTTAATAAATTTTAAAACTTTATTTGTTTGCATAATTGATATTTTTCAGATAAAAATTCTTTTTGATGTTAGTGGACAATCTAAAATATATATTACATATAAAAAATAATTACAATTAAAATGAAAAGAATGGTTTTCACCCATACTCTGTAACCCGAGGAGCTCGGGTTCGATCCCCTAGTATATATAATAGCGCTAAGTGTATAACACTTCCGGGATGAATTCATCCGATAATATTTCGTTAAAATCAGCCATTTTATTTTAATTTTCAGAGATTTAATTTTTTTCAATAAAGTAGCATAAGATTCACCTTTTTAGAAAGATTGAGTCAAAAACAACTTGAGTGGTGAGTACATAGAAATATGCATGTTTTTCGACAAATTTTACGTTGAAAATCGTATCAGCAATTAGCGATGGTAAACAGTATGCAATTCATTTCTTTGAGATTTATTAAAATATAGACCATGGGGGGAATAATTTTGCTCGATGGAAATATAAAACATACAAAATTAAAACCATTTTACTGCTTTTTGCAATCATTTCATGGCAATGTGTAATTATGAATGTTTCCGATTAATTCCTTTGAGATTCATTAAAATATAGGTCATGGATTTCTTTGGCAATATAGTGATCTTTCCTAACTCCATGCATTAAAACTTTCTTAAAAAATGCCAATTTTAAGGCAAGCGAAGGTGTGTATTAAATGCAATATTGTTAGAATTTTTGTATTCGGCCTGTTTTAATTTTTTGTTGACAGCCGTGAATGACTCTTGAGAATGACTCAATTGTTATTCCTAAAAATATATTCTTTCAAGTGGCATCCCGAGTGAATGTTTACTGTTTATATTTGATTTTTCAATCCTTTGGAGAATGCAAACACGTCATTTTGGTGGGCTATCTACTAGTATTAAATATTGATGAAAGAAAGGCCATTGAGTCTGCTAAAATAACCCTTTGCAGGCCGAGTAAATTCGTAGCTACCGAGATCAAGACATTCCTGTCAAAGGGAGTTTTAAATGCGCATGGCTGGAAGGGAGAGGGAGTTTTAAACGCAGAAATAGTTGTTGCCTGCAGCCGCACAAAATGCGCATCATTCACTTAAAAACATTCGCAATTAAAAAAAAAATTGCTATACGAAGATTTGGTTATAAAAATTATTATTATTCTAAAAATAAAAATTGAATGTTTTGAAGGTTAGGGTTTTTCGACTTTGAAATTGCACTGTGCCTTTAAGGTGCTCTTCTATGTGAGATGTTCATAATACAAATAAATTGAATCAAACGATAAAAAATTTACCGAATAAGAGTTTAACACATGTATCAGCATGTCCTTTATTCTCATACATAAATGATTTCATGATTCATTTGTTTAGATGAAAATAGCATAACTTAGATATATTATTTGGCAAACACTTTGTTTATCTGAAAAAGAGCTGAAGTTCTCGTTTGAATGATCTCAAAAGAAATAAAAATGAAGTCTAATATAATAGCAAGTAGCTTTTATGAACTCTGTTTCGAATTATGTCTTTCATAAGAAGATAGAGAAAATGTATTAGAAGAGGTTGGAAGAGGCCACCTAGGTTCAAACTTGGCATTTAAAAAAATATGAATTAATAGTCTTCCATAATCTTCAAACCTTTGCCGTTAAACATAAGTGAGCACATGTCTTGTAAGAAGTAAGGACCAAAATATTCACTAGAAACTAGAGCAGCATGAATGTCCCTCAAACACACTCAAGTTCCATTACTTTACACAGTTTGTATTTTCCACCACAAAAAATTCGGCGGAATTCAATTCAGTAATCTGAACACTGCCCACATAGGGCCATATTCATACTGTTGTTTAAAAATAATAATGGCGCCATTCAAGTGTTTCATAAAAACATTATTGCAGCAAATTATACTCTCTGAAATTCGTCTTTTGGCGGTGAACTAAAGATTAAGATTACGATTTATCCCTTAAATGCATGATTTTTTATTTTGTTTCGAAAAAATTATATGATTCTCAAAAAGGTTTATAGACAGAAAAAATAATGAAAAAAATCAGAGATACATTTTTCGTATAATGCGTCAACCTTTCCATATGTCGCACATCTGCAATACAAGTAAAAACTACTGTCATAACTAAAATATTGAAAATTAGTAAATATTTTAATAAGTATGAATCTAAATACCTTATTTTATATATTTTTTTATTTTGCAAAATTTAACCCTTAAATGCGGGCCATATTCATACTGTTGTTTAAAAATAATAATGACGCCATTCAAGGGTTTCATAAAAACATTATTGCAGCAAATTATACTCGCTGAAATTCGTCTTTTGGCGGTGAACTAAAGATTCAGATTACGATTTATCCCTTAAATGCATGATTTTTTATTTTGTTTCGAAAAAAATATATATGATTCTCAGAAAGGTTTATAGACAGAAAAAAATAATGAAAAAAAAAATAAATCAGAGATACATTTTTCATATAATGCGTCAACCTTTCCATGTGTCGTACATCTGAAATACAAGTAAAAACTACTGTCATAACTAAAATATTGAAAATTAGTAAATATTTTAATAAGTATGAATCTAAATACCTTATTTTATATAATTTTTTATTTTGCAAAACTTAACCCTTAAATGCATGAATTATTCTTTAAGAATTATGTTTTTTATTCTTATATTAAAGATTAGACACCAGAAATTTTAAGATAGATTCTTAACTTCATTAAGTAAGCATATTTTTTAAATTTTTACAGGATTAATATTCTTATATAAATATAGTGATTGCTAAGAGTTAAATAAAAAGTGATGTAGATATGCATCACTATGCATTTGAGGGTTAATTCGCGTAAAAAAATATCAAATTCGAAACTGAGTAGTTTCTTTCAATGTATTCTCTACATCTGCTTTTGGAAAGCAGGATTCGCTGTTTAATTCGTTAAAGGAACTTGCATTATTTTAGATTACACTTTTTTTTTTTTTTTTCGGGATTATTCGAAAAAAGAAGTTGAAACCCTTTTTCACCTGAGTGTTTTTGATTTGATTTCAATATTTTTTATCCATTTGTTATTTTTGTTTCGCAATAGCATTTGGATTTATGCTTTTGATTCGTAGCAATAAGCCAATAAACATTTATTTAATTTTTCCCTTAACTTACAAAGTAATCACATAGTACTAAAATATTAGGAAAAATCATATTAATTTTGTATTAGATTTGATCTCTCTATAAGATATGCTGCTGTGTTTTGTGCTATAAAGATAACTGGCAATAGTGTATGCATTGGACATATTTAACTTTTGCTTTCTTTCTTTTTTTAACAATATACTGTACCTTGCTCATATGTCTTTGTTTTTTCAGTAAATGTGCAGTGCATCGGCCTTACAGTGCCTTACTTTTAGATGCGATTAGTGACGTATTTAGCCTGGTAATTGGATATAAAAAAATACATTTTATAACTTCTAATAAAGCTATTTTTACATGTAAGATATTTTTCCGCTAGGGGGCGCTTCAGTCGTTTGCATTATTTGAGATGCAGTCACTTTACTATACAGTTATCTCTCTGGTAGAGCTGTAGCTTTCTAAGTTCGCAATTTTTTTCAGGAAAAAAAGACTTTCCTATGCACTTTGTAAATATAAAATAAATTATAAAAAATGGATAAATAGAATAATTATGAATTTTATAAAGTAAAATTGTGAAAGAGTGCTTGATTTTGTATATTTCCTTTCAGTTACACGCAAAATGTCAGTTCAAAATCTCCTTTATTTTTATAATTTGAAGGCATTGATAAGTAACATTTGGAAATGTTGAAATTTAGTTTTGCCCCCCCCCCCCCCCAAAAAAAAGAAGAAAATGAGTTGAAAATTTTAAAATTTTACAAGCGAAGTAATAACAATTTTTCTCTTTCGATTTTCTCCTTTGGTTACATGAAAAATCCTTCTTATGTACCTCATTTCAGTTTTTTATGTATGCCGAAAGTACTCGATAGATTTTGATCACATAGTTTGTCATCAGGTGGTGAATGAGTTCCAAAGTAGCCATTTTTGAAAGTCCGCAATTCCAAATATTTATGGGGCATTCTCACAATCTTTTTACTTTTGGGGAAAAAAAAATCTGACAAAATTGAACTTGCTAAAATAACATTTCAATCTGATAGACGAATGCCTTAATGATTCAAAATAAAGAAAAAATGGTCAGCAGCGAATTTTTTTTTTTATTTAACTGAGGTTTAAGTTAAACTTGGGAGTTTAATTTTCCTTACTATTTTACCCCTATAACTTTTTATTTTCTTCCCAATTTTTACTTATAATGAATTTGCATAGTACCCACAGGACATTCAAATAAGAAATAATAACAATGTAGTACTTTTAATACAGAATTTTTGTATAACATTGTCTTAAAGGAGTGTTAAAGAAGGGACGGTAAGGTAAAAAAAGGGGATGGTATTGGAAAAAAGGAACGAAATGGTAAAAAAAGGAACGGTAAGGATGGAAAGGTAAGGAAAATTACCACCTATTTTTAGGAAAATCATGTTAAGACTAAGTGATAGCCACAATGTTCATTGATTTTTACAAACAGTTGTTAAAATTGGATTAAATTAATTATTTTTTTTTAATTTACCTCGAAAAGTGCAGGAATAAACATTGGGGACGGTAAGACTACCAATAAAGCCACGATGCTTGAAATTGATATTTAAATGCTGATTTAAATTCTACAGTAAATTTCCTGCTAAAGAATTTTAGACATTATTTCTCTAGCATACTTCTGCATGAGAAAAAACTTGAAAAAAATTCTGTGGCTGTATCTGAAATGATTTTCTGTATAATTTTAGAAGAGGGATGGTAAGGAATTTAAAAACCAGGGACAGAGTTTAAAAAATAATAACAACCCTATAAATGTCTGCAGGTCAATTTTTAGCTACATATTTATATAAAACAATAGTTCCAGTTTCAGAAAAAAATTACATCGAATTATTTTTATTGAAACAATTTTATCCACACAGTTCCAAACTTAAAAATCAGCATCAGGGACACGGGACGGTATAGGAGTTTTTCAGGTTTTTGGACCCCCAACATCGTCCAGAACTTATTTATCTCATTAATATTGTTGTGAAATCACGCAGTGGGGTGTTCCCCAGTATAGAAAATAAAAAAAATACAAAAAAGTGTATTAAAATAAAAATTATTATTCAGGGACATGAAAGTCAAAAGATTGTGAGAATGCCCCTTATACGATGAATGTTAGAAATTAATATTATTATATAGTAATATTCTTATTTTTTTAGATAACAACACCTCAGTTGAAAGTCTGAATTTTGTTCTAATTAATTAAAACTGATGAGAGGCTTTGTTTTTCTGATAGTTATTGACTGCTAAAATATATGATTTTTGAAGTTCGATATTTCAAAATCCTCAAAAATAATTGAATGTGATTAATGATGCTGACAAGTAAGAGTGTTCATATTACGTCAGAGAAATCATATTCAATTATCTTCTCAGTTACAGTAGGTGAAAAAAGGTTCGAATGACTTCGAGTACATGTAGTGTGCTTATATTACTTAGCTACTTAAATATTTATAGTTATAAATATTTATAAATATTACTTAGCTACTTTAAATATTTACTTAGCCTGTGCACTGCAATGCACTATGATCATTTCCCAATAACTATCCGATAAATTTTTATCACAAATATCACATTTAAAATAGCTGAATTATTTATTCCAAATGAAATCAGTCTCTTTTTACAAAAAAAGCAATATTGAATCATTATTTCAATGTTTTCCGTTATCACATCATCTTTAAATAATTGAATTTACGAAATCATTATCCGCATAACAATATTGTCTGAGATATTTCAAAATTCACACATTTCAATAGCTAACAAATAGCAATTCTCTGAGGACAGCTGTCTAATGCTTTCCTGACATCTCTGTAAAACAGTTGATTCCCTACTGGTTTCTGACAAATGATCTCGAGTCCCTCAGATGTATTTCGCTCTTATCCAGTTGCCATATGTAATACTTTAATACGAGTGTGGATCTGATTTATCTATTGTTCGAATGGAAGCGCAGATTTGTAGTTTCTTCTCTGAGATATCTCATTTATTAATGTTAAACTATATTAAGAGAATAAAACTTCAATTGATTTTTTTTCTGTATTTATTTGTCACTATTAGTAATGAAATGTTTTCCTTTTTCTTGCCCAAAACAGAGAGTTTTATGTGTGTTTACTAACTTTGAAGGAAAATAATCTAAAATCTGTAAACCAATTTTCATGATCTTTATCATGACTACAGCGTCTAGAATAAATAGCGTGGAAATTTGATATCCAAACAGAATTGAAACTTTGAATCCCTTAAATGTGCAACGATGCGATATTTTCAAATTTCAATGTAAACGTCGCATTATTACAGCACCTAAACTAGCTATCATCTTGCAGTTTAGAATATATCCTGCAGATGTCGCCGCGATCCACTCTTTGAATTTCAGCATTATTGGAAATATAAGAGATTCAATATTTTAGCACTTTTTTAAGTATTACTGGTGACCCAGTTCAGTTGTTGCTTAGCTGCCATTGCGGCACGTTGTGTATTCGAGCGGGTCTTATCCCCAAGTATAGAGTTGTTCTTTAGCTGCCATTGCGGCACATTGTGTATTCGAGCGGGTCTTATCCCCAAGTATAGTATGTTGTTCTTGAGCTGCCATTGTGGCACATTATGCTATAGCGGGTCTTATCCCCAATTATTCTGTTGCTTATAGCGGAAGTATTCCCCAAAGGATGTTTTACGAACGCCACTTGTTCTAACAGCGGGTTATTACCCCAAAGTCACCGCCTCATTCTATATGTTTTTCAGTGTTTGTGATTGTTGTAACATTTGTGTGCTGTGTGATATAAAAATGTGAAAAAGAAAACTATTTGTCTTCAATCTTAAAGTTACGCACAGTATTCACATACATTTTTGTGGTCCGTCGAGCCGGAGCGAAATAGCTGCTATGGAAAAATTAAATAGAACAAAAGGTGCTCTAAAAGGTGCTATAACGAAATTAGAAAATTTCGTAAAAGATAATACAGACGAAATTAATTACTCGAGTACCGAGCTCGAAATAAAGATTCGAAAATTACCCGAGCTTCAAGCAAAAGTATCGGAAATACGGGATAAATATTATGATATCCCTGAGATTAAGGACTTACCAGAAATCGAAAACGAGTTAGATGAACTCGAAGATCGTCTCGAGAAACTTGAGGTAAGTCTCAACATATTTCTTAAAAATCTTAAAGTTTCTGAAATAAATGTGCATGCTGATAGTATTGAATCTATAAGTTTGAATAATATTAAAGTTAAGTTACCTGAAATCCCACTACCAACATTCAATGGTAAATATGAAGAGTGGTCAATCTTTAAAGTACAATTTACAAATTTAATTATCAATAATGCCCAGTTAAATGACGCTCAGAAGCTGTTTTATTTGCGAGCATCGCTAAAAAATGAAGCAAAACAACTAGAGAGTCCAGACGATTCCTTTGAATCATTGTTTACAGCACTTACTGAAAGATTCGAAAATCAACGTTTGCTCATTGACACTCATTTATCAGCCATAATTAATTATGAAAAAATACATTACGAGTCTTCTAAAGAATTGAGATCCTTTATTGATTGTGTAAATAAAAATTTGAGGGCCTTAAAAGTATTACAATATGAACAAAACAATCTGTCTGATGCTATCCTTATCAATATTATATTGCAAAAGGTAGATAAGGAATCTCGAAAATTATTTGAATATTCGATTAAAAAATCAGAATACCCGCAATTTAATGAATTAATGTCATTTTTGGAAAACCGCAGTTCTACGTTAGAAAGCGTAAATAGATACTCTGCTTCAAAACCCTTAAACAAAAACATTCCTCTTTCGAACAAACAAAAAAATTTCATGCTAAATTCGAATGATAAATCGAATGGAAAAACTTGTATTCTGTGTAAACTGGCTTTTCATAATTTGAACAAATGTTCTCAGTTTCGAAAAATGAATGTTTCTGAACGATACGATTTTGTGAAGAAAAATAAACTGTGTATTAATTGTTTGAATAATTCTCATTTCGTAAATTCTTGCATTTCAAAATATAATTGTAATACCTGTGGATTGCGACACAGCTCATCGCTTCATCGAGAAAAAGAAAATAAATCCAAAAATGAATTGGCTTCCCCCCAAATTTCCTCCCCTCTTGCAGGTGCGGTAAATAGAGAAATGAAAAACATTTCGGTAAATAATGACGAATCTTTAAAGACCTTGAATAATATAAGTAAAGAAAGAAAATCAATTTTATTGAGTACATGCTTTGTTTTTATAGAAGATAATTTCGGAAATAAACGAAGGTTTAGAGTCATTTTGGATAATGCTAGCAATGTCAATATTTTAACTAAGGATTGCGCTGACATGCTGAAATTTAAAAAAAGGATAATTAATGTACCCGTTACAGGATTAAACGGTTATACTTATAATGTAAAAAATAAAATTTCGAGTGTAATTACAAACGAAGATGGCTCTTTCAGGGAGAATATAGATTTCTTAATTGTTCCCAAAATCACGGATGTAATTCCATCAAAGCAATTAAATGTATCGGACATTAATTTACCGAATATTGTGGAATTGGCAGACCCCACATTTTTCAAACCGGGAAAAGTTCACGCATTGGTTGGCGCTGAATTATTTTATAGAATTTTAAAGCATAATTCAATTAAGATAAATGATAAACTTTTTCTGCAAGACACTGTTTTTGGATGGATCCCAACTGGGGCGCTAGAGGAGAACACGCAAACAAACAATATTACTATGTGCAATTTCGTTATAGATTTCGATGAAATAAATGATAATTTAAAACAATTTTGGGAGCTTGAGTCTATAGGCATAAAACCTGATGATCCGAAAATATCGGAAACTGATCAAGCACAACAAATATTCGATAAAACTGTCAAATTTGTAGGCGATCGTTATGAAGTTCAGTTACCCTGGAAAAGAGACTGGAAGGATTTAAATGATAATTTTAATGTTGCGAAACAGCGTTTGGAAGGTCTAAAAAGAAAATTTTATCGAAACCCAGAGCTTTTTCGACAATATTCTGAAATAATCACGGAATATTTAAAGCAAGGAATTATAGAGCAGGTGCAAGAAAATGAACCTGTTTTAGACAGGGCAGTTTATTATTTGCCCCATCATGCGGTCTGTAAAGAAGATAAACTTACTACAAAGGTCCGAATCGTCTTCGATGCCAGCTCTCATGATAACAATGATTTGTCCCTTAATGATTGTTTATGGCCCGGCACCAACTTAAATCCACTTCTATTTGATATTTTAATCCACTTCAGATTATACGAAATTGCCTTTTCTTCTGATATCGAGAAGGCGTTTCTTCAAATCTCACTAGCTGAAAAAGATCGGGATTCTGTTCGTTTTCTGTGGTATGATGATGGTTTAAAATCTTTCAAGGTCTTCAGATTCAAACGTGTTATTTTTGGAGTCAATGCCTCTCCATTCCTCCTATCTGCTACAATAAAGGAGCACATCAAGCGGTTTATGAACCTACACCCAAGAACTGTTCACCTACTCGATAAATATATTTATGTGGACGATTTTATATCTGGCGAAGATACGCTGCAAGAAGCTCTTGATGTTTCCCTGAATGCTAACAAAATAATGTCTGAAGCAGGAATGATTCTTCGAAAATGGATAACCAATGATGAAGCGTTACTGAAGTGCTGGCAAGAGGAAGGTTTAAATATTCAAACAGAACGTGCTGCAATAAGCCTAGGAAGCAATCTAAGCAAGGTATTAGGAATGTCCTGGAAAACAGAAGAAGATTGTCTGACATTCGAAGTCAAAAGTTTAATAGAATTCTTGTCATCGCAAAAAAGCTCAAAACGTCTACTATTGCAAGCAGTTGGTAAAATCTTCGATCCGTTAGGCATGCTGACGCCATTCACCATTAGAATAAAATGCCTGTTCCAAGAACTATGGCTAAAGAAGACAGCATGGGATGAACAGTTACCAACTAATGTGCACGAAAAATGGTTAAGGTGGCTCGAAGAACTTCCAAATTTAGCAGAATTAAAAATTTCGAGGAAAATTCTTGGTTGCTTGAATCAAGTAATAGCTGTAGAAATACACGCCTTTTCTGATGCTAGTAAAATAGCGTATGGATCTGCAATTTATCTGAGAATAAAAAGAGAGAGTGGTGTGGAAGTCAATCTCGTGACTTCAAAGAGTCGTGTTGCACCGATAAAGGAGATAACTCTGCCTCGGCTAGAACTTCTCGGAGCCTTACTAAGCGCAAGACTGATCAATAAAGTAAAACCCATCCTAGATCAAAAAATCACATCGAAAGTGTACTATTGGACGGATTCCAAAATAACCTTATTCTGGATCAAAGGATCATCAAAGCGATGGAAGCAGTTTGTGGCAAACCGTGTCATAGAGATTAATGCACTTTCAGATTCGAACTCTTGGTATCACTGCTCTAGCAAGGACAATCCTGCCGATCTCTTGACCAGAGGTGCGAGTGTTAATTCCCTTGTAGAGAATCCAATGTGGTTTAGGGGACCAAAATTCCTAGCAGCTGATGACTTAGTGACTGAGCAAGAAACTATTTATGTGCCAGAAACAGATTACATTCCAGAGACTAAATCAAAATATAAAAATAACTGTAATGATTTCAATTCTAATATTTCTCTTTCTCTTTTCAGGAATCCTGAAGAAGTAAATTTTTTTCTCAACATAAGTGGTAAATACTATAGTATTCTTCGCATACTGGCATATGTTTATAGGTTTTTTCACAATTGCAAATGTAAGTTAGCAGACCGGCGCAGAGGCAGCCTCACAACCCCAGAAATAAAAAATTCAGAAGTTTCTCTAATTAGATTAGTACAAAATGCAGAATTTCAGGAAGAGATTAAGGGTTTAAAACGGGAATCAAGGGTTCCCCCTTCCAGTAAAATTAAATGTTTATCCCCCTTTTTGGATCAAGATAATATCTTAAGAATTGGCGGTAGGTTGGAAAATTCAGATTTAAACTTTGATAAGAAGCATCAAATCATTTTGCCGAAAGGCCATAAGCTCACAAAACTCATATTTGAGCATTTTCACAGGAAGTATTTTCATATTGGTCCCCAAACTTTAATCCATTACGTACGTATGCGGTTTTGGCCCGTAAGTGGAAAAAATTTAGCGCGAAAAGTAGTGCATGATTGCGTTGTCTGTTTTAGGAACAACCCAGTTACTGCTAAACAAATCATGGGTGACCTCCCATCGGAAAGAGTAACTCCAAATTTTACGTTTAACCATACGGGAGCCGATTTTTGCGGCCCTTTTGAGATTAAATATAAAAATCAAAGAAAAGGGATTTTTCATAAGGTTTATGTCGCGATTTTCGTTTGCTTAGTAACAAAGGCTATTCATTTAGAAATAGTAACGGATCTAACTTCTGATGCGTTTATCGCCGCACTTAAACGCTTTGTTTCAAGGCGAGGGAAATGCGCTTCTATTATGACAGACAATGCTACGAATTTTAGGGGTGCTAAATCAGAATTGCACAAACTTCATGAGTTAGTTCGTAGACCGGATGAAAAATTAGCTAATTACCTTACTTCAGAAGCTATTGAATGGAAGTTCATTCCCCCTAGATCGCCCAATTTCGGTGGTTTATGGGAGGCTGGTGTAAAATCTTTCAAGTATTATCTTAAACGAACATTAAAAGGTGCTAGATTGACTATGGAAGAATTCCAAACAGTCACCACCCAAATCGAAGGGGTACTAAATTCGCGTCCCTTAACTCCGTTATCGACCGATATAAATGATTTTAATGCATTGACACCAGGCCATTTCCTAATTGGTCGGCCTATCGATGCCATTCCAGAACCTCAATTGATTGATATCACAGAATCGAGATTATCTAGGTGGCAGAGAATCACTAAATTCGTCCAATTAATTTGGAGAAATTGGCAATTAAATTACTTGAGTCATCTCCAAAATCGTTCAAAATGGCAGGTAAAAGGGGAAAACATCAAACCAGGGGCGATGGTAGTCATAAAGGAGGACAATTTACCTCCCTGTAAGTGGATGCTAGGACGAATCTTAGAGGTTATACCAGGAAAGGATGGTAATGCTAGGGTTGCAAAGGTTAAAACAGCCTCAAATATCTTTCTTAGATCCATATCTAGATTGTGTGTCTTGCCCATTAATGAAACCTAATGTACATGCCTTTTCTTATTGTTTACTTATTTTAAAGTGCACCTAAGATTTACATGTTATTTTACATTCAACTTTTCTTAAGAATATATCGAACTATTTTTAGAAAAGAGCTTAAATTTTGTAACAAAGAATTTAATTTTATTGTATTGTATAGTCCTTGTTATTGCAACTTATTATTATTGTATTTGTATTGTAATATTATTTTGTGGTATTGGTATTTTATTTAGTTCTTGTATTTATAGTGTATTTTTAATATTTTGAATGTGCTACGCACATTGCAACGCGGGGCGACATGTTCGGACCTTGTGCGCATGCCGAACGAGCTCCGTAGCTTTGCGGTCATGTGACCCAGTTCAGTTGTTGCTTAGCTGCCATTGCGGCACGTTGTGTATTCGAGCGGGTCTTATCCCCAAGTATAGAGTTGTTCTTTAGCTGCCATTGCGGCACATTGTGTATTCGAGCGGGTCTTATCCCCAAGTATAGTATGTTGTTCTTGAGCTGCCATTGTGGCACATTATGCTATAGCGGGTCTTATCCCCAATTATTCTGTTGCTTATAGCGGAAGTATTCCCCAAAGGATGTTTTACGAACGCCACTTGTTCTAACAGCGGGTCATTACCCCAAAGTCACCGCCTCATTCTATATGTTTTTCAGTGTTTGTGATTGTTGTAACATTTGTGTGCTGTGTGATATAAAAATGTGAAAAAGAAAACTATTTGTCTTCAATCTTAAAGTTACGCGCAGTATTCACATACAACTGGGATAGCCGATTTCCACACTATTTATTCTAGACGCTATATCATGACTATTTTATCTCATGCAACCTGTCTTATTTAAAGATGTCTTACCGAAAAAAAATGTGTGTGGTATAAAAGTATTGTTATATGTGGAAGAGATTGGATCTCTGGGTGTCTTGACTAGATTGGTTCATTACAGGGAAGCGAACTTCTTAATGACAGTTATCCGATAATTATGATTGGCTCTTTACAGAGCATGTTGCGAGAAGCGATAATTGTGATTGGCTCTTTACAGAGCATGTTGTGAGAAGCGTAGCTGTGAGCGCTATCTACCGGTGTATTTTGGGATAACTCTTGCAGGCTTCTTCTCACTGGATACATACAGCGTAGTGATATAGTACAGTATAGTCCATTGTGAGTACCATCTCGGTTGATTGTAGCTATTAATTATAGGATTGAGACATCTTGAGTTTGCTACTAGAATTTATTTCTTGTTATTAACCAGAAATGTCTGTCCACGAGTAAGAAGCTGCTTATTTGAGACTTTCATGAGTAGGAATGTACTCCTTTTGAGACTTTGAAGTCTGTTTAGAACTAATAATCCGATAATTTTTAGAGCTTTATGCTCTCTCATTGTAAGTGCCTAGCTGATTGTTTAATCCATTCGGCATTTTGGGTTTATTTGTTCTGTGAATTCCTTATTCTTCTGTAATATTCATAAAATAAATATAGTGTGATGTCTAAAGGACGTTTTTTGACTGTCAATCACACGAATCTGAAGTACATAACAGTAATGTAAAATAATTTAAAATATTAAAAAAAAGTTATTTATAAACTGGTTGTCCTTTGTATTTTTCTTTAAATTAAGAAATCTTTAGTTTTTTACTCCACATGCTTCTTTTGATTTCAGAATCTGTCACGTTAAATTTGCTTTCTATTTGAGTTGAAAAGAAAAGCTGCCTGGAGTTATACAACATTGTATGACATTTTAATTTGAAATCTATTCATCGTATTGAAAGAAGAGTTTCTAGTAAATCATATTCATATTTATCTCATATTACTGGATATTAAATAATTTGAATAAAAGTTTTCTGTTTTAAATTCAATATAATAGTAATCGAATGAATACGTAGATGTGTATATAAAATCCATTTATAAGTACAGATAATGGATGAAAATAATGTTATATAGGTTTGTGTTGTACAACGTATTGAAATATGTATATTTATTTTCCTAATTAAGATATAATGACGATCATGCTTTTCCCACAGGATTTAATAAAATCAAGAAATACGTCGAGACCAAAGAAAAGTCGATTCGAGAAGATTTCACAATTTAGTTATAACAATTATTAATAACTTATTAAAATAAATAGTACAAGTTTTGTAATTAAATATAATGATGATTGTGATTTTCTCACGAGAATCAAGAGATAACTTGGGAAATCAGAATGACTCATTGTTATTATATTTAAATTAAAATATGATATTATGAGGAAAGAAGTGGTAATATCGTCATTTTAATCTACAATCGATGGACGATATTAGCACCGAATTAATAGTTCCCACTGGAATTTTTTCAATATATGAGGCAAGCCTGTAATATTGCGCTTATTTGATATTTTCTAATATATGTGTAATATATCATTTAATATTTAGTTTACTATGCTTCAGCAGGCTCTCTGAGTGACATTTAATCTGTTACGAAAGTATAGGATGTTCCAAAAATGTATTACGCAATTCATTCGTTAATAACTGGCATGTTCGTATTTTCTATTCAGCTTTAACTAACTGGGAGTAATGGCTGAAACCAGACTAAGTTTTGATGAAAGTAAATTTATCATGAAGTGTTACTGACAATTCGAAAACCGAGAGGAAGTGCAGAGACAGTTTAGGAGTAAGATTCTAAAAGTAAAAGTATTGTAAATCCCTACGCGATTTACAATAGCTAGAATTAGAGATAAATTTGAGGTAAATAGAACTGTTCAAAATGTTTACAAACAACGTTCGAGAAGACTACAGTCAGCAACAACCTCTCAAATGAAGAGGTGCTGAATGTTTAATGTCCGCAATTCCATTTCTCCACGTTTTTAGCCTGTGTCTGAACCGAACGGCCATCAGTTTAAATAATTTTACAAGATATTCATTATTATAGTTCTGTTTCACAATTCGACATGATGTGTGTGTCAATAAAAAATGCTTTGTAACACATGCATTAATAATGCATAACATCATACTGATAATTCGAAAACGTAGACAAGTGAAAATACAGTTTAGGAGCAAAAATATAAAAGGTTCTCCTACGGGATTTTCAATAGCTAGAATGAGACATAAATTTAAGATAAACGGAACTGTTCAAAATGTTTAAAAGCAAAGTTCGGGAAGATTACGGTCATCAACAACCTCTCAAATGAATAGGTGTTGGTAAGTCGATGTCCGATATTCCATTTCTTCACGTTATTAGCAGTCCCTAAACCAGAACGGCTATCAGTTTCAATAATTTTATAAAACATTCATTATTGTAGTTCTGTTTCACAATTCGACATGATGTTTGTTAAGATAAAAGTTTACATTTTTTTTATTAAAAAAAATATCGTTCAAATGGCCAACTCAGTGCATGTCAATATTCAACTAAAAGCAAAAAAATATATAACTGCATATTTAATTAAAAATTAAAAAAAATTTAAAAATTTTTATTTTTTAAAAATCTTTACTACTTTTTTAAATATTGATATTTTTGACCAATTTTTTTTAAACATTTTTAAATTTGTATTACACAAGACTGCGCATGGATTTTTAGACAAATCTAATACTACATTTAATATAATTTTTTTACTGGTATATATAGCGTAAAACGACGAAATGTAACAAATCTTCATATACTTTTATTAAAAGAAAAAAACAAAACAAATAAAAAACCCGAAGTCCAATTCCATGAGCAGATTTATCACATATATAATAAAGAACATGCAGAAAAAAAAGTTCAAATCTCTATTTCAAATACAAAAAAATGCCTTAGTATTTTTAAAACAGGAAAGTGAAGAAAATATGTACATGGGGAAGAAGCAATTTAAAGATTTCATTGGTGTGGGACATTGCGCTGGGTGTATTAACAAAATTTAAAATATCTTGCGATATAATTGCCGTACGGGTAAAAATGGGGTCTCAAAGTATTCACAAGTAAACAAGCTTTCATTTAATATTTTAAAAAACACATTTTAAAGCAATTTTGAGGTAAACTGTGCCCTTAATTAAAAAAAAAATACATTATAATAATTTAAATTGGGATTTTTATTCTTTTTTTAGATAGACCAGTATACAGATTGCGCTCTTTCTATTTCTAGCTTATGTTTTATTACTTTTTTTCATTTAAAGGTAAATTTTGCGTACACTAACAGGTATAAACGGAATTGAAGAGGAAGGCAAATCGTCGATTTCTGAAAAAAATTACTTTAAATTTACTAAAAGAGAGATCTTCTGATAAATTAAAGTTATATAAAAAAGGCCTTTTCAGTCATTTATATATTTCTTCTAACTTTTCTACTAAATCTGATTTAACCAAAATCTTTGTACTAATATATTCCCAAATTCATCTACTTAGCAATCATTAACAGCTTTAAAGCTCTACATGTACAATGTAAAGTAACAGATGTATTATTTAAACTCTGTCTTACTAACTCTTCTAAATTAAGACGATATTTTGGAAGCTAACCAAATAGAATTAAGTAAATAATATTGGCCACAGGTCAAAACGTATAATTAATCTAACTATTTATTTCTCTTTTAAACGATTAGTTTCTCTGGATAGAGTATCATTTATCATTAGTCCCAAAACGCATTTCCTAATACTTTTATCCTATGGTTTAAGCTGGTAAGAGTATTTTTATTTGTAAAAGATCTTCATTAAAAATCTAAGTCATCCTATGTTGAATGATATTTTTAGACAATCCGCCTTAGACTATAAAAATCAAATTATTCTTCGGTATATTTTAACCGGTTTTTTGTGTATAAAGATTAAAATGCAGATCTTGTTTAGCTATCTTATTTAAATATGTAATATTTTAGTGATTACTTTAAATTGGGCGTTCTGTTAGTGTTAAATCTGAGGCTGTTTTCATTCTGTTCATTCTGCTTTTGGAATTTTGAGTTAGTGTTAAATAAATAAGTATATCTATGTTAATAAAAATTAAGTTTTTCAATATGTTTTTCATTAAAACTCCTATAGGCAATATAGTATTCCATTTTGAAAATAATATTCATAGAACACATAGTTTCTCTCAGGAATTTTATACTAACTATGCATAGAGAAATGAACATTGTCATACATAGGACTACTAATGGCCCTTTTCTTAATACTAGTATTTCCGGAAAAAGAAAAAAAAACTCATAGGCTTTTGAAGAATTTCCATAGAAATAACCTTCGATGTAGAGTTCTACAAAATTTGCAACATAGGGATAAAAAGATTTTTGTTAGAGAAAACTAGTATTTTAAAAAAAAAAAAGACTTAGTGAGAGCCCTGCATATATCCATGAAAAATTTATTTAATTTATTGTACTTTTTATCTTAGTTTCACTGATCATGGTTGTTCAGTGAACATGCATTTTTCCCAATTATGATTTATGGGAAGCCATTTACTGAATAATCACTTCAACTAAAATCACTTTAGAGTTATTTATTGCTATGACTGCTATTTAAGAAAACCCTTATTGATATTTCTTGAAATAATAATCTAAAACATTTATATATCATAAATCAACATTTCATTTCTACCATGAATCATCTGAAATGGTGTTATACTTATAAACATTTCCTTATTGAAATAACTTTGTTTATCATATCAATATATTCTTCTATTTAGACATTTTCTCAGTTGTTTAAAAATAATTATTGTGATTTATATTTGGTGGTCAAGGTCACTTCATGGTTTCAGTGATTCTACATTTGAAGAAGGAGTTGAAGTGCAACCTTCAGATTAAACGCACGCAGCATTTAACTCTTTAGCTGCGATATTTTTTAATAACGCAACCGGGCAGCCACAAAGTCTGGCTCTTGTTAAAATTAACAAACCGCATGTCTGTATCTGGACGATGTCAATCTACATTTGTTTCAATATAGTGTTATTTACATCTCGTGTCATTTTACTAGTTCCATAAACACACACAGTTCATCGAACATTAAAAGTTGGAGGCACCGGCGAGATATTGGGTACTTTTTTCAAGCTTGAAATAAGTGTGTGCTCATCATATATTACTTCAGTTTTTTAAATAAAGTTTTCACCAGTCTTATGTGGAATTGCAACAGACGACGGAGCACCTCGTATCACAGTTATTACAGATAAGTACATTTTATCTTATTATTATTATCGGTTTTTCTTTTGTTTTTCACGCTATTCACCTCATTATTTGAATAATGAGTACCGACTTTGAAGCCGCAAAAAAGGCTGCTGAAGAATTAGAAAAAGCAGCTGTAAATTTACGTGGCAGAGCTAAATCTGCTCTAACAAGGATAAACAACTTCATTAACTCTGAGCAAACGTTTCAAAAGAATGATTTGTTCAATAAATTAGAAAAATTAGAGACAGTTTACTCCGATTTTGATAAATATGATGCTCAATTACCAGCTGAAGCATCTGAAATTGAGGAATTTGAAAAAAAAAAAATTATGAAATCAAAGCCAAACTGCAAACGGAACTTGAAAAAGTTACCGTAAATGTGCATGCACCTGAAATGATAAATGATCAGATTCCAGTTGTTAGTTCTACTATTTCTAACAATTTTAAATTGCCTAGGCTCAATATAGAGCAATTTAATGGTGATTTTAAGAACTGGCTGTCATTTAAAGATTTATATTTATCATTAGTTCATAACAATGACAGCATAACTAATATACAGAAGTTTCAGTATTTAAGAGGGTTACTAGGGGAAGAGCCAGCCTCTATTATAAAACATATTCCTATTTCTGAAAACAGTTATTCAGAAGCATGGGAAAAATTGCTGTCGAGATATGATAAGAAAAAACAAATTGTTTCCACTTTAGTTAAAACATTCTTGGACATTACCCCCATTACTCAAGTGAATGCATTTAGCTTACGCTGTTTATCAGATGTATCAGATGAAGTAATTAGAGGCCTTAAATCAATCGATGAAAAGGCATCTGGCCGTGACTTATGGCTAATTCATATTTTATTACAAAAGGTCGATTCTAAAACAAGGGATTTACGGGCAAAATTGACCTCAAGCGAAGACTTTCCGTCTTTTGATCAATTTATTCAGTTTATAAATGACAGATGTTCATCTTTAGAGTTGTATAAAAGTGAAAATGAAGGTTCGCATAAACAAGAGAAACAGTATAACGTCAATAGATCTTTTTCCAGTGTCATTAGCAAATGTTTACTGTGTAAATTTAATCACTCACTTTACAAGTGTGTTAAATTTAAAGAATTAAGCATCAGGGATAGGAGACAGTTTGTTAAGAAAAACAAGTTATGCAGTAATTGCTTGTCTGACAAGCACACTGCCTGGCAATGCAATTCCTCTTACTCTTGTCATAAATGCAAGCTGAAACATCATACTAGTTTATGCGAAAATAAGCTGCAAAATTACGCAATATCAACTTCTCGTTCAAATGAAAATCAGAGCCGCAAAAACAAACCTGATTCAAAGGCCGGTTCTATTCCGGATGAGAATAAAAAGGAAATTTCTCCTTCCATAAATGCAGTTCAAACATCTTTCGCACTTTTGCCCACTGCTAGTGTATATATTAATGATTGCATGGGTCAAAAGCACACTTTAAGAATCATGTGTGATAGTGGATCAGAGTCTACGTTTGTTTCTGAATCCTGCATGGAAATGTTAGGAATTAAAATGAAAAATGCTAGGTTCCCCGTAAAAGGTCTGTCTAACTCAAAGATCGCAGTAACTAAGGGTTACGTAATGTTTAATCTTACATCAATTTATAATGCTGACACCAAGTTGTCTGTTAAGGCATTTATTTTAGATGATTTAACTGCTCCGTTACCTGCGGAAAAAATACATGAGAAGCATTTTTCGCATTTAAAGAATATAAACTTAGCGGATCCACATTTCGAGACACCAAATAAAATAGACATTATTCTAGGATCTGAATATTTCTTTTCTATTTTGCTTCCTGGTCAAGTAACAGATACTCAGAGCAATTTAATTGCTCAAAATTCAATTTTTGGCTTTCTGGTATCAGGGAAAATGCCACATTCTAGTACATCTCCAAATTCAATACATAATTTACAGATTTATGAAGTTAATATTGATAAAGAGTTAAAGCGTTTTAGGGAAGTAGAAGAAGTATTTAATAAGAATACTCAAATGTTGTCACCTGAAGAGCAATTTGTTGAATCACATTTTCAGGAAAATTATTCAATTAACCCATTAACCGCCAAAACTATTACGATAGAATTTTTCAAATTTCTTGTTGAAAGTAGTTTCCCACCAGAAATTCAGTAAGGTAAATTTCGCTTTACAAAAATAGCAAAATTCCTGCCAATAAATAAGACATTTTTTAAAATTCTAAAATAATGGTGCCAATGAAATTAATTCATTGCATGAGCAATTATTTTGACTGTTGCGTGAACGCAACGTCAGCGGTTAATGGGTTAATTCCGAAGGTCGTTTTGTGGTTAAGTTACCTTTTATTCAATCTAAATCAGAATTAGGTAATTCTAAACCTGCCGCAATTTCTCGCTTGCTTGCTATGGAAAAGAAATTTAGAGAAAAATCAGAATTTGAAAATCTGTACAAAGAGTTTATGTGCGAATATGAAGAATTAGATCACATGGAATTAGTTGCACAAAATGACATTAATAATTATGAAAACAAACACTACTTTCTTCCTCATCATGCGGTTATTAAATCTTCTAGTATCACTACTAAATTAAGGGTAGTTTTTGACGCTTCATGCAAAACTTCAAGTGGTGTTTCCTTGAATTCTATTTTGGGTGTAGGCCCTAAGTTACAACGGGACATTTTCGAAATCTTACTTAATTTTCGATTTCCGAAAATAGTCTTTTCTGCGGACATAGAAAAAATGTACCGCCAGATTTTGGTTGCTGAAGAGGATCAAATTTATCAGCAAATAGTTTGGAGGTCTAATCCTAATGAGGATATAAAAAATTACAAATTGAAAACTGTCACATATGGTTTAGCGCCAGCATCTTTTCTGGCAACTAGATGTATAAAACAAATCGCTCAGGATTATACAAAAAATTCTTGCATTTCGTGCATGTTAGAAGAGGATATGTACAAGGGTCGGGGTGCAAAAACAACTAAAGGGTATATAGATTTGTTTATTTGTTTGACTACAAAAGCTGTGCATATTGAAGCTGTGAGTGATATGACAGCTGAGGCATATAGCCGCCCTTCGACGTTTTAGTGCAAGGCGAGGCGCGCCACGGCATCTGTACAGCGACAATGGCCCCAATTTTGTCGGTGCATCCAGAAAGCTGGATAAAATCTATGAACTATGGCGTTCGTTTACAGATAATGAAATAATGTCCCACTATCAAGCTGAAAACTCTATAGAATGGCATTTCATCCCTCCTTCTGCCCCTCAATTTGGCGGGATTTGGGAAGCTACCATAAAAGCGGCAAAGTATCATACCAAGCGAGTCATAGGAGAGACATTGCTCACTTTCGAGGAGCTAGCCACGTTGCTCGTCCAGATAGAAGCCTTGCTCAACTCGCGGCCGCTTATACACTTAAACGATAATGATACTGATTCAATAAATGTTCTCACTCCCTCACATTTTCTTACAGGGGATGTTTTGCATTCCATACCCGATGAGTCAGCAACACCGACAACGAATCTAAAGAAACGATGGGAGCTGCTCCAAAACATGAAAGCGGGCTTCTCCAAACGTTGGACCAGAGAATACCTGGCCTCGCTGCAACCCAGAGTTAAGTGGAAGATCGCCACGCCTAACATCGAGGTGGGCCAGGTAGTATTGTTAATGGATGCAAATCAACCGCCTGGAACTTGGCCGTTGGGCCGTATTACGGAGGTCCACCCAGGCAGTGATGGACTCAACAGAGTGGTGACTGTGCAACGCGGGTCTTCATTCTTCAAACGCCCGGTGCACAAAATAGCATTACTCCCTCTGTATCAGGACTAAGGCCCTGATAGGGGGGGGGGGAGCATGTTCAGTGAACATACATTTTTCCCAATTATGATTTATGGGAAGCCATTTACTGAATAATCACTTCAACTAAAATCACTTTAGAGTTATTTATTGCTATGACTGTTATTTAAGAAAACCCTTATTGATATTTCTTGAAATAATAATCTAAAACATTTATACACCATAAATCAACATTTCATTTCTACCATGAATCATCTGAAATGGTGTTATACTTATAAACATTTCCTTATTGAAATAACTTTGTTTATCATATAAAGATATTCTTCTATTTAGACATTTTCTCAGTTGTTAAAAATAATTATTGTGATTTATATTTGGTGGTCAAGGACACTTCCTGGTTTCAGTGATTCTACATTTGAAGAAGGAGTTGAAGTGCAACCTTCAGATTAAACGCACGCAGCATTTAACTCTTTGGCTGCGGTATTTTTTAATAACGCAACCGGGCAGCCACAAAGCCTGGCTCTTGTTAAAATTAACAAACCGCATGTCTGTATCTGGACGATGTCAATCTACATTTGTTTCAATATAGTGTTATTTACATCTCGTGTCATTTTACTAGTTCCATAAACACACACAGTTCATCGAACAATGGTGAATAAATAAAATCTATTAAAAAAGCAGGTTTGTTTGCAGTTCACTGGTCTTATACTAATTATATAAATATTTTATAATGCCATATATTTCCAATATTATATAACATATGAATTTAATATATTTCTTCAAAAATAGTTTTAAAATGTATTGGCAAACTGAAATGTTCATATGGAGTAAATCACGGTTCACTAAAAGTTCAATATACATATATGGAATTTCAGCTGGTATTATCGGCATATATAGACTCTTAAATTGCAAACATAAACAAAAAATGCTCTCAAAGATCCTTGCGTATAAATATATATCTTTCATAAAGTGTAATGCTAACCTCTTGACCATAAAATACAAATTACTAATCCTTTATACTTGAAAGTTTCTTTACATAAAGTATTTATCTCTAAAAAGAAAGTATAATATCCAAGCTGTCAACGTTCAGGGAAATCCTTTCAACTCACATAAACACTGATTACGTGACAGACACAACAAAATACGCTAAAACAGCTCGGCAAACTTGTGAAGTGTATGTTTCACACGTTTTCCATTTTATAAGAATGCATGAATTACAAAATCTGCATGAAACGAGTAATAAAATCCGTATAAACATGTTCTCATAGCAGAAATAAATTTATATGAGATTTAAAAGTTTCAAAGTCTATTTTGATATATTTCAAGTATTAGCAAAAAAAAATTGACATTATCTATTGCTTAAGATGTATATAATATTTTCAAAAGTAAAAATGTATCTGGATTGCATAAAGCCTGGCACTAACTCATTGACCACAAGATACAAACAAGTTAAATGTGCCAATCCGAAAAATGTTCATACATGTTAATACGTGAAATAAAACTTTGTCGAAGTCGCAAATTAAACCTATGGGACATTTGGGTAATACAGTATATTCTTTTCCCATCTTTTCTTGTTAGACAAATGTTATATCATCTCCTTACGCATCCGCGGCTTCCCAGCATTTTGCTCTCGCGAGGACTTCGAATTCTGAGAATTTGGTATAACCTAACACTTCCAAAAAGTAGCCATCGCAGCGACCACATCCGGGGTAATATACTAATTTTCTACTGGTACCTACCGTCCATAGTAAAAAAAATATACAGGGTGTTTCAGCAAAGCGGTTACAAAGTTTCAGGAGAAATAGAGTACACCTAGATGATGAGAAATCGCATAGCAATGAATGGTTGGAAACGCTTTCCTGTCACAGTAGTGATGACAGAAAACACGACAAAAGGAAGGGCATGAACAGGGTCAGAAAACATGTTTATTAATCATAATACTGCAGGGCTGGGAAACTTGTTGCACGTATCGTTGCTGATTCCTATAATAGTTCTAGCGGCAGCTGCTGGGGAAGCCCGGGACACGCCTCGTATTTTCGAGAACATTAGATCTTCCATGCGCTTAAGATGTGAGGCCTACATCACGGCCCGTGGTCATAATTTCAAACACCATCTTTGATGATGATCCTTGTTTCTCTTTTTGTTCTTATTTCTTATTTTTTTTGTTGTACTAAGAATAATAAACATGTTTTCCCACCCTGTTGGTGTCCTTCCTTTCTTGTGTTTTATGTCGTCACTGCAGCGACAGGAAAGCGTTTTCGACCATGCATTGCTATATAATTTCAAATCGTCTAGGTGTATTCTACCTCTCCTGAAATTTTGAAATCGCTGTGCTGAAACACCCTGTATATTAGGGGTGCACAACCTTTTTAAGAGAAGGGCCACTTACAAAAATTTCTGGGTTGTCGAGGGCCACATCAGTAACATGGAGATAATTATATTTGGGGAGGTGATCTGTGGCCTATAATAAGATAAAAAATATGATTTCAGAGGAGGAGGTGGAAGATTTACCTCCCTAGTTTCCCCTACCCAGTAAACATGTCCAATTCAGTTGGCAATGATACCGGGTGTCCCAAAAAGGACTGACTGATTTTAAAATTCAATAACTTGCAAACGGTGACAGATATTCAAAAAATTCTTGCAGGAGGGTTATGCATAAGGTCAAAAGTTTTATTACAGTGATTTTCAATTTTAGTTCGATTTACAAACAATAGATGGCGCTGTAAGCAATAGTCGCTAAATTCAGGCTCGATTTTTGGTCCTTTATCTTGTTCCATGCAGAAAAAGGACATGGAAATGTATTATCCGGGCCACGAAGTACCAAAAATCGAGCCTGAATTTAGCGACTATTGCTTACAGCGCCATCTATTGTTTGTAAATCGAACTAAAATTGAAAATCACTGTAATAAAACTTTTGACCTTATGCATAACCCTCCTGCAAGAATTTTTTTAATATCTGTCACCGTTTGCAAGTTATTGAATTTTAAAATCAGTCAGTCCTTTTTGGGACACCCGGTATATCAACAGTTTACGTTTGTATATAGATATAGCAAGGATTATTTAGGAGGAGTGATAATATTCTTTGATTTTATTTGGGGGAGTAAATTTTGTTCTATTAAAAGTGCTAAAAAACAAACATAGGCATGAAAAAGTGGCTAGTGCAGAAAAAAATGTTAATTTTATGAACGAAGGGGAGAGGAGGAGCCGATCAACGAAATTTTCGATTATTTTCGTGCTTGATTAACGCGATTTTTCTACGTCCGAATAACGAAAGTTGCGATTTTTCCATACCTGATCGACAAAATTAGCAATTTTTTTGAAGCCGGTTGACAAAATTCTTGATTTTTCTGCGCCTGATCGACAAAATTCACGATTTTTCCGATCATCTTTCCTTACCTGATCAACGAAATTCGCGATCTTTCCGCGCCCAATTGACGAATTTTGCGATTTTTCCGCTTCTGATCAACGAAATTTGCGATTCTTAACTGACTGACGAAATTTGCCATTTTCCCGCAGCAAATTGACGAAAGTCGCAATTTTTTCTCACGATAAATTGACGAAACTCGCAATTTTTCCGCAGCCGATTAAAGAAATTCTTAATTTTTAAGCGCAACTTCGAGAAAATTCCCGATTTTGACTTTCCTTGATCAACGAAATTTGCGATTTTTCCGCGCCTGATCGTCAAAATTCGCGATTTTTTCGTCCCGACCAACGAAATTTGCGATTTTTCGGAGCCCGATCAACAACACTCGAGATTTTTCCGTGACCGATGGACGAAATTTGCGATTTTGCCGCGCCCGATCGACGAAATTTGCAATTTTTTCACGCGGAAAATTGACGAAATTCGCGATTTTCCGCAGCCGAGCAACGAATTTTTCAATTTTCCGCGCATCAGCGAGAAAATTCAACAAAATTAGTGATTTTTCCGTGCCCGATCAACGAAATTGGCGATTCTTAACTGAACATGACGAAATCATTTTTCCTGCGGCAAATTGATGAAATTCGCGAGAACTAGACGAAATAGGCGCTTTTCCGCAGCCGATCAACGAAATTTGAGATTGTCTCGCTCCTAATCGACAAAATTCACAATTTTTCTGCAATCGACGAAATTCGTGATTGACGAAATTAGCTGACGAAATTTGCAATTTTTTCCCACGGCAAATTGACGAAATTGATTTTTCCTCACGAAATTCACGATTTTTCCGCAGCCGATCAACAAAAGTTGCAATTTTTCCACGTATCATAAACAAAATTTGCAAATTTTCCGCGCATCATCAACAAACTTAACGATTTTCTCCTGCCCTATCAGCAAAATTGGCGATTTTTCCGCTCTTGATCGACAAAATTCGCGATTTATCCATGCTTGGTCGACGAAATCTGCGATTTGTCCACTCCTGATCGACAAAATTCGCGATTTTTTGTGTCCGATCAACTAAATTCGCGAATTTTCCGAGCCTCATCGACAAAATTTGCTATTATTCCGCACTTGATCAACGAAATTCGCGATTCTTAATTGACTAAATTTTCAATTTTCCCTGCTGTAAATTGATGAAATTCATGATTTTTTCTTGCGACCTATGGACAAAAATTTCAATTTTTTCCAGTTAGAAATTGACGAATTCGCGGGCCACATGTTAACCCATCACGGGCCACTTTTGGCCCGCGGGCCACAGGTTGTGCATCCCTACTGTATATGAAGCTCGGTTCAATTCTATGAATAACTTCGTAAACTTTCCGATGATACAATAATAAAAATGGCACAAAAATTGTTGTTACAGCGTTCCGTTCCGGTGGAGTATTCCCAAATTCAACTGGGACCTGCTGACCTTAACCAAAAACATATAATAGTCCAAGAGCTGTTAAACATTTTAGGGAAGGTATTTGAGGCACCCTGAAAATTTGTGCAACACTTCTTTTGTAATGGCTGAATACAAAATCGAATGTCTGGCTGAAGGATCGCGGCCCAAAAACTGTGCCAGACAAGTGTCAAGTGCCATTTTTTGACTACCCAAAAAAGGTATTTGAGGCACGCTGAGATTGAGACAGAATAATATTTATGCTTAGAAAAAAATATTTTGAAAATGACAGACACTTTAGTCGGCACAAAATCTGTGCCAGACGCGTGTCAAGTGCCATTTTGGCCAAAAATGGCACGTGTGCCAAAAAAGGCACATTTTTGGCAAAATGGCACTTTACACGTGTCTGGCACAGATTTTGTGCCGACTAAAGTGTCTGTCATTTTCAAAATATTTTTTTCTAAGCATAAATATTATTCTGTCTCAATCTCAGCGTGCCTCAAATACCTTTTTTGGGTAGTCAAAAAATGGCACTTGACACGTGTCTGGCACAGTTTTTGGGCCGACTAAAGTGTCTGTCGTTTTCAAAATATTTTTTTTCTAAGTATAAATATTATTCTGTCTCAATCTCAGCGTGCCTCAAATACCTTTTTTGGGTAGTCAAAAAATGGCACTTGACACGTGTCTGGCACAGTTTTTTGCAGCGATACTTCAGCCAGACATTGGATTTTGTATTAAGCCATTACAAAAGAAGTGTTGCACAAATTTTCAGGGTGCCTCAAATACTTTCCCTAAAATGTTCAACAGCTCTCCTACTATAATATATGAAATCTGGTTCAATTTCTGTGCATAACTTCATACACTTTTCGGTGATACAAAGAAGACACACACACACGGACGGACAGACAGATATTTTGTAAAAACATGTTTTTGGGGATCTCTGAACGTATTAACACACCGAAAACCGGAAGTCGAAAAAAATTTCGATTACGATACTTTCTTCTGTTATGGATAGAAGAAAGTAATAACAATCCTTTACGCTTGGAAATTACTATATCTATATATAATATATCTCTAGAAAGGAGATATAATGGCTAAGCAATCAATGTGTATGAAAATCCTTTCAATATTCTTCAACACTGAATACGCTATAAACACAGAAAAATGCAATGAAATAGCTCAGTAAACTTTCTAAAGTGTTCAGACGTTTTCTATTTTCAAGAAAGTGTGAATTAAAAATATGCAAGTAATATGTAGTAAAATCTGTATAAACATGCAATTATAACAGAAATAAATTTACACGGTATTTAAAGTTTAAATGATCACATGATATACAGTGTGTCCACGTATAACCTGACCGACCTTTATTTTCGCAACCGTTGGTCCTAGATGTCTACTTCCAATTACAAAAATGGTCAAAATTAGGTGCAGGGTTAAGATAATAAAAGTTTGAAGCGAAAAAACAGTTTAGTGAAGAATTACAGAATCTAAATTTTTATACAGCCCCCGGTCCTATAAGTTATATTTAGTAAAAATTCCTCGTTATACTGGCAAGTAAGGCAAAAAAAGTCCCATTATTCTATGATTAAAATTGATCGAGTAATAGCTGTTTAAAGTTGGAGTATATTTTTTGCGGCATATTAGGGGTCATTCACAAATTTAGTAGAAATATAATTTCGTTAGATATAATAAAGAAATGGTTGAGAGTAAAATTAGCAAAGCAATATAAATTTGAAATCTTTAATCATTTTGACATATTACTGCAAAATGTACATTTTGTACTGAACATTATAAGAGGATAAAAATAACAGATTTTTTGTTAAATAAAAGGATGAAAAACAACAGCCTCAATTCTTTACAAAATGATACATATTTTAAAATGCTGTTAGATGACACTGTCTTTAAAATTTTGGGTTGTGGCATGTGTTTTAGCTTTTGAAAATTGATTCTTGTGGGGTTTTTTTAGCACTGAATCCGAAAATGACCTTCATTTTAAACCATCGCGTCAGGAATTTTCTCAAATCGCAAATTTCAAAGTAAAAAAACTAAAAGTTAAAATTGATCCCCCCTCCTCTCCCAACCTCATCGGACCCCCGAGCTGTTTAGCTGTAAGAAACCCAGTGTAAGCCAAAAAATCTAATAAATTATTGAATGAAATAAAATTAAACTGAATAAAAAAGTCTTACAACTATTTTATAGTATCAGATTTTTCGCTATTTTTTAACCTTGAAATTTACGATTTGCGAAAAATCCTGACATGATGGTTAAAAGTGAAGGTAATTTTTTGATTCAGCGTTAAAAAATACATAAAATGTAATTATATAAGTTAAAAAACACGACCATCGCAGGTTTATGTTATCTAATCTAAAACTCTTTCTTAAACTTCTTGACGGTAATCTATCCGAATTTTTTTGTGTTATCCTCTAATATAAGTATGTATACGGTGGTAAGAGTCGAAAATCATAATAATATTGCATTGTCATCGGATTTAAGTCAGTATATAAAATTTAATTTCGATCGGACATTTAAAAGTATGTTAAAGTTCAAATACAAATTTTAAACTGGAAGGACGATCATTGCAAGTTAAATAAAACCTTATGAAAATAACATAATTTTTGTTAAAAGAAATCATACCCTTAAATTCTTACAAAATAAAACATATATTAAAATACAATTATTTTAACTAATTTGAAACTTAACTAATAAAAGTTAATGTAATATTTGTACGATTGCTTTCAAAGCGCAGATACCTTGAAATAAGTTTAAGTACTTTATACACGACCCCTGAAAGCATGGTCGAAATCATCTGTTTTAATATGCAAAAAAGTGATATAAGTCATGAATTTCAAAGTTTCATAACTCAATCAATTTTAATGTTATATGAATGGGACTTTTTTTGACTTACTTGTTAGTGTCACAGTAAATTTTTAGTAAATATCACTTATAGGACCGGGGGACCGCATAAAAATTTAAATTTCGTAATTTTTCAATAAATGTTTTTCTTGACCCAAATTGCTTTAAAAATAATTCTTTACCTTATTTAAACCACTTTTGTAATTGGAAGTATGCATCTAAGACCAACGGTTGCGAAAATAAAGGTCGGTCAGGTTATACGTGGACACACTGTATAATATTTGTGCAAATAAAAATGAAGATGAATTGCGTAAAGTCTAATGTAAACTTCTTGCCCATAAAATACGAATTAACAATCCTTTACATTTAGAAATTGATTTATATAATGTATGTATTTCTTGAACGGTGATATAATGTTCAAGCTATCGACGTGTATGATATTCCTTTCAGCACCCTTGAACACTGAATGCGTGATAAACACCGCCAAAATGAGATAAAATAACTCAGAAAATTTGTGAAAGTGTATATTTATGCGCTTTTCTATTTTACATGAAAGTGTGAGTTAAAAAATCTGCATGAAACATGTAGTAAAAGCTATACAAGCATTCTATCATAACATAAATAAATTTATACTATTTAGTTGAAAGTGTCATTGTTTGCATGGATAAATATTATTCAAGTATTGTCAAAAATATTCTCATTATATGTTGTTTGATAAGAATTATAACTAGCAAATAAAAATAAATGTGAATTGCATAAAGTCTAACGCGAACTTCTTGAATTAACAATTCTTTACACTTGAATAATGGCTTTATATAACATACAGAATGCTTTATAGCTTTACATAATATGATACATTTTTGTAGCGATTTAATAAAAAATATATACCGGGTGTCCTAAAAAGGGCTGACTGATTTTCAAATTCAATAACTTGCAAACGGTGACAGTTATTTAAAAAATTCTTGCACGAGGGTTATGCATGAGGTCAAAAGTTTTTTTACAGAGATTTTCAATTTTAGTTTGAATTACAAACAATAGATGGCGCTGTAAGCAATAGACGCTATTCAGGCTCGATTTTTGGTACTTTGGGACCCACTCAATACATTTTAATCTCATTTTTCCGCATGGAAGAAGAGAAAGGCCAAAAAATCGAGCCTATTGCTTACAGCGCCATCTATTGTTTGTAATTCGAACTAAAATCGAAAATCACTGTAAAAAAACTTTTGACCTTATGCATAACCCTCCTGCAAGATTTTTTTAAATATCTGTCACCGTCTGCAAGTTATTGAATTTTAAAATCAGTCAATCTTTTTTAGGACACCCGGTATACACAAACAGAGGTAAGAATTTTATTTTATAATATGTCCAGGCTTATAGCCGTTTTATTGAACTATCATATGAAATCTTGATTTACAAGAAAAATGAACTTTTCTTAAAACAGCAAGGTTGATTTTGTTCCACTCGACCACAATATTCCAGAGTCTATCCAATATTGTGAGATGCCATTTATAAAGAACGTGTTTTAAAAGCCAAAATGCAGAATAATTCATAGAAGACACGTTGGGGCACTTTAGTAGGATTCATTTAAATGGAATAGCCTCAATTCCATTTTCATATGTCATTTTTTTCAAAATTATAGCAGTAGATTTCTGTCTGTTTGTTCGTCTGTCCGCATATAATAGCGCAAAAACTACACAACCGAACGGTTTGAAATTTAATATATATAACTTTTGCAGAATTTTGTCGAGTCATTTCAAATGTATGAAAATCGACTCAAAACTTAAAAAGATATTAATTAAAGTTTTCTTCATTCTATTAAATCCTATCATACATAATTAATTCAATGATATCCCATGATAGGTAATGATTCTAGGTTGCCATGGTGATTACGTCCGATTTATGACAGAGCCCTTTTATTTCCTTATTACTGAATTTAATATATATAATCGTAATAAATTTTCTATTCATGCATTTTTGCATAAGAGTGCAACAGCTGCTGCACCAAGATCTGAATATTTCTAAAACTAATAGTTCGAACATACTTCATTTGCTACGTTTAACGTGCAATTTACGACTTGTTCCTTTTAGGTAGATTTCTTATGAAATACTACCTATTGGGATCGTTCCTATGTTGGAATTTCTGAAAAATTTTTCCAGATCTACACCGATCATGACTCCTAGAACCCAAAACCACCCTCAGTAAAAAACTTTATCTATCTATCTATCTATATATATATATATATATATATCACTTTCTTCTGGACAAGATAACTTTCGTAATTCTGCACCAATCTCTTCCAAACTGATACATAAAATGAAAGGGCATAAAATCTCGGTCAAGTTCGTTAATGGGCAAAATCGGACCAAGGGGATGGAAATAGGGAGGGGTTTTGTGAAAACCGAAAACCCCCCATAACTTCTTAATTTTTGTACATATCAAATCAGTTTAAAGTTTTTATTACTTCTAAAAATAGGGCCAAAATTTTATGTATCACAGATTTTTGATAAAGTTAAAAATGGGCTCAAGGGGCGCAAAAAATAGGGTTTTTGGGAGAAAAAAATTCATAACTTCGTCAATTCTCAAGATATCAATTCCAATTAATTTATTGTAAATTTCCTCAATATTATCTACAACTTTTATATTCACAAGTTTTTGATAGGACCAATTCGTACCCCCCCAAAAAATTAAAAACGAAAACAAAAAGGGGGTTTGAAGAAGTAAAAAATCCATAACTCCGTCAATTCAAAAGATATAAAATCCCCATGAATTTATCATATATCTTCTTAATATTGTCTACAACATCTATATAGACAAGTTTTGGATAGGACCAATTCTTACAGCAAAAACAAATTAAAAATACATAGCGGTTGAAGAAAAAAATCATCTAAGTAAGGGTGTATTCAAATCCAAACTGCGTATTTTCTTACTCATTTTACAATTCATTTTTGCTCTCAAAGGCTTCCAATTGGTACGTTTTCTTACTCAGAAACTATATAATGTACCGTAATGGTTGATGTTTTGATAGAGGCAGAATATATTTTAAAAAATGCTGTTAAAGTGGGCATTTTGAACCGAATTTCCCGAAGCGGATTGTGTTGGAAAAATCATTGCATTAAGGATGCACTCAAATCCAAACTGCTTATTTTCTGACTCATTTTTAAATTCATTTTTGCTCTCAAATGCATTTAATTGGTAGATTCGCTTATTCAGAAACTATATAATGTACCGCAATGATCGATTTTTTGATAGAGGCAGAATATATCTCAAAAAATTATGTCAAAGTGGGCATTTTGAACGGAATTTCCCGAAGCAATTGTGTTATCACTTTCTTCTGGACACGATAACTTCCGCAATTCTGCACAAATCTCTTCCAAACTGATACATAAAATCAAGGGACATAAAATCTCCGTCAAGTTCGTTAATGGGCAAAAGCGGACAAAGGGGATGGAAATAGGTAGGGGTTTTGTGAAAACCGAAAAAACCCCATAACTTCTTAATTTTTGTACATATCAAATCAGTTTAAAGTTTTTATTACTTCTAAAAATAGCGCCAAAAATTCCTGCATCACAGATTTTTGATAAAATTTAAAATAGGCTCAAGGGGCGCAAAAATAGGGTTTTTGGGAGAAAAAAATTCCTTACTACGTCAATTATCAAGATCAAGATATTAAATCCAATAATTTTATTATACATCTCCTTAATATTATCTACAACTTTTATATTCACAAGTTTTTGATAGGACCAATTCGTACCGAAAAAAAAAGAAAAAAAAAAAAGAAGGTTGAAGAAGAAAATTTTTCATAACTCCGTCAATTCACAAGATATAAAATCTCCATGAATTTATCATATATCTTCTTAATATTGTCGTGAACATTTATATAGACAAGTTTTTGATAGGGCCAATTCTTAAAGCAAAAACAAATTAAAAATACATAGCGGTTGAAGAAAAAAATCATCTTATTAAGGGTGCATTCAAATCCAAACTGTCTATTATCTTACTCATTTTTAAATTCATTTTTGCTCTCAAACGCATCCAATTGCTAGATTCTCTTATTCAGAAACTGTATAATGTACAGTAATGATCGATTTTTTGATAGAGGCAGAATGTATTTCAAAAAATGATGTCAAAGTGGGCATTTTGAACAGATTTTCCCGAAGCGATTGTGTTAGAAACGAAAAATATTGCCCTACTGAGAAAATAATCGTTTATTAATCAAGTTTTAATTAATTTAAAGAAAAATAAAAACACAGGTCGCTTATAAATCTTTTCAAAAATCACGTCAGCATGTTTCATATTTTTTTTTATTAAAAATTAATCTGAAAATGTGCCAGAAAATTTCGAGTTGTTGAGTATGGAAAAATATTTTTTTAATATCGCCTTAACATGATTCTGATAAAACCAGCTATTTTATAAAAAAGGAAATATAAACTCGTCAAAAGCAGACAGATAAAACTGTTAAAGTGGATTTATATCTAATAATGATTTAGTTTTTGTTGGTGAAATTAGTATACTTAACTTCGAAATCTACCTCTGCCTGTAGGCCGGACCGGCAGGGATTTTTTCTTTATTTTAAGATTTCCGTAATAAGAGAATCCAGGAATAACCACAAAACCTTTAGCAAAACATTCCTTGTTTTTTCTAAACCCTCATTTTAGGTCTTTTTCAGTAGTAAAATGATATTTTCTATTGCAACCAGATAAATATAACCAACCCTCATCAAATGTAACTGTATATTTCCATTTATTACCAAATAATTTTCATACAACAATTTGCATGTAGACTTAAGCTGAGAAAAATGTTTTCGTATTTCGTGAACATAATGTTTCTTTGTTTTTATTAGCTTTAAATCCAATTTTGTATTTTTGTTTATATTTCCTATGGAAATGTTTAAAGATTTTACGATAGTTCTTTGGGGGAATGGATATATTTTTTCAAAACACGAGATGCTACTTTAAATATAAAAAGCAGTGAATGTACCTTTCTTGGGTATGCATTTTTTTACTTTTTTCCAGTCAAATATTAACATTGATGTTTCTTCCCCTTTTTATTAATTGTGTCACTTATTTTGCATGTAGATATACTAAAACCATGCTTTTCATACCTCTATTTAATAATTGAATAAGATTGTTTGTTTTCGTAAAGCGTAAATACTAAGCTCCAGGGGCGGTGAAACTATGGGGCAAACGAGGTGGTTACCCAGGGTCCCGCGCTAATTTGAGTCTCTTTAAAGACCCCAAATCCCTCTATACAGTTTGAAATAACATTTCCTCTGTATAAAATAATAATATTTTTACTCTAGATTTGCTTTTAAATGTTTCTTTGTGAGAATTTCTTACAGGTAAAGGTAATATTATTGTCCAAGAATGTATAGATTCGATGATCCCTAAAGTAACCGTGAACGCAAAAATAACTATTTAAATTATTGTAAAAGCTAGATTTTGCTAAATAAAAAATAATTATGCACATTAAATATGAAAGAAGTGGCATTTTAAATCCATTTTATTATCTATATTATGTATTATTCTATGATATATGCAACTTAGAAATAATTTTGATTAGTCCGGTATTGCAGTATATGTTGGACCCCATTAACTGCTTTGCGAGGGTGCGCGCGACGTTGCGCTGACCCTGCACAGCCCTCAATCTATTGTTTATTTTCCAGCAACATTTTAAAGCAAAGAATACATTTAATGATGAAAACGATAATTAAATCCCATTCCGAATTGATGGCATATAGATTTTACTAGGTTGAGCAAAAAGTTCTGGGAAATTTGTGAAAGTTGTGTTATTGTGCGCAAATTAACAACAAAAACCACAAGGACTATTCTTCAGAGTAGAGACCATCATAGTCCACGACTTTTTATGCCATCGTTCTGCCAGATTCCGGATTTGCTGGAAATACGAAGTTTGTCGCTGTACCAGCATCTTCACTCTCATTAATCTCATCCACGGCTTTCAGAATCGTTATTAGACCTTTTCTCCAATAATGCCGGATCTCATTCGCAAATCATACTGTTCAATAGGTATTTTGGAGCCGAAATTCTTTAACTCCTATGGATTCCTACTACTCTTCCTATATACGATACAAATTCTGGTAACTATTAGATTAAAAATTCCCCAGAACTTTTTTCTCAACCTAATATTTTTTCGTTTAAATTTAAATCTTAGAGAAAGTCAAAATCGTTACAAAAATTTGTAAACATCCTTTGTATATGTCTCCAAAAAAGAGATGTAATGTTCAAGCTATCAACAGTACGGCTGCTAAGGCTGCTTATCTATGAATGTGAAAAGCTTTTCAGGATCCTTTAATGCTGAAAACGTGATATACACTGCGAAATGCGATGAAAAAAGACGGGTACGCTTAGATATTTCAAATGTTTTCTGTTTTACGAGAAAGTGTGAATTAAAGATCTTAAGAAATTATCTAAACGAATTTGCTGAAACATGCTTTTATAATAGAAACAAAATTGATACGGCATTTTCGTATACATGGGTAGATATTATTAAAATATTTGCAAAATAAATTCTCACTATATATAATTTAATAAGATAAAGATTTTTTTTTTTTTTTACAAATGAATTTTGTATTTGTATCTCGTAAAGTAGAACGTGTACCTTTTGACCATAAAATATGAATTAATAATTTTATATACAGTAGAACCTCGCTTATCCGAAGTAATTGGGACCGACCTTCTTTCGGAAAATCGAAATTTTCGCATAATCGAGAGTGCTTCAATTTTAAGATTAAGGAGAAACACATGCAATATTTCTTATTATGGTAACAAGTGCTTAATAAAAATAAAACAATAGCAAAATAGAAACAAGAATAAATTACGTGAATTTTAATTTTTAAATTAAGTACCTTTTTTATATATATCGCAAGGGTTTGAAATAATATTTTGTTTGTCGCAGTTTCGATTGCCTTTGCTTTGAAACTATCACGGTGTTTTTAAATATGATATTTGATTGTGATATGATTTTTAATATGATTTATGATTACCAGTATCACAGTCTTTCTGCTGCTCTAGCCATGCCAAGCCTTTTGCAAAACATTCAAAAGCTTCAGAATAGTTAATTTGTTCGTTTTCTTCGTTCCACTCAGGTTACGGGAATTCAAGTTAAATTCAAAGGAACTTTAAGAAAGGGGATCGAAAATATTTATATGTACTCGTAGTTCGGAAAGGACCGCTTGGACACAAGGAATATGATAGTAAAAAAAAAAAAAAAAAAAAAAAAAAAAAAAAAAAAAAAAAAAACTTTCAAAATGGATTTCCACTCAAGGAATGTGATAGTAGAAAAAAAACCCTTCAAAATGCATTTGCACACAGGGAATATGATAGAAGGGGGAAAAAAAAGCTTTAAAAATGGATTTCGGTTGATCGAGAGTTTCGGTTAAAAGGGTTTCGGATAAAAGAGATTCTACTGTACTTTAAAATTGTTTACGCAAAATATATGTGACCAGAAGGAATATATGATACCCCAGCTATTAATACTAAAAGCCCTATCCATGTGTGTAAATTACTTTTCAGGATCTTTAAATGCTGAATATGTGATAAACACACCGGAAATGCGGTGAAAGGAGATGGATACACGTGAATGCTTCGCATTTTAGTTCAGACATCTTTCATTTTAGTGTAATTAAAAGATCTTCAAGAAACAAGCGGTTGAGTTTCTTCACTATTACTCTCGTAATAGGAATAAAATTATGAAATTTTAAATTTTCAATATACATGAGTGTATATCATTCAAGTATTTACAAAACGAATCTCATCATATGCAATGTAAAAAGTCACTAAAAACGAAGAGTCGGAAATTGTACGTTAAAAGTGGCATATGAGGTGCGTTTGTAATATAACTAGTTTTATAAATATTCAGATCTTGGTACAATAGCTGTTGCACTCTTATGCAGAAATGCATGAATACAAAACTTATTACGATTATATATATCAAATTCAGTAATATGGAAATAATATGACTTCATCTTAAAGAAGACGTAATCCCCATGGCAACCTAGAGTCATTAACTATCATGGGATATCTATGAATTAATTACGAATGATAGGATTTATTAGAATATTTACCATGGCAACCTAGAATAATTATCTATCGTGGGATATCATTGAATTAATTACGTATGATAGGATTTACTAGAATGAAGAAAACTTTTAATACCTTTTTAAGTTTTGATTCGATTTTTATAAAATTTGAAATAACTCGAAAAAATTCTACAAAGATTATATATGTTAAATTTGGAACCATTTGGATGGACAGTTTTTGCGCTGTTATTTGCGGAAAGACGGACAGACAGACGGACGGAACAGACGACGACTACAGGTGCTACGTATTTATATAATTACGAATGCACCTAAAAAGGTATTTTTGATTATGATACTTTTGATTTAGGCAAAGGTCTACAACTTAGTTAAAAGAAAATAAAAACAGAAATATGTTTTTACTAATATTTTAATAATGTTGTTTAAAAATAAAAAAAAAAGGTACATTGTAAAAAAAGACAAATGTTTCTTAATCTACGAAAGTACAATATAAATACAAACGAAAATATACAGCCTCTTCCGAGTTACTCATGTTTCTGAAAAGCGATTTTTATCTTAAGAAACTTCAGTAACTAATATGTTTGTGATATAGAAAGAAACATTTATAAAAATAGTTTCTTTTGCTGCCACTGATTTTTGGAAATCTTTCCGAGTAGTTTTTTTCTCACAGGCTATCAAAGCTTGAGAGCTAATTTGCCCGCAGTTTCTGTATACGTATGTATGTATGCACGTACGTATCACGTTAACTCTTGATAGAAAAATCCGATTTGCTACATTTTTTTATAGGTTCATTCTGTTAAGGTGCTTCCCTGATTAGTTTTGGGGGCTCATTGGTTAAGTATAAAGGGTGGGGACGGGTGTCTAACACCCCACTTAACTTAGATAAATGGGTTTTTCATGCAGAATTTTCAGATTTGCTTCAAATTTGGTACACCGGTTAATTCTGATAAGGCGCTTCACTGATTAGATTTGGCGGTTCATTGTTCCAGTATAAAAGGGGGGGGGCGGAGGGCTAATACTTCCCCTTAATTTAAATAAATGGGTTTTTCTATCCGATTTGCTTTAAATTTAGTATACCAGTTTATTCTGATAAGGCGCTTCCCTCATTACATTTGGAGGCTCATTGGTTAAATATAAATGGAGGTACTGGGGATTAATACCCCCCCCCCCCCCTACTTAATTTAGATAAATGGGTCTTTCTGTCCGATTTGCTTCAAATTTGGTATATTATTTTTTTTTTGATAAGGCACTTCTCTGATGAGGTTCAGAGGCACATTGGCTAAATATACAGATCGGAAACATCTGTAGGGGTGGGGGTCAATCCCCTTTTAATTTATTTTTCGAGGGGCAATGTTCTTTGAAATAAGAGTATAATATGCGATTAGTGGCAATAGCCTGTGAGCTCAATGCCATCAGTTTATCTGGGCACTTTTCGTTTTATTTATTATAGTATATTAATCAATTTTCTCTACCCGGAACACAGTATTTTCCGGTTCTATCAATTCTCAAGTTAACACTTTCATGTGCATATGTTTTACAGACGAACATGAAAAGATAACAGCATTAACATTAACATTAAAATTAATATTAATTTTTTCTTTTACTTTTACGTGTATAAATATTATTTATAGCCAGTGGTAGGGGAGCAAAAAAAGGCCCAATTCGGAAATAATTAGAGGAAAGCTGGAAATTGTTTTAAACCCTTCAGTTTATGTCTAGAATGAATATGCTACGTTTCCCCCCTCGTACTAGCCATAACACTATCTTGAAATTACTAACTTTTTCAAAAACATCGTCAATACATATGTTGTAGAGCTTAAAATTCTGAATAAAATGAGTACCTATACTTAATACTTTTGTTGAATATTAAGGTCACACTTCTACTTTAAAATTTTAGCCCCGTGGTCAGAGGGTTGAACTCAGAATTAATTAGGGGAAAACTGGAAATCGTTTTGATCCCTTCAGATTAGGTCTAAAATGAATATTTTATCTTTTCCTCTTCGTACTAAGTGAGCGTTAGGAAATATGTACACATTTACATTCGAAAAACACGTTTTAACTTTAATATTTTTTTAACAATATCTGAAATTGCGACTTTAATTTTGAACAAAAATATTAATGTGAGTATTCATTTTATTCAGAATTTTAAGCTCTACAACATTTGTATTGGCATTTGTTTGATATAGTTAACTGTTTTGAGATATTGTTAAGGTAATCTAATCTCTCCTAGGTGGAAGCTCTTGATTAGTGATTAAGGCAAAATTTTGAAATAGAATTACGACCTTAATTTTGAACAAAAATATTAATGTGGGTGCTCATTTTATTCAGAATTTAATTTTATATTCTACAGCATTTGTATTGACAATGTTTTTGATAGAATTAGCTATTTTGAGATATGGTTAAAAAAAGTTAAAGAAAAACATGTTTTTCGAATGTAAATATGTACATGTTTCCTAACGATCACTCAGTACGAGGGGGAAAACATAGAATATTCATTATAGACCTAATCTTAAGGGATTAAAACGATTTCCAGTTTTCCCCTAATTAATTCTGAGTTCAACCCTCTGACCACGGGGCTAAAACTTTAAAGTAGAATTGTGACCTTAATATTCAACAAAAGTATTAAGTGTAGGTACTCATTTTATTCAGAATTTTAAGCCCTACAACATTTGTATTGACAATGTTTTTGAAAGAGTTAATGATTTCGAGATAGTGTTATGGTATTTTTAAAAAAAAGTGTTTTTTGACTATAAATCTATGCATAATTCTTAACGCTCATCTAGTACGAGGGGTAAAACGTAGCATATTCATTCTAGACCTAAACTGAAGGGATTAAAACAATTTCCAACTTTCCCCCAATTATTTCTGAATTCAACTCCCTAAACACTGGGCTATTATTAGGCTGAAAATGTTTAATTGAGAATTGCTAGCATCCTGAAAAACGCACATTGCCCTTAGATAAAACTGATTAATACACTGTAAAAACTACTCAGAAACGTTTTGAAAAATAGGTGGCAGTAAAAAAGATTATTTTATACATTTATAAACTCTATTTTAAATCTCGAAAGTACAGGGTGTCCCAAAATACCCTGACACATTTTAAAATTCAATATAAGATGAAGTAATTGTCGTACAAGAATGCGGTTTGGACTAAAATGCTTCTCATGATGAAAAATATTTCTTCAACATATAGTGTGGAAATAATTAGTTCCAAGCTTCGATCATAAATGGCGCCGCTTGTCAGTATGTTTGATTTTTAACCATGCGTTTTTTCTGATTTTCAGAGTAGTTTTGATGCTGTGACGCAGAAGTGACGACTTCCAGCGAAAAAGATGATTGCGTAAGTTGGTACTTCGAAACCAAGTCTAAACTAATCTGAAAATCAGAAAAAGAGTATGTTTGAATATTGACAAGTGGCTCCATCTATGCTCAAAGTTTGGAACTAATTATTTTTATTCTCTTGAAGAAAACCTTTCATCGTGAAAAGCATTTTAGTTCAAACCGTGTCCTTGTACGTCAATTACTTAATTTTATATTGAATTTTAAAATGTGCCGGGGGCTTTTGGGGCACCCTGTATATTGGTTTCTGAGGTTTATTAAGATAAAAAATGCTTTTCGGAATCATGGGTAACTGGGAAGAGGTTATTGTATATCTTAGTACATGGTTATATTATATTTTCGTAGATTAAGAATTTTTTTTCTTTTTTTTTTCAGCGTAAAGAAAGCGTTGAAAATAAACATAAAATTGTTTCTCGGGAATGGAAATGGTAAGAACTTGTACAGATCTTTTCTTTGATATAGCGATGCAGATTAACTAACAGAACTACAATTACCTACGTGTTAGGGCGGGTTACAACTAATAAACAATTTTTACGTTCTAAAATTTCGCTGTTATTTATATATCCTTATTTATGTATTACTACAGCTTACAACGTGCATGCATATTACAATATATACAATATACATCTTACAATAAGTACAACATACAAACATAGATTTCCAGTACACGCAACATACATGCATACATTTACAATACACTCAACGTACATACGTACATAAATCTTATATATTTACATATTTCTTACAGCATAATTATATTTTACAATACATACAACATACATACTTAACTTGAACTCCCCAGTAAAGCAAATTTAGACCAACAAAAATTTGAAATGTCGGCGTTTTTTGAAATAATACTTTTATTTATTTACTTTTATCCTTAACAACATGACCAAAAACTAGTTTGATGTGCCAGTCCCAAAACTTTCTTCTATCTTATGTCAATATTTAATTTTAATTAGTTTTATTAGTATTTTTATTAGAATTAAGCATAACTTCATACACTTTTCGGTGGTACAATATTGAAAATTGAAAAAAAAATCGCTATTACAGCGCCTCCTTCCGGCGGAATTTTTCCAAATTTAGGGAAGACCTTTTTGCCATGGCCAAAAAAAAACACAAAAAATTTGGTTCAATTCTATACATAACTTCATACACTTTTCGATGGTACAATATTCAAAATGCACATAAATCTCACAAAAATCACTATTACAGCGCCCTCTACCGGCGGATTTTTTCCAAATTCAGGGAGGACCTTCTTGCCATGTCCACAAACATACACAAAAAATTTGATTTCATTCTATGCATAACTTCATACACTTTTCAATGGTACAATATTCAAAATACACAAAAATCGCTATTACAGCGCCGCCCCTTACCGACATATATTTCCAAATTAATTAAGGACCGACCTGCTTGCCATACTCAAAAACTTAAAATAAAAATTTGGTTCAATTCTATGCATAACTTCATACAATTTTTGATGGTACAATGGCGACACACGGATATATGGACACACGGGCACACGGACAGACAGACAGACATTTTTTATAAATATGTTTTTTGTGATCTCTAAGCCCCAAAACGTGTAAATCCGTCGAAAACCGCAAGTCGAAAAAAATTTCGATTACAATACTTTCTTCTATTGAAGATAGAAGAAAGTAAAAAGAAGATGAAATGAACAAATGATAAAAAAGAAAAATTCACAGTTCGATTTATAATTAAATTTCATATAGGAATCGTGCATTGTATTTCATTATTACGACACTGCCAACAATGTTCTACGTAGTTGAATATACGAAATCCCAAACGGAGTGCGCGAACGCTGAACCGAATTGTGCAGCATTTTTACAATGAATACAATAGATACAGTATATTCAATACATGCAACGTTTTCATCCTAGAAATGAAAGTAACAATTAGTTTTGTCTTCGCTAATGAGATATCTTATATAATTTCTTTTCAGCCACTAAATATATACTATATTTAATTGAGGAATATTGTGTAATTGTTGTGTCAGATATATATATATATATATATTTTTTTTTTTTTGACAAAGACGCCTTTTTTAATAAAGGAAAATAATAACTTCTCTGTCTAAAAAATTATGTTTCTTTAATGAGCTCAGAAGTTATAAAAGTAATTTGCTTATAGAAAGAAAGGGATAATAAGAGAGATTATTTCGCAATATTGATCAATAGCGGTTCTTTCTTGTTCTTTTCTAACGATAATAATAATGCAATCTCGTTTTCCATAAATTTCAAGAAATACAGTCGTAGGAAAAAAAAAATTCCCTGCCGGCCCGGCATACAGACGGAGGTAGATTTCTAAGTTAAGTATACTAATTTTACCTATAGAAACTAAATTATGATTAGAGTTAAACCCGCTTTAACAATTTTATCTGGTCACTTTTGACTAGTTTTTATTTCATTTTTATATAATAGCTGGTTTTATCAGAATCATGTTAAGGCGGTAATAAAAAAAATACTTTTCCATGCTCAACAACTCGAAATTTTCTAGCATAACTCCAGATTCATTTTTAATTAAAAAAATATGAAACTTGCTGACGTGATTTTTGAAGAGATTTATAAGCGACCTATGTTTTTATTTTTTGTTCATTTAATACGTACGTTAGTACGACCTCTGTAATATAACTATTAAAACAATTTTCAATGAGAAAAGTTGTAATGTGTTAATATTGATGAAATAGTTTTATTTTCGCCCCACTATTTTATATCAAGCAATGTACATGCAGTCTAATAAAAGGAAAAAAGATTTATCTTTTCTTTCACTGTGTCTTTATTAAGCCAGAAATGAATAAATAAGGTTGCTTAAATAAAGTACTAACTGAGCAGTGAATCAGATTTATCGATCAACAATAAAGTTAGTTACAGTTTGTATTCTGTTCTATCTCTCCGTAAGCTAAAAGTAATGCTATCCCACATTATGAAAATTGCAATTTGAAGATAAGATATTTTAGTTTCTGTAAATGATACATAAAAAGAGGTTAATAAATAAAAGAGTATTCAATATATATTTTTATAGTTTAATAATAACACAACTGAAAAATAGCAAATTTTTGTCATAAGTACGTCTCATGTGTAATAAAAAAATTATAGATATAGGTAGTACAAAACATATTCCAGTTTTAAGACTGTTGAAGAATTCCACATTTACGACCCAGTCTTAAGCAACATCTACAGAAGGGTGTGCATATGATGTATTGCAAAATAATACACAAACCCAGCAAAAAGCGATGTAGTAATTCAAGAAACTCGACAAAAAATATATATATGTATACATACATATATATATATATATATATATATATATATATATATATAATAATAAACAAAAATCGGCTATCTAATTATCCACATGCCTTTATTTGTTTGTAACATTAATACGGATACTTAAAATTAAATATAGTTGATAACAGCTCCATGTTTTATCAGAAATCATTCATTCATATATTGTTTCAAAATAGCATGTACTTTAATTACATTTTTTTAAAGTTGTTATGGGAAAGTGGCAACAAAAAAATATTAAAATCTACTATTTTTCAACTATTTTTCCTTTACTTTCTACAGAAATGGAGTACTTTAGTTTCCAGCATAACATAAAATAGTGCTAAAAACTACAAAAGAATTAATATTTCAAAAATAAATTGAGATGCAATTTTCAAACAAATTGCGTTTAAAAGTACCTTTTTTTTTTCATGCGACGGTGTAAAAATTGAAAATGTGCGATGTTTAGAAGTTAAAAAACATTATAGCAAATATTATCAGAAGATTGAAAGAACACAAAAATGATTTGAAGTTTAGTAAATTTTCTACAGAACTCTCAAGAAATTTCCTTAAAGGACTTATTTCATTTATTGACTTCGACCATGCTAAGGTTATTTCCAAGCAAGTTGTTCCGTTTAATACTATTATTCGTGAATCTTTAGAAATTCGTTTAAGGTACCAAGAAATTTGTAACGATAACGTTTCCTTTATCATTACTGAAATCTGGCTTGCTATTTTGAAAGGTCTATGAAATTTCCATGGTTTTTTACAGTCCTTCTTTCTTCGTTTTTTACTTTGGATAACAGATGGCGCCACTGAGCTGTTTTTTAGGATTTAAGAAGTTTCAGTTGAACTCTTTACCAGTTTGAATTAGATTTTTAAGATGTAGCATATAAAGTGTTTCTGTCGATTTATATTTTAGAAAATTTTGCTCCTGATGAAGGTTTTAAAGATTAAACTGAAACGTTGAGATTTATTTTATTCATATGTTTATTTTACATCGTCTTTTAATTTGTGAATAAATATTACGTTGGACAGTAACGCCTATTTTGTTTTGTATTATATATCATCAGTATTTAACAGTACAATGATACATCTGCTTCGTTTTACGGCTGGCTTATGTAACGAAACGTTATTTTTTAGGGATGACACTTTAATTGTTGACCGAAAGAAATAGCTTATTGGGAGCTAAGAAGAGAACATTAATCACCCAATTTTCACAGAAAAGTGTAAATATCCATTTAACTGGAAATTATGTATTCTTTCAATTTATGTTTAAACGGAAGTGTTTAGGGACCGCCTTTATAATGAAATTGCTCCAAATTCTGAAAATTTCAATACGAACGTACATTTTAGACAGCATATTTTGTTGTTTTGGTAAATTTTACCCTACACTGTTAAAAATATGTAGATTTTGCTGCATAGTCACTCTGTCGCTTTTATAGAATATCTCTAATCTGACCAATGACAAAGCTCCATAGTATAGTCAAGTAATCGCTTTCTGTAAAATTGGTGGAGTGACTATGCAGCAAAAGCTACACATTTTTAACAATGTATGTTACATATGGTAAGTCATTCGATCAGACAGCTTAGGAACTATGAATGCTTAAAGGTATGAAAGTAAAAATGTTAAATTTATTTTTAATTTCTGCAAAACAGTTTACAATACGGGTAGTTTTATTGTATAATTTATTAACTACTGGTCAGAATAATCTGTAATTTTGGATGCGCATATGTGAAGTTTCTAGAAAGGGATTTTCGTTAAAAATGTATAGATTACAATTCGTGCCAATTAAAATTTTGAATAGTAACTTGTACAGTTTCAAACAGATATCGATTTCCAGGAGTTTCAAATAAACGAATCCAAAATTACAACTTATTCCGCTAAGTAGTTTTTGAGTTATGCTTAAAAAAGTACCTGCATTTCAATTTGTTTTGCAACGAATATAAAGAAGTTTAACATTAGTAGTTCAAAACTTTAAACTTTCATAACTCTAAAACTATGTGACCGAAAGAATTTCCGTCTGATATCTTAAGAAAAAATTTATTTACCACAAAAACCAAATATGTTGTGAAAATTGGAGTTCATAAGGGAAATTTCAGGGTTTGGTGCAAACTCAGAATAAAGACGACCGCCTAAGTATATTTTTAAAACATAATTTGAAATAAGAAATAATTTTCAGCTTAATGGCTATTTCCGTTTCTTTCCGAGACAATATGCTAATTAAAATGTATGGGGTATTCTCTCTCTCTCTCTCTTTTTTTGGGCCGATAGTACATTTAAAAATCTTTGATGTGCTTTTTAAAAACAATCACCGCATTATATGTCTTATTTACATTTGAAATGCATCAAATATGTTTCTTAAATATTTGCTTACATTCTAAAACTGGAATTTAATTATTGATAACAAAATTATAAACTTTTTATTGTGGATAATGATATGGGATTTGGAAAATCATATTTAAATGTATTTTGCACACTGTAAAGATTTATTTAACCATAAGAAAACAATTAATTCTCATAAATGAGTTACCAATTGAAAGATTTTTTTCAATTCGGGTTAACGAATTTTTTTTATCGCAGGTGCGAGGAGTAGATTATGAACTGGAGAAGCACTTAATCAGACCGCTAATGATCTTGAAAATCTATAGTGCTACATTATAGTTCAAAGCACGATTCATGTGCTACATATAGTAGTTATGTTATTATTTTTTTAAACTTAAATACAGGTGAAGCCAAAATGATCGTCCTAAATACAACTAGCAATAACTTCGTTGTAAACAACTTTAGTAAGAAACAGAACACAATGTAATAGGAACTTAATATTCTGTTTTAGTTGCTTATAACTTTCTATTCGGTTCTTTTAGTAAGAAAGGGCATATCCATGAGATACCCAATTTTACGCCAGATTTTGTGAAGCACCTTCATTAGTCATATATTTCAACTCATTGTCTATGCGCAAATTCCATAGTCCTACAGAAAGAAGTCAGAAGTAGCCATGCATAATGTATTCACAGTGTCTGACGTTTTATAAACTGCCACATGTGATCAAGGAGAGTCATATTGAAAGGTTATAAAGAACGCAAACAAAATTTAAAAATTTCTTCTGTATTGTACTAAAATTGTTTTTGTATAATCAATTATTAATCGATCAATATAATCAAAACAAACATTTTGACTATCTCTGTATTAATTAATCTAACTTTAATGAGTTTAGAAAGCGCCACTCTCAGCTATTTCATGACAGTTTCAGGTTTGAATGATATAATAAGTAAGAAATGATGAGACTATCTGTCGTAGCATTTACGTTTTATGACGAAATGTTCATATGTTTGGAAAGTACACTTACATAAGTATGAATTTACTTCAAAGTCATGGAAGTATTGGAAGTGACTCTTTCTTAGCTCTTTAAAGTAAGTTTATTAATATGCAATAAGTTAGAAAAAATTATATAATTATTATATGGAAGTACATGAATCGTAACTTGGCCTAATGCGGTACAATGGATTTTTGAGTCCATAATAGCTACATAGTTCAATTTGCCGAATGCTCTATTCCTCAGCTCGGTCAGCCATGACTCGCCAATGGTTCTGGAATATAGTTTACACTAATTTTACAAGAATTCACAAAAGAATTGCGATACTTTGCAGCCTACGTACAGTAACTCATTTAGTGCATTTTAGTGATATTATTCTGTATCATATTCATTAAAACATTTATATCTCATTCAGGTTTTCTACAATACTTTCTTTGTTGAAAATGGTATAAGCAATATTTATAGCTCTTTTAAAATGCCAAAAGGAAATTATTTGTGTTGCAAACTCCTATTTTTCTGAATATTTTGATATAATTGTTTCCTTGAAATTCCCATTAGAACAGAAGTTTTGGCTTTTAGAATTATACCCGCTCAATAGCTGAAGCGGCGTTTCTGAAACTTTAAAGTCATTATTTTCCAAATGGCGTTTTTTGGGCATAACGCGCAGGATACCTCAAAAACTTCTGAATATTTTTTCATGAAATTTTCAAAACATATATTTCATGTTAGTCTGTATAAACGGAACCTAAAATTTCCTTTTTATTGTTCAAAAAAATATTTTTTTTAGGTGATTTTACTGTTGAAATTTTCAAAATTTTGTATTAGCTAAATGCAACATTGCATTAAAAATATAAAAATGCTTTAAATACAAATTTATTTAAGTTCAGAGAAATTATTACAATCTGAAGTATAAGTAAGCACCAAAATTTTCATTCTAGTTGCAATATTTATTTTGTAATCCTGCGCGTAAACTGTTATGCCAATTTTTTGTTAGACAAATGTCTAACAGTTTCGACCCCCCTATAAATAATAAATCTGTATCTTGCAAATTTTTAAATACATAAAACGAAAGAACATACTTATATCTTTCATCCCAATTAAAAATGTGTTTTAAAATTATATACATTTTAAGACATTAAATGTTGAAAATGGTCTTTTTTTCCCTTTTTCCACTTTTTAGAGTCCCGAGACCCTTAAATTAGTATGTTTTTAACAATTTGACATTTATTGCTTTTATACTGTTACTGGACATTACATTACACATATAAATCATTAAAAGTTGTTAACTAGGCATAGAGTACGCCGCCCCTGTCCTTGTGTATGTCCGAACTGACCGTACCTTTAAGGGTTAATATCTCAGCAAATTACCGATGATTTTTTTCGAAAATCATTATCAACAATGCTTTTATTCTTCTGCAACGATAGGTATATTCAGCGATGCTCAACAATTTTTCTGAATGCCCGTAAACCGAAATTTGTGTATAACAGAAAAATGCCAATTACTCAAAAACTATGTGATCTAGGGTAATCGCTATAATTTTCCGGCAAAGTTTATATTAACATCTACTACCTTTAATTTTTTCATAATTTTAGTTTCAGTAGATTCGGAATTAGATGGAGGGGAACATATTTTTGCGCTTCATTTTCAACAATATCTTTGAAAATATAATACCTAAAATTAAAAGGAATGCATTTTTGAGTTCAACGTTACAAAAGCTTTCACAGGATACCGCTCATGATACACAAAGAAAAGATTTTTTTTCAAGTAGCATAATTAGCCCCTCTACTTTTTTACTAAATATATTTGTGAATGTTTATTAATCTGAAAATATGTGGGTCAATGGTCTTTATTACTTCCTCGAATTTGAACTTTCCACGTTCCATAGTTTACGAGTAAAATGGCTGTGACAGACAGACAGACACAGGAGAGATCTTATAATGGTTCCGTTTTTACTTTTTAAGTACGGAACCTTAAAAATAGGGCATATAATATAACTTTTAATGTTATTTCACAGGGCGCCACAAAAAAATCAGAAAAGTTATCGCCCATGAGCAATAATTGCAAGATGTACGTTTTCAATTATATTTTACGTTTTCAAGTATAAATAAATTTTAGTATGTTAAATGGTTTGTAAAATAACTGCAGATCTTATACATGGAACACGGCTACCCAAAAAATTTATTTAATTAACTTACATAGATGGGATTTGCTGAAAAACGCATTTTCAAGTGTACTTCTTGCTTTTGGATGAACTAGTCTATTATACAATATGGTGTGTAAGTATAAGATAAAGAGATAAATTTATTAGATAAATTCATTTATACAAGAATAAACAAAATTATATAACAACAATGCCGTCTATGTATAATAATTGTCAGAAAAAAGTAGTTTTTTATGTGTTTTTAGCTGAATTAAAGTTTAGTTAAATGAAATCCATTTTGTTGAATTAAACCTATAGATCATTGCAATTATGTACAATATAATGCGCATACATTACAGAATATTGAGAATATTTTTTTAAATTGTGTTATGTTTATTTTTTCTAATTATTTATTTAGATATCTACTTCCATTGTTTGGATAAAATCAAATTTCGTGACAATATTTTGATGGCCTTAGAAAATATTTCATAATCTATACGGGATGCATGATTGTTCGTTCTTATTTTTTTCGTGGTAAAGTGGTTCAGCATTCTCTATATTTTTTGAGATTTTGTACGCTTTTCAGTTTCAAATTTAAAAAAATGCAAATGAAACGAAACACAAAATTTTTTCTGGTTTATTGTTTTAACCCTTTTTGTACTGAATTATGAATTCATGAAAATTTTAACTTCTAAAGCATTTTTCGTGAATTCTTTAAACTACATTAGAAGATTTACATAATCATTTAATAAATTTTAGAAGGATTTTAGAAGGATAAATTAAATTTGAATTTATAGGGATTTTGTGCAATATTTATAACCCCCACTCAAATATTTTATTTTAAATATTTTTTTTTAGTATTTTGTAGAATTAGAAAATGTACAAATATAATGGTCTTACAATAGAAGTATAGAAATATTTCCGAATTGAAACCCCCCACCCCCCCCCCCCTCCCACCTCATCCAACGTCAAAAAGCTGAAAAGGTGCAAAGGCAAAAGAAATCACTCTTTTAAAAATATTTTTGTTTTGTGTAACAATTAATTCCTTTGGAACAAGATAAAGTAATGTATCCATAATTCTTTATAAACTGTATTAGAAATAATCGATTTATTAAATGAATTCTATAACAAGTTATTTAAATGGTACTTATAAGTACCGTCAGTAGATAAAGGATTAAATAAAAATTATAAAAACCCATATTTAAGCTGTGACTAAAAACTCTACAAGGCGTCCGAAAATAATATATACATATATTTTTAATTACGATACTTAATGTCTCATTTATAATTTTATGTATGTTCCCATTTTTTTTAAAATTAGGCATGTGTTTTAATCAGCATTTTTATTTAAGCATATTTCATTCCATTTGCAAAAAGCAGAATTTTGTACGTGACCAATTTTCTGTAGAAAAAATAGTACGAAATTATGTAAAAATTAAATTTTTGAAAATAACTAGCAGGAATATTTTATTAATGTAATCGAACTTTTTGTCCCCTTTTTAAGGTAATTTTTGTACCAATTTCCATTTCATCCTTTTCGAGACACCCTGTATATAGAATAGAGACCCCATAGTCTTGAACTTTTATTTAAAGTAAACCAGGAATTATTGCTTTTCCTAAAAAGTTGTCCTTCCTAAAAACAACACCAAAAGCGTACACTAAGCAATAAATTCTGTTTTATCTATATTGGTTATGTATACATTGATATTTTAAAGGCTGTACGCGGTTTACTTCAAAAAGTCTAATAAATAAAAAGAAAAGTGCCCAGTTAAACTGATGGCATTGAGCTCACAGGCTATTCACACTAATTGTATATTATACTCTTATTTCAAAGAATAATGCCCACAAAAAATAAATGAAGGGAGATTAGCCCCTGTTCCCTCACTTTAAACTTAACCAATGATCCTTCAAATCTAATCAGGGAAACACATTAACATAATAAACCGGTCTACCAAATTTGCAGAAAATCAGATAATCCTGCATGAAAAACCATTTCGCTAAATTAGGGGGGGGGGGTCTAACCCCCTTTCCCCCCATTACATTTAACTAATGAACCTCCAAATCTAACTAGGAAAGCTCCTTATCAGAATGAACATAGAACAAAAAATTAAAGCAAATTGGATAATTCTACATGAAAATCTATTTATCTAAATTAAGGGGATGGGTATCGCCCCCCCTTTCCCCATTTTATACTTAATCAATGAACCTCCAAATCTAATAAAGAAAGCACCGTATCGGAATAAACCGGCATATGAAATTTGAAGCAAATCTATTAATTCTGCATGAAAAATCCATTTATCTAAATTAAGGAGGGGGGGGGGGTCTAGTCCCAGCCCCCCTTTAAACTTAACCAATAAACCTACAAAATTAATCAAGGCAGCTCCTTAACATAATAAACCGGTATACCAAATTTGGAGGAAATCGAATAACTCTGCATGAAAAACACATTTATCTAAATTAAGCGGGGTTGGAGGGGGGTGGGGGTCTAACCCCCTTTCCCCCACTTTATAGTTAACTAATAAAACTCCAAATGTAATAATGGCAGTTTCTTAACATAATAAACCGGTATACAAAATTTGGAGCAAATCGAATTATTCTGCATGAAAAACTCATTTATCTAAATTAAGGAGGGATAGCCACCCTCCCCTCCCCTTTATACTTAACTAAAGAACCTCCAAATCTAATCAGGGAAGCTCCTTAACATAATAAACCGATATACCAAATTTGGAGCAAACTGAATAATACTACATGAAAAAACCATTTATCTAAATTAAGGGGGGGGGGGAGAAATAGCCCCTTTTCTCCCTTTATGCTTAACCAATGAACCCCCAAAACTAATCAGGGAAGCGCCTTATCAAAATGAACCTAGAAAAAATTTTTTGAAGCAAATCGGATGTTTCTATCAAGAGTTATCGCGTTACGTACGTACATACATACATACATACATACTGAACCGGCGGGCACATTAGCTCTCAGACTTTGAATAGCCTGTGAGCTAAAAAAGAAGAAATAAAAACTAAAAGAAAAAGGTCGATTATTTTTTGTCAGAGACACTGCTTTGGATTTTAGTCATTCACTAAAGCTTCTTTTTTTTATTAGTTAATTACTTTTGAATGAAAGCGCAGAAATATTAAAAATGACAAAATGGCTTTCATTTACTTAGATTTTTAGCAAAACAAATTAATAAAAGTCGAAATAATAACTTTTCATAATCCTTTTAAACTACTGAAACATGAAAAGAGAACGGCAAAAACTTGAATCAGAAAGGAACATTTATGAGGAAAACTGAGTTAAAAAAACATACGAACGTAGTATAAGTAAAGATTGCCGACTTGGATGTTAAAGGGAAAAAAAAAAGGTGAGTTTTTTTTAAAGAGGAAAATTTTAATGATGATGGATGAGGAATTATGGGAAATAATTTTAATCCCCTTTTAATTAAAAACGATGCGAAGTTTTTATGCAAAACTCTTAAAAAATGTTTCTTTTTCTTTCCCAAGTCAAGAAAAAGGGGAAAGTTTTTAGTTTAAGTATTGTGTGACAAAAATTGTAACACTTTTCAGTCTACGATGAGTCTTTGTTATATCACACATGCCGGCAGACAAGAAATGAGCGCGATACAACCTAGGGTATTAAAAAAAAAAATTAAGAAGTTTTATAATATTAAAAATAAATGTTTTAGATATTCTCCAAATTCTTAGTTTGTATGAGCATGTTACAATTTTCATGATAAAATTAACAATAAAGAGCTATACTTATTGTAACTGACATATTTAAAGTTCAGAGTAAGTGCGATTGAAGTAGGTTTTTTTTTTTTTTTATTAGGAGAAATGAAAAAAGAGCGATATATCCCGATAAGCAATAAGGAAAATGCATCAGTAGTGGGCCACTTGTATCCATTTATCTAATTATTATTAAAGCATTAGTGAATTCCTTAATATATATATATATATATATATATATATATATATATATATATTAGCCTAGTCCTAGTATCATGCCTAGCTTAGCCTAGTATAAGAGTAAACATTCAAAGTTTCAAAATATATTCTTCGGAAAATAAATGAAAAATAAAAATGTTATCTTCCCCTATACTTCAGTAGTGAGCCTAGTAAATTTCTGTTGCATGAATCTGTAAGGTTTAGGCTTATTCAACAAATTATTTATAATCCAATAGAGTATATTAAAAGTAGCTTAATTTAAAATAAAACATAATATCAAAGAAACAATGTTTTAAATACAAACGAATCTCTTGATGAGATCTTTAAGAATTTAACAAAAAATCTGTTTTTGAAGATACTCTAGAAAATAAACAAATGTACCAGCAGAAAAAAAAACTTATTCCAAACACTTTGAGGAAAGTTGACATTTAAGGATTTAGTCAATCAGATACCTTTCAGTCGCTTTTTAGAAATACATTTTGGGCTTGTTTTAAACTTAACCAATTAGTGGCCCATTACTGGTAAAGTCGTGGAAAAAAAAGTAAACACCTCTTACTAACTCTGCAAAAAAAAATTACCGCAGAAGAAAGTTACTAGTACCACACGATTGGTAAGAAAGTCTACTTTTAAATGATGCATATAAAATTTGCTTAAGGAACCATCTACATATTTGGACGAACCATAACTTTGTTTTTTTTTTCAATAGCAGTACACAATTCTGACAGTATAAATGAACTATACACCCTTCAATTAACCTAAAAACAAACTTTTATGCAATTCGTACGATAAGTTTCCGAGAAATTAATTATTTTAAAACGAGCGTATTTTAGGGGCTGTATCCAAATTGAAGTTCGGTGCTCGATTCTTGACCGAGAGAGTCCCCTTCATGATCAAGGCATCTTAAGCGCCAAGCAACCAGTCATTGAAGACTATTAGATTACAGAATAGCATAAGAAATTTCAAAATATCTAGTCACTTCTACTCCTATCATGCATAGACGACCGCTTAAACCATCATTTTGCCGTTTTTAAAGCATAATTTAAAAACTACTTGGAAGAAAAATGTGAAATTTTGGATTTCCATAAAACAGCACTTAATAAATCTAAATCTATTAAAAAAACGTAGGTTGCAATTCGTAATTTTTTTCGAATATTAATTTCATAATTCATTTGTTAAATTTATAAAAATTGCAAATTCAAAGTATTTATATTTGGATATTTTAGTATTATTGCTACAAAAAAATCAGCACATTAGGAGTGTAATTTCAGGAGGTATTAATAAAAATATGAAAATGTAATTTAACATTAGAAGCACTAAATTTATAATGTTTATAATTCAAAAACGTATCATTCAAATGAAATTTGGTGTCTAGGCAGAGTTTGAGCCGAAGTTTTGAAATATCTTGTTAAAATTGGGTACTGCCATTGAAAAAAAATGAAGTTTGGGTTTGTTTTAATATGTAGATGGCTCCCTAAACAAATTTTATATACATCATTTAAAAATAGACTTTATTTCCAATCGTTCGGTACCAATAACTTTCTTCTACGATCATTTGTTGAGGAGTTAGTAGAGGTGTTTACTTTTTTTTCCCCCACGACTGTACGTGGTCCTCCGTAGGCGTTATCTTCCCTTATAATGAAGTACGAAATAATTGAGAACTACTAAAGGATTGCCAACAATTACACAATACACATTCATGTAAATACTATACATTAGTATGTTTCTAGTACACTCTACGCATCCTTACATAAAATTACATTATTTTGTTAGCACTTGTTTTTTTAATAAGAAACGCTATTTTCATTATTTGGATTTTTTTCTCACTTACTTAACATGCGTAAATTCACCTTTTCAAATTTTATTACAATTTAAACTGCATTTGACTATTGTCTTAGATTTCTTTTATACCATAAAAATCTTAATTAAAATATCCTATCCACATTTTATCTTAAATCTTTAGTTCTTAACGTGGGCTATCATTTCAAATGCAATGTAATTTTAACGTTCAATTAATTTTACATAATAAAATTTTTAAATAAAAAAAATATTTTGCCTGTTCGTAATTAATTAAAAGTAAATAGAAAAATATAGATAATTTAATTAAACAGTTTAAAAGCCATTAAAAAATAACATTAAACGTTTCGAAGCTGTTTGAAGTTCGTTATCAGTAATATAAATAAACACGAATTCACGATAGATAACATGAATTCAACTTGCAGTTCAGAGCATGTGTCACAAGCAACTAAACACGGAGGTGGGTATTCGAGGCAGATTAAAATGGCATATTCAGCTGGAACTGAATAATCCTCATCGGGTGCAAATTTCGTCTTAGAATTTAAGTTTGCTGTTCTTGTAACTGTATCTCATCTCATGTAAATAGTGTGACGAAATATGTGTCGAAGGGACTAGCCGTACTTTGCAGAAATAGTTAAAAGAACAACAGAATGCTTTTAATTCAAGAAACTTTAACTCTAAAATTGTATCCCACACCATACAAACCAATCATTTTTCAAATTTTGAGACGGTCAAGGTCATTAAATTTAATTGAATACAAGAGCCACATTTTTTTGGAGGCATAGTTTACTAGATCGGAGAAATTTTCACTCAATGAGGTTGGTTTTGTTCCAGCTAAATATGATATTATAATCTGACTCAAATACACATCTCCGTGTTTTATTGTTTATGACTCATGCTCTCCACTGCAAGTTGAGTTTATGTCATCACTCGTGAATGCGCGTTTATTTATTTACATTACTGATGAGGAACTTTAAACAAGTTCGAAACATTTAATGTTATTTTTTAAAGATTTTTATATGCTTTTAAACTGTTCATTTAAATTGCCTGTATTTTTGCATTTGTTAATAACGATATTTATTGACTTTTTATAATATACGTGTTTGCATAAGAATACGTTATATATTTGTATTTATAAAATTTCTCTTTGTGACGCATTACATTTCATTTTATTGTTCAACACTTAAATAAATTCAGAAAACAAAACGTTCTTTATAATATTAAAATGTTTAGTTTTTTTGCTTTTAGCACTTTGATAAAAGTTTAACGATTACTTGCGATGTTTTAAAACTACACATTTTTCGTACCCTGAACTACACATTAGTACTCACAAATGTTGACAGTCTATTCTAATTGTAAAATGTTCATAATTGGGTTCGTCTTTTATCCATTTCTTTGTCTTTTGTAACCCCAATTTTAGTGTGACATTGAAAAGTATTTATCATGGCACATGGACCCAGTCGAATTTTCAAAACGTTTTCTTGCCGAGTTTACTGTACAGAAATTAATGTCATAATGAAAAGAGCGAATATTTTTTTCAACTGGATTAAATCATATTCAAGAATGGAGTAGCACAGTTGAAGTTTATTCCAATAGAGCGAAAAATGTCCAGACCAGGAATCGAACCTGAGTACTTGGCGCGCTTTTCCAATGCTTTACCTGTTAAGCTATCCGGACGATACCCCATGAATGAAAATAGCGCTGCAGTTCGGAGCCATGTCGAACAAATAAGAGTGAATTATATCAGCCAGGTATCGTCCGGATAACTTAACTACTCCAGCTTTGAATATCAGAAATAAATGTCTGTGTAACATCTGTGTGTCCAAGAGCTTTTAGGATTAAGGTTTTGAAAAATGTAATATTATAATAATATTAAATGATAGTCTATCGTTATTTAAAAATGAAATGTTTTTATAAAAACGAAAGATTAAATGCTGCCTCATTGACAGATGTTATGGATAATTCTAATATACTAGTCTATATGAGGACGTGAGTTTCAAAACTCTCCTTATATAGAAAATCAAATTTTGGGAAATCGCGACCAACATCTGACGGCGTCCAATGGTTTTCATTCTAAACCAAGAATTTACAATGACAAAATAACATGATAAAACTAGCTTTTTGCACATTGTATGCTTTTCCGATGCAGGTTCACAAATAGAATAAATTCATAGAGAAAACTCAATTTTTTAAATTTTGGATAAAGTGGGTTTTGAAACCCACGTCCTCATATGTATTTATATAAGTAAGCTTAAATATAAAATTTCGAGCACCTCTACTCAATAAAAACAGAGATACACAGTTATAATGTTCATTATAAAAATTATAGAATAGTGGGGCTTTCTGTTGTAAAATCAAAACCAAACTGAATCAGAGTTCTTCGAAATTAGCAACTTACATCCAAGCTTTTCTGCAATGTCATGAAATAGGTGCCAAGATAGGTGCCTATTATAGTATTGTGAAAAGCACGGCAAAGCAGTGTCATCTGTTGAGCATTGTGCATTCTAATCTAATTACAGGTAATTTACCCTAAGTTCAACAAAATATGAAGTTTTGTGGGATTCTGTAATTTCTTTTCTTGAGTTACAGTGCCAACAATATCAGTGTTACACACAAAGGGACCCACATACAGTTTGATAGATATCGTTAGATACATCGCATTCAAGCCATTTCAAAATATACAGTTTCGTGAAAAACCCTAAGACTTTTTTTTTCGCGAATCCAACACTTTCTTCTTATGTAGAAGAAAGTAACAAGTAAATGAGTTAAGTGAAAAAAAAATATTTTATTGTATAAATATTGTGCGATTATTTTAATATTAAAACACAAATTTAATTATCTAATCAATCTTAAACTCATACATGATTCTCTTGAAAATTAGTCATAAATGTGTTATTTAGTTCACTTTTTGTTTCGTATTTTTGAATATGAATGTAAAGATAGAAATGGTAGGTACAAAAATGTATACAAAACAACAGAAAAAATTGATTTTCATTCAGTTATTTTTAAAGCCACAAGTCTGAAATGAATTTATCGATTTGTTTTGCAGCCTTCTTGTTGTCACAGTTAAGAAGAAAACAGTTAATTTTTTACCAGACAAAAGTTTTTTCTAAATAATTACTTTAGCTTGAAACATAGCTTTTTGTTTTTATTTTTGTTTTCGGTATCGATCTAGTCTAACAATACTCCCACTTTAGAAAAAAAAAATGTTATTTTTAGTACTCTATTGAATAATTTAAGATTTTCATTGCAAGGTGAATTTAAGAGAAATTTCTATGTAATTTTGCTTTAAAATTTTCAAAATTGTCCCGCGAAAAAGATTTTTGAAAATAATGATAAAATAAGAACTTAGTTTTCTATGGCACTGTAATTTTGTATTTTAATGTAAAGCAAATTATACAATAGTACAAATTAACTTTCACTACGAAGACGCGTTGAACAGCCAAAAAATCACATTATTTAAAACAATTACGAAAACACTTTGCAGTTTTGAACACAATGAAAGAAACAATAACATTTTATCTATATATCCTCTCACATTTATCTCGTTTGAATGATTTTTTTAGGGCGTGAGGTATTCTTTGATCTAACAAGATACATGAAAAACTTACCTCTATAAAAATTGCAGTTACTCTATAACTAATTGAGTTTTAATTATAAAATTTAAGACACATATAAACAAAGATTTGTTTTATCAACTAAAGTTCTCAAAAAAGTGTACACAGATATAAAGTTTTTTAATTTACTTTGATAGATAATACAACATTTTATGATAGAATTATTCTTGCATACATTAAGCGCATGATTTTTCACGTTCGAATAGCTAAAACAAACCAAGATTTATGAGTACAGATATAATGTGTGTTTAACATGACCTACAATAAAAAAAATAAATCTTGTAGATCCCAAGAAAAATCAAACGTAGCCTTGAATTCTAAACTTCTTGCTTGAGAAAGATAATAATAGGTCCTTTTGTGCCTCTATCACTGTAAAAAATTGCTGCAGTAATTTTACTACAGCTGAGATTCTAGGAAAATGCACATAAAAAATGGGCTTTGCTCCTAGGCAAACGGGATTTGCCTTTAGATAAACGGGTTCTGTCTGTAAAATAGGAAATTTGCGGGATTTGACCGTTTATTTGAAAAAAAAAGTGACATTTTTCGAAAATTTACGGGCACAGTTCACGGTAAAACACACATAAATTTACATTTTTAAGTATGCAGTGTACGTTTAACACTTTCAGTGAAAATTTCGCGAAATAATAGGGAACCCTTTTTTCAGAAATCGTGCGCGTAACGATCAAAATCGTCATTTTGAGAAAAGTGACTTTACAGATTAAATCACCAATTAATCATTTTGAAAAGTTCAAAGTGGAATGTTTGAATGAGGTTTGTTTTTGAATGTTCCTAAAGAATCATGTTTAATTAAAAGCTATTTTTAAAAAATCAATTTTTGGACACTTTAAAAGGTAACCGACGCCTTGAAATATACACATATGTAATTAAAATTCTTATTTAACCCTTTTTACTCCGAAAGTACTTTTAAGTACCATTAAAGAAAATTTAATGTAATTTATTCAATCCGTCTATTAATAAAAGTAGTTTGTATTTTTAATACGAGTTGATTTTCTCGATGACATTTAAAATGCAAAGCAAAACAGTAGAAGCTAAATATTTTTTAATGCGGTTATTTTATCAACCCTTTAAAGATGTGTAGCTTTTGTCTTATTAAAATATGTTTTATGAGAAATTTGCAATTACAAAAGCCTTTCCAATTACAGATAACATAATCACAGTATATTTACTGACATTGTTTTTATAAGAATTGAGAGATTTCCATTATTTTTTGTTAATTAATCTAATTCGTTTTGTAAATAATTTACAAAAAGATCCAAAGCTACTGATTTATTAAATCAACTTTAATGATTAAATCATCCCAAATTTCGCATTATTAATATTATATACACTTTCCAATATATCTTCCGTGGGTGCGACGCCAAAAGCAGTGAGGTCTCCAACTCTACATTCGTTTTGGATAGATTTTAGTTTCAAAATATAAAATCATACGAAGTCGAAGGTGTACACTGTCGTAGGCAGTGGGGCCCCTAAAAGTAAATCCCTCATCCCCCAGAAAAATGTCTGAATTCAATACTGATTTTAAGTGTATTATCCAGGGTAGGGGAGACCGGGGCACATTTTCTATAGGGGCAAGTTTTCCAACTCGCTTTAGTTTTTAAATGAGCCGCTAGGTGACGCTAGCGAGTGAACTGGCTGAAGTGGCAACATCTTACACAACATCTACAAAAGTTATATCTTTATAGCTGCTGTCACTTCGTCTGGAGAGCTGTTTTTTTCATTTTTTCAACGGTGAGTAAAATTTTAGGTCTTTATTAAAACGTAAAAAAAACGTACTAGCGTTAAACTTACTGTTTTGACATTGCATACACTAAAAAAGGGATTCTTTCTTCAGGTAACTATGCGTTTGTTTTGCAAATAACTTACACCGGTATTCCTCCAGGTAGTGTAAAAGTTCAAATATGGCGACGGGGCAGGTTTTCCAACAACATACGGGGCATGTTTTCCAACATGTTTCTCGTTAGACAACCTCCCCCCTCCTAAATCAGCTAGTTTTATTGTATCAAAAATCGGCCAAATAACCATATATACTACGAACCCGTTTGATCATTTAGTCATTTAAGTAAAACTATCAATATAAAAAACAAGGTAAATTCAAAAATATAATAAAATGTCAATTTTTTCTAAAATGGGTTCATTTAATGAATCCATTTTATGCTAATTATGCCTTTATAGTCATAGGCTAGCACACTGAGATCGCAGTGAGTATGAACCCCTCAAAAAGCAAATTAACCGTGCTTAGAGCCGCTCCACTGGCGTTAATCCACAGTTAATATTATGGCGGGTTTTTAACGTTAGAGAATTTTCATACTGAATCCTGAAATCTTTACAAACTCTGCTTTTACGCCATCCTACTTTTCTGACAGGCCAGCTCCTGCCGCACCAAATCTTAAAAGCACCAACAATCCTGAAAAGATTTGAAACTTTCCTCAATGATCACCCCCCCCCCCCGCAGAAACAAAACAACACCGAAAGCAACTAATCATTCTATACCAACACAGGCTAGCATTTCCAAAGAAGCTGTTCCTTAAGTTCTACTCAAAATTTCCCTATTGCTTATGAAAAAGCGTTCCTTCTACATCCAAACAAGCTTTGCCTACACCAGAAGAAGTTAGGACTTTTGCGAAGGCTGCCGTAAGCAGGCAAACACGGCTTGGAAAAAAAAATAGGAAGTATTGTGCATACTGATTCTCCTGTCAAAAATCAACTGAAAATGGAAAAAAAGATTCATCTAAAAAAAAGGAAACTGCAAAAGGAATCAGATATAAGGGGCGAGAAAAAAAAAAAAATCCAATTCCGGCCAGGGAGCTGTTTGGACCTTCGTCTTTAAATGTCAAATGGATTAAAACTGTTTTTTATGTTACTGTTATGTTACTCAGCATTTAGTTCACAATAAAAAATACTTATTAATTAACAAGCAACATTTATTACCGATGTTTTACCATTTAAAGTATAGTTGGAAAACTTACCCCTGACCATTTTTCGTAGGCTGGAAAACTTGCCCCGCATACGGGGCACATTTTCCAACGTAACATGATTAGACTTAACTATTTTTTGTGAAAAAGTATATTTAGTTTTTTGAAAAATAATTGTGCCAGTTTGTACAGGAAGGTCTAGAGAATACAATGATATCTTGTATATATCAAAATAGTTAAAAATAAAAAAATACAAAAATAAAAATCTAAAAAGTTGGAAAACTTGCCCCGGTCTCCCCTACTTGTAAAGCCGTGCAGGTCAACTACACTGTTAAAAATCAGTAGCGTTTGCTGCATAGTCACACCACCGCTTTTATAGAAAACAATTACTTGACTATAATATGGAGCAATCTCATAGGACAGAAAGAAGATATTCTATAAAAGGGGTGGAGTGACTATGGAGCTAAAGCTGTACATTTTTAACAGTGTAGTATTGATCTAGAAGTAATGGTGTGTTAAAGACAATAATGCTAATTTAAGAATTTTTTTTAGAAAAAGCGCGAGATTTCCAATAAAAAGAGATTCCAAATTGAAAGTATAATTGTAACTTACATGTACAAAGTATGAGTGCCAGCAAAGGAGGGCAGAATAGGGAAATCGTCCCTCCCTGGATTTTAAAATTTAATTAAATCTTTTCCTCTCATGATTTTGAAAAAAAAAGTAATAAAATGATATCTTATTAAATGATTTAAAACAAATAAAAAATAAGAGAAAAAAGACCTAACAATAAAGATTTTTGATCCGTGAAAGATTATCTTAAACGGAAGGTGATAAAAAAATAATAACAAACTGTTCCAAGTAATTCTGATAAAAATCAGTAGCAACTACATACTTTTTGATTTTTAATGTGTCTGCCATTTTACAATTTAATTACTGTATTGATTTTTAAAAAGTCTATTGATTTATTTAAAAAGTGTCATGCAGCTGGAATTTTGACAAAAACATTCTTAATGTAGTTAACGCTTTGTATCACCGCATTGCATAACTGCAACATACCCAAAAGTCTATGTTACTTATACTGTCTGTTTTCTCAACAGACGGCGATACTGAGTTAATTTTTCATGCCAAAATATAATTTTTTATTTGAGCAGTTTCACATCGTTATTAATAAAACGGACTTCGTAAATTTTGTATAGTTAAAAAAAAAAAAAGCTGGAGACGTCTAAAAATAGATTTTTTAGAAGTTCGTGTACTTTGCAATTTTGTATTAGAAAATTGAGAATATTTAAGAGAAGTGTGTAATTTTCTGTTTATTGCAGATGTGAAAAAGTATCTTGTGGATAATATTTTTTTATTTTTATGTTCTAAATTTTTTTAATGATTTTTTGCATGTTTAAAATGATATATTCTAACATCCGAGTAAATATTTTTCAAATAGCAGTTATTGAGTCATAAAGAGTTAATTTACTGCTTATATTCGCCATAATAAAAAAAAAATGCGGCTTTGGAAGCAGAATGTATGCAAATAAGTTCTAAATTCTTATCCTCCCCATATTTTGTACCCCTGTAATTTTCTGCTATGAATCTGAATCTATATTATTTAAAAGAAAATAAAGTAGTTATAATATAACTTTTCATAATATAACATATGCGTAACATAACATAATGCATGGGATGAGATGGTTCTTTATAAGCTTATGAAAGTATGAAGAGATAAATTCCGTGAAAAATATTAGTAAAATTTTGTACAAAAGTTGATTAAAGGAAAAGTTTTGGCATCGTCGGAATTAAAACAGATATTTGCATTTATTGTTAGTAAAATAGGTTATGTGAATTGTTTTGTGCCCAAGGGTCACAAATTTCCTTTTGGAAAAAAATTAGAGCGTTAAGGCAAATAATACATTTGAATGATTGGCGAAATGTGTGCAATATGCGTCCAGCTTTGCTGCACCAAATTACAGGAAAAAAGTTGGTATTTGATTTCTGGTATTAAACTTTTTCACGAAATTCGACTTTCCATGTCTTATATATCCCAGTCTAAATGTAAAACGTAGTTTTATTCCGTATGGCAATTATAGTATCAAATATCTCAAAACATGGAAAAGTATTTTACAATCCCCATATATTTTGCCACCTCCTCCCCGCAAAAAGAAAAAAAACCCCCATAAAAAATGTACCAGTTCTTGTGCCAAAAGCAATTAAAAGAAATTCTACTAATTAAGCACACACATCGTTGGAAAAACGGATTGTGTTTATGCATTCATTTTAATACTTGTGACTAAACCTTTAAATATTTATTAGTATATACTATATTCGTAATGTCCACGAGTGTTTAAACTAAAAATAAAATGGAATAGTTTTTCCAGATTTCTGAAATTATTATTTTTTTTCAAACGAGGTGAAACCCATCGAATGTTGACGAAAGAAATTGTTTCAAAAAGGACTGTTACATTGAATTTATAATAAAGCCACGAAAATAATTACAATAAAAAGTTCATTTTACATTGGTTAGTTTAAATCTTAAAACAAATATTAACTAATGTTACCAAAATACTAATACCATTAACTTCAGCTGTTCAAATTATTGAAAAATGAAACTGTATTATTAACCTAATCAGGATAAATAATTGCGATGAAGATATCAATTGAGTCTCTTATATTTGGTATTACTGAATGAAAATCAATAAAAATGATTTCACTTTGATACAATCGCAAAATTATTTTTCGCATGAAATCTAAACCTAATATTTTTATCATCTCAAAATTTACGTACACACCTCACATATCCATATTCGCGATATCAAAAATATTGCAATGCGAAATAGATTATTAATGCATATATTTTCAAACTTGGTTAGGTTTGTCATCTACAAATTTGAATGCGGACATTGGTTACTCTTAGCTCAAGGTTCTAATCTCAGTACCGGCAAGTAAAAATTCCAGAAATTTATAACTTTTAGAAGCATTCGTAGTAAAATATTAGTTATGTCAAAGAAAATTATTGTTTTCTTTTAAATATGACGTCATTTTGCCTTACTAAAGCATTTCAGAGTCTCAAACTCATCAGTATCAGCGGAATGTAAAAGTATTGAATTATAACAGCTTTTTCAGGAAGAAATAGATGTTTTTTAAAGCATGACGTCATCTTCTGTTCATTTTTTTAAAAAGTTAATTGGAATTTTTACGAGAAAATGGCATTAATAAAGATAAAAAAACCCACATTATTTCTAAATAAAAAATATATTACAATTCATCAGACATACAAGTAAAAATTGCATAAATACATTTAATCAAATTAAAAAGCAAACGTTTCGAGCTAAATTTTAGCTCCTCATCAGTGCAATAAATAACAGTCAAATGACAGAAAAATATATATCATGTTTACAGTTAAAACTTATTAGCAGTTAAAATTAAATAGAGTATAAAAATATCAAAACAGTGCTGTGTATTAAGGTGGAAGTGCACATGATTCATTTATCGGCGAAGTTTGCTTACGAGTGAACACACCTTCCAGAAAAACTCTACTTTTAACATTATTGCAACCGGATCTGATAACTTCCATATTTGCGAAATCTGGGATATTGTATCTAAAGAATGCTGTACGATTTTAGGTTGTAGGCTTCTAGATTTGTAGGCACGTTTATGTTCGGCAAGGCGAATGGCGCAAGTACCACCAGTTTCGCCAATATATACCGAGTCGCAATCTTTACATGGGATACTGTAAATTGAACCGATTCTTAGCAAGGGTGGAATTTTATCTTTAGATTTACAAAGTAAATTTTTTAAAACATTTTGTGGTTTGAATGATGTACTGATATTATGAGACTTCAAAATGCTAGAAATTTTTTCAGAAAGATATTTGTTGCATGGTAGGTGTATTGTACTTTATTTAATTTTAACTGCTAATAAGTTTTAACTGTAAACATGATATATAGTTTTCTGTCATTTGAATGTTATTTATTGCACTGATGAGGGGCTAAAATTTAGCTTGAAACATTTGTTTTTTAATTGTATTAAATGTATTTATGTAATTTTTACTTATATGTCTGATGAATTATATATTTATTTTTAAATCGTATATCAGACGTTAAACAATGATATTTTCCTCATTATTTCTCTTTTCTTTGCAACAATGGAAGTAATCCAATTGCCACCATTTTGAAGAAATTTCACAGAAAACTTTTAAAATTAAAATTAAAATATAAAAATAGGAATATTTAAAAAAATGGCTAGTGCGGGCACATCTACAAAGAAACAGCTTTCATAAAAAAAAAAAAAAAAACGAATTATTGAAATTGGTTCAGTAGAATGCTCAGAGCTGATGACTAAAAAAACAGCCTTTTAAATATATAGATCTTTTCATACATCCCACTTGATTGCCAATACATAAGAAAGAAATAATGAATAGAAATTCTGTTTTCACACAACATTCAATGAGCATTTGCTCTGTGATATATTTCAAACTAGAATAAAATGTCTTAATCAATATAAATAAAATGCGTTTTCTTACATAAGCAATAATGATATAAGCAATATAAGAATAAGCAATAATGATATATTTAAGCCCTATTCGAAAATATATTCATTGTTTTCCGATGAGAATTCTTCTGAAATTATTTAAACTTGTGAAATCTGTCTGTCAATTGACATTAATTAAGCTTCTACAAAAGACATGCCTTTTGAATAGCGAGAGAATGGAAATGTTTGGGAATAACTGTCTACAGTTTGTTGACATCTTTGTAAAATAGTTGATTCCCTTCTGGTTCACTTCCCATCTGTTCTCGAATTCTACAAATATATTTCACCTTTATCTAGTCTCAATAGGTAAAACTTTTAATCTGATATATCTTTTGTTCAACCCATTCATCGATTTATCATTTCTTATAATAGTTATTTGTTTATAAAAAAAAATTTTAAAACAAAAGAAGATATATTACTCATTCGTATGATTTGTTTATGTATGTTTACACTTTACTTTTCAAGTGTTCTACAAATTTTGATAATTCTTTTTTGATTGGAAAGAGCTCGTTTTGTTGATGGTTCCGAATAAATTTCATAAAGATCCAAAAACTATATGCTTGTCTGTTTGTCTAGTTTTTCCTGTCTCTTTAGACCTCTAACTTTCGAAAACTTTGTCAAATCAAGTAATTATGAATATGATGTTAAGGTACACAGTACTACTTTAAAAGAATCTTCGTGCACTGCAATTTTAATTTCATCAGAGACTCGCCAATCACGTCAAAAATTTTAATATATGATCATTTGCTGTTCGTCAAACATGGAAGATACAGGCAACAATGTAGTTTAAATTGAATTCGAATACAATTCAGGGGTAGTGACATATTTTTTAAACCAATTTTAATGTCGAAGATTTTAGTATATATGAGGGATTCACAACCATGGTAGACCAAGCCCAATTAAAAAAAAAAAAAAAAAAAAGAGATAGTCCATTTAGAAAGCGCATAAAACCTGTTTAATCTACTCCCACAGTGAGCCAAGTCTGTTTTCACATTCTTTCTAATATATGTCATATGTTTACAGACTTGGTTCACTGTGGGAGTGAATGAAACAGATTTTATGAACCTTCTAATTGGGCTTTCTTATTTTTTTTCAAAATGGACTTGGTTTACCATGATTGTGAGCCCCTCATATGATAGACTGGATGGTATTTATAACGAAACTGCTCACCATCAGAGTTTGTTGCCATAGAAGTATCGCATACGCTGTTGCAATCTAAAACATATTCGCAGTTTGATTACTGATGCAGCTCTAGAGTCGGCGTAACATCAGTTTCCAGGTTGCTTTTCATTTCACATTGCAGCGGGCTGATCAATGTTGCTACAGAAGCAAACCCTGCTTGTGTGCCAACTGACTAACAGTTTCGTTATATGTCTCACCTCATCTATCATATATACAAAAATCATCGATGCTGAAATTGATTACAAAAATTTTATGTTGCCTTCCGTTCTAATAACAAGAAATGATTTTCCCAAAAGGCACTCAAATATGCGAAACCACTCAAATATATCAATTGGAGTTTAAAAAATAAATAACCGAAATGAGTAATGGAAGTCGTGGGTCAAGAAACAGTTACTTCATTTCGATCTTCTTTTATTACTGACTTTCTGATTAAGTTGATTTTCATGCATTTTTATTTCTGTTTTCTAAGTTTAAAAATGCACACCACAGCGTGAAACGCACTTTTAGCAATAATCGATCCTAGTCTGTCCTGTAGCTGAATTCTTTTCCGCGTCTCTGTAAGTGAAAATATATATTACGCACTCCATAATCTATAGAAAACACGTTGTAGTGCAGCTCGATGCTTCTTTTTTAATTTTATTATTTTTGAAGTATCGTAATATCATTAAAGTGCAAAGCAACAATTTTATCTCATAGATCACAATCTAATGGAATTCTTTTCTGAGTTCCTATACACGAACTATAAATGCTATTTGTCCTATACTCCCGAGAAAGCATCTTGTAGTCCACCTCAGTTATGCCAATCATTATTATTATGTTTCAAATATCTTAACAACAATAAAATGCACCGTGAACGATTTTTCTTCCATAGGCAATAATGTAATGGAATTATTTTGTGTCTCCCTGTAAACAAACTATGAAACATACATATTTCATTTTCAATAACAAAAATTCTGTATTAAACTTCAATAACATATAAAAATTAAATGGCAATCCGAGGATATTTACTATGGTTAGAGCTCGGATAGACGGCCAGGCAGGCAGACAAACCAAATTTATAAACACTTTTTAACTTTGCTGGGAAATGTTAAAAAGTGCTTCTTATACTCCGCCACTTTGCTTATTTCAGTGTGAATGCTTTGGCATAACAGAGTGTTTGTGGCAAATCTCTATTTTTATCCATATTCATTTTAAATGCCATTGTCATTAATATCTCTCATTTTGCTGAACAATATTCGATCATATATAACTTTTTAAAAGTACCCATGTAAAAAACCCCCCAAAACAACAACAAAAATAAAACCAAATTCTTGTGAAAAGGTGAACAAATGTTTAAAAAACGTAAAAGAAGTATTGTGGGTGGGACTTGACAGCATATTGAAACTTTCGTCGATCGGTCAATTTTGCCGAAAGTTACAGACTAGAAAGGGAAAAAAAAACAAGTCATACCTATTTTAGATATTGATAAAAAAAATTTTGTGAAACAAAGCAAGCCGTTTCAAAAAAAAAAAAAAAAAAAGATCAATATTGGAGTATTTATTCAAACATTATCTGTAGATATACATTTAGGACAACCCATTCAAGCAATTTGTATAACTTCATTTGTATGAAGTTAGTTAAAAATGTCATATGTTGCCTGCAAGAACTTTCATTTTGCCCATCGGAGGTAATGATTACAAATATTAAAATATCATGTGTTAAACACTGTCATATATGCATCATAACAACGCATTGTATAGACAACGCATATTATAATTTACTTGAAATTGGAATTATCATTTGAATGTTTACCCTTTCCTTATAAAAAGTGTGTTAAGAAGTTCAAGAACGGAATACCATTCAAAAATAATAAAAAACTTCATTAAAAATTTTTTTGCTGCAAAAGTAATTTTAAAGGCTGTGACATGTCCTTCGAGGCGGCCAACTTCAAAGAACGTCTGGACACAGTTTTAATCAAACACAACTATTTATTTATAACAGTAAACTTGAAATTGGCAATGGAATGGATGGATTTAATGTAAACGTTTAAAAATAAGCTCAATTTTACGAAAGACTGAGAGAGAGAAAATTCATTTCAATCTTGTTAAATTTAATTCACTTAACTCGGCTCCAAATGTCCTTTCCGTTAGTTCTATATAGACAGGGAGCCGGTAACATGAACAATCACTTCATCGAGTTCACAGATGAAATTCTAGGATTAGTAAAATCTCGATTCGCATATTAAAACGCAATCGGTCTGCCAAGTCATATCTTGGTGGAAAACACCTGAAAACCCGATTTTAGCGGTTGACTCGTACGTTTACCATTGTGTTTTCCTACGTTCATTCATCTATGTTTTCGGACATTTGGGTGCAGGAAAACACAATGGTAAACCTACGAGTGAACCGCTAAAATCGGGTTTTCAGGTGTTTTCCACCAAGATATGACTTGGCAGACCGATTGCGTTTTAATATGCGAATCGAGATTTAAATAATCCCAGAATTTCATCCGTGAACTCGATGAGGTGATTTGTGCTGCCGGCTCCTGGTCTAATAGGAACATATAAAAAAAAGTTCAATTTAGAAACTATAACCTATAACTAACTATAAATATAAAATGGAATCTCGTGAACTCCGATGGTTCTTTATTCGCAGTAGAAAACTCAACTTCTTACCAAATTGGTGGAAAGTAACAGCGGATGACTCTGTCCAAACAGCTAGCTGATCGTAAACTCCAATTGAAGTTAACACGTGGATCAATTTGAAGAAAAGAACTAATCAACCTGTAGGTGAGATGTGTTCCAAATCCACTGAAAATCCATTTCTGTCTCACTGTATGTAGATAATATACAGCCATAGTCACCAATTAATGCATCATCGCAAAAATATCTGTAACAACCAGATCCCCGGAGATACATACTTACTTTATGAAACTTCAGGAAATGAGAGAATAAGATTTTCCTTATTAACACAAAAATGTCAGCATTCAGGAAATCAGGATCGCACACAAAATCTCACAATTCACTCTTCCACTAGAGTACTCTTATAAATAAGTAGTTAGGTACACTGACACAAGGCATTGTTGAATAACAAACGTTACTGTTAGTTAATTTCAAAGACTTTTAAGATACATAGACCTGCAAACTGTCAGTTTAACTGAGGATTTTTGATCACAACTGTTGTACGGCAGTATATATGTTTTATATTTTAATTTACCTAAGAAAATGCTTTTTTCAGCATATTTTGTCATTGCGGATCATTAAGTATTAGTCTACCCTATTTCATTTATGCCTTTAAAAAAAATACCTTATTAGTCATAATTTTTTTTTGTTTTTTTCGTATCGCAAGTAAGTATTTCAATAAACATCCTACAAGGATAAAAATATAGTGTTACTTTCGTTAATATGCATTTTTTTAATTACCTTTTTGCATAAAAATTAGTTTAAAAAACGTAGATTTCTTTACGAGTAATTTATAATTTTGTAAATTACTATATTATGTTACAGTTGCTACCTTTAATCTAAACTTCCCTACCAGTTACTTTTGTAAGTCAAACTTAAAAAAAGGTGGAATTATAATGTTTAACAATCTGTTTCCATATAAACTTCGTCTTTATTTAGGTTTATAAGTCATGTTAAAATTAAGTACTCATTTTCAAACATACCATCCATAAAATTATTAATAAATCGCCTTATTCAACTTTATTTCTGAAAATTCAATATTTATAACCCATATTTAGCTATAAAAAATAGCTTCATGTAAAACAAATATGCCATAAACTTCATATATATTAATAAAAATTAATTTTTAAGCTCATTCTAGCCATAGTATTTAATGGTAAATAACTACAGCTGACGTACAAACCTCGCGGTTCAGGTGTTTCAATTTACTTCAGATGTCTGCCATGATTTCGCATGCTTTTAAATGGGAATTGCCCGTCTATGTATCTTAAATGTCTTTGGTTAATTTTATGGAAAAAAAATTGATGAAGTTGTGACATTGATTGACTCTGTATTAAGATTTTGAGCCAACGACAGAGTTTGCCGTTAAACGATGCCTGCTAATTTTGTTTTATTCATATTAAATGAGAACTGTAGTCACATTAATTTTTTTAACGATGTAATTATAATTGTGTTAAATTTCTTTAAAATATAATTTGCGTTTATTATCATTATATTATTGTCTACTTCTAGTCAAAATTGAGCAATATTATCAGTAATGGGATTTAAAGTGAAACCCTTTTGAAAAACAATAAAGAGTTATCACTAAATTACTCTATTGTGTCAAACCGCTCTCACTAAAATACTCCAAGTGGGGTGCAATAAACAAGTATCAATGCAATAAGGCAAGAAACAAAGGCTTGAATTTTTTCTTTTAACTACTTGTTCAACCCTAACACTCCATAAAAGTTTCTTTTAGAAATGTGATTTTTTATACTCATATTTAAGGGTTAAATACAACAAATTTTAAGGAGTAATTCTTCGCCTTCAAATATTTTCTTTAAATGTGTGGTAGCCAGAAACTGAATTTACTTATTTGTTTAAATTTTAATTGATTCATATATATAGCACTGAGCAATGTTGGGTTAGGAAACTGTTATATAAAGAACTTACAAAATGAATCAGTTGTTCAATTATTGTTTACGGCTTAGTTAAATATTGTACTTTAAAATTTAAAATACTTAAATTTTACATGATGTTGAAATTGCAAGCGGGCAATTATCTAATAAAAATATGCCAAAGACATGAAAATAACTATAACTTATTTTGTCGTTTAAATTAAAATAACATTTTGATAAACAACGAATGTTGAATAAAATGAATAACCCTGGTTTAAGCTCTAAACATTTAATTAATGAAAGCATTTTTCTTTTATCTGATTAACTTTTCCGATGGCAATATCATTTATCAGTAGAATCTAAACTTATTTCTGAATTCATTTATCCAGTAGTTTATGCTGGCTGGTTACGCTGAGTAAGATTTTTCCATTCGTTATGGATGAATGGGTAAAGCCTATTAATTAGCATCGTCTGAAATACATTTAGAATGATTGATACGGTTTAAAAATACTTAATTAGTGATTAATATATTTTTTGTTCTATACACGTTATACCAAAAGAGTCGAAAAGTGTTTTATTTTTTAACTGTAAGACAGAGGCTACGTAAATTGAAAAAGTTTTCAGAATAATGTAGGATATAAGAAAATGTCAATGAAATAGCCTACGTACTAATTGCGCTTTTAAAAGTTTTATACGACCCTATATTCAAAACTGATCACGATCAGTTAGGAAAATTTTCCTTTCGCTACAACGTAATAATTACAAAAAAAAAAAAAAAAAAAAAACACCTGTATCTTTAAAAATTAAGGATGATACTTAATTGAAAATTGATTATTATGAATGGGGACCATGCATTAAATTAGAAATGTAAGTGTGAGATATTGCAAGAAAGAGAAAACACGACAATAATACATTTGTAGTTTGCTTTTTCTACTTAAGTACCGCGCCACATACGTTGTAGGCTACTTTAAAAAAAATCATGTTGTTTAATTGCCACCATTTTTTTTTAAGTAGAAATATTCGCCTCATTTAATGGCAGATAAAATGATGCCAGAATAAAGCCAATCATGCTGTTTTAAAAAAACGTTGTAATAAAACAATCTGAATTTAAAAAAGTAGCCAACACTGCCGTGAAATTCACGGGTGCGAGAATTAAGGAGTTGACTGAAAGGTAATCGGTGCGTACAATAATATCAGTGGTGAAGAACTCAAAAATATCTACAGGAGCAGTATTAGGAGAGTACAGTCCTCTATTGCAATTGAGAGGAAACATTTTGACAATGTTCTATGAACAATGCTTTATCCTTTTAATACTTTCTAGTATAGTTGAAGAGTGTTTAAATGAATTTGGTTTATCTGTCTGTCTGTCCGTACTTTAACTCTCGTAAATATATCCCGATTGTTATGTAATTTCTGAAGTTTACTATAGAATGTTCAATATTGAAAATGAATCATGTAGCATTTATTGTTCGTTTTTAGGGAGGCAAACAGAAATTCTGTTTATTTATGGTCTGTGGGGAAATCATTTCGAATGCATTTTAATAATGTCACAGTACTTCTAACATAATGATACTGACATGAATCACTGAGATAGACAAAAACATGCTTTTTCGGTAGTATCAAATTTGTAGAATTTAATGTTCGTTTACAAGGACGCATAAAATAATTCCATTCTATTATGATCTATGTGGAAAAATCATTTGCGATGAATTATAATAATCTTATGGTACTTCCACCGTAACGAAATTAAAAATTACCAATGAGATGCACTTCAACATGTTTTCTATAGATTATGGACTGCATAGTGTTTATTGTTTATTTAGAGAGAACCACAAACGAATTTGATTATACGGCAAATTATGATCGATTTCATTGTATGAAAAAGCGAAATTTCTTAGTAAGACTCTGTTAACCCTTTCAGGGGCAAGGTATGCAAGGTATTGTATTCGTCATTGTATTTGTATTTGTAGAATGTTGAAATAATTGAACAACACCAGTATTTATAAGAAAATTTATTTGTATGCAAGTAAAGGTACATTTTAGCATACTTAATAAAAGTGAAATTTTCATTAAAAAATTCGGGTGCCAATGTGACAATTAGGGATTAAAATTATGTGATGCCATAGCGGCATCACCGCCCTTAAAGGGGTTAATATTAGATTAGTTTTTAACACAATTATTCAATTAGTAATTTAAATCATACGAGCTGTAAATTTCCAAGTGAGTGAAAAATGTCCGGGCCAGGCCGATATCAGATCAGATGCTGTAAGTATTAAAGCTAGTTGGGTGACTTAGGTCATCCAGATTCGACTGGGGTGGCTCAGTTGGTACAGCATTGGCGGCTTTAGCCAAGAGGTGTCTTGTTCGAATCCTGGCCCGGACATTTTTCACCAACTCTTTAATTTCGGAAAGTGTTTCATAATCTATGACTTATGCATGATTTTTTGTTATTGTTTTTAAATTTCGTTTCAATAACTTAAAGCTGCATTTGTTTTTTTACATGATCTCAGCCTATGTCATGCTAATTTAAAGATATTTGTTAGGCAACTTTTAAAATATTTATTAACATATTTTAGATCTAAATTTGTGAATGGTCCCTATTTTCGCTGATTAAATAGCAATTTAAATTGCAAGAAAAAGCGGTGTAAGTCAGCTTTTTTCCCTTCACGATAATTCAGCCACTCTCAAAGATACAAGTATGCAAGTTTTTGTAATGATTTTGTCGAAAAGGAAAAATCTTCTAACTCACAAATTTTGCCTAAAGACATGGGCGGTCGCATAACTTTAAAAAACATAATTTTTTTGAAAATAAATGTACGGACTATTTTATCAAGACTTTGTTCATACCTTCTTTTGAACATTTTGTATTTTACATTATCTGCACTGTAAAAAAAAAAAAAAAAAAAAAAAAAAAAAAAAAAAAAAAAAACAATCGTCAATATACACAAATGTTTTCATAAAATTTTATGGAATAGTTTCATTTTTTAAAGAAATCAATACAATTTCCGTAATTGACGTTTTGAGATTACATATCCGTATAAATCCTGTAACGTTTCCCTAAATTTTACGGAATATTACTGTATTGCTTTGAAAACAGTACATGTTCCGCAAATGGTGTTTAGAAATAGTTGCTTTTGTTTGAAAAGCAAAGTAATTAATCGTTGTATATAGATGTCTTACAGTGATATTATTTTTTATTGAAATCCCACTATTGGCTAAATATGGCTCTATATTGAAAATATATTCAATGATTTTCCAAAAATGGCTAAATGGTTTTTCATGAGTTTTCAAGTAAAACCGATAAAAATTATGACGCCATCTATAATATGTATTTTTAAATAACTCGCTATAATATATATATATATATATAGTAAACAGCTAACAGTTTTTACGATATTTAAAAAAAATTAAATTTATTAATATCTTTTTAAGTTTGAGATGGTTAAAAAGGAAATGTTACCGTTTATTTTTCATTAGGATTTTAAAATAATGTTTGACTTATAAGCTTTTAATATTTTAGTTATATTTAGTTTAATAATTTTCTGTTAGGATGTTTTAAAAGGAAAAATCTATTTTTAATTTTAATATTTTTTAATCTATTCACTTTAACAGATTCGCACATAAAATTTAAAATATATCTGAAATATAATAATGAAATTATTACAAAATTGACATTTAAATTTAATAAGTAATAACGGAAATTTATTTTAATACCATGTAGTAATTATCTTTATTTGAGTTTACAGTAAATCATCAGACAAATAATTTAGAAAATTTGAAAAAGCACATGTTTGAAAAATATATGTTGGTATTCTTGCAAAACTAAATGAATAAATAAAAAAAATAAAAATAAAAATAGTATTAAAACAAATTTTAAAAATTTTGCAAGAAAGAAGTAGTTATTAATCTTAATACATTCTTTCATACCAGTAATATTTTAAAGGGTAAAATTTATCTTTTATAAAGCATAAAACTAAACAGCTAAATATTCAAAATTATAAAGGGTAAATATGCGTAAAATATTCAGAATGGCATACTCAATTGAAAATATTATCTCTACGAAAATACTTTCTTTGTTTGACATATTAGCCTTTGCTTTATAAAAGACATCTGAAATAAGTAACCATATTTAAACACTTGTAAAGCCGTGGCGTAATCATTAAGGGCATTAATCTGGAAGAGAACAGTTCCCTTGTTCGAATCTCGTCAGGGTAAGTGTTGTTAATTTAGTATTGTTTGAATTAAATTGTAATTTTTTGACCTTGATGTAAACGTGCCCTTGAAAAGCGAAGTGCCAAATTCATAAATATGCAAGTTTCTCCTTGCAAAATTATTATATTTTGTCTTTGAGAACGAAATTTTTAAATACAGAAATATGAAAAAAAACGGAATTTATTAAGGGAATTTACGGTAAAAGATTTTCCGTTCAAATGTGCGGAAATAGTACTGGCATCTCGATTGCCAGTACAATTTCCGTATGTTAACGGATTTTTTTTTTTTTTTTTTTTTTATAGTGTACAATTAAAAAAAAAATCCATGTATATATATATATATATATATATACACATATATACGTATCAAATTTCTGCCTGTTAGCGGAATTTGGGAAATGATAATTTTCCGGAATAAAAGGTATATTCCTTTTTTATCTGTACTTTTTGAAATTGTTAAAAACAGAAATGTCCTTTCCAAAAGAAACAAAGGAAATTCTTCAGTTTCAACTGAGAGAAAAAGGAAAAATTCCAGTTAAATTTCCAAAATTGATCTTTTGATCGTAACCAAATTTTTAGATGAGGCCAGTTGATGTAGTGGACAGAGCATTCGTCCACTAATAGCGAACTCCGAATCCGGAGGAAGGCACACTATCAGAAAAACTCGTCTACGTACAATTTATTCCACATTTTCTAACAAATAACTTCTGTTCTCCTAGAAAACATGTTTTATCCGCGAATTCTTCGCGAAAGTCTGAAAATGAAGGAGAAATTCCGTTCATTCGTGGCACGCATGAATTATTGGCTCTATTAATACTAAAATCGGAATTCAATAATAAAAAAAAAAATTCTATAACTTAAGATTTATAATGTAATAAAAATATAAATAAAAATACTAAACCAACAACAAAGGAAAGAAACGGTTTCGAATTAAAAAATAAATAACGATTATTTTTCTCATTCATTTAAAAGTATTCACAATTTATTTTTTAAAGTTATGAAAAAATATTCGCATTTAAAATATATTTAAATTGAGCACATTTAAAATGATATTTTAATTAAAATATTAAATAGGTGAAAATCGATTTTACTAGAAAAAAAATTCTTGCATAAAAATATAATATTTATATTTTATCTGTACTAATCTACATAAAAATATTTATAATTCATATTAGGTAGCTTTCATTACAAAAAGCTACCTATTGCAGTCGTTCGGAGGAAATCGATTTCAAAACATTTTGTATATTTTCATCGATCATGACACCCAGACCCCGAAACCAGCCTCCGTTCAAAATTGATATATATAAATATATATATATATATATATATATATATATATATGTATATCTGACCTTTGTCACACTGTAACTCTCGTATTTATGAACCGATTTGGATGTAATTCGGTGTGTACATAGTACATACCAATGTCTCGACCGAGTTCGTTGGCCAGCTTCATCCGCCATTTTGTTTCAAAATGGCGGCCATTTAAAATTTTAAAAATAATTTAAAATTTGAAAAGTGGTACCAAAAAATGGAAAATGGAAAAATATTTTTTTCTTATGCATTTGACCTTTATTCTAAGATTCCGGAGAAGTTTTTGTTTTGTCTATATCTTAAAAAATAGCTGAGTTATAGCATTTTGAAGTTCTAGCGTGGCTGACATTTTGAAACGTCCTGAATTTTGTCACGCCATAAAAGGCGTATTTATGAACCGATTTGGATGTAACTTCGTTTATACATAGTACAGACCAATGTTTCGACCGAGTTCGTTGGCCAGCTTCATCCGCCATCTTGTTTAAAAATGGCGGCAATTTAAATTTTTAAGAAAAATGTAAATTTGAAATGTGGTACCAAAAAATTGAAAATTAAAAAAATATTTTTTTCTTATGTATTTGAACTTTATACAAAGATTCCGGAGGAGTTTTTGCTTCGTCTATATCTTAAAAAATGGCTGAGTTATAGCATTTTGAATTTCTAGCGTGGCTGACATTTTCAAACGTCCTGAATTTTGTCACGCGATAAAAGGCGTATTTATGAACGTATTTGGATGTAACTTCGTTTATACATAGTACATACCAATGTCTCGCCCGAGTTCGTTGGCCAGCTTCATCCGCCATCTTGTTAAAAATGGCGGCCATTTAAATTTTTAAGAAAAATTTAAATTTGAAATGTGGTACCAAAAAATTGAAAATTGAAAAAATATTAATAAATTGACTTAATAAAATAGTCCGATCTTGAACGCCAGATTCACCTTTGTTTATTATATAAAAACATGGAAACATTTAAAATGCTTCATTTAAAACACATTACTACATAGGTGTGATAAAAAATATGCAAATGTTTTCTAAAATTAAAAACACTAGATGTTAAAATGATAAAAAGCTACTCCGAGCGCTTTCGGCTAACCTTAAGCCTTTGTCAAGGAGAAGAGAATTGACTGATAAAAACACTCGACGCTCGATGTTCACTGCTACAGATTGACCGGAAACTCACTTCAGGAAGCCCGCAGGTGGTCGTATCCATTAAACTGAAGGAGGGGGAAGGTAGAGAAAGCTCAATCCTCCGAGAGACCGAACTCTCCAGTAATATTAAGTAAATTAAACCAGATACGCGGAATTTGGTATGATAATACGTCATTACAACAATTTTCTGCTTGCGTTAAAATTTCCAAAGACTCTAAAATAGGACAACTATTAAAATCAGAAGCCTAGATAATGACTTTTGCTCTATTGAAAAGGATGTCAATATCTTTAGTTTGAAACCGACTTGAGAGGGCGGTAGCCGGTCTATTTTTATTAATATCCTGCATATGTTCTTTAACTCTTGCTTGGAATTTTCTTGTGGTCATACCAATGTAATTGAATATTTTATTTGTTTCTTTACTTCTGTATGGGATGATATAAACTCCTGACTTATTTTCCATACTAATAGGATCAACTCTTTTTTGCACAAGATTAATTAATTTGGTGTTATTTCTAGCTATTAACGTTATACTATATTTCCTTAGGATGTATTTTAATTTTTCATATAAACGAGGAATGTAATCAACTGCCATAAATTTAACTTCATTTTTACTAATACACTCTATTTTAGCTGGTTCTGCGTGCTTAAACTTATAAATTAATGTATCAATAAACCTGCAAGAAGAACTGAATAAAATTAAGTCAATTGCTAATAGTAATGGTTTTTCCACTAAGTTTATTGATACATTAATTTATAAGTTTAAGCACGCAGAACCAGCTAAAATAGAGTGTATTAATAAAAATGAAGTTAAATTTATGGCAGTTGATTACATTCCTCGTTTATATGAAAAATTAAAATACATCCTAAGGAAATATAGTATAACGTTAATAGCTAGAGATAACACCAAATTAATTAATCTTGTGCAAAAAAGAGTTGATCCTATTAGTATGGAAAATAAGTCAGGAGTTTATATCATCCCATACAGAAGTAAAGAAACAAATAAAATATTCAATTACATTGGTATGACCACAAGAAAATTCCAAGCAAGAGTTAAAGAACATATGCAGGATATTAATAAAAATAGACCGGCTACCGCCCTCTCAAGGCTGTTTCAAACTAAAGATATTGACATCCTTTTCAATAGAGCAAAAGTCATTATCCAGGCTTCTGATTTTAATAGTTGTGCTATTTTAGAGTCTTTGAAAATTTTAACGCAAGCAGAAAATTGTTGTAATGACGTATTATCATACCAAATTCCACGTATCTGGTTTAATTTACTTAATATTACTGGAGAGTTCGGTCTCTCGGAGGATTGAGCTTTCTCTACCTTCCCCCTCCTTCAGTTTAATGGATACGACCACCTGCGGGCTTCCTGAAGTGAGTTTCCTGTCAATCTGTAGCAGTGAACATCGAGCGTCGAGTGTTTTTATCAGTCAATTCTCTTCTCCTTGACAAAGGCTTAAGGTTAGCCGAAAGCGCTCGGAGTAGCTTTTTATCATTTTAACATCTAGTGTTTTTAATTTTAGAAAACATTTGTATATTTTTTATCACACCTATGTAGTAATGTGTTTTAAATGAAGCATTTTAAATGTTTCCATGTTTTTATATGAAAAAATATTTTTTTTCTTATTTGTTTGACCTTGATAAAAAGATTCGGGAGCAGTTTTTGTTTCGTCTATATCTTAAAAAGTGGCTGAGTTATAGCATTTTGAATTTCTAGCTTGGCTGACATTTTGAAACGTCCTGATTTTTGACACGTAATAACAGGCGTATTTATGAACCGATTTGGAAGTACCTTGGTGTGTACATAGTACATACAAATATCTCGACCGAGTTCGTTGGCCAGCTTCATCCACCATCTTGTTTCAAATAATGATTTAATGTCATAATGATTTAGTATTGATAAAAATTAGTATTGAATCTCCTATATTCGGTTTCCACTAAATTGAGCTTCGCGTGTTTGTATAATATAAGCTGGCTTTTTTTAAAATAAGGAATATGAAAGCTACCTCTTCCTTCCGGCACTGGCCGGAAGGACTTTTTTATACTAATTTAATACTAAAGTATTTAAACCCAGCCACAATCTCATGAAGAAAAAATTTCCCGAAATCAACTTTAAAATTCAAAGCATTTTACAGAAATTAATCAAGCCATACCTATTTGAGGAAAGTTATTCACTACTGTGTGACTGTAGCCGTGTGGTTAGATTACTGGTCTCGTAACACTAAAATAGCTGGTTCAACTTCAAGGTCAGCAACTTTTATTTTAATCCCATTGTCTTCAATTGACGTATATTTTGCCTTCTGTAAGGGAGGGAAAAATAAACGGATAGTCGACTAATAACTGAAAAATCCTGGTAGCAGTACTGACAGGAAAATTTCCGTGAATTCAAGAATGTATTTCTGAGAGCGCAAGGTGGTAAAAAGGCTGCGATAATATTCAATACAATTAGCTGTCTCTTTTAAATATGCATCGGTATATATATTTATTATTTGGGTTATTATTTTATTATTGTGCTATTGCTCACATTTATTTCTAAAAACAGAATTCCTGTCTTGAATACCGAAAAATTTCAATCTTGAAAGCGAGGAATAGCAAAACGGAAAATGGAGGCTTCATTGCTACTAGTACATTTTCCGTTTTTTCGCGGATTTTTTGTTCACAGTGTAATTATCTCTAACAAGTAAAAAATTGACGCATTTTTCAGCCTTTTTGTGTCTAAGAACTTTGAAGAAAAAAGATTAAAAAATTTTTTAGATGCAATGATTAAATTTTCTACGAAAACTCCAATTTAAATGAAAAGTAGGTATTAGATTATTTTTTGTTCTCAGTATTAGGAGTTATAATATTTATGAACCACGTAAAATATTCGATGACCTTATTTCTCTGAATTAAAGCTCGTATATTAGTTAAATAGAATATATTATTTATTTCTGAAGGCGATCAGAATAAGTCATAATATACTTTGTGCAATAGAATTTCGCTTATCAAACAGAAAAAAAGTACATCACACTTATAATAAAAAGGTTTACTTAAAGACATATATTATACACAAAAGGTAAAAACATTCAAAACATTAAAAATAAATCTAAAAACCGACAAGTTTCAACCACTCTGTAGCCATCACGTAATTGTAATTTGTGTAGTAACACAAAAGGTAAAAACTTTCAAAACATTAAAAATAAAATTTTGAAAGTCTAAAAACCGACAAGTTTCAACCACTTTGTGGCCATCGTCAGGGTCATACTTCAGTATCGAGAGACACTGAAGTATGACCCTGATGATGGCCATAGAGCGGTTAAAACTTGTCGTTTTTTTTTTTTTTTTTTTTTTTTTTACTTTAAAATTTCTAATTTTAATGTTTTGATTTTTACCTTTTGTGTATAATATACATCTTTAAGTAAACCTTTTTATTATATTTGTGATGCTAAATTCCAAGACGTAACAGTCCTTTAATTTAATTTATTTAGAAAAAATGTATAAATACGAAATGTAAAATTACAATAAACGATTATCAAAGATCAGATATAATGATGTAATAAAGAACTTTTCTATTACTATATCACTTAACATTGCTCAAATAATTATTTTGACTATTTCAGTCTTTCATAAAAATAGCTGTTAAACTATAAGATGAAGAAACAAAATAGTATTGAAAATTTTTATAAATTTATTTTAGTTTTGTTTGAGACTATTGTTGCAAAAGAGGGACTTTTTCCAGTATGTACAAAAAGACAATCTGCGACAAGTTTGAAGTTCTAATAAATATAAATATGAAGTTTTACTATTGATCAACTTAGAAATAATATTCAATATCTTCTTAGAAATATTATAATATTTTTTAAACAGTTTGATAGAAATATTTCTTACAACCATAAAAATTCAATACCGAGTATGTTTTAGATAAACAAATGTACTTACTGTGTGTTGTTTTTCACTGCATGGCTGATAGAAGAAAATATTAAATACTAAATATTAAATCTCCTCAAGTACTGAATGGAGAATGAATTATGTTAAATCTTGAACTCCGAAGGATTCAGTGCGTTATTTGTTTATTTTTATTTTTTATCAAATGAACATAATTATTTGGGTCATGATCAATTAAGAAGATTAGAAAGATAAAGATACTGTAATTTCAATCCATTAATGCGTTTTAATGATGAATTAATTACACAAATTAACCCATACATGCATGGATTAAAAGAACGAAGAACATATTATGCGCTTAAAATATATTTAAAATCAATTATTAAGAAGACTTAATGTAGAATTATTAAAAATCTGACATCTAATACAAAATTACAGGAAAAACCAGATTGAACATTTACAAGCAGTAACAAATTATTATTAATAGCTATTAAAAAGTTTTCGTGGATAATTTAAACTCTAGAAACTACAGTAAAACCTCCCTAAAGCGACCAAGTTCCGTTCCAATAAAATTGGTCGCTCCGAGAGGTGGTCTCTTAATGGAGGTTACGTTTAAATCTAGATTTTAATTGTTGAAAAAATTTAACAATCAATGTTACTAAAAGTTATTTTCACATTAGGAAAAAATATAAAAACTTTAAACAAAAGTTAATCATATAAGTTAATTACTGCAGTGTTTAAAAAATGAATACATTGACGTTTGCTTTGATTTTATGGTTTTATCTTTTATAACTTGTATTTCCAAATCCTTCCGAAGTTCAGTAAATAAATGCATTTTTTTTTTTTTTTTTTTTTTTTTGATGGGAACAAATGACGATTTCATTAATTTATCTATGTCTTTGAGAGTTTCCTGACGGAATAGGGCAGTGGAGTTTATTGACCGTCATTTTTAATTTGTCATCAGAGTAAAATTTATTGCCTAAAAAGGCACAAAGAGGTTTAAACACTTGAAAGTTACCGGAATAAAAAAAATATCTAAATTTAGTTTAGAAAATTGATGAATAATGCGCTCTCCGGAATTATTTTTCTAATAAAACCTTCTTCAAGCGACCAAGTAAAAGCGGAATTTGTTTCATTTTCTTCAAAGAAATTGGTCGCTCATGGAGGGAGTTCAACTAGTGTGGTCTCTGAATGGAGGTAAAATTGGCATTGAGCCTATGGGAATAAATTTCGTTCCATGCAAAAATGATCGTTCAGAGAGGTGGTGGCTTAATGGAGGTGGTCGCATAGGGAGGTTTCAATGTATACCAAAAAATAATAAAATAAAAAAAAAATCCCTGCCGGCTCGGGCCTACAGGCGGAGGTAGATTTCGAAGTTAAGTACTAAATTCACCAACAAAACTTAAATCAACATTAAAGATAAACCCAGTTCCTTCACTAAGAATGAGCTCTACGGAGCTAAACATTTTGTGAAAATTCTTATATACATGAATACACACACGCATGTATATGGAATAGGTTTAAAAATGGCTAAAACAAATTCAGAGGACCTCAAAGAGTTAAAATATGTTAATATTTCCATAGTCGGGTTTTTATAATGTTTTAATACGTTTCTTCAAACTCACATGGCGTTACATATTCACCTGCTGAGGTACATTATATATACAATATGACGTAATATATATATTTTTTTAATTCGTCAAACTATTTATTTCATTTTGAGTTTTCATTCTGAAATCTTGCTCTAGAAAACTTATGACGTAATATTCAATTTGTTTTCAATTCGTCAAACTATTTATTTAATTTAATGTTTCACGTGAAAAATCTTGCAAAAGAAAAGCAATTGTTGTGGTGAGAATTTTATTGTTTTTTTTTATTGTTGGCAACTGCTATAATGAAAAATATCTATTTTTTCCTGTCATTGTTGTGTAAGAGCTGGTTTTATCAGAATCTTGTTAAGACGGTATTCAAAAATTTTAACCCTCCCCATTTCCATTCTCTTGGGCCGATTTTGCCCATTTTCAATCCCCGCCGAGATATTAGCCATCTCAAAGTTGTTGGCGAGTTTGAAGACGATCCGTGCATCATTGCGACTTTTATCGTGCGGACAAAATTTAGTACATACATACATACATACATATATATATATATATATATATATATAAACTTTTTAGGTGATGGTGGTTTTGGGTTCCTGGGGTCCTATAATGAAAAGTTATGAAGGAATTTTTCAAAAGTCGCACCATGGTAACGACTGCAATAGGTAGTATTTCTTACGAAACCTACCTAATAAAGGTCGTGTTGTTGTTTAGATCCATAAGCAGAAATTCTTTGAGAAAGTTTTCTCATGTGCACAACAGAAAAAAAATATCAAAGGTGGATTTCTAATTGCATTTTTGAAAACGAAATGTCTCTGCTATCTGTTGACGTATTTCAAAAGTATTATCGAAGCTTATATGTGATACAAGAACAAAAATAACATATGCATACAGTTTGCTGCAGTTCATTGTTCAATACAACCTTATATAATGTTGCCGCGTATCAGAGGCGACTGTCAGCCATCATCTTAAATTTAACTAATGTAAATGTAAAATTGCATCACATAAAAAACACCCGTAAAACAGCTTAACATTTTACACTTTAGGTATTTTTAATATACAAGGTGTCGACAAAGTCTCTTTCCAACTTCAAAAATTCATAATATTTTTTTGATGAGATATGAAAATGAAATTTATTATAGATAGGTTACTATTAAAGTTTTTATTAACCATTGTTTTGTGTATTTTAGATAACATTTTGGAGAACCAAGGCCCAAGACATCAAAATGGCTTCGCCTCAAGAGAAAGCTCTATGTTTTTTTGGACTATAGAAACAAAATCAGCTACTCAGACTCATAAAAAATACAGAACGAACTACAGAAAGAGAGTCTTTTTCCAGCAAGATGGTGCACCGGCACATTGGAGTCACGTTGTTCGTAATTTACTTGATCCAGGTCGGTGATTGGACGAGATGGCCCAATTACCTGACCACCTCATTCACCTGACCACCTCATTCACCTGACATCACGCCCCTAGATTTCTTTCTGTGGGTGTATATTATAGATCATGTATACCGAACAAAGGTGTGGGATATCACTGACCTGAAGCAAAGGATCATAGACGTCATCGGCACCATTGATGACACTTTGTTGCAGCGGACATGGCTGGATATCGAGTATCGCCTTGATGTGCGGAACTAATGGTGCGCATATTTGATTGCTGTAAATTGATTGCTTGTGATTGATTTATTGATTGCTGTAAAAAAAAAAAAAACTTTAATAATTGCATCTTAAAATAAAATAATTTTCAAGTTTGTATCTGATCCGTATTCTATTTAATAAACGCCTATATTTGGAATGAGACTTTATGGACATCCTGTATTACATATCGCTCACCCGTAAAAAAAGTGACACATCTCGACAAAAGTAAATTTCACAGGAGAGACAAAAGAAAATGCGCATGATTTTATTGTAACATGAAACTATATCACTTATCTCTGCATACAGGAATAAAAACGTGCATAAAAGCAAAAAACCATTAAGAATGAAGACTAGGATGAGGTTTGGAGATTTGGGTAATTTTACCTCCCTACCCAATCCACCCCTCTTCTGTGGTCACAAATGGACATATAGCGTAATAAAGTGATTTTCTGTATAACTACACTTATGAAACTATTTGTATACTAAGACAGACCTATTAGTGGAATAAAACGTTTTATTAGATTTACTTATGAGTACGCATAAGGAATTTTTGCAAGATGTATCCCTTTTCTTGCGGGTGAAAGATATGATGTAATTTGCTAAGATCACATCTCTTTCGTAACAGGTTAAATCCTGTCTGTCTGAGTGCATGGAAGAGATACACTGTTTTAAAAAAAAAAAAAAAAAAAAAAAAAAAAAAAAAAAAAAAAAAAAAAAAAAAACCCTTTAATATTCGGAAATTATACTGGTAATCGAGACGCCAATACTATTTCCGTATTTTAACAGACATTTTTTCCCGTAAATTCCAGAAAAATTTTCGTTTTTCTGGAATTTGCGGGGAAAAATTTCCGTTAAAATACGGAAGTAGTTCTGGCGTCTCGATTTCCAGTACAACTTCCGTATTTTAACGGAATTTGTTTCACAGTGTGGCCAGAAAATTTCAACAATAATAATTTATCTTAAAATGTACTAATGTCATTGATAATGTTTTTTGAACTGCCGATAAAAATAAGTATTTGAAAACCTTCAAAGTATTTTCGTAGTTTTAAAAAGCATTTTATGTTATTGCAATTTACACATTTTGGTAATACTAGTTCATATTATCAATAGTTATTACCGAAAAGATTTTAGCAATTTTATAAACAAAAAATATGAGCATAATAATCAAAAATTGTACAGAAAATAATTTATTATTTTGCTATAAAAGTTTATTTCCATATCTATAATATTTGTAGTTTCTGAATTTATATATCCAAAAAGTTTTTTTAATGCTTAGTTTCTAACTTTGCTAAAAATCCAAAACGATATTATTAACTGTAGTAAAAAAAATAAAAAACTAGATCTTACCCATATACTGAGTAGACAACACACAGTAGTATCAAGAGTAATTAATTATCAGCTCTCTTAATCAACTGATTAGTAGCAGGGAGTAGTTAACCTGACATAAGAAAAACATATTTTGCCAATCTGAATTGCTCTTCTCTAATTAAATACTATATTCTACAAATAACTTGATGAAGAGAACTGACAAATACTTGCTTTCAAAACTCTAATTGAATTATTTACTCATTTTACAGAGAAAAGACCAGATCTAATTTTATATATTGCTAAAAATTAATTTTTCATATGTACTGTTGAATTATATTAATAAGAGAGACATATAAGACAGAACATGTATTAAGAATTAGTGTGAAATCTCAAATAATTATGTAAAATCTCAAATAAAGTACATGAAGTATAAGTATACTATATGGCCAAAGGTGACCGGCCACTTGCGATTTTAGACGTTTTCTTAAATATCTAGAAAAATACATGAGGGATTATCTTGAAACTCCAGGTATGTAAACAGAATAGTACAGGTCATATATTTCCGTGAAGATTTTTTTCCCGAAACCCTATAGGGGACCTCAACAAATTGAAAACGAACGAATATCTTTTGGATAACCCGGTAAAAACTAACGTAGCAAAAGCGTTCAAACAGTAGATTATGATTAGTGCCTTATTGCAATAAACTGTGTTCATTTTTATGAGAATAGCATGTATATTCGTAGAGAAATTAAAGTTTTTATAAAAAGAGTCCCAAATTTTGCCAAGTTTTTCCCTTATCATTTGTAGAGTTCTTAATATATAAAAAAAGTTCTTTTCGGAAAATATGACAAATAACATTTTACAGAATATCCTGTAATCAGAATTAAAAAATAATAAAAACTGTATGAAAAATGAGCAGGTTTTCTAAAAAATGTTTCACTGCGCATGCGCGAATGCAATCAAAATATAATGCGCATAATGTATTAGCTAAGTGTATCGAGCAACTTTCGAGAAAGTCTCAAAAACATAGCTTGAAAATTCTGAAAATTATCGTTGATAGAATAAGCTCGAAATTCGTTGTTTCCAAAATGAAGCAAAAAGATGAGGGGCTCCAAATACGTTGGTATACGTGCTATATTGTGTATGCTATATTGGCACTAATTAATGGATATATGGATACAACCCCTCACGTTTTTGCTTCATTTTTCGAACAATGGATTTCGAGCTTATCCTGTCAACGATAATTTTCAGAATTTTCAAGCTATGTTTTCGAGACTTTCACAAAAGTTACTCTATACACTTAGCTAATACGTTATGCACATTATATTTTGATTGCGTTCGCTCATGCGCCGCAATGAAACATTATTTAGTAAACCTGCTCATTTTTTATCCAATTTTTATTATTTTTTTATTCTGATTGCAATGTATTGTGTACAATGTTGTTTGTCATATTTTCGCTTTTTTTTTATTAAGTACTCTGCAAATTATATGAAAAAAACTTGGCAAAATTTGGGACTCTTTTTATAAAAACTTTAATTTCTCTACGAATATACATGCTATTCTCATAAAAATGAACACAGTTTATTGCAATAAGGCACTTAATCATAATCTACTGTTTGAACACTTTTGGTACGTTAGTTTTTACAGGGTTATCCAAAAGATATTCGTTCGTTTTCAATTTGTTGACGGCCCCCTATGGGGTTTCGAGTAAAAATCTTCACAGAAATCTATGACCTGTACTATTTTGTTTACATACCTGGAGTTTCAAGATAATTCCTCATTTATTTTTCTAGCTATTTAAGAAAACGTCTAAAATCGCAAAGTGGCCTGTCACCTTTGACCATATAGTGTATGCTACAGACTTCGTAAAACAGTTCCTTCCTCTATGCAAGATGCTTTAAAAAATAATGCAATGAGAGATAGAGATAGATTAATATTGCAGCAAAAATACAAATGCCTTTAAAGGAGGTAGAATTATCTACTTTTCCCTTTTTATTTTCGTTGTCATTAAAGTGTTTCTCGACAGAGAATAATAAATATTTTGAATCAAAATTTACACCCAAGGTGTTTTTTTAACGTCCAACTCGAAAGCATTACTAATTTATAAATAAGTTATTAATCTATATCTATTAAATTATTAACTATCTAATTATATTATAGTATAGTTTAATAATAAAATAGTATTCTATGTAAATTATAATTTTAATCTATAATCTGTAAATATTCATATTATTAATCAAACAGATAGTTTCATTTTTTGCAAAAAGCGTATCAGGAAACTAGCAAACGTGTCTAATTAATTGTTCTTGCCTGAATTTATTTTCTTTGGAAAAGAGTTTGTTAACGCAACATTTTTCTTAACATTCTTCAAATCTAAATCTAAGAAAAACGATGAAAGGAACAAAGTAAAATTAAACAAACAATAAAACACAGAGATATTTACTTGATAAAACATTTTGATTCTTTTCATATTATTTGATATATATAGACATTAAATTCTTCCTTGTTTTCTGACATTCCTCTAATGTAACTGTTTATGTGAAACATGAGTCTATATATAAAGTAATTAATGTTTCTGTTTAATTTATTTTGTCTTACTAACGGTATTGTTTGGAATGTTTTTATCGGACAAACCATTTTATTTTCTTGAAACACCCAAAGATTTCGATGTTTCTCATTTTTAATTATGTGATAACAAAATAACGCGTAGAAAAAAAGAAAATTCTGAAAGATAATTTATATTACATTTCCTTACTTTAGCGAAGGAATAATTTCGTATCTATTCAAAACGTGAACCGAAAACTAGCAAACGTGTCTAATTAATTGTTCCTGCGCGAATTCATTTTCTTTGGAAAAGCAGTACTTTGCGGAGGTTAATTAAGAAGAATAAGATCATTTCATTACTGTTATTAAAAATAAAATAAAATATAATTAGCGATCAAAAATTGCAGTAATCTTTTGTAAGAAATATTTCCCATGTTTCTTGCTTAATGAAAGAAAGTTACTCAAATGCAACTTGACTGAAGAATTTTCTGAATTTATTTAATAAAGTGTTGCTTTAGTTAAAGAATAGAAATGTCAAAAAGTAAAATTTGTAAGTACAAATATATTTGAAACATTTTTTCTGCCTTTCAGTTTGTACATACAGTTTCTGGATGAATAATTGAACAAAAAAGCATTATATATATTTCTAGGAATAAAAGATATACTGTATTGCTTAGGCACGATATTTTTAGAAACTTTTCCCATACTAGGGGGGTCGACCCCTTACGAGCTACGCTCGCCAACTCCCGTTCAGACACCGCAGTTTCTAAAAGCACGCTAATTTGATCGGCTTTAAAAAGATTTTGAAAGATTGAATTATAATTTAAAAAACAGTGGTGATCTCCCTATAAGCGGGTTTCTATTCATTTCTCTTTGATTGGGGAATTTTCAGGAAAAATCAGTTGCTGTTAAAAGATACTATGGCTGTTTTCCTCTTTGGATTAAATAAAACCAGTTAAACATTTCAAAATAAGCTAATTCAAAATGAATTAAGTAAACAGAATCTTTGTCTCAAGGTATTTTTAACAAAGTAAAAAGAAAGTTCTTTTAAATAAGACATCAATAAATAAATAAATAAATAAATGAAAGACATTTTGAATGTATCGTTTTTAATCTCACGCAATTTTCACCAAACTTTTATTTCTTTTTTTAATATTCACGTGAAAATACTTTTGTTAGAAATGAAATATTATTTGCGCTGTCCCAACAAAAATAGTTGAAGAGTTCATCTCGAAATATCAAATAAATGTCTCGCGCAATTTTTAAATTTAAACTGTTTTGCAATATTATTTTTTGTTCATTTTACGTAATAAGTGCAATGTGACGTAAATGTGACATAATTTCTCGTATTTAAGACTTCTAACGCATGTTAATGAATTTATTATTTTACAATATCCTTTCTCTGTTAAAATTCACGTGTAAATGTAGTTTTTATGAAGTAATTTTCAATAAGTTCCTGCTTTTTATACGTAATTATTTAATTCTAATTTGAAAGATTTTTTTTTCTGTTTATAATAGTCACGTGTAAATAAATTTTAAATTTGAAGCAAACATTATTGTTTGCGCTGTTTATACAGTTGGAAACAGGTTAAATTAGAACAATTTTCTAAAATAAGTAAAAAATATCTCTCGAAATGCTGAAAATTTGAATTTGAAATAGAAATAAAAGCTCAAAAAATGAGTCAAATTAAAAAAATAAATGCATTCTGCACACCGGGATATTATAACGTATATAATGATCTAAAAATGATTAAATTCCGATGTATAATTTTTGCTCCTATAAAACCTTTTTAATGGAACGACTTTGTCTAACTTTAGCACTAAATATCTCTTAAAATAATTCTTCGATTTGAAAATTGTCTGCATCAGCGTATTTATCAAATATTTCTCTATAATACCGCCGATTTTCATATTTTTGTATGCAATATTTTTTTAAATATTAACGGAGAAAGACCTCTGGTCACAAAAAATTCAAAACCGGCGGTGGCGGCGACAGCGTAAGTTACTTTTTTTTTTAGAATAGAGAGATGCAAAATACGCTATAAAAATGAAAACTAATTAAAATTTTGTAGCATTTAGTGGCATTATTTTAGAAATTTTGTTATTTTTTGTTAAAGGAAAAAAAAAAGGAAATTTCTAATATATTTTAATCTCATTGCATCATGTAGCCTTTAAAGCACCGTCATAGACAAACCTGTAAAATGTTGGCAATAAAAAATATATTATCACTTTAAATATATAAAAACATTAAATTATAAATATAGTTTATTTACTGTCAAAATTTATACAAAAGGAGTACAAATTTTTTTGAACACTATTTAAATCGAAGTCTAAGAAAAAGAACAAAAAGGATCAAAGAAAAATAAACTAAAAATAAAACTCAGAGATATATTTTTTTAAATCTGTGTGAACACTATGATTTATTTCGTATTATTTGATGCACATAGACAACAAGTTCTTTCTCGTTTCGGCATGCATAAACCTGATTTTCTAATATCTGTAACTTATTGTACATAAAACGAGTCTATTTTATTTCTGAACGCCATTTAAATCGAAATCTAAGAAAAAGAAGAAAAAGAATCAAAGAAAAATGAACTAAAAGTAAATGTCAGAGATATTTTTATTTAATCTGAGAAACACTATGATTTATTTCGTATTATTTGATGCACATAGACAATAATTTCTTTCTTGTTTCGGCATAAACCGGATTTTCTAATATCGCTAACTTATTGTGCATAAAACGAGTCTATTTATCGTATAAAATAATTATTGTCTGCATTTAAATATTTTTTTTTTATTTAACCACATTGTTCAAAATATTTTCATCTGTAAATATCTTTTATTTTTGTAGAATACCTGCATAATATGCTTTATTGTTCAATATTAAAGGCGTGATAAAGAAATATTGTGTAAAAAAGGAAAAAACATATGAAAGACAATTTATACTATATCTGTTTTTGTGCTTTAGTGAAGAAACAATTTGGTATCTATTCAAAATGTGAATCTAGAACTAGCAAACATGTCGTTCTTGCGCTAATTCATTTTCTTAGGAAAACAGCTAAATGAAACAGCAGAATTTAATTAAGAATAATAAAATAATTTTATTGCTGTTATATAAAAAAATGAAATAGATGTAACAATTGAAAATTGCAGCAACGTTTTATAACAAATCTTTCTCTGTTTATTGCTTATTGAAAGTAAGTTATTTACTTAAGTAAAAAGCGAGGAGGATTGTACTTTGTGCCGATATATTAAGAAAGAATGAGCAACATTAAGTGGCACAAATGTATGTATACAAAAAGTGAATACAGCTGTTTCAAAGCTTCTGAAGCTCTATCATCGGTGCGAAAATTAAAAGTTAAAGATTAGAATATATTGAGACAGAGAGACGCACCCCACAGCTCGCCGTCAACGGCGAAATAGCGATGAGCGTCGAGAAACAACTGCGGAGTCAATTCCTTCCTACACAATATGAGGAGACCAATCAGAATTGCACAACCCTTCCGAGAGATTTTAAGCAGAGGGGAGAAAAAGTAAGCGGGAAGGAAAGAGAACGAATTAAAGAAATGATAGCCAAACTTTTGAAAATTGGATGTACTGGACAAATCTTTAACGAAACTGTTAGAATTCTTTCATATATGAATTCCATACAGAATGATAACAGTTTGGTTAATGATTTGTTCAGTACATATTTCAAAAGTATGGTTCCCATTTCTTTACTTCGCTCTCCTTCCCTCCCCCTCCTCTTTCTCATCTCTGCTTAAACTCTCCTGGAATGGCTGTGCAATTCTGATTGTTTCCTCGTATTGTGCGGGAAGTATTGACTCTGCAGTTGTTTTTCTACGCTCACCGCTATTTCGCCATTGATGACGAGATTTTAGGTGCGTCTCTCTGGCTCGCTATGTGTTTTAATTTTAAACTTTTTTAATTTTCGCACTGATGATGGAACTTCAGAAGCTTCGAATCAGCTGTATGCACCTTTAGTATGCATACATTTATGCTATTTCACATTGTTCATTCTTTCTTAATATTTACTTAAGTGAAATTTTATTCATGAATATTTTAAACAAGTTTATTTAGAAAATGGCCATTTTTTTAAAAAACCCTAGAAGAACGGTGGTTTATTTTTAGACCACTTAATTTTAATTCCTAAATGCCACATTGACACAAGGATTTTGGAATGAAAATTTTCTTTGTGTAAAGTGAATGATGAAAAGCTTTTACTTATTTTCAAATAAATTTGTTTCTGAATTCCGTTTCATCCTATCATTTTAGCCTTTTACCATTTGAAGTACCTTTCCCCTGAAAGGGTAAAACACAGAAATATTAAAAAGTAAAATTTGTACGTACAAGGAGATATTTAAAACACTTTTTTCTTCTGCATCGTTCAGCCTGTACCTACAATATTAGTCCAGTCAAATTAGGAATGTTTGCCGAAATAAATGCTACAGAGATGAAAATTGGTAGAGTTGTTCATTGATACCTTAATCACTAGATAAAAAGTCATGATGGATAGGAAGTGAGCGGGGGGAGGGTGGGGAAAAATAAATTTTGCCACCCCCACACTTTTTTTTAGTTTTTTGAAATATCTCAGAAACTGTGGGTTTTCATGGAAAAATTGCTCTGACATAAATTAAAGAGCATAAATTCTCTACAAGTGACAGGTATATAAAGTGGAACCTCGGTTATCCGCCATTCACGGGACCAGAACCTTGACGGATTTTGTCTAGTCAAATTAGGAAAGTTTTCCATAATAAATGCTGATAAAATTTGGTACATTTGTTCATTGATAGTTACTAATCACTAGATAAAAAGTCCTGATGGATAGGAATTAAGCGGGGGAGGGAGGAGCAAAAATAAAATCCCCCCCCCCCCTACTTTTTTAGTTTTTTTAAATATCTCAAAAACTGTGGGTTTTCATGAAAAAATTGCTCTGACATAAACTAAAGAGCATAAACTCTCTACAAATGACAGATATACAAAGTGGAACCTCGGTTACCCGTCATTCACGGAAGCGGAACCTTGACGGATTTTTCACAAAAAAAAAATTCTTTTCAAATTTATTTAATTTCTATTCAAATTTATTAAATATTGTCACAAAAAATAAGTAAACTAAAACAGAAAAGACTCCAATACTGCAATACTGCATGAGATAATGGCAGGTAATTAGTTTATGAAAGATAAATATTCACCATTAATGAAGTGTTTATTAATGTGAAACACTATAACTACGAGTATAATATATGGAGAAAACTAAAAGTAGATACATACTAATTTATAATTTAGTAGATATTATGTAATTATGAAATAGATAAGTCTCTGCAAGGAGTCTTTATCATTCTGGTTTGTTTTTTCCTTCAATATTATCATCAGTGGAAGTGCATGGGTCGTTAGGTTCCATAATCATCATCTCATTTTCTTCCTTGTCCTGTTCATCTCCCAATGATCCTGAAGACAAATATTTATCATTAAGAAAATGTTTAGGTCATGCGAAACTTTGCTAGTGCGACAAAACATAATAGAGAACAATGAAAGATACTAATTTATCACAAAGCAGATATTATTTACTAAGTCGTAATGTTCTTTTTTTTTTATCTTTGACACATCAGTTGAAGTGGATGGTTCATTAGAAGGTTGTTCTCAACAGGATTGAATTCATAATCGCCTTCTCATCTTTTTTCTCATCATGTTGATCTACATATTTGGGTGTAGAATTCAGACAATCACCATGGCATATGTTGCAGATGATTGTGCAATTAATGGCTGTTTTCCTGCATCCACACTTAGCTCCACACCCAGTAGTGCAATTGTAGAAGATGGTATTTAAGACAGCCTCAGATGCGATCAAATCCTTGGTTGTTATGGGAATAAGACGATTCTGTTTTCGTTCCCAACCCCACAGTTTGGCTTGTTGTTCCTGGCCAATCCACACTTGTAGATGGTGCACCCGGAAAGAATGCTGTCTGGCCGCTCCTTCTGTTGGTGGGAGGGATGAAATGTCAGGTTTAACATTCGATACAGATTTTGCGAAGGACTGGTATCGGAAAATATTAAGAGATGTAGCTGTGGTGGGTGCTCCATACAGTCTCAAAAAAAAAAAAAAATTGTTTCCTGCTTCTGCAACAGCATCGTGGTCGGATTCCCTGTTATTGAACACATTAGCAATTTTGTGTACGTCTTCACATTGCTGTTACAGTTTGAAAAATTTGACTTTTCCCTTTTTGAACGCTGCAGACGTCGTATCACATCCACTGAATGCATGAAGAGCCAGAATGACGTCTTTCAGTCCCGTTTCTTTAACTAACTGTTGAGAGGAAAAAACCTTTCTTTCAATTTTTACACGGCTCGGCTCAGCAAAAAACATTTCTCGTTCAAGTGGAGTTAGGACGATAAGGAAGACAAGAAGATTAACATTCTCACCAACAATTGCCACTCTGTCACTGGAAGAACATTTTTCAATGGCTGTTGTTACGATTAGGGTATCTGCATCGCCAGTACACTCCTGACAAGATATTCCATTGTCCTTAAATTTGGATGAAAGCATAGCAATTAATCTTGATTTGTTCTTTTCATTCGAAAGAAAGCTTTCTTGCTTAACGGTAACCTCTGCGTCTTTGTTGAAATTAATATTTACGGACTTCTTGAATGCACATCTTCGGTTTTGTTCTGCTATTGGTAGTGTCGGAGTAGCCATCAAAAACCATGGTACAGCTTTTTCCTTTATAATGTGTGAAGATATATTTGGTGTAGCCTTCACAAATTGAATTAAAAGTGGAACCTCTTGACCATGGGACTTTGTGAAGGAGAAAACCACCATCCTCAACAATATCGCAGTTTTGAAAATCAATAATCTGTTACAATGGTTTGAAGAAATCGTAGAGGACTGTTTTCTTCGTCTTACGCATGTCTCTTTCGTCAAAAAGGGCTAGCGGAAAAAATGCCAACTCAAATTTTAAATATTTTTTCAAATCTTCATCATGTTGTTTAGCTATGGAGATCAGTTGAAAGATTACCAAGGGGTTGACTGGAACTGTATCATCATGAATTTTAATAGAACAGTTCATGATGGCTACAGGGAGGGCCCGGTCCTTACGTGACAACTTTACATCGGAAAAACTTTTCTCAACCACTTTCGCCATTGCCTGTTTTCCAATGTTTATACCGTCATAGCAGTTAATAGTTGCATCGCCTATGACACCATTAGCTATAGGCATGATGTCTGCTGTCATTGGAATGGTGGGTGATTTTCAAACCACGAAGAGAGCTTCTCAATACCTGTGACATCTCTAGTTGGGTGGATTTTCGAGAATACTATCGGCAAACAAAACACATCTAAATTCTTCGAGAGATACGCAAATTCCATGAGTTGTAGTCACTCCCAACACAAATGTGCTCGAAAGGTAGCATGTTTGTAAGTACTCTGAAGTTAAGTTGTTTTCTGTTTTCTTTTTTAGTAAAATTATTTAATAAATTTCGCTAGACATTGAGTAAATGAATTTGAAAAGAAAATGATTTTTTTGCAGAAAATCCGCCAAGACTCCGGTCCTGTGATTGATAAATAACCGAGATTCCACTGCGTATACATATCATTTGTAGAGAATTTTATGCTCTTTAATTTATGCCGGAGTATTTTTTTAAGAAAACCCATAGTTTCTGAGATATTTTCAAAAAACTAAAAAAAAGGAGGGGACTTATTTTTACTCCTCTTTCCCCCCACTCACTTCCTATCCATCAGGACTTGTTACCTAGTCATTAGCAAGTATCAATGAGCAACTGTACCAATTTTTACGTCTAGTATTTATTATGGCAAACTGCCCCAAAACGGGCTTATTTGATTGGACTAAAGGCTCCGGTCCCGTGACTGACGGATAACCGAGGTTCCACTGCGTATACATATCCTTTGTAGAGAATTTTATGGTGGAATAATTTTTTTAAGAAAACCCATAGTTTCTGAGATATTTTCATAAAACTTAAAAAAAAGAGGGGGCACATATTTTTGCCCCTTCCTCCCCCCGCTTACTTCCCATCCATCAGGACTTTTTACCTAGTCATTAGTAGGTATCAAGGAGCAACTGTACCAATTTTTATCTCTGTAGCATTTATTGTGAGAAACTGCTACAAAATGGGCTTATTTCATTGGACTATATCTGAATGAACAAGCGAATGAAAAAGCATTAGATATATTTCTAGAAATAAAATATATACTATATTTTTATATATTATTCAGACACACAAAGTATGCTATAAAGATGAAAAGTAACCGTGTTTTGTGTTATTTAATGGCATTACCTTAGAATTTTTTTTAAAACAAAAACGATGAAACATTTCTGATATAATATACAGGGTGTCCGAGCTAAAAGTATCCAAAAGTTATGGCCTATTATTACAGAACTATCCTTTAAACTATAATGATCCTCTGTGGATTGGAAACACCTCCGAGATTTTTTTTGGGACTCCATCATACTATTACAGAGATGTTACCGCGTTTTTGTATATGACATTTCCTGGAAGTTGGGTTGGAAGACGGGGCCCAGTTGCCAATCTGCCAAGGTCTCTAGTTTTGATTTTATTAGACTTTTTTGCTTGGTTATTCATTAAATCCATTGTGTATTAAAAAAAAACTTACTGTGATTCTACAAAAGGTGAACACATCGAAATCTATTGATATTAATACTTGGTAAGATGTTCTATCTATTTAAATTTAAAAAAAATTTAATGAGTAGTTCCGTAAAAATAAGCCATAACTTTTATATAATTTTAGCCCGGACACCCTGTATTATTCTGGTTGTATCATATAGCTTTTAAAGGACGATCAGAGACGCAGCAAAAAAAATTTACAAATAAATAATATATCATCACTTTAAATATATGTACAGCATTAAATTAAAAAAATGCAAATTCTTTCAACAAACATGGAGATAAAGTGTTTGTTTAATGACAATTTTTATACAAAGAAGTAAAGACTTTTCTGAACATTATTTAAATCGAAATATAAGAAAACGGATAAAAAGAATAAAAAAAAAAATAAAACTCAAAGCTATTTTAATTTAACCTGTGAAACACTTTGATTCATTTCATATTATATGATGCACACAGACATATAGTTCTTTCTCGTTTTGGCATGAGCAGGTTTTTTTAATCTTTATAATGTAACTAATTGTACACAAAATGAGTTAATTTATTAGGTAAAATAATTAATGTTTGCATTTAATTCCTTTCGTTTTATTAACGGCATTGTTCAAAATATTTTCATCTGTTAATCTCCTTTATTTTTTTTAAATACCCGTAACATTCGATATTGCTCCTTTTTAATGACATGATAACGAAAATAATGTGTAAAAAGAAATTTATGAAAGGTAATTTACACTACATTTGTTTTTATGCTTTGGCGAAGGAATAATTTTATCTACAAAATGTGAAACGAAAATCAGTAAACGTATCTAATTAATTGTTCTTGCACGAATTCATTTTCTTTCGAAAATCAAACCATAATGGAGGTTAATTAAGAAGAATAAGGGACTTTCATTAAAGATGTTTAAAAAAGGGAAATATATATAAGGATCGATAATTCTAATAACATTTTGAAATAAATCGTTTCTTGTTTAATGTAACGAAGTCATTTACTCAAATACGAATTGAATAACGAATATGTTTAATTTAAATGGAAAGTGTCATATTTTCTAAAGAACAGAAATGTCAAACAGTAAAACTTGTAAGAAAAAGCGACATTCTGTTAATGTACTTCTGCTACGTTGAACATGCATTGTGTTTAAAATAAGATAGGAATTTATATTATGTTGACGGCAAAATTCTATCATTAGTTTTAAAAAAGTTACACTTTTAAAAATGTTTTAGAAAGAAAAATCGAAATTTTTAGAATTCAAAGATACAGTATATATTCTGTATGAGATTTTTAATATACGTTTTAAATAATCAAAATATATTATAAAAAGTATAAATTAAATTATATTTATACTGATTTAGGAAAGTTGCTTCGTATTTGAAATTTTGTGATTTCGAAATAAAAAACGAAAATGAAAAGAAAATTTCTGATGTAACATAACGCTCTCGTTTCATTATACAGGATGTCCAAAAAAGCCTGAAATGCGCATTATTTTTCCCCTATTGAATATACGTAAATTGAAAAAAGTTTTAAGATAAGGCAGGAATTTACATTAGGTTGATGACAAAATTCTACCACTAATTTTCAAAAAGTTACATAAAAAAATTTTTCGGTCCCTGGGGCCTATAAGTTATATTTATAATAACGTTATCCATGGACTGGCTAGTAGAGCAATAAAAAATCCATTCTTCAACGAAAAAACTCATCGAGTTATGTTACTTTGAATTTTATGAAATTTAAGAGCTTTCCTGCACACAAACACACACACACACACACACACACACACACAAAAAAAAAAAAAAAAAAAAAAAAAAAAAAAAAAAAAGATGAAAGCATTTTTAGAGTTAACAAGAGCAGAAAATTTATAAAAAGCAAAGTAACAAACTCCGTTAGTTTCGTTCGTAGAAGAATAGATTTTTTATTTCTGTTCTGGTTGGAGCATGGAGAAAAGTTTTCTATAGATAGCATTAACGCTCAGTGAACGTATAAAAAAATTAAACTGCAACTTTTTGAAAATTAATTGCAGAAATGGTTCATCAGCATAATCTTAATTATTTTCTTATTTTGAACGCATTTGTAATTTACATTGACCACGTATTTTAAGTAGGTTTAAAAAAAAAAGAAAAAAAAAAAGAATTTTAATCTAGTCGCGACATTCTGTATTGTTTTCCCATGCACGATGAGAGACGCAGCATAAAGGATTATAAACTAATAGTACATCAATAAATAAATAATAGTATAATAAAAAACAAAGCGCATTTCAAGCTACACTGTAAAACATTTATGTAACTTTACTCCATAAAATTGGTGGAACATGCTGCCTCCGATTTTATGGAGTAATTTAACTTATATATTGATGTAATTTAAACTCATATAACTGGGGTAATATTACACACTAGAGTAACGTTACAGCAGTTATATCGGTTAAATTACTCAGTAAACTGGAGGCAGCTAGGCTGCCACAATTGTTTTATGGATTGGAGTGACGTTATATAATTTATGGAGTAACGTTATGTAAATCTTTTACAATGTAGTCGCGACATTCTGTATTGTTTTCCCATGCACGATGAGAGATGCGGCAAGGAAGAATATAAACTAATAGTACTAATCCAGTAAAATCAGACCAAAAAAGGCGTCTGCCTGGAAAGTTTTGGAGAAGTTTTTTTTTTCCTTTCTTCCTTTATGTTTTTTGGAGTGCTGAACACGAATTTCAACTTTGCCACCTCGTATCTGGACGGCTTAAGGGGACAAGGGACCTTAAAATATTTTTTTTTTTTTTTTTTTTTTTTGTAAATTTCACCTTAAATATTATTCAAGGGTACATTATATGCATTATGGCATGCATTTATCCCCCCCCCCCCCCCCAAAAAAAGTATTTTTGAGAAAAAAATGGAATTTTACGCTTCGTCTTAGAAATCTTCGAAATGCCCCCTGCACATTCCATATGAATGAAAATCCCCAATATTTTTTATAAAAGTTTAGTTTATATATATAAATAAAATAGAGCATCGAATTTTATATATTTAAATTTAAAGGTAAAAAAAAATTGAAAAATTTCGAAAAAATTTCCAAATTTTTCATTTTTTTTTTATTTTTTGTAAATTTTACCTTAAATATTATTCAATTATATAATTCATTATATGCATTATAGCATACATTTATCACGAAAAAAAAGTTATTTTTGAGAAAAAAATGGAATTTTACGCTTCGTCTTAGAAATCTCCGAAATGCCCCTTGCGCGATCAATATCAACGAAAATCCTCAATATTTTTTATAAAAGTTTGATTTATGTATATAAATAAAACAGAGCATCAAATTTTATATATTTGAATTTAAAAGTAAAAAATAAATAAAATTAAAAATTTTGAAATTTGTTCGAAAAAATTTCAAAAAATTTATATATTTTTAAAATTTTTTGAAAATTTCATCTTGAATGTTATTCAAGGGTACATTATATGCATCATGGCGTGCATTTATCACAAAAAAAAAATTCTTATTTATGAAAAAAATGGAATTTTACGTGTGACGTCTTAGAACTCTTCGAAATGCCCCCTGCGCATTCCATATCAATGAAAATCCCCAATATTTTTTATAAAGTTTGATTTATATATATAAATAAAATAGAGCATCGAATTTTATGTATTTGAATTTAAAGGTAAAAAAAATATAAATAAAAAAAAAAATTTGAAAAATTTTGAAATTTTTTCGAAAAAATTTCAAAATTTTTAATTATTTTTTTAACCTTTAAATTCAAATATATAAAATTCTATGCTCTATTTTATTTATATATATAAACCAAACTTTTATAAAAAATATTGGGGATTTTCATTGATATGGAATGCGCATGGGGGCATTTCGAAGATTTCTAAAGTGACGCGTAAAATTCCATTTTAAAATTTTTTTTTTGTGATAAATGCATGCCATAATGCATATAATGTACCCTTGAATAATAATTAGGTGAAATTTATAAAAAATAAAAAAAAATTATTTTTAAGGATTTTAAGGCCCCTTGTCCCCTTAAAAAGTTATAAGTGAAAAACCATGAAAAAAATCGTTTTTTTTTCGGTTTTTCCATTTTAGTCGCTAGATAGTTAAACTTTTTTGAAAAAACTCTTGCACCAAATTAAACTAGAACAAATTTCGTGCATTTTTCATATACAATGTTTTTTCTAAGATTAATACTTGTGGCAATACCAGCAAGACGATGTTTAGCGATATATTCAAATCCCATCATCGGAGGACGAAAACGCAATACAATCACAATGCATCCATTTCAATCACCAATTTGAAGCTTTTTAGTTAATTGTAGTTGCATTTCGAATATGTTAAAATTTGCTTACTAAGTTTTTTATATATTTATTGATAAAATAAATAGAAATCAGGTAATTAAGAAAAATATAAATAACCTTCCGAACAGATAACAGTACAAATTTTTATTTTCCTACCAATCTGATTATAACTATTACATGATTATTACTGTACAATTATAACTATTATAAGTTTAATATGATAACGTAAGTGGAAGATTGTAAACAGGAAAAACAGACAAATGCAGAGTTTAGAAGCGTAAAAAATAACAACGTTAAATCAACAAAAATTTTAAATTTTATGCATACCGGTTTCGGTAGCATATAGCATACCTTCCACAGTGCTAAGGATGGCGGAAATTTGCTCACATATATAGGAGAAGTTTCGGGATTCAAGTTAAAGGTTTATTGACCAAAAAGAAAACAGAGGATTGCAGGTAACAGCCAATAGGAATATAGATGGGAAATGGAACCAAAGTAGTGAGAAAAGAAAAAAAAATTAAGAGAAAGAAGTTTTTATGTAATATTTCCAACAATCTGATAGTGGGGGAATAGCGAATTCACAATCAACAATATTTTTTAATTTTTTTTAAAATATGAAATGCTTCAAGGAAGTTAAGTTCGTGTATAGAAGTAGGTTTAGCGATTATTTTAACCGAATTGAAGTGAAAAGTATGATTCATCTCCCAGCAATGTTTTTCAATAGAGGATTTATTGATTTCTTGTTTTTTAATATATTGTTGATGTTCTTTGATACGACATTTTAAGCAGCGTTTGGTTTGTCCAATATAGGAAAGGCCACTCTTGCAATTAATACGGTAGATACCCCATGAATTGAATGATTCAATAGGGTCTTTGAGTTTGGAGAGGGTGAGTTTATTGGTAGCGGCAGAAATTATTTTGAAGTCATATTGTCTAAGAATTTTAGCAATGGGAAAGCTTGATTTAGGAAAGAAGGGTAACACAATGCTAATATTGGAAAGAGTAGAAGGCTGAGGAGAGTTTGAGGAACGAGGATGCTGAAGTTTAAATAGAGCAGTATCAATTAGAGAAGGGTTGTAACCTCTGTCAATCGCCTTCTTGAAAAATTCAGAGTTGTTTTTCCATTAATGCCGTTTTGGTACCTTTAAAAATGCCTGGTTGATGTTCTTCGAAAGGAGACTCATCGTTATCTTGATTGCTGAGATTGGGTCTTCACTTGGCTTATAATATCCTAGAGAATTGACTCTATTTCAAAGTCATTTTCAGCGATGAAGGAGCTGAGATTGTCACAATGGCCACCGCAGTTCAAACGAAGGAGCGAACAAAACAAACCTGCATTCCTATAGCCAGACTTTCCACTGCAGTTTGTTTTGCATTTGCAGGATTTTTTTCGCAGACCAGCTTTTGGTGCGTGAGTTTGACAGTTGTTATTGGTGTGGGGCTTCTCTTGATTTTATTCCAACTCCGTTCCTTAGATTTTTTATAATTACCTAACCATAGCTGTACTGGTGATAAATTCTTGGACATATTTATCGAGTTTGGTGCACAATGTTTCCTTCTAAGATGAATAGTTTTGGCAATACGAGTAAAAAGGATTTTAGCAATATATTCAAATGTAATATTGTAATGTAATATTTTCGTGAATTCAAAACGAGTGGGTGCGTGTCCTTGAAACACTTCCATGGCGTCACGCACATGATGTTACAAGAAGCCCCTCACCTTTCTCCTCCTTCTCCTCTCCATGAGGACCTTTTTGGCTCGTGTTGAAATTGAAAGCTCAGCTCTAAGTTTGTTTCCAGACGTCTCGACGGTCGGTTAAGCATTTGCTTTAATGTATGGGCAGTGTGCATTTAATTAAAAATTCTGTGTTTTAAAACGATTCTATGAGACGTAAAGTGATATTCATGATGATAGAGAAGCGTTTTATCTGTGAATTGGAGTTAATGGGCAGAACTAAAGTAATAGAAGTGAAATCAAAAGATGTGGAGTTCTTCAGATTAGCAAGTAAAAAACGAAAAGATGGGAAAATAAATTATTTATTGAATAATGAGCCACTAAGAATCCATAAAAAAGGCCGTAAACAGTACACAAACGAAAAACACGTTGTCGAAGACGTAGAAAATCAACCATTCAACAGTACAACAGTTTTCGTTTCAAAGTCGTTACTTTTTGTTTGGAGAAAAAATCCCACCATACTTTAAAGCAAAAGAAATTCATAAAGTAATAATAAAACGAAATATACTTTACATCGACAATTCTTTTAAAAGTTAAACTACTTTCTGAACATCATGATGATGAGCTGGGGCTTGCCATAATCTACAGACTAGACCATGTGACTGACTTGGTTATTGCTGGTAGGCAGTATCCTTTGAAATGTATGCAAAAGCCCTATCAGCTCGCAAAACCCACAGAGACGCAGAAAAGTCTATTTGCCTCTGATATAGACACAGCTATAAAAGTCATTCATTTTATCTGGAGGAAAATGAAGAACAATACCAATTTTCTATAGAAGGATTAACAGACCAGATTAAAGCAGGTGAATACTGTCCTTCAGTCAAGACAGTTAAATCACGCCTTCTAAACAAGTGTGAAGAATATATTGTTATATCAACCACAGCAAACAAGGTACATGCTCTTTGCTTCAAGAACACATGTCATAAGATTTTGAGTTATGTTTGATATCTACAACGATGCTCATCTCCCCAGGAAGAATAGCGGCGTGTTGTTCAAATTACGGCAGTGGCTGAAGATATTCGGTCCCAGGTTTACAAATCTACTCAATATCCTCCTCCAGACGAGTTTTGAAAGAGAATGAGTCTCTCATTATAGAAATCATAAAGATTTTCATAGAAACATTATTTTTAAGAAAAAGAAAAGGATACCTTAAAAAATGCTAGAACAGGAGTACTGCACTAGCTCGCAGCATTATTACTGCAGTAAGACGAAGAATTCTTTTAAGACCACTGCAAATATAGCATCGCTTCCACCAACAGAAGCTGCAACATGATACACATGTTTAAGAGTTTACCGCCAGTACAGCTATGGATAGGTAACTATAAAAAAATAAAGGAGTGGGGCTGGAATAAAACCAAGAGAAGCACCACACAAATAACAACTGTCAAACTCACGCACCAGAAGCTGTTCTGCGAAAAAAATCTTGCAAACGCAAAACAAACTGCAGTGGAAAGTTTGACCATAGGAATGCAGGTTTGTTTTGTTCACTCCTTCGTTTGAACTGCGGTGGCCGTTGTCATAATCTTAGCTCCTTCATCACCGAAAATTACTTGAAAATCGAGGTTAACAAGCCAGTTCTCTCTGAGATATTTTAAGCCAAGTGAAGACACAACCTGAGCAAAAACCTAACGATGAGCCTTCCTTTGAAGAACATAGACCAGGCCTATCAAAGCTACCAAAACGGCATTAATGGGAGAACAACTTAGCATTTCTCTTTTTTTTCTGTTTATAATATTCCACTTAGGTTATGATATTAAATTTATAATAGTTATAATTGTACAATTATAATCTGGTAATAGTCATACTCAGATTGGTAGGAAAATAAAAATTGGTGCTCTTATCTGTTCGGAATGTTATTTATATTTTTCTTAATTACCTGATTTCTATTTATTTTGTCAATAAATATATAAAAAATTTAGTAAGCAAATGTTAACATATTCGAAATGCAACTACAATTAACTAAAAACTTCAAATTGGTGATTGAAATGGATGCATTGTGATTGTATTGCGTTTTCGCCCTCCGATGATGGAATTTGAATATATCGCTAAATTTCTTCTTGCTGGTATTGCCACAAATATTGATCTTAGAAAAAAACATTGTATATGAACATATAGGAAATTTGTTCTTGTTTAATTTGGTGCAACAGTTTTTTCAAAAAAGTTTAACCCTCTAGCGACTACAATGGAAAAAGCGAAAAAAAAAACCCGATTTTTTCATGGTTTTTCGCTTATAACTTTTTAAGCCATCCAGATACGAGGTGGCAAAGTTAAAATTCGTGTTCAGCACCCCCAAAAACATACAGGAAGAAAGAGAAAAAACTTCTCCAAAACTTTCCAGGCAGAACCCTAGATTGACTGGACTATACATCACACATCTGTATGTAGTTCTAGCCGAATACTTGCGCTTCTCTACGGAATAGAGTTGTTAAATTTTTAATGTAAACGCTTATAAGATAAATGCAAATTTTCTGATATTGAGAGTTAATTTGCATTACCAAACATATACATACTTGAAGTGCGTTTCAAAAACCAGATTTTTTACATAATGTCAGTAATGGAGTTTGGCCGACATGCATAAAGCTTGCCCATTTATATCTAACAATATTTTAATTAAAAACGGAAAGACTTTAGTACGAACAATTTAAAGTTTTATCAGTTTTTATGAAAAATGACTCAATGTTGTAAAATACTAGCATTTTCGAAAAAATGATTTTGTTACGATAAATAAATCTTAATTTTATGAGTGCAAAGAACTTTTTCAAAATGTTAAAAAAATAAATTATAGCTCCCTGTAATGCAAGCTAATGGAGACTGTTACCTTTTCAAATTACCAAATTTTTGGATTATTGGAAAGCCCGCTATAAGTCTATATTAAGGAAAATTTTTTTATCTATTTCTCTTTCTCTCTCTGTGTGTGTATATATCCATCTGTCTGTCTCTTGGCGATGGCTAGCAAAATCGCAGTTAGATGCCTGAAAATTTGGATGAGGACAGTACAAGTTCTTATGCACCCCAATGCTCAGTTTTTTAATTTTATGATAATTAGTTGAGATATTAATTAAAAACTCATAAATAAACGACCTTTTTTGCAAAAAATTGGCTGACGAGCACACCCATGCTCAGTCCCTGTTTTTAAAAGCGCGTAGAAGGAAAGAACCAAATGTTGATATTTTTTACCATTTTCTTAACGTTTATAGGACGAACTGTTCTAGATACAAAAAAGGAGACATATTCTTAAATTTCATACTTTTACATCTTAAACGCAGTAATCAGTCTGAAAAAATATTTGTGTTTGAAAAGAAATTTCTAAAAGGTTCGTTTTCACAGTTGACTGCTTCTAGACTTCGGCGACGCTTCCCAAGGTCTCGATTTCGGGAGTACCGATTCACAAAAAATACATATTTAAACGTGAGACTTTCTCCTCGATTGAAAAATACGAATTTTAACCTTTTCGAAAAATTTCTCGACTGCAGGTTACTTCGCGCCTCCCGAAGACGTGCTTTTTTCTACGCTAAAAGTAACTAAACATCGGTATTTCGACGTAACCATTTTAGAACATCTCGGCAGATTGGATTTGAATCACTTAAAAAATTTGGAAGCAGGTGCACAAGTATGTATTTAAAAAAAAATAATAATAATAAAATTTGAGAATTTTTTTATGTAAACGCTAAAATGCAGACTGTTTCGGTTCGGTTTCCGATCATGTTTTCACGAATAAATTTGCATATATTATTTCACGAAATTTTAAAGAGGGTTAGCGTACAGTTATATTTTATAATCGATTAAAATTTCAAAGAGTTTGGAGGATAAGAACTTTTTAACACTTTCCAACAAAGTTGGAAAGTGTTTATGACTTCGGTTTGTCTGCCCGTCTGTCTGTCTGTCCGTTTGTCCACGCTCTAACTCTCGCAAATATACTAGGATCTTTCTGAAGTTTTTGAATGTTAGTCACCTCTACCATTGCACGATCCCTATTTCAAATAAAGTTTGAAGCTTGTTTAGTTCATTTACAGGGACAGTCAAAAGTATTCCGTTACATTACGGCCAATGGGAAAAAAACGTTCCAAATCATTTTTAATTGTATTACATTCAAATATAGTGAAATTGATATGCATTTATGAAGTCCACTAAAATATACATTATATAGTATATGTGGTGCAAAGAATAGTTATTATTCATTTACAGGGCCACGCAAAAGAATTCATAATGGTATAGAAAACATAAAACATAATGGTATAGGGGCAAGTTGTTTGCGGCGTATTTGAATTATGTTAAACTAATTCATATAGAATGAAAATGATACACGTTGCTGATCTTTAGTACGAGTTATTTCACCTTTAATACGAAGTGCGTAGCATTTACACGGATACACAAAATATTTCAGATATTATATTGTATCCGAATTACTGTACATCAGCAATGATTGCGCGAGATGCATTTTGAATTATGATATGTGATTTTAAGTTTCACTATACTTATGCAATATGCATACTATGCATACTAGTGTGTACAAATGTTATAGTTTATATACAGGGCTACAGAAAAGAATTCGTAAGGGTTACTGAGTATGAGTGTAAATTGCTTAAAGGTGGGTTTTAAATGAGCTATGCATTTTTTTGCTGAACTGAATTTAGTTTACTAAGAAATGTTTGTAGAATGTAGATAAAATGATATACAGGGTCACGCATAGTATTGGATACATGGCCGTCTATGGATGATAATTTCTGGAAATGTGATTTCAGTAGATTTAATAGTGTTTTAGTTTGAATTAAATTTTAACTAAATAGTGGCGTTTAATAAAGGTAGAAGGTAAACTACAGGGCTGTACAAAAGTATTCAAGTACGTTTTGATCTATTAGTAGCTGAAAGAGAAATTTCCCCCTGTTATGCGTTTTCTTGCTAAACTAAGTTTTCTCATTATATAGTATAAATATCAACCTACAGATCAAATACAGGGCTGTTCAAAAGAATTGGAATACATATTTAGCTATGAACGATAACTGCTGGAATCAGTTTTTCAAATGTTTTATGCGTTTTATGAAATGTTTATTTAGTTACCTTATTTCCCTAAATAACAAAGTTTTATTAAATCATTCAGGAAGTGTTGAAATGTGTTTCATAATCTATGCTTAACGCATGATTTTTCTTTCTTATTTTATTACATTAAAGGATCCGACGCGAAAGAAAAAGCGAGACGACTACTTTTATTTACTACTAGATATCAATATTCACAAAATTTTTACAAGGACTGCAAAACAGTTCTATTTATAACACCGATAAAAATTTCAAAGAGTTCAGACAACAAAAACTATCTTTTTTTTTTTTTTTTTGTTTTTGTTTTTAGGGTTCCGTACTTAAAAAGTAAAAACGGAACCAATTATAAGATCACTCCTGTGTCTGTCCGTCTGTCTGTCTGTCTGTCACAGTCATTTTACTCGTAAACTATGGAACGTGGAAAGTTCAAATTCGGGGAAGTAATAAAGACCATTGACCCACATATTTTCAGATTAATAAACATTCATAAATATATTTAGTAAAAAAGTCGAGAAACTAATTATGCTACTTGAAAAAAAAATCTTTTCTTTGTATATCATGTGGGGTATACTGTGAAAGCTTTTGTAACGCTGAACTCAAAAATACATTCCTTTTAATTTTAGGTATTATATTTTCAAAGATATTGTTGAAAATGTAGCGTAAAAATATGCTCCCCCCATCTAATTCCGAATCTACTGAAACTAAAATTATGAAAAAATTAGAGGTAGTAGACGTTAATATAAACCTTGCCGAAAAATTATATCGATTACCCTAGGTCACATAGTTTTTGAGAAATTAGCATTTTTCTGTTATACACAAATTTCTATTTACGGGCATTCAGAAAAATTGTTGAACATCGCTGAATATACCTATCGTTGCAGAAGAATAAAAGCATTGTTGATAATGATTTTCGAAAAAAATCATCCGTAATTAGCCGAGCTATTAACCCTTAAAGGTACGGTCAGTTTGGACATACACAAGGACAGGGGCGGAGTACTCTATGCCTAGTTAGCAACTTTTAATGATATATATGTGTAATGTAATGTCCAGTAACAGTATAAAAGCAATTGTTAAAAACATACTAACTTAAGGGGTCTAAGGACTCTAAAAAGGGAAAAAAATGAAAAAAGACCATTTTCAACATTTAATGTCTTAAAATGTATATGATTTTAAAAACAATTTTAATTGGGATGAAAGATATAAGTATGTTCTTTCGTTTCATGTATTTGAAAAATTGCAAGATACAGAATTAATATTTATAGGGGGCTCGAAACTGTTAGACATTTGTCGAACAAAAAATTAGCATAACAGTTTACGCGCAGGATTACAAAATAAATATTGCAACTAGAATGAAAATTTTGGTGCTTACTTGTACTTCAGATTATAATAATTTCCCTGAACTTAAATAAATTTGTATTTAAAGCATTTTTATATTTTTAATGCAATGTTTCAATGCAATGTTAGCTAATACAAAATTTCGAAAATTTCAACAGTAAAATCGCCTAAAAAAGTATTTTTTTGAACAATAAAAAGGAAATTTAAGATTCAGTTTATACAGACTAACATGAAATATATGTTTTGAAAATTTCATGAAAAAATATTCATAAGTTTTTGAGGTATCTTGCGCGTTATGCCCAAAAAACGCCATTTGGAAAATAATGACTTTAAAGTTTTGGAAACGCCGCTTCAGCTATTGAGCGGGTATACTTCTAAAAGCCAAAACTTCTGTTCTAATGGGAATTTCAAGGAAACAATTATATCAAGATATTTAGAAAAGATAGGAGTTTAACATTTAATAAAATTAAAATTTCTTACATTTTGAAGCTTTAAGAGTCCTGTGAGCACTTAATCCTTTCCGGCACGGAGTAATTCTATTTATAAACTTATGAAATAATGAACTGACACCAGAATTTATAAACGAATTTATTAGAAAATACGAACTTGCTTATTTTCACGTACATGATAAAAGGAAAATTTTAATTAAATATACTTGGTGCCGTTTGTCTGTTTTGGAATTAAAATTAGGTGTCCGTTTTTTAAGGGCTTCGCCTTCGAAAGATTTAATTAGAATGAATCGCGTAAATACTGTAGGATTCGCGATAGTTTGCATTGATTGTATCTTTCAATACGCCTCGAGTGACTTTAAAAGTTAATTAAACATCTATCTGGATAACGTGGCACTGACCAAGGCGGCGTTGCAACTTTGAGACCTCAATTCGAAGTGCGCTTAGCACAATGCCAAATTTAAACTTTAAACAAAGGTTTTGTTTTAGCTACACTGTAGAAATAAAGGTTATTAGTACGCTGAATTTAGTTTCATGATATGCCAAAGGAAGTTTAACTATGCTCTGCTTTTACTGTCAGTACCGAATTAAGTTCATCATAAACAGATTAGGATAATATTAAAAAAAGAGTTATACGAATAGCTATATTTGATATTATTTAGGTTCCATATCTCCTTGAATATTCACGATATATACATTTACACTTTTCTAATATATACAGTTATATCCAACCCTACGTTGTATAGTTTTTACAAAGCCTTAGTGTTCTTTTAGCAACTTTTTTTTTTTAATACAATTACAAATTCATATATTTATTCTACGGAACCCTCTGTGCGCGAGTAATGCTCGCACTTGACTGTTTATTTTTAATTACGAAACTATCCAGCGTGAAAGGATAAGAAAATGTCTTTTTATGAATGCTTATACCACTAAATTTCAATAATTTTTTATTTAAATTTATAAATTCATACAGAATGGGGTTAAAGATATAAACCGGCAGCTGTTATTTTTTTTTATCTATTTCAAAGATATCCGCAACCAGATTTGTTTTATTACTCAGATCTCTCGAGAAAAAAGTATTTTTTTTCCCTTTACCAAGACTCATTTTATTATTATTACTATTTTTAAATTTCGAATAAATTTTGGTTTAGATTATTCGGAATTTCGGACAAAGAATTCTCGACTCTAATGTATGCTTGCAATGTTCTAATTTATTTTAAAATTAAATATATATGCATAAAAACAGCAAAAGGTTCTTAGAGCATTTTTATATGACTGCAGACAGAACTATTAGCAAATGGTTGTATTCTCAATTGCAATCAAAAATGAAAAATATTCACTACCGATGACATCATTGGAAGATAAAAAGTACGTATATCATAAAAAAATATGCTACAAGTCCTAAACTATAAAATATATCTAACAATTAACTGAATTTGAAAATAGCTCTACTTAATGTATATGTCTGCATTAAAGAATTAAAACTGAAGGTTTAATGCCTGAGCCATCAACATTACGATTTTAATGACGCTATCCAAGTGTATGAAACGCATTTCTGCATCCTTTTAGTCTGAATAGTTGATATATATTTCAAATGCACTGTGGAAATTTGCTAGTAGACATCTAAATATTTGGAATGTTTTCTATTTTTAGAGACAGTGTGTGTTAAAATAGTTTTAAGATATATGAAGCTAAACATCTTCACAATAAGCAGTATTAATAAGAATAAACAATGATACTCGGAATTTTCAATATATAAATAAAAGAACATGATGCAATAAACATTATTGAACTTTCGTAACGAAATATGACTTGATTAAAAAAATACAGGGTGTGCATAAATGAATATCCCAACTTCAAATAATAATAAACAAAAATTGTTCAGCTTAATACCTGTATTATATTATAGTTTACATCTATTCCGATTTTATCAGGCACTAGTTGCATAAAAAAATGGGATTTCACTCTTATCTGTGCTATACTCGTTTAAACAGTTTCATAATATATTTACTTAATATATTTTAATTCAAAATTTAAAAATTACATTCAGTAATTTTTTTTTTAGAATAAACATATCATTTCACATTTTAATAGTAAAAACAGTACATTTGTGTTTTATAAAAATCCAATATATTTCCAAAAATACTACTCATAAATGCATCTGTAGAAAAACAATTTTTACGATTATGTTTTTGGAATCTCTTCAAAGTTCATTAAAAAAAATTGCCTGTGAATTTTAAAAACATTACAAATTCATAAAAAAATATCATTCACATTTGTCGTTAACCCATCAAACAGCACTCTGTTTCGCCATTTTTGGAATAAAGTTTCACCTCTTCACCCGAGGCACCTTGAGTTCCAAATGAAATTAATTTGATCTTTCTGGTCGAAATTTTAAGCTTTTCTGTCTTTTTCTTCCTTTTTCCTTACTCATTCATTCTAGATCTGGCGCCATCTGTTGTCATTTATCGAATAAGTCAAATGATTGCGCGGTCCTCTCTCCACTTGATTCTTTAATACACTCATGTTTGTGAAAATTGCAACACCATGAAGGAATAATCATAATTAAATGAAATTTAATACACAAACGACTGGTATTGGTACAAACAAATTATTACATTTTCAAAGCAAAACAAACAAACAAACAAACAAACACACACACACACACCAACACACACACACACACACACACATATATATATATATTAAGTGTCCGAAATCAGTATTTTGTCTAGCAGCTACGCGCTGGAATAAGTTCTGCTATACGACGTGGCATGAAGTCAAACAGATTTTGAATGTCTGCCTGGGGAAGATAATTCAATATTCTTTGTATGCGTACCCAAAGTTCCTCTGCAAAAGCTGTAGGACGAGGATCCCGAGCAAGATTCCGATCAACGAAATCGAACACATATTCAATAGGCGACATATCCGGCGAATACGCAAGCCACGGAAGAAGCTGCATGTGTTCTGCTGAGAAGAAGACTTGAACATTCCTTGTAACACGTAGGCGAAAATTATCCTGTCGAAAGATAGCTCCAGGAATGCCTTGAAGGAAAGGAACGACTTCGGGTTCCATCACTTCACTGATGTACCCGTTAAGATTATGCGCAGCAGCTGCGATCGTCCATGATGCGTAATCGCACCCCAGGCCATAACTCTGGGTGTTCCTCTACTATGACGTTAGATAATGCACTCCGGAAGGTAGCGTTCACCGGCATAGCGTCCAACACGAATGCAGCCACCATGATACCATAAATTTAAGCAGGATTCGTCAGAATAAACGACTTGTTGCCAATCTGAATGCCAGTCTCTACAGATGGGTGACAAAATAATGTGAACACCTATGAAATAAGAGAAAATCTTTATTAATAGGGGGTTAAACCACTCTTTGACTTAATTACAGATTGTATGCGACGTGGGATGGATTCATAGAGGTCATGAACAACCTTTAATGGAATAGAAAGCGATTCTTCCTGGAGAGCAGTCTCTAATTCCAAAAGCGTAGATGGTGAGGGGAAATCGTGCACGAAGTTTTGACTCCAAATATCCCCACAAATGTTCAATAATCTTCATGTCAGGAGACTGAAGGGGCAAAACAATATGTCTTATTTCCTCCTTGTGCTCTTCAAATCATTTTTGGAAGATTTTAGCAGTGTGGTTAGGAGCATTGTCGTCCTGATAAAGTGGCCATTATCCTGGAAATAAAATCTGGACAAAAGGATGCACCTGATCCCGCAGAATATCGACATAGTGAGTAGATCTAACCTTCCCATGCAGAGTAACATGCGGCCCAATGCAACGCCAAGATATCACACCCCATGCTTCATAGCCGGCAAGAGGCAGTCAGGAGAAAATGCTTCTGCGGGAATTTTCCACACATAAACGCGCCCAGTTGTCTTAAATATGGTGAAGATTGATTCATCAGACTAAATGTCTTGTTGCCACTGTTGAGGAGTCAAGTTTTTGCGTGTTTTACATCATTGGCGTCGCTCAAAAGTATGACGTGATGTCACCAATGGCTTACGAATTGCAACACTTCCATAAATGTTCGAAGCATGAAGTTCCCTGTGACAGTTTTTGCTGAAACGGGATTCTGCAGATGACTATTTATCTCTGACGTTGTCCGAGATAAAGATTGCCTGCTTTTTCAAACCGCTATGCTGGTCAACTCTATTTTATCCCTCTCAGAAAGCATTCTTTTCCGTCCACTGTTGTACTTCGCAGAAGACACTTTACCGCATTTCGTGTACGTTGTGATAACGGCTGACACAGTACTCCTTGCACGCTCCAAATAATTGGCTGTTTCCGTCACGGAGCAAGCAGCGCACCGCATTCCAACAATCACTCATTTTTTTAACTCTGACATGCCAGTCATTATTGAGTTTTCCTGAGCGTATAGTAAGCGCATGAAACACCTATGACTCATGTTTAGCGACTAATACTTTACCTTTCATAACTGCAAGGTGGCAGAATTGAGTGCAAAGTGACATGCGCGTTCTGCTTCTTTGAAATGAACCATACCTTTTACATGGGTGTTCGTATTATTTGTCACCCATCTGTATGTTCATGAGCACATTGCAACCACAGGCATCAATGGTCTTGGAGGAGGTGATCCTCTATAAAGTAGTTCTTGCACGCAGTCCACGAATTGACGAAGCAGGCATGATACACCTGCAGCAGTTGACCAATGTGCTGTTCAGTGTTTAGATGAAGCTGTACGGTTCGTCAGTGCCATGCAAACCATGTGTCTATCATCCGCGTTTAGATCACCATTCGGCGTCCACTCCCATATTTTTAAATTGCCGATCCTCGTCGCTTCTCAACTCATATCACTCTGCTATTGTTACGCTGCACACGAGCTGCTATTGCATGATAGGAAAATCCTTCTTCACGAAGGTCGATGATCCTCCCCCATTCAAACGCCGTCAGTTGTTGAAATATCACCCTTTTTTGTCGAAGAGGAATAGTTACGTCTCACCTAACATTTACTCACTAGCAGATAACCATAGACAAATTTTAACATCCCGCTACATCCCTCTATTTATACGGTTTTCAGCAGCAGTCTAGAGCGCGCTGCTCAGCCCACGCATACGGGATGACCCAATCGCATACGGAATGACTCAAATTGAAATCAATTGCATAACACATTATACTTTGCATTCTCTGAAATTTTCAGCTCAATCGTGTCATTACTTCATGGTGTTATAATTTTCTCAAACATGAGTGTATATTAATTTCAATAGCCTCTCTAATTAATGCATTGTAAAAGTTGTCATAGTCAGCGATTTTTTTTCCATCGATATTGTATAAATTTTAATGGGGAGTTCTATATTCATTTTTGCGAGGGCTGTTGCTTGGTTGTTCTTTTTAAAATCTCGTATATGTTCTTTTAATATTTCTTCAATTCTACGTTTAGTCATTCCTATATAACATGTCTCTTCGTTTTTGTTATTTCTGTAAGTAATTTTATAATTTCCAGCCGTTTGCTGTTTATCGTATTTTTCAATATCATTCCGCATCATTTTAAAGAGGGATAGATCCAGTGTTATCGATACATATTTTCCAAGTTTACCTACTTCTCTTTTTACCTTAAGTTATATTCCATTTAGGAATGGAATGTGTAAATTCTAGCTTTTTCTGTGCCGGTTGGATTAGATCAGTTCTTTTTGTAGCTTTTTGTATTAGTTTTTGTATTGTTTTCTTCGAACGTATGTGTATAGTGCTCTGTTAATTTATATACTAACAGAATACTATACATATATTCAATTGAAAAAATACTAAAACAAGAATTAAAGTTAATAGATAAAATAGGAATAAATGCTGGGCATAATAAAGTGTGGGTGGGTTATCGTACCGCCTCGATATTGTTCATGTTTCTAGAGGGGCTCATATTGAACACTTATGACTGTATTGAATTTAAACTTTCAACTATTATTTTTGATTTCTGATGAACAGCAAGGTTCTAACTTTTTTTGTTTTCATTTAATAGCTCTTTAAAGTTGGGATATCCATTTATGTACACGCTGTTTCTTCAATATTTTGTACATGCATTTAAATGAAAGGGGCTACTATTAATTTTGAAGGAAATATGTAAAAAAGTAATTCACATTACACGAAATATATGCAAAAATAAAATAAATATTCAGCAGATAATGTAAAAATTAGCTGATTAATCACAACAGAAGGCAAACAAGAATATTAATAAGTAGAAAGTAATTGCTTCAAAATAACTTCTGTTGCAATTTAGCTTTAAAAAAATGCCTTACAGTTATTGGATGAGATTAATTATTTTTTTAAAGTGTGCGTTTTTTAACTTTTTAAATTTTTCGTACAGGATTCTTAGTGTGAATGGTAAATCTGCATCCAATTCACGTATAACTTACGAGTAAAATTGCAAACAAGACCTCCCCATTGATATCAGCCATTTTAATTTTTGTTTGAGCAACGAAATGCACTATAAAAATGCTGTGATTTTTCCTGCACTTAATGTTGTAATTTTTCAAGCACCGATGTTGTGAAATCGAATTCAAGCACCAATGTTGTGAAAGAAAATTTAAGCAACAAGTGAAGTAACAATCAAAATTTTCTGTCACGTGCACCACGCAGCCAATAGCAATGCGACTTTTCCCAGATTTGAGAATTTTTATAGTACTCTTGAAGACAGCATTTTGTTAATTTTAAAACAACTGTGTTGGCATCCCGGCTGCCAGCATCTTTTGCTGTAAAATACAGATTATTTTTACAGTGTGGCCAAAATTCCAGTCTTGAAGAAAATAAGAAAATACCCAAATATCATTCCCCTGAATAAAATTGTAATTAAAAAAATTAAAATAGTGTTAATAATTTTAAAAAAAGATCAATTTAAGCAACTCTGCTCTTTACCAATGCTAACTAGTACGGTAACTACACAGAATAATTTGCCCTGACTTAGCAAATAAGAAAGTTTATGGAATTATGAACCTATTATATTCCTCCTTCTTCTCCCTTCTTAGATTTACAAAATGTATATTGTGTCAAATAGGAAACTATTAAAAAAGAGGCAGATAACTTTCACAAAAAAGTCATTTTCTTCAAAATTTTGTTGTTTCTTCTCGTGCTCTTTAAGTTAGTGTAAGTGAATTCACTGAAAATCTTCAGATTATAATATTTTCAGTGAGTTCATGTGGTTAAGATCCTGTCCAAGAAAAAAAAAAAAAAAGTACGAACTCTAGAAGAAATGATAGGTGGGATTGTAGGAACTTTCTTTTTATTTAATTTCTATCTGGTTTTAGAAGTGTTAAAAAAGATATTTGCCGTCCGTTCCTGGGAAAACCATGAATGGATAGTTTGAAATCAGTAAACATGATCCAATCTACAAATATCAATTATGCAATGCTAAAAACCGCAACTGAGGTAATAGAAATAACGGCCTAACGTTCGAGAGCACTATAACCCTTTAAGAACTGACCTCGCAGTTGTGAAGGTGATCATAAAGGAAAAGAAAAATAGCATTTTTCTCTTTTCGTGCGATTTAAAATCGAGCTTGCACCCACAGAATTGCTTGGATCCTGCCTTGGCATAACCTGACATCGGGTATTTTTTTAAAAATATGTTTTTGAATAAAATATGATCCTATTACTTAAGGGAAACCACCAAAACCTTTAATTTCTACCAAAACGTTTTTGGTCTTAAGGGATAAGAAGCCTCGCTTCAAATTATTTTGATAAAATGCTGTTATAAAAGACAACATTTCCTTTCTGTTTCACTATAAATGCTTGGGAAGTAGGAGTGTTTCTTTAATCTTCCTAAGGGTTAGCCGCAACATGCACAAAAGTTAGCAAAGTAGATGAATTTAAACAACAGGATGGATTTTAACATTCTACTCCATCATGCAGTTTAAGTTGGGCTCAATATTCGCAAAATATAAAAGTTAATGGTTTTATTTGAAATAGTGTTTCTTATAAAGAGGAAAAAATGTCAGTTTTGTTTTCTTTTGTAATGAAGCGGGCAATAAATTTTCTGTTGCAAATTATACAGAGTCATCGAAAATAATGCCGGGATTGCGAATTTGTATTACGCAAAAAAAAAAAAAAAAAAAAAAAAAAAAAAAAAAAAAAACCCATAGGAACCTAAATTTAGTATTAAAATATTAAGAAAAATATCAAGTTTTATATACATTTCAATGTGTTTCGGTATGTGTACCATTAGTCGCTCGACAGATGTCCAGACGATATTCAATCTCCCTCGATGTCATGTGAAGCATGTCTGGAGTTACAGTTTCAGTTGTAAAAGTTATATCAGTAATTATTTCACTGTATACACAATGTTCTTAATGCAGCCCCAGAAGAAGAAGTCCAGAGGCGTAAAGTCGGGGCTTTGTGGAGGCCACGGAATTGGGCCATCTCGCCCAATCCACGAGCTAAGGCTCTCATTCAAAGCTGCACGCACATATCGAAATGTATTGAAATGGATATAAAACTTGGTGCTTTTATTAATATTTTAATACTAAATTTATGTCCCTCTGCGTTTCTTTATTTGCGTAATATCAAAATTTATAATCCCCCCCCCCCCATTCTTTTTCGATGACCCTGCATATTCTTATGCCTATAGATAATTGGAAACCTGACGTAAAAATCCATTTTAACAGTGTAATACACTGGGTGTTTTGAAACTATTAAAAACAGATTTAGAAAGAAGAAAGATGTACAAACGCGAAAAGTTTTTTCAAGATACTTTTCTGTATTAGTGGTTCATACTTATTTTATTATATCTTTCTAAATAATCCACGCTGGTGTATAAATAATGTTACGCAGATGAAAAAGAAAAGTATCACAACTACAAATACGATAAATCAATCAACCAATATATTTTTTCCTTTTTCTTCTATTCTTTATTTTTCTCAAGATAAGAGTAAGATGGCGTTATTTAATGTTATTTTTATTGAATAAATGAAAGTTATCTAGTTCTTGTTACAGATAAAAGCGAAAATTTAAATGCTTGACTGATGGTTGTAAAAGTCTTTAACAATTGTCAAAAAGAAACACCTTAGTAAAAATAAATATGGACAATTAAAGCATTATAATTTTTTTTATGACAAATGATTTCTCAAAAATGCGTACATGTTTAAATATAGATGAAAAAAGGAAATCCGGTTGCTCCACCACCGACATTAACGCAAGATTGAAGTAAGAATTATTATGACCGGCGATATAATCTTTAAATACTTGACATGCCAGGCTATTACAAATTCCAACACATATACGCTCTACTGCAGGATCTATCTGATAAATGAATTATCTCGAATTAATTTCAGCAATGCTGGTTGAAAAGTAAATGCATAAAATAATTCTTAATAAATTATTATTTCATTACAATAACATTTGCATTCTTCTTTTTTTAAGAATTAGCTCTTTTATGCAGTATTAATACATTTCTATCGTAAAAATCCACAGAGTAAACTCTCAGAGTAGAATTACCTTATTATTTACTTGCCGATTATCATTTTTCTTCTTTTTCATCTATTGTTTCTCTAATGCTGTTTTTTGGTCTTCAATTCAAACATTTTCAAGCACTTTACTGTTGATTTACAAATTTTCTCCTGCAGACATTTTAGAAAAATTAGCGGGAAAATAAAAACACAGCTGATTTTCCAAATGCACTAGTTAGGGTATGTAATTTAACATGTTAAAAATCTCTATCGATCCGATGGGAGCTTTTGCCGCGGAGGGCGCGAATGATCTTGAAAATCTGTTTTATGTGAATATCTTATGAACGATGGTATCTAGAAAAAAAAAATTGAAATAAAAAGATATAGAAAATTTAATTTCCTACAAAAGGTGTACATAACATTTTTTTTTTGTCACATCAATCCCTCACTGTCAAAAATTGAAAACAGTGAACATAACTGGATGAAAAATGATAAAAATATGAAAAAACTACTGCTATTTTCAAAGACACTATACTGAGAGGTCTAAAATTCTTACTTTTGAAGGAAGAAGACGAAAGTATAATATGTATAATATGCTTACCTCCACACAACCTTTGAGATAAATCATTTAGCGCGTTTTTTTACCATAGGCCTAATCCACTTCTAACGACTGGCTTAATAAAATATCAATCGTTTGACTGAATGCGTAGTCTTTGAACATTTTCAACTTTTTCTCTCTATTTAATTTCGTCGTAACAATATATGATCTTTTAGAACTGCATCATTATAGAGAGTGTGCGACGAATGCAATGTTATTGTAATTCTCCTTCTACCAGGCATAATAATAAGTATCTCTGTCTCTGGAAATGATAAGGAAGTCAACAATACCGGCAAGAAGACATTTTCGTCAACTACAGCAGTAAGCGCACCAGATTTTGCTACTTTCAAGTTGCGATATTTTTTCCCCTGAAATCTTGACTTTGCATACGACGTTATATGCATCATGACAGTTTTTACTGTGATATACAATAATTTCTGTATATATTGACATGCACTTACTAATAATGAGAAAAGAAGGATTTTTTTCAAGCCATGCATCCATCCATTTCACTTCTTCGAACCGTAAAATACATCCACTTTTATGAACCATTAGCATTCTGGCTCAAGTAGTTTTGCTTCAAAGTATAGTCTTTAAGTATATTTCACAAGCTTTTGGCGAAAGCTCACATCGGATTGATCGCGACTTTAAGTATTTCAAACTACATAGTATACCCTAACTAGCCCCTCTGCAAAAATCTAGCTTTGTTTACTTTTTTCCGCTATTTCTAAAAAAAATATATATATATATATACTAAATTGACTGCCGTATGGAAGCAGTTTTATTAAAAGATTCAAATGTAAGAAAACTCTTTCAACTGCGTTATGTTTGATTATAAATATAGAATTTATAAAATCGGACTAAAATACTTTAAGTTTCAAAGAATTATTTTCTATAAATGTGTAGCAGAAGACCGTAAATACTTGTTCTGAAAAAAGCTAAAAAAAAAAAAAAATTCAAATAAATATATCAAATACAAATTTATCATTAAGAAAAATAATTACAGCATGTCTTCATCCTTTTGAAAATTGATTAAATAGTATTTTTAAGTATTTTTCATACAATCCAGTAATATTATTTTATCAAAGTGCTAATGAAAGATTTTTAGACAACAAAAATTTTTTTGAAGTACACATAATTCAATATTCCAGTATTTCAATTTAACTTTTTTCGTAAGATATTTTTTCAATAAACTTTTTTTTTTACTTTATTTTTTTTTTAATTTTTTTAATTTTTATAATTAAACAGAGGCATTTTTCAATTTTTAATTTCAAAATACAGAAAAGAGAATCTAGATTTTGCTATTTGATTTATGTTAATCATTTGAAGCAATCGAATATATCTATAAAGGTTTCATGAATAAGTATTTTTATTGTTTGAACGCAAAAAATACAAAGAAAACCAAATTGTTTTTTAGAAAAGGATTTGAATATTATTATAAATGAAATACGACATGATTAACCTATTCATATCAACTATGAAACGAAAGAATAATTTAGTTTCGAATGATCAAAAATTGGTTAACCCATTTTTGCCTAGCGTCTTATTTTTGGGACGTTTCGAATTTTAATAAATTTTTGTAATTTTTTTCTTCTATACAACATTAAAATTGTATAAAATAATTACCTATAAATGTCTTTATCTATTACCGAGAGATAACAGCATAAGATGGATACTTATCTGCTTAAATTGAAGGCCTTTTTCGGTGTTTATAGATTATTCATTTTTCAAGATAGCGAAATGTAAAAAGTAAGTTTATTTGTATTTTTTGTATCAAGGATCCAAATAAATAAGTCATAATCTGAGCTTGTAGACTTCTTTGAAATACATATATATTTTTTTTTAATTGCGAAATTATATGTTCAAACATATTTTTTATGCATGTTTGTAGCGTGCAGAATATAGGGCGCTAGGTGCAAATGGCTACATATTTCTAGCAGCTATTTAGGGGAAAGTGATTTATGTAAAGTCCTTTTCAAGATGCTTTTGAAATAAATTATTTTTTAGTCTCAAATACGATTATTCTTAATTTATTATTAAAAATATTTATTATGTTATTAGTCTCTGTAAAGAAATTATATTTTTAATGGTTCATAAAAATACTAATTATAGTATATAATATACAATTTAAAAGCTTAATTTATATATATTTAGACAAAACATATAATTATGCATTTTTTTCACATATGGATATTCCCATATTTAGTATGTTTACATTTATCAAATAAATACGAAAATATTTTAGCACTTTTCCAGTTCATTTTGCAACATTTCAATGTTAATTTACAACAAATTTGCGAAACAAAAATTCAGGCTTAAATGGGTTAATTTCACAAGCTTGAGGACATTTTTCTTATGGTTCTATTCTTAGAAAACCATACAACTTCAAAGTACACTTTTATTAATTTTTGAGTAGAAAAGTTCACTGTGAACTAATGTTAACTGGCAAAACTTTTCTTCTTATTTTTCCCTTTTTTTGTCCTTTTAAAGAAAATGATACACTTTTTTACAAATAATAAATAATATGACATAACTATTATATGTGTTTTTTATTATAATATTGCGGAAATAAACTACTGGTATCCTTGAAAAATTATTTAAAAAAATCTTCATTTTTTTTCTTGATACAATTATCATACATAATTTTGTATAGTTAAACATAAATCCAATCTGAACATAATGGAATAATTACGATGTGAAAGACCTTCGTAAAATAATTCTATTTTTAAAAAATGAAAACGGATTTGACAATGACATTTTTTACATGACGTGCTTAATATCAGAAAATATAGTTAGAATTCCGTTATTCTAATATTCTTTTATAAGTAGTAACAGGATCAATGTTTCAGCAGCATCGAATATCAAACGCCCAATCTAAAAATTATTTAATAGGTAAAACATTAAACATTATTTGAGAGAACTATATCTATAATTTTGTTTGACTTACTGGCATAATATATATACAATAAAGAAGTTTTGAAATTAGATTTTCTTCAATATCCCACATGAATGTTTGACCTTCAAAAGAGGTTAAAATTTATTTTATTTATAAAAAAATCCATTTTAGTATTTTTAATTTAAAAAAACTAAAAAAACGAACTTTAATAGAAATTCGGTTTAGAACATGTTGCCGAAAACTTTTATAATATATTGCCATTAAGTATATTTTCATTAAAATAATAAATACATATAAAGCCAAATAATATAAAAATGTGTATAAAATAATACGAATACTAATGACAACTAGACAGAAAAAGCTTTCCGATAGAATTACATGAAAATAAAATTAAACATTTATCTGTAAACCTTTCGTAGATGCAAAGGTTATGACAAACTATTCAAATAACATTAAATAATATTTTTCTTAAATTATAAATGGAATGATAATTAAAATATATTAAAACATTTTGAAAATCAAGCTAATTAATTTGAAAATTATTTTTTTTTAAATTAATTTTTGAAAAAACAAAAAAAAAAAAAACAAAAAAAAAAAAAAAAAAAGAATTGTAATTTATAAACTTTGTAACAGAAATCGATAGCTGGAAGCTTCAAATAGTAGAATCGAAAATTGCAGATTTTTCCGCAAAATAGTTTTTGATTTATGCTTAAAAAATGTCCACATTGAATGTTGTTTTACAACTTTCGAAACTCGATTAAAAAATTAAATTAACTTTTGGAGTTCCAAACTTTAAACCTGTATAATTCCTAAACTAATTGATAGAATGACTTTCCAATCGGTACACAAAGGCACAATTTATTGAAATATCCTAATATGATGTAAAAATTAGAGGTTAGTATTATAAATTTTACAGTTTGTCATAATTTCTATATACGCATGGATGCGTAAGAAATTTAAGTATAGCGTTAATTAGTAGACATTACTATTGATAAGTGCAAGTCATATTATGATTTGCGCCAGAGTTACCACAGGATGCACGGTGGGTGATCTGTCGATTCTAGCTAGCCAAAATTATTTTTGGCGTCAATATAGTCGCATAGCCATGAAATTGAAAAATGTTATTGATATTCACTATTGAATGTTAGGTATTTCAAAATGAAGCGTGTAGTAGTCATAATTTCGTTACAGGGACATTAAAAAAATATTTCATTACAATACGGCCTATGGGGAAAAATCCTTTGCGGTAATTTCTAATGACGTTTCATAATTTCAAACATTTTGAAATTATATACATATCTATGAAGTGCACTACAAGATGATTGCTATGGGAATGGTATGGATAGCATTTATCGATCAGTTACAGGGGCAGTAAAAGGAATTATGTTACATTACGGTCTCTGGAGAAAAAATGTTTGTGGTGTATTTTGTTCATGCTACACTATTTAAGAAGTATTTAAATTGATCTATATATCCGAGGTGCTCTATAATATGCTTACTATTGAATGCGATGTGCCATTCATCTTTCATATGCAGGGGCACGCGAAATAAATCAATTATATTTTTCTCTGTATGAACAATAATTGATGGATGTGCGTTTTCAGTTGTGGAACACTTTTTTTAAATTATAAAAATTACATCCTATTTAGTGTGCATAAATTCTATAAATCATATACAGGGCTGCACAAAACATCTGAAGTACATTTCCATTTATTGACGGAAATTGCTAACGAGGAATTTTCAATAGTGCTATGTGTTCCCTAACTGTTCTAAATTTTAGCATATTGTGAATTCTATGATAAATCTATAGTTCATATACAGACATGTAAAAAAATTTCAGTTATTTTTTCGACTTTGATTGAAATTGTGTTTTCAAACGTATTATATGTTTTACAAATTATTACTTAGACATCGTTTTTCACGTTATTAAGCTATAAAGTTTTATTATAGTAGTCCGAATACGTTGAAAACTGTTTTGTAATCTGATTGACGCACGATTTTACGTTCTTCTTGACAATTTTAATGATAATTTCTTAACGGTATGGAAGCTAAAGTCATAAAACTTTTTTGGATTATTATAATAAAGCCTAATTTTTTTTTCTAAAATTTAAGATACAGAATAAACATTCGACAACTTTAATGAAAATTGCTGTGCTGTATATTCTGTTGTATATTTATTTTTATCTCTGCACAGAGGAACCTTATGTAAAGAATGGGAATCATAAGATATCATGAGGAAATGCCTACATTATGTTTTGCATCGTATGAAATCTGAATTTGGGGAATTGTCTGGATCAATTTTGTAACTACTCGAAATTTTCTGACAAGTAATATATTTTAAATAATTTTGTCCTGAGATATATACATACAACTGCAATTTTTGTCCAAATTTGGTCATAAATTTAAATATGCAAAATTTCATGTGCTCTTCATTGTAATTTCCTTCTATAAACAAAATATTTTCAACCCAATTCACATTTTCGTTAATCTTGTCCTTTTGTCATGTTGTTTGTCTTTCGTTAAATCTTGTTGCCGTTGTATAATGGTGCAAAAGTTTACTTATGTGACTAACTTAAATCCTTTTGTCTTTGGTACTTGAACTAAAATTTCAAAAAAATTATTTAGACTTAATAAGCTAAAAACAATCCTAAAAACTAAGGAGGAGGGCACCTAGGGGCAGACAAATTAAATTGGAACAAAGAGGTAATAATCTAAACTATTTAATCACATCAAAATTTGAGCTTAATCATGCTATTATATATTTTTTTCTATATTAAAACTGAAAATCTGTAAAAAAAAAATTACAGGGTTTTTTGCGACATTAAATATGAAATAATAGCTGCTATGATTAAACTTTACACACATAAATCCGATAAAATAAAGTCCATATTTTGTTTGGAAGCGTCCATAATTGAGCAGTATATTTTATTCCGCTTCAAGTAACAAATTAAAGAACTATGCTCAAATTGACTGATTCATTCCCCACTAAGAAGCACCAACTTTGCACTAGTCTATAGACCATACAATTATATTTATATCAAAACCAATAGGAGGGTACAACGCCCTAACTACTTAACTATAACAGGCAAAAAATAAATTACGCTAGGATAAACTTTTAAAAATCGACTTTTGGCCAACTAGAATCGGTAAATCACCCACCGTGGGAAGGCGCGGTTTTTACTTCCGGCTTTGTACTCGCTGACAATTTAGTTGTAAAGTGTTGTCTGTTAAACAAGTTTGTTAGTTCATTATTCCATGATGATAATTTTTTGCATACGTACGCTAAAACAAAATTGTGTTTTCTTCAGAAATGAATCCCTCTATTATATATAAAAATATATTACTCAATCGTCTGTTTTATTAATTAATTTCGAATATATATATATATATATATACATATAAGAGAAATTTGGGTTTAAAAAATTATAATACTAAATAAATAGCTGAAAAAAGGGAAACAAGAATAAACGCAATATTCGAGCTATTTTTTCTTTTTTCTTTTTCCTTTTTTTCCGCATAAGTTCAGAAACAGTGATACTTAAACAAAATTAATTTTCTTTCAGATAGCTCAGAAGAACCATTTAACACATACTTAAAAAAAAAAAAGATAGTATATAATTTAAAGAAATAGTGTATAATTTTAGAATAAAAAAAGCCGTTGAGGAAAATTATCTGAATTGTTCATATAATTATTATAAAAAATGTACTTTTTTCAAGCTATTTACTGGATGCAAAAATAAAAGTAATGAATGCTTTTTCTTCTGTAAATGCAATTATTTTTATGCTGTTGAATATTTTTTACATTTCTGTAGGTAATTATAAAAAGGACAGATATATATGTTAAGACTTTAAAAAATGTTTTGAACTGAAATAACGAAAAAAAATTGTGCGAAATGTATATTATTTTATACATTTATTTAATATTATTGCAAATTTGACAATAGCAAGGATAAATCTTTTACTTGCATAAAATCATTTATTTTTTATGAATTATGAAATGAAAGTTCAATTTGAAACATAACTTAATAAGCAGTATTATGTCGTTTTTTTAAAAAAAGGTTATATTAGTTGTTGTTTTTATTTGTTAGTTCATTATATCTTTATATTTTCGGTCATGATATAGGTCATTTTTTTTATCATAATATTTTTAATTTTTTTCCCTCTGTTGAAGCAAATGGTAATAATGGTTATCGCATTAAGCCTGTACGGAAAAAAAATCTTTTTTTTTTTTTTTTTTTTTTTTTTTTGTTACCTTTCCCAAAATAAGAAGGGACGCGCTGTAAATTTACACACCTATGTTTTCGATGATGTTGATGATTTATGAAAAAGTTAACATACGTCATAATTCATACTTTTTTTTTTTTTTTTTGGAAATGCATTGATGAATAATTTTCACTCTTAAAAAATAATTTTATTACGTTGAATTTACCTGGATTGGGAATGAATTTTTCATTTTTTTTATATTTTATAAAAAAGAAACATTTCAAGCTGGAGTTTTTTAAAAAGATAAAAATTAAAGTTAATCCAGTATATTTAACCTTAGCATCCTCAAGCTACGGGTCCTGTTAACTACGCGAGAATTTAAGAATTTTTGTTTTTCGAATTAATTTTCACTGAGTAATTCTGTATTATAATGCAAACAGATGCACGCGAGTAATGCTGACGTCATATTGACTATGGCAACACCTGACTAATAAATTTTGCTTTTACTGCAATTTTTGTAACTTTTAAACATCGTACAATTTAAACTTTTACGTTGTCAAACAGAGAAAAAACGCACTTTTAAATGTAATTTGTTTGAAAACTGTATCTGACTTTAATGATATTTTGAAGTTTGGAGAAAAAATAAAAACTTAATCTATCTCTATCGCATAATATCTGATTACAAAAGATTAACTCGTTTGCACATAAAACAATAGAAATAGTTCAGCCTTTGTTGCCATTCAATGTACCATATGAAATATAAACTTCTTCAATATTTTTCTTATTTATTGAAAAGTAAAAAAAAAATATTTTAAGTTAACATAAATAACACACAAATTTAAACACATGTAATCGAAGTACACGTTTAAGCCACTGAAATTATCAGAATTAAAAAGTATGCTGTAATTACCAAAATCTCTGGCGATTTCATCAACTGTTAACAAATGACATGCGACTAATACAAAAGTTTCGTTTTTAATTAATTTCAAAAGTTTATTTGAATACTTAATTGATATTTTTCATATAAAAATGGTTATTGGTGTTCGTAGGTAACCTAAAATAAATTATTAAATGCAAAAAATAGTTTTCAGTGAAGTTCAGTAGAGTTTTCAGTAAAAAAAAAAAAAATGTTTCCACCTATATTCTGTAATCCGGGACATCCCGGCTGGATCTCATAGTTTAAGTTAAAAAATAAAAACTTAACGTGCCCAAAAATAAAAACTAAGTGCCCATATTTTGTCCATTAACTTCTCCGCTTCTGCGAAAGTGGCGCTATTTATGACGCAAGGCATAGGAGACGGAAGGTAAAAGGGGTCAGTAGTGAAAGTTTCGTTCGTCAAGACGCATACATAAATTAAAGACGCCGAATTTCCTATTTTTGGAAGACCTGAGTTCTTATTATGTCGTTTGTAGAACGTTATTTACGGTACTGTAAGTATTTATTTCTTATTCATTGCATGTATTTTACGTAGGTAAGATGGTGACAGTAGCATACAGTGAGTTTTAGGACACTAAGTTCATCTTACGGGAACTGAAGCTCCGCCATATTGGGAAGTAGCGTGGCCCCAATTTCGACCCTCTTGCAGTTATTATTTTCGTCCCAGGGACGAAATTAGGAATGCTTTATCATGGCAATTTTTTCAAAATTTTCCTCATGTTTGGATGGCTAATGTTTCGTTAGGTTATTCTTCCACCGACAATTAGTACATTTCTTTGACTCTTACTTTAATGTAAATTAAATTACTTACTCATTTAGAAATAAATCTTGATTTAGTTATAAGTTAAGCCTCGGTGTATTGGATTTTTCAGGGGACAAAATTGTGACCAGTTTTTTTCTTTTGCGTTTTTTAGATACTTTTGAAAAAACAATTTTTCGCATTGTTTTTTGTAGGATATTTGCCTATGTTTCTATGTGCGTGGGTAGCTAGTCTATGTAGAATCTAAATTTGTTAGTTTTCACTGAAAATTACAATATTTAAGGCCTAACAGTGACTGGGGGGACGAAATATGGGCACTTTACCCTGTATGTGGAAATTACTATAAAAATTGAGTTTGTACAGTATTTTATAAATATAATCCCATATGCAAGAGAATGATAACATTTATACATTGTAAACATGACTGGAAATCCTATAGTGAAGACTTCTCGTGATCGCAATTTTTTGTGGTACCAGAGGGTAGTTAGATTCAGATATTGCATTTTAAATAGATGTTGACAAAATTCAGGTTTGAGATCCTTAAATATTAAAAATAAATATGAAAAGAGTTTCGCAAATGTTGAAGATTTTGTTGTTAGGATGTAATTTAATAGAACATCAGAAGTAAAACCAAGAAAACTATTTTGCGCAATACCTCCTTACGGGGGAGGGGAGATTGCGCACATGGGTAGGAGAGATTGCGCACATAAGTAAGAGAGTGCGCATATGGGTAGAAGAGATTGTTATTAATAATAACTACAATTAAATTGTTAACATTACTAATTTCACTTAAATGTCATTATTGTAAGGTATTTGTGAATAAATATTATTGCATTATGAGTGAATAGTTCGACCTTATGTTAAAAAAAGAAAGAATTTTAACAACAATTAAAGAATTTTAATTTAAGGAGAAGATTAAAGTATCAGAAATACAAAGCTCTGCTAAGATTTCAAAATAATATTAATCTACTTGATAACATGATTAACTTAAAAATTACTTTATTTTCATTTCCACAGCTTCAGAGTTTTTTGTTTGCTAACCGAAGTTGTCATCATCCCCAATCGATACACTCATTGTTGTAAATCATGCAGCTTTCATACAATCGTGTACCACAAGCAATACGTTGAATCCAGTCACTAGTCGAAGATTTTTGATGCCCTCCTAAGAAATGTTTATATGCATCATTTAAAAGTAGGCTTTTTTCCCAATCGATTGGTACCAGTAACTTTCTTCTATTATAATTAGTTGCAGAGTTAGTAGAAGGGGAGGGGGTTGTTTACTTTTTTTTCTACGACTGTATATATACGAATAACAAAGCTGAGTAATGGGAAATTTACTATATTTAGAAACAGAAACACATACATTAATTAATGCCTGACTCCGACTTTAATATAAGGAGTATCTTTACGATTGAAATAATCCTTTGTATTGACTATCAATCTGAGCATTAATAATAAGATTTTAAATTACTGCTGCAAGAGGCGTATGATCCAAGAATATCTTTCTTATTTATTCGTTAACGGAAAGAAAAGTATGCGCGCACAGTTAATGATTTTAGAATGAGAAAAAAGTTTTGATTTTGATTTAATTTATTACATTAAAGTGAATGTTATTTATTAAGCTTAAAAGAGAAGAAGAAATAGATATATTTTTAAAAAGGAAAAGGCATTTTCATTAGTTGTAATTGTGAAAAGGGAATTTTAATTTTACATGGGGGATAAATGATGATATGCGATGGTTTCTTCTTTACATTATCACACATCGAAATATCTTCGAGTTTAATGATATGTTTGTTCAAATTTTACATAAGTAAGTCACGAATACAAAAAAGTCTATTCTTCTCTTGAACGGAATTATATATTGGGACCATACTCCATAGTAATCAAATTTCGTTCTGTGTGCTCAAACTAAACTGCAATTTCAATCAATTCATTTTTAATTTATAAAGCATGTATAAAATATACTTTATTGTGTTGTTTTGCTCTTATTATTATTTGTTGTAGTTCTAACAACTAGCAACGCATTTAAGAAAAATACATAGATAGATTAGTCAAATCTATTAAATAAGGATTATAAATATTGTGTTCTTGTTTTGTCTAAGAAAGAAAAGACAGTTTTTCAGTATTGTATCCAATATTTGTTTACTTCATTAAACGCCAAATGACTGAAGATTAATAATAGAAAACGGGCATTGTTGTATTTAGTCGTTAGATTAAATTTTTAAACGTAAAAAGATAATTAAAAAGAAAATATTGTTCTGTTTTTGTAAAGAAAATAATAATTATAATAATAATAACAGTAAAATCAACTATTTATTATTATCTTTCTTCTATCTTTTTTAGTATTTTTCATTACATTGTTCACATTAATTTATTTTATTTATAAAATTATTAAAGCCAATTTAATCAATCAACATCTTGCCACACGTTTCTGTAAATTCTAAAACTTTATAGTTGACTATCGTATGATATCAGACTAAACTAATATAATGTTCTAGAACTAATGATTAAGCCATGTTAAATTGATCGCGCATAAATCTCTGTCATTCAGTTATACATATACCGAAATTAATATAACATAACTTGATTACTATCGCAAAACAGAAGATCTTTCAATTAATTATAAGTAATTTTCTACATTGCATAGTTTTCGAAAGTTTTGAATCACCATTAATATTTTATTAGACTGAAAAAGTTTTTTTTATTAAAAGATATTAAGTCACATGGAGGATTTTTTAAAACGCCTTGCAATAAACTGTCCTTTAAAAAATGAATTCCGTATACAGATTAATTAACATTATTATCATGTACTTTTACAAAAATCATAAAAATATACTTATAACTGTGTAATTGTGAAAAGAATGCCACATTACCTATTACTGAGAGGTATAACAAAAATATTCATGCAGGATATTAACCCATTCGGGACGGGTGATGCATATATACATCGTCAAAAGGTGTATGTGGAATTTGTTTTTCACAACATTAATAAATAAAGTAATATTTGTCTTTTAAAATTGGAGTATTATTTGGTATTTTTTAAGTAAAGGGAACTATTTTAAAAAAGCGATGCCATTCAAATAAAATGTGAGTACAGGATCCTTCAGTTTTTCTCCCATCCTTCAGTTTTCACATTGAAAAGAATTTCAGGGGTGACAACCAAAGCTACTGGAATGCTTAAACAATTGTCTTTGTTTCATGCAGCTAATTGAAGAAGATATGGAAAAATCAATTGTGAGTTCAAAATCAAAGTGTATTCTTTAGATTTATTTTGAAAGTTAAAATATATCATAGAAATTTAAGTAAGTAGGTTTTAAGCAATGTAGAAATAATGAGCTTTCATTCCAGGCATAAAGATTGTACCATAAATTAGGCTTAACATAATCATGTGCTATTCTTTAAAAAGTCGCTATGCGGGGAGGCTTGATCCAATCATTGTGAGGGAAGGTTGAGCAGATGTACAAAGTTCCCTTAATTAAGTATTTTTTGAAAACGTTTTATTATAGACTGTATATAATGAAGCATTAATGGTTATATTTCTAAAATAATGTAAATTCATTCTCTAAAGCTACAGTAAAATGGGGTGATAGAAAAGAAAATGTTTAAAATTGATTAAAAGAAGACGTGAAAATTTTCTACAGAAACAAGAAAGAATTTAATGAAATATAAATGGGAAAGTTAATAGAAACTTATATTTCCTTTAAATTGTACCCATAGTAGGTATATTGAAAGAGTGGAAAACACGGGAAAGGAAGAAAGCTGCAGCCTTAAGAAATGTTCAGTGTTCATACCTCTGCAAAGAACATAGCATTGATCAAAACTTTAGGAAAGTATGCAGACAAATTTCACCAAGAGAATACAATGAGATGAAGCCAAACTATGAATCAGCTAGTGTTGGCAGGCCGAGTGTCACAAAAAATGGGTATTTAAAACGGATTTTTTCTCCTGTGGCGTGTACTTAGTCTAAGCAGGTTTATTTACAGATCAGATTTCCCCAAATAACTTTTAATAATATTTAAACCATCTAGCATAAAGTTATTCCGCCTTTTTAGATGCGTTCGTAATTATATAAATACGTATCACTTATAGTTGCCGTTTGGTCCATCCGTCTGTCTGTCTGTCCGCATGTAACAACGCAAAAACTACCCAACCGAATGTTTTAAAATTAAAAATATGTAGTTATTGTATAATTTTGTCGAGTCATATCAAATTTTATGAAAATCGGATGCATATATCAATTACAGGGGCCGTCAAAAGTATTCCATTACATTACGGCCAATAGGAAAAAATAATACAAAATAATTTGCAAAATAATGTTTTTAAAAATCTTTTCAAAACTTTATGCAGACAATTGCTATCATACAAATTAACGGTTATTAAAAGAAAATTGCAGTATTGAGTACGTTAAGGCTTACACTCAGGGAAATTTACTTGAGACATATATATCTTAAAATCTTTCTGGAACTCTTAAACGAATCTAACAATGCTGAAAGTGCACGTATTATAAATCCCGCAGACCACTTTCCGTGACAATTAAATGTTATTGCGGATATGGTTAATACTTGAAATAATACGTTAAACGTATCGATCGATTTTAAAGTTTTCGATAGTCGGGATTAACTAAGATTCTTCTTATGAAAATTGCATTAATGCCATTCGAAACTGTTTACTTAATATGAACAGATTACGGAATTTCACAACTTATCAAGTAATTCTTTAATATATTTAAAAATATGCGTAGGAATGGTTTTAAAATAGTTCTCTGCAGGAATATTTATTAAGGTTTCTTACAGAATATATTTATGCATGGTGTCCCCGAATTCATGGGCCAAAATGTAACGGAAGGTATAGTACACATTACTATTAGTAATGTGTACTATGCCGCAATAACCTTAAATTTAGACGGAAAGTGGTCTGCGGGATTTATAATACGTGCACTTTCAGCGTTATTAGATTCATTTAAGAGATCCAGAGAGACTTTAACATATATATATATGTCATAAGTATATTTCCCTGAGTGTAAGCCTTTACGTACTCAAAATTGCAATCTTCTTTTAATCACCATTGATGTGTACTATACCTTCACAAAATTCCCATTATAGTGATTGGCGTACCTTTTTGCAGATTCCAAGTGTTTCACAAGCATTTGCAGCAACGACTGAAAGTCTTGCAATGAGATCCTCATCAGAGTTAACTGGTGTCACATAGATGAGACATCTAGAACCTTCGAAAGTGCCTGCTAATCACTTGCTAGACGCTGCCAGGTATTTTGGTATAACAAAGTGGGATCGGAAATGAAAGTTTTGGCAAAAAATAAGAAATACGGAAACAGGAAATGAAAACGAGAGTTTTTATTGTCATAATAATTACATTAAGTGCTCAAATGATGTGCCATTGGCGGTGTCTAGCAAGTAATTCGCGTACTTTTTCCCAGATTCCAAGCGTTTCAAGAACATTTGCAGCAACACCTGAAAGTCTTGCAATTAGCTCCTCATCAGAGTTAACAGGTGTCTCATAGATGAGGCATCTGGAACCTTCGAAAGTGTCCGCTAATCACTTGCTAGACGCTGCAGTTATGTATCGATGTTGGTGGTGGTACATTTGAGTATTTACTGTAATTGATATGTCAATGAAACACTTTTTGCCCTTTCTTCCGCATTTCTTGTTTTCGCCAAAAGTTTTCATTTGTGACTTTACATTGCTATACAAAAAGCGATTCTTTATGTGTAGTTTACTTTCCTTTACAGTTTGGCCCAAAATTTTACAGAATTCGGAGACATCCTGTATGCAGTAGGGGATGGAACTTGGGATTTCTGGAATGCAAAATATAGGCGAAAACATTTTTTTTAACCCTCCTAGTACAAGTTTTTAATTTTTTATAAGCGTTCCTAATTTTCCACACACTGTAAAAAAAAAAAAAAAAACGACATTTTTACAGTACAAAGTAAGGTTCATCTCGCGCACAAACTCAATCACAGTTGAATGTACTGTATCTTTCTTTGGTTTCCTGACTATTTAAACATGGAAAATACAGTAGTTGCGTAAAATTAACAGGACAATGTACTGGCAATTTGGATGCCAGTAGTTTGTGCTGTGGTCCAAATGCGTCCAAAATTGCCAGTACATTGTACTGTTAATTTTACGCAACTACTGTATTTTTCATGTTTAAATAGTCAGGAAACCAAAGAAAGATACAGTACATTCAACTGTGATTGAGTTGTGCTGGCAAATTTACAGTGGTTTTTTTACAGTGCAATTTGAATCAGAAATTTAATTATATTGAATGTAGCTTACAAAACTGCATATATATTAAGTGTACGATGTCAATCTGGAATCTGGAGTATATTGACGCAGCTGCGCCATCTACTGGACTGGGTGAATAATGCAAATACGCGGATTTTCAGTATGACGTCGTATATGACAGAATTTTTACTATCTGCGCATCTCTTGCGCATATTTCTTGAATCATTACTCACTTATGAAAGATAAATCTTGTTTAACAGATTTATTGCAAGATATTTTTATTGCAGTTTGTTTTGATAAAATTATGTACATTTAAAAAAATAGACGTAATATCATATTAATTTCGGGAGAAAAGCACTAATACTACGAAAGCATTACTACCTTTTGCCCTTAAACTGAAATGACATTGCGGCTTTTTTTAAATACACATATTTTTATCAAAACAAGCTGTAACAAAAATATTTTGCAATACAGCTGGTAAACAAGATTCATCTTCTGTGAGTAAGTAACAATCTGAAATTGGTAATTGAATTTTTAACAGGGATTCTCTAAATGGCTTTGTATTTCTGTTTAAAAAAAGTAATAAAAAATATAATCTGTCGATTTTAGGACAATTATTGAAGTTATTGCCTAGAATCGCAAAATATATAAACAAATAATTAAACAACACTTGCTCGTTTAATAGTACAACATTTAATGCATGCATTTTAAATTAAAGTGATTTCGAATATAAAATGAAATGAAGTTTTAAATTAAATGAATGGAAATATTTGTAAGTTAAATAAGATGAGTGCAATGCGATTAAGAGAATATTGGAAATTTATCGTTTGCGCTTGATAAACCAACAAAAGGACTTAAAATTGAATATTTTATTTATAATTTAATTCTATTCATATTCTAAACATTTAAAAACATTATATTCTCAACGGGAATACAACCATGTATATCATCTCTTATAACTTTAGCATATCAAGAATTGAGTAAAAATTGAAACTACAAAATTCTATCTTTACACATTACTAATTTTTATGCATCATTTTTCATTTCATTGAAAGAAAATAATTAAAATCGAGCGTATTTAAATCAACAACATTTCATATATTAAATAATATTTTATCTTTTTTAATAAATTAAAGTTAAAATACGTAACTAACTTGAAAAACTCTTATGAAAAGGACAGATATGAATTCTATAAGAAAAAGAATTCTCTTACAATTTCGAAAACTACAGTTATTCGATGGCCAACATTTTGCCATTTTAACAAATAATATTAGTTCTAGAAATAACTGTTTTTATTTAAATAATTAACTATAATAAATAAGTAAAAAAACACGAATAAAAATTAATAGAATATTCTATTACTGTCATAATACAAATGCTGCAAACAAATAAAAATACGACGTTTGCGCTTGCGCAGTTATTTCATAGATGTGCAATTAATAGATTATCCATAAAGAAGAAAACAGTTAGGCATATTTCTGTAGTTCACCCCGTCCGCTACGTGGCGTGCGACCTTGATTGATGTGACCTCGCCTTTAATCTTGCGGTTACCTCTCCCATTTAAGATAGGACGCTTACTTATATCGCTTTGGTAGCTTATTTCCAGAATATCTATTTAATTTTATCTATGAAGTTTAAATTATTATTATTTATTTCTGGATAGGAACATTAAAAACTCCAAAACAAAAGAAAATGGGGGTAAACAAAAGCCTCAATGGTACTAGGAAACTAAACTAATAGATTTTTTATACATACTTTTAGGTTGCCTACTAACAACACCAACAATCATTTTTATGTGAAAAATAGCAATAATGTAGTCAAATAAACTTTTGAAAATAATTAATAGCTTTTCTTTCGTTCCAGACACGTGCCAGAATTTCATATCCGAAGAAATCGCCAAAGAATTCGTTAATCACAGCAGACTTTTTATTTTTGATAATTTCACGGGTTTAAGCGCATAGTTCGAATACCTGTTTGTTAAATTTGCGTTTTTCTTACATTATTTTATTAATTTATTTGGTTATTCATGAAGCTTTATTTTCATTTTAGAATATCAGCCAGAAACAAATGCTAAACTATTTATATTGTTTTAAGTACAAACGAGTTAATCTTTTGTAATCGGGCTGCAAGCGATAAAAATAGATTAACAAACAATTCACAAGCGAAAATTGTTTTTATAACAATAAAATATTAGTAATATGCGTTACAGAATTTGAACAAATTATATTTGAAAGAACTTTTCTCGATTCGATGGTGTAAACGTTGCCACAATGCGATGGCTAGAAGTTAAAATTTTGCAGTAATAGCGAAATTTATTGGTTAGGTGTTACCACCATCACAATGACGTCAGCGTTACTGACGGACATGTTTTTGTTTTATAATATATACATTTATAATATATACATGTTTTATAATGTATACATGTTTTTTTATAGTGGGCTCCGCCCCCTTCGCTCATCGACGTAACAACCTCCGGGTTGTCAGAGACTTGAGCGCAGCAAATTTTTCCCAATTCATCCACTACTGGAAACACATTTGTATTCCACCATAATAACTATTTATTTTTTTATGGATTAAGAGCATCTTAAGAAATTTAAATTGTGTATTTATGAACAGGCAGACAGAACTAATTACATATATTTTGCATTTTTATGTTTTATATAACAACTCGTTTATTTAGTATCAGTAATGAATAGCTAATTTCTGTTCATTTTCATACTGATAATTTAAAATTTTAATTCATTGTAAAGTGAGTATAAATCCAAAGCAATCACCGTAAATGTCTTCATACAGTAAAACGCAAAATAAGCAACATTATTTAAATGTAGATAGCCTATTTCCTGCCAGTTGTCACTACAAACGCAAAATAAAATTGTGTTGAATCAGTACTACCTATTTCTATCTTGAGAACGGCGAACCATATAAAACACAATTTAATTTAAATTTGCTTAATATATTTCTCGCTAGGAGTGCTATTGCCGTTAAAAAAATTAATTTTAAATTACCCTATCTTATTTTGCCTTGGAGTATGGTTGCCACAGGAAAAAAACATAAAAATCCATTTTAAAAGTTTAGTTATGGAATTTCCCACAATGGACGATAACAGCGGGCAAAGACCTATTTCGTCAAATATTTTACATAAAACGTACAATTACAACATTAAAATATGACACAAGATCGAGGTTTCGTCTACATGCTTGAAATTTCAATTTTGATTTTAGCCTTAAGAATAGAAACACAATATCAAAAATAATTTATAATTAAGAATGAGTAATAAGTAACAGATTAGCGTGATTTAGTAATTGTCTTTTTTTCGTTGTATATGTGAAAAAAATTAATAATAGAAATTTTGGAGAGGAAAATGCAATACAGTAGAGCACCGATTATCCGCGAAGCGAGTTTTTTTTTTTTTTTTAAATTTCAAGCCAACAACAAGGAAAATACAATAAGTCCTACTAATAAATATAAACAGATTAATTCGTGTATTCGAAAGTAATAGAAGAATATTTCTAGTTTCGGTTGCCATGTTTAAAATACAGTACAACCCCGCTAATCTGAACTAATTGGGACCGGTACGTGTACGGATTACAAAAAATTCGAATTACCCCGCAGAAAAACTTATGTTAAGGAAAGTACAATTTAGAATAAAGAAAAGGTGTTTCCAAAGCAAGAAGCAAAAACAAGTGACTGATTTTTTTAAAAAGGTTTAACACAACACTTTTTGTACAGTATGTATGCCATTGTTTCTTGTTTACTGTTTTTATTTTAGTTCTTTAGACGTAAAGCAAATGTTTCTGCTCTACTGTGCATATATATGTGATTTAAACGTTTTATCATGTTTTTTGTACACTAAAACATAATTTATATGTTGAAATATTTTTTTTTCGTGTTTGCACCTCATTTTCAGTTTTTTTTTTCGGATTATCCGCGATTTTTGTTATCCGCGGTGCCCTTGCCACCCAATTCCGCGGATAATCGGGGCTCTACTGTATTTCTATTACTTGATTGAAAATGAAGGAAGGTATCTAAAATTTTAAAATTATTTGACACTGTAGATAAAAGTATATATTTTGAGTGCAGAAACTTTCATTCATGTCTTTTTATTCCTTAATTAGAAAAAAAAAATAAATATTAAAAAATTTTCAGAGGAAAACGCAATATTTATATTACTCGTTTGAACATAAAGGAAAGTTCTTAAAATTTTTAAATTATTTGACGTTATAGATAAAAATGTATATTTTAAATATAGAAGCATTCCTTCTTGCCTTCACTTTACTTTTGTCTACTCTACATTATAAGATTCTTGAGCAAGAATATTTTAAATTAGAGTAGAATTTAAAAAATAAATATATAGTAATAAAAGTCAAAGAAGATGGGAGCACTAATGTTTTCCCCTGAAATCAAGTGAAATATGATGAAAACGCGCTCAATTGTGAAGCGCAATGGCTCATAGAATGTAACAAATGTTACTTTTTTTAAGCCAATTATGTTATGTTAGGAATGAAAAGGCAAACTTAATTTTTTAAACATATTATGGGTTTATTGATATTTATGCCCATGTAATATTTTTATGTCTCATTTTACCTTCATTTGCTTTTTGTGTGTACATAAAATGAAAAACTGTGTTTTTGAAAACTTTTTTAAAGTTGCTAAGTTATTTTGAAGATGAAGAAAATAAATGGCAACTTTCAAACTTCAGAAATGTGATATGCATGCAGAACACGCGTTAGGCACCAATTTCACAGATGTTTTTAAATTCCTTTGATTTTTATAACTTTTTTAATTTTCAGAAAATTGTTAAGTTTTCAATTTTAACAACTGATTTAAGATTAACCATAGTATTACCAAATTCTTATTACTAAATAAATTTGAAGATAATTTTCCACAGGTAACAATATTATATATATTTTTAATTTATGTGAAATAGTTTTCAAGATACGGAACTTCAAACATTATGAGCGATTGCAAACATGCCATTCTATGTCACAATTTTTTTAAATGTCCAGAACTGCCAAAATATTTCAATTTTTTCAAAATATTTTGCATAGTTCTATTTAAATATGAATTGATTATTATAATTAACGAATTAATGATTAAATGATTATTGAACTGTATAATTATTTTTAAAATTCTATTCTACTTAAAAATATTCTTGCTCAAGAACATTATAATGTAGAGTAGACAAAAATAAACTGAAGGCAAGAATGAATGTTTCTATATTTAAAATATGTACTTTTATCTATAACGTCAAAAAATTTTAAAATTTTAAGAGCTTTCCTTTTTCTTCAAACAAGTAATAGAAATATTGCGCTTTCCCCTCAAAATTTTTCAATATTTTTTTCTAATTAAGAATAAAATGGCAAGAATGAAAGTTTCTGTATTTAAAATATATACTTTTATCTACAGTATCAAATAATTTTAAAATTTTATTAAAATAGTTTACTGTGGGGCCACGACTTAAAAAAAAATCTTGCTCATCTTGCATGGAACGAACCTTTTCGAATTTCTAACTTTCTACCATCTGCGAAGTTAACTCAAAATTGCTCATTAAACAACTGTCCAATAAAGCACGCACAAGAATTCCTATTTCCTAATTTATCCTTCGTATAAACAACCGCAGTGTAAATCAGAACTGTTTTAACATTGCTCGATCTCACATTTGCAGTACCAGCGAAACTCGGATTTTGGTTATTCGTCTCAAAGGGAATAGCGTCAGCACTTAAAGTTTGTCTACTTTCATTCGCCAGCAATGCGTCAGGCATTTCCTTTTCAGTAGAATGTTTTGAGTTTTCCATTGCAGTGGAGTTTCCTCTCTCGCAAAACAAAGCAGATTATTTTGACGTCTATGATATCTTGAATTTCCTTGGTGCAATAGCTATTATTAAATGCACGAAAGCAGCACTTATCTTGTTGTTGTTTTGTTGTTGATTTGGCCCGTTCTATGGACCCGGTGAGCAGCTTTATATTTCTGTTTAGTTGCTTAAGCACTTATCTTAAAAAGAGTAAAATTAACATTAACCTTTAACACAAAGAAGCTCACAAGTGAAGCTGAAGTGACAATTTCCATTTTAACACAACTCAAACGACATTCTTATTGTCATGTTCTAAAAGTCATATCCCCTCAGGCAGATAAAAAAGGTTTGAATTGGTTTAAGGCATTAACTGGCAACCGCATGAAAATTTCGATTTAAATAAAGCTTGTCCAATTAATTTTCACACTATAGTAGGTAATGTGTATAAGATCTATCGATGGCATGCAGAGCTACACGAAAAAATTCGTACACATTAACGGAAATGGGCAGCAATTGTTGATAATGGATTTCTACTGAATTATGTGATTTTTGAACTGGTTATTTAGGTATCTCATTTCATTATATGAGAAAAAAACTGTATTCTGTAAGTGTTAAAAAGTGTTTCCTGTCTGAGTCATGGTTTTTCGTTCATGTTAAGTAAATTATTTGTTGGAATATAAATGGTTAAATAATATAATTTAATATTTCAATAGTAATATTTATTAATGCACGTAATAAAAATTTATGCGTATTTTTTAAATAAAATTCTAATGTGGATACTCTTCAAAATTCTGAGAAAAAACACAAGATATCACCCTAAAATAATGCCTACACTGCGTCACAAAACTATATGGACAGGCGAATTTTTGAAATAACGATTCAAAAAATGAAGCAATAATCCCGAAAAAAGCATATGGAATCATAACATAAGTCTATTACAATAGATAAATACCATGCTTATTTCACAGATTCTTTGTAAAAAAATAAAATGAAAAAATATAGGGATAATGAAAAAAATCGCTTTTATTATCACCGTATCAATTTTTTTATTATTATTCTGCGTTCCGTAGATATGAGTAAACAGTTAATATAAAATCAATGCTCGTTCTTCAATTCTCAAATAGTTAGAAAGTGCCACGCAAAGTTCAATTCTCTTCAGCTGATATAGCTAATGTTTGGTGTTAAAAGGCTAAAAATGTTAAAGTTTCTGATATTGCTAAACAAATGAAGTGTAGCACAGCCGAAATTTTATTGAAAGGTGAGGACGTGTTGTAAAAAAGTGTTAGGTCGACCAAGAAAAAACATCTCAGCGACAAAATGGAGAGATTCTGCGAGCAATTTAAACCCAAAAGAAGTCAGTTCGTGAAATTGTGTGGGCTTTAGATATTTATAGTTCGAGATCTACTGATCACCGTAGAATACAGGAAAGCAGAGTTTACAAATATCCCAGATTGTTTTGGACACCTATATCCCAGGTAAAAAAATCAGACACAAACCTTTAAAATTTTTGAGATGTTGCAGCCATTTTGAAGGTTTCAGCGGGTATCTTTAAGGAAAATGAAAACTAAAGGTTCTCTTAAGAGAAGTATACCGCTTTTTAAAAGATTTCATACAGGTTTATTTCTGTAAGTTATCACCTCCAAATTATCTTCAATGACTTAGAAAATTTTCGTGAAATCGCTTGAGATATTTTCAGGGAAAATGAAAACTGTTTCTCATGCAGGTAATATGAAGGTTTTACTTGAAAGTTTTATTATTGCACATTATGGTATCTAAGATTTTGATATGCATGTGTTTCCTCATTAATAATTTTAATAAATTTCTAAATTAATATTTTAGATAATACACGGAAATCATTAAGTCCAATCATTAAGTCAATGACAAGTCTTCCATCCGTACAATAAAAAATTTTTAACTTCTGAAATTATTACAAGTAACATTACCTCTAACACGCTCAAAAATTTTAATCTCAGAAAATTCCCCCTAAAAAGAAAAACAAATCACAAAGTTATTTCGAAGCCCTTTTTGACCTTAAATTTGTCACAATTTTTTCTAAAATTATAACCAGGAACAATATCACCTCAACTCTAACACGCTCAAAAATTTCAATCTCAGAATATCCCCCTCTATAAATAAAATAATAATCACGAAATTATTTCAAAGTCTCCTTTTTATCCTAAAATTTTTCATAAATTTCTCTTAAATTCTCACTAGTAAAAATATTCCCTCAAACTCTAACGCATACAAAAATTTCAATCAACAAAAATTGTCCCCTAAAAAAAATCTCCAAATTATTTCAAAACCCCTTTCATTAATATTTAAAATGTATTCAAACACGCACAAAAATATATTTTAGTTAAATTTTAGTATCTAACGATGGACAATGGGGCCCCAATTTCCCCCACCCCCTTTCTGTAAATGTCTTATTTAGTTTTTCATTTTATGTTTTCCTAAAAGAATAAATTTTACTGTGTTTTTCTAAATCTGTCAAAAAAAGAGAAATTTTAGTTAATTAAATTTCAAAATACAGAAGGGACAATGGCACTCACCCCTCCCACCATGCCGCTCTTTCATCCAAGCGCGACAGTCATAGTTCCTCTTTAAAACCGCCCCACCAGTGGCCGAGAGGTTCTGCTCTCAAAGCTAGTAGACGAGAGGTGCTGGTTTCGATTCCAATCACGCCCTTCGGCCTAATCGTTCGGAGTTTTCCGTGGTTTTCTTCGAACCTTGGATTTCCTTGCTTTCTCTTAGAAAGACGCCAGAGCAACCCCTCCCCTTCCCTTTGGCCCATATCCCAAGTGTAGGTAATTGACCGTCATAAAACACACCAACAACAGCTCTTTAAAAAAGAGGAACTAAGAATTTTGCACATACAATCTATATTACATCTACTATATTACACTATCTACATATATTTGCTAAAATAAAAGAGGCTCTTTTAATTTAGTTACTCGTTAATAATAAATTTTATATTGTTTTTGAAAACATAAAAAAATATGTCCAGTAAAACCTCCCTAAAGCGACCACGTTCCGTTCCAATAAAAATTGGTCGCTCTGAGAGGTGGTCTCTTAATGGAGGTTATGTTTAAATCTAGATTTTAATTGTTGAAAAAAGATAACAATGTTACTAACATTTATCTTTCACATTAAGAAAAAATATAAAAATTTAAGTATCAAAACAAAAGCTAATTACAGTAAAACCTCCTTAAAGCGACCACGTTCCGCTCCAATAAAAATTGGTCACCCCGAGAGGTGGTCTCTTAATGGAGGTTATGTTTAAATCTAGATTTTAATTGTTGAAAAAAGATAACAATGTTACTAACATTTATCTTTCACATTAAGAAAAAATATAAATAATTAAGTATCAAAACATAAGTTAATTACTACAAAGTTAAAAAAATGAATACGGTTTTATCTTTTATAACTTATCCAACCAAGTCCTTTCGAAGTTCAGTAAATAAATGCTTTTTTGGGGGGGGGGGGGGGGGGGAGGGAGCAATAAATAATGAAGATTTCATTAATTTGTATCTATTATTATCTATTTCTTTGAGAGTTTCCTGACAGAATAGGGCAAGGGAGTTTATTGACCGTCATTCTTAATTTGTCATCAGAATTAAATTCATTGCCTAAAAAAGGCATAAAGGGGTTTAAACACTTAAAAGTTACCGGAATAATAATTTAAAAAAAATCTAAATTTAGTTTAGAAGTTTGATGAATCGCTCTCCGGAATTATTTTTCTAATAAAACCCTCTTCAAGCGACCAGGAGAAAACGGAATTTGTTTCATTTTCTTCAAACAAATTGGTCGCTCATGGAGGGAGTTCAACTGGGATGGTCTCTGAATGGAGGTAAAATTAGTATTGAGCCTATAGGAATAAATTTCGTTCCATGAAAAAAATAGTCGTTCTGAGAGGTGGTTGGTTAATGGAGGTGGTCACACAAGGAGGTTTCACTGTAGTCACTTAAATTTCAAAATCAATGGAGGGGAAGGGACCCTCCCCCCCTCTCCTCATTTTGGTGGCGTCCACGATTAAAGCTGAAAAATATAGGTGGGGTTATTGCATGCATAATTTGCCCTTATTCTCTATCAGGCGTGACTTCCAGTTTTTATAAAAATTACTTCTTCAAAAACAAATGAAAAATGTATAATTCGTATTAATTTATTTATTTCAAATTTTCGTTGGAACATTTGATTTTTGATTACGAAGCTCTATTTCTGACTCCATGTCACGGGAGAATGAGAAGGAAGTACCCAACTCAACTCTGAGACCGTGTGTTTACGTTTTAACCGCCATTCGGAAAATTAGCGGGACTAATCGTCACGTTGTCATGTTGTTATTGTATTTTTTTCTTTTTGCAGGGAGTTTTTCAACAGTATAGTAGTCGAATTTTAACTAATTTTTAAGTTGATATATATATATATAGCGTAAGAGGGCTGTATTACACTTCTTTTTAATATTAATATTGATATTCGGCACTTTGTATTCACTACGCATTCGACAAGAATCATGTTCGGTAAAAAATATCGCCACATTAATTTAGAAATGCTGTGGTATGGGGAAAACTTTTTATAAGAAATTTTCGTGTACAACTAAAGATAAATTTCACTATTTTTTTAAATAATAGCGAAAAATATATTCATATATTTCCATTATGTTTAAAAGTGAAAGACTGATTTTACTCCTAAATAATTAAACTTGTAAAAAGTTCAGTTTGGAGGTGGGAAAGTTTTGTGAAGGATCTTGTTTGCAGGTGAAAAGTTTGATGAAGGTTCCTTGTTTTGAGGTGATAAAATTTTGTGAAGGGTCCTTTAATAGATCCATGTATTGGAATACAAATTTTACTAGTAAGTACCTGATTTAGTTTCCTTTATAAATTGAGCAGCTATAATCTTTTTAGGAACATAACTGCTTGATTAATAATGCACAGTGAAGGTGTAATGTCTCTTGCAAATCATTTAGCAGGGCTCAATATCTTTGGCTGCAATATTCGACTCATAAAAATAATTGGTACTTTTCGGTTAGCTGTTTGCCAGTGTTATATATACATATATATACACATATATATGTATATATAACACTGGCGCCCAGCTAACTGAAAAGTACCAAATAATTAAAAGAATTTTTATATATTGTAGATTAATTTATTATGTAGAATATGAAATATGGAAAAAATAAGGAACTTTTCGATTAGCCGGGCGCTAGTGTTATATATTACAATATATATGTATATATAACACTGGTGCCCGGCTAACCAAAAAGTACCAAAAATAATTTTACATGTGTATAATTATTTTAAATAAAGTAATTTTTTCATGAAAAAACAGTTAAAGACAAATTTAAAGCTATATTTTTTTCAGATGAGTGCAGGAGAATTTTTGCAATTTTTTCCCGCAACCAACTGATGAATTTTGCAATATTTTATTTCTACCAATTTCCATTTAAATGTTGCATTTTTTCTTGCACCCAATTGGTAAACTTGTGAGGTTTTTCTTTTTCTTATTTTTTTTTTTCATGTGATCGCTGGGTGAATTAAGCAATTTTTTCCCTGCTACAACTGAAGAACAATGTGATTTTTTCATCGTAACTGACTGGTGAATTTATATAATTATGCATTCTTTTTTGTTTACATCGATGTTCAATAATTATTATTCAACGATAATATTCAATTGTCACTTAATGTGATTAATTTAGCGATTTTTCGCTAATTTTCTGCATTCCATTTTTTTCTGCAACCGAATGAAGAATCTCAGGATTTTTTTCTCACGATTGATTGTCCGCTACATTTCATTATTTTTTCCATAGCAGATTGACAAATTTCACAATATTTTAAAGCAACACACTGAAGAATTTCTCTCCCCCCCCCCCCCCCCCAATGACCCAATAGCAGAAAATTCTCCAAGTGTCTGCGACAGATCTTTCAGGGACTGAAAATAATCTGCAGGTAAAATGTTACAAATGAACCTTTAATTAATTAATCATTTACTTTTAATGTTTTTAAGCATTTTACTCATTTTTATTAATAATAAACTTAAGTTTTAGTAATAAATAACGCACGTCACCCGTCGGGAACTTTCTGCTACCGGGCCCAATGATTACTGGTGAATTTCTCAGATTTTTTTTTTTCCCCTGATGACTGAATGAAGAATTTTGCAATTTTTTCTTGTAACCAATTGACGAATTTTGGGGTATTTTACTTGTACTGATTGGCAAATATTGCATTTTTTCTTGTGAGCAACTAGCGGAACTGAATATATATATACATAACAGTCGGTTTATGAATTTTGCCGATCCCCCACCCCCCCTCCCTTACCTAAGCTGATCAACAGATCTCGTTTTTTCTGATAAAAAGTTGATAAATTTCCATATTTCCCCCCCACAACTTACTAACAAAACATTTTTTTTTCATGCGATCAATGGATGAATTAAATAATTCCCCCCCCCCCCCCCCCCATGACAATCAAAGAACTGTGTGATTTTTTTTAACCCTTTACTGACTGATAAATTTCTTGGGGTTTTTTCTTTTTCATATGACCAGTTGACAAGTTTATGATGCTTCCCCCTGACCTAATGATGAAACTTAATGTTTAAAAATTAGCAAAATTCTTCATTTGATTACGGGAGAAAGAAATTGTGACATTCGTCTGTTGCTTGAGAGGACAATTGACAAATTTCAATCAGTCGTGGGAAAATATCAAAAAATTCTGTTGAGAAATGGGAACATTAAACAAGCCAGTTCCAAATATTGTTTTTTTTTTTTTCCGTTTCTTTACAAGGTACAAGTGTCCCTTTATTAAAAAAATCTGTGCCTGATGGGCACTGACCCGTTTTTTCTACAGTAAACTTCTAGAAAAAAGGGCACTCGTATGCAGCGATGTAAACGTAAAAAAAAAAACAAACAGAGGGTATATTCAGAGTTTCTCCCATGTTTTAAAAAAGGGCAGGGTGCTTCTTGTAGGAAAAGGGCACTTTTGGATTCCGAAAGGCATGTTTTGGATTTTTAAGGACACTTTTTTTATTTTTTAAAGGCATCCTTTTCATTTTTAAAATTACTTTTAATATTTAATAGACAGGACGCTATTTTAAAGACAGCAATGAGGCAATTTTTACTATGCAAGTAAATTTTTTAATAAAGAAAGGAGTAAAGGCACTTTTTTCAGCTGGAGGCAACAAGGGTGCTAATGTTTTCCATCAGGGGTAAGAGGGCTGCTGTTTTGTAAACCTAAGGACAGGCAGGGTGCAGCACCCTCCTGACACTGTCTACGGGAAACTCTGGTATACCTTAGAGTGTATATACAATAGCTTTTTTGAGAAACGGAAGTTAAGCAGTGTTACTGAAAAAGAACAAGAAGGTATACGACATTTACCTCTGTATACCCTCCACTTCTGACAGCAAATTTTTTCTCTTTTTTGCGAACGATAATATTTTTTTCTGCTACCGATCGACGAATTTCGCATTCTACTCGTGACAGATCAGTGAAAATTGTGATATTTTTTCACAGTCGAATGATAAACTGTGTCTTTTTTTCAACTGATTGGCCAAATCTCGAGGGTTTTTTTTAGCATGGCTGATCGACGAATTTCCATTTTTTCTCTGATCTACTGACGAATTTCGCTTTTTTTTATTACCGGTGACTGATTTTTAAATTTTGCTATATTTCTCTTGAACCAGTAAGTATATCTTGAGGCCGATTGGAGAGAGTTTTTTTCCGCTACTGATGTACGAATTTTGCAGTTTCTTCCGTCGATCTACTGACGAATTCCGCGATTTTTTTTTAGCCACGACCGATTTGCAATTTTCTGGATTTTTTCTTTTAACATGGGTGAATTTTGAGACTTTTTCTTGCGACCGATTAGAGAAGATCGTGGGTTTTTTCTGGCGGTGCACTGACGAAGTTTTTTACCTGCAACTGATTAGCAAAAATCATGGATTTTTTCTCGCAACTGTTCGTCGAATTTTGTATGTTTTTCCACAACAGGCTGAAGAATTTCATGGTTTGTTCTCCATGACTGATGAACTGTACGAGTTTTTCTCGTGACCCATTGATGAATTTCACAATCTTTTTAATAAAGATGAAAATAAGGAATTTTGCTTAGTAGCCACTGGCCGGTAGGTTGACTTTATTTAGTAGCCAGTTACTAGCGAGTGAGAATAATTTCTTTAGTAGCCAGTAAGTAGATTTATGTCAGTGAATATTTAATTTATGGGTATATTTTAGGTATGTTTATCCACTGAGTAGCAGGTATATGATTCAAAATTGAAAAAAATAGGTTTAAAAAATCTGAAATTTGCAGAAAATTTTCTGAAATGTAAAGGGAGGGTTGGTAGGGGATCCCTCCTGGTACTAATTATGCATTTTTTCCAGATACTTTAACGAAATTCACGTTTTTTCCGGATCTATTGGCAATGTTTTCGTTTCTTTGGCGTTCCTTTGACAAAATGTGCGTTTTTTTCACGATCTTTTGACAAAATTCACATTCGTTTTCGCAATTCTCTGGCAAAATTCTCGGGTTTTTTTTTTTCGAAAATCTCATCCCCCCCCCTCCCCCCCTCCCCGCGCGATCCTTTAACTAAATTTGTGTTTTTTGACGATCTATTGATGAATTTTGTGTTTTTGCCATGATCCATTGACGATATTTGTGTTTTTTCTTTGCTCTATTGATGATATTTGCGTATTTTCGCGATTCTTTGACGAAATTTTGGATTTTCAGAGATCGTTTGATGAAATGTGTGGGTTTTTTGCGATTCTTTGACGAAATTGGTTTTTTTTTTTCTTTTCTGCCGTGTATTGACGATATTTGTGTTTTTTTCTGCAATCCACTGACCATATTTGCATTTATTCCAGAATCCTTTGACGAAATTTCGGATTCTTTGCGATCCTTTGATGAAATTCGGGTTTTTCCACGATCCTTTGACGAAATGTGCTGTTTTTATTGTGATTTTTTGACAAAATTCTCTCTTTTTTGCGATTCTTTGATACAATTCGCTTTTTTGGTGATCCTTTCAGGAAATTTACATTTTTTTTTCGTAATCCTCTGACGAAATGTGTGTTTTTTCGCGATCTTTTGACAAAATTCACATTTTTTTCTTTCCCAATTCTTTTACGAAATTCCTTTTGGAAAATCTTGCGTTTGGCTGGTACTTTCCATATTTTTAATCGTCAGTTTTTTCACATTTACTCGTTGAGTGGCGACTGGCGATTGCTTATTTTCATCTTTACTTTTTAAATGAACGATTAAAGAATTTGGTGATTTTTTTTCTAACCAATGAGTGACAAATTTTGCGATTTTTCCTACATTGAATGGTGAATTTTCTTGAAAATGAAAATTTGAAATGTTCTGCAGTGAAATCCGTTGTTCTGCGATGTACGTCGCATTTATAAGCATATTCTGCTTTGGGGGATTTCATTATCTCTTACTTTTCGGACTTTTTTTGAAATTGCAGTATTTTCATCGGAGGTTTCCGATAAATATTATTTGTAATATATAAAAATTTCAAGGGGGGGGGGGGGGGCAGAATACTAAAGCCCAAAGTGTGGCACTTTTCTAACTTTTACCAACACCTGTCCCTATCGTGTAACATACAGTTGGAACGGCCTGTGACCACTTATTCATGTTATACACATCCGATATCCATGCTGCCACTTTGCTCCCCCCTGGGAGGGGCACTTTTCTAAATTTTGCCGGCACCTCTCATGTGACATATCGTTCAAAAGGTTTGTGACCACTTATTCATGTTATGCCCCTCCCCCCCACTTTGCTCCACCGGGGGGGGGCACTTTTCTAAATTTTGATGACACCCCTCATGTCACATATTGTTGGAAAGGCCTATGACCACTTATTCATGTTATGCACCTCTAATGCCTCTCCCCCCACTTTGCCCCCCCCTCGGGGGCACTTTTCTAAATTTTGCCGACACCCGTCATGTGACATATCGTTCAAAAGGTCTGTGACCCCTCATGTTACGCACCTCCGGTGCTTTCCCCCCCTTAGTTTTTTTTATTAATATGTATATATGTTTTATTAATATGTATCAAATCAATGTCGAACTGGATATGTAATCATTATTATGTATTGATCTGATGCGAATTTGCACAGAAGGCTGTCCGCATGCAGGTGCAACGATATAATGTAAAGAGAAGATACAGCTTTTATACCTAAAGGAAAACTGCAGATATTTCTGCCAAAATCGGTGAAGGGAAATAACAGGTTTTTTACCTGAAGGAAAACAGCAGGTATTTGGAACTCAGAAGGTTAAGGGAAAATACATGTTTTTTACCTAAAGGTAAGCTGAAGGTAATTTTAGTTCCAAATACTTTCAGTTTCCCTGAAGATTTTTTTTTAAGGTTTCTTGCTGACTTTTTTACCTGGGATGGAAATTGCAGCAAAGAAAGGCACAAGATTTTCGGGCTAAAAAATACATGCATCGGACGGATGAATGGTTGAATGTTTTCTTCAGTTCCCCCCCCCCCCCCCACACACACACACAAAAAAAAAACAATTGTGTTGGCCATGATAGCTGGGCATACAATTGGCATGATCTACATAGTTCTACACATTCGTGAGTTCATTAGTCGACAATAAAGAGGGGATTCTTTAATGGTGTGGGGCGCATTCTTTTCAACGTTACAATGGACATTACTTTTTTAATGGTCGACAGTGCTCTGATGATTATCAAAATATCCTAAAAAAAATCTACTTCCAATTGGAAACATCTTAGGAGGAGAAAATTGGAAATTTCAAAAGGATAATGGGCCGATTCCCAGATCCCACTCAACAACAATTTGGTTTACGCAAAACTCACATAGATTGGCCAGCTATCAGTCCAGATCTGAATCCAATTGAAAACCTTTGGAGAGTACTTGTACGAGAGGTGTATACAAATGGTTGTCAGTTTTCGACTTTTCAGGAATTAAAGCAACAAGTAGAGAAGAGTTGGTTCTCTTTACAACCACACATTCTCCAAACACTAGTTCAAAGCATGCCTGATAGGGTTTTCAAGATAATTCAAAGGAATGGATTAAAAATTTGAATTAAAAAACAAACTACTAGAAAAGTCCATATATTTCTAGGACAGCCTATTTTAATTTTTATTTTTTTCCAAGAATTCTATAAAACGTATATTCTATATCTTTGTTATAATAAACTTATGTTATGATTCCATATGCATATTATTGTTTTCGTGATTATTGCTTCATTTATTGAACTATTATTTGAAAAAGTCGTCTGTCCATATACTTTTGGGATGCACTGTATTAAATCACACATAAGCTTATTAAAGTTCTCGCAGCCTTCTCTATAAATTTTCATTATTTCTTTTTAGCTGCCAGTAGCGAGTAAATTGGATTTATATACATGTGCCGGCCGCTACTACACCTTTTATCATTAAAGTTTAATGAACAAATTATGATGTTGATGAAGAGATGATGAATAATTAATTTGTAGAAGATAAGGAGGAAATGTTTTCTGATTTAGCAGCGCGATTGTTTTGTACGATATTTGTGGTTTTAAATATTATTTCGCTGCGATGCTGAAATAAATCAATATTTTTGTAACTGATGTTTTGAGAAATAAATTTGAAACATGTGCGGTTTATAAAATGTTTATAATAGTGTTTTGCTTATAGTGTGTAATGTGTAAAAAACATCTATTTTTATTGTTTTTTGTATAATGGTAACCTATTGTAGTCCTTTTAACTTTGTAATATCATTTAAAAGTATGAAAATTATTTAGTAATAATATCAATCTGTTAAGTGCAGGTCATTTGTAGATTCTTAAACTTTGAAATAAGATTAAAATATTTTGGTATGAGCATTAATATTATAGTTTTATTTTATTTTTTCTAAAAACATTTGAAAAAAGTTTTGGTAATGATCCGAAATTTTAGGGTTTATTTTACATGTAATTACTAAACATTAAAGAATAATATCCAGAAAAAATTTGGTATTATAAGGATTAAAATTTAAATATTAGATGTGCATTTTACTACCATTCACTATATTGATATTAAAAAAATATTTAGAAATTATATCAGTTTTCCTAATATAGATACTTTTTAACCTTTCTTTTCGTCATACTAAATCAAAGTTTAAAAAAGCATAGTAATTAAATATATAATAATGGTAAAATTTGTTCAAATACTTTACTTGAAATGAACAAAAATTTTTAACTAAAACAAACGAAATTATATGTTAATGAATTTTAATGATCAACGAATTAAATAAACTTTTTAGCACTATTATATTAGATTCAAATTTAAATGATATACTACAGTTTTGATCAACTGTCAGAATCTTAACATGTCTGATGCAAAGCTTATGCATTTTTAAAATCTTGTCTATGACACAAAACAAGAAGGAATCTTGTAGATAACAAAAAATATAATAATATGATAGAATTACTGAGACGAATAAAAATAAAAAATCAAAAGTGATCTTGTATTGTAGATCAATGAATAACGTATTTGCATAAAACTACATGTATTTCGGATATCTTGAAAAAATACGAGATATTATGAATCTAATATCTAATGTGTAATATAAATTATTTAAAATACAACTTTATGATTGTTTAACGTAGAATGCATCTCTAGTTTTGGAGCAACGATATTTTATATCTGATTCGAGAATACGAACATTCAGAGAGACGTCGGTTGCAATGCAAGTATACTCTGCCAATGGTTACTACATCACGCATTATTTAAGTTGGTTTCCTTATAAAAGTAAATTGTATTATGCATTTTTAAAATCATGTCTATGACACAAAACAAGAAGTAATCTTGTAGATAACAAAAAAATATAATAGAATTATTGAGACGAATAAAAGTAAAAAATCAAAAGTGATCTTGTACTGTAGATCAATGAATAACGCATTTGCATAAAACTACATAACAGCATTTCGGATATCTTGAAAAAATACGAGATATGAATCTAATATCTAATGTGTAATATAGATTATTTAAAATACAACTTTATGATTGTTTAACGTAGAATGCATCTCTAGTTTTGGAGCAATGATATTTTATATCTGATTCGAGAATACGAGACGTCGGTTGCAATATAAGTATACTCTGCCAATGGTTACTACATTGCGCATTATTTAAGTTGGTTTCCTTATGAAAGTAAATTGTATCTTGCTTACATGCATTTTTCTATTAGTAAATGTGCATCGGCTTAATATGTTACACTTTTGCATGTAATTAGTGCTCATTTTACACGTTCACGCCACCGCCGATATTCATGTTTTTCGTTGTGAGACGGACGGCGTTCGAATTCATATTTCGCTTCATCTGGCGGCGCAGTACTTTCGCTTAATCAGGCACTGTATGTAATGACCCGCCCCTATCATCTTTACTGATTTGAACTCGAATATAACAAGCAGAGTTGATTGTGAATGTCTGAAAGTTCGTAAGGATTAAGCAAATTGCTTAGAGACATAATTTTATTGACTACATATTTACGAATTTAATATAAAATGTCTTACAATCTAAAGAAATATGGACAACCTGATATAAATGCATTTCTGTAAGGTAGAAGCTACGTCTTTAGTCAATGAAGTTTTTTGAATGAAAACGAGAATTCTCGTTTTCTGTCGTAAATGTATTAAGTTTATAATAATGAACTGTTTTTACTACTGAATTTTCGAATATTCAAGTGTGACCCACCTGTAGTGTACACCGTCTATTGCATAGTCTAGTGGACCCACCTGTAGTATACGCCTTCTATGAAACAATTGAGTGTGACCCCTCGGTGATGCACGCCGCCTGGTGCGACAGTCAAGCGTGACCCACCAGTGATGCACGCCGCCTGATGGGACAGTCGAATGTGGCCCACTGGTGATGCACGCTTGCGAGAACTTGTTAAGACGGTTACTGAATATCGGAAAATTTACATTTCAGGATATTTAATAAATACAGTTGAACTCGGCTAGTACGAGGGGCAGAGGAATTATAAAACTCCTCGTATTAACCTTTACTCATAATACCCGGGAAGATAATAAAAATCTTAAAGGGTCTCATACCTTTAAAAATCTCCGTCGCACTTGAAAAAGTGGTGTAATTTCAAGCTCTAATAACTTTCTAAATACTTATTGAAATTACACAAATCTCTGTAATATATTTAAGCCATATTTAAGGTTTTATAAACTGTAAAAATAAACACTTATAATATAATATAATAAAAAAAATACCTTTAAGTTAATATTGCAAAATGTTTTCGCATAACATGTAACAATCCGTACGATAACTTAACTTAGAATAGATATATAAACATAAAACTTATGTTAAATTGAGCTTTAACCTATATTTTATTGAATGAATTAATATTTTTGAGGTAAGTAAATATTTTCATTATTTTTTAATCATTAATTAGTTATTTTTTCCTTTTTCTCCATTTTTCAAATTCAATTGAATTTTTAAAATAGGTTCTGTGAAAGAACATATATACATATATATAATTAATTAATTAATTCTATAAAGCATAGTTTAAAGTTAATTTTAGCATGCGTTTTATGTTGATATATCGATTCCAAGTTAAGTTATCGTGCGGATTGTGACATACCATGTGAAAACAATTTGTAATATTAACTGAACTGTATTTTTTGTTATATTATATTATTAGTGTTTATTTTTAAATTTTATATAGCCTTAAATATAGCTTAAATGTATTACAAAGTTTTATGCAATTTCAATAAGTATTTAAAAAGTTATGAAAACTCGAAACCACATCACTTTTGCATTGTCAACGGAGATTTTAAGAGGTATGAGACCCCTTAAGTACACACACATAATTAAATTGATAACTGTTATTAATTGCTCTATATATTTAAATGCTAAAATTAATTTAATATAATAAAGCTCCGTCCTAATTAAAACAAATTAAACAATAGTAATAAAAAAGTTTCTACGGGCAAAGCGCTACCGTTGGCGGTCTCTGATTGGTTTCATCCGAGCTGAACTTCCCAGCTATTAACGTGTAGTAGAACATAACGAATGGCACTAATGCAATCAGCACAGCAGAAATCGGATGTAGAAGGCGGATTCCAATGTTCATAAAGGAATCGAGGCTAGCGAGAAAGACACGTATCTTTTTCTACAGACCGCTGGAGTCACATGTTACTCGAATACACCAATGAAGGAGGGCGAAAAGAGCATCACGTCACTCTAGCGGTACAGCGCCTAGAATACCTAGTGTGGAAATATGCTATCCAAACAGTGCTAAAAATTTGTATCCCTTAAATGTGCGAGTATACTGCTAAAATCCCAAGTGTCGTTCACAGCGACATCTGCGGGATTTTCGTATTACTAGTATTACATTGTATAGACTAGCAATTTCCTGCAGTTGTGGAGAATATCCTGCAGATGTCGCTGCGATCTGTATATTGCAACAGTATCATTGCACATTTATGGGATACAATATTTTAGCGCTTTTTTAAGTATTACAGGGATAGCCAATTCCACACTATATATTCTAGGCGCTATACTAGCGGTCTGTAAGAAAAGACACATGGGATGCATCGCGGAAGCCTGTCCTTTTCGTTAGCCTCGTAAAGGACAGGCTTGAACATAAATTGACGTCAACATGTTTACGCAAAAGGACATATTTTTTTGACGGCGATTGCTTTGGTGGAACTTTCTGTTTTCAGTCTTGCAATAAAAAAATAATAAAAATAAAACACTGAAATGGAAATCTAATGAAGAGTGTTGTGCTCTGTGGATCTTAGAGGCTCCTGACGGGATCGCCTAATTAATTCTACCCTACTTTTTGCCAAAATTAAAATTGAAGTGAGCGATGTTGGACGTGCTCAGAAGTGGTAGCAGGCATAATGCAAGCTCATTCATTAGCATTTCATGAATTGTTTTCAGGTGGCAAATAGCGCCAAGAAATTCATAAGTGGGGAACTTAATTTGCGAAATATTACCTGCGTGGTTTAACATATTTTCGTTCACAGAAGTACGAATACCTTGTATTTAAGACTCCCATTAAAAGGAATCTCACTAAAATTCTCACTAAATAAGTAATATTTCAAAATGAGAAGATTTTCTGATTCATTGAGATGTCAAATTATAGATATGTTACACTGTACTATCACAAAATTAATTGGCAAATTTGTTTAATTCAACAAGCACACTTTTAAATTTCTATTTTCTTTATCGGATGTTACTAGTTTGTATCTTAATTTGAAAAGAGGATTTTGATTATAAATTTACGTTTTTCTATTAAATATACATTCAGTAGGTAAAATAATTTTAATATCTGCTTTTGTATTGGCTGTAATTAAATGTGATTTATGAAGAGTTAATTAATTTCCAATTTGTTTTCCATTAATTCTGAACAAGTTCACTTAAAAAAATTACTTCACTTTCTTTTCGGAACCAAAAGAATATTTCCACAAAATTAAATATCATTTTAAACATCCTTTTCAAGCTTTTTTTTTAGTTATTGGATATAAGATAAATATTTGATTCAAATACATTCAGAAATTTTAATATGACGCAAACGATCTCTTTACATTTCATATTTTTAATTTTTAACATGAAATACTATAAAAACTGTAACACTGTAAAAAGAATAAAAAACTTCTTTTCATAAATGACCTTATAATAACATTTAGTCTTTTTTTTAACGTTTACACACATGAGATTGCCTATACAGACACACACAGAAAAAAAAAATTCTAACATATAATTACATTTTTCTAATACATTTTTAAAGAACCGCCCAGCGGTTTCTACCTGTATTCATAATAATGGCAAAGGCTATAATTCGATTTTCAGTTCTTTTTTTTTTTAACTTTGTTAAACTTGTGGGGAAGTAATAAATTTTATTAATCATATGAATATATTATATTATATACAGTAATATGAATGCTTCGTCTATAAGAAAAAAAATAATTTGAGTTATCTTTTTATACGTTTATAATTCACATTTTTCTTAATAAATAACATCATAAAATGTTTAATTCTGATTAAGTATTTGGTGCAAAATACAAATTTAATAAAAAATGGAAAGTTTTCAGATACGGTCATGATTTCTAACGATAACTCTTTCGAAAGGTTTATATGAAAGTATTTTACTTCCATAAAAATTAAAAATAAAAATAAAAATGAGTTAAATATTGCACTAGACAAAATGCGTTCTAAATCAAAAGTTTTAAAATCAAAATATTTTAAAAAGACGTGATTATACAAAATTTTTTTCAAAAGTAAAGGATACATGCTTATGGAAGAGCACGAATAAGTTTGTTACATGATATATTTTGGATTTATATGCAATTTATCTAATCTGCTGTCCATTTTGATTTTCAAAGATATATACATACTAGGGGGCTCTGCCCCCTTCAAGCTACGCTCGCCAAACCCCGTTCAGACACCGCAGACAAAGCACGCTAATTTGATCGGTTTTAAAAAGGTGAGAGAAGATTGAATTATAAGGAAAAAACCTATAGCGATCTCCTTGTAAATGGGTTTCTATTCAAATCCCTTTGTTTGCGAAAATTTAAGGCCGAATCAGTTGCTGTTAAGACATCCAATAGTTCTTTTCTTTAATTAAGACCACTTAATTTTAATTCTTATATACCACATTGGACCAAAATATTGGAATGAAAAATTTCCTTTTATTAAGTAAGTGAACAAAAGCATTTCCGTATTTCGAAATTTGTTTGTAAATTCTGGTGTCATTCACTGATTTCAACATTGAGCAAATAGAAGTACCTTGCCCCTGAAAGGGTTAAATGCATATTAATGTATTTATTATTCTAAAGTTTCCTTTCTCTTTTAATATTCACGTGTAAATACCTTTTTCAAGATAAAATTTTCAATATTTTCCTGCTTTTAACACGTACTCATTTAATAGTAATTTTAAAGTTATTTCTGTTTTTAATAGTTACGTGTAAATAAATTTTTAATCGTTAGGAAATATTATTTTTTGCGCTGTTTTTGGAATTGAAAGCAATCTCTATAATAAGTCGCCAAATATCGTTCTATCGCCATCATTTCCCCTTTTCTTAAGAAAGGTTTCCATTTTGATTAAAGTTATTTTTTCGAATAAAACTACATAAAAGTTGCCATGATCGCAAATAATTCTTGGTACTTTTATATTAACTGAGTGTAAATCTCGCCAATAACTTTTTTTTTTTTTAACTCGCCAGTTAGCATTTTTTTTTTATTTTTCGAGTGGTAAGTTAAAACGGTACTACTTGGTTATCCCATAGACCAAAAATCTATCGGCAGACTCTAAGATTAAATGCCAAGAATGGTTGATCGTAAATGTCACATTCACTTGACTGTAAGGAAGTTACACGTGTTTACGCCATCAAGTGATTTTGATTTCGACGTTTTATTTGTATTTTTATTAATGTTATACTACTTTATTTGTTATTTCGTTATTTACAATAAAAATTACGTCAACTTGTATAATTTGGCCAGTGGTTTGGCGATATTGGTCGACGGGATAACTAAATAGTAGCATTCAAATATTGCTTTGAATTCGAAATTAAATGTCATGATTTGTTGCATTATTTAATATTTAACACTGATGTCATATACGCACCTAGTTTGGGGAGATTTTTTTTATGACAATTTGGCGAAAACCTCGTTTTCGAATATTAGTTAAATTATTTTCTATTACTTTTAAAATGAAATAACAACAAATAATAATAATAAAAATGTTAATAACTATAGAACAAAATAATTTATAATTTTTTTTAATAAAACGAAAATAAATGTAAATAAACATTTATTAATAAATAAGCAACATTAGCCGGGTTACCATGTCAGGCAAAATAACCGCATTTTGGCGCCATTTAGGTACCCCGGTGCGTATATCACATCTGCGCCTACTATTTTTCTTTTCGTTTCGTTTAAAAGAAAGAAAGAAGTGAAAGGATTAATTTTAAATGTTTCAAATTAAATGAAAGTTTTGTATTAAATAAAATGATAATAAAATACAAAAAAAAAAAAAAAAAAAAAAAAAAAAGCATTGTTCTTAGCATACATTTAAGGGAGGCCAAACTGGTCGCCAAATTAGTTTAAAATAATAACCTTTTCTAAAATATGAAAAAAAAATCTGTTATGATTAAAATTTGAGTTGCCATCAATAGAGAAAAGCATTTAAAATTAGAAAAAAAAAAATAATATTTCGAAAACTAATTCGAATTAAAAAATCCTAATATCAGTTTTGAGATCTGCGGATCAATACGGATTTTTGGTGTTAATTTCATCGCAAAGTATTCCATATTTTAGGAGAAATCGCCGTGAAATATAATCAGTTGTTTATAGAAGTTTTTCATAGAATCGCTTCATAAATTCGTTTAATTTCAGCGGTTTCATAAATTCGTTTCATTAGGATTTTATATACAGAGAGTAGACATAAAGATATCTTGACTATAATTTTTAAAGTTAATTTTCTTTCTTTACATGAAAATGCATTTTTCTATTGATAATGCTACATTTGTTCGGAGTGGCTTGAAAAGTAAGGTATTGGTGTCGTTTATGACGGCCAATTATTTGCACGAGAGATACAGACTCGAGGGGGTTGGCCTCCGTAAGGGGTCATTCTAAGGGAACCTAACCCTTATTTACGCAAGGTTTGAAAACCACGTTAAACTCCGAACGATTACGCAGACGGGCACGATTGAGTTCGAATCCTACCTAATCCTGTCCAATTGGGTCTACCAGCCTTGAGAGCAGAACCTTTTAGCCACTGGTGGGGTATGAAAAAATGAATGTTTGTCTTTATAATAAACATTAAATAATTTTTTAAACTACAACATATTTGTTGGTAAACTGACTTGTTGCATCATCACTCTCTCCTTCAGCAGGTATGCCCTGACGTGGTGACATTCATCCATTCAATCAGAGACATAGTCTAAACCAGCGGTTCCAAACCATAGCTTCACCGAGCACTAAGGGCACTTTCTAGGGGATCAAGATAATGCACATCAAAAGGCTTCACAGAATTAATAATTCCCAGTTTTCAACCTGAAAAAAAGGAAACAAACTAAAATTAAGAGATTTGTAACTATGAATTACTCCTGAGATATTGAATTTTAATTGCATGAGTTTTTGCATTACTAACTAGGCGTAAAACAGAGTGGTAAAGGGCAAATTACCAATTATTAATTTAGACATCTCTTTTTCTACCGTATTAAATAGTGAAGTTTTATTATAGAATTCTGAATGTGTTGGAAAGTGTTTCACAATCTATGCTTAACGCATGATTTTACGTTCTTGTTTTGGAATAACTTTATTTTCCAAGCAAGATTTTCAAGTACAGGGCGGTTATAATTAAATTTCCCATATAAACAGCATCCTACAGCGCAAACGAGTGAACGGAATGCAACGAAATTTGATATACAGACTATACACGAGATGCGCTCACGGGATTTCGAGAATAAATAATTAGTTCCAAAATGTCCACCAACGGGCACCTTTTCTGGAAAAACGTTAAATTTAATGCAATAAACCACCAAAACTGAATACAGAAACAAGATTAACAATTTAGAACAAGAAGTATGAGAAATAAAATGTAAAACCGGAAAAAGCTGTCAGTTCTAGGAAAAAAAAAAGTCGAGATTTGCATGCTTGCGCAGAAGAGGAAGCTTTATGCAAAACAAGTTAGGGTATAAAATGTTTGCAGACATTGTCATGTTTTATGTCTATGTTTCCGGCTGTAATGATGACGGTATCTTTAGTTGAACGTGCGTTATTGGTGAAGTTGTTTTAAGAAAACAAGGGGAATGCCTATGCTAGTTCGTGAATTTCGTCGAATAAAGAATCTACGACGTGGACCAATGTCTACTAAAGGTATCCGAGCCATGATTAAGAGATTTGAAGAGACCGGGAAATTAGGAGTTTAACCTGGAAGAGACCTTAAACCTGTCACACCGGTACTTGCTGATGTCGTTAAGACAACTGTTGCCGCACACTAACATGTATCAGAGTTTGGGGGCAGTATCGCACGTGCAGTTTCTTGACAGACAGGCTATTCTTACAGCACCGTCCGAACAGTGCTAAAAAACATAATGCACTACTTCCCATGCAAAATCCACCATGCCCAAGAGCTGTTGGATAGGGAAAAGCCACGACGTCTATCATCATCTTAGTTTTCTCAACAGAATGACTGTTGATCTGTAATGACCTTGGAATATTCTGTCAAGCAACGAGGCTCATTTCTACCTACCTCACTGAGACAGTCAACATACACAATTGCTGCATCTGGGCTCAGGAAAATCCGTGGATGCACACTGAAATTCTACTACATTCTCCAATGTTGACTATCTGGTGTGGATTCACGGCGACATTCATCCTTGGGCCATTCTTCTTTGAGGAAATAACTTCACGTGGTCTTTTCACATGTTCCGTTATTTTCTTTCGGTACCATGACCTGCTGCAGACGTTTGTTGTGCCGCAACTACAGCAAAGGCGGGTCCTTACATCGAGCATTTTCATGCAGGATGCGCGCTTCCACAAATCCATGAGTCTGTGAAAGAGCTAATGTTCTAACGCTTCACAGACGAACGTGTTATTAGTCGCTTCTTTCGTGATCCATGGCCAATCCCAAGTTCGCCAGTTCATGGGAGTACTTGATTGCCAGTCAAGGAGTACTTGACTGGATTTTTACTTGAAATTTTCCCTTCATCGTCCTGGACACGATTGATAACTGCTCCAATTGTGTAATTTCGTCCTAATCCGTTCTTGTTTCTGCAAAATGAACTTTTTTTTTTCTCAAACAGCGTATTGTTATTTTTTCCTTACCTTTACTTAAAGTGGTTCGATGACAAGGTGATCAGAAAATAGTCAATAAATGTTGTAAAATAAATTGTTTCTGGATTCTGTTTTGGCCGTTTATCATGTTAAATTTAATGTTTTCCTAGAAAAGGCGCCCTCTGGTGGACATTTTGGAACTATTTTTTTTTTTAAATCTCGTGAGCGCATCTCGTGTATAGTTTATGTACCAAATTTCATTCTATTCCATTCATCTGTTTGAGCTGTAGGATGTTGTTTACAGGGGAAATTTAATTATAACTACCCTGCATTTTACTTTTCTTTGCATGAAAGTGATGTTTATTTCATAGTTCTAATTTTTATTCAATTTGCAAATTTAAATTTTAATTGGATAAATTTTTTGCATTACTAACTAGGCGTAGTAACAATAGAGTGGAAAAGTGTCCAAGTCAGGACTCGAACCCGGGTCATCGGTATAACGCACCAATGCTCGAGTACTGGTTTGGACTACATTTTCACCCTGTTTACGCCGGGTTAGGAATGCAAAAACTCGTGCAATTAAAGTTAAATATTTCAGGCGTAATTCATAGCTACAAAATTACATCTGTATATCACTTTACGGTTGCTGAGATCAATTTCGTCTCATGTTTGCGACAGGGTTGTGTCTCAAGAAGATTCTATCTTGTAATGCAGATGCAGCCTTGACAAAATATAAACCTGGGTATCGTCTGAGTAGCTCACTTGGTAAAGCATTGGTGCGCTATGCCAATGAACCTGATTCGAGTCCTGACTTGGATTCTTTTTCACTCTGTTGTTTTCACGACTAGTTAGTAATGCAAAAAATTCATGCAATTAAAATTTGCAAATTGAATAAAAAATAGAACAAAAAATAAACATCACCTTAACGCAAATAAATAAAATACTTGAAAATCTTTAAAACAAAGTTATTCCACAACAAGAACGAATTAAGCGTTAAGCATAGATTATGAAACACTTTCCAACACATTCAGAATTCTATAATAAAACTTCACTGTTTAATAATATGAATAAAGATGGCTAATTAAATAACTTGTAAAACGCATAACACATTTGAAAACAGTTTTATCAATTCTCATAAAAAAAATAAAACCCTAATTTTTTTTGCGCAGCTGTGTATATGAACTATTTATTTATCATATAAGACATAGTATGCTAAAATTTAGTTCAATTAGAAAACGCATAGGACAGTTGAAAATTCCCCTTCAGCAATTTCCATCAATGATATTTATATGCACTTCAGATGTTTTGTGCATCCCTGTATGTGATGTGTAGAATTTATAGAATCTAAGAAATATTTTAAAAGAAGTGTAATTTAAAAACGCGTACAACAAAAGAAGACGCACTTCGAATAATCATTGTTCATAGAGAGTACTATACCCAAATTATTTTGTATGTCCCTATATCTCAATGATGAATGCTTGAATATCATATTTTATAGAAAATATCTTGCAGTGCACCTTAGAGATATATACCAATTCCAATATGTTTGTAATAGGGTAACATGAATGGAATAAACCGCAAATGATTTTTCCCCGTGGACCGTAATGTAATAGAACTCTTTTGAGTGAATGAACGATGAATTTTATCCATACCATATCGCAGGGTTAGCGAACCTTTTTAAAGACACGTGCCAATTTTTTCAAAAAATATTTGACATAAAATTGACGTGCCAACTAAAAAATAAATTTAGTGGATTGAAAAATAAAGAGTCAAAACTACTAGTTAATTACTTATCAAGATTTTATCTAAAATGGATAACATACATGTAAGTATTACACTGTAATAATTATAGAAACAATTATATTTTAGAATTACTTTAAAAATAATCTGATTAATTGTGTTGTATCTTTGACGAAAAATAATTAATAGTTAATTTTAACAGAATGTAAACTAAAAAGAATTTATCTTGCAACTGCTCTCTATTGGATTTTTTATATTATTCGTTTGAGAAAATGATGACTCACATGTACAAATAGTAGGAAAAATTATTAAAATGGAATAAAGGCAGTTTTATTTAAATGTAGTTCCGAAATTAATTCCAAGTTACCATAATTTGGCATCTGTATTTTTATTAATATATAATAATCTTTCCTTTTTGATAGTTTTCAAATATTTTCTTTGCATGAGAAATTTTCAAAACCATATTGAATAAGATTAAAATTCTTCGATTTCCAGTTAATCAAATTTAGAATGGAATCAGATCATCTAAGTTTGTGTATTTTGTATAAAATCACTGCATTCTGATTTAGAGACATAATCAACGCCGTGCCAAAGTTATTCTTTCGCGTGCCAAAAGTGGCACGCGTGCCATAGGTTCGCCGACCCTGCCATATCGTATAGTAGGCATCTTGTAGTGTATTTCAGATATATATATATATATATAAATTTAAATGAATTTGAAATTGTAGAACATTAAAAATCACCGCACACGATTTTTCCTCATAGGCCGTTATGTAACGGAATTCTTCAGAATGTCCCTGTAAAGGAATTGTAACTGCTAGAAGCTTCATTTTCTGTACCGAACATGGCATATTGAATGTACATAACATAAATCAATTTCATGGCGATCCGACTATATTTACGTGAGTTAGAGCACTGACAGACAGACGGAAGACAGCAGGCAAACCGGAGCCATAAACACTTTTCAACTATGCTGGATAGCGTTAAAAAGAAGTGGAGGTTGCTGTAGCACTAAACGGCGTATCCCGTTAGACAAATTTAAATCAGTCATTCGTAACAATGACCCAAAAATTTATTTTATATTCTAACTAAGAAATTTACATGCTTTCAATCTATTAATATTTCGTTCTGTGAGCAACTAACCTCCTAGTTCAAAAACTATCGGTGAAGTTAGATGTACAAATTTACGTCAAAAAGATGAATAATGTATAAAGTAAGAATTGCCACTATCATTGCATAAAATAGGATTTTTCACGCTTTCAATTAAATCAATCATTATTAGGCTTCCCCAAAAAAGTAGTACACTTTTTATGCTATGCGTCATAAAGCATTGAATTTTTGAAAGATTTCATTCTAGTAGGAATGTTTTAATTTAACATTTGAGAAACTGCATTGAAATATAAATTTTTTAAACAAATTTTTATTCTTTGTCTTGCTATCTCCATTAAAACACTGAATCGTACACCGATTCAGTGGCTTGCAGTTGAACTGTCCTTAACTGGCCCCCTGATTCAAAGGCTGCAGCAAAAGGCCGATGAAGACAAAGATTCGTAATCCTATGCAAATTAATACTTTTTGTATTTAAAAATTTCTAATGTTCATTCATAATATAAATTTTGGTATATGATATTGGTCATATTTCTTATACTTACTTATTTTTTAAATACACTTAAACTGACATTTTCCATAATTAAACACATTAAATCAGAAATTTAAGTAATCGTCAATGAAAGGTTTAAATAACATATATTAAATATTCCAATGATGATACCTAATAACTCCTAAAATGAAAATGTTTGAGTAATTTATTCTTTAAATGACATTAAATAAAGAATCTCCTCAAAAATTCGCAAATCTGCGTGAGGTACCACCTTAAAAGAACTCTTTCAAAATCACGTATGAGTTTATTAAAGCTCTCACAATTCTACGTAGTAGTAGTATTTCTTTTTAGAGAACATCGCAGGTAAATTGGATTTACATGAACGTGCCCACCATTACAACAGCTTTCATTATTAAAGTTTATAATTAACAAATTACGATGCTGATGAAGAGGTACTGAATTATTAATTTGCTGAAGATAAAGAGGAAATGTTTTCTGAATAAGCATCTCGGTGATTTTCTACGATGTTTGCGGTTATAATTATTTTCTTACAGTGCTAAAATAAATCAATATTTCACATCTGATATTATGAATAGGAAAATATTTGCTATGCATATAAATTAACAAATATTTTAAAAAGTTGAAAGATTTGCATGCACATTGTCAATATTTATTTTTTGGAAACAATTAGTAGTTTTTTAATTATTTATAAATCATTTAAGTCTTGATATAATGATGAATTTTTAACAGATTCTTATAAAAAAAAAAAAAAAAATAAACGTTCAGTTATAATTGAAGACCTAAGGGGAAGAAGATGTTATGTAACAAATATTATAATTCGAAAAAATTGAAGTGAAAGTTTTTTGTTGTAATTTAGTTATTTATTTAATCCTTTCTTAGTAGCACACGTTTGAATGTTAATAGTTGATACTAAACTTTTCCAGAAAAGAACATTAACCTTTAATTATTAAATATTAGAAATTATTTTCACCATTTAAATTATTAAATATAAAAATATTAAATATTAAGGTACTGTTTCATATCTTCAATACTAAGTAGAATTTTAGTATTACTTTCTTCTATCTTTAATAGAAGAAAGTATTGTAATCGAATTTTTTTCCCGACGGATTTACACGTTATACGGGTCAGAGATAACCGAAAATATGTTTATAGAAAATGTCTGTGCGTGTGTCGCCATCCTACCATCAAAAAAGGTATGAAGTTATGCATAGAATTTAACCATTTTTTTTTTTTTTTGAGTTTTCCGCTATGGCAAGCAGATCCTTCCTGAATTTGGAAAAAACTCGCCGGAAGCGGGTGCTGTAATAGCGATTGTTGAACCATTTTGAATATAGTACTATCTAAAAGTGCACGAAGTTATGTATAGAATTGAACCAAATTTTTTGTGTATGTTTTTAGCCATGGCAGGAAGGTCCTCCTAGAATTTGGAAAAATTCCGCCGGAAGTGAGCGCTGTCATAGCAATCGCCGGAAGGGGGCGCTGTAATTGCGATTTTTGTGACCTTTTCAATATTGTACCATCGAAATGTGCATGAAGTTATGCATAGAATTTAACCAAACTTTTTATGTATGTTTCTGGCAATGGCAAGAAGGTCCTCCCTGAATTTGGAAATATTCCGCCGAAAGGGGTTCTCTATAATAGCGATTTTTGTGTAATTTTCTTGATTTTTCGTAGTTTTATTCTACATCGTCGGCTGATGAAGGGAAGGAAACTTCCCATCCGGATATGCCGACTATTCGCGAATAGCTGATATACAACAGAATAAGGGAAAACAATTCATTTTGATAAGTATCATGATGGAGATTAACTCGTTTTTACTCCGTTTAATTGACTGAAGCAGAAATTTAAGATAAAAGTCAAAGTTGATATAGTATTGAACTAATAAAAATGAAATATTAACATTTGTAATAACATTTTGAAATATTAAAATATATGAGATAGAAGAAAGTTTTGGGATTGGCAACTAGTTTTAGTTTTATAATTGTGACATAATACCTCCATAACGCTTTTATCCATAAAATAAAACAATTTTTGAGAAAATGTATCATAACATGTTCTTCTACTGAGCTCTTCGATTATACGAGGGCATTTCGAAAAGTAAAGATACACCGTACGCCGCAGGAAAAGAAATGTTTTGGCAAGCAAGTTAGCAACACAGGTGTTAACCTGGAACCGTTAGCTTTCTCCTCGCGGTCGTTCGGCATTTCAACGTTGATTCTGGTTGGAGTAGGTCGTGTTTAAAATGGTTCCGCCGATTCAGAATCCCGCGAAGTGCGCTCCGTCATACGTTTCTTCATGCAAGAGGTCAGCGACCAGCTGATATTCACAAAGAAATTGCTGCTGTTTATGGGAACATTGTGAATCGACAGAATGTAACGAAATGGTGTCGTCATTTCTCTGAAGGTAGGACCGATGTTCATGACGAACAAAGAACAGGTCGGCCATCTGTGATCTCTGATGCCCTTCTTCGGAGAACGGAGGAAGCAATTCGTGCGAATAGACGTCTCCTGTTACCTGAAGTCACATCTTGGAGGAAAATCATTCCACGACGATGATGAGATCAAAGATGAAGTTGAAATGTGGTTCCGACAACAGGCGGAAACCTTCTATGACTGTGGGATACAAAAGCTTGTGCCCCGACTTAACAAATGTTTGGATAACGAGGGTGATTATGTCGAAAAATAATAAATAATCCAGTTAATAAGATGTAACTTACGTTTTCTAAATAAATGTTTTTTTTTAAGGAATGCGAGCCATTGTATCTTTACTTTTCGAAATGCCCTCGTACAATTTATGAGAAGTTAAATGATAAAAAAAAATAGATTTGTTTTCAGATTCATTAATAATAAATAGAATTCTAAATGATATTTCTCGGAGATAGAGGTAATAAGGGTAATTTTATTTTTGTTTTCAATTTTGTAATAAATTATCGAGCCATGATTTGATTAACTATTCTTAAATGATTTCTAACTAAAACGAAATATGCAAAGTATATTGATTTTTATCTTTTTAATTCATACAGTTCTTTTCAATGAAGTAATTAATATCAGATTAGAAATATATTTTTACTTAGAAATCGTTATTTAATTAATAAATTTATGTTTCATTAATGTGTAATTGAAAGTTAATTATTTGAGAAGAAGGCAGATATGCTAATTGTTTTTAATTGAAAGAAGAAATTTAATATTATTAATTATTCAGTGTATCAAACATAATTTAATCATAAATAGTTATAAAGGTGGAAATTGGAATATTCCTTAACGTATTAACAATTAAAATTTATTTTGGATTCATTAATGAAAGATTTTTATTTCCGTTCAAGGAATTTTAAAAACATCTTTCTGCCTTTTAAATAGTGAAAATGAGATATAGACTATTGCAAAATTTTTAAGTGTTTTTCTTGCATAATGCTTTTATTAGTATTCAATTTTGTTATAAAAATAAACAGCAATTTTGTATTGCCATAAAATTTACTTTTTTGTTTTACTTCTTTTTTATTAAAATGAATTCTATTTTTTCGTTTTTTTTTCTTTTTTTTAAAGTAAAAAGTACTTCTTTATTTTTTCTTTTCTGCTTTTTAAATATCATTTGTATATCGGCTGCGAAATAAATCTATTGACATTAAAAAAAATTCATAGAAGTGTAAGAAATCGGCACAGCTGAATTTTTTAATGCTTATCGAGAGAAGCATTCAAAATGAATCATTTATAATGAAAAGGGAATATTTTTAGTAGTATAAAAATATAACTGAAACGTTTGTTTATAGAAGCATCTTCAAACAATTGAATCACATAAAATACGTGAATCAGATTCCTATAAAATACAGATAGCTCTGCTTATACCCGATATTTACAAAAATGTTCTTAGTACGAAATAGCCTCTTGTGTTAGCTGTTCGTTGAAAAACGCCATTCCTCACGAAATCTCTTGCGTCTATAGCGGCATGCTGCATGCTTCACTTAAACATGCTTTTTCTAGCCTGCAAAAGTTTTTATTTCTTTAATGATGGTGGACATATTATCAGCAGTTGGTAGTGTAAAATGCTTGCAAAGTTTTACATTTTACCTATTTTTAAACAAATGTTGCTTGCCAAAATATTATCCCATTTTAATTCATTCAGAACCTTCTATTGGGGATTATTATTATTATTATTATTTTGTCCGAAATAAAATAGCTCTCGACCTTTCCTTTTTATATACAGGATGAAAGAAAAATTAGTTGGACACTTTTTTACGGAATAATTTGCGAAACACTAATTTTAAGATTCCACGTTAACCCTTCACTGCACCACGTGCCACATACCAAATGATACTGTAATCCTTATTATGTGCCATGAATTTCTCCAATATGACCTCTATCCCTGATCAAGAACTGTCCAAAGAATGGAATAACACTTATTTTGTCCATGTCAGATAGCTGCATTTGACAAAAAATTAGAATTTTTTCTTCGGAAACAAAACAAATTTCGATCAAGCTATTAAGGTAAAATTTACTTTCATTACTTTTACTGAATACTTAAAAATATTAATGTAAAAAAGGTTGCAAAGTGTTAAGCAGATATAATTAATTAATTTAAGCTCATTTAGTTGTAAAATATAGCTATAAAATATTTTAAAACCCTAATGTGTACATAGGGTACACACCATAAAATATCAAATTTTAGCTGAAAATTTTAAATTTAATTTTTTTTACAATTTTTTCCATTATTAGACTAATTTACAGATTTCAAAATATTTTTTCATAAAAATAGAAATCGTGCAGTGAAGAGTTAATAACATATTAATAATATTGTATCCTAAGTTTCTGATACACACAGAGGTTGCTTTTAACATCATTCACGAAATCCCCATTTGGATAAGTCGTAGAGATCTTTTGTAGAGGGATCTTCAGACATTTTAGTTTTAGATTACTGCGTATGGCGTTCTGTTAATGATCAAATCCGCCGTTTTTAAAATCCACTCATTAAGGGGTCTCAGGATTCTTAAAATTGGAAAAAATGAAAAAAAAAAGAAACCCAGACCGTTTTCAACATTTAATATCTTAAAATGTACATGGTTTAAGAACACAATATTAATTGGAATGAAAGATATAAATATGTTCTTTCATTTCATTTTTTTTAAAAATTACAAGATTCAAAATTAGCATTTGTAGGGCTCCAAACTGTCAGACATTTGAAAATTGGTGTAGCAGCTTACGCGCACGATTACAAAATAAATATTGCAACTAGAATTAAAATTTTGGTGTCTACTTATATTTCAGATTTTAATGTAATTATTAAAATAGTAATTAAAGCCTTTGTGCAGGAATATTAAAAAGCAGTAAACCAACGTTTAAAATGCACAAATAATGCGTGAAAAGCAGCAAACAGCTGTTTCGAATCTACTAGCGAGATTCTTCTTCAGTGCAACATAGGGAAAAAGGAACAGCGTGCTAGAAAAAGCAAGGCTGAGCAAAATGATAAACAGAGACGCGCTGCTTATATACCCTATGCGGGTAGCGAAAGCGTCAGAAACAACCAATGAGAGAGAAGCAATGGAACCGACTGGGTGGACAAGTAGCGACATCTACCGGAGAAGGAGAGAAAAAGAAACCAAAAAAGAGGAAATTAAATTAACGCTTTCCAAATTCTTGGAAAATCTGGAGTACTAGATAAGTCATTGACTAAAGAGTGAGAATTTTTAATGATGTGTTAAGCTTCCCAAAAATCAAGGTCAAGGTTAGAAGAACATTTTTGGATAATGGTGGTTGAGGAAAAATCGAACCTATGTTGAGAAGACCAAGAATGTTAAGCAATAGAAGAACGTTTGAGCTCCTGTTTTTTAGCATAACCTTCATGCTCTTTTAAACGAAATCTAAGAGCACATTTAGTCTGCCCAATATAAGATAGAATATAAGATAGACCACACTGGCAAGAGATTTTGTAAATACCCCAGTTATCTAGGCGATCAACATGGTGTTTGAGATTTGAAAAAGTGATTTTATTAACAGGAGAAAAAATAACATTAAAATCAAACCTTCTTAAGATTTTAGCAACTTGCTGACTGATTTTAGGAAAAAATGGTAACACAACTGAAGTATTAGAGTTGGAATTAGAATGCTTTTCAGAATGGACGGGTTTCGTCAATTTCTTATAAATAGAATCAATAATATTAGAGGAATAACCACGATCAACAGCGATAGCTTTGAGGTAATTAAGTTCAGCACTAAGTAACTGAGGAGTGGAACAAATATTAGTAGCCCGAAAAACCTGATTTTGAGTCTATATAAAAATAGCAAATAAAGCCTTTGTGCAACAATATTAAAAAGCAGAAAAACCAACGTTTAAAATGCGTTTAAAATATATACGTTTAAAATATATTATTTGTGCATTTTAAACGTTGGTTTTTCTGCTTTTTAATTTGAGTCTATAGACAGAAGGTCATGGAGTAGAGTTCTCACAGTTTCTTCTGTTCATTGTTCGGTTTTAAAGAAGAAATTTAATGCACTTTAAAAAAGTTCTGTCGTTAATAACTCCAGCAATTTGCCTGCTGTTAACCAAAATGTTGTTGTCAATATTTCTAGTGTTTCTTTAAATGACAATCAGCTCGATGTTCTCAAATGGAATAACAATTTCTCTGTCTCTGCTATTCCTTCTTTACCTAATCTAATTGCTCCTATTGAAAGGGCCTTTAAGCATAGCACCCTATCTTCTTCTCAAAAAGAGTCCATCAGGCACCTCATTGCCAATACTGTTGATTTCAATTCTAATGTTTATAAGCCCAATATTAGAAATCCAGTTAAACAATGCCTGAAAAATTTGCGTTCTGATCCAAACTTAATCATTACTAAGGCTGACAAAGGTGGTCAGATTGTTCTTCTCGACAAATCTTCGTATTTGGAAAAATCCCATAAATTAATTAAAGATGGTCCTTATGTGGGCATCCGCAAAGACCCTTCCACTAGTGAAATTAACTCTATTAAGTCTGCCATCAAGTCTTCTTCCATTATTCCTGCTAACTTTAAGAAGTCTCTTATTCCATCTATTGCGCATTGTGCCAGGTTTTATGCTTTACCTAAGGTCCATAAACCTGACATTCCTTTTAGACCTATTGTCTCTAGTATCGGTACAGCTTCTTATAAGCTTGCCAAATATTTAGTTTCTGTTTTTCCCCACTTTTGAGCAGTAACTGTTTCACTGTTAAGAATTCTTTTGATTTTGTTAAAAAACTTCATAATTTTAAGCCGCAGTGTCACATGATGGTTTCATTTGATGTTAAATCATTATTTACAAACATTCCGGTTAAGGGGGATTTAGATTGCCTCAAGAAGAGGCTTTGTGAATTCCATTTCTCTTATTTTGAAATCGAGGAACTTACCCTTCTCACTCGCGCTTGCTTGTCGCAAAATACTTTTGTTTTCAATGGTAATTTCTTCCGCATGATTGATGGTTTGGCTATGGGTAATCCTCTTAGTCCAATTTTATGCGATATTTATATGCACTATTTTGAGGTCAAACTTTTTGAAATTTTAAAATTTCCGTTCTATGTTCGTTATGTTGATGATGTTTATGTCCTGGTTGAAATAAATTCAGATATTAATCGTATTCTCTCTATTATGAATTCCATTGATCCCTGCATTCAATTTACTTCTGAAATTGAGATCAATAACTGTCTTTCTTTCCTCGATGTCCTTGTTATTCGTTGTGAAAATGGGTTTCAGACTACCGTCTTTAATAAAAACCTTTTGCTGTCAGTCTCCCGCCTCACAGGCATTCTTCTCATCCCCCTAACCAGAAATTCTCTGCTTTCAATACTTTTGTTTTTCGGGCTACCAATATTTGTTCCACTCCTCAGTTACTTAGTGCTGAACTTAATTACCTCATAGCTATTGCTGTTGATCGTTGCTATTCCTCTAATATTATTGATTCTATTTATAAGAAATTGACGAAACCCGTCCATTCTGAAAAGCCTTCTAATTCCAACTCTAATACTTCAGTTGTGTTACCATTTTTTCCTAAAATCAGTCAGCAAGTTGCTAAAATCTTAAGAGGGTTTGATTTTAATATTATTTTTTCTCCTGTTAATAAAATCACTTTTTAAAATCTCAAACACCCTGTTGATCGCCTAGATAACTGGGGTATTTACCAAATCTCTTGCCAGTGTGGCCTTTCTTATATTGGCCAGACTAAACGTGCTCTTAGATTTCGTTTAAAAGAGCATGAAGGTTATGTTAAAAATCAGGAGCTCAAACGTTCTTCTATTGCTCAACATTCTTGGTCTTCTCAACATAGGTTCGATTTCTCCTCAGCCACCATTATCCAAAAATGTTCTTCTAACCTTGATCTTGATTTTCGGGAAGCTTACCACATCATTAAAAATTCTCACTCTTTAGTCAATGACTTATCTAGTACTCCAGATTTTCCAAGCATTTGGAAAGCATTAATTTAATTTCCTCTTTTTTGGTTTCTTTTTCTCTCCTTCTCCGGTAGATGTCGCTACTTGTCTACCCAGTCGTTTTCACTGCTTCTCTCTCATTGATTGTTTCTGGCGCTTTCGCTACCCGCATAGGCTATATAAACAGCGCGTCTCTATCTATCATTTTGCTCAGCCTTGCTTTTTCTAGCACGCTGTTCTTTTTTCCCTATCTTGCACTGAAGAAGAATCTCGCTGTAGATTCGAAACAGCTGTTTGCTGCTTTTCACGCATTATTTGTGCATTTTAAACGTTGCTTTACTGCTTTTTAATGTAATTACCCTGAACCTAAATAAATTTGGATTTAAAGCACTTTTATATTTTTAATACAAAGTTGTATTTAGCTAATACAAAATTTTGAAAATTTCAACAGTATAATCACCTAAAAATAATATTTTTGTGAACAATAAAAAGGAAATTTTAGGTTCAGTTTATACAGACTATCATGAAACATATGTTTTGAAAATTGTATGAAAAAATATTCAGAAGATTTCGCGATATCGTGCGCGTTATGCTCAAAATCGTAATTTGGAGAAAAATGACTTCAAATTTTCGGAAACGCCGCTTCATTTATTGAGCGGGTATAATTCTAAAACCCATAACTTCTGTTCTAATTATATTTTCAAGTAATCAATTATATCAAAATGATCAGAAAAAGTAGAAGTTTAACATCTAAAAAAAATTTAAATTTCGAAATTTTTGAAGCTTTAAGAGTCCTGACACCTTAAGTGAAATCATAAAACAGCACTGCACTTGATTTGATCGACGTGGAAATGCGCTAAAGCATAGGTACCTATGGGATATTTGCAAACAAAAAGCAGCCACATCAAAATTTTTAATTAAAGTAACCTTTTGTATTTAACTATCTTATAAGCATGTGTAATTCTCCTGTTTAGCTGTTGCACTAAGCATAATAATCCACTATTTTGCCCTACTAATTCATGTCTGCTTCAATCCACATTCCTTAAAAACGACATGCAATCGTATTGAACACTTGCACTTTTAAAAATGCTTGAAATGTTGACATATTTATGAGACATCATGCGTTTTCAAAAATTTATATCTTACGTAAGGTTTCTAAATATTTTTATAGAAACATTTTATTCGCTTTAAAGCATATATATACATATTTGTATCTCAAAGCATTAAAATTTACTGGTACAGTAGGTAATCCGAACTTATATCGTCTTATTTATAGTTAGAAAATTGACTATTCCTGAAAGGCTGGGATAGGATACTCGATAGGTAGTAGATGCTTTCGCTGAATTCAAATCCACTTCGACTTGAAGCTGACACTTTTTTAAGGAAAACACTCAGCAAAAGATTGCAAAATAAGAATTTATAATGAAATGCAAACGTGTTTAAATGGAGTAAATTTACTATACATTAATTCAATATGAGCCTAAATATTAGACTTGCTTTCGAATGGCTTCATTTTTTAACACTCTGAGACAAAGGAAAAAAAAGTGCTCAATTTCTTATTCTACTTGACTTCCTGCTGATTTTTATATTTAAATATGGAAATTTTCTATTCAGGTATTTGGCACAATTAGTCCAGTGGTTAGGGAGTTGAATTCGGAATTATGACGCGGAATTGAAAACGTTTACGTAAATCCATAGTAAAAAGGTTATACGAATAAATGAGATAGGAATGACTAGATGTGACATGGCAAAAATATGTTTAGTTAAATTAATTATTATTGAAAAATTATAACGTTTTCCCGTCATTTAGCCCAGTGGTTAGGGAGTTGAATTCGGAAATAATTAGAGGTAAGCTGGAACTTGTTTTAATCCCTCCAGTTTACGTCTGGAATGAATATGCTACATTTTCCCCCTCGTACTAGGTGAGCGTTAGGAATTATACATTGATTTATATAGTCAAAAAACAAGTTTTTTTTTTAATACCATAACATTATCTCGAAATCACTAACTTTTTCAAAAACATTGTCAATACAAATGTTGTAGAGCTTAAAATTCAGAATAAAATGAGTACCGACACTTAACACTTTTGTTGAATATTAAGGTCACAATTCTACTTTAAATTTTTAGCACCGTGGTCAGAGGGTTGAACTCAGAATTAATTAGAGGAAAACTGGAAATAGTTTTAATCCCTTCAGATTAGGTCTAAAATGAATATTCTATCTTTTCCCCCTCGTACTAAGTGAGCGCTAGGCAATATGTACGTATTTATATTCGAAAACATGTTATTCCTTAATATTTTTAACAATATCTCAAAATAGTTAATTCTATCAAAAACATTGTCAATGCAAATATTGTTGAGCATAAAATTCTGAATAAAATGGGTACTCACATTAATATTTTTGTTTAAAATTAAGGTCTCAATTCCATTTCAAAGTTTTGCCTTAATCACTAATCAAGAGCTTCAAGATAGGAGAGACCAGATTACCTTAACAATATCTCAAAACAGCTAACTATATCAAAAAAGTACTAATGCAGATGTTGTAGAGCTTAAAATTTTGAATAAAATGAATACTCACATTAATATTTTTGTTTAAAATTAAGGTCGCAATTTCAGATATTGTTAAAAATATTAAAGAAAAACGTGTTTTTCGAATGTAAATGTGTACATATTTCCTAACGCTCACTTAGTACGAAGAGGAAAACATAGAATATTCATTTTAGATCTAATCAGAATGGATTAAAACGATTTCCAGTTTTCCCCTAATTAATTCTGAGTTCACCCCTCTGACCACGGTGCTAAAACTTTAAAGTATAATTGTGACCTTAATATTCAACAAAAGTATTAAGTGTAGGTACTCATTTTATTCAGAAGTTTAAGCTCTACAATATTTGTATTGACAATGTTTTTGAAAAAGTTAGTGATTTCGAGATAGTGTTGTGGTATTTAAAAAAAAAGTGTTTTTTGACTATAAATCAATGTATAATTCCTAATGCTCACCTAGTACAAAGAGGAAAACGTAGCATACTCATTCTAGACATAAACGGAAGGGATTAAAACAATTTCCAGCTTTCCCCTAATTATTTCCGAATTGGGCCTTTTTTTTTTTTTTTGCTTCCCTACCACTGGGGTAAATCTTGATATGGGAAATTTGAAGATTACGAAGTTATCAATGGAGAATAACAGTCTTTTGAAAAGTTTAAATTTCAATGCGATTTGGAATACGGCGTTAGAAAAGATATTGAAGATTCGTAAAGAACGTTTATTATGGATTGAAAAAAAGAAAACACTTCGGTTAGAGCCATGTTAAGGAAAAAAAAACAATAATGCAAAGGGTCTTTTGCCAAACGGTTTTTACCAAATTTTAAATTTCTAAGACTTTAGGCAAGAAGTTACGACCCAGAACGGTTCTGTTGTTCATTTAAACCAATACGTTGTGCTATAACGAAGCGTGGTTTACGAAATCGATTTTATATAAATACATTCCGTAAAACTGACTTAGAGGAAAAACAGGAATTACTATAATTTCTGTAAAAACATTGAAGCAGCGGGTAATGGAAAGTGCATTAAGAGCTAAAAAATCAGAAAAGAAAACTATTACAGTCACAGAAAAGGATTAAAAAGTATTGAAAGTCGCAAGAGATTTTATAGAAAAATTAAATATTGCATTATTAACGTTTAGTCTCAAGAAATATTTTAGGTTGAATCAAAATTTGATCATTTTTGGCCTGGTGGAGAAAGGGCATAAGACGTAGAAAAACTGAAAGATGCAATGGAAATTGCTTTTTTCAAACACTCCTATATTTTCCTTATGTTATAATATGATGATGAATAATTTGTCATTGAGACTTGCAGGCTCCGTCCACAATGCTGCTCGGTTTCCCTAAACAATCTTTGAATGAAACGAAATATTTTGGAGAATTTTATTTTGTGTTTTAAAGCAATATCAGGGCTGCAGCGTGCTACTATTTAAAAACAAGAGGGTATGTGTGATCACAGATCGCACAGAGGGTTTAGTTTAATATTCCTTTCAAAACACTTTATCCTTTTGAAAAATCTATTAGTTCCACATTTCGCAACCAGGAAGCGCTTTCTATTCTAAACAAACCTCTAATCGAACGAAATTTCTTTTTACAACATATCCGTACTTATATTAGTGGAGGGAATCAGGCCCATAGCGCCTGAGATAGGTAGACGCCCCCTGGCAGTAAAAAGTGGAACTAAAATATGTAAGTCTATGATGCATTATATGAAAGAGTGGTCAAAATGATGTCGGCAAAAGTGAGAAACGTACCCTCCGGGTGAAAAGAGAGGAGGATAAAAAATTGGTTAAAATACACAAGTTAGAGCCCGGAGGGTGATTAATATGACTTTTTGAAAGTTTTATGATTTTTCGTGTGATCGCAAGTATTCTGCTATAGGTATGCAAAATTTCAAGTCTCCAACTTAATTAGGGGCTGAGTCAGAAAAATTGCTTAAAATACACAAGTTAGAGCCCGGAGGGGTAAATAATATAAGACTTTTTGAAAATTTTATGATTTTTCGTGTGATCGAAAGTGTTCTGCTACAAGTATGCAGCATTTCATGTCTCCAACTTAATTAGGGCCTGAGTTAGAAAATGTCCTTAAAATACACAAGTTAGAGACCGGAAGGGTAAATATAAGACTTTTTGAAATTTTTATGATTTGTCATGTGATCGCAAGTGTTCAGCTATGAGTATGCAAAATTTCAAACCTCCAACTTAATTAGGGAGCTGAGTTGGCAAAATTGCTTAAAATACACAAGTTAGAGCCCAGAGGAGTAAATATAAGATTTTTTGAAATTTTTGCGATTTGTCGTGTGATCCCAAGTGTTTAGCTATAACTATGCAAAATTTCAAATCTTCAACTTAATTAGGGGCTGAGTCAGAAAAATTGCTTAAAATACACAAGTTAGAGCCCGGAGGGGTAAATAATATAAGACTTTTTGAAAATTTTATGATTTTTCGTGTTTTCGAAAGTGTTCTGCTACAAGTATGCAGCATTTCATGTCTCCAACTTAATTAGGGCCTGAGTTAGAAAATTTCCTTAAAATACACAAGTTAGAGACCGGAAGGGTAAATATAAGACTTTTTGAAATTTTTATGATTTGTCATGTGATCGCAAGTGTTCAGCTATGAGTATGCAAAATTTCAAACCTCCAACTTAATTAGGGAGCTGAGTTGGCAAAATTGCTTAAAATACACAAGTTAGAGCCCAGAGGAGTAAATATAAGATTTTTTGAAATTTTTCCGATTTGTCGTGTGATCCCAAGTGTTTAGCTATAATTATGCAAAATTTCAAGTCTTCAACTTAATTAGGGGCTGAGTTAGAAAAGCTTAAAATACACAAGTTAGAGCCCAGAGGGTTAAATATGCGACTTTTTCCAAATTTTATGATTTGTCGTTTGATGTGAGGTGTTGAGCTATAAGTATGCAAAATTTCAAGTCTGCAACATATATAGTTTCTGAGAACGGGCACTGTGGCGGACAGACAGACAGATAGATAGACAGACAGACAGACAGACAAAGGAGCGAGACGAATAGGGTTTCGTCAGATGAACGAAACCCTAAAAAATACATTTTATAGTATATATTCCCTTGAAAATAGCGTCAGAGCGTATGTAAAGGATTTTTGTTATGAAAAAGGTGGTGTGAAATAGAATTTAAAAGCATTCGCCTGTGGCAGCCTTGCAATATGGACATTTTCCTGGAATTTCGTTACGCATAATTGCAAATAATTGGAACCGTCATTGCGCTATAATATTTTCTACTGTTTTATATACTAAAACCTTTCCTGAAAAATTATCTATTTAACAGTTGAAGTTCCATCAAAATCCATCGGCAGAATCTTTAAACAAGAAAGAAAAATCTTACGTTAAGCATAGATTATGAAACACTTTCCGACACTTCCTAAATGCTTTAACAAATTTTCGTTATTTAGGGTTATAAGGTAAATAAGATAACTAAGTAAACATTTTAGAAAACGCACAAAACGCTTGAAAAACTGATTTCAGCAGTTACCGTCCTTAGCCAAATATGTATTCCAGTTCTTTTGAACAGCTCTGTATTTGATCTGTAGGTTGATATATATACTATATAAGGGGGAAATTTAGTCTAGCAAGAAAGCGCATAGCAGGTTGAGATCTCGCTTTCAGCAATTTATGGTAATAGATGGAAACATACTTGAATACTTTTGCACAACCCTGTAGTTACCTAGTACCTTTATTACACGCCACTATTTAGTTAAAATTTAATTCCAACTAAAACACTATTAAAACAACTGAAATCACATTTTCAGAAATTATCATTTATAGACGGTCATGTATCCATTCTTTACGTGACTCTGTGTATCATTTTATCTATATTCTACAATAATTTCTTATTACAAGCATTTCTTAGTAAACAAACATTAACAAACAAACAAATTATTACAAACATTTCTTAGTAATTATCATTTATAGACAGCCATGTATCCAATTATTTGCGTAACACTGTATATCGTTTTATCTATGTTCTACAAACATTTCTTCGTAAACCAAATGCAGTACCGCGTAAAAATACATAACTCATTTAAAAATCTCCTTTAAGCCATTTGCAATCATACCCAGTAACCATTACGAAATATTTTGTGTAGGAAATATTTTGCGAATTACAACATTTATACACACCTTATACTATGCATAAATATAGTAAAACATAAAAGCGCATATCATAATTAAAAATGCATTTCCAGCAATCATGGATAATGTACAGTACTTCAGATACAATATACTATCTGAATTCTTTTGTGTGTCTTTTTAAATGCTATGCACTCTGTGTTAGTCATGAAATAAGTTACAGTAAATCTCAGCTACGTATAACAATTTCATTACACATGAAATAATTTAATATTATTAAATTACGCCGCAAACAATTTTCTCCACCCCTATATCATTACGTAATGGAATTCTTTTGTATGGCCCTGCAAATGATTAATAACTATTCTTTTCACCGCATATTCTGCAGAATGCATATTTTAGTGCACTTCAATAATACATATAAATTTTATTATGTGTGAAAGCGTGTAACACTATTAAAAACCATTTTAAACGATTTTATCCCATAGGCCGTAATGTAACGGAAAAATTTTGACTGTCCCTGTAAATGAACTAAACATGCTACAAACTTCATTTGACATAGGGAACGTGCTATAGTAAACGTCAATAACATACAAAAATTTCAGGGCAATCCGAGTATATTTACGAGTGTTAGAGCGCGGACAGACGGACAGATGGCCAGACAAACCGAAGTCATAAACACTTTTCAACTTTGTTGAAAAGTGTTAAAAAGGCTATTCTTTCATAATCGAGTACATCTGATTATAGAGCTTTCACCCATAATTCTATAAAAAAGCTACGTAGAGCGATATGTTACATAATAAAACCTTTCCTAACAAATTTTCTAATTAAAAATGCAAGTTGAAACCTTTAGCAGAACTCAAGTTATAAGGGGCCGGAACAAAATACCCCTTTGCATTATATATATATGCGTTGTAGATGATCAAGTATGAAGCTTATCAATTATTTTTATAAATTTAGGATATTGTTAAAAATAAAATCTTGTATTTTTATCCTTAAAATGGCCTTTCAACAGTTCCGATTTAAATGCAAAATAAAATGTGTACGGTAAAATAGGAGAAAATATTCGGTTGTTTAAAACCGGAAATTTATCAGAGTTGGAAACCCTTATTTATAGCTTATGGAATAAGGAAGTAATAGCAAATTGCATAAAAGAACTTTATTAGTCGATGTTAAATCATATAAACATGTTTAATTAAGTCAAAAATTGGTTAATTAAATTCTGAGGAATTTGTAGGAGTAGAAAAATATTTTAAATATGTATTTCGATCATAAATTCGTTATTATATTTGGTGGACAAACATGTTTTCATTATTTTAAATTTAATGAAAAAATTTCATTCAATTTCATTGAAAATTCTGCAGAAGTAAATGAATAAGTTTTTCAAAATTGTGATTGTTCATTTATTTTTTCTAGTTTTTTGTTAATATGTAAATGTATAATCTACATATAAATGAAAACTTAAAACCAAATGTATTTGACAATTCTATCCGAAAAAAGTTATTTTGTTACTGTAATTTATTTGAAAGATATTTGAAAGATAAAAATTCAAAATCCAATTTTCTATTGTGCTGCTTTATTTTTCCTCCAAAATTTATATATTCAGTTAAATTATGTTACTTGGGTCGGTTTCTTCATTAAATGATACTGTATTAAAAAATGCACAAAATATGAGAAAGAATACAACATAACCTTTTCTGCAGATGTTTAATTATAGAAAATTTTGATTTCTAATTTGAGATTCAAATTCCATATGTGAAAGGCTTTTCTAGATACTAGGGAAAATGAAATCTATCAATTTTCCTTTAGGGATCACAAGATTCTTAAAATTAGAAAAAAAAAAAAAAAAAAAAAAAAAAAAAAAAAAAAAAAAAGAGACCAGTTTCAACATTTAATAGCTTAAAATGTGTATTATTTTAAAACACAATTTTTATTGGGATGAAAGATATAAGTATGTTCTTTCATTTCACGTATTTAAAAAATTGCAAGATGCAGAATTAACATTTACAGGTGGCTCCAAACTGTCAGACTTTTGAAGAGCAGAAAATGGATATAACAGATTACGCGCAGGATTATAAAATAAATTTTGCAACTAGAATGAAAAATTTGGTCCTACTTATACTTCAGAATATAATAATTACCCTGAATCTAAATAATTTTGTTTTTAAAGCAGTTTTATATTTTTAATACAAAGTTGTACTTAGTTCATGCAAAAATTGGAAAATTTCATCAGTATAATACCCTAAAAAAATATTTCTTTCAACAACAAAAAGGAAATTTTAGGTTTAGTTTATACAGACTAACACGAACCATATGTTCCGAAAATTTCATGAAAAAATATTCAAAAGTTTTTGAGATATCGTGAGTGTTATGACCAAAAACGTCATTTGGAGAAAAATGGCTGCGAAGTTTCGGAAACGCTGCTTCAGCCATTGAGCAAGTATAATTCTAAAAGCCATAACTTCTGTTCTATTGATAATTTTAAGGAAACAAATATATCAAAACGTTCAGAAAAAATAGGAGTTTAACATCTAAAATATATAAATAAATAAATGAATAAATAAAATTTCAAAATTTTTGAATCTTTAAAAGTCCCGAGACCCCTTAATAGCTCTTTAGAAAAATTAAACAGGTTGAACCTTCTTATCATTATCCTGTACCTGATACCCAAACCGTTAATTTTAAAGATATGCTTCCTATGAAAAATATGTTTTAAACGTTATTTTTCATCAAATATAATAAGCTAATTAGACCAATAAAATTATTTTTTTTAAGTTAATAAATTCATTTTAAGATCAACTACATTTAACAAATTTAATAAAGTACATATAGCACGCCAAACAAAAATTTACACAGAAAACTCAACGAGTAAGGAAACTTCGAATTTTATCAATTTTCATCGTTTTCTGGCATTAAAAATTAAAATATTGTTCTTATTGTTTGAAAAACACTTGTAATGTAAAAAGTAGCTATTTATCTTATTAAAATATATTCAATCTTATATTATATAAGTGATACTATGAACATAAGAAAAATATACTGAAGCAGTTTTATCTATAAACTTCCTATCAGGCATAAAAAACACTTTATTTCAATGCTTAAATATCCTGTTTTATTTTTTAGTGCCAATAATTACGTGTATCATAAACGTAGAAAATGTGTTTACAATAAAAAAAATAATAACTGATTCAGCATGTCTGTAATTAAAAGTTTTCATGAAAATCACAAACAGCAGAAAAATGCTTACATACAATTAAAAAAAATATCCCAATTTGAAAAACTCTAAAAGTAATAATTAGTATTTTATAATTGTACTATTAAACAACAAGAATAAATGTTTATAATCTGAAAAAAGTAAAAAAAAAACAATAAGTTTAAGTGACTCTCTATTCTAAAAAAAGTAACAAACGCTGTCACCGCCGCCGCCGGTTTTAATTTTTTTGTGACCGGAGGTCTTTCTTCGTTAATATTAAGAAAACCATTGCATAAAAAAATATGAAAATTGGTGGTATTAAAGAGAAATGTTTGATAAACACGCTGATGCAGACAGTTTTCAAATCGAAGAATCATTTAAAGAGATATTTAATGCTAATTTGGAGAAAATCGTTCCATTAAAAATTTTTTATAGTAGCAAAACCTACACATGGGAATTTAATCATTTTTAGATCATTTTATTCGTTAGAAGTTCCCGGTGTGCAGACCGCATTTATTTTTTTAATTTGACTCATTTTTTGAGGTTTTATTTCTATTTTAAATTCAAATTTTCAGCATTTCGAGAGATATTTTTTACGTATTTTAGAAAATGGTATTAATTTAAACTGTTGCCAACTGTATAAGCAGCGCAAATAATAATGCTTGCTTCAAATTAAAAATTTATTTACACGTGACTATTATAAGCAGGAAAAAACCTTCAAATTAGAATTAAATATTTACGTATAAAAAGCAGGAACTTGTTGCTAACTACGTCATAAAAACTATACTTACAGAGGAATTTTAAAAGAGAAAGGGTATTGTAAAATAATAAATTCATTAACACGCGTTAGAAGTCTTAAATAAAAGAAATTACGTCACATTTACGTCACATTACACTTATTACGTAAAATGAACAAAAAATAATATTGCAAAACTGTTTAAATTTTAAAATTGCGCGAGACATTTATTTGATATTTTGCGATGATTTTTTCAACTATTTTTGTTAGGACAGCGCAAATAATATTTCATTTCTAACAAAAGTATTTTCACGTGAATATTAAAAAGAGAAAGAAAAGTTTGGTGAAAATTACGTTTGATTAAAAACGATACGTTTAAAATGTCTTATTTAAAAGAACTTTCTTTTCGCTTTCTTAAAAAATACCGGGAGACAAAGACTCTGTTTATTTAATTCATTTTATATTAGCTTATTTTGAAATGTTTAACTGATTTTATTTAATCAAAGACGGAAACAGCCATTGTATCTTTTAACAGCAGCTGATTTGGCCTCAAAATTCCTCAATCAAAGAGAAATGAATAGAAACCCGTTTATAGGGAGATCTCCACTGTTTTTTTAAATTATAATTCAATCTTCCGAAATCTTTTTAAAGGCGACCGAATTAATGAGCTTTTTGAGTCTGCGGTGTCTGAACGGGGGTTGACGAGCGTAGCTCGTAGGGGGCAGAGCCCCTTAGTTTATAATAAGAAAACAGCAAACAAGTAAAATCCAACAGCACATTATCTCAGCATATTTTCACCAAATCTCAAAGGAAAGCAATTCCAGCAATCTTTTTCTACATAACATAAAACTATTTAACTCATAATCATAACATACAAACTCTACAGGAATGAAATATTAAAATGAAATAAAACTTACCTTTATGTTCCATAAATAATCATTTTAATAGTATCCATATATTTTAATCCTAAAATGACGGACGCCTTTCTCTTATCTTAAAAAAAGCAGCGTCGTACACTTGCTGTTCTGATTAGCTGACGAATACGAATACATACAATTAGACATTCACAGAAAATTCCATTTCGTTTTCGTCTTAAAACCTAAGTTGTGCCTAAAATTGGTTTTTGGCGAAAATGCTGTCAAAAATTTCGCCAGACCGAAACTAAACCGAAATTTATCTATATTACAGAAATCTCATTTCTTATTTCGGAAATTTTCAATATTACCCGTTGATTTGAGAAATATCGGCTTAAATGAGACACGCTTTATTTAATACTATGAACTTCACTGTGTATAATTATCAGCAATGACAGACTCAAGACGAGAGTAAAAATTATAATGCAAGCAATTCATATATGACTAGACTTTGAAGATACTTTTCACACGTTCGGAAAAAACTGTAGACTTAACAGTAATAGAAAAATTTAATTTTGAAACCGCAAATTTTTTCGAATGCTCTTTGAGAATGTTCTATCATTATGTATCCTTTATGAATTAATTACATTTAATTTTATATGAAAATACAATGTTTCATAAATAATCACTTTAATAATATCCGAAATTTTTAATTCGAAAATGGCAGACGTCTTTCTCTTATCCTAAAAAAGCGCCTCAGACAAGACTGTTCTGATTGGCTGACGAGTAATACCCTTCCGCTTAGAGTGAATAGTCACTCTTTAAGAGGAGTGACTATTCACTCTTGAAAAGGAATGCGTTTTAGTATCAAATCAGCGTAATTTCCAAGGTTATATTATGAAATGGAGTTTTTGAAAATTAAGAAGCGACATTTTTTGTTGGTTTTCATTATTTTACTCCATATATTGGTTCAAAGATGAACGAAATTGTTTTTTAAGTGCATAATGCCAGGCTTTCACTCTCGTCAGTGGAGTGGGATATTTCACTCTCATCAACGGAGTGACATATTTCACTCGCGATAATGGAGCGAGATATTTCACTCCTTTCTAGAGAGAGGAAAATTTCATACTTTAAGGAGTGTATTTTTATAAAATTCACTCCAAAAAGAGTGATAATGGCTGTCACTCTTTCAAAGAGTGAACTTTTCACTCCTCAAAATTTTAGAGTGTACTGTCAAATTTCTATAAAACTCATTTTTTTCCCATTAGCATTCAAATTTTTTAGCCGTTTTTTCTATTCACTTCAAAAAATTGACCTGGCATACTCAAACAAGAGTCTGAATAAATTCTCCCTTTAAAGAAAAACAACTTCGTTTAATTTGCAGCTTTGATCTTGATCCATTGCAAATTGATCCCATTAGCGCATACGTCTCTAGTTGATCTTCTCCAGAGGTTTTCTATTGAGTTCAGGTCAAAACTTATGGCTGGCCAGTCCATAACAGTTACTTGGTTTTGTCTAAACCACTGTATTGTAGAGTTGGACACATGAATGGTGAAATTGTCTTGCTGATATATCCGTTTGTCCTCACCTAGATACTTCCAAAATGGAAGTAACTGTACGTCAAGAGTTTTCTGGTAATCTTGGAAACATTGACGACCTTTAAAAAAAGCAATATCAGTTGTTCCATAATAAGAAAATGCTCCCCACACCATCAGCGAATCCCCTCCTTGCTGTCTGCCGAAAAAAGTTTGTGGTTCATTGCGAATATCGTGCCAGTAATATGCTCGAACATCGGGGTTATCTAAATTAAATTTCTTTTCATCATTGAAAAGAACACTCAACCATTCGTCTGTCCAATTCATGTGATTTCGGGCCCACTCTTTATGCTGTTTTTAAAACTTTGGCAAAATTTTGCGATAATCAAGAAACGTACTTTCCTGTAGCTGTTGATGAACCGTGGACTTTGATATTGGAAAGTTTACTTCTTTAGAAACTGAACGTACAGATAGGCTCCAGGTTGAAACTAATTTCAAAATATCTCTGTCTTGCCGTTAAGTTGTTTTCTTTGGTCGTCCAGAACGGGATTTTTTTTTTCAAAATTGTCACCTTTTGACAGAATTCGGTGAATACCAATCCTTCTGCGTTCATTTTTTCTTGCAATGTCCACAGCTTTCTATCCACGAGCTTTTAAACGATAGATTTGCAAAATTTCCTTTTTTGAAAACTGCACTTTACGAGGCATCTTTGCAATCAGTCGCAAACGGAAAGATAGATAGATTCGCTTTTATCTTATGAAACTATTGCGTCACAAGTACATGACTTTCGAATATGCAAATTTCGGATATCAGTACTTAAATCAGCTTTTAACACAAGTTGTCTACATATTTTTGGGACAGCATTCTTTTGTTTTCATTTTTTTATATTAAATCTATGACTTTTAAAGGTTGTTTGAGTATTTTATTATATTTATTTCATCATTATGTATTTGCATTATATACACTGGTTATCAAAAATTAAGGAAAAGTCATAAAATGCTAATTTTCAAATACGCGAACACTCAAAAGGAAATAATATAATTCGAGTAATTACTATATCTACAACACAGCTAGCCCATATAACATCTGATTCATGTCACACATGGTCACAAGTGTCACAGTCACTACGGTGAAGCAAAAAATTAGGAAATTCCATACATCTCATTATGAGTCTCAAATGATTACTATATGTGACTCCACTGAGAAGTCAATGTGACGAGTCACCAGGTCACTTTACAATGTAGTTAAATTGTGACTCTCATGTGACTGTCATTTTGAGACCCAATTTCATAGTCATCATGAACGTTGCATTATGATAAGTCACCAAATAATATCATATTATAGTCACATGGAGGCTTTTCCCAAAAGAGCACAATGGTGACTTCACAGTAGTCTCTCTGTCACCTGAAAGTCATCATGTGACTTTAATGTGACATTATTTGGTAACTTATCATAATGCAGCGTTCACGATGACTTTGAAATTGAGTCTACAAATGACAGTCACATGAGAGTCACAATGTAACTACATTGTAAAGTCACATGGTGACTCGTCCCAAAGCAGCAGTCACAGTGACGTCTCAGTGGAGTCACATATAGTGATCATTTGAGACTCATAATGAGATGTATGGAATTTCCTATTTTTTTTTTGCTTCCCCGTAGTGTCTGTGACATTTGTGACCATGTGTGACATGAATGAAATGTTATATGGACTAGCTGTGTTGTAGAAATAGTAATTACTGGAATTATATTATTTCCTTTTGAGTGTTCGCATATTTGAAAATTAGCATTTTGTGACTTTTCCTTAATTTTTGATAACCATTATATTTCGTTTTTCGTACTCGTTTAGTCAGCTCTTTAATTGAAAAAAAAAATGGTTCTCTATAAACTTTTGGGAAGCACTGTAATAAAACAATTAAATTGTAAATTTTCACTTTTATGCTTTAAAAGCAGTTGTCTACCATTAATTTGTCCGAATGTTATTCATCAGAAATTCAAAATGCCTATAATACTAAAAACTTATGTTGCCACTCACACATATGAATAATAAAACTTAGATCCAAATATTATAAAAAATAAGAGCAGTACCTCTAGGTACACAATTCTCCCCTATATGAAACTAAAGTTATTTCATACAAGCTATTCTATGAATGTTTATTTATAAAAATAAAAAGCATATTGTAGAAATTCCTTGCATTAAGGCTCGTTAATATTAAATAAAATGATAATGAATATCGTTAAATTTAAGTCATTATGAGCATAACTATATTTATACTTATTATAGCAACATTTTATTCTTATTCATCGTAAAATATAGACAGAAATGAAAAGAAATACTGCTAATTAATTTTCTTTTCATCAGTTTTCATTTTGCATAGAAATAATTTTCAATTTAGCTATTATTATAAAATGAGAAAATTTTTAATTTATTCAAAAGTCTTTATCAAGTTCATTAAGTTTGAAATGAAATTTAACTTATAATTGATTCTCAATTCAGGAGAAGACGAATATTTCTATTTTTAAATTTTCTAACAAGTTATTGAATCTTAAAATGAGGACAAACATTATTTATTCAGTTAAACATACTTTTTTATTAATTATTTATGAACGTGAAAAGTGAAATATTACTTAATGAAAACATATTTTAACATATATAAAATAAATTTAATTATTTAATAAATTTAATATTAAACATATTTGGAATTATATATTTCTCTTGAGTTGTCTACGTGGTAGGCCAGATGCTGTTGCCAATAAGGTTTTCTGAGTCAGGACATAGTGGTCGGTTGTCGATCACAGGAATTTCAATAAGCAGAGCGTTGGCCGTTTAAGCCAGAGGCCTTGGGTATCGCTTTCCGGCATAAATTTTCACTCGGGTGGGAAAATGTCAATTCGTGATATCTTTACCAATCAGTATGATCCATTTAAAAATAATAAACGTCTTGGGTTCGCCTCCTTGCATAACTTTTTCACTCAGGTGGTTAAAAAGTCAATTCGCAATATATCGTTACCAAACGCTACGATTAATTAAAAAATAATAGAGGTTTTGAGTTCGCTTTCTGGCATAATTTTTTTTTCACCCAGGTGGAAAAATGCCAATTCGTGATATTTGTACCAATCAGCTTGATTGATTTAAAAAATAAAAAAGATCTTAGGTTCGAATTCTGACATAACTTTTTCACTCAGTTGAAAAAGCGTCAATTCGTATATGTTTACGAATCAGTATGATTAATTAAAATATAATAAAGGTCTTGGGTTCGTCTGCTCACATAAATTTTCACTCAGATGTAAAATATCAATTCGTATGATATATTTACCAATCAGTAATATTGATTTAAAAATAATAAAGATCTTAGGTTCGAATTCTGGCATAACTTTTTCATTCAGTTAAAAAAATGTTAATTCATGTGATACCTTTACCAATTCCTAAGATCTCTTTACCAGTCAGTATGATTGATTAAAAAATAATAAGATTCTTTGGTTCGATTTCTGCCGTAACTTTTTCACTCAGTTGGAAAAACGTCAATTCGTATATGTTTACGAATCAGTGTGATTAATTAAAATATAATAAAGGTGTTGGGTTCGTCTGCTCACATAAATTTTCACTCGGGTGTAAAATTCCAATTCGTATGATATCTTTACCAGTCAGTATGATTGATTCAAAAATAATAAAGATCTTAGTTTCGAATTCTGACATAACTTTTTTCCTCAGTTGAAAAATATTAAATTGTATGATATATTTACCAATAAGTATGATTGATTTAAAAACAGTAATGGTCTTGGGTTCGAATTCTGGCATAACGTTTTCACTCAGTTGAAAAAAAGTCAGTTTGTATGATATATTTGTGAATCAGTATGATTAATTTTAAAATAATAAAGATCTACGGTTCGCCTGCTCACATAACTTTTTCAGTCGGGTGTAAAATGTCAATTCTTATATCTTTACCAGTCAGTTTGATTGATTAAAAAAGAATAAAGATCTTAGGTTCGAATTCTGGCATAACTTTTTCACTCAGTTTAAAAAATGTTAATTCGTATGGTATCTTTATCAATCAGCATGGTAAATTTAAAAATAACAAAGGTCTTGGATTTGCCTGCTCACAAAACCTTTTTAGTCAGGTGGAAAATGTCAATTTCTATATCTTTACCAACCAGTAAGATTAATTTAAAAATAATAAAGGTCATGGGTTAGCTCCTTGCATAAAGTTTTCACTCAGGTGGGAAATGTCAATACGTAAGATATATTTACTAATCAGTATGATCGATTTAAAAATAATAAATGTCTTGGGTTCGAATTCCGGCATAGCCTTTTCACTCCGTTGAAAAAAACGTTAATTTGTATGATACCTTTATAAATCAGTATGATTAATTTAAAAATAATAAAGGTTTTGGGTTCGCCTGCTCACATAACTTTTTCACTCAGGTATAAAATGTCAATTCGTATGATATCTTTACCAGTTAGTATAATTGGCTAAAAAATAATAGAAATTTTAGGTTCGAATTCTGGTATAACTTTTTCACTCATTTGGAAAAATGTCAATTCGTATATGTTTACGAATCAATATGATTAATTAAAAATAATAAAGGACTTGGGTTCGTCTGCTCACATAAATTTTCACTCAGATGTAAAATGTTAATTCGTATGGTATCTTTACCAGTCAGTATGATTGATTCAAAAATAATAAGGATCTTAGGTTTGAATTCTGACATAACTTTTTCACTCAGCTGAAAAATATTAATTTGTATGATATATTTACCAATAAGTATGATTGATTTAAAAATAGTAATGGTCTTGGGTTCGAATTCTGGCATAACGTTTTCATTCAGTTGAAAAAACGTCAATTCGTATGATATATTTACGAATCAGTATGATTAATTTAAAAATAATACATGTCATGGGTTCGCTCCTTGCATAAAGTTTTCACTCAGGTGGGAAATGTCAATTCGTAAGATATATTTACTAATCAGTATGATTGATTTAAAAATAATAAAGGTCTTGGGTTCGAATTCTGGCATAGCTTTTTCACTCAGTTGAAAAAAAACGTTAATTTGTATGATACCTTTATGAATCAGTATGATTAATTTAAAAATAATAAAGGTCTTGGGTTCGCCTGCTCACATAAATTTTCACTCAGGTGTAAAATGTCAATTCGTATGATATCTTTACCAGTCAGTATGATTGATTTAAAAATAATAAAGGTCTTAGTTTCGAATTCTGACACAACTTTTTCACTCAGCTGAAAAATATTAATTTGTATGATATATTTACCGTTATGTAAAGTCAGTTTGATTGATTCAAAAAGAATAAAGATCTTAGGTTCGAATTCTAGTATAACTTTTCACTCAGTTTAAAAAATGTTAATTCTTATGGTATCTTTACCAATCAGTATGGTTAATTAAAAAATAACAAAGGTGTTGGATTTGCATGCTCACAAAACTTTTTCAATCGGGTGGAAAATGTCAATTCGTATATATTTACCAATCAGTAAGATTAATTTGAAGATAATAAATGTCATGGGTTCACCTTCTTGCATAAAGTTTTCCCTCAGGTGGGAAATGTCAATTCGTAAGATATATTTACTAATCAGTATGATTGATTTAAAAATAATAAATGTCTTGGGATCGAATTCTGGCATAGCTTTTTCACTCAGTTGAAAAAAACTTTAATTTGTATGATACCTTTACGAATCAGTATGATTAATTTAAAAATAATAACGATCTTGGATTCGCCTCCTCGCATAACTTTTTCACTGAGGTAGAAAATGTCTATTTTTATGATATCTTTATGAATCGGCATGTTTCATTTAAAAGTAATAGAGGTTTTGGGTTCGAATTCTGGCATAACTTTTTCACTCAGTTGAAAAACTGTTAATTCATATGACAACTTTACCAATCAGTATGATTAATTTAAAAATAACAAAGGTCCTAGGTTTGCTTGCTCGCATAATTTTTTCACTCAGGTGGAAAATGTCAATTTGTATGACATCTATACCAATCATTATGATTAATTAAAAAATAATAAAGGTCTTGGGTTCGCGTCCTTGCATAACTTTTTCACTCATGTAGAAAATGCCAATTCGTATACCTTTACCAATCAGTATAATTTATTTAAAAATAATAAAGATCTTTGGTTCGCCTCCTGGCATAACGTTTTCACTCTGGTAGAAAAATGACAATTCGTATGATATATTTACCAATCAGTGTAATTGATTAAAAAATAATAAAAGTTTTGGGCTTACTTCCTGACATAACTTTTACAATCAAGTGGACAAAATGTCTATTCGTATGATATATTTAAAAATCAGAGTGATTGATTGAAAAATGAAAAAAAAGTTTTGCTCACCTCCTGACATAACTTTTTCCTCAGCTGGAAAATGTCAACTCGTATGATATCTTTACAAATCTGTATGATTAATTAAAAAAGTCCTTCCGGCCAGTGCCGGGAGGAAGAGGTAGCTTTCATAATCCTTATTTTAAAAAAGCCAACTTATATCATTCAAACACACGAAGCTCAATTTAGTGGAAACCGAATATAGGAGATTCAATACTAATTTTTATCAATATAATGAATGAGAATTTCGCGAAATTAGTCAGCTTTATCCAAGCTGCTTTTCTTTAAAGTAACTTATATTTGGCTGCCAAATTCGGCAATTTCTTAAAGTGCCTGTCAATTTAAGACAACATGGTGGATGAGGCTAAGCAGTGAACTTGGTCGAGACCTTAGTAATTGCTGTGCACATGCTCACTCACACCGGAATCGGTTAATATATAGGAGTGCTGTCGCATGCAAAAAATCAGATTTTTCAAAATGTCACCCACAATAGAAATTGAAACTGCTATATCTGAGCCATTTTTTAAGGTAAAGACAAACAAAAAATGCTCCTGAATCCTTATATCAAGGTCAAATACTTAAGAAATAAACCTTTTTCAATTTCTAATTTTTTTGCACGTCACTTTAAATATATATATATTTTTTAATTTAATGGCCGCCATTTTGAAACAAGATGGCTGATGAATCTGGCCAGCGAACTTGGTCGAGGTGTTGATGTATACTATCCACATGCCTTCTTACATCGAAATAGGCGAATACGTGTGTTATCGCGTGACAAATGCAAGATCGTTTCAAAATGTTAGCCATGCTAGAAATTCAAAGTGCTATAAATCAACCATTTTTTAAGACATAAACAAAAGAACAAATTTTCAGAAACAAAAACTGCTCCGGAATCTTTGTATCAAGGCCAAACACATAAAAAAAATCTTTTTCATTTTCCAATTTTTTAATACCTCATTTTGAATTTTAAATTTAATTTTTTTTAAATGGGAACCCTTTTGAAACAAGATGGCGAATGAAGCTGGCCAAAGAACTCGGTCGAGACATTGGTATGTACTACAGACCAAGTTACATCCAAATCGGTTCATAAATACGCCTGTTATCGCGTGACAAAAATCAGGTCGTTTTAAAATGTCAGCCACAAGAGAAATTCAAAATGCTATTACTCAGCCATTTTTTTTAGATATAGACGAAAGAAAAACTGTTCCGGAATCTTTGTATTAAGGTCAAACACATACAAAAAAAATCTTTTTCATTTTCCAATTTTTTGGTATCTCATTTAAATTTTTTTATTTTTTAATTTTTTAAATGGCCGCCATTTTGAAACAAGATGGCGGATGAAGCTGGCCAACGAACTCGGGCGAGATATTTGTATGTACTATGTACACACCAAGGTACATCCAAATCGGTTCATAAATACGCCTGTTATTACGTGAGAAAAATCAGGACGTTTCAAAATGTCAGCCACGCTAGAAATTCAAAATGCTATAACTCAGCCATTTCTTAAGATATAGACGAAACAAAAAAAGCTCCCGAATCTTTTTATCAAGGGTCAAACACATAAGAAAAAAATATTTTTTCAATTTTCAATTTTTTGGTACCACATTTCAAATTTAAATTTTTCTTAAAAATTTAAATGGCCGCCATTTTTAAAGAAGAGGGCGGATGAAGCTGGCCAACGAACCCGATCGAGACATTGGTATGTACTATGTATAAACGAAGTTACATCCAAATCGGTTCTTAAATACGCCTTTTATCGCGTGACAAAATTCAGGACGTTTCAAAATGTCAGCCACGCTAGAAATTCAAAATGCTATAACTCAGCCATTTTGTAAGATATAGACGAAACAAAAACTGCTACGGAGTCTTTGTATAAAGGTCAAATACATAAGAAAAAAATATTTTTCCATTTTCAGTTTTTTGGTACCACATTTCAAATTTTAAATTTTTAAAAAATTTTTAAATGGCCGCCATTTTGAAAAAAATGGCTGATGAAGCTGGCCAACGAACTCGGTCGAGAGATTGGTATGTACTATGTACACACCGAATTACATCCAAATCGGTTCATAAATACGCCTTTTATCGCGTGACAAAGTTCAGGACGTTTCAAAATGTCAGCCACGCTAGAAATTCAAAATGCTATAACTCAGCCATTTTGTAAGATATAGACGAAACAAAAACTGCTCCGGAATCTTTGTATAAAGGTCAAATACATAAGAAAAAAATATTTTTCCATTTTTTATTTTTTGGTACCACATTTCAAGTTTTATTTTTTTTTTTAATTTTAAATGGCCGCCATTTTGAAACAAAACCGCGGATGAAGCTGGCCAACGAACTCGGTCGAGACATTGGTATGTACTATGTACACACCGAATTACATCGAAATCGGTTCATAATTACGGGAGTTACAGTGTGACATAGGTCATATATATATATATATATATGTATATATATATATATATATATATATATATATATATATATCAATTTTGAACGGAGGGTGGTTTCGGGGTCTGGGGGTCATGATCGATGAAAATATACCAAAATTTTTTGAAATCGCTTTCCTCCGAACGGCTGCAATAGGTAGCTTTTTGTAAAGAAAGCTACCTAAAATGATAAATATTTTGGGCTCACCTCTTGGCATAACTTTTTCATCATATGGAAAATGACAATTCGCATACCTTTACCAATCAGCACGATTGATTGAAAATAATAAAGGTTTTGGGTTCACCTCCTGGCATAACTTTTACACTTACGCATTAAAATCTCAATTCGTATAATATATTTATAAATCAGTGTGATTTAAAAATAATAAAGTGTATTTACGTATCTATCGTTAAAAGGAGTTCCATTACCTGTGGCATATTCTGTTAAGCTGTCTACATGGCAAACCACATGATATTACCAATAAAGTTATATGAGCGAACCCAAGACAATTTATTATTGTGACAGGTTGCTCAATAGGTAGAGCACTGACATTTTACACTGCAGATCTTAGGTCCGACTCCGGGCTACACCTAGTTCCTTACATGCAGCAAGATACTGGCTGTTAGATTCTGAATTGGGAATCTGCAAAAGAGACACCTTTTTCACTCGGAAAATTTTCAATTCATATGACATCCTTACTAATCAGTATGATTGAGTTAAAGATAAAGGAAAGCATATACTATCATTAAAATTAATTCACATTACGAAGCTAATTTTCTGCCTTATTTTTATTTTCAAAAAAAAAAAATTGATTCTTTCGATTTGAATAAATTTATTATGCAGAAAACTAACATATCAAAAAACATTTGAAATATAAAATATTACCAAATAGCGGCCTTCGCCCGCTTCGCTGGTCAGTTTCTCTAAAAGAACCTTGAATCAAACGAAATATATCTATCAAAGATGAAATCTGTTTACCTCTGTTTTTAGTATGTTTGTTATTTTGAACTAAAATGCTTCTACCTAAAAGGGCTGCTGAGATATGCCAAATGTTCTAAAATTTTCGACCCCCCCCCCCCCCCTTTAAACCTCTTAGATTGGGAATTTGTAAAATCGCGGAAACACGTTTTCAATTACTTTTTAGTAGATTTTTTTTCTGGGGTTTCACACTTCTATCTAAAACGGCTGCTGAAGATATGGTCAAAAGTTTTAAAATTTTCAACACCCTTTTTTTAACCCCGTGAAGTATGAATTTCTAAAAACGCTGAAACACATCTTTAATTATTTTTTAATAGATTTATTTTCTGGAATTTCACGCTCCTACCTCAAACGGCTGGTGAGATATGGCAAATGTTCTAAAATTTTCTACCCCCTTTTACCCTCCTTTTGGGGGGAATTTCTAAAATCGCTGAAATGTGTGCTTAATTATTTTTTTTACTAGATTTATTTTCTGGAATTTCACGCTCCTAACTAAAACGGTTGCTGAGATATGGCCACATGCTCTAATATTTTCGATCCCCTCTCCTTTTAACCCCTTTAGGGGGGTGGATTTTCAAAAATCCGTCTTTAGTGCTCTTTTCCACCCAATTTGCCTGCATCTACGTTCAGTAGTTTAGACTGTGCCTTTCATATATGGAGATAAAGATTAAAGACTATCTCAAACATTTCCCCCCCCCGCAGCCCGTAATGTATCGAAATACTTTTGAGTGTTCCTGTAAATTCCGACTTCCACCCACCGCGATCAAACTGCCTTACTAATAGCAGGAGACCAAGGGCTATCTAACCACTACAACCGTGTGCGTGTTCTTGGAAAAATGTCTGTTTTTACCTACACACAATAGACTTATATATATATAGAAATTTAAGAAATTTGTATATAGAAACAAATTTTAGATGCTGCTACTTGTAAATTTTCTTTAACTGAAATTTGGATTGTCCGAATTAGACAACACTATTTAAGAGCATTGTAAATAATGTTTAAAATAAAAGAAAAATATAGAGAAAATTGTAATAAAAAGTTTAGTTATAGATTTTCAAGTAAACATCATTTTCGCAAAATTTATCTGACACCAAATACACCGACTTAAGATTTATATTGAGACTAAAAAGCAATTTGTCTGGGTTTTTTCTAAATTGTTTACTTATACTGCTTCATACTATTTTTTTTATTATTCTAAACATTGTATTTGCCAATATTATTCGCATTTCTCTCAATAAATTTAAAACCCCCTCACTGATAAGCCCGTGTTAATACGTTCACTAAGCTCCAGGTTTCACTGCAATGCAAGCAATATTTAAAGTAATATTATTCTATTGATTTAATGTATTTTTAATACATTTAATAATGATTACTATTTCCAAGGATTGCATTCATATTCGTTATTAAGTTTTTTATAAAATGTTCAAAGAATAATTTTTTTAAGCATTTAAAACAAAATGCAGAGAAAACAACATTACAATTTTGCCCTTTTCCAAGACAGTCGGAGGGTTAAAAAAGAGCGAGTTAAATAAATTCAAAATCTGAGAAAAAGAATTATAAAACAATCTAAAAATTTCTAATCGCATCGACATATTCGAAAATCATTTTAATTACAGATACCTTCAATACAAATTTGTATTTATGTAAAAATAGGATAATTCAGCACTTTGAAACGTTATAAAATGATTATTGAAGAGGATTTTATAGTACATAACAATAACCGAACCATATTATGTGAGTGAAATGATGATATTGGAAAGAAATAGTACTTTAACCCCTTCAGGGGCAAAGCACCTCTGTTGCTAAAATGTTAAAATGATTGATTGACACCGTTATTTATAAGCAACTTTATATGAAACTAAGCGAAAGCTTTTCTGCGAGTGCATTATATGAAACAAAATTTAATTCCTAAATACAGGTATGAAAGTGGCACTTGGGAATTAAAAGTAAGTGATATATAACATATACCGGTGCCCTTCAAGGGGTTAATAGAAGTGCGTCATTGTGCAGCATATCGACGATCAAATACTGAACATCAATTTGGAGACAGCCCCTAAAATATGCTCATTTTAAAATAAAAAAACTTCTACGAAGCTTACCGTAAGAATTTGATAAAAAATTCTATTTAGGCTAATTTAAAGGTGTAGAATTTAATTACGGTGTCAAAGTTCGGGTTTGTTTCGATAAGTAGATGGCTCCCTAAGCTAATACATCGGATAAATGTAGACTTTATTTCTAATCGTTTGGTACCAGTAACTTTATTTTATGCTAATTTGTTGCAGAGTTTGTAGGGGTGATTACTTTTTTTTTTTTTTTTTTTTTTTTTTTTTTTTTTAAACCACGATTGTACATAGGTTTATCTTTCAAATACAGAAAGGTTTTCGGCAAATTTACTATTTACATTTATGTAGCACTTTCATATATTAAATTAAATGATGTTAGAAAAAAATATATTAATATGGAATAATGGAAGTTTATTAAATTAACATTAATAATTGAATTAACAAGGGAGCTTCTAAAAAATCGTAGAAGTTAAACAAGTTGCCGATGATGTTAAAGCTAGTGGACTGACATCATGACAGAATATTTTCTCTTAAAAATTATGTATTAAAAACAAACACATTATTCTAAAAAGTACACACATTAAAACACAATCAACATCAACGTGCAATTTCGCATCTGCGAACGTCTTCAGGATGTTTTGATACACATAAGTCTAAAATGTTAAAAATGGATGCAAACGTCTCAGAGTCTTGGAAGAAACTTGACTGGAGCGCGCCCAAACGTCATCAAGTTGCGTAGGTAACCAAAAATTGTAAACCATCCCATCGAATGAAAAGGGCGGGGGGGGGGGGGGGGGGAGGTCTAAACTGAACTGACTCCAAAAATGGTTTATAACATATTATGCCATATTTTGTGAATGCTGTAGGATAAATTATCGTTACAAGTTTATTGTCCAAACTTAATAATCCTAACGGACTGTCCAAATTTTTGTTGACATATGGATTCTTGCACGGAATTATGATTCTTGCTTCATCAAAGGCAACCCTGCTACCATCATTAGCAAAACAAAATCTTGCAAGAACTGTATTTAGTTTCGATTGTAAAATGTCCCTTCTGTGATCTTTTAATCTCTCTGAAAATTTTATTTTAGTTTCCTGACATAAATCAAACTTTCTTTATTTGGGAGGGTAATTGGAATTTTATACACACCAGCTTTTTGATGATTCAAGATTTTATCTATATCATTATTAAGAATTTGAATCAGGTATGGGGGGAGAGAGAGCTACTAATTTTATATTAAATGCTTGAAGAATCTGCTTTAATTTTTCATATAAAATGGGTACATAATACATACTCCTGTACTTGATAGGTAAACTATTAACAAATCCCTGGCCGGACTGAGGGGGGGGGGTATTAAACTGCCAAGTAATCTTGTCAATCTGAGAACTTTTAAAACCATTATCTAATGCGACTTTTTTTAATGAAATCAATTTCAGTGCCAAGCTGACAATCTGAGCAATGCCTTTGATGAAGTAAGAATCATAATTTCGCGCAAGAATCCCAATGCCAACAAAATTTTAGAGTCTATTAGGATTATTAAGCTTGGACAACAAAATTGTAACGATAATTTATCCTGCAGCATTCACAAAATATGGAATAATATGTTATAAACCATTTTTGGAGTCAGTTCAATTTAGCCTCCCCCCCAGCCTTTTCCATCGCTGGGATGGTTTACTCCTTTTGGTTCCCTTGGCAACTTGATGACCTTTGGTGTCCGCTCCAGTCAAGTTTCCTCCAGGACTCTGAGAGTTGTGCATCCATTTTTTTAATTTTAGACTTATGTGTATCATAACATCCTGAAGACGTTTGCAGATGCGAAATGTAACGTTGATGTTGATTGTGTTTTAATGTGTGTACCTTTTAGTATAATGTACTTGTTTTTAATACATAATTTTAAATATATATCATGGTACAATTGTCCAATTTTTAATTAAAATATTCCTCGCTCAGCAATTCATGGTTAGGTAAAAGGATCAATTTTTGTGGACAGTCACTCTAGCTTATCTCATAAAAATACTAATTGAAGAGACTAATTTTAGTATTTAATTTAGAAACTACGTAATTGTTGAGTATAAGAGTGAACTTCTGTAGATATTGTTGTTACTATTAAGATAGATAAATAATTTGAAGTAAACATAGCGGTAATGAGTGGTCTCAAAAGGTAGAAGTGGCTTGAACGGCGCTGCATGCTAAAACACTTTACGAATTGAATAAAATTAAAGGCATACATTTCAAACCTTCAGGATTTTTTTCCAATCATCGAAAACCAGAAATTTTATAAAATAAAAGATGCTAACAGGTAAATACGTAGAAACAAGAAACATTTAATTATGTAACATCTCTGGTTCATATGATTTGAATGTGATAAGAAAAAAATGTTATGACGTTGGAAGCTATGTATTGCTACATGTTTAAATTTAAGGTAGAATTACAAATTCCTAACTATAAAAATATTGCTTTATGTGATTGTGGTGTAGAAAATACAGTAATAAACATTGTCTTGTTAAAATAAGCTAGTGTTGATCATTTATTTGTTATTCCTTCATTAATAATTGTCAAAATTAGAAGTTTGTTAATCATAAATTTTAAATGATTTATTATTTGGTTATAATACAATATTAAGTATTTTAAAAAGCAGATTACAATTAAAGTAAATAAATTAAGATGAACTGAGATGCATAAAATGCATTTAGGAACTTTATAAATCTTATTTTGGTTTTAAATACGATAAACGCGATGAAATTGACCTAAGTGTGACAATAATATATATATTTTTTATTATGCGGATAATAATTCAACTTCTTCAAAACAAATTATTTTCGGCTTAAAAGCATAAAAATATATCTTAGTTACTTATATTTAGCATTTTATATTTAATAAAGCGAGAAATATATCCTAAATGCGAAAAACTTATGAAAAATCGCATCACATTTAGGCACAATGACCTTATAGGTGAAATACGATGATAGAAAGATTTCAGAAAAATATTTATGCGAAAAATTATTTATCGTTTGCGATCAAACTTGTACAATTAATTTTTATTGGTAAAATTCTACAATCTAAATGATATTAAAGGATATAATTAAATATTTAAGAAATAATGTTTAATGAGACCGGGATGAAAAATTATAAGCAATTTATCCTTTAAAGTATATTATAATGAAGATAATCTTATAAATCTTCTCAAGAAATACGTCGAAATATCACCTCAAAAGAATACCTACCAAACCACGTAAGCATTTAATAAAGCTCTAGCCCAGTCACCGAGCAAATTATTATTATTTTTTTCTTTCTAACTATGAGTACCAAGTAAATTGGATTTAGATGCATGTACCTACCGCTGCAACAGCTTTCGTCGTCAAAATTTAATGAGCAAATTACAATGTTAATGAAGAGATGATGAATTATTAATTCGGTGACGATAAAGAGGAAATGTTTTCTGAATAAGCGGCGTGATGATTTTGCACGACGCTTGTATATTTTATTCTTATTTTCTAGTAAAGATGAAATAAATAAATATTTCGTAATTTACGTTTTAAGAATTAAAAATTTCTTACGTATGTAAAGTAATAAACATATTTTAAAACAAAAGGTTTTGCATGTATTTTGCCCACAGTCTCTTTCTATTTTTCACCAGTTGAAGCGATAGAAAAATAATAGTAATTATATCAGTTTTAAAATCGCAAGGGACTTAAAAAAAATCTTCATGAAATTTAATAAATAGTGACAATGAATTAATGGACGTTTAAAGGTATATTAATTATTTAGTTTGTGATTCATTTTATTATTTGATTTTTTTCTTGTATTTCTTCCACTGTATCTTTCTATTTTTCACCAGTTAAAAGACTAAAAAAATATAATAGTAATTATATGAGGTTTAAAATCACACGAGAATGCTCAAAATATCTTACCCGTGAAAATTAATTAACAGTGGGAATAATTTAAAGGGCATTTAAAAGTATATTAATTACTTAGTTGTTTTTCTTTTACATTATTTAAAATTAAAAAAAATAATAATTGTATCAATTTTGGTTTCATGTACAAACTCATAATATAAAAAAAACGAGTACAAAGAAATTCAAATTTATCCCTTTCAGGGACAAAGTTATTTTGTTGCTAAAATACTGAAATGATTAAATGTCGCCAGAATTTCGGATTGATTTTAAATTCGGGTGATTTTATATTTGCTATTTGAGTTTTTCACTAATTCTTGTATAGTGTCTATTATTTCAGTTACATTGAAAGTTTGCTTAATGCTTGTATTGCACTGTAAAAAAAAAAAAAAAATCTGTTAAGTTACTAAATTTTTTCTAGGAAACTGGGATTCCAAGAACTTTTTATGTACCGGCAACAACAAAAATTCATGTAACAGACACACTTTTGCGCCGAAAATTAAAAAATCTGTAAGGATACTAAGAATTGTTTAGGAAACTGGGATGCCTAGAACTATTCATGTAACTGCAACCAGGGTTACAGATAAAATTTTAGTAAGATTAGTTTAATTTTAGCAGATTCATTTGTAAAGTTACAGATTTCTGTAGATTTACAAAAACTAGTTTTGTAGATTTGCAGCTTTTTTTGTACAGTTACAGATGACAGTTTAGTAAGCATGTAATTTTACATATGTAGAACTACAGATTTTTTTTTACAGTGTGGTGAATGACAGTTCGAGTGTTGTCCCGATTTATTACCCTTATCTGCCACCCTATTTAGGACTTCCAGTTGTTAGACTTGAAAATTCTGTTGCAGTTTCTTAGTGACATTGACCGTGTCTTAATTTTTTGTCATTTTTTGTATGCTACGAAAATCGAGCCCGCAGCACTTGATTCTAATTTCGAACCTTCTGTGGCTACACTGTCAAAAAATCTGTAACGTTACTAAAATTTTTTCTAGGAAACCGGGATTCCCAGAACCTTTTATGCAACGGCAACAACAAAAATTCATGTAACAGACGCACTTTTTCCTCGTAAATCAAAAAATATGTAAGGTTACTAAACTTTTTTTAGGAAACTGGGATTCCTAGTACTTTTTATGTAACTGCAAACCGGGTTACAGATAAAATTTTAGCAAAATTACTGTAATTGTCGTAGATTCTTTTGTAAAGCTACAGATTTCAGTAGATTTAAAAAACTAGTTTTGTACATTTACATCATTTTTGCACAGTGTACAGATAAAGTTTTAGTAAGCATACATATTTCTGTAACTTTACATCTGTAGAATTACAGATTATTTTTTACAGTGTAGGACTATGGCATATACGTTTAGTCTTATCCTTAGTTTTATTTTTTCTGCTGGCTTATTGCGCCAAATATTGATTTTTTATTTTTTACATAGCCTATTAGCCCAGTGGTTAGAGAATTGAATTCGGAAATAATTAGGGGAAAGCTGGAAATTGTTTAAATCCCTTCAGTTTAGGTCTAGAATGAATATGCCACGTTTTCCCCTTCGAACTAGATGAGCGTTAAGAATTATGAATAGATTTATAGTAAAAAAAGTCCTTCCGGCCAGTGCCGGGAGGAAGAGGTAGCTTTGATAATCCTTATTTAAAAAAAGCCAAATTATATCATTCAAACACACGAAGCTCAATTTAGTGGAAACCGAATATAGGAGATTCAATACTAATTTTTATCAATATAATGAATGAGAATTTCGCGAAATTAGTCAGCTTTATCCAAGCTGCTTTTCTTTAAAGTAACATATATTTGGCTGCCAAATTCGGCAATTTCTTAAAGTGCCTGTCATTTAAAGACAACATGGTGGATGAGGCTAAGCAGTGAACTTGGTCGAGACCTTAGTAATTGCTGTGCACATGCTCACTCACATCGGAATCGGTTAATATATAGGAGTGCTGTCGCATGCAAAAAATCAGATTTTTCAAAATGTCACCCACAATAGAAATTGAAACTGCTATATCTGAGCCATTTTTTAAGGTAAAGACAAAGAAAAAATACTCCTGAATCCTTATATCAAGGTCAAATACTTAAGAAAGAAACCTTTTTCAATTTCTAATTTTTTTGCACCTCACTTTAAATATATATATATTTTTTAATTTAATGGTCGCCATTTTGAAACAAGATTGCTGATGAATCTGGCCAGCGAACTTGGTCGAGGTGTTGATGTATACTATCCACATGCCTTCTTACATCGAAATAGGCGAATACGTGTGTTATCGCGTGACAAATACAAGATAGTTTCAAAATGTTAGCCATGCTAGAAATTCAAAGTGCTATAAATCAACCATTTTTTAAGATATAAACAAAAGAACAAATTTTCAGAAACAAAAACTGCTCCGGAATCTTTGTATCAAGGCCAAACACATAAAAAAATCTTTTTCATTTTCCAATTGTTTAATACCTCATTTTGAATTTTAATTTTTTTTTTTTAAATGGCAACCCTTTTGAAACAAGATGGCGAATGAAGCTGGCCAACGAACTCGGTCGAGACATTGGTATGTACTATGTACAGACCAAGTTACATCCAAATAGGTTCATAATTACGCCTGTTATCGCGTGACAAAAATCAGGTCGTTTTAAAATGTCAGCCACGCTAGAAATTCAAAATGCTATTACTCAGCCATTTTTTTTAGACATAGACGAAAGAAAAACTGTTCCGGAATCTTTGTATTAAGGTCAAACACATACAAAAAAAATCTTTTCACTTTCCAATTTTTTGGTATCTCATTTAAATTTTTTAATTTTTTTAAATGGCCGCCATTTTGAAACAAGATGGCGGATGAAGCCGGCCAACGAACTCGGTCGAGATATTTGTATGTACTATGTACACCCAATGTACATCCAAGTCGGTTCATAAATACGCCTGTTATTACGTGAGAAAAATCAGGACGTTTCAAAATGTCAGCCATGCTAGAAATTCAAAATGCTATAACTCAGCCATTTCTTAAGATATAGACGAAACAAAAACTGCTCCCGAATCTTTTTATCAAGGTCAAACTCATAAGAAGAAAATATTTTTTCAATTTTTAATTTTTTGGTACCACATTTCAAATTTAAATTTTTCTTAAAAATTTAAATGGCCACCATTTTTAAACAAGATGGCGGATGAAGCTGGCCAACGAACCCGGTCGAGACATTGGTATGTACTATGTATAAACGAAGTTACATCCAAATCGGTTCGTAAATACGCCTTTTATCGCGTGACAAATTTCAGGACGTTTCAAAATGTCAGCCACGCTAAAAATTCAAAATGCTATAACTCAGCCATTTTTTAAGATATAGACGAAACAAAAACTGCTCCGAAATCTTTGTATAAAGGTCAAATACATAAGAAAAAATATTTTTTCATTTTCAATTTTTTGGTACCACATTTCAAATTTTAAATTTTTAAAAAACATTTAAATGGCCGCCATTTTGAAACAAAATGGCGGATGAAGCTGGCCAACGAACTCGGTCGAGAGATTGGTATGTACTATGTACACACCGAATTACATCCAAATCGATTCATAAATACGCCTTTTATCGCGTGACAAAATTCAGGACGTTTCAAAATGTCAGCCACGCTAGAAATTCAAAATGCTATAACTCAGCCATTTTGTAAGATATAGACGAAACAAAAACTGCTCCGGAATCTTTGTATAAAGGTCAAATACATAAGAAAAAAATATTTTTCCATTTTTTATTTTTTGGTACCACATTTCAAGTTTTATTTTTTTTTTTTAATTTTAAATGGCCGCCATTTTGAAACAAAACCGCGGATGAAGCTGGCCAACGAACTCGGTCGAGACATTGGTATGTACTATGTACACACCGAATTACATCGAAATCGGTTCATAATTACGGGAGTTACAGTGTGACATAGGTCATATATATATATATATATATGTATATATATATATATATATATATATATATATATCAATTTTGAACGGAGGGTGGTTTCGGGGTCTGGGGGTCATGATCGATGAAAATATACCAAAATTTTTTGAAATCGCTTTCCTCCGAACGGCTGCAATAGGTAGCTTTTTTGTAAAGAAAGCTACCTAAAATACGTTTATTTTAAATACCATAACACTATCTGGAAACCATTAACTCTTTCAAAAGTATTGTCAATACAAATGTTGTAGAGCTTAAAATTCTGAATAATATGAGTACCTACACTTAATACTTTCGTTGAATATTAAGGTCACAATTATACTTTAAAGTTTTAGCTCCGTGGTCAGAAAGTTGAACTCAGAATTAATTAGGGGAAAACTGGAAACCGTTTTAGTTGCTTCAGATTAGGTCTAAAATGAATATTCTATGTTTTCCCCCTCGTACTAAGTGAGCGTTAGGAAATATGTGCATATTTACATTAGAAAAACATGTTTTCCTTAATTTGTTTTTAACAATATCTCAAAATAGCTAATTCTATCAAAAACATTGTCAATGCGAATGTTGTAGAGCTTAAAATTCTGAATAAAATGAGCATCCAGATTAGTATTTTTGTTCAAAATTAAGGTCGCAATTCTAATTTCAAAATTTTGCCTTAATCGCTAATCAAGAGCTTGAAGTCCGGAGAGACCAAGTTACCTAAGAATATCTGGAGACAGCTAAGTACGTCAAAAACATTGTCAGTACAAATATTGTAGAGCATAAAATTCTGAATAAAATGAGCACCCCATTAATATTTTTGTTCAAATTGAATGTCGCAATTCTATTTCAAAATTTTGTCTTAATCACTAATCAAGAGCTTCAAGCTAGGAGAGACGAGATTACCTTAACAGTATCTGAAAACAGCTAACTATATAAAAGAATTGCCAAGACAAATTTTGTAGAGCTTAAAATTCTGAATAAAATGAATACTCACATTAATATATTTGTTCAAAATTAAGGTCGCAGTTTGAGATATTGTTAAAAAAATGAAAGAAAAACGTGTTTTTCGAACGTAAATATGTATATATTTCCTAATGCTCACCTAGTAGGAGGAGGAAAACATAAAATATTCATTTTAGAACTAATCTGAAGTGATTAAAACGATTTCCAGTTTTCCCCTAATTAATTCTGAGTTCAACCCTCTGACCACGGGGCTAAAACTTTAAAGTAGAATTGTGACCTTAATATTCAACAAAAGTATTAAATGTAGGTACTCATTTTATTCAGAATGTTAAGCTCTACAACATTTGTATTGACAATGTTTTTGAAAAAGTTAGTGATTTCGAGATAGTGTTATGTTATTTTAAAAAAACGCTTTTTTTTTTACTATAAATCTACGCATAATTCCTAACGCTCACCTAGTACGAGGGGGAAAACGTAACATATTCATTCTAGACTGAGGGGATTAAAACAATTTCCCGCTTTACACTAATTATTTCTGAATTGGGCCTTTTTTCGCTTCCCTACCACTGGCTATATGTGATATATTGTAGTGTTGTGTATGTTTATTCGTTTCTGTATATTTATTGTTTTGTGTATGTTTACTGTTGCGTAATCTTAAGACCGTTTCGTAAACTGCTTTATGTTTCACTTATGGGTGAATTAAAATCAGGCCAGAAAGTACATCAAGTACCGCTGTTGAGGTTGTCTTATAGGCCTTGGCTACAGCCAATGCAAAGTGCCGTTGGCAGCTATACTTCCTCGCTGAGTCTGTTAAGATTATGCCGCCATATTGTGGTGGCCTAGGTCAGTGCTTTCTCCACTATTGCCTTATACTATATCTTTACAATCTTGGGCTGTAGACCCTTACCATTAGAGCCCATTCGTCCTAGCATCCAGAGTGATTTGCATACTCTCGAGGCTTGTTGTTCACAGTATGAGAGCCATTTAATTTCATTGTATCATTTCTGGCCCAACAGGAAAGGTTTTAAGGAGACTGCTCTGCCCACTGACTTGGGGAAACATTGAGCTACGGATTTTATTTACTTGAGATTATTAGTTGATCCTTACATCTTCCTCTGTTTGAGTTGAAGTTTTTATGAATGCCTAATGGATTAAAGTACAGGATTAAAATATACAGAAATGTACCAGATTAAAGTATAAATAAATGAAATAGTTTCAATAAAGGTGCAGTACGTCAAAAGGAAAAAAATCAGAACAATTAATATAAAATAAGTCCTAATGCAAGTATATAAAAGAAAAATACCGTTTTAATTTATATATATATATATTTTAAATAATTTTATGGTTTACTTTGTAATGAGTAATCTATATATTAAAAGCTAATAAAAACAGCAGCAAAATTCGATTGAAAATTTAACTTCCTCCTGACAAAAAACGGGCGTGTGCAAGATGGTACCAGTTTTGATTGATAAATTAGTAGGATATAAATTTATGAAAAATGAGACAATCGATGTTACAAATAACCAGAATAACTATTATTTATGCAGAATTCGAACAATTATTTAAGCATTTATTTACTTTTTTTAATTGTACTCTGTAAAAATTAAAACATCACTCATACGCATATGCTTCATAAATATGTCTTTGTAATACTAATTATTAATTAATAATGCGATTATTAAAAATTGAAAAACATAAAAACATATATAATTTCTTTACCATTTGAACCTGCAGCGTCGAAGAAATAAAGGGTTTTTTTTCTGATCGTTGGTTGTCAAATTTACATTAGATATGTAAAATAGGCAGTCATAGGGGCCATATTTAAGATAAATCCTGAAAATCTATTTACTACGACTTCATGCACGCTAAATTCACAAAAAACCTCGAAAATTTTGCAGATTTGCTGATGAATATTATTGCACTTGTTCGCAAATTATTGTTACAGCATTATTTTAATATCTTCAGCACTACATGACACAATGTTCAAAATGCTTTTCTCATTATTGAAACAGTCCCCGAACACACTTTATTCCATATTTAGTGTGTTTTTTAAGATAAATAAATGCAATTTGTATTCAAGGTAAAAGTGGAATGGCAAATCGAGTGAAGTAAAATATATAGAGCTTCGTTTTAAGATTTTCAAAATTCGTATAAAAATAAATATATCTACGGACTCCTCATGAAATTTCTCCATGAAAGGATTGTAGAAAGTCATAAACAAGGAACTTTGATATAAACAGCTTCATTTTAGAACTATAGTTATGAATAGCATTCGTTTTTAGATGCGTTAGTAATTATATAATTACGTAACACCTACACTGTAAAAAAAAAAAAATCTGTAAAGTTACTAAAGTTTTTCTAGGAAACTGGGATTCCCTGCCCGTCTGTCTGCATATAACAGTGCATAAACTACCCAACCGAATGGTTTGAAATTTAATATATATAATGGTTTTAGAATTTTGCCGAGTCATTTCAAAATTAATGTAAATCTAATCAACACTTAAAAAGATATTAATAAAGTTTTTTCATTCTATTAAATACCATCATACTTAATTAATTCAATGATATCAAATGATAGGTAGTGATTCCAGGTTGCCATGGTGATAACGTCTTATTTAAGATGGAGCCATATTATTTCCGTATTACTGAATTTATTATATATAATTGAAATAAATTTTATATTCACGCATTTTTGCACAATAGTGCAACACCTGTTGCACAAAGATCTGAATATTTATAAAAGTACAGTACGAATGCATCACATTTGCCGCGTTTGAAGTATAATTTCCGACTTGTTCTTTTCGTGGACGTATAGTATGTTTTATTTCTTGCCGCATGATTTTTAACTATACTTTCAACTTATTTCAGAATAGATCTTTAACATTTGGTAAGGGAAGGTGAAATATATTCTACCATAGAAACACTAGTTTTCTTAATCACTTGTTTTTCATCTTGCTACTTTCATTATTGTTCCGTGTGCTTTTTTACCTGGATTTCCGTTTCGTTTTGGTGGCACACTATTACAATAGTGTACCAAAGTAACGATTTTTTCTTTTTATGAATAATATATTTCTATATTTATTGAACATTTCATTCATTTATAATTTTTTTAAAAGAATGCTATGCAGCTTTAACATAATATATATATATATATATATTCTAAAGAGTATTCTTTTAAACCATGGCACTAGACGCAAATATCTCTTAATTTTTCTAGAGCTATAGTTTTTATCAAGTGAAGAAAATTATATATAACAAAATAAATAAAAGATAGTACAAGCGAAATATTATATTAAGCATTTAAAATGCATTGCAAACACTTTTTAAGTAAAATTCTGAATAAATAACAAAAAATTCATCTCTTAAAATATCTTTAAATGTTATCGGGTAAAAGAAAAAGATATGAAATTTGCATAAACTCGTTATTAAAAGAGTGAAAAAGAAAACGCAATATTACTTGCATAAAATTGCTTATCACTGAGATAGTTATAGCATTTTATTTTATCTAGAAATAAAAATATAATGTTACCTATGGAATTTAGAGTGTACTGCAAACATCTAATTTAGCATTTAAAGCTTTGTATATCCTTTTATTTTCATGCGTAATTTTATACGTAAGTAATATTTAATAAAAAGTATTCATGTATAGACTGTAATTTTTTATTAACTAACTTTCAGAAAAAAGTTAGTATTTAGTGAGTATCAACGAGTAGATTTGGAAAAAATACTTCGATTTTGATCATGGTATAGGCTCGTTCTGGTGGTTATACAACAAGAAGTAAATCATCAATAAAAAAATGAAAATTTAAAAAAATTAAAAAGTAAAAATGACAATTTGTGGAATATCCCTTATCATTCAGCTGCTTTTAGAGAACTACTAAAAATTTGCTCACTCTAACGCCAATATCGTTCTGATATTTGACTAGATTTTTTTAATATTTTTTTTATATTTTTATTATTTTTATATTTTTATTTTTTTTTATATTTTTATTTTTATTTTTTTTTTCCATAGAGATGACTATTAAATTATGTGAAATGATCCTTGTTATCGTTCGCGCATGCGCAGATAAAAATTATTTCATACAACTGCTCATATTTCCTAAAATATTTAATATATTTATATTCCAATTGCACTATATTGTTTCTACTATATTTTGTCAATTTTTCTGAAACCGGAGTTAAATTTGGTTGAAAACCCTGCATGTTATAAGCAAAAAACATGCAAGAATTTTTTAATTTTTTTAAATAAATCGATATATCTCTATTAATATACATGATATTCTTACACAAAAGAATACACATATTACACAATGTCTGTTTATTTATATTCGGTAGCGATAGATCATTTCGGGCATTTTAGTTTACAATGTGATCCCAAGTATTACTTTTTTCTTTGATTTTGTGGTGGCCCCCTAATTACCCCCCCCCCACCCTTATCAAATCGACGTTGCTAAATATGAGGTCATACCTGTTCTTGACAATCTGAAATTCCAGGAGAATCTGTCAAGTATATTTCTAAATATTCGACAAAATGTCTAAAATTGAAAGTTGCCAGTTATTAATGGCAATATAGTGTATTTTAGAAATCCGTTTTAATTTTATTATGTTTGAAGTTTTATAACTTCACTGAAATGCACCACATAGCATTTTCCCCCACAAATCATAACGTGATGGAATTCTTTTTTTAGTCTCTGTAAACGAACTATAAAGGCTACTTATTGTATAAGTATAGTTATTGTATACTACGTCACTAAAGTTCACTGCAAAAGATTTTTCTTATAGACCATAATTTAACGAAAATGTTTTGCGTGCCCCTCTAAACGAAGTATAAATGCAACACATTTGTTATGCAATACAGACCATTCTAAATAAAACATTAAAATTACACGGAAATCCGTGTATATTTACTAGAGTTACATCAGGCCAGACGGAAAGACACACAAACAAACCGAATTCAAAAACACTTTCCAAACAGGTTGAAAGAGTAAAAAAAAAAAGTATTTAGGGAAAAAAAGATAGGAGAAAGTAGTCTAAAATGATCCTAACGGGCAAAACAATCCACATATGATTTCTTCCAGAAGGGCAGCGCTATTTACCGGGTAACACATAAACCAATTGTACCAAGTGAAGAAGAAGCAATGGCGGTAATCAAGCAATCACAGCATTACACGTCTGAATAGAATTCTTTGAAAAATTGGTTTTTATAACATCTGTTATAAAGTAAGCACTAACTTTCAAGATATATAGTCTTTCATGTACAGAAATATGACTTGGTTTACTTAATGGAGTACGTTTTTAGATGTGAATTACACTTCCTAAGTTTGTTATGTATCTCGGCGTCATCCAATAATATGACCTGAAATAGGCGGCCATGGTGCCGGGTAATAGTGGCAACATTTTCCAATTCTGCATGTGCTCCTCTGTGATTGGTGTTTACCTTACATCTAGTGCCACCTGTCGCATTCTTTGTGAGCTGTCCTCTTTCCCCTTTTGGTTCATTTGTGACCTTGTCCCTTTACGGACACGTGTTTACAGAAGCTGATGACGGACTGTTATATTTTCCATCTCGAAACGTGTCCTGTGAATTGCCTTGATTTTATGGTGATTTATATAAAGTTTTATTATTTTAATTCTGATTTATCGCAAGTTTTTGTTGCTGTTTCAACTGAAGGATCATTTTGTCCTTTGGTGAGGTTAAAATGACCCTTTGGACACTTTTTCAAAAATGTATTTTTTTTTTCATTACTCAATTTGATTTAAAATATTATTAAAATATGTTTATAATGCAAAATATATCGTAAAATATACTAGCAAAGGGCCAAAATTTTATTTAAAAAGTTATGTTATATTACAGAGTTTTTTCCCCGAAAGGGGATAATTTTAGGCCACCTTTCCTTACATATAATTATCAATAAAAGAAACATTTAATAAATAAAGACTAACAGATGGAAAACAAACCTGTGTGCTTATTTAGTTCGATTTCCTACAGGTATAAATTGCATAATTTTAATAGTATAGGCATAACATATGAAAATGCGGAAAATTGTGGATTTAAACGAATACATCGCTAAAGCGACATAAAATACTAATAAAATACTTTCTTTTATTGATCATTAATATTAAGTAGAATGTTAACTAAGCTCGTTAAAATTAATAATAATGTTCATAAGTATGCTTTAATTTGTTATCGTAACATTTTACACCAATTCATATTAAAAATTAAGCAGGAAGGAATACATTAATAGACATGCGTCTCATTAAAATATACTTTTATCAATTTCTTTCTGATATTTTCTTGACTAATTATATTTTTTGTTGTTCCAGGATTATTATTAAATGAGAGAATAATTTGTAACAAATATGAAGTCGGTATTAAATTTATAAATTTTTAATGAAATTTCGTTTATAATTAATTATAAGAAAAAGATTAATATCTGTATTTTTTTTAATTCAAAATAAATTACTAAATATTTAAAAATTAGAAAAATTAATTTATTTAATAAATGTAGTTTTCTTGTTATATATTTATGAAATTGAAAGAAGAAATATTTCTAATGTAGTTCGTCAAATTTATACATTTTTAATGATATTTAACTTATTCGTTTTCTTCATAATTAAGAATAAATCTTTTTTAATTGAAAACAAGTTACTGAATACGTTGAAATCTAATTCTTTATTCAATTAGATAAAATTTTATCATTAATTATTTTTTAAAGTGAAAATTGAAATATTACTTAATGCAAACTTATTTAGTTATTAAATTAAAGTCTTCATTTAAGAATTTTAAGACCATTGTCTATTATTATATTTTTGTTGATGTAAATAAATTTCACATTATTTTTCTTTATAAATGCATGGCAAAATATCAATATACACACATTTTCTGCGAAAGCCCCCCCCCCCCCTCTTATCTTGGAAATGCGTTGAAATTTAGGAAAATTGCAAAACACGTCAATCAATTTCTCCTCATTTGGTTAAAATATTTGACGTAGGGGGCATAAAGAGAAAAGAAAATCCGCATTTGAAAATTCACATAGGAAGGAGGCAGAGGCTCTTGGACACCTCGTTAATAAAATTAAATTTAAAAAATCAAAAAACCCGACTGCTATAAAGCGAACTAATTAAATATTTCTCATCAATATGAAACTATTTTTTATATTACTTACATATTTTTTTAATTTACTTGTATTGGTGACTTTTAAGTTGTGTTTAATTGTTAGTTCCTATCTACAAACACTGTTTTGATGAGGCCTATAGATGTTTATGAAGGTTAGAGTTGCAGTAAAACTAGAGATCCTACCTACACAACTTCCAGGCTGCGTAATATTTAAACGGAGCTCTTGACTGTAAAATAGTCAATGAAACATCGTCTTCATTTTGAAAGACCTTTCCAATGATATGCCACTCAATAGGGTGCGTAAAAAAATTTTTCGTCTCTACCGCCATTTTGTATTTTACGGTCGCCATTTTGAATTTATAAAAACAAAACCTAGCCTATAACCATCGGACGGCTGAGACGAATCGATAGAGACCTCATTCATTAAAATCCATCCAGCCGTTGGGATGTTTCGAGGGTATAAAGAAATCCACATACCCAGATACGCGTAAAACACATAAACCTTCTTGGCAGATGGTAAAAATTCTTATCAAGGTCAAAATTTAAGGAGAGAGTTTACACTTTCAACATTTAAAAAAAATATATATATATGTTTTAAATAGTGAACTCACTGCACTTCAGTGTTCAACTAGAAGTAAATTTTGAAAATAAATTTTTTAACTGCATATTTAATAATTTTTTTTTTTTTTAAGTTTGAAAAAAAATGGATAGTACTTTTTTAAATATTGACACATCGTTAAAAAGTCTTATCAAGGTCAAAATTTAAGGAGAGAGTTTACATTTTCAACATTTAAAAAATATATATATGTTTTAAAGGGGGTTAACCTTATCATTTCTAAACAAAATCACATGATAAAACTTCTCATAATTTTTTTAAAAAAAATTAAGTTTTAAATTTATTAAAAAAGTGGGGTAATTTAAAATTGTTATAACTCGGAATATTATTTATAGAATTAATTTTTTTTTTCATTTAAGTAAAAAAATATATGTAAGTTTTAATTTTGATTCAGCATTTTTAAAAATATTAATTTATAAAAAAAAAAAATAAAAATATTTAACGAAAAAATTAAAGAAAAGTGGTACACCATTTAAAAAAAAAATCATATTTTCAAAAGTAAATATTTTTTTCAAATATGCTGAATCAAAATTAAAGTAAAACAATTGGAAAAGATATGTTCCAAGTTTGACCTGTTTATCTTTAACGGTTCTCAAGTTATAAGACTTTAAATACGAGGAATGGTGAAAAAACCTATCATGAAGAAAAATGCATTTTTACAAGAAGTCGTTTCCCTGGCAGGTATTGCTTGAAAGCTAGATTTTGAAAACAAACCAAACAACACAAAAAAAAAAAAAAAATAATATTTTTTGTTCTAAGTCAGATAGAAACATGATTTAAATGTCATTTTAAGCAGAAAAAACAGAGAAATTTTTAATGAAATAAAGTGTTTTTGCAAAGTTTGAAGATTTTTGTGTCCCGGACCCCCTTAAATAGAGAACGCACTGCACTTCAATGTTCAACTAAAAGTAAATTTTGAAAATAATTTTGTTTAACTGCATATTTAATTAAAAATTTAAAAAAATTTTGGGAAAAATATGGATACTATTTTTTTAAATATTGATATTTTTACCTACTTTTGTTTAAAAGATTTTCAAATGTGTATTATACAAGACTGCGCATGGATTTTTAGATTCATCTAATATTACATTTAATGTATTTTTTTTTTACTTATATGTATGTTACATTATTAGATCTAATTCCGTGATTTCCTTATCTCATTCTAAATTACTACTTTATATTCACTAAATCCTTATTCTTAAATAATCTCTATCGTTAATTCTGTTAAATTCCTTTTAATTTAATGCCTCACTTGTCTAAATTGCTTAAATATTACTCTTTTAGTATTTTTAAATTAAATGTTCCATTTCCGCTCTTTTTTCTTTTAGAATGTTCTTTTAGCAACCATTTTATTTTCCTGCGCATATTCCGGTGTTATCCTTTTTACCTCCAAATTCATCCACTCGCTCTGTCAGCCGACAAAAAGCCGATGCTCGCTGTGTTTCAATAGATTTTAGTCGTATTTTCATTTTTCATACCACCCCCTGGTGACCGTCCACGTATTAGATTATCTACAACTTTGTTCATCCCTAAATTACTACTATGAAGCGATGGTTAAATATTCTTGATGGAAACTGCGCCGCCGAATGAGGTTTAAATAAAATGCTGAGCTGAATTTACGTTTTGTCTCAATTATTTCTGGGGAAACTTTCACGGAAAAATGTATTCCATAGCCTTCACTCGTCGACTGATACAACTTCCAATCATCATAAAAGTCAATGACGTAATCTTTAACACGACAGAATTACATTCTTCGCTACACTAGTACAATAGGATCGAATTTACCTGTTCTGACAACTTATACCACTCTATTACTGCTGGATATAATCCATTACTGATATCGGGACAGCCAGTTACTTCATTTCAACTAGAAAAATCTTCAAATGTTGCAATAATGCAACATGTGTAGTCCAAAACGATGAAATCTAACACATCTTCATATACTTTTATAATAATTAAAAAAACCCGCTGAAGGGTAATTCCATAAGCAGATTTATCGCATATATAATAAAGAACATGTATAAAAAAAGTTTAAATCTCTATCTCAAATACAAAACAAGTCTCGGCATTTTTAAAACATGAAAGGGAAGAAAATGTGAACATGGAGATAAAGTTATTATTTTAATTTGTGTGAATAATTGCGCTGTGAGTATTAACAAAATTTACAATATCTCACGATATAATTGACGTATGTTGAAAAAGGAGGTGTAAAAATATTCACAATTAAACAGGCTTTCAATAAATTTTTTTTTAAAATCGAATTTTCATCAATTCTGAGGTAATGTCTTACGATGGTTTCCAAGGAAGTTATGACATTAAAATATTGTAAAAAGTATTGCAATATTTACCTGCGTTGGAAACCATCCGAACTCCGACTGCAATTTAAAAGAGGAAAACCTGTTGTGAGCATATTTCAAAGCTTAGTTTTAAATTAAGGAATTTTGCCTATAGAAGGCCGAAAAAATGTGTTTTTTTTGCATTCTTTTCTGGAATTTCACATTTATTTTTCAAAAACAAGAAAAATGATGATGTGACTCGAGTTGCGTAGCTGGATGCCCTAGCGTGCGCGCCGTGCACTTCCACTTGTGCGGATCCGATAGATCGCCAGAGTAATTTGCAAGCTATTCCCATTAAGGATTATGAAAATAAATAATATTGTCTGGAACTTCAACCACTTTGAAATCCAGAAGTTGAAAACCAACAAAGTGTAAGCGATTTGAAAGAAAAGGTCTATTTTCGACCCATTTTTCCATATTTTGGTATACTTCTAAAAATTTTTGATGCAAAACGGCTGAGAGTGGTCCAAGCTCTAATAAATTGTATCATCTTTAATTTAAAAAAATAATAACAAGATCGTTTTAATTGTATTCGCGTTCTGATCCTTCCCAGTTTGAAAAAGTCATTTTATGTAAAATGCGTTTATAGTGCTCCAAAATGTGTAAGACTGCGGACACATTTACGCTAAAGCACTAAATATGTACAAAAGGACTTTTAATTCGGCCAAATGGTTGTATGTGGATAATCTATAGGATATAGGGAAAAGAAAAATATAAAAAAGAAAAATCGACTTTTTTCAACAGAAAAAAGCAAATCCATCTTAACGCTGTTAGAGTAAATAGCATAAGTAGTGAATTTCATGTCATTTTTATGCTTTAAATTTGAAGACGAGAAACGAATTACTTATTTCGCACATTGTTGGGAAGAAACGGTGATTCTGTGGTCATTAGCTAGTTTATCGATTTTTACTCTCGGTCATTTTTTGTAACAGGTTTTAATTGTCTATTAAATCGTTTTATTCTACAAATTGTAGTAACTCCGGGTAGGAATTCAGATTATATTTACCACATTTAAAAACTAGTCGTTGGGGGCCACCGTAATACTTACCCATCATGGATATAGATAATATAAAATATGAAAATAAAACATGTGATATTTGCTAACCATTGTACCATATTACTTTTATTCATAATTTAATTTATTTGGACTTCCTTAAATATAATTAATATAACCCCTTAAGCTAATATTACTTTTTGTTGCATTAAAATATCTCAATTTGTTGATTTTCTGTAAGCAAGTAAAAGCTATTGGTTTACAATGGAAGTCTATGGGAATTTGGCGAAATATTAGAGATACCGCCAATTTAGCGTCATTTTTGGCGACTCATTTTGGCCGCTAAATCTGGCGATATACCGACAAGTTGGCGACAGAACAGGGTCCCTCCTATGGTAACACCCCTTATAGGTATGAAGATGCATTAAATACTTGACATTTACGATAAGCCATTATTGGCATTTAATCTTATAGTTTGGCGATAGTTTTTTGGTCGGCGGGATAATCGAGCAGTACCGAATTGCGTAAAAGAAACATCCTTATAACTCGAAAAATTATAATCCTATTAACTAACAGTTTACTGCGTCGGATTAAGCGTCTCATTTCCAATTAAAATATATCTTTGAATTAAAATTTGAATGAAATACAGGGTCATGAAAAATCGAAGAGTGTGAAAAATAGAATTACAAATACCTCGGCAACTAATTATCCGATCGAGATCATTTATGATGCAAAATTTATGTTTTTTTATTGTCTTTTATATTCACTCCTTCAAATAAACAATTTCGAAAATTTTTGTATACCTTTTATCAGAACGAATATTTCAAGAGTCCGAAAAAAATAGTTACGGTTAATCGAGATTACTGATATCCAATAGGCTTCTTTCCATTATTTCTTTCTAAGTACACACTGAATTTCAAGTATCTATCTCAATTTGTTCGGGAGCTGGAGCGATTACAGACACACAGACATACAGAAGGACGGACAATTATTTTTCTAATTATAACTCGAAAAATTACAATCCTATTAACTAACAGTTTACTGTGTCGGATTAAGCTTCTCATTTCCAATTAAAATATATCTTTGAATTGGAATTTGAATGAAATACAGGTCATGAAAAATCGAAGAGTGTGAAAAATAGAATTACAAATATCTCGACAACTAATTATCCAATCAAGTTCATTCATGATGCAAAATTTATGGTTTTTGTTGTCTTTTATATTCATTCCTTCAAATAAACAAGTTCGAAAATTTTTGTATACCTTTTATCAGAACGAATATTTCAAGAGTAAAAAAAAAATTGTTCCGGTTAATCGAGGTTTCTGATATTCAATAGGCTTTTTCCCATTATTACTCCCTAAGTACACACCGAATTTCAAGTCTCTATCGCTGTGTGTTCGGGAGATAGAGCGATTACAGACACACAGACATACAGACGGACGGACAATTTTTTTTTCTAAAAATATGTTTTTCAGAATCTCCAGTGTCTGAAAGATTTACCCTATACTACGTATGATGGGTAAGTAATAGCCTTTTTTTTTCTTACATTCGCTACGGATATTTAGATTGTACGTTGGTTTCGGCATTCAAAAGTTTTTTTTTCTTTTTTTAAACTAAAAACCTATAAAAATTATCTTAATTTTACGGTAGTTACAATGGCAATCGTTTTAATATTTCATTATATTAAACAAGAGTTCACATAAAATACTTGGTTAAAACTGAATAGTTCTTTTCGTGGTGACCATTTGTTGGGTTGTTATACAAAATCGGAGCTAAGCTATCAATGGAAACGGAGATGTGATAATTTAGGTTTATGATATGTTGATTTGCAAAGTATTACACCAATTTTCCAGGTTATGGATGCATTTCGTACAACATGTCTGAGGATGTAATTTCAAATCTGTTTAATCCTTTTCTTTTTAGAGATGCACATTTTTTTCTAAAGAAATTTTTTGTCAATAAAATGATGTATTTCCGTGTGTAAAATGGAAAAAAAATCCATGAAAGAACAGAACATTGCTTTTTTTCAACGGAAAAGTTCCTTCTTGAAAAACGTAAGATTTCTTTCTTGAAAACAAAAAACTTAATGATTTTTTATAACTTTTACTTTTTGCCAGATTTTGTCTTTTCCTTTTTCCTTTACTTGTGTTGCAGATTCAATTGTTATCCTATACAAAGTAGATCATTTCGTCACGATAAAAAATTGTAGCTTGAAAGTGTTTGACGATGATATCACTATTCGGTAACTTCTGGATTGTGACTCTTGTGACTATTTATGTCACCGTGGTGTCACATCGACTAGCCTGACTCCTATAATGGAAGCTGACTCATATCCATGTTGTTGCCCAAAATAATCGCCATGTTGGGGCCCGACTTAGCATTAGTCTTTTACCAGAACTAGGATTGCGTGCTTAAAAGGACCTTTCGCTGTCCCCCATTGGCTAACGCTAACCGGTTTTAGCTTGGTTTTTTGGTTCCCGGGTTCACAATGGCGGGGATGCGTCATTGGCCTATGTTTACGGAAAAGACAAGCAGCCGCATTACGTCACTGGTTCGCATCCCTCCGGACCATCTGTGTCATGTGAGACCTATTCATATCCTGCATTCATAAATTTGCCACAACTACGCCACAAAATTCGAATCACATCACTCAAAGGATCCACAGGGAAACGAATACGGGTGCAGCACTCTGTCATTTTCGTTTACCTCAGACTCGATGTGTTATTATGGTAATGGTATTATTGGATTTGGTTTTTGTTTAAAATTTATAAAATAATGTTCATAATGTATAAAAATATAAATTCATTTTATTGTATGCCCTTAAAACTTAAAAGGATATGACAAGTTTTGTTAACCAAAGCGGCAGACTTAATCACGATGCTTTTAATTATTTTATTAAACAATTTAAAATTTAAAATTTCATTTTCTGATAAAGTAATAATCCTTACCATATCATTCCAGATGTTATCTTTTTGTGGATTCACTATCACTATAAGTTTATAAAAGCATTCAAGAACTACAGTAAATCGCAGTGAACGCTAAATAGTTTCATATTTCTTGTTGAATGTTTGTTCTTCGCAGTAACAAAATATTACATTCACGAATGCAAATGAATTCAAAACGTTTTCCTTTTCTTTGTCTTATTTGTTCTCAGGGAGAACAATGAATTGTAATTACCATTAAGATATTACATGGTTATGTCGCGCACCTTAAAATTTCCTTGCACTGCTTCAATTAATTTAGATTCTTTCTGGATATTACTTTTTGAACACAACATTTGTACGAAACATATTTCTAAGCCTCACATTTCTCGGCGAGTTAAATGGGTATGATACACATTTGAAGTCTTTTGGACTATCATGATTGTATGCTTTAAATTAGTATTTTAATGTTTAGTTGTTATTATCTGTTATAAGAGGGAAATATCTGTTTATCATTATAACTTGTGTTGCGTTAGCTATACAGTGCGTCCCAAAAGTTTATAGACAACCATTTTTTGGATTTTAGAGCTAACTAAACGAGTAAGAAAGGCGAAATAAATTATGCAAATATATGATGCTGAAATAAAAGTAATAAAATACTCAAACAACTTTTAACAGTCATAGTTTTATTATAAAAAAATAAAAACAAGAAAATGCTGTCCCAAAAATATACAGGCAACCGGTGTTAAAAGCTGATTAAAGTACTGATATCAAAACTTCTCATATTTCAAGGTCATTTACTTGTGACGCAATAGTTTCCTGAGATATAAGCGAATCTGTATTTTCATTTCCGACTGATTGCAAAGATGCCTCGTAACGTGCAGTTTTCCAAAAGGAAATGTTGCAAATCTATCGTTTAAAGGCTGGTGGATGGAAAATTGTGGACATTGCAAGAAAAATTCGACGCAGCAGGGTTGGTATTTACCGAATCCTGTCAAAAGCTGAAAATTTCGAAACGAAATTACGTTCTGGACGACCAAGGAAAACAACTGAATGGCAAGACAGAGAAATTTTGAGATTAATTTCAACCCAGAATCTCTCTGTACGGTCAGTTTGTAAAGAAGTAAGCGTTCCAGTATCAAAATCTACGGTTCATCGACGACTGCAGGCAAGTACATTTCTTGATTATCGCAAAATGCGTCGTACGCCAAAGTTTACAAAACGGCATAAAGACGCTCGTGTTCATTGGGCCCGAAATCACATGAATTGGACTGATGAATGGTTGATTGTTCTTTTCAGTGATGTAAAGAAGTTTAACTTAGATGGCACAGATGGTTGGTCATATTACTGGCACGATATTCGCAAGGAACCACGAACTTTTTTCAGCAGGCAACAAGGAGGGGGTCCACTGATGGCGTGGGGAGCATTTTCCTATAATGGAACAACCGATATTGCTTTTTTGAAAAGTCGTTAATGTTCCGAAGATTAGGAAAAAAAGGCTTGAAGTACAGTTACTTCCATTTGGAAAGTTGCTAGAGGGAGACAAATGGATATACCAACAAGACTGTTGCTCCTTCGACGTGTCCAACTCTACACTGCAGTGGTTCAGACAAAACCAAGTAACTGTTATGAGCTGGCCAACCTTAAGTCCTGACCTAAACTCAATAGAGAACGTCTGGGGAAGATTAGCTAGATACGTATATGCTAATGGGCGTCAATTTGCAACGGTTCTAGCGCTAAAGCTTCAAATTGAACGAAGTTGGTTTTCTTTAAAGCCAGAATTTCTTCAAACTCTTGTTTTAAGTATGCCTAATCGTGTTTTTGAAGTGATTAGAAAAAACGGCTTGAAAATTTGAACGTTAAAGGGAAAACAATTAGTTGTGTATAAACTTTTGGGACAGTAAAATTTAAGTTTCAATTTTTCTCGCAAAGTCTGTGATTGTGTGATATTATTTTCATACAGTATTATTATTATCTTGATATTATTTATAATTATAAATTATTTTGAAATTATTACTCCTCTTTTTCAACTGTAAAATAAAAAAAAAGCTGTTATCTATAAACTTTCGGGACGCACTATAATAACACAGACAGTAAGTGATTACGGGACATTTTTAATAAAACGGAATTTAGTAAACAAAAATAGACATATTGCACATTAAATCATCAAAAGTTCATCTCTAAATTCTTTCTGAATTAAAAGAATTTGATCGAAAGACAAAAAAGACGATACACACATTGAGGCAGTAGCAATAACTGTAAAAAACGTTTTCTGTAAATGATGATTACAAGTGCTGGTAAAGTTGTTTTTTTTTTCAAATTACTTTTTAATCATTATAAACGAAGTTTATTTTAAAACGGGTTTTAGAAATTTATTTAAAGGAATAGAATTTACAGAAGATAAATATTATTTTAAACATCCTTTACAATCATTTTTTAGTTTTGAAATTTCATGGAACATATATATTTAATTCAAATAAATTCAGAATATTTAATAAAGCTCTAAAAGTGACTTTATTATCTTCTTTTTTGTTTTATATCAAATTGTTTAAATAAACGAAAAAATAAATTATTTTACTGAAAAGTACTTACACGTGACAACCTTCCTTTTCGTTCTTTCTAATATTGTAGGGCAAAGTGGGGACAGATGCCGCAGTTTTACTTTTCTTCTTATAAAATGCACAATAAAGCAAAAAACAACAAACTAAGTTCCAGGAATCATCAAACAAACCATTTAGAATTCAATTTCTATGTTAAACAATTTAAAACGCTCTTAATAAAGTAAGCTTAATTATTTTCCCAAACGTCTTTTTTACATCATTTTTTAAGTGCTGGGTAATATGCCGCATGGGGTGTTGTACAGATGACGCATGGAGAAAAAAGCTAGACTGTTCATTTGTTTTCAAGCAAATCACACTTTTACTTTCTCAAACTAGTAGTTAAAATGAAAATAAATAACGGTAAACTTACAAAAATTATATATATCACTAAATTGTGAAAAGTTTAAGGAAAATGCAAAAGTGTAAGCTCAAAAAATAAAACTTAAGACAAAAAATGAAAATGAAAAGAAAAAGATTTGAATTTACATGAATGGATAGCATAATTACTGGAAACAATAGACAGCATAATTACAAAAAAGATATAAATCACTGGTTTACATCCAGGTGAAGATTGCAGTTTGCTCTTAATGTAAGTATTAGTTCTATTCTATTTAGGCCCTAGCCTGTTTATTTTTGGCCTTTCTTCACATTCTTTGATTTTGTATTTCCATTCGCCCACAATCACACCACACTTCCCATTGCAAAAGTAAAGTGAGCCTTTTTCATGCAGCTATCGATTGAATTTGATGCACTGAATCCTGCCTGCTTTAGACTGTTTCTTGTTAAGACTCCAGACACTCAGCACAATCAGAGTCATAAAATTCCAATCCAATACTGTCATCAGAATCCATACGAAGAACTATTGTCAGAAGATGAATCATATTTTAGTTTCTTCCTCAAGTAAGGTATTTTCAAGTTCATATTTCCCTTCCCTTTTTTTACACATTATACTTCCGCCAAGCTATCGTTCTTTGGTGCATTCTAGTTCCTTTTGCTTTTTATTTTCTTCTTCTTTTTTCTTGTTTATAAAATCTGTGCTTGTAATATTTGTCTCCTTTTGCTTTTCTTACTTGTATTTATACGTCTTTTGACCAATGGGATAGGAGATATTTTGTTCAATAGTTTAGACGGTGAGAATTGTAAACGCCCTTCGGTTTCCTTATTCACACATAGTGAACCAACATCGTTGCTGAGAGTATTTTGATAAGTAGCAGAATGCGCTATATACGTTCATTTAAATGTAAGTTCTACTTAAATCGCAGTGATGAATTTATTAAACCGAAAAACAAAAATATATTTTGCGGCATCTGTCCCATAGTGGCGGGTAAAATGCAGGGCTGCCATTTTGTGTCATGTGAGCGACGAGAGAGAAATGCAAGCACATGTCTGTATTCTACGAGGATCTAGTCTACAGTTGCAATCGGTTTTGGGATGAAATATCAGTTTATTTGGCTTAAAATATGTAATAAAACTTTATTAGAATAATTTTAGCAACTCACTACGCAGGTTCGAACCATAAAAACTGGCATAAATATGTAAATACTGACAATTAAGCGGTGGAAATGCATACACACAGCACACAGCACAGAGGAACACTACGAACTTCTTAAATTGGTCTAGGGAGCGCTAGTGTCGCCCACACAATCTCTGAGGCATCTGTCCGACCGCGGCGTCTGTCCTCACTTTACCCTACATAGACTTGGAAGGCATTTATTAAGAGTAATTTTAAAATTGCCCGATTACGCCGATACTACATCGTTGGTTCTGCTACAGAGATAAGACAGAAGCAGTGTTGCCAATGGGCTACTTTAAAAAAAAATTCAGATTGGTTGATTACAATCACTTTTTTGAAATGGTATAATAAACCTTATTTTTGACTAAATTAATATCTCATTAAATAAGGTGAATTTCACTATTTTATAAAACTGGTGGAAATCAAGCAATTTGAATTGTAAAAATGTAGCCCACTGGCAAGACTGGGCAGCAGAAATATAGCTTTATTTTATGTGCTGGAAACGGTCATGTTCAGCTTCAAATTATCAGTGCACTTTGAGGGAATTATGCAAATCGCATCAACTGATTTTTGCTTTCGATATCGGCTTTTCATGCATATGTTATGCCACTCTACAATAGATCGACCACATGGAACAACTTTCTAATTGAATTTTTCCCATATCTTCATTTGTTTTTGAGATGGAATAGCTAAGTTCCACATTTCACTACTAGAGGCTCTGTGCGTGGTCTCACTGTGAATAGAATATGGATTTATCTGTAGATACCACTTTAATAACTGTAGCTACATCCGTTTAAAAATTAAATGGCTGGGAAACTTATGCGCTTTTAACTCATATAATGTGTTAGAAAAAAGTTAATGTTTTAAATTCTATTCAGGCAAATTTTTTGAGTGGTTTGTTTATCAAAACAAAAAACTGTTACTTCAGTATCTTTTTGTATCGCTAATTTACTCTATTCTTATCTATTCTTAATTATATTAGCACTTATAAAATGTTTTGTACTTAAACATGCACTGTACAAAAAAAAAAAAAAAAAAAAAAAAAAAAAAAAAAAAAAAAAAAAAAAAAACAGAAAACAAAAGAAAAAAAATCGGTTATTTTTACCGTGAGAAACTGTCAGCCAAAACGTCAATACTTAAAATAAAATTGCATTTTAAAGGTTCTGGAATATATTTATGGGTCTTTCAAGATTTTTCGTCCTATAGACCTATTTTTAAATCAATAACTACAATTTTTCCTTTCAGGATCGCCTATAAATTGTTTCTGAGTACACCATGTGATTTTCCAGAAAAAAGACTGTCAGCCAGTAAAAAACTGTTTTTTTTACAAACTTCCTGTTATTTGAAGAGATTTTTCTCGTAAACAAAAAGTTTGTAGACTTCTTTAAAAAAAAAAAAAGAAAAATCTGTATTTATAAAGAGCTTTGTGTTATTTCAACAAGTTTTGCAGTAAAATAAACGGTTTGCAGATTTTCTTTTGTCAAATAAACAGTTTTTGTTTTTATTGGCGTCGAGGGGAACAGTTTTTTACCGTAAAATCAACAGGTTTTTTTTTTACAGTGTAGATTGGCTCATCACCACAGCAACTCTGACAGGTGTCTGGTCCGAAACATCTTGTTGCTTTTTCTACCGATTCTCCATGCATCAGTAACTATAAGTGATGGCACTGATGAATCCTGTCAAAGCCTACCCTAACTGATGGCGTCTGGTGTCGGGACACCGATCTCATCACTCATGCTGCGGCTCTGGACTGGCGCAATACAATTTTATTTAAAGATCAACTTCCAAAAGAATCATTATATCCAAAAATAAATATTCAGAATGATTGTTATGAAATAATTTTACAGTTATAAAAAGAATACCAAATTAAAAACAAACAAAATATATCGTCTTTTATTTATTAAATAACCTATCTATGAATATTACATACGTTATGCACACCAATAACTTTTAACAAACATTCAGAATTTTTTTTCACCGTCTATATTTTGCTTAATGTACAAGAAAAAGTTTCTTTTGTTCGGTAAAATATTTTGCTGATATACATGCTAATATGAAGCTGAGAACTAAATATACTTGAAGCGAAACTTTCATTCAATTCTACAAATTCGTAATGAGTACATAAAAAAAAAAAAAAAAAAAAAAAAAAAAAAAAAAAATGGATAAACTTTCAACATGCAGTTAAAAAAAATAAGGAGAATAAATTAAAAATTGTTCTAAAAGAGGAATTTTCTTGTTCAGCATGGAAATCTAATTAAAAGTAGGAACGTAGAAAAGATTCTTATAAATTTTTTTGTCGAAAAGGATAAGTTCTTCTGATGAAACTGCTAACGACACATAAAAATTCAATACATACTGAAAGCTTTAACTTTTGGAATTTCCAGAAACCCAGTTTTAGTTTGGTTTACAAATGTATTTTGTAGATAGGATTTATTTAAATTAGTTATTGTAGAAGTATATTAGAAATGCGAACATCATTCGTAAAAAAAGAAATTCTCGTAAAAAAGTTATCTGGACAATTTTATAAACAAAAAACCTTAACCAATTATAGTATTTTGTCTTTTTTTTTTTTAAGTTTGAAAATTATGATATAATTAACAATACAAACATAAATATAATATTCTTACTACGTAGCAGACATTACTAACTTTTTTCACATCATCGAATGTTTTGAAAAAGTTCATTAACTAAGGAAAGGAAACCCCTTCGGAAAAACTTTTGGCTGATATACATAATAATATGGAGCTCCATTTTATGTATATACTTTAAGAAAAACATTCATTCATTCTTGAAATTCTTAATGAAGACTGTTTTCTTGAAAAGAATTTGGAAAACTTACAAGATTTAATTACAAAATAGTAATAAGGAGAATAAACTACAAATTTTTATAAAAGAGGAATATTCGTGTTCATGGAAATCTAATTAAAAGCAGAAAAGTAGAGAAGATTCTTATAAACTTTTGGTCAAAAAGGATGAGCTCTTTTGATGAAATTGCTAGTGACACAGAAAGAATTCGATAGATATTGAAATATTTAAATTTCAAATTTTTTGAAAGCGTGCGTGTTTTAGTTTAAAAAATGTATTTTACAGATAAGATTTATTTGAAGTTTAGATATCGTAACATTACGTTAGACACAAACATCATGCTAGTGGGGTCGGCGGCTGTACTTACTATCACCTTCATCGGGTTTTGATTGAAATTAAAGGATCATTTAAAACTTCATTATCATATTAAAATGAAACTGGTCTGCCGAGTCACACCTTGGTGCGAGCAACCTTCAAACTCAATTTTTGTGGTTGGATGGTAGGTCTTCCATTGTGTTTTCCTGCACCCGATCCGCCACACTGTTAAAAATCTGTACCATTTGCTGCATCAACACTCCGTCGCTTTTATAGAAAACGGTTACTTCATTGTATCATGGAGCATTCTCGTTAGTCAGAATCGGGATATTCTATAAAAGCGGTGGAGTGAGGAAGCAGCAAATGGTACAGATTTTTAACAGTGCATCCTTACAAATATTTATGGTCCCACTCGGTCTATTCGTAAAAGAAAAGCTTGTTAAAATAATAATTCTTTGGCCTATTTATAAACAAAACACCTAAAGGTGTTCTGTTTTAAAATTCTTGATTAAGCAAAAGTAAACAGGGGGTGATAATGGTATAATAAAATATCAGAGGTAAGTAAATCATAGTATTTTTAGCCCCAGCAGTGGCTGAGAGGTTCTGCTTTCGAAGCTGGTTCACGGGAGGCGCTGGGTTCGAACATAATCGCGCCCGTCGGCATAATCGTTTCAGAGTTTTCGTGGTTTTCTTCGAAACCTTGGATTTTTCATGCGTAACTACGGGTTAGGTTCCCTTAGGAGGGCACTCCCCCTAAGGCCTATAACCCTCGAATAGATAATCGGCCGTCAAAAATCAACCAACCATAGTATTCTTTTTTTTTAAATAACAATTACAGCCAGTTTAAAAAAATTCAATTTCTAATGTTTTCAAAAGCGGAAAATATGTAAAGTTGGTCAAAATTGAAACAGCGAGTTATTTTATTGTTTGAAGATTGACTTTTTTATGCATCGTGCTTTTGTGCGATAAATTTATTCATTCAAATATACTATTGAAATAGGCCTTATTTTTCGTCTCTCAAAAGGAAAAAAACAGAACCTTATTAAGAACACTTTGTAGTGTGTCTGTTAAGACCGTTTTTTTCAGGGACGGAAGAAGTTATCAATGGGAATTTAATATCAAATAATGAAGACTACGGCCTCATTGTTTTGTAAAAGGGCAATTCCAAAGAAAATTCTCATTTGAAGGAAGGGGGGGGGGGGGTGATAAAATTTATAATAAGTTTAGTTTAAGGCAATGATTGGCAAGCTTGATATTTTTATGTTCTATAATAAAGTCCTAATAAAAAGGCATTGTAAATTACTGTTTACAAACTAAGTAAATACCCTTATTGCCTTTGTAATGTCATAATGTTACGTCAGTTACACAATTAAAGTTGCGTCAGTTACATGTATAAATGCCATTTTTTCTTTTTTTTTTGTTCCGAAATTAATTAAACAAGTTACTGTTATAATTTGTCATTACTTAGTGTTATTGAGAACATTAAATCACCTTTTTTAACGGGATAGTTTTGATAATTTTTACACTTCAAAAAAAAAAAAAAATGTTTGTCTATTTTATGTTACATCAGTTGCAGAATTTTGAATTGCAATTTTTGGGACTAAAAGAGAGATTGAAATAATCTGCAGGTCTTTGGGTATTAAGTCCTCAGAAAGAAATACTTTAAATTGTAAAAATTTGATCTAGCTTTATTAGTAAATTTTCTACACAGTTTTGAAAACAAAATTCGATGATCAAGTGTTACGTCAGTTACGATGGAATTGACCCAAAATTTCGAATTTCTAACTCTCTACAATAAAAAGTTACGGCCTTAAAACAACTTTTTTTTCAATACAAGCTCACTCTCAAAACCTATAGGATACTTTCCGTTGACACAGAATCTTAGAAAGTAGCACGAAGAAAAGTAATATAGCACATGTAAAGGGAAAACTCTTAAAATCTCTAATATACAATTTTATATTGATTTATTACATGACACACTCGTCTGACCATCTTTTTGTCAATACCGGTTTTCTGCCATTATGTTTAACTTTGAAAGTTTGCAAAAATAAATGAATTTTTAAAACTATCTGCTATATAGGAAATCTTCAATTGCAATGAATCACAAAAGTAAATTAATTTATAAATTTTTTTATGTATTCCTAAATTCCCGTCTGGTTAGAAAAAATGGGCAGTGTTTTTATAAAATAGAGTATTTAATGAATATTATTTTTTGATTTATTGTTATTTTTTAATAATGATAAAATGACTTTTATCTAATAATAATAATACTATATAACATTTTGTTGAGAAGAAAGATAAAAATAAAATAATTGAACTCAAATAATTAGAGCATGTTTTAGACTTTGAAATAATCAAGTTTTGTAAAATTTCATTCAACAAACTAAAGCTCAGAATTTCCAAAAGAAAAAAGCTTCAGGCTAACTAATTAGCGTTTCGTTGATTTCAAGTATAAAAACTGCCGATAGTCATACTTAGCAGCGATAAAAATCTGCTTGAATAGGTACTTGAGTTAAACTATTATATTCTTCAGCATACTTCAACAGAATTGAAGACTAAGTAAAAGTTCCAATTGTCGTTAAAGGAAATAAAGTTATCACAGAAATACATATTTTCAACTTTGGACAAAATATTTCATTCCTATCTAGAGGCGAAATATAACTGGTAAAAATTTTGAAGTAATATACATGCAAGCCTTTTTTTGTATCAATGTTTGGATGATTGTCGTTTGTAAATGAATAGCAGTCCTTCATTACCAATTTTTTCTAATATATTTTAATATACAGGATGTTTGTAAACTGTTTTTTCAATATAAAAGTATAGTACTTATAAAACAGTGATATTAATTAGATAGATAATTTGATAGTACTAATAAAGTACAAAATTTCTTTTTATAGAAAACAATGGTCGCAATACATGCGTTTCTTAATTTATCATTTTCAACTATTTTTAAACTGGAATTTCCATAAACTCTTAATACTGATAAAGAAGCATTTTGGTTTGTTGATTTTAGTTGTAAATCAAGCTATGATTTTATCCATTTACAAAATATCATGTTTATATACTGTAAAAAAACAAACAATTGCTTCTTAATCTTCGAAAATCTAATATAACCACGAACGAAAATATACAAATAATCTCTTTTAAGTTTCTCGCAATTTCTGAAAACATTCTTATCCATAGAAACCTCAGAAACCAATATATTTCGAGATTTAAAAAAGTATTTATAGAAAAAAGTTTCTGTTGCTGCCAGTGAGTTTTGGAAGTGTTTCTGAGTAGTTTTCGTAGTATAATAATAAGCTTTTCTCAAACCGGGATATTGGTTTTAAGATGATATCAATTTTCAATTAAACATTTTCAGCTACGTAACTGAGTTTATACATGCAAGAGTAACAAAATAATATTATTTTTAATATTCATGCTAATGCCTTTAATTTATCATGTTTTTCTGTAAAATATGTCTGTTCCATGTGAAAATGTTACTTCAGAATTCGTAGTATCCGAAAATATTATGTTCGGTGTTGAAAAAACAGATTAATCTACCCTATATATATAAAATCCTAATGAAACGACTGATTAAACGACTGATTATGTTTCACGGCGATTTCTCCTAAAATATGAAATAGCATGCGGTGAAATTAACATAAAAAATCCGTATTGATCCGCAGATCTCAAAACTGGCATTACAATTTCAAAATTTGAATTAGTTTTCGAGATATTAATTTTTTTCTAATTTGAATTTAAATTCTCTAATGATGGTAGCCATAGTACTTCATTTTTGCGAAAAAAGGGAGAAAACGGATAACGATAGGGATTATTCATGGAGGAAAGAGATAGATGGAGATGCAGTTTGCCGTGAGATTATTAGATTTCTTCTTTTTTGCCATTTTCTAATTAAAATTGAAATTATCTTTTATTTCAATCGGTAGTGAAGACAATATTGCCATTAAATTATGTTTTTTTTTTTTACGAAAATTTGATTAAAAAAAATCTTTTTCAGGAAAATTTGATATAAAAAAATCTTTTTCAGGAAAATTTGATAAAAAAATATTTTTTCCACATTTCGACCGTCAGGAATCAGTTTCTTTTAAAAATCAAAGATAGTCTGTCATCTTACAGTTTGACATAATTTCCACTGACATGAAAAAAAAAATCGGTACTTTTCGGTTAGCCGGGCGCCAGTGTTTTATGTACATATTTATATACATACGTATATGTAAATATACATATATTTACATATACAAATATTGTATATATACACACATATATATATGTAAATATATATGTATATTTACATATATGTATGTATATAAATATGTATATAAAACACTGGCGCCCGGCTAACCGAAAAGTACCAAAAAATCTATTCTTGTGAGGGGAAAAAAAAGAGAGGAAAGGGATTATTGGATTTCTTTTTTGTTGTCATAGTGAAATTGAAAAGTGAAATGATTAAAAACAGAAGGAAAACTTTAAAATAAGAATTAAATGATCACGTGCTAAAAGCAGAGAAATATGGAAAATTATGTCAAAATATTTACACGTAAATCTGAAAAAATTACGAAAACTTTAAAATAATAAAATTACTGCACACGAAACGCATTTAACGTTGATAATTACGTCATATGTAAAATGTCTTAGTATTAAATATCGTCATATTTAAATTGTCTGAAATAATTAAATTATTATACATGAAAAACATTTAATGGTGAATATTAGGTCGTATTTAAAAAGCTCAAAAAATATTCCCAAATCCTTTTAAATTAAATAATATATGTACCCGAGAATCTTAAAAGAGGGGAAAAAAAACTTTTAAAATAAATAAATTATTACATGAGAAATGCATTTAATATTGAAAATTACGTCATATATTAAAAAGATACATTTAAAACGTTTTTTATTCTTGAGAATTTTAATGTTACGTCATGTGGTATATAAGTAGTGCAATTAGCAGATTTGTTTCTATATGACATTACTTGATGCAGCACAAATACAAATAAATGTAAGTGCAAAATACTTTCAATTTATTTTGTAGAAATTACTATTTGACAAATAGTCCAGTCAATAGAGACCGTATATGAACTCTACCAAGCAAAATTGATGGAAGTTCTGGAAATAGGCTTACTTTATGCTTTTTGGGTCGCTGAATCGGAATTTGTAATTTCCCACCAAAATTTCCCACGGCAACACCCCCCCCCCCAAATTTTGGTAAAATGCGTCCCAAAAAAGGTTTTTATAAAAAAAAATCAATTTTTTTAATTCTTTTAGGGAAAAAGTATCTAGAAATTCAGAAAGTAGACAAAATTTGCAACAAATTAGATATATGACATTATGACTTAGGATGTAGGGGAAGGAGGGCTCTGCGTCGGAACATGCGCCGCGGTGCTGTGTGGACTAAGTTGCGCAATTCCACTTAACCACTCACACGTTTACATTCGACCTACCATATTTCCTCCGAACTTTCTCTATAAGGTTTACTTTAAGTTTTTTGGGTCGCTGAATCCAAATTTTTAACTTACCACCAAAATCCCCCCCCCCCCCAAAAATAGTTGTTTTTAACTTAAATTTCTAATTGTTTTAGGGGAAAAGCATTACGGAATTCAGAAACTAGACAAAATTTGCAACAAATAGGATACATGACATTATGACGTAGGATAAACGGGCAGTAAGGGGGCTGCCTCGGAACATTCCCCGCGCGCTTTTCTCAAAAAACAATTTTTTTCAAAAAATCAATTTTTTGGGGGTTGCAGGGTGAAATTTTGGTGGGAAGTTATAAATTCGGATTAAGCGACCCAAAAAACATAAAGTGAGTCGAAATCCAGAACTAGTATTAATATTTCCAGGTAAAATCCCCTATTGCCTGGACTTCATAGCTTAGTGCACGTAGCGTCGCAGTGCATGCTCAGAGGCAGCCCTCTCACCTCCCCGTTCATCCTACGTCATAATGTCATATATCCTATTTGTTTCAAATTTTGTCTAGTTTCTGAATTTCGTAATGCGTTTCCCCTAAAGCAATAAGAAATTTAAGTTAAAAACAACTATTTTGGGCGGGGGGATTTTCGGGGGGCTAAATTTTGGGGGTAAGTTAAAAATTCGGATTCAGCGACCCAAAAAACTTAAAGTAAACCTTATAGAGAAAGTTCGGAGGGCAGATGGGAGGGTGAATGTAAACGTGTGAGTGGTTAAGTGGAATTGCGCAACTTAGTCCACGCAGCACCGCGGCGCATGTTCCGAGGCAGATCCCTCCTTCCCCTTCATCCTAAGTCATAATGTCATATATCTAATTTGTTTCAAATTTTATCTACTTTCTGAATTTCTAGATACTTTTTCCCTAAAAGAATAAAAAAATTGATTTTTTTTAAATAAAAACCTTTTTGGGGGGCATTTTACCAAAATTTCGGGGGGGGGGGGTGGATGGCCGGGGAAAACTTTGGTGGGAAGTTACAAATTCGGATTCAGCGACCCAAAAACATAAAGTAAGCCTATTTCCAGAACTTCCATTAATTTTGCCAGGTAACATCCCCTATTGCCTGGACTAAAATACATATTAGAAAATTCTGATATTCTTATTAATTAATATAAAGAATATACATTGTAAAAATAACATGTAAATATGCATGATGGTGTAGTAAAATAGGGAAAAGAATTCGTGATAAGCTATACATGTTCCTGAAAATATCTAAAACTCGATCAAAACATAAAATGTAAGCGTAACGTTCTGAAAGCTATTCCCAAACAGACGCGGTTTCTTAATCGCGAGCCTAAAGGAAGAATAATGTCCATAGCGTTCTTATAAGTCAGAAAAATAGCGACTTTTTCACCTAACCAATTTATACAAGCTGTTTTCCAAATGTGTAATTGATCTTACTTATTAGTCCCAAAACAGCCATCAGTTCTTAAGACAACGATGGATGAGGCCAAGGTAACCGAAAAATGCCACTTTCAAACTGAAAAGCAGGGCCACTCGATTACAGAAGATAGTTGCCCTTAAATTGATAATATCATTCAATTATCCGTAACTTGGTAATATTCTTTAAACAGGGCACATTACTACGTTTTTAGAGGCCGCGAAGTTTGAACGGGGGTTGTAGGGTGTAGCTCGCAGGGGCCTGAGTCCCCTAGTATGGTACAGAACTACTCATACATCCCGAAAATCAACGGCGGCAATAGATACTTTGTTTTTAAAAAGTTTTTTTTTTCTAATTATGAAAATGTATTCTTTTCTGAGCTTTCTAAAGATAAAGAACGTTTCTTTAAAATCGTAAGTATTTCGGAACACATTATTGTGTATTTTCTTTTCTGGTTATATTATATTTTCCTAAATTAACAAAAATTTATCTGTTTTACAGTGTATAGACAATACATGTAACAACGTTCACTAATTTCTGTATATAAAGTAAGGATTCAACGGACCTCAGACTTCGAAGTGTTGGCTTCCGATTGAATTTAAACTCCGACTTCCATTTTGGTTCCAATACATTTGAAACGGGCATTTTCATCGGAGATACAGATTACACCGCCTTCCATCAGTGAAAGCATAAAGTTTGAATATAAACTCTTCATATGTATAGAAGTTTGAATAAATTATCTTTTCATACTGGCAATTTTGAATAGTTACAGTTTTTTTACATTTTTCCTTGAATTTATGTACTCCCTTATTTGAGAAAGTGATGAATATGAACAAGCTGAAAAATAGATAATTATTATCAATGATGCTAAAAAAATTACGTTTCGGTATAATTTCAATGATATTAAATTTATCTATATTAAATGTAATATTTTGTGGGGAAAGCTATACATGTACAGAGTAAAAAAAAATGGATCTAAAATTTACACATGGAAATCTGATTTCACAATTTTCTACTATCACTCTACTACAAAAACCGGAAAAAAATATTAGAAAGAAAAAACAAAAAAAATATTTTTGATATGGAATCAAAAATTGGATACACCGAACTCTAAATCACATGAAACTGTTAATTTGTAAATTAAACATCGTAGACAGGTTTAACTTGTACGCATGGTTTGCATGACTGTTAATTCTTCCGTTTTTATTTTACCGTAATTTTTTAATAATATGATCCGTCTTATTAATTCAAAAAACAATGTGTTAAGTCAAAAATAACAGTTACGAAATCTTTCGAAAGACCGCTGATATTAAATTGCCTTTTACTCGGAAACTCTGAAGTGATGACAGTATATAATTAAATTAAATGACTGTTACGTCTTGCAATTTAACATCATACATGTAATTAAAAGGTTTGTTTAAAGACGCACATTATACACAAAAGGTAAAACTTTTTAAAACATTAAAACTAAAATTTAAATGCTTAAAAATGACAAATTAAAAGTCCCATGACCATAATGATGGCCATAGAGGGGTTGAAACTCGTCGGTTTTTAAACTTTTAAACTTTTATTTTTAATGCTTTGAAAGTTTTTATCTTTTGTGTATAGTATACGTCTTTAACTAAACCTTTTAATATATGTGTGTGTGATTACAGTATTTTTAAAAATAATTTTGGCAGTAGGCAATTAAGCATTTGGAGCAAAATATTTAAGCAAAATAAATATTTAGCATTTGGCAAAACAAATAAATAAATAAATAATGCAATAGTTATGCGCTTTCAAAGATAAAAAGATTCTAGATTTTAATAAATTAACAGTATTAAAAAGGAAATTACTTTCCAGAAAAACATAACGATCCAAATATAAACACATATAATGTCAATAAATAAGTAAAGAATAAAAAAATCGCCTCTGTAGTTTCCGAGAAAAGGATACATGAATAACAACTGTTTCTCGTAGAATTTCGCTACCACTGTAGAAATCTGCGGCTTTCAACTTACAGTTTTATTTCGTAGAAGTTATTGGATTGTAAATGACCCCTCTGCCTCCGATTTCCAGCTCCATAAAACAAGAATCAACACTTGATTCCGATTTGTATATTTTTGCTAAAGCCCTAATATAAAGTTAAGTGCAGTTAAAGGATATAATACTATCTTGAGTAACTGGGATTCTAGATGAAAACTTTGATCGCTTTTCTATTAATTAAAAAAGCTGTGAGGTCCGTTGAACGTCCAAATATTACTAAATCTACATATCAATGCACCAGTATTTTAAGAGCAATACTCCGGAAAGAAGGGATCCAATGTTCCATTCTCTACTGGAGCAGAAGTATTATTAAGAAATGTAATTATAATCTTATCACAGCAAATCGCTGGAACTACGTTTCTAGAGGTTCCTTACGACGCACGGTATTGTTATTAGAAAGAAACACTTAAAGTCATTTTCATCACTCGATTCAAACTTTTATAACTTCAGTCAATCGTTTCTTTTCATATTATGCTTACACTTTCATGTAAAATTAAAACTTTTTGATAAATTTATTTCTTTATTTTTTTTTTCAAAATTGAAGAAGTTCGACGTTGTCAAGATGCTCACATTATTATCACTAAAATATTTTTATTATAAAATAAGTAGGGGGAAACTGCCCTAAAATGACATAAGAAAAAAAAGCTTTTACTCATACAAACGTTTTTTCATGACCATTATTTTTTACGAAATAACTTCGAGAAGCATGCAAAATGCAATGGTGCTTTTTAAAAAGTATGAAATAAAGTCACAACGTCGTAATAGCGATTTCTATAAAAACCTGCTCTATGTCATTTTATCTGCAATGCTGTCCTAAAACGACATACCCATAAATTGCTATTATTTTACTTGCATACATCACAAATAAATTTTTTTGCACGCCAAAAAACACCGGCACATTCACCATGTGACCACTTTGAAAAGTAGATTTATCCATTTCTCCTTCGGTATTGAGTGACTAAATAAAGCACTGCTATAAAGATAGACTTCATCATCATCATTATCTGCAGAAAGATCCATGCTTTTGTCATCCTCACTAGATGTAACAAAGCGAATTTTCTTCTTAGCTTGTAGAGCTGCACGTTTTGACCGTGAATTATTTTTCTCAGCAGCTGTTGCCTTCGTTTCGGTAATATTACGACTTCTAGTCAGAATTAGTGCATCTCCATGCTTCCAGTTTTTCGATGATGATCGAACATGATATACACAATGAAGTGGAGGTACACGAAGTGGTCTGATAAATGACGATTATAGACATGAAGATGATGCCTGTTAAATAGATACAGACGCGACACAGATGTTGTCGGCGCTGGAATTGGAGAAGGTGACATTGAAACTGCGAAAATTGACGGATTATGTCTAGATAGGTTGTTATCTAGATAACTTATGTTGCTGTCGTTGCTTTCCTTATTTTACAGTATACTTTCTTACATAACTGAAGCAAAGGAAACATGATCGGAAAAGTTATCGGAGTTCATGGTATAGATTTCATTTTTCAGAAACCGGCACGTCATTTTACCCACAATCGCCATATTATATATACAGAGGCAGTATTCGAGAACACATACATTTAAAAAATTTTGCATATACAGACAATAATCTAAAAAGAAACGACTCCTCACCTTATACTTCAGATATGTAATCACTGAAAGGATATAGACGCGAGTTAGCACCAAAAAATAGTCCCAAGAAATTTCTGGCGAAGTTAAAAGCAGTTTCTTCGTAAATAATCAAAAATAAAAACTCGAAATCTTCGCCATTAAATGATTATCATTGCTGATCGATTCCACAACATAACTACGTATCGTTTAGTGCTATCCACTAGCGACAATATTAAGAAACACAAAGTATGCAATTTTACCTATGTATGTCATTTTGCGACAGTTTCCCCTACAATGTTAAATAAATTTTCAGAAGAGTAAGAAAGTAAAAACTTAAATAATTTGTTTTACCGGATAGATTTTGCATTTCGTTTCTTAACATTTACCCTGATTTTCTTGACTAAAGATGATTTACCTGTTTTTATCACGTTTGGTATAACTGTACTTGTAACTTCTATTAAACAGTATTTGAAGAATTATTTCTTAAGATTTTATTAAATATTTCTTGTGGTTTCCTATATGATGAAACGTTTTTCATATACATTATATTTCAATCTTTAATACATATGGACGTTGGAAGTTAAACTCTTTGGATGACTGGACGCATCAATCTGTAATTTATATGACTGCAGCAAAAGATGTTAAAGAAAAGAGCGCGTTTATTATAACGCTATAGAATAGAGGTGTTGCAAACCGCATGTATTCGTTACTGAGTAACGGGTATTCTCTCTGATACGAACTACCGAATCGTTAGTTCGGAATATGAGTCGTTAGTCGTTACTGCAGAACTAAGAAACTAACTTCAAACGTTACTTTCATTTCGTAACGGAGCCGCATTGTCTGATGCGGAAAGATGCTAATTTGTGCTCGGTCTTTGGACTCGGAAATCAGTTGTTCCCGTATTTTAGTATCACATACGGGTATACATGTGCATATATAGTCGTTTCGTTACTTCAGCACTCGTTCATTCGCCAAAAATGTCCGTGCGAATACTTTTGGAAGGAAGATTTTGAAGTCACGTGGTCAATAGCAAAACAAACTGCTTTTAGAAGAACGATTACTGTGAGATCGTTTATTCTTTCAGGGATTTTACTTTTTATTTCACAGATATGAATGTGCTTTTTTCAAACATGGAGAGAATAATTTATTTTATTTATTTATTTATTTATTTTTTCGATCAGGCGGTTCTATGAATGCATTTTAAAGAAGGAAGCATGGATCCAAGTAATAAAGAGACAAGATGTGTTTATCATTTAATATTTTAATTAGATTAATTTCGTATTAAATATGCATTTGATCTATTAAGATTGCTCATAATTTTACTGTAAAAAGAACTGAAGCTTATAATAGAATAAAATATTCCTTGTAGCTATATTTAAGGAATGATAAAGTTTTTATGAAATATATTATGAAAATTTTATGAAATATAACTTTTTAAATCATTGATTTTTACCCATACTCGCATAAAATCCGTAGGCGCTTTTTATCAGAAATTAAGAAATGGATTAGCGTCTCTCTTTTTCCTTTAAATTTAAAAGATTTGTTTGACGATACTATGAAAATGGGTGTTTTGAACCAAATTTCTGGGCGCGACAGTAATTGAAGGGCAGTCATATAAAAGCATTTGATTGTAGATTGAACTGCAATAAACTTATCGAAAAATGTAAAACGCTATTCGATTCCATATCATTCCCATGACAGCCAATTTTATGATTTTATGCATTAGACTGAGTATATGAATGTGTCAAAATTTTGCCATCTTGAGCGGAGGTAAATATGTTTTTGAGAACCCGTTTAATGATAGTTTCCGTTATAGACAGGTTCCATTGTCGCATGTTTTACTGGTTTCAGTAAGCAGTGGACATTTCTATTAAGATACTCAATTACTATTTTTTTTTATTTAATACATACAGTAATACTTGCAGAGACGGAATTGCGAGAAATCACAAAGGAATTCCGTTTTAGAGAGATTTTTTGTATTAGCAGATGGAATTTCATTGTATTATTTTCATGGGAATCGAATTGGAATATTTCAATTCAATGTACAATTCCACTTTTACAGGTTGCATTTATTTATTCATTGTTATATTGTGAATTTTTCCACTTTTACGCTGATTTCTGTTACAGACAGGTTTCGTACAAAATTTTACTATGGGTCTATGTAACGGTAACGAATTTTTGAAAAGACCTCTCGTGCGCTATATAATTATAATTACTGTAGTCTTGTGACCATATATTTCACATGCAGCATTTTGAACGCCTAGTTTTATCTATACTTTATGAAATGTTAAATTAGTGCAAGCGTCCAGATAGAGTTTATCTTTTATTTTAAGAAACGGTTAAAACTAATAATAATCGAAAAACACTCAGAAAATTAGAAAATACACCGAATATATGTGTACTAGTACTTAGGATGATTTTTAATATCCGTTTTCTAAAGAGTAACGAAAGTAACGAGTAACGAATATTTTCTAACGGGTAGTGCGTTTGAAAGTAACGAATACATACGGGTGTTCATTTAGTCGTTACTTTTACAGCACTACTATAGAACAAAAAATAACATCATCGATTTCTAAAATGTTAATCATTTTTGTCAATAAGTAACTGAACCAAAAACAGAAAGTCCGCAAGAAAAATTATTCCAGCATACGAGTTGATATGAAAGTAAAATATTCCTAATTTTGTATTAGGTATTAAATATTTCAGTAAATTTAACATATTCCTTATAAAGGCTCGAGCGGTAGAAATTTTTCCGGAATTACTTTCTTCCGGGTGACTGTAACAGGTATCTTCCATCACGAAAAGAATGAAGCTGACTATTACAGGAGTATGGAAGAAAGGTATTCCTGAAAATTTTGGTAAATTTTCAACGATCATGACCACAAGACCTCAAAATTAATCTACTGCTAAAGTTGATATATATATATATGCATACATCTGATTTAGGCCTGGCGACAGCTCTCGCATTTATGAACCTATTTGGATATAACTAAACAAATGTACAGACCGAGTTCGTTGGTCAGCTTGATCTTGTTTCAAAATGGTTTTCACTTACAGATTTCGAACTCAAAATATATGCAAAAAATTAGAAATCCGAATTTTTTACCGGTGAGTGTCTAAACCGTGACAGAGAGCATAATCACACAGAAAATCAACTTATAATAAAATAGTGATAGCATAAGCAATAGCATAAAAATTGACTGACTGAACTCCCAAGCTAAAAATTATAAAAAGAAAGTGCCAACGAAATTAACGCACGACAATTGCACATTAGTGATAGCAGAATTCCTTAAAACCTGATGAACTAATGGTCAAGTAACAGACTCCTCCCTATAGTGCTCAAAGATGAAATCAACCACCGATAATGACAATAAGCATCCCTTTGAATGTTAGGAATAACCACGATCAAGCGACAACTTGAACTATTAAGCGTCAAAAGTAAAACAAAGAAGTAAAAAAGACAAGACAACTATTCATGACAGAGGCAGATAATCACAAAAAAGAGCGATAAGCATAGTTACGATCAGTGACCAGAGAACCAATACCAAAACTATAGTCAAGAACTTAAGAACACAAGACATATACAAATTATAAAGCCAACTCGTAGTTACGAACAAATAGTAGTTACCAAAAGAAGGTCAGTAAATACTCCAGTATCTCATATCCGCAAAGCATGACTTTACTGCACTGTGATATGTCATATCCAATTAACTAAACATCAGTTAGCAACTGGCCAACTTAGGAAAAGTAACGAAGGCAACAAGAAGCACTGGCCAAAGGCACGACGACGGTCCAATGGCTTGTCAAATAGACCTCCACTATGCTGAGATCAGGTAAATCTTTTCATCCTTGCCAGGTATCAACTCTTTCATCTGGGCAAAAGCCTGGCATGCTGGGGCCTCATCAAAGGTCTAAAAAAACCTAGGGGGGAAATGTCGTCTTTAAATGATACAAGAATTCCAGAGCATTTTTTGTTTTACCACAATCTTTAAAAATCGCTGAGATACAGCAGTTTAAAATGTTAGAACTTGTACCACCGTAAAAAATAATAGAACTGCAAAAACATGGCTTCGTGTATCTATGAATAACAGGTCACGAAAACTGGGATCACTTCATGGTCCGACAAATGGTGCTGTTTTCAGACGACCAGATTTGTTTAATAACAGTGAGAAAATAGCACGTGTCAGTATTGTTTAACGCTAAAAATCCCAATGTTTGTGTTTTGGTCATCTTTAAATGATACAAGGATTTCAAAGCATTTTTCGTTTTACCTGTATGATAAAAAATCGCTGACACATAAAAATCTGAAATTTTAGGATGGCAGATATTTTGAAACAAGACAGCGATTAAAAATAAGGGATTCTTCCGCGATCGGGTTTAATTTATGAGTTTTAGCGAACGTGGATTTTCCCAAATTTACTTTCATTGTCGTTACCATTATTGTAACTCTCATATGTTTAAAACTACGTGGTCACTATAAACTGACGTCATTTTTAAATATTTTATATATAATATTTATCGATTACTTTCGATATGAAAAAAAATATTTCTTACTTCGACTGAAATCGACTGTTGATATTAAATATATATATATTGATGTTCACAAAGTTTTCAGGCACACGTACGTGCGTAATAGTGTCAAATTTTCGCCAGATTTGGAAAAAAAATACTGTTTTAAATTACCGCAACATAGCGGTGGCTGAAAAATTTGGCGAAATTCGCATTGAAATCCAGTATTGACGAAATTTGGGAATTTTCGACAATCATGTTCCATAAGTAAAATTAGGGGAATTCTAAAAACCAAGAAATAAGAAAGCTTCATTTCCCTCCCAATACAAGCCCGAAGACCTTTTGTTAAATATTTTTTTTATTTAAAACATTTAAATAATGGAAAATATTACATGTTTTATTATCAGCTCTGCTTAATTTAGTCAAATAATGTGTTTTGTATTAATTCTTGTAACATTAATAATAAGCTATCGAAACCAGAGTTGTACAGACTGGAGTGTTTTATGGAAAGCTGTGCAAAAACTTTTATCACCCGTTTTTCAAAGGTTATCAAGGCGAACATTGAATCACTTCTACATAATGAAAACGAATATCTTAAGGAAAATACGCTGATGCAAAGTTTTATTCATACAAAATCATTGCATTTTCCATTAAATATGACATGATTCAACAGATGAAATATGATGAATGCTTTGCGTGTTTTATCTACTTTTTCTTCTCCCACGCTTAATAATTCGTAAGAAAGGAATGAAATAATAATAAAAAAAGGAGATTAATAGAACTATCAGGATTGTATAGTTTCATATAAATACATAAATTTCTCCTTGTTTTATTAACATATAATAATGACCGAATCTACTGAAGAGCATACTATAGAAAAAGTTATATATTAGTTAAATTATAATGGTTTAGAGAACGGTTATACTCATTTATCTGTTAAATGTTTTATTTTATGTTTTCATCTTTTGTTCATAGTTATACGAGTATACGTAATATTATTGTATAATTATCGCATAATTATTCTGTTAACTATCGTTGTAAAATTCCGTCACATATTATTTGTGATATTGGATTATAAATTTCTCTATTGTTTAGCAGACACTTTGCCACAGTTTATGGTTGTTTGTGATATGAGGGGATCACAACCATGTAGACCAAGTCCATTTTGAAAAACAAAATGAGATAATCCATAGAAGTTGCACAAAATCTGTTTTATTCACTCCTACAGTGAACCGCCTGTAAACAGATGCTATACAGGGTGCAAAGGAAAGTCCCTTTAACCAGGAAATACTTGCGAACGGATAGAACTACAGCTATGCAAGTGATGTAACGGTATAGTAAAGTGACTACGCCCGATATATTGCAAATGGCAGCAGCGTCCCTATTGGCGAAATTTTGAAGATGGGCATTGAAAATCGAAAACGAAAAGAGATAGAGCAAAATTTCCAATTAGAAAGTTTTAGAGCATCAATTAATTATTACGAAACGACATATTTGGTTTACATGGATAAGATAAATCTTCGCCTGTATACCCAATAATGTCCGAAATCGATGCACTCCATTTTGTGTAAACTCTCGAACGGAATTGCCAGAAGTATGAAGAAATACACACAATTTATTGCATAAATATGTAGTTATCTCAATACATTTTGATAACATCACAAAAAACCCTAAGTTAATATTCAGTATGTTTTAAAAGTTCGTCATTGCTCACGATACACGCTGTATTCGTGAGAGTAATTCTACATGTACATTTCTCAGCATGGGACGTCTATTGCAAACCTCTTCAATACGACGACACAAATTTAATCTAAAATTTTAAATGCATTAGAAATTAAATTTTTACAAACATTACAGCACAATACAACGTCACAATCTGCAATTGTGAACTGCTACATTTCCGGAATGTGAATATGCAAAGTAGAATCGTCGCTCATCGATTTCGGACATTTTTGGGTATACAGGCAACGATTTATCTTATCCGTGTGAACCAAATAGCGGTTTGTTCTAATTAATTGATGCTCTAAAATTTTCTAACTGGAAATTTTGCTTTATCTCTTTTCGTTTTCGATTTGCAATGGCTATCTTCCAAATTTTGCCAATAGGGGTCTCTGCAGTCGCTTGCATTCGGCCCGGCGTAGTCGGTTTACTATACCGTTACCTCACTTGCATAGCTATAGATAGCTCTCTCCGTTCGCAAGTATTTTCAGGTTAAAGGGACTTTCCTTTGCACCCTGTATATGAGAAGGTATGACTTGGTTAACTGTGGGAGTAGATAAAACAGATTTCATGTACCTTCTAAATGGACTATCTCATTTTTTTTTCAAAATGGACTTGGTCTACCATGGTTGTGAGCCCCTCATATATGTTTCAAATTACCATAATAATTACATTACAACAAAATCGTTTACATTATTGATTGTGATCTTTGCACTGGTACCAAAATACATAATCATAATTATATTAAGTAATAAAATAAAAGTATAATAGTTAAATGTCTTTAAAAATATACTAACAGTATGCGACAGAGGTTACAGCATCCTTTGATCTAAATGCAGTCTGGCGATAGAATATTAAGTCTAGTTTTTTTTCTCGATTTCGATTGAAACTACATTTAACTGAATGATATGCAGTTTCTGGCAACATTGTTGAAGTGAAATAATATATCTTTTTAATAATTAATATAATTAAGTATATGTATGTAAATGTGTTTTATGTATATTCATATGAAGATATTTCAATTTCACATTCAATAATGTAAAAAAAAAAAGGTATTGCGACTTAATCAGTATGGTAATTAGAAATTTTAGTCATTTATATTCAGGCAAAAATAATTATTTTTGAAAACACGTCAGCTTTTCATCTTTTGCTTTTATGGGAAAACAAAATCTAGCAGATACTCTGCCTATAGTTTATGGTTATTTGTGAAGAAAAGGGCGTAAAATATGCCAGAATTGCTAATGATAAACGTATAAGAGAAATTGGAATAATTAAAGAATGATTTAACGGTACCAAAAAAAATATTAAGTGTTTTCTAGTGGATAATCAAAAAATCACAATACAAAAAAGTTACTCGGAGCTGAGGTTTTCATGATTTTGGTTGAAGATCATGTGTGGAAAAGATGAAAGTTCATATCTTCGCAATTCTACCATCATCAGATGCCCCGTAACCTTAGAAACAGAGACCTAGGACAAGAAGCCTAGGACAGAGACTTAAACTTATTAATTTTTTGTAAATTTATGAATATTTCATGCATAGCATTATAGATGTGTTCTATTTATTACATTTGTAAAGTCTACGATTGTTAAAATTCCTTCAATAGAACAATGATTATAACTACAAAATACTATTTTTTCTATAATTAAATTATAGAAATATGTTTGAATAATTTTAATAGATAAAATTTGTGCTCTAAATTTAAAGACAAAAAATTAAAAGTAATCTGATTCGCAGAGTCATTGAAACTCTAAATATTAAAATATCGATTATTTGTTTAAAAATCTTAGCACACTTGGTGAATAAAAATTTCTGATTCCTATTTCATACTTAAATAATGAATTAACTTATTTTTCTTACTTGTTGATAATGATTTAAATATTAATTAAGAATAATTTTAATGTGTTTTTAAGTAAAAGTAATTCTGAAAGCATTAATCTTTAAAAAAATCTTTAAATATATTCTAATAAATAAATAAATATATATATAAATCAAAAATGAAAACATAAAACGATAGAGGGTATTCAAGCTTTAAATAAATATTTATTAAGTTAATTATTATAAACGTAAAACATGTTATAGAACTTTTCTAATTTTTTTTTTCTGATTTGCGAAGTCATTTTCTTAGTGTGTCATATGTCAGCAGACTTTTAGATCAATTACTAGTATTCTTATATTTTTTCTATTCCCTCTTCAAAAATGTATATATGAGCATGAGTGTTTAACCACTCTTGCTTGCATACAGTTGTTTAAATGTGAAGGAACTTTTTTTTCAGAATTTATTTTTGTATTCTTTCAAATTTTATATTGTTCTTCAATTGCCTTTCTTTTTCCATGTATAAAGTTTTAGCTTGTGCCTTCCGGTATTTTGCAAACGATAGAAACGTGTCTATTCTGAATTTGCTTTGAATGCTGAATTTGCTTAGAACGTGATAGGTTTTCAGTTGAAAAAATCTACAATGTTATTTTGAATAACTAGGAACGTATTTTAAAAAAGTTTTAAAGAATATTTTACGTGTATATCTGAAAGTTACAAAGCCATTTAGAATTTTTTTTAGGCAATAACAATTGAAAGTAACATGTATTGCTGCACAGAGAAATAAGCCCCCCCCCCCCATTCTCTCCCCTACTTCTAGCAAACTAATAAATAGTGATTATATCTGTTGTACTAAAGGTGAAATACTGCAACAGTCTGGCAGTCATTGGAAATATTTTCAATAAAGGATTGTTTATACAATATTGTTCATACAGGGTGTCCGGTCTCAAAGCTGTCCGATGGCTAATTCCTAAACCGTTTGTCATAGACATATAGTTCCAATTACAAAATTTTTTTTAATCAGGTAAAGAAATATTTTAAAAGCGATTTGGGTCAATAAAAACAATTCTTAAAAAATTACGAAATTTAAATTTTAATACGATCCCCCGGTCCTATAAGTTATATTTAGTAAAATTTTCCTATTACACTGATAAGTAAGACAAAAAATGTCCCATTCATATAACACTAAAATTGAGCGAGTTATGAAACTTTAAAATGCATGACTTATGCCACTTTTCTGCACTTAAAACAAACGAGTTCGGCTTTGTTTTGAGGGGTCACATACCAAGTGCTTAAAGTATTCGAAGATCTTATTTCATGTATATCTGCGTTTTGAAAAAAATCGTATAAGTATTACGATTAAGTTAACATTTATTAAGTTTCAGATTGGCTAAAATAACATATGTTTTATTTTGTCAGGATTTGAGACTGTTTCTTTTATGATTTCTTTTAACAAAAATTATGTTATTTTTATAAGTTTTTATGTTACTTCAACGATCGTATGTATGTTTTTCCAGTTCAAAATTTGTACTTGAACTTTAACTCACATTTAAATATCCGATCGAGATTACATTTTACATACTGGCACAAATCCAATAACAATCCAATATTATTATGATTTTCGGTGGTTACCATTTATACTTATTTTACAGGATAACACAAAATATTTCGGAGAGATTACCGCAAAGAAGTTTAAGAAAAAGATATAGATTAGATAATACAACACTGCGATTGTTGGTTTTTTTAAGTTTTATTTATTTTTTAGCACTGAATCCGAAAATTACATTAATTTTTAACCATCATGTCAGGATATTTCGCAAATCATAAATAGTCAGATTTAAAGAATAACAAAAATCGGATACTATAAAGTGGAGGAGATGGTTGTGTTTTTTAACTTTTGATAATTGATTTTTACGTACTTTTTAGCACTGAATCTGAAATGACCTTCATTTTTAACCATCAAGTTATAATGTTTTTGCAAATCGTAAATGTGTAAGTTAAAGTATAGCGAAAATCTCATACTATAAAACATATGTAGAACTTTTTTGTTTTATTTTATTTTATTTTATTCAATAATTTATTCGATATTTTTGCTTATCCTGGGATTCTTACAGCTAAATAGCTGAGTGGCTAAATAGATGAGGGAGGAGATTCAATTTTAACTTTGAACTTTTTAACTTTGAAATTTGGAAAAAATCCTGATGTGATGGTTAAAAATGAAGGTCAATTTCAGATTCAGCGGTACAGAATACATAAGAATCAATTATCAAAAGCTAAAAAACATGACATAACCCAACTTTTGCAGGCTAGTGTAATCTAATAATATTTTAAAATACGTATTATTTTGTAAAGAATTGAGGCTGTTAATTTAGCATAATTTTATTTAACAAAAATTCTCTTTTTCTTTCTTCTTAAATGTTTATTACAAATTGTATATTTTGCATTAATATGCCAGAATGATTAAGGTTTTCAAATTTATATTGCAATGTTAATTTTACTCTCAACCATTTTTTAATATATCTGAAGAAATTATATTTCGACTAAATTTGTGAATGACCTCCAATTTGCAGCAAAAAATATGCTCCAAATAAAGAGCTATTACTCGGCCAATTTTAATCGTAGAATAACGGGCCTTTTCGTGTATTACTTGCCAGTGTAAAGGGAAAATTTTACTAAATATAACTTATAGGACCGGAAGACCCTATAAAAATTTAAATTTCATAAATTTTTAAGAAATGATTTTATTGACCCAAATCGCTTTTAAAATATTTCTTTACCTGATTTTAAACATTTTTGTATTTCGAACTATATGTCTATGACTAACGGTTTAGGAATTAGCCATTGGACACCGTTGAGACCGGACACTCTGTATATGAGTGTTACATTAGAAATATTACAACAAAACATCAATATTGCAGAAATTTTCACACAGAAAGTACTGATAATGGAAGGATGAACTAGTTTTTGCCAATTTTGGTGAAAGATTGAAAGTCTATAAACGTCGGTATCTTGGAGCAATATGCCATGTCAATACTGGCAAAAATGTATCCAATTTATAATTAATATAAACAATATTGACCAAATATTATTTGCCTATTAGGACCACGCCGAAGCAGAGGCTTCGTTATGGGAGGACGAGCCTCCCCCTGATATCTGTGAACTTCGAAATAAGAGCTTAAAATTGGGAAATTCTAGATATTTGAGACATTTTATTAAAAAAAAGGAATAATACCCCAAAAAGTATTTTTTTTAATTATTATTTTGGTGATTGATCTGAGTGATGTAACAGTAAATAAGATAAAAAAGTATCAAAAGAAGTACAAAAAGAAATCTCTACCAAACTCAATCTATCATTGTGTTTTTCAGTTCTAGAAAAATATTATACATCTAACAGACATGAATTTCTCTACTTCTGTTTATCAACACCTGACTCTAATGTACACTCTTTATTTCCTCCAAAACCTTATTCTTTTCTAAAAAAAAATTCACTCTACATCCTCGTGTTCTCCCAAAACAGAATCCAGCTATTTTAATCCAAAGGGATTTCAGCGTCATTTGCAAATTGGAGATGACTTGTAGCGCAACAGAAAAGACACAAAGGCTGTGTTTCAAAGTCAACTACTTTGAAACACAGATGGGCAAGAAGATTTTATCAGTTTTAACACATTGCGCTCATTTTTGAACTAATTTTGCGACTTTCGGACAATCTTTTACCCATTCTCATGATTTTTACTGAAAATATTGGTTAACCTTTGCTGTCAAGAAAATAAGCGTTATATGAGCTGAATGTAAATACAGTCGGACCTCTATTTAACGAACCTCTATTTTGCGAACTTTTCCTTGGAACCAACAATATTATGCGAATTTCTTCGTAAAATAACCTCCAAATAGCGAAGTGTATTCTCTATTTAACGAACTTTTTCTTCTGATATAATTTTTTTTCTCGCTACTTCTCAAAATATTTCCGGACACTTCAAACTTTTTCTTTCTTTTACACATTTTATAATGCTCAATAACCTTGAATTAGTTTTACCAGGTGCCTAACTTAACGATAGCAGTAAAATCCCTGTCATTCTTTGCATTTCATCCAGGAAATGCAAACTTTCAATATCCCCCTTTTCACACTCAAAAGGGATGTTCTGTAGTAAATAAGTTTTAGTAATTAAATTTAAGGACGCATGTAGTAATACAGTGCTTAAAATTACATGTTATAATAAATACGATAATGTCATTAAAATTCATTAATTTTAATGTAAATATTTTCTTAAAACTGAAAATACAGTGTATTTTCGGAGAATATTTTTTAAATTCTTGTTGTCTTTACAGATTTCTTTTTGATGGATAAAATGAATAATAATAATGATAATAAAATATGATTTACAAAAATGTGGGATTAGTTAAGTTTTTTGACAACGTTTAGTGTTTATGAATTAAAAATCTGTTTTGTGTAGTTTAAAGTATTTAAAAAGGTTCATCTCTATTTAACGAATTTTCCGCATAACGAACTTTTTTTCGGGATTTTGCGACTTCGTTAAATAGAGGTCCGACTGTTCAAGAAGTCTTTAGTTCTGATAAATTTGTGATATTTTACTTTTTCCTGTGTTTGGAATGTATATATCAGTCCTGTTCATTTATATTTATAGGTGTTTAGAAAATTTGAAACCATAAGTTGAAAAACCACTATTGTTCCTTTAAAGCTGTATTTAAAAATGACTATAAATCTCCGCACGAAAGAACCCTTAATAATGGGAATAGAGTTTTCGTGCAAGAATTTGGAGCATCGAAAAATCCATTCAAGGGGGGGGAAAAAGGAAAAAGGACGATTTGGAGCAGAAATAGGACCATGAAAGCAATCCATCAACTGAAGAAAAAAATCGACATGTACTGTAACACAGGCACATTGCACTTTAATAAAATTTTGAAAAAATAAAATATTTTTCCACATACAAGTTCTGAAGCACTGATGAATATTTGGACATGACTGTGACTTTGAAAGCATCGTAGGTAAAGGGTTACACCAAAGAGAATTGATTAAAATAATAGTACAGCAATGAACGTTCATACACATATGTTTTACAAAAAAGAATTTAAAGATATTTTCGACGATTTAATAATGGGCTGAAATGACACTGTTTCCTATATCTGGACAATATTGCACCAATACATTAATTTAAATTACAATTCTGAAAGGCAAATTTGAGTATCACTTATTTAGAAAAGTTATTCATATTTTCTCCTGGATGTGAGAAACCGAATTTACATGATTTGCAGAGTTAAATAGGAATAATATTTGATTTATGTTCAAACCAAATATTAACTGACTTAATAAACTTTTTACTCATGCATTGAAATTCAAAAGCTATTTGAATCACGCCGTCAAACTATATAACTTAACATTCATAGCAGTTTATCCTTATGGTGTTGCATCTAATGAAAAAAACTTTAGTCAATTAAAAAAAAAAGTATTGCAAACTACTATGAGTGTTGGCAGACTTGACAGCCTAATGCTTTTAAAATGTCAACGTGAACTGGGGGATTTTATTAAACTGGACAATGTTATCATCAGATGGGCTTCTTTGAAGACCAGAAGAATTAACGTAAAATGAAAAAAAATGTGTAATTTTTTATTAAAGAAACCAATAATTAGAATTTTTAAGCTTTTAGTTTCATATTTTTATTTGGAAAACAATTTTTTATACATATAAGTATTATTATAATTATTACACACGTTGCCTAAATCATTTTACTTGAAAATTGGAACAATTTGTTTCAAGATGGGAAATTTTCGAATTCTTCCCTCCAAAAAAAATCTGTAGTTACGCCCCTGCGTCGAAAATTCCCTATTAGAATATATATGGATTTGGTGACCGAAAATTCATAAATAATACAATTTATACACAAATAAATAGATACATGTAGATACACGTAGAAACATGGATTAACATTATTAACATTCATCCTTTTTGTTTCTCTGGGGGAACTCTCTAGTCTATTGTGTACCTAGTTTTAATACTCTCTGTATATTTATAAATACATATACATACTGCGGAAAACAAATACGAAAGTGTATTTTAATTTTCTTTGTATTTAATGGAACAATACATAATAACTACTGTTTTAATGCATAGTTTTTTTTTTATTAATTTTCGTCTAGAACGGATAAAATACTCTATTATTTTCTAAGTTATATTTGACTTTAACCTCGAAACGGATAAACAGATAAGTAGAGATATCCCAAAAGCATGTTTGGCTGACTTTGGTTTACAAACAATATGATAACAATTATCACCAGATCAAACATTTTAACTTATATGATCATACACAATGTCAAAACTAAAAATATTATTGACAAAATTACTATGTTTATTAATGCATGTGAGTTTTTGAGAAATAAGCGAAGTAAAATATAATAAGTAAAAATATAATAATATGATTTTTAAAATATTTAAACTTTTATATGTCTATGAAATAGTTTAAGGCTTTAGCTTTCCAGTTAAAATTACGTTTTTATGATGATTATTTTAGTTACATTAAACATTTTACATGTTTAATAGAGCGTGTAAAATTAATAAAGATTTTGTTTACTAAGCAATCTAATTCTACTCAATTTTTTTTTTATCCTTTTGAATATCTTTATAATTTTTCAGTTTATTTCTCTTGTTTAAAATAATACAATGCAAAAAAAAGTTATTTGTTTTAAGACCAACGATGCATTTTTAACATTTTGGATAAATTAGCATGACTACCATATTTACAAATGCAGGACATTAATGATATTTTTTAGTGTATTGCCACAAGAAAAAGTTTAGCAACTGTTTATTTTCTCTACGCTTTTCCTAGTAAATTAAGTCAATATGTCAATAATATGCCTTACAATCCATAATAATTATAAATGTGTTTATAACCTTTTTATTTAAAATGAAATTTTAATTTTAAGTAGTTATCTTCTACTTTACATTCCTGCAATATTAACAACAAAAATACAGAGTCTCTATAAAAGGTCTGATTCATTTTAACAATTCATCAAATAATGAAGATAGATTCACAAAGTTTTATGGCCCCTGTTAATGAATTTCCAAAAGAGTGCCCTTTATCGCACGGAGAATGTAAAGACGATAGTCGATTTCTCGTCAGGTACGGGCAAGCATGTCGGCATCCACAGCGGCTATTGTGGTTGTAATTCTGCACTGTAAAAAAAATTTTGTAAATTTACCAAAATTTTTCTAGGAAATTGGGATTTCAGGAACTTTTTATGTAACGGCAACAAGAAAAATTCCTGTAACAGATGCTGTTACAGAAATTTTTGCTGTTGCCGTTACATAAATAGTTCCTGGAATCCCAGTTTCCGAGAAATATGTTAGTAACTTCACAGATTTTTTTTTTTTACAGTGTGGAGTTTAAGTCCGCAATGTTAGAAACTTTCTTCCTGTAAACGATGTCCTTAAGAGATCCCTAAAAGGAAAAAATGATCTGGTGATCGGGGTGGACAAGGAATTTTAAGCTCGAAGTCACAACGGTCGTCCGATGTCGCAACCCTTCTCACTTTTCAACACATTAAACTTTTCAATTTGTTCGATGACGTCTTTTGAATTTTATCCGCGATCCGAAAGTTTCGGAAACGATATAGGAACGATATAGCCCATGGGCGCGCGGAACTCCGTGGTCCGCGAATTCTGATAAAATAAAAAAAGAAATTTATTCTATGCATAAATGCCATGGGTTTGTTTATATCTATTTTATGAGTTATCTAATATATTTAAAAGACAAGGCTGGTTATTTTTAGGCATCTAGTCTGGTCTTTCTACTGAACCGATTTTGATATTTCTTTTTTTAAATTGAAAGCTGTTCATTTGTAGATATGCTTGCACTCGCTATTTTTAAAAATAATCCCATTTTTAAATTTTAATTTAAAAAGTCCTTTATGAAATTTCTTGACATTGGTGGCTATCGGATTACTTCCAGTGTTGAAGAGAGAAAGGAAACAATATGAGCTACTATATCATTACGGATGCCATTTACAATTAAAAATAACTTAAAAAAAATTTTTTTGAACACAAAGTGACGCCATGATTTAAAAAAAAAACGCATTTTTACTCATAAAGCTGTTACATTTCAATATATTTTTCATTACACTGATACTGAGATCAGGACGCTAAAATCTGAGTGCTTCGGTAAGTGAAAATGACGTTATAGTAAAAATGAAATAAGTATTTCCTTTCATGAAACTAAATATTTTATTACGAATGTGTCTAAAAGTAAATTTCTGGATTTGGCCGGCACGCAGGGTCAAGAGTACGAATATTTACATGCAAAATTGTAACTGGCAAACATGACATCAAACTTAAGAATATACTATTTATTAATAATGTATTGCACGTTAGAATATTTTTAAAATAGTGAATATGAATATGAAAAGTAAGCATGAAAATTGCATATTACTGATTACGTATAGGAATAAAGTTTATTTTTTCAGTAATTTGAAAAGTTAAATTTAAACTTTAGTTAAAAATAATATTTGCTTTAAGAGTTGGGCTAGAAAATAGATTGATAAAAAATTGTAATTGTTTTTATGAATTTTTTTATAAATTCAATCAATCAGTTTTTTGAAATATTTCCGTTCGTCAACTTCGACGGGTTTCGACTCGTTAAATGTGTCATTAAACATTAAAATGTGTCAGATCTTTTATAGACACCATGTATATAATGCAGGTAAACAATGAAATTATTATAAGATTTTTATTTTAAATCCTATCATGAGAAAAGTTAGCTGTACAGCATAGATGGATCACTATGAGTTTATAAATGCTTCTTTTGAATACTGTACTCCTCTAGTACTAAAAGATGCCGCCTATTACTTATACAGAAAATAAATAATATAAAAAAAGATTACATGTAAAAGGCAATATCTCAAACTTTGTAAGCGCATATGTGATATATATGCTTATAAAACGGATTTAATCTTCTCACCCGGTATAAATCTTTGGATTAAGCTCTTTCAAAAAGGAAGTAAGAGAACTTCAAAGAAAGACGTGTTTTCCCTGCGGGGATTGTAATTGGCTTTTGGGTTTGCAAAGAAAGGTAGCACTTGATACTAGTATCCCAAAGGCTATTGCAGATAAAAAGTAAGAAGCTTTAGAAATTTCCCTTAATCTTTCTTGAAAATGGAAAGGTATAAAGAATTTTCATGAATTTCGATTCTTTTATAACGTTGGGAAATAAGGCAGCAAATACAGCTATCTGTCTATGATAATTAATTATTAAAATATCAATAATGTATTGTGAATTATATATAGTATGTTTTGGTAATCCCAAAACTTTCTTATAATATAAATTAAATCGTCCGCAACCAATATTAAATGTCAATCTATTCGCTCTTTAGATATAGCTGTCGCGAAAATAGTGACAAACAGAGCATAGAAGCGTCACCAGTTGGACGGTATACACCCAAAGCTAATAAAAATTTATATCAAGGTCTAAAAGAATATGAATTTTTTTTAAATTCCGTGCATTAGTTCTTAAGTCATTAAAATCGGTCACATCGTATTAAGGACTTTTTAAATCGTATAAACCCGTTGAAATTTTTCACGAATTCAATACTTTCTTCTTCTAAACATACAGAATCACACATTTTTCTATAGGATTATTGAAAGTCACTGTGAACAACATTGTTAATACTCCGGGAGCCGGTAACATCAAAGTCCTGTCAATAAAAAAAAAATATGTAAATCGACCGTAAAAAAGTCATACGAACAAAATGAGCTACGTATCACTAGGTTCACTGTAAAAAAAAAGAAAAAAAAAGGAGTAAAAAACGGAGATTCTACTGGCAATCGAGACGCCAGTTCTATTTCCGTATTTTAAGGGAAATTTCCCCCCATAAATTCTAGAAATCCGTATATTTACGGAAATTTTCCCCCATAAACTACAGAAAATTTTCCGTTTTTCTGGAATTTATGAGGGAAAATTTCCGTCAAAATACGGAAATAGTACTGGCGTCTCGATTGCCAATAGAATCTCCGTTTTTTGGTCCTTTTTTTTTACAGTGTTTGACATGCCGAAAATAAGTTTAATTAAATTAATTATTATTTAAAAGCTGTAATGAATTACCGTTTTCGCGGAAAATCTACACTTGGCCAGCGTCCAGCTGTGAAATAAAGTAGCCACCGGAAAAAATTCAAAGCAAAATACGTGTGAAATTTATAACCGTCCGCCTCCTTTAAATTAGGTATGACAGTCTTTTCCAGCAGAATAAAGTTTGTCATACCAATTTTTCCTGTAAGAGCACAAAATTTTCTGTGAAATGCTCTAAGAGTGATCAAATTCCAAAAGGACGGGGAAACGTTATAATTTTTGAATACTAATTAATTTAACTAAACATAATTTTGGCATGTCGCATCTTGTCACACCTAGCTCATTTATTCATATAACCTTTTTACTATGGATTTACATAAAAACAATTAATTCCGCGTCATGGGGCTTTCGATGCCACCGGCTCCAAAGCTATTAACAATGTTGATCACAGTGACTTTCAATATAGAAAAATATGTGGTTCTGTATGTTTAGAAGAAGGCATTGAATTCGTGAAAAAATTCAACTGGTTTACACTGTTTAATAAATATATTAAATTGAAAAAATCAAAAAACCCGACTGCGTAAAAAGAGAACTAATTAATTATTTCCAATCAAAGTGAAACTATTTTTTATATTACTTACCTTTTCCTTATTTAATTATATTGATGACTTTTAAGTTGTGTTTAATTATTAGTTCCTATTTACAAACACTGTTTTGATGAGGCCTATAGATGTCTATTAAGAAGGTTAGAGTTACAGTAAAGGTAGAGATCCGAAGTACACAACTTCCAAGTTGTGTAATATTTAAACGGAGCTTCTGACTGCAAAATGGTCAATGAAACATCGTCTTCATTTTCAAAGACCTATCCAATGATATGCCACTCAATAGGGTACGTAAAAATATTTTTTCGTCTCTACCGTCATTTTGTAGTTTACGGCCGCGATTTTTAATTTATAAAAACAAAACCTATCCTATAACTATCGGAAGATTAAGACAAATCGATAGAGATCTCATTCATTAAAATCCTTCCAGCCGTTGGGATGTTTCGAGGGTATAAAGAAATCCACATACACAGATACGCGTGCACTGTAAAAAAAAAAGGGACTAAAATACGGAAATACTACTGGCAATCTAGATGACAGTACTATTTCCGAATTTTAACGGAACTTTTTCCCGGTAAATTACAGAAAATTTTCCATTTTCTTGGAATTTAACAGAAATTTTTGCGTTATTTACCGGGAAAAGTTCCGTTAAAATACGGAAATAGTACTGGCGTCTGGATTGCCAGTAGTATTTCCGTATTTTAGTCCCTTTTTTTTACAGCGTGAAACACATAACCCTTCTTTTCAGTCGGGTAAAAAGTTCTTAATACGATGTGACTGTTTTTACAAAATGTATGTTCGTGAGTCTGTGAGCGTGTCTGCCTGTATGCATGTGACACAAAATCTGTGGGCGCTCTGCTCGATAACTAATGAACGGAATTTAATCAAATTTCATATTCAGTTAAACCTTGAAATGAATTGGTGTGGATTACGGTGTAAATCACCGAACAGGTGATGTTGCTACGCTGCATTTTTTACGATTTTCGCGATAGCTATATCTCAAGAGCTAATGCACGGAATTTTACCAAACCTGATATTCTATTAGACCATAAATAAATAGACACTGATTAGGTTTGTGTTTAAATCGCACAACAGGCGCTGCTTCTATGGTGCTTCTTGATGTCACCTGCTGGCGGACTATAAGAAAAAAGGTAAAAATATCGTTTGGGAAACAAAAATATCTAATTACTTTACATTTATACAGGATGTCCCAGAAGTAATGGGACAAACTTTAAGGGGAGGTAGGGGACATCACAAGGATTCAGATTTGCGTAGCAACCCAGGGTCGGAAACGCTTTCCTAGCGCGATAGTGACGACACAAAACACAAGAAAGACAGGATACGAATAAGAGGAGAAAACATGTTTATTATGCTTAGTACATCAAAAAAACAAAGAAGAAAAAACATTAAAGGGACAAAGATCGTCATCAAAGTAGGTGTTAGAAATTACGACCCCGGGCCGTGATGCATGGAAGTGCATCTCCGGCGTATGGAAGATCTAATGTTCTCGAAAATACTGGGAGCACCCCGGACTTCCCCAGCAGCTGCCACGATGCGTGCAAGAAGTTCCTCAACGCTTTCCAGCATTGTCCCGGTATTTTGCAGATTAAGTTTAAATTCATTAAAAACCGTGCATTCTAAAAAACAATTAATAAATAATTTTCAGATGCATTAAAATCGTTTGCTTTTGGCAAGGAAAAATCCTGCTCGCCAAATCGCGTGTCACTTTCGTATTTTCGCGCCAAATACTCGAAAGTATTTTATTTTTTTACAGACTTTCTACTGAAATTCCGCTGTTAAATTTGACTGATCCCTTATTACATACATGAGTAGTTTCACTAGCATTTTTTTCAACATATTCTGAGCCCTGTAAGGAGACCTTCTTTGTAATATACAGATTGGGTAGGGGGGGGGGGGGCGGGGCATCTTTATTTTACAGATGCTTTGCTGGGGCATGGCCAATAAAAGGTTGGGAATCACTGACCCAGATGAAAGTTCACTGATAATTCCATTTTTTTTTTTTTTTACAAACCTAAAATTTTAAAATTTATTCAGCGATTTTTTTAACCAGTTTATATTTTTTTATTAATTAAAATTTTTTTCTATATTTTTAACACTATTTTTGCCAGAGGAATAATTATTTTCAGAAAGCATTTTCTTTATTTACAGATGTGACGTTATTTTCTTAATTTTTCCACATACCCTTATTAAGGGGCCTCAGGACTATTAAAATTGGAAAAAACGAAAAAAAAAAAGACCATTTTCAACATTTAATATTTTAAAATGTATTTGATTTTAAGACACAATTTTAATTGGAATAAAATATATAAGTGTGCTCTTTCATTTCTTGTGTTTAAAAAATTATAACATGCAGAATTGGCATTTACAGGGGGCTCCAAACTGTTAGACATTTGATGAGCAAAAAATCGGAGTAACAAATTACGCGCACGATTAGAAAATAAGTATTGCAACTAGAATGAAAATTTTGCTGCCTACTTATACTTCAGATTATAAGAATGACCCTGAACCTAAATAAATTGGTATTTAAAGCTTTTTTATATTTTTAATACAAAGTTGTATTTAGCTAATGCAAATTTAAGAAAATTTCAACAGTATAATCACCTAAAAAATGCTGTTTTGAACAATAAAAAGGAAATTTTAGGTTCAGTTTATACAGACTAACATGAAATATATGTTTTGAAAATTTCATGAAAAAATATTCATAAGTGTTTGAGATATCGTGCGCGTTATGCCCAAAAACGTCATTTGGAGAAAAATGGCTTCAAAGTTTCCGAAACGACGCTTCAGCTATCGAACGTGTATAAATGTAAAAGCCATAACTTCAGTTCTAATAGGAATTTCAAGGAAACAATTATATCAAAATGTTCAGAAAAACTAGGAGTTTTACATCTAAAAAAATTTAAATTTCGAAAATTTTAAAGCTTTAAGAGTCCTGAGACCCCTTAACAGTATTTAAACACCTGTAAGAATAAGTATTATATTATGCTACATCTCGTCACAAACTGGATACCATAATTTAAGTATGCTGTTAAGAAATAAATGTAAAAAAAATCAGTTAGTCCGAAAAATGTTTATAGAATTTGTCTGAAAATTTTCGTAGCTGTTCCTCTCAGGGCACGCAAAGGAGCGGCACATACCATGCGACAAAAAGTGCGAGACAGGAGACAAATTCTGATATTAAAACAGGTTTCTTCTTTGTTAACAGGGTGAAATTGATTCCTGACTCATGCTTTTTGTGGCATGTTTCCATGGTGTGTGGCGTGCCTAATATAACATGGGAACGGGTTGAAAACCGATAATCCAGATAATAAGGTATTAAGTTGTTAAAAATCCGTGCTTCACTTACCCTCGCCGTTGGTTAAACTCAATTTTAAACAATACAGAAAATTAAAATTATCCCTTTTTCTCAACTATTATGTAGCGTAACATGATAAATGATGTATAATTAGATATAATTTGCCCAAAATTTGACATTGCATACTGAATTTTCGTTATAGTTTTAGGTTAAGTATCATATCATAAATACAGTGCGTCCGAAAGTCATGGTGCATTTTTGACCAGTCACAGGAAATCAACGAAACAAGATGGAAATATCAAATCTTTACAAAATAAAAGAAAAACTCTCCAAGTTTCATACCTGTTCAGTGCAGTTCGATGTGGCCTCCATTTGAAACAGAGAATCACAGGCGTTATTCACTCTGTTACACTCGACGTCCTTAACTGTGTGTGGAAAAAACTTGAATATTGTTTAGATGCTTGTAGGACAACAAATGGACGCCACATCGAACTGCACTGAACAGGCATGAAACTTGGAGAGATTTTCTTTTATTTGGCAAAGATTTCACATTTCTATCTTGTTTCGTTGATTTCCTGTGACCGGTCAAAAGTGCACCATGACTTTACAAACACACTGTATTATTTCTGATGTCAAGATCCTCTTTTCTATGCACATACAAAACGCACATAGATGAAAGGGTTATTATACAAAACTTTTCAGGACAGGCTTTTGACATAGGTTACTCATATTTTATTATAAAAAATTGTTGGATTAAAAAAAATTGCTCTTAATTATAAATTAATGAAGTAGAGTAGACCGGGGCACGTTTGCGCATGGGGCACGTTTACGCAGTGCAGTTTTTCCGAAACGAGTTATAACTGGCGCGCCACCAGTCATGACAGATTGATGCTGCTCCCTAGCGGTTATTCTCACATGTTTTTGAACGTCAGTCGAGCTTCGGTCTAGCATATGGAAAGGATAACCTGTTTTCTGTCAAGGTGAGTAAATTTTGTGTCGAACTTATTGAAACTTATTGTGAACTAATAATACTTAGTTAAGGATAAACAAATATAGGAACATTAGCAGATTTTTATCCTTTTTTGAGAACTGTATTTGTATGAACAGAAATGTTATTAATTTTCGTTGCAGGTTAAAAATAAATCCAAACATGACGACGGGGCACTTTTACGCATTGACATCGGTGCACCTTTACACACGTTCAAAAAGAAGAAATTACGTAAAAAATTACTATTTTCTATGGAAGCAGAACAAGAAGACAGCAAAGGAAAAAGTATGAAACAAAAAACTGCATAAGGGCAAAAGTTGGTACACTCTGGAAAAAAGAAAATAGTGAATGAATCTGATGACGAAGAAGAAAACTGTGTGTGTATTTATTGTTTGAAATCATACAACCAATCCGAAAAAGGACAAGACTGGGTTCAATGTCTTAGATGCAAAATGTGGTCCCATGAAAAGTGTGCTAAAGGAAATACTTTATTTTTTATTAGTAAAAATTGTAAGATTGATGAGGAAGATGACTAAATAGTTTCTGTTTTTAATTAGCAATAAGCCCTATGTTTTCAATTTAGTCTATAAAATGTTCTTTAATTAATTCTATTTAATTTTTTTTTATTTTTAAACAGTGTTTTAAATTATAAATAAAACATTTGAATGTGATTAAATATTTATTTAACTCACTCCTTAGTATCACTTATAATATGCGTAAACGTGCTCCACTTATGCTAAAGACTTGGACCTAAAAAAATTTTTTTTACTGTTAAAAACACAAATAGGGCAACAACTGAATGCACAAATTTGTACTTTATTAAGTACTTTATAAAACTACGATGTCTAAAATTTCCAAAGTTTAAACATAAAAATTAGAAAATTCATTGAAAAAAACCACGTAAATGTGCCCCGGTCTACTCTATGTATCAAAAAATAAACTCAAAGATTGCAATGCGAAACCCTCTCATGGGTCCACTGGTTACGTAATATTTTATTCGCAATTAGGAAATTGCCATTCGATGTTGATTTTCCGGTTTTACAAAATTGCTTTTTATATTTTTTAAAAGGCGATATATCTTGAAATTTCTACTTAAGGTAAAAGTTCGAATCTCGTGCCTTTCTAGAGACTTGACAAGACAATTAAAGTCTTTAAAAAGACAAAACTAAAAATACAATACATCGATATTAGACATAATCGATAAAGATCTTAAAACATTAAGATACATGCTTCACTTACCCCCGCAGCTCATTAAATTCAATCTTAACCAATAGAAACAATTAAAATTAGGATTACACATTACCTTTTTCAAATAAATAAATAAATACAGTAGAGCGCTGATTATCCGAACAAGTCGGGACCGACCCTAGTTCGGATAAGCAAAAGTTCGGATAAATGGACAGGCAATTTGACGGATGTTTCTGACTATACTGAAATCTTCACAACGCTTTAGACTGACAGCACTAGTTAAACCTGGCATGTTTAAAAATTGATTTTTGTCTTTTTAATTTTTTTGTTTACTTTTTATTATCATTTTCTGAACTTAAGCAAAAGAACTTTTGATTGTTGCTTGCTGCAAAGAAGACATTCTTTTCAATGCTGCCACATCTCAAACTCTTCTTAAATACGTTAGTTGAATAGGAACAGCATTCTTCTGTCGTTCAAGCCATTTCATAGCTGTTTCCAAACATTCAAAGGCTTCGTTATGTGATGGACCTTGATCATTTTCAGAGCATTCGTTTTCAATTTCTTTTTCATCTTGAATATCATCCACAATCTCATCATCATTTAAACTCTGATATCTAGGTCTAACAGGGTGTTTGGATAATTGATAGTTCATTAAAAAACATTTTTTTTGAGAGAAATAAGCTGTTCGGATAATTTGAAGTTCGGTTAAAAAGTATTTTTTGAAAGAAATTGGCTGTTCGGATAATTAGAAGTTCGGTTAATTGGAGTTCGGATAATCGGCGCTCTACTGTGTATGTAATTAGAAAATTGATGTTCAACGTTGACTTACCGCTTTCGCAAAGTCGTTTTCTATATTTTTTTAAAAGGCAAAAAAACTTGAAGTTTCTACTAAAGAGTAAAAATTTCGAAATTTGTGTCTTTTTAAAAACTTAAGAAAACAATATTTTTATTTTTTTAAAACAGACAAACTAAAATATAATACATCGATATTAACCTTTTAATTTCTGATGATGAAAATTAAATGTTTAACATTGTATCACAATAACGAGAAATTCTACTTTTAAAATTTTCAACAGATTAACATGGGACTTTGCAACTTGTAAAGGAAATACTTCTGACATGGCATACGTGTTGAAAACCGATAATCCAGATTAATAAAGATATTAGGATGTTAAGGTACACGCTTGATTTACCTGCGCTGGTCGTTAAATTCAATATTATCTAATAGAGAAAATTAAAATCAGGATTACCCATTTCCTAATGTTTTTCAGAAAAAAAAAATTGTGATTGGAAAGTTGATGTTTGATATTGATTTACCACTTTTAGAAAATTGTTTCCTTTATGTTTTTAAAAGGCGATAAATTTTCCAGTTTCTACTTAAGTAAAATTTTCGAAATTTGTGTACTTTTAAACTTAAGAACACAATAAAAAATTCATTAAAAAGTCAACTTAAAAATGCATTTCTGATGACGTTTTCTGATAATGAATATTTAATTTTGAACATTGTATCATCAATAACGAGAAATCTTGCTTTATAAAATTTTAACATATTAACATGTTCAACTGATAAAACTAAACGCCAAGAAACATGCACTATTCATAATACGATTACAAAATGATTATGCCATTTCTTCCCCGGGGATGTTAAAATTTTGTTTGTAAGTAATTATTAGATGTTTACTATTGTCTATGCGTTAAATTTGAACATTGTATCATCAATAACGACAAATCTTGCTTTATAAAATTTTAGCATATTAACATGTTCAACTGATAAAGCTAAACGCCAAGAAACATGCACTATTCATAATACGATTACAAAATGATTATGCCATTTCTTCCCTGGGGATGTTAAAATTTTGTTTGTAAGTAATTATTAGATGTTTACTATTGTCTATGCGTTAATCAGGTGGACAAATACTATAAAACACACAATTATTTTGTCGAAAACTTATGGCACAATTTGCATACCTCGTACTACATAGATATATATTGCAGAGTCTATTTCTTTCTTTAGATAACTGGCATTATTAAGCTTTTGTCAGTGAAATAGCTATAAAATTATCAGACCTAAGATTTACAATTACATTGAGCGGATATGGGTTTTCGTTCGATAAAAAAATTATTTATTTTAGCTTAAGAAACTTATAACTGTTTTAACACTTTTCAAATGCTTGTAAAATTTCATGTTTTTTTCTTTGATTACAAATTTGATGGTTATAGAATTCTTCGAGCATAAGAAACTAGAAAAGAAATAGAACAGAAAATGAAAAATGCAAAATAAAAAAGATGCAGTTTGAAAAAGTTTGTAAAAATGCAGTTTGATTACTAAGACTTTGCATAGAGGATGGCTTTGATGTATTTTGTAATTGATGTTTAGACGGAGACTAAGTGACGTGCACTATAAAATTATTTAAACTTATAACTGTTTTAACACTTTTCAAATGCTTGTAAAATTTCATGTTTTTTTCTTTGATTACAAATTTGATGGTTATAGAATTCATCGAGCATAAGAAACTAGAAAAGAAAGAGAACAGAAAATGAAAAATGCAAAATAAAAAAGCGATTCTCCAAAACCGTTTTAACAACGTTTGTGAATATTTTTCAAATACAAAACTGAAAAGCTGCTTTTGATCTCAAAATTAAATATAAATGTTTGAATATTTTTATACAGAGTAACAGAGTTCATCAATATTTTCCGATACAAAGTTTTCATTTATAAACATATTTACAGCACGTATCATCTTTTTATACTTTACTTGTAGAGAATGAGGAAGTTAAAATTTTTGAAAGATTTAAAGCAAGCAAAACTTTTTGAAACACAGGCTAAGAATCGGTGTTTGCACAGCTGCAGTTTGATTACTAAGACTTTGCATAGAGGATGGCTTTGATGTATTTTGCAATTGATGTTTAGACGGAGACTAAGTGACGTGCACTATAAAATTATTTAAACTTTGAAAATTGATTAATATATTATTGAAACTAGATTTAGCCCTTAAAATTTATTCGTAAACCAAATCATGCATTTTATTTTTAAACGTATCTTGCGAAGAATGCTTTCGTTTTTCGTAGTTAATTAACTAAACATAAAAAATAATTATTTACGATTTAAAAATTATTTATAAAATATTTATTTATGAAAATAGATTTCCTACGATATCCTTTTTTATCTGTTTTGTGCATAAATATATTTAAAAATGTATGGCAATAACATGTTTGAAATGAGTTATTAGTTTTGGAAGTCGACAGACATTGCTTTGTAAAGAAAATCCCATTCTGAAATATATAGTAGATTTCTTTCAAATATCTTAATTACGATAAGATTTAAATCTATTTAAAAGTTTGTAAACAAGTTTTAACACCGTTAAAAATAGTTTTATAGTATTGTATCTGATGAAAATCTTCCAAACCGTTTATAATTATAATGTCAGGCTTTTAATAATAATAACGTTCTTTGCCCTAACTTATTTCGCGAATAATGATATGTAATAAAGATAAGTTTCTATCAACTTGAAAAATACATTTTTAAAAACACATGATCAATATGTACACATCAACAGAAATATCCAAGAAATCATTCATCTATTATTTGATTTTTTTCATTCAAATAATATTCAGAGCGAACATTACCATTTTATATTCTTTGTAGAGTGTTCTACATTAATTTAGTTCAATGTGTTTTATTAATTTTCTTTATGAACACTGTTAGGCTTGGGGCGAGCTAGTTAATTTCTAGGTCGAATGGGACCCGATAAAAGAGATTTTCAGAGGGCTGAAAAATAACGAACTAAAGTCAATTTTATTGGCTTGTGTTGAATCTTACTTGACACATTCACATAGCACCAAGTATGAACAAGTTGGAAATTGCTCGTCAAACGTGGCAAATGAGGTGCGTTCGTACTATAACTAGTTTTATAATCATTTTTTGCACCCCATATTATACTGAATGTATAATTTTTTGCACTTCATGAAGTGCATAGTCTGATACATCATTAAAATGCACTTCCAATATTTTTTTCCCATTCCCCGTAATGTAACGGAACACTTTTGACTGTCCCTGTAATTAAACTATACATCCGATTTTCCTAAAATTTTAAATAGCTCAACAAAATTTTGCAACAATTATATCTTTAAAATTTCAGACCATTCGGAAGGCTCTAATATCATTAAAATCCACTTGCAATAATTTTTCCCATTGGCCGTAATGTAAAGAAAAACTTTTGACTGTCCCTGTAATTTAACTATACATCCGATTTTCATAAAATTTCAAATGGCTCGACAAAATTTTGCAACAATTATATCTTTAAAATTTCAGATCATTCGGAAGGCTCTAATATCATTAAAATCCACTTGCAATAATTTTCCCCATTGGCCGTAATGTAAAGAAAAACTTTTGACTGTCCCTGTAATTTAACTATTCATCCGATTTTCATAAAATTTGAAATGGCTCGACAAAATTTTGCAACAATCATATATTTGAAATTTCAGACCAATCGGTTGGGTAGTTTTTGCTCTGTTACATGCGGACAGACGGACGGACAGACGGACGGACAGACGGACAGACGGACGGACAGACGGACGGACAGACGGACGGACTGAACGACGACTATAGGTGCTACGTATTTATATAATTACGAACGCACCTAAAAAGGCTTAATATTATGCCTCTGAGGCTAGATAGAAGACTTCGCTATATTACTCTTGCATGTGAAGTTAAAAAAAATATACACAATTTTACAGAACAAGTCATGTAATATTTAAAAAACTGTGAAAAATTGAAGAAAGATTACCTTGTAGTTAGGATTAGGGTAAATTTGGTGAAGATGCCGTAGTTTTTGACTTAAATGTTTTAAAAATCGCCTGTTGTTTACATTTGTTTTTCATTGATTACTTGTTAAAGTTTAGACTCCTGTGTATAATTTAAAAACTTATCTCATTATACAGATATTATAGAAAGCATCGAAAATTTTGTTTTTGTAAACACTTGCATTTCGGCGTCTTACCCATAGGTATGTTTAAGATGGCCAACTATCTAGGGGTAAGATGCCTTATGGCGTTTCAATGTAAACAGTAATTTTTCCTCAGAGCACTCTGACCAATCATTCCATTCACTTAAAAAAAAAAAAAAAAAAAAAAAAAAAAAAAAAAAAATCCTTGTCTTCTGAATCTTAGGAGGAAATTTAATCATCATCTATGTCATCGTCAGTTGAAGATTCTGTCTTTCTACCCTTTGAGCTCGTATCTAATTCCTTTTTAGAAAGGCTTGAGACACCTGGAAATTCGCAGTTGCTATTGTCACGCCGATTTAGTTTGGCTTTTATAGGACATTAAAATTATTTTTATTTGAATATTAAAATAAGAAAAAAAAACTTTGATGAAAATTTTGTCATATTTAAAACGATACATTTTAAATGTCTAATTTAAAAGAAATTTCTTACAGCGACTTTATAAAATTGTTTGCTTAGCCATTTTATGCAAGCTAGTTTTAAATTGTTGTGTTGATCTTATTTAATCAATCACGAAAGTAGCAGTTAGCTATCTCGACAGTAATTGGTTGTCTTAAAATTTCTCAGCCAAAGGGAAATGAATAGAAACCTGATTACAGGGGAGCAACACTAGTCGTTTAATTACGATATAATCTTCCGTAATCTTTTCAAAGAAGATCAAATTAGTGTGTTTTTAGAGCCTGCGGTATCTGCATGGAGGTTGGCGAGCATAGCTCGTAGAAGGCAGAAACACCTAGTTATCCAAAACTATGTTTTGTTATATACTACCGATATTTACATTTATTAAAATTATCTATAACTGCATTTAAAATAAAAAATTTAACAATGATTAAAATTAATAATTATTAAACAATTATTTGTGAGGCCAATAAGGTTTATTTATAAGGCAGAATACATATAGAAACCTTTCAAATTATGTTCACATTAGATTTCAATATTTCTTTATGTCATTTTAAACATTCAGAAAATTTATAATTCTAACCAATGATTTTTTTAATAAGTTGATTAAAATCACGATTGAATCACTGATTTAAATAATCTGATTAAAATTGTTGACAATTTAGTTAACAGCCAAGAGTAATTTAAACAATTAAGAAACATTGATTGCAACGGAAAATAACCGGCATCTTGCACCAAGGAAAAACAACCGGCATCTTATTCCCAAAAATTTTCGTCGTCTCATCTCAAAGTATTGGGTAAGACGCCGGTTCCCCCACTGACGTGAAGAAGCGAGAACCGGCCACCATTTATGCTTTGCAGAATAGTCAGATACCAGTACTCGCTGAAAACAGATTTATTTCTCTAGTGTTTAAACTAAGACTTATATACGCAAATAAAGAAGTCACATAAAAGATTTTGGACACTTACCAGAAGTGTTAAGACGAAATAACAATAAAAAAGTACCACATAATTTTTTTTTAAAGAACGCAAACGGAAATTAAAATATCAGTAGTGAACCGTATTCCTTACAGCAGAGCGGCGTTTTTCTGTAGCGCCTCCTCATATGAAAACTACGTGATATGGTATCTTGTAAAACACGACATCTCACCTCAAGTTACCCTTTATTGGCTGAAATAAAGGCTAGAATCTTGATATTTTATTCTTTCGTCAATAGATATCTTAGATTAGACTTGATAAATAAAACAATCATCCTCTACTAATTCTCCTTATAAAAAATACATAGGTACCAATTGATTCGGAATAATCTCTACTATTAAATTCTATTCATAAATTTTGCTTCGCGGCTTGACGACATATTACAAAATGCACGAACGTTTACTTTTCAAATGACAACACTTACTTTTGACGCTCTGTTGGATTACCTAGATCAAAGCAACCTGGGAAAAAGTTATAGTTTATATACTTTTCGTAAAATTTCATAGAATTAAAAAAAAAAAATGTGTTCAGGGTTTATTTATAGATTTTGGAAATTGATATTAAGATCTTATAAAGAAAGATATTACAAAAAATACTCAATTAATCACTAGTAAAATTATACAGAAATTTTAAATTTACAATAAACTTTCTATATATAAAAGAAAATCCTACAAAATGTTTTTGGTAAATACCTACGATTTTTTTTCTCTGTAGATCCTTTGAAAACAGAAGACAGTCTCATTAGACTTTCAAAAGCAAACATCGTTAAAAGACAATTGCAAGTTTACACTATCTCTGTAATAAAGACTTAAGTGTATATTGTAGAGTGCAGTAAAGATTTATCTGTATGATCTGTGTAGTTAGAGTAAAAGTTTTCTGCGTAACCAAGAATTGTAATACTGTAAATAAATTTATTTTTTCTTTGATTTGTATAACTAATTGTTTTTTCCCTTATTTGGGATATCACGAATTACAATTAATACAAATTTATTTTACGGTCCCGTGAAATTCAGCTTTAGGATGTGTGACTGTATAAGCATTCAAATACAGACACATGTGCAAGTGACTTAAGGTGCCTGCCTACCTTCGGAAGGGATTTTTTTTAATATTTGAAAAATTGCCTACTGATGTGCATTATATTATAGAATATAACTAAGAATTGCGAATAACATGTAAAAATAGACATACTTTTTAAATATTTTGATTTTAATGCTCAAAATATATATAAAAATTTCTATAAAATGGCACTTTTGCAAAACATCAAAACTCAAATTTAAATTATCATATTTTTATTCGGTAAAATTTATTATGATTAATGAAACTTTCTTGAGGTACTGATCCATTTTCATAACTGTGTTACTAATAAAAATATAGAAGTTAATGTTTTTGCACACAGAAAAATGAAGAAAATATATGACAATTCATAACTTGTATCAATTAAAATATGAAAAAATAACTAACTGTAATCATAATAGAGGCACATTACCTAAATAAACACCTATAAAGTATTTTTGCAAAGTTTCATAACGTTACAATTATTATTTTTCGAGTTATGATGTTTTGCGATAAAGCAAAATGTTAAAAATCTCATTTTGAGAAAAGGCAGAAAATGTAATTAAAACCAAATTTTACCTATTAAATGAAAAATCAAATTTTAAAAAGCTCCTGTTTTAAAAATTTCACCATCTATGTTATTTACATTAGTTATTCTTTTTTTCTTGGTGGTTTTTAAAAATTTTCTTTGTTTATATGCAAATATTTAAGGTCACTTCGGTAGCGTAGGGCTAATTTTAATTTAAAAAACTTGCGACCAGTGTTGAATTCAGGGGGTGGACAGGGGAAGACATCCCCCCTGGAGCAATAAGATGTCCCCCCCCCTGAAGATTTGACATTTTGTGTTTCCAATGCTCGAAAAGTGTGACCTCCCCCCACCCCCCGGAGCCACAGAAATCCCTCACGGAGAAAAGTGTCTTAATTCAGAACTGTTTGTGACTGACAAATATTAAAATGCATGTAACGCAAGTTCTAAGCAAGAAACAAAATTCAAACTGATTTAGAAAGCTAAAATGTCAAGTTTTAATATTAAATCAAATATAGAAAATCAGATTTTTAACCGAAAATTGCATTTTAAAGGTAGGCAGGCACCTTAAGTTAAATCCATACAATGAGACATGTGCTTCCTTTTGCACAAGACTGAATTTTATAAAACCAACTTTTTAGAAAAGTCATCTTAAATGGACATTTCTAGCTACCTAGTTTCGATACTATATTAGCAAAAGATTATTTTGGTATTTTTTGTCGTTCTATTTCAAATATCTCCATTCTCATCTGTTTAATTTCTAAGCAATGTAGTTCTTTTTAAATGCATGCAGTCTGTAGTATGGCATTGTTGGGGAGCATACTGCATAAAACTTTAATAATAATAATAATAATAATAATAATAATAATAATAATAATAATAATAACTTCTAAGAAAAGATAATTGCCTTTATGGGGTCTTTCGATGTATGACGATTTTCATAACGTCGATAATGACGAGTCATATAATGTGAAATTTGAGCAATTTTTCAAGACACAGACATTACAATAATAAAAAAATAAAACAATTCTGTCCCAAACTGTTTACGTTTTTGAAATGCAGACATATGTTAACCGTAATTAGCATAATCGCGAGGAAACGATAAAAAATTATTCATATTCTTGTATTTATTCAATAAAACTTTAAATATTTTTCAAACTGATAAAATACTTTACTAATTAGAAAAAATACGAATTACCAATTTTTCTTTTTTATTTAATATTTGAGGCATTAAAAACTCATTTTCGTAAAAAAAAAAAAAAAAAAAAAAAAAAAAAAAAAAAATTATAAATGCGCAGATCATAAGTAATTGCAGCTGCAAAAATAATTTTATTAAAGTGTTTGATCTTTTAAAACTAAAGTTTAAAGAAACTTAATTATAACTCTACAAAACTTATTAAAGAACGGAAGTAACTTTAACTGGGTTATTTTTATGGCCAAAATAAATTTAATAATTCAACGTTTATGAAAAAAAAGGGGGGGGGGGGGATTTTCTTGGATTGGAAACATTTTAAAACTGCATATTTATTTTTACACTGTTAAGTAATTATTGTATAGATTTATTTAAAACTTTTGTAAATCAAAAGGAAATCAGTTAATTTTCAACAACTTTGCTATTGGTAAAAGTTTATTGCATCAAATATCGTATCTCATTTGTAAAATTTTTTAATCAAGATTCTAATTTTACAAGTAAACTTTGTACCTGAAAAGAAATTTAAGCTATTTTAAGATTATTAAGTTTCGGAAGTGCATAAAATGTATTTAAGTGACAATTTTAATAAAAGAAAATCCCTCTATGTTTTTTCTTTTTTTCCTTTCTATGATATTTTCAAAAAGAGAATTTTTATCTTGCACAGATAATTTTTATAAAATTAATTTCGTGGATATTTTATTACTTTATAACTATCTTAAGTTCCCAAGTACATATCAAAGTGAAAAGATTTTGTTCATGAAGTTTTCTTATTTTCTTTGATTTCCTTAAAGCAATAGATTTTTAAACGACTTCATTAAATTTTAAATATTCAGTTTGACTTCTTTATAATGAGCTCGGTGCCGTTGAAGATTTGTTTTAAACGAGTATAAAACATATTTGTTCTACGTCATAACAAATAATCAAAAAATATTTGCCTAATATAAATATGCAGAAAATTCAGTGTTAACGAGTGAAATTCAGGTATAAAGGGCAAAGTTCTGCACTGTCACACCTTTGAAAAAGTTTCATGTAAAATAAATAACGCACGCGTTCTATATTTTTGACGAAACGTTATAAATAGCTATATACTGTAAAAAAAAAAAAAAAAAAAAAAAAAAAAAAAAAAAAAAAAACGTTAAAATACTGTAAATTGTACTGGCAATCGAGACGGCAGTACTATTTCGGTATTTTAACGGAATTTTTTCAGTAAATTTTGTGAAAAAACGGAATATTTTTTAAATTCCGTTAAAACACGGAAATAGTACTGGTGTCTGGATTGCCAGTACAATTTCCGTATTTTAATAGAATTTTTTTTACAGTGTACTTTCTGCAAATCTTTGTCTTGTGGTTCTTTCAATATTATGTTATCTTTTTGCCTTTCTTCTATCTATAACAGTAGAAACTATCGTAATTGAAATTTCGTTTTCTGGTTTTTGACTGTTTTATACATTTTAGGGGACAGAGTTCACAAAAAACATCTTTATAGAAATTGTCTGTGTGTCCATGATGTGTCGCCATTATACCATCGAAAAGTGTGTGAAGTTATGCTTAGAATTGAAGCAAATTTCTTACATATATCTTTGGCTGTAGCAAGCGGGTCCGACGTGAATTTGGAGATATTCCGCAAAAAACGGACGCTGTAATAGCGTATTTTGTGCCACTTTCATTATTGTACCATCGAAAAGTGTATCAAGTTATAAGTTATAGTCAAATGTCATATAAAGGTTTTTTCAGTTATGAAAGGCAGGCCCTACTTACATTTTGAAATATGGGAAAAGGACGCTACAATAGCTATTTTTATGTAATTTTATGGATTTTTCGTAGTTCTGTTGCACATGGACGGCTCGTGGAGCGACGAGAACTTCGCATCCTGCTGCTGGCGATTCGCAATCAGCTGACATACAGTAAAATAAAGAAAAATATTGATTTTATTATTTATCTTAACCGACTTACTCATCGATCATCATGGTAAACTTACTCGTTTTACATATCGATTAACTCGTTTTTGCTCCGATTAATTTATTGAAGCAAAAATTAAAAGGAAATATCAAAGTTCGTATAAGTATTGAACTAATAATATTGAAGTAACATGAAACTACATTTTTGCAATATTAAGAGGTATGAGATAGAAGAAAATTTTGGGATTGGCACATCCCAGTTTCTCTTTTCATTGAATTTCATTGCCAGAGAAATATAGGGTGTGGAAGTTTTAATAACATTGTATTTTAATTCGGTTAAAAGTATTTTTTCTTTACATACAAATACTGAAAATTTCTAAAATTAAATATATGAAAATAAGTCTTAAGTTATAAATCACAAGTTATGTTGCTTAGATAGAAATTTAAAATTGGCTCTATACGGCTGTTCATACTTTCATTTTTGGTAGTTTAATTATTATGATTTTATCATTATTAATTTCAAAGTACGATACATTGGACTTGGCAGTTGAAAGTAAACTTGTATAACCAGAAAAAATAGTACACTGTAAAGAAAAAAAATATATATATTATATATATATATATATATATATATATATATATATATATATATATATATAACCATTAATTAAACAATACCGACTATCATCAAAAACGGCAATATATATATATATATAATGTATACAGTATATATATATATATATAACTGTTAAAATACGGAAATTGTACTGGCAATCGTGTCATCAGTACTATTTCCGTATTTTAACAGAAATCTTATCCGTATTTTTTTTTAAACGGAATTTTTCTGGAATTTACAGAAAAAAATCCGTTAAAATACGGAAATAGTACTGGTGTCTGAATTGCCAGTACAATTTCCGGATTTTAACGAATTTTTTTTTACAGTGTATCCTCTGCGTTATCGTTATAACTAAGTTTGACTCTGATAGTGCATAATACACTAATAAGTTTCAAATTAATTTTCCATTTTTACACTTCTTAACTTAACGAAATTATATATTATTGCATAAAATACAAATAGTGGAAAATTTACTTATTTTTCACTTATTTATCAATATGTACTTTCTAGAAACTTTGAAGATAATTCAAAATATTTAAATAAAATTTAATGAACATGATTTTTTTTTTTTTTTTTTTTTTTACTAATTTAAGTTAAAAATGTATTTTACTGAATTCGTTAAAATGCCAACAAGTCATAAAAAATGTGTAATTTGAAAAATCTTTCTCCGTAATGTTAAAAGAAAGAAATTGCTTTTCTGCAGAAAGAACAGAATGATTCTTTTAACTGAAATGCGAAGCAGTTATACAAAAATAAGTGTCTTTTAACAAGATAATTTTCCTTTTGAAATGGTCGTCGAAGACGTCATAATTTTTTAAAACTATTCTTTTAGTTCCAGTTAGGAGGTGCGGAATATGGGTGTAATTTGTATATAATCGCTTTAATTATCGTTAACTTTAAAAAATCATAATTAAGCCTTTAATCCGACTTTCAACACCAATGTCTATAAAATTTTATTTTCACAACAGATTTGATTAATTGAAATTTCGTGAAACAAAAACGATAATTATTATCAACATATAAATTAAACACAACAGTGTAGATTCACTTACACTAGAATTGTCTTTTCCCCCTTTTATTCAGTGCAGTGGCTGCCAAAATAGTTAGCTTAAATTTTAAAAGTTGAAACTTTTCATAAAGATATTATTAAAAAAAACAAAGCGCAAAAAACTTTTTTTATCTAAGCACAACTTGATGGAGATAAGAGGGATTACTATTTTTTTGAAATATTAAGATGTATGAGATAGAATGAAGTTTCGGGATTGCCACATCTTAGTTTTTTCTTATTATTGAATTTTATTGCCAGAGAAATATAACACACGGAAGTTTTAATAACATTGTATTTTAATTCGGTTGAAAGTATATTTTCTTTACGTACAAATCCTGAAAATTTCTAAAAAAATATATATGAAAATAAATTTCACATTACAAATCTCAAGTTATAATGCTCATTTAGAAATTTAAAATTGGTCCTATAGGGGTGATCATACTGTCATTTTTGATAGTTTAATTGTTATGATTTTTTCATTATTAATGTCAAAGTACGATACATTAGACTTGACAGTTGCAAGAAAACTTGTACAGGCAGTAAAAATAGTAGGGTAACTTGAAGTGAGATTCCGTGTTGTACAAGATGCCGAATCACGTAGATTTCATATGCGCAGGCGCTGTAAGGAAACGCCGCTCAGTTGTAAGGAAGAGGGTTCCCTACTGATGTTTTAATTTCCGTTTGCGTTCTTAAAAAAACAAAAAATAAGTGGTACTTTTTTATTGCTATTTCGTCTGAACACTTCTGGTAAGTGTCAAAAATCTTTTACGTGACTTCTTTATTTCCCTATATAAGTCTCAGTTTAAACACCAGAGAAATAAATCGGATGTTTTTAGAGAGTACTGGTAACAGACCTTTCTGCAAAGCATAAATGGTCGCCGGTTCCCGCTTTTTCACGTCAGTGGCGGGCACCAGCGTCTTACCCAATACTTTGGGGTGAGTCGACGAAAATTTTTGGGGTAAGATGCCGTTTATTTTCCCTTGCGGTCAAATTCCTGGTTGTTTCTTCATTGTTTAAATTACTCTTGTATATTAACTAACTTATCAACAATTTTAATCAGCTAATTTAAATCAGTGATTAAATCGTGATTTTAATCAACTGATTAAAAAAATCATTAATTAAAATTATAAATTTTCTAAATGTTTAAAATGACATAAAGAAATATTAAAATCTAAGGCGAACATAATTTGAAATGTTTCTATATGTATTCTGTCTTATAAATAAACTTTATTGGCCTTATAAATAATTGTTTAATAATTATTAGTTTTAATCATTGTTAAAAATTTTATGTTAAAAGTAGATATAAATAATTTTAATAAATGTAAATATCGGTAGTATATAATATAATTTTAGATAACTAGGGTCTTCTGCCCCCAACGAGCTACGCTTCCCAACATCCATTAAGACACCGCAGACTCTAAAAACATGCTAATTTGTTCTGCTTTGAAAAGTTAACGGATTAAATTTTATACCGAGATTCAAAAGATGAAGATTTTTTTTTAAGTGAATCAGAATCAATGTTCAGAGTGCCTAGCAGAGTGCAATAAATGTGAAAAATGTGATTGTATCAAATGTGATTGTAGCAAAAGTATGATTGTATCAAATGCATTTAGTGAAACTGTTGGTTATATAAAAGTTGCTCAAAGTTCCTAAACATATATGCAGTCTGTGGCAAACCTGAATTATTGTTGAAAAGATCAAAGGGGCATATGAAAAACACCAACAAAAAAACTGCACTCTAAAGCACTTTATCACAGTGGATTTATCGTGTTTAAACTTATTATAAAAGTTTAAAAATAGGTATACTTAAGAGCCATGATTCTTTTAAATGTTAAATAGAATATAACTTATTTTTTCCAATATTAGTTTGTTCTTTTAATAAATTGCCAAAGTTTGTTACATTCATATTTTTCTAATTTCCTAATATTAAGTAAGTTAACAACTTTAGTATGCCTAAAATATTAAAGTTACTTTTATTCGTCCAATTATATTTTATACTACTTCACAAAAATTATCGTTTACATTGAAACTCCACAAGGCATCTTACCCCTAGATAGTTGGCCATCATGGGTAAGATGCCGAAATGCAAGTGTTTACAAAAACAAACTTTTTGATGCTTTATATAATATCTGTAAAATGAAATAAGGTTTTAAATGATACAGAAGGTTGCAAACTTCAACAAGAAATCAATGAATAACAAATAAAAACAACAGGCGATTTTTAAAACAATAAAGTCAAAAACTACAGCATTTTCACCCAGTTTGCCCTATCCTCTGTGTTATCGTTAGCCAAGCTTGACTCTGATAGTGCATAATACACTAATAAGTTTCAAATTAATTATCCATTTTTACACTTCTTAACTTAACGAAATTATATATTATTCAATAACATATAAATAATGGAAAATTTTATTATTTGTAATGATTTAGCAATATATACTTTAAAGTTTAATGCATAGGAAAATCATTTTACAAATTTAGTTTAAGAATGTATTTTTCTAAAATCGTTAAAATGCCAACAAGTCATAAAAAAGTCCTTCCGGCCAGTGCCGGGATTTACTATAATTCAACCATTTTTTAAGATATAGACGAAAGAAAAACTGCTCCGGAATCATTGTATCAAGGTCAAACACATAAAAAAAATATTTTTCATTTTCCAATTTAATGATACCTAATTTTAAGTTTTAAATTTTAAATTTTTTTTAGTGGCAGCCGTTTTGAAACAAGATGGCGAATGAAGCTGGCCAACTAACTCGTTCGAGACATTGGTATGTACTATGTACACACCAAGTTACATCCAAATCGGTTCATAAATACGCCTGTTATCGCGTGACAAAAATCAGGTCGTTTCAAAATGTCAGCCACAATAGAAATTGAAAATGCTATAACTCAGCCATTTTTTTAGATATAAACGAAACAAAAACTGTTACGGAATCTTTGTATTAAGGTCAAACGCATACAAAAAAAATATTTTTCATTTTTCAATTACATGGTACCTCATTTTAAATTTTTAAAAATTGTTTTAAATGGCCTCCATTTTGAAACAAGATGGCGAATGAATCTGGCGAACTCGGTTGAGACATTGGTATGTACTATGTCTACAACAAAGTACATCCAAATCGGTTCATAAATACCCCTGTTATCGCGTGACAAAAATCAGGTCGTTTCAAAATGTCAGTCACGCTAGAAATTCAAAGTGCTATAACTCAGACATTTTTAAAGATATAGACGAAACAAAAACTGCTCCGGAATCTTTGTATCAATGTCAAATACATAAGGAAAAAATATTTTTCCGTTTTCAATTTTTTGGTACCACATTTCAAATTTTAATTTTTTTTTAATTTAAATGGCCGCCATTTTGAAACAAGATGGCGCATGAAGCTGGCCAGCGAACTCGGTCGAGACATTGGTATGCACTATGTATACACCAAGTTACATCCAAATAGGTTCATAAATACGAGAGTTACAGTGTGACAAAGATCAGATATATATATATATATATATATATATATATATATATATATATATATATCAACATTTGAACGGAGGGTGATTTCGGGCTCTGGGGGGTCATGATCGATGAAAATATACCAAATTTTTTTGAAATCGCTTTTCTCCGAACGGCTGCAATAGGTAGCTTTTTGTAATGAAAGCTACCTAATTTGTAATTTGCAAAATACTTCTCCGTAGACATGGGAAACATCGTTCCTTTTAAGGAATCGTTCCAGCCAGAATCGTTCACCGAAAGGAACGAGTTCTTCGGAGTCGTTCTTTTCGGATTCGTTCCGAGAAAAAGGAACGATTCAGAAAAAAGAAACGATTCCAAGAAAAAAGGAACGATTCCGAGAAAAAGGAACGATTCCGAGAAAAAGGAACGATTCCGAGAAAAAATGAAAGATTCCGAGAAAAAAGGAACGATTCCGAGAAAAAATGAACGATTTTGAAAAATAAAGGCTTCCAAGGGGAAAAAAACACTTCCGAGATAAAGAGTGCAATCCATAATATTTTTTACTAATTTATTTTCTTATGTACCCATCCATTTTCTTACGCATCCAGTCGACTTAATTTTGTAATGTTTTGGACAGATGATTTTGTTTTTAAGAGTTCATTTCATTGATCAGAGTGTGCAATTAATTTGCAGTTATTTCTAACTTTATGATTTATGGTATAAAGCATAAATCCTCTTGGAAATTTAAGGGCGCCGCAAGGTCTATTCGATTTTCAGTGTAATCATTTGTTTCTCTTGAAAATATGTCGTCAAATGACCGTCCATTTATATTATTATTTTATACAGTGTGTCTTTACTCTCAACGATGTTCAATGGCTAATTCCTAAACCGTTAGTCATAGACCTATAGTTCCAATTACAAAAATGTTTTAAATAAGGTAAAAAATTATTTTGAAAGTCGTTTGGATCAATAAAAATATTTCTGAAAAAGTTACGAAATTCAATTTTTTATACGGTCCCCCGTCCCTATAAGTGATATTTAGTAAAAATTTCCTGTTCTCTTAAAAGAAAGACAAAAAAAGTCCCATTCATCTAACACTAAAATTCATGAAGTTATAAGAAACTTTGAAATGCAAGACTAATGCCACTTTTCTGCATCCGAATACACATGAGTTTAACCATGCTTCTAGGGGTCGTAAACAAAGTGCTTAAAGTATTTGAAGGATTTATTTCATGTGTAGCTGCGATTTGAAAGAAATCGTATTACGACAGATTTTTGTAAGTATTTGAGGCTGTTTCTTTTCATGATTTTTTTTAACAAAAATTATGCTATTTGTATAAGCTTTTATTTAACCTATTAACCGCCAAAACTATAAAGAAGAATTTTCAAATTTCTTGTTGAAAGTCGCTTGTCACCACAAATTCAGAAAGGTAATTTTCGCTTTATTAAAATATCAAAATTTCTGCCAATAAATAAGGTAATTTTTTTTATTCTAAAATAGTGGTGACAAAGTAATTAATTTAAGGATGCGCAATTATTTTGACCGTTGCGTGAACGCAACACCAGCGGGTAATGGGTTAACTTGAAACGATCGTATGTATGTCTTTCCAGTTCAAAATTTGTACTCGAAATTCAACTTACTTTAAAATATGCGATCGAGGTTAAATTTTACATATTGACGTAAATCAGATGACAATGTAATATTATTATGATTTTCAGTGCTTACCATTATGTACTTATTTTACAGGGTAACACAAAAAATTTCGGATAGATTACTGCTAACAAGTTTACCAAAAAGTTTTAGATTAGATAACACAAGACTGCGATGGTTGTGTTTTTTTTTATTTTTTAAATTATGTATTTTTAAAATTATGATTTTTATGTATTTTTTAGCGCTGAATCCGAAAATTATCTTCATTTTTAACCATCATGTCAGGATTTTTCGAAAATAGTAAATTTCAAAATTGAAAAAATAGCTAATACTGTAAAATAGAGTCGATGGTTGCATTTTTTAACTTTTACGATTGATTTGTATGTGCTTTTTAGCACTGAATGTAAAAATTACCTTCATATTTAACCATCATGTTAGACTTTTTTGCAAATGGTAAATTTCAAAGTTAAAAAATAGCGAAAATCTGATACTATAAAATGGATGTAAAACTTCTTTTATTCAATTTAATTTTATTTAATTCAAGAATTTATTCAATTTTTGGCATTTTTCAAGAAATTATTCTATTGACCCAAATCACTTTTTAAATACCTCTTTGCCCCCATTTAAAACATTTTTGTAATTGGAACTATATGGCTATGACTAAAGGTTTAGGAATTAACCATTGGACATCGTTGAGAGTGGACATCCTGTATAGGAAATTTTATTATTGCTCTGATATTTGTGACCAGGGTCTAGGAATTTTTAGTCTCATAGATTCCTCTTCAAAATCAACCTCTAGGTATTCTTAATTTCATTTTTCATTCTGAATCTCATTTTTCATTGGATGGCCCTACTGGTTTAGATATGTAACTTGTTAAAATAGATTACATTTTTGTTCGTTTTGTTCCAGTGTCCTACTTTCAATAACTTTATCCCATTTATCGTCTTTCTCCTCAGTTCTCTAACTTTACGCACGCTGTTAAAAATTTCAGTAAAATCACAGAAAAAAAATCGAAACTCTCTGTAAATTTACACTAGTTCTTGGTTAAATGCATTCGATCGAGTTTCTCGGTCAAGACTCTCTGTAAATTTACACCAGTTCTTGGTTAAATGCATTCGACTGAATTTCTTGGTCAAGACTCTCTTTAAATTTACACTAGTTCTCGGTTAAATGCATTCGATTGAGTTTCTCGGTCAAGACTCTCTGTAAATTTACACTAGTTCTCGGTTAAATGCGTTCGATTGAGTTTCTCGGTCATCGATTTACAGACATTTCCCTTATCTTGTATCTAATTTGCTGTAGGGATTTCCATGTTTTTATTTAAAAATATTTTCAGCTTTGTTAAAACTTGTAATTCAAATACACACGTTTAAAATTCTTTTGCAATTTTATTAGAATTATTAAAGAAAAAAATTCAGTTTCAATTTTTTTATTTCTTTTTTCATTCATTTAGTTAGTTAGAATCATAATACATTTAAATACATTGCTTTTATAAGAATTGTGATATAACCTTAAAAGTAATTTTGGTTAATTAATCTGATTATTTTTGTAAATATTTTACAAAAAATGTTATAATTACCAATATATTTAACCAGTTTTAATGGAAAAAATACACCTAAATTTCACATTACTATTATTTAAAAATTCCAGTATATCTTCAGATATTAAAGAAGATAATTATTGGGAAGAAGCAATTTCTTGATAAATAATTCCGTAAATAAAGGATTAAACAATTAAATTTAATTTTAAAAAATAATAGGTATTATGTTTCGGTCCAAACTAAATTAAAATAAACCGTTTAAGAAATTTTCTAACGAATATATTTGAAGCGAAATCTTTGAAATGCACAAGTACAATAGATTTTCTCCCGCTTTATTATAAAGGACATCCTTTATACAACGCAGTAACAGCTCCTATGGCGCAGTCAGTAGGATGTTTTCCTCCTGCCCAGAGGTCTCGGGTTCAAACCCCAGGCCGGCCAGAAGCAAGTTGAGTAAAAAAATTAAATGGCACAGCAGTTCAAATTTACTTGAATACTTCGAAGTTCTAAAATTCGCTTATTTCAAAAACTAAGTTAAATTATTTTTATTAAAAAATTAAATTGATTTACAGAGAATTGATTTACAGCGTATTTTTAACGATGTTAATTTACAGAGTCTTGTGTAAATTTACCAAATAACTTCTCTGTTATTTAACAGAATCTCTGTTTTTTTAATCTCTGTAATTTTACATAAGACTTAAGATAATGGATTACCCGTAGATTCTCTGTAATTTCACAGGAAAATTTTTAACAGTGCACACAAGATATTTCGCATAATTCATCAACATTATTATCACTGCCTTCAGGATCTGGTTCAGAAGTGGAACACCCTATTCTATAGCAATCATCTTGTAGTTCAATTCAGTGATATATGTCAATTTCAATGCATTTGAAATAGCTTAATGTCATTAAAATGCACTGCAAACGACTTTTTCCGTTGACCATAATGTAACGAAATACTTTTGAGTGCCCCTGTAAATGAACTCTAAATGCTACACTCTTCATATTGAATACCAAACATCCCAGGGTAAACATCATTAACATATATCAATTGCATGGGAATCCGAGTATATTTAAGGGAGTTAGGTATATCACACACTTAGACGACAGAACGACATAAAGCGCAACATGAAGTGCAAAAACCGGTCGAAACAAAGAACGAAGTTGTTACAAACTTGTTCTAAACCTGTTTTTCTAGCGAATTCAAGCGACATGTCTTATGTGTTGCCTTAGTGTGTGACTTGCCTTAGAGCGTGAACAGACGGTCTGACGGACAGGCAAACCGCATTCATGAACACTAACTTTATTGGAAAGGGTTAAAAAGTAAAGCACGTTTTTGCACACTGCCTTTCCTGAGTGACTGATGTATGTCTTGTCTTATACCATAACATCGCTATTTGTGAACTGCTGTTAACTACGTAGAATTTCAATAAACTTACAGCTCTTTTTGAATTTCCAATTTCACGGGAACCTACAGAAATTTCTCTAATTTCACACCCTCATCCGCCGCCACCCTCTCTCCACTTATACTGAACCTCAGTTCGATGTGAGTGAATTGCGATGCTAATAGGTTTGTTTGGATTTGGATCTTTGGAGCTTCATAACTCATGAAGTCATGGAACACTTGTGTTACACGAAAGGGTAAAAGTTCCTTCAGATGATTTGTAAACAGATTCATTAGCAGCATGGCTATGGCTAGTGATATTTATAAAATAATATTATATATATTAATATTATAATATGCATATACCGGGTGTCCCAAAAAGGACTGACTGATTTTAAAATTCAATAACTTCCAAACGGTGGCAGATATTAAAAAAATTCTTGCAGGAGGGTTATGCATAAAGTCAAAAGTTTTATTACAGTGATTTTCGATTTTAGTTCGAATTACAAACAATAGATGGCGCTGCAAGCAACAGTCGATAAATACAGGCTCGATTTTTGGTCCTTTCTGTTGTTCCATGCAGAAAAAGGAGATGGAAATGTATTATCCGGGCCACGAAGTACCAAAAATCGAGCCTGAATTTAGCCTCTATTGATCGCAGCGCCATCTATTGTTTGTAAATCGAACTAAAATCGAAAATCACTGTAAAAAAAACTTTTGACTTTATGCATAACCCTCCTGCAAGAATTTTTTTAATATCTGTCACCGCTTGGAAGTTATTGAATTTTAAAATCAGTCAGTCCTTTTTGGGACACCCGGTATATAGTAATATATATGATTTTATATACTATATATAGTACATAATATCTCCGCCAAAAGATATAGTGATTCACTAAACTTCAAAGTTCTATTTCTTTAAATTTGAAATTTGCTAACATTTTAACTGAAAAACGGTTTACTGGTTTAATTAAATTAAACAAATTAAAAGTATGTCCATTATTATTACAGAGTGTAGTACTATATAAAGAACTATCCTTTTGACGATGTTTAGGCCATTGAATAAAATACATATGTTGTAAACGTGTTATAGATAATACCAACCTTAATTTTTTGAGAATTTGACTATTTTTTATTCGGAGTTAAACTTTTTATTGTCAAAACTATTTAAAATAGATAAAGCAGTTTGTTAAATTCGAACTTTTCAGAAAACTTTGTGTAATTTAAAAAAAATGAAAATAAATAAATAAATCTTCTAAGTGAAAAGAATAACAATAAGAAAGGAAAATACATAAAATTTAGTATCGCATTTGCAGTAAGTTTTATCTCAATAAAAACGGAAGTTTGGTATTAGGCTTGAAACATTAAATTTAGTTTGGCATGAAGGGAGCTTTGCTTTGATCGAAATTAAACTCAGATATGTATTATCCATCACCACAGTAACAGGCATTAATCGTGGCATTGATTTCGGGATTTGCGAGTATCAATAACGATCAAGAAATCTGAATTATTATTAGAAATTATTACGATAAACGATTTTTTTTTTTGCTTTTATTTTACGTTGAATTAAAACAAAGTCAGTTATTTAAATTCTAATTATTTAGCAAGAAAGAGAAATAAAATAACAAATGAAAAAACTGTACAAAATCACAACGTGCATTCTTCGGAAAACAATAATTAAATTCGTATATTGTAAAACTTTTTAAATGCAATATTAACCCATTAAAGACTGACTTTGCGTTTTCGCAACATTATATTTGTGAATTTTAAAATTTTTTTGATACCAGCAAAAGAGAAAAGTAAAATGGGCCTTATTTAATTAACACATTTCAGGGATTCATAAAGTAAAAGTAAGGGTTTAACAAAAAGTGGCGTGAACTGAATAAAATTACTGTAAAACATGCTGGTCCTTAATGGGTTAGCCTTCCGCATACCAGACCGGTGCAACAGACCCGATAGGTACATTCAAATTGATTTTTCACATTTAAAAAAATGAAAATTTTGTAAATATGTGTCTTTTTCTGGAATGTTCTACTCAAAAGAATAGAATATCCCAGAAAAAAACCCCCATATTTACAGAAATTTCAGTTTTTAAAATAAATTAGAAATGTCATTATAAATGTACCTGTCGGGGCCATTGAACCCCTCTGGTAGGCGGAGGGTTAACATAAATCTATTAAACCGAAGTAAGCATAAAATATGCAGCTTTATATATATGTCGCAGTGTTGGAGAAAGTCCGATAATCTATATGTAGCACGTGATTTTTCTTTCCCGTTTTTATACTCAAAACGGCCATTAAGAGAGCGAACCGCGGTTAAATTAGTTCAATCCCACCCACCACTGTTACTGTTATCTTATTATTATTATTAGACATTATGCTTTTTCATTATGCTTTTTTGCTCGAGCGCTCGTAGCTGGTCATACATTTCTTTTGACAAAGAGGATTCTCAAATTGAAATTATGTTTGAGGAAAAAACATGAAATAGTGAAATATGCATGAAAGTGCGTAACTCTACAGTTATTAAAATAATTGAAAATCAGTTATTATTATCCTATTAAAATGCAATTTTTATGGCCTTGTGATATATTTCTTATATTATTCAAAACTGTTTCTAATCAGATTTAAAAAAATATTTTTCACTAATAATTAAACAAGCTTTTTCTTTGTTTTTCTTAAGGCTGTTCTTAAGTGATCTGCTCAACAAGCGTAAAACGTTTTAACACATTTACAAATTCATTTTTTAACGGAAAGATATAAAATTGGAAAGTTTGACCATGGAAGCGATTCGGAATCGAACTGTGTTTTCCATCTTTTGATCAGTAAATTACCTATTGAGTTATAATCGATTTTGATCACGTGGCAAACATGTTTTACGCCCATTTTTGAGTGATTATGCCTCTTTCGCGCTGAAATTCGGTTCAAAACGTCCACTTTGACACTATTTTCTGAAAGATCTATTGCGTTTGCAAAAAAACGGAAAAAACAGCTCGATTACATAGTTTCTGAACAACAACATCTTCTCGTTTCATGCATTTCCGAATAAAAATAAATCAAAACTTTTGTCACAAAGTTATCCTTTTGGATTTGAGAACGGCCTTAAGAATCCATTTAGAAAAAATTCATTTTGTATGATACATTTACCAATTAGAAAAAGTATTAGTGTATTAAAGTGCACATGGTGTTCCATTACCTTCGGGGTCCAGGTACTCAATCGGTAAAGCACGTAAAGTTTCTGGGTTCGAATCCCATCTCGGGCACTTTTTCACTCAGGTGGAAAAAATCCAATTCGTATAAAATATTTTTTTTAATTATTTCTTTCAGATTAATTTAGCACAAGAAGATCAAATAGTAATGTTTTTTAAACGCCCTACTCCGCCCCGCACTTCAATTTTTTTTTTTTTTGAGGAGGCGGTGGAGGGGGAGGTGGGGGGGCACACACATTAGAAGGATATTTTGGCAATAAAGTCAGCTTTAATAGAATCAAACTCTGTTATTTTGAAATAAAATAGCGTATTTTAATTTATTAAAACTGGCCAGTCTATAAGAAAAGAACCGATTCCCAAGGAATCGTTCCTCTTCGGAGTCTGTACATTTCGGACCGACTCCGAGGAATCGGTCCTTTTCGGAACGACTCCGAGGAATCGGTCCTTTTCGGAGTCGGTACATTTTGGACCGATTCCGAGGAATCGTTCCGAAAAGGACCGAATCCGAGGAACCGTTCCAAAAAGGATAGAATCCGAGGAACCGTTCCGAAAAGGACCGAATCCGAGGAACCGTTCCGAAAAGGACCGAATCCGAGGAACCGTTCCGAAAAGGACCGAATCCGAGGAACCGTTCCGAAAAGAACCGATTCCGAGGAGTCGTTCCTTTTCGGAATCGTTCCGAAAAGGACCGATTCCTTTTTACAGAATCGAATCGTTCCTTCAGTTTCACTGCCGGAATCGTTCCTTTGGAGTCGTTCCTCAACAAATGACACATCTCTACTTCTCCGTAATGTTAAAAGAAAGAAACTGTCTTTCTGCAGAAAGACCAGAATAATTCTTTTAGCTGTAATGCGAAGTAGTTATAGAAAAAATAATTGTTACTTTCTTCTATCTTCAATAGAAGAAAGTATTGTAATCGAAACTTTTTTCGACTTCCGGTTTTCGACGGATTTACATGTTTTAGGGGTCAGAGATCCGAAAAAACATGTTTATAGAAAATGTCTGTCTGTCCGTGTGTCTGTCGCCATTGTACCATCAAAAAGTGTATGAAGTTATGCATAGAATTGAACCAAATTTTTATGTTAAGTTTTTGGCTATGGCAAGCAGATCCTCCTTGAATTTGGAAAAAATTCGCCGGTAGGGGGCGCTGTCACAGCAATTTTTGTGCGATTTTGAATATTGCACCATCCAAAAGTATATAAAGTTATGCATAGAATTGAAGCAAATTTTTATTTAAGTTTTTGGTTATGGCAGGTAGGTCCTCCCCGAATTTGGAAAAAAATCGCCGGTAGGGGCGCTGTAACAGCGAATTTTTGTGCGATTTTGAATATTGTACCATCCAAAGTATATGAAGTTATGCATAGAATTGAACCAAATTTTTATTTTAAGTTTTTGGATATGGCAGGTAGGTCCTCCCTGAATTTGGAAAAAATTCGCCGGTAGAGGGCGCTGTAACAGCGATTTTTGTGCGATTTTCAATATTGTACCATCAAAAAGTGTATGAAGTTATGCATAGAATTGAACCAAGTTTTTATTTTAAGTTTTTGGATATGGCAGGTAGGTCTTCCCTGAATTTAGAAAAAATTCGCCGGTAGAGGGCGCTGTCACAGCGATTTTTGTGTGATTTTGAATATTGTACTATCCAAAAGTGTATGAAGTTATGCATAGAATTGAACCAAATTTTTATTTTAAGTTTTTGGCTTTGGCAGGAAGATCCTCCCTCAATTTGGAAAACATTCGCCGGTAGGGGGCGCTGTAACAGCGATTTTGAATATTGTACCATCCAAAAGTGTATGAAGTTATGCATGGAATTGAACCAAATTTTTATTTTAAGTTTATGGCTATGACAAGCAGCACCTCTCTGAATTTGGAAAAAAATTGCCACTAGGGGGCGCTGTAATAGCGATTTTTGTGCCATTTTGAATATTATATCATCGAAAAGTGTATGAAGTTATGCAGAGAATTGATCCAAATTTTTTGCGTTTCTTTTTGTTCATGGCATGAAGGTCCTTCCTGAATTTGGAAAAATTCCGTTGGAAGGGTGCGCTATAATTACGATGTCTGTACCATTTTCTTTATTGTACAATCGAAAATTGTATAAAATTATGCATACAAATTGAACCAAATTTTTTGTTCATGTTTTTGGCTTTGGCCAACAGGTCCTCCTTGAATTTGGAAATATCGCGCGGTAATGGGGCTCTGTGATGGCGATTTTTGTTTACTTTTCTAGATTTTTCGTAGTTCTGTTGTCCATCGGCGGCTCGTGCAAAGGCGGGAACTCACTTCCTGCTAAGCCGGCTATTCACAAACATCTGATAACAACAGAATAAGGAAAAACTATTAATTTTAACAAATATCATGATATAGATTAACTCGTTTTTAGTTTATTTAATTGAATGTAGCAGAAATTTAAGATGAAATTCAGAGTTGGTATAGTAATGAACTAATAATATTGAAGTATTAACATGTGTAACTAGTTTTTGAAATATTAAGATGTATAAGATAGAAGAAAGTTTTGGGATTGGCACATCCAACTAGTTTTTTAACAAAGTAATTTTCCTTTTGAAACGAATTTCAAAACAGTCATATTTTTTAAAAACAATTTTTTTTTGTGATAGTTAGAAGGTGCGTAATATGAATTTAATTTATACACAGATTATATATAGATTAAACACAACAATGCGCATTCACAATTGCATTTTTTTTTCAGTGCAGTGACTGCCAAAATACTTAGCTTAGTTTTTAAAAACTGAAACTTTTCATGAAGATATTATTTAAAGTTATAATGCACAAAAAAATGTTTTTAAGTAAGCAAAACTTGATGAGATAAGAGGGATTGCTTAACATCAGACGTAAATTTTAATGGCTTATTTAGTTTATTAATCCCTTGGGGGCGAGCGACACGTATACGTGCCGCATGAAGCGCTCAGAATCCTTGTTTTTTCTCACTAGTAAAATTTTACTGTAAAATTTGCCTTGGTTAATCATCGCATTTTCTGGATTCAAGAAGACAAAAATTTCTGTTTTTAAAAAACGGTGACAAAAGATTAAAAATTTCGTAAAAGGCTCCCATCCCGAAGGGGTTAATAAAAAGTTGAAATCACCTCTAAAATAACTTAAATAGGTATATTGAAATGTATGCAGTTATGCTGTGTATGGCTAAATGACGCATTTGGCAAAAAATTATATCATTTCTATGTAGGGTAGACTAGGAAGGGTTGACCATAGGGAGGCTTGATCCACCTTTCAGTTTTCATACTTAAAAGAATTTCAAAGTTTTGCCAATCGGTGGCAACCAAAGCTACTGAAATACTGAAGTGCAAACGCAATAGTCTTTGTTTCATGAAGATAATTGAAACAGGTGTGGAAATATCAATTGTGAAGTGTTTTCATCTTAAACAGTGTATATTTTAAAAACATTTTGTAAGATTTTCACAGACAGAATACCAATGAGATAAATAACTGCTGGTACTGAATGCTGCCAAATTGGTGGATTTTTTAATCAGAAAATCCAAATCATACCTAAAAATTATAAATAGTAATTTCTTGTAGAATTTGTTCACGGAATGTTTATCATCATATAAAGCAAAAATTACGATTAAAAATTCGAAATTTCCAAATAAAAATTACACCAAAATTTGGTAACACTACTCATAAGTTGTCAGCATCTATCTATAAAAATCTATGTGTAATTAACCCCTTGAAGAGCGGTGATGCCGCTGTGACATCACATAATTTTAATGATTAATTGCTACATTGGCACCCGAATTTTTTAATGAAAATTTCATTTTTATTAAGTACGCGAAGATATACTTTTTCCTGTTTTTACAAATAAATTTTCTTGCAAATACAGGTGTCAATCAATTATTTCAACATTTTACGAATACAATTTCCTTGCCCCTGAAAGGGTTAATGAATATTTTATTTACAAAACTATGTTCCTTCATATTAATAATATTCTTAAATTATTTAGTTGATTTACACGCGCAACAATTGGACTTGTCCGAAACTTGTTCAAAAACACTGAAAATGCCACCCGTCTACAGAGTGCTTTTAGGAGAAAATCGGTGAAATATCACAATTTATTATGATGTATATTTCAAAATAGGAATACTTACATCTATGTGAGCATATACTTGCACATGCACGCATAGATAAGCATACACACGTGCGCAAAATTGTCGTCAGACTTTAATAAATATGACAATATAACATCAAATTTATCGCAGAAAATAAGTTTCTAAAATCAACATTAACATCTGCCTTACTGTCCAATCTGGCGAAGTTTCAGTTGAAATACATCATTACACTAAACCACTTTTAATATTAACAGCAGAAGTAAAGAGCGTAACGTCCGGCGGCGTCAGCGCTCGAGGTTCAACGTGATTCGACTTTGACATTGAGCAGGCATTAAATGAAATCTTATCATATTTGACGAACTTTCATTTAATTATTAATAATAGTTACTGGTGATATATTCTAGAGATCAATCGAAAATTCGGTTTCGATTTCGTTTTCGGCAAAAATGCTACCGAAAATTTGGCCTGACCAAAATTATCTGTATTTTCAAAAATCTAGCTTCCTATTTCGGAAATTTTCAACATGACGCATTGATTTGAGCTGCATCGGCTCACCTAAGACACCCTTTATTTATTGATATTATTTTCACTGTTTATAATTATCAGTCATCACAGACTCAATTATAAGGTGCAATATCGGTGCAAATTATACAATAAGTAATGCATATATGACCAAACTTTGAAGACTCTTTCCACGTGCTCATTAAAAGATACCGACTTAACAGTAGTAGAATTTTTTTTTTTTTTTTGAAACCGCCGAAGTGTTTCGAATACTCTTTGAGAAAATTCTAGCATAACCGATGACCATTTACAAAAATTATTATAAAAGCTAAATGGAGGTATGTATACCTAAATTTTTTTTTAATTACATGAAATTTGTATAATTAAAAAATCACTCTGTGTCGCTGATGAATTAATTACATTTTATTTTATATAAAAATAAAAAGTTTTGGTCAGATGCACAGAGAGTCAACTTGGGCCCATACGTATAATTATATAATTAATTAATAATTATGCATGTATTATTTACTTAAAATATTTTTGGACATTTTCGTTTTTGACCAAAAATAGGAAGATTACCGAAATTCGGTTACGGCCGATCCTTACATTGATCCTTATATTCAATGTTTTGCCAAATGAATTAATAGTGGTGGAAATAATCTCTGCAAAAAACAAACAAAAAAAAAAAAAAAAACATAGAACTAGAAACTTTTCAAAAAGTTCCATTTGAAGTACATTAAAATTATTTAAAGAAATTATAAAAAAATATTTTGAAATGTCTTGTTAAAATTAGATAGCACATAATCATAAAAAATAAAGAAATGAATAAACTTAAGATGGAGGGTATTTTAATTTGAAGGACGTTATTTTTCTCAAAGATTAAAATTTACAAAAATTTAATGATTGAATAACATAAGTTATTTATATAAATTAAATGCATTGATATGTTCGCGAATGATGGTTTAATTTGGCTAAATGAGAAAAAAAAAAACTTTAAAATATACCATTAATAAACAGGTTTTTTTTTCGTAATGAAATATTTTCTGTGATATTTGTAGAATGAATTAATAAAATTTCAGTCAATTAATAAAGTTTTCTTTTCTAAAAGAAAATATTGAAATTAATTTTGATTCGAAAATATTTATATTAAATGAATTATGCTATATTTATTTAAATTATTTGCTTTCTTTAATAGTTTCGTTTTCTTTCTGGTATGTTTAAAGACCAGAACTATAGTTTCGCAACGAGACGACTAAAATTAGGTAGGGTAAGAAAGAAAACATTTGTTATACGTTATTCTAGATTCTAATCTAGAAATAAAACAATAAATATAAATCATGCGTCAGCCATAGATTATGAAACACTTTCCAACACTTCCAGAATACTTTAAAAATATTCGCTGATTAACAAGGTAAATAAGATACCTAAGTAACCGTTTTAGAAAACGCATAACGTATTTGGAAAATAGGATTCTGCAATTATCACCCACAACCGGAAAAATACTTCAATTCTTTTGTAGAAAAATACTTGAATTCTTTGGTACAGCCCTGTATATTACCTACACGCCACGTGTTAAGCTAAATTTTAATTCATGGAAAAACACGCTTAAAACTGCTAAGATCACACTTTTAGAAATTATCATCCATAAGCAGTTATTTATCCAGTGTTTGAGTGACCCTGTATATGATTTTATTTATATTCTACAAACATCTCTTAGTATGCTAAATATATTTCAGCTTGAGCATAAATTATGCATAAGTAAACTAAAAACCACCTTTAAGCAATTCATCTTACGAATTCTTTTATGTAGCCCTGTATATGATCTATGTATTTATATATACTACGTAGTATGCAAAATTTAGTTGAACTTAAAAACGCATATCATAACTGAAAACGCATTTCCAGCAATTATCACTCATAGACAATACTTCGTATACAGTGCTGAATCCGAAATCTTTCTTGTTTCCCTCTAAGTGAACGATAAATCATACGCACATCATATTCTAGAGTACGTATCTTGCTGTAGCAAACCCCAGTAATGTATATCAATTACAGTATACTTGAAATAGTGTAACATAATTAAAATACACTGCAAACAGTTTAATTCCGCAGACTATTACGTAATGGAAATCTTTGGTGTGGCCATGTAAATAAATAATAAATTCTTTGTACCACATATTCCACAGAATGCATGTATTAGTGCATTTAATAAATCCATATCAACTTCATTATATTTGAAATGGTGCAATGTCATCGAAATGCACTTGAAACGTCTTTTTCCCATTGACCTTAATGTAACGGAATACTTCTGGTTGTCCCTGTAAATGAGCTATAAATGCTACCGTTTTCATTTTCAATAGGAATAACGCTATAGTAAATGTCCTAACATATTAAAATTTCAGAACAATTTGAGTATATTTACGAGAGTTAGAGCACCGGCGGATGGACAGACGGACAGGCAAACCGAATGCATAAACACTCTGCTTGAAAGTATTAAAAAGAAACTATCTTTTTGTTTCGTTGAAAGTTTTTAGGTGCTTTCGTAATTCTATAAATATTTAGCAGCTATAGTCGTCGTCTAACCCGTCCGTCTGTCTGCATATAACAGCGCAAAATCTACCTAACCGAAAGGTTTGAAATTGAATATACAGGGTGTCCGGTCTCAACGGTGTCCAACAGCTAATTCCTAAACCGTTAATCATAGACATATAGTTCTAATTACAAAATTGTTTTAAATCAGGTAAAGAAATATTTTAAAAGCGATTTGGATCAATAAAACATTTCTTAAAAAAATACGAAATTTAAATTTTTATACGGTCCCCCGGTCCTGTAAGTAATATTTAGTAAAATTTTCCTATTACGCTGACAAGTAAGACAAATAAAAGTCCCATTCATATCGGCGGGATATCATCATCATTCCCATGCGTCGGCTTGGCTTTGAGGGATTACATACCGAGTGCTTAAAGTATTCGAAAATCTTATTTCATGTGTATCTGCACTTTGAAAAAAATCGTACAAGTATTACGATTAAGTTAGCATATATTAAGTTTCACATTGGCTAAAATAAATACAATGAAATACGTTTAACACGAAAACGCTTAACATGAAAAATCAGTTAACACGAAATGATATAGCGGCCCGAACAGTATACGATGGAATTTAATACATTTTTGTTCTTTTAACATGAAACAAAAATCGTTTAACACGAAAAAAATTCGCTTTCGAGCTAGTTAGCTTAAGTTGAAATTGGTGAACTTTGCGTTAAAACCACTGAATTTTGGGAGAAAATCGGAGAATTTCGTGTTTTTTGAAAATTAGTTTATTTTTTATAAGCACAATGGCTGAGAAATCAGTGCGAAAACAAACTGCTATTTCGCTTCAAATGAAGATGAAGCTGCTTAATGCAGTTGATGAAAAAGAAGGACGAAATCAGAAGTCTGAAAAATGTTTTGCATTGCCAATTTTACATTATAATCAATAATAAAAAACAGGGATCCCATTACGTTAATGTTTAAGCGCAGTATGTTTAAGCCTGAGAGAAAACGTATGAGAACTGCTAAGCACGAAGATTTAGAGACAGCTTAGCTTATTTCGTTCATACAAGTTAGATATCAGATTGTTGAAAAAGACACTTCAAAAAAAGATATCTGATTTTTCCCCCAAAAAACAATATTTTGTTTGCTGTTATCCTAATGGTTGCAACTTACTAGTAGTTTAACAGGAAATCGAAATGAAATTTGATGACGTCGAAAATATTTGTGAGTTTTGTTCTTTTTTAAAGATTCTCTTAACGCGAAATTCTTTTAACACGAAAATATTTTTCGATCCCCTCAGTTTTGTGTTAAACGTATTTTACTGTATGTTTTATTTTGTCAGGATTTGAGACTGTTTCTTTTATCATTTCTTTTAACAAAAAGTATGTTATTTTTATAAGTTTTTATGTTAATTCAACGATCGTATGTATGTTTTTCCAGTTTAAAATTTGTACTCGAACTTTAACTCGCTTTTAAATATCCGATCGAGATTACATTTCACATACTGGCACAAATCCAATAACAATCTAATATTATTATGATATTCGGTGGTTACCATTTATACTTATTTTACAGGATAACACAAAACATTTTGGAGAGATTACCGCAAAGAAGTTTAAGAAAAAGATATAGATTAGATAATACAACACTGCGATTGTTGGGTTTTTTTTAAGTTTTATTTATATTTTAGCACTGAATCCGAAAATTACATTAATTTTTAACCATCATGTCAGGATATTTCGCAAATCATAAATTGTCAAATTTAAAGAATAACAAAAACCGGATACTATAAAGTAGAGGTGATGGTTGTGTTTTTTAATTTTTGATAATTGATTTTTACGTTCTTTTTAGCACTGAATCTGAAAATGACCTTCATTTTTAACTATTACGTTAGATTTTTTTTTTTTTTTTGCAAATCGTAAATGTGTAAGTTAAAATATAGCGAAAATCTCATTCTATAAAACATGTGTAAAACTTTTTTTGTTTTATTTTATTTTATTCAATAATTTATTCGATATTTTTCTTATCCTGGGATTCTTACAGCTAAATAGCTGAGTGGTCCGATGAGATGAGGAAGGAGATTCAATTTTAACTTTGAAATTTGCAAAAAATCCTGATGTGATGATTAAAAATAAAGGTCAATTTCAGATTCAATGGTACAGAATACATAAGAATCAATTATCAAAAGCTAAAAAATGACATAACCCAACATTTGCAGGCTAGTATAATCTAATAATATATTAAAATACGTGTCATTTTGTAAAGAATTGAAGCTGTTAATTTAGCATCATTTTATTTAACAAAAATTCTGTTTTTTTTCTTCTTAAATGTTAATTACAAATTGCATATTTTGCATTAATATGTCAGAATGATTATAGATTTCAAATTTATATTGCAATGTTCATTTTACTTTCAACCATTTTTTAATATATCTGACGAAATTGTATTTCGACTAAATTTGTGAATGACCCCCAATTCGCAGAAAAAAAATATGCCCCAACTTTAAACAGCTATTACTCGGTCAATTTTAATCGTAGAATAACGGGACTTTTTGTGTAACTTGTCAGTGTAAAAGTAAAATTTTACTAAATATAACTTATAGGACCGGGGGACCGTATAAAAATTTAAATTTCGTAATTTTTTAAGAAATGTTTTTATTGATCCACATCGTTGTTAAAATATTTCTTTACCTGATTTTCAACATTTTTGTAATTGGAACTATATATCTATGACTAATGGTTTATGAATTAGTCATTGGACACCGTTGAGACAGGACACCCTGTATATAATCGTTACAGAATTTTGTCGAGTTATTTCAAATTTTATGAAAATCTAATAAAAAAATTAATGATGTTAATAAAAGTTTTCTTCATTCTATTAAATCCTATCATACGTAATTAATTCAATGATCAACTATGATGGGTAACGGTTTTAGGTTGCCATAGTGATTACGTCGTATTTAAGATGGAGTCCTTTTATTTCCCTTAAGACGTACCTCTGGTTAATTAGGACAATTTCTTTTTCCAAATCATTAGGTGCGTTCGTGATTATATAAACACGTCACCTATAGTCGTCGTATGGTCCGTCCGTCTGTTTGTCTGCATACAACAACGAAAAAACTACCCAAACGAGTGCTTTAAAATTTAATATATATAATCGTTGCAGAATTTTGTCGTGTCATTTCAAATTTTATGAAAATCGAATCAAAACTTAAAAAGATATTAATAAAAATTTCTTCATTCCATTAAGTCCGATGATACATAACTAATTCAATGATATCTAATGATAGCTAATGATTCTAGGTTGACATGTTGATTGCGTCCTATTTAAGATGGAGTCATATTATTTCCGGATTACTGAATTCAATATCCTATATAATCGTAATAAATTTTGTATTCAAGCATTTTTGCATAAGAGTGGAACATCTATTGCACCAAGTTCTGAATATTTATAAAACTAGTTATAGTACGAACGCACCTCATTTGCCAGATTTTACCTATAATTTCCGACTTATTTTCTATTTAAAATTAATTTTAAGGATATCGTTTAATGCATATTTATCATCGGATAATACGGACATTTTCTTTGCAAAGTTGACCTAACAATCTAAACAAGTAAATAGATAAATAGAAATGCTTAATTCATCTTTAAGACTAATGTCAGACGGGCGTCTTTTTTGCTGCTTTTTTGCTTAAGTATTATCCATTCACAATGCTATAGCATTCCTATGCTATACATATATATTCACAATGCTATAGCATTTTGAAAGGATAATACTTAAGCAAAAAACAGAAAAAAAGACGCCCGTCTGACATAGGTCTAAAAGTTAAACTTAAACTTACACTATGTGCAAAATTACTTAAAAGATGAGACAGCATTTAAAAAATGTTAAATTACTTTAATACCTTAGTACTTTCAACTATAAAAACATAGTCTTCGTCAGAGAAATATAAGAAATACGATTGTTATTAGCGTCTAATTTTCAAAATACTCGTAGATGGTGACGTAAGGAGTAAAAGTGTAAGTCAATTTTTAGATCCGGAAAACATTGGGAAATAAAACATGGATATAGGGAAGTGGAAAATTATTCGTTTTATGATTCTTTAAGCAAACTGAGCCAAATTCTGGTTATGTTGTAGAATAAACCTTCATTAGAAACAGTATTTTCTTTAGTAAAAATTTCTATTGATTCGCGGAGAATTCAATAAATCATGATTAGAACTATCATGATTTAATTATCCGCGAATCAATAGAAATTACTACTAAAGAAAATACTGTTTGTAATGACGTTTTATCCTACAACATAACCAGAATTTGGCTCAGTTTCCTTAAAGAATCATAACACGAGTAATTTTCCACCTCCCTATATCCATGTTTTATTCCCCAATGTTTTCCTTATCCTAAAATTGACTTACACTTTCACTCCTTTCGTCACCACCTACGAGGATTTTGAAAATTAGACGTTAATAACAGTCGTATTTCTTATATTTCTCTGACGAAGACTATGTTTTTATAGGTGAATGTACTAAGGTATTAAATTAATTTAACATTTTTAAATACTGTCTCATCTTTTAAGTAATTTTTCACATAGTGTAAGTTTAAGTTTATTCTTAACAAGCTTTATATATTTTTTTTTTCTGCAAAAACAGATTTGGTGTAATTTTGGTTACAAAGAGATCAAGAAATTTTCGGTGAAATTGGTGAAGAAAGAGAAAACATACCACCACTAAAAACTAAATAAGTTAAATAATTGCTAACGGCAGTTTATCCACAGTACCAAACAAAGTGTGATGTAAGAGAGCAAATTTTAGAATGGGTCACAAAACTGGCAAATGGTGTGATTAAAATATTATTTATTCAACTGCCGCAGTATAAAAATAAGAGATTAATTGATGTAAAATTATGTATTTACAGCTAATTTCTTTGCTCTGAGTACTTTATTCCTTTGTAATAACAAATTATCATTAACTTGCTTTTTTTCTTTTTTTTTACTAAAGTTATAAAGTTCAAGAATAAGTAGGCTAAGCATTACTATCTGCATAGCAGTCTTCTCCCTCCCCTTCCACCTACCTAAAAAATTTTATCAAAAAATCATTCATAAACTTTAGCAATTATACTTCATATAAAAGTATATTTGCCTTTCCTCCTATTTTATATATGGTAAATACTGCCAATGTCAACGATATACTTTGGAATTTTAGCGAAGCGGTGTTATTCTCGCTGACAAAAGGGATGTCATTATTTTGAGCAGCATTTATTACATCATCAGTACAAATTAATATTCAAAATTCGTTTCTGAATATTGACATAATCCTCGAACAAATATATAGTGTCTTTTTCTAGCTGAAGTAGTTTAAATAAGCATTAAATGTGGAATGACACATAGAATGAAAGAAAAATGTATAGTTCGGGTTAAGATTTTCCAAGTTCATAATATAAAAATGAATATACGTGCTATCGCCCAAAACAATTCAAGAAGTACTTTAAATACGTGTATATATTTCAAGCATTATAGTAATCTAAAATAATGTCACAGAAAAGTGAAGATGCATGCTATGCTGTTATATTACAAATCATGAATAGCGTTTTTGCACATAATTCCAATATTCCAAATAGTTTCTCTGTATGAAGTTGTGATAGCAAACTAACGAAAATTATTTAGTTAAGAGGTTTTTGTTGAAAAATAAAACTGCGTGACTCCAATATTATCGCTAAATCTGTTTGTTTATAATTATTCTAAACACTTAAACAGACTCGCCAAATTTTGTTATGTGTATTGCCATACTTTGCACAATAACTTTCAGTCTAACAAAGAGAGGGCCAACCTTGTTAATCACAGATTTTGATTATTTTAATATATGTTGTAGGATAGAGACCCTTTAGTGTCAGGTTCTACGGATTTTATCCAATGCTCCTTAGTTTTTGAGAAACCGGGGGGTCTAATATTAGTACACAACTTAAATACTTACTTTGCAACAACAATGCTAGGTCAGTCGTAGCTCAGTTGGTATGGTGTTTACCGACTGATTCGCGGGCCCGGGTTCGGTACCTGAATGCGCTACATTTGTTTTTCTCATTTTTTGTTTTATAAATTTACTTGTAAGTATAACTTAATAATCTCACTGTCAATTAAAATTTTTAATATTGTATATCAATTATAATTTTAACCTATTTAATTTTTTACTTTTAACTAAATAGTTGTAATAAAGCATCATAAAACTGTTAATTTTTAAAAAAAATTACTTTTAAAATGTATTTCAAATATTCTTTATCGATGCAATGATACTGAGCAATTGTGTCAATTCGTGATTTTAAAGAAACATCATTTACGCATTGCTTTAACAAAGGAAGTCAATGCGATAATACTATTATTCTGTTTTTAAAGTAACAAGCATAATCATATTAAAATTAGCATCAGAATTAAATTACAACCGATTTTTTGCATATTAAAGATTTTTAAATTTGTAATAAGTATGCTTGCGCTTTCAATTATTTTGCTTTCCCCTTTATCATTTTTCTGCTTTTATTTTTTTTTATTTGAATATTCCTTTTTTTTTTATCATAACTAGATGGCACCACAACAGAATTTGTCACGATTTTAGAATTTTTATCATTCAATAATAGATCCTATTTCTTTTTAAACCTCTTTAATGGATGAGAAATAATAGTTTACAAATAAGAAATGATAAATTTAAGTTTGCTAACATTATAATTAATGTATGGTGTTAAAATTTTTAATTGAAATTATTAAATTATAATTACAACTATATTTATCAAACAAAAAATGAGAAAAACAAATGTAGCGCATTCAGGTATCGAACCCGGACCCTCGGATCAGCCGACAAACGCCATGCCAACTGAGCTACGACTGACCTGACATTTAGGTTGCGAAGTAAGTATTTAAGTTGTGTACTAATATTAGACCCCCTGGTTTTTCAAGAACTAAGGAGCGTTGGATAAAATTCGTTGAACCTGACACTAAGGGGTGTCTACCCTACAACATATATTAAAATAATCAAAATCTATGATTAACAAGGTTGGCCCTCTCCTTGTACGTATACTTGCTGTCACTAGTATAATACATAATAGTACTCTAATTTCAACTGGCAATGCAGGAATATGAAGTTTGGAAACTATCATGTATCATTTTTACTAGTGTTTAGTTATTTTTAATCGCTTCTAGCATGAGCTTTGCATAGGTTTGGTTGTCGTGTTCATAACGAAATTACTCCAAACTCTAAAACTTTTAATATAAACACCTACTGTTGACACCATATTTGGTTTTCTCCGCAAATGTTTTTTTTTTTTTTATGATATCCAATGGAAGCCATTCAATAAAGCAGTTCAAGGTACTATGAATGCTTCGAGCTCGGAACTCTTACAGTTAAATTTATTTATATTCGTTGCAAAACAGATATCAATTCAAATAGTTATTTAAGAATAAATCAAGAACTATTTGGTCGAATGGAGTTGTAATTTTGAATTATCTTATTTAAAAATTCTAGAAAAAGATTTATTTTGAAATTTTTATAATTTGCAATTTTTAATTTTTTCGAAAACGTTTTATGAAATTATGCGTATTTTAAATTAATTTTCGAAAACAATTATAAATTGTAACTTATTATTGTTTTTTTTTTTGTTTTGTTTTTTAAACAACAATCGAATTTTAAAAGCTTCAAATACGTGAATCCAAAATTTAAACTCATTCTACTACGTAGTTTTTGAGTTATGTTTAAAACACTAAACGCTTTGCAATCTCCTTTGCAACGATTACAAATGAATTTAACATTAGAAGTTTCAAAATTAAATCCTTCATAATTCCTGAATTACTTTATCGAATGACTACCCGTTAGGTATCCTAGGGTAAAATGTACGTAAAAGACATAATATGATGTCAAAAGTTATAGTTCGTATTGACAATTTTAGAGTTTTGTACAATTAAGTATGAAGAGAGAACTTACTAAGCTTTTTTTAAACATAAATTGGATAAAGACAATTTGCAGTAGAATGGCCAGTTGATTCTTTTTCTGTAGCAATTTATAAATTAAAATGTATGGAGTGTTTATTTTTAAACTATATTTTATTTTATTATTATATATATTTACGTATTTATACCGTTGAATCATCTACGAACACTTCTACATCATAAAAGCAAAATTTTCTTATTACAAGTCATATCAGACAAATTTTGCATTTTGTAATAAAATATTAGTATCTAATTATTATTAATTTCAATAAAATCTCTAATGGATTTTTTCAATTCTCTGAACAAATTAAACTCAAATGATCCTTTAAATAATATCGATAAAAGCCACACGGTTTAAACAGCTATTAAACATTTGAATATTATAGGAAGAAGTTTTATTTCTTTTGTTCTTTGCATTTTAGAATACAGAAGAAAAATAGAGATTATGTGCATTTCTTGTAATGAAATTAAAGTAAGGAGAAAAATATTTCCTCTTAAGGGACTTCTATTTTCAAGATTCGATAAGTAATTGTATAGATTTAGATAAGTATCAGTGTGTTTTGATATTAAACAGAATACAACTTATATTTTGGTTTCTGCTGTTTTGTATCAAAATAAAATATTGAATGTTTTAAGCCTTTAAAAGTAAGTGAGTATAAACTATAGAATTATTAGCAATATAGAACATTAGTGATTGTTAGAATGACAAATTCGCCCCCCCCCCCCCCGCCCCCGAAATAGCCTTAAAAGTAACGTCGGCTTCTTGCTACAAACTACCGATTTTTGGTATCGCGTCATGACAGATTGATGCTGCTCCCTAGTGGGTATTCTCACATGTTTTTGAGCATCAATCGAGCTTTGGTTTAGCATGAGGAAAGGATAATCTGTTTTCTGTCAAGGTGAGAAAATTTTGTGTTGAACTTATTGAAACTTATTATGACCTAATAATACTTAGTTAAGGATAAACAAATATATGAACATTAGCAGAATTTTATCCTTTTTTGAGAACGTATTTGTATGAACATAAATGTTGTTAATTTTCGTTGCACGTTAAAAATAAATCCAAACATGGCGGCGGGCCACATTTACACATTGGCGTCGGGGCACCTTTACGCACGTTCAAAAAGAAGAAATTACGTAAAAAGTTACTAGTTTCTATGGAAGCAGAACAAGAAGGCAGCAAAGAAAAAAGTATGAAACCAAAAACAGCAATAGAGAAAAAGTTTATACACTCTGGAATAAGGAAAATAGTGAATGAATCTAATGACGAAGATGAAAATGTATGTATTTATTGTTTGAAATCATACAACCAATCCAAAAAAGGTGAAGACTGGGTTCAATGTCTTAGATGCAAAAGGTTTTCCCATAACAAGTGTACAAAAGGAAATACTTTATTTTTTGTTTGTGAAAACTGTAACAGTGATAATGAAGATGACTAAATAGCTTCTGTTTTTAATTAGCAATAAGCCCTATGTTTTCAGTTTAGCCTATAAAATGTTCTTTAATTCGCTTTAAATTTTTTTAAACAGTTCTTTAATTTATAAATAAATCATTTCAATTTGATTAGATATTTATTTCACTTACTCCTTGGTATTGCTTATAATATGAGTAAATGTGCCCCACTTCATGCACGCAAAAGACTTGGACATAAAAAAAAAAATGTTTACGGTTAAAAACACAAATATCGCAACAACTGAACACAAAAATTTTGACTTTATTAACTGCTTTTTAAAACCACAATGTCTGAAATTCCGTAGTTGAATCATAAAAATTAGAAAATTCATTGAAAAAAATCCGGGTAAATGTGCCCCGGTGTAACCTACATTTTCATGCCAAGATGAAATTTTGGCACGAAATACTGCATTACTGGTCAAATCTACAAGGGACTGTATTTTCAGCCATTATTTAGTATGATCAGAATAAAGAAAAATCTTATGCTATTATTTTAGACAATGTAACTCATAACCATTTTTTTTTGTAAATGCTCATCTCGTATGTAAAATTTCAAAATAGCATTTTTAAGGGAATTTGTATTTTCCTAAAATGTACCTGTTTTACTTTTTTATATGATGGTTGTGCTTTCACTTAAAAAAAAATATAACTATGCAAATATGCCTGCAATGAATCAGACTCCTTTCTCAATTAACTTAATTGGGCATTTTTTTTTCAAATACTCCTGGTATAGATGCTGTAGATTTATTTTGTGTTGTTGTATAATGATATATATGGAATGAAATGCCTGCTAAAAAAGCAATTCTAAGACATACTGCAAGAAATGAAACAACAACGTTCCATTACTTTGAGAGAAAATACCAACAGCGAAGGGTATTCAACAAATACAATTTCTTAAAACCATGAAAAATGACACTATCTACTGAAAACTATACACTAACATGATTCGTACTAAGAATTTGTGTTTCATTAAGTAAATCATGATACAGGAGAAGTTGCAAGTGATATTATTGATAATGAAGACAATGATTTATTCCGTTAAGTTGCAGAAACTGAGAGGTTGCTATGTGGTAATAGTGATAATTAATTTTAGAGTTTTTTACATTCTTTTATGATATTTTAAAATTACACCATCATTAAAAGTTGTTCTGTATGGAAAATAGTTTTTAAAAACTTATTTTAATTATTTTATTTAGTATTTAAACTGAATTTTTGCTAAAATTACATTATAGACAAAATGTCACAAGAGTAACACTTAGCATTTTGCAAAATCAAATGTTACTAATTCATGTGTTATCAGATGAGTCCAATGATTAATGTTTTTTAAAAAGATATATTTACTCTGCTATATTCTGTACATTTTATTTCTATAGTCTCATATAATTCACAGAATTTCTGCGTCAAGCACAATTTTTAAAAATTGAATTTTTTATGGTCACCAGAGTAACAAGGTTTTCATTTATTATCTAGGCAAGTAAAATGCTTTTTGTTACAAATTGTATATGGTTTATAAAAGTAGAGTACATGTATTTTAAAGTAGTTGCATCAAATTTATCCTAAATATATTTTGTAATAAAAGAATTGGAAATACATATGGAAATTTCCTCTGATGGTCGCAAAAGTAACAGTGGTCGTTCACATATCTATTTTCTGTGTAACAAAGAAAATTACAAAAATTAGGTGAATTTTAGTCACAACAACAAGAACTCCCCATAATAATAATATATTAGGCCTAAATCTAGGACGAGTCGCATAAAATGATAAGCCTTTCCTGATATCGTTTACAGCAATTTTGAAATAATTCCGATAATATCGTATGATATCATTTCCTTACATACATCAAGGCATACCTAGAAAAGAATGACTAGATTACTTATAGGTTTGGTTGTAGAATTACATAGTCCCAAATTACCACACATTTTTAAAGTTACAACTACATACTAGACTAGACACTGTAATTTAACATTAAACATTTAAGTCAAATTATCGTAAAGAAATGTAATGCAGGCATAGCTGATTTAGAAAACTATAGATACGATGGTTTGTAACAATGCGCTGGTTGAAGACTCATATATAACTAGCAGGCTGAGCCCGCTGCGCTGGAGCATTTTTCAAATAAACCTTCAATCAAACGAAATAGAAAATCTGACCCTGTATTTTAAATTAATATGGACCTTCACCTGGAATGTCCTTCCGCATTTTCTGAATACGCATCGGACGCCATTGCGCTATTATATTATCTGATGCGTCAGACGAAATACGGGCAATTCAGAAGCAACTCTTTAGTACACGTGTAGAGTTTCGGAGGGAAATACGGCCATTACGATCATATCACCACACTACTAAAAAAGAGAGAATTACAATGACTGCAGAGATTGACCATTTAATGAAATGATGACAGAATGTTCGGGTTATTCACTTTCGTTTGTTAGTTCTTTTATTCCGGGCTTCTCAGCTTGGTACTTTGTGCGGATCTCGTAACATAAATACAATCTCTCCCTACGTTACATTATATTTGGTAATATATGTCTTCTTTTGGCAGGTTTTCTCTACAGTTTCTTATCTTCGATTTCCAGTAGAGTAAATACAATCAAAACAGTATTTAACTTTTATATTTTAAAATATGTGAATCATGTTAAAGTGGATATTTAAAGCGGAATTGTGTGAATAAAATTAAAATAATGTCATTTTAACTGCCGTTTCTTTTTACATACCAGTTTCAATCATGCAACTATTAACCTAGGAAAATACCCTCGATAACTAATTCAAATAGAAAACTAAACCTCTTATTTTCATTCAATAAAATCTTCCCAATCATCCGTAATCGGATCCACAACTAAGTTTGATGTGAAACGTTACAAATGTTCGTAACGGTATGGCTAAAAATGTACAAGAGTTAGCTATACAAAACAGAGTTAATTACTTTCCAAACTACATTCCATTAAATAAAGTCATATTGCTGTTGATTGAATTTTAGATCTTTCACTATCAAAACTCTTTGCAAATGATAAATAAAGATAGTTATGCAAAATTTTTAGTAGTGATCTTTCTTGGTAAACCGAAGATTTTTTTCGCATTTCTCTAATGAGCGTAATAAGACGGAGAAATAAACATGCTTTTATTTTCAAGACGTCATTATTCATCAGTTTGTTGCCTAAATAAAACTAAAAACGTTAATTTGTGACTATGATCAGCTGCTCGGGTTGTGCATCAGCCAAAATTTCTTTATAATGATTGAAATTTTATTTGAATCTGAGGTACTTTTTTAAAACCTAGGGTAAATAAACAAATATTGTTCCATTGGCCACCTTTGGCATTTGAAAGTTTTTTTTTTTTTTTTTTTTTTTTTTTTTTTTTTTTTTTTTTTTTTTTATACATTCAAAGTAATGCTTTTTTAGTGATAGTAAAATAAACCTAAAATTTGTCACTACAATCAGCTGCTCGGGCTGTGCATCAACCAAAATTTTATAATGATTGAAATTTTAATTAAATTTGAGGTACTTTTTTTAAAAAACCTAGGCTAAATGAACAAATATTGTTCCATTGGCTACCTTTGGCATTTGAAAAAAATTTTTGTACATTCAAATTAATGCTTTTTTAGTGATAGTAAAATAACTGCACATGAAAAATATCTATTAGTAAATCTTCTTTTGCCCGTTTGCTCCATAATAAAACAAACATAAATTTACTAATCGCTAATTACTAAAAGTACAAATTTCGCGTAATCTTTTGAAATCGGATTTACCGGCCATGGTTGCTTTCAAATATAAACAAATCTTCCAATACTACAGAGTAAATTCGCCAATTGTAAGGTAGCTGATTATGGAAGATTCATCCAATATCTTTTTATAACATTTCTAAAAGAAGGGAAGATATGAAAAAAAAAAGAAAAAAAAAAGAAATGACGAATGGAATGGAATATCGAAAAGTGATTTCAGAAAGCAATTTTTATTGCAAAAACGCTTTTCAAGATATTTCTTCTACTCACAGACAGAAAAAAAAAACAACTAGTTAATTTTTCTTTTGATTACAGAGTAATTTTACATATATAAATACTTTTACACTGCAACAAAGATAAACGTGGTATGAGCACATGGTATAGATCAATAATCTTTCTAATCTAAAAAGAAGTAACTAACGCTGTTGCCGCAATTGTATTTATTGTGACCAGGGCGCTTTCTCGATTTATATTAAGAACAAACGGTATTGGGAAATCATGAACATTTCTTGTTTTATACCGACATATGCATGATAAACACGGTGGAGCAGACAGTTTTTAAACCAAATAGATATTTTAATCATTATAAAATGTTCAAATAGATTAAGATTGTTTGGTTATATATGTTTATAGAATCAGAACTTATGCATAGTAATTGAAAGCTCTTCTCAAATCCCCTGCTCAACAAACGCGAAACTTTCTGACACGTTTTCTGACGGATTTTTAAACGTAAAGGCATAAAATTGTCAGGTCTCACTATTGAAGCGATTTGAAATCTAAAGAAATTTTCCAGTTTTTGATGGATAAATTACTTATAAAGTTATAAGCGGTTGTGGTCCCTTGCCGACCGATTTTTCTCCTGTCTAGCGGTGCCGCGTACGGAAATTCGGTTCAAAATGCCAACTTTAACAATATTTTCTTAAAGACCTTTTACGTTTACCAAAAATGGAAAACGTGTTTCGATTATATAGTTTCTCAGTATGTTTCTCAGTATAGTTTCTCACAACTGCTAATTTCATGCATTTCCTAACAAAAATGATTAAAAAATGTGTCAGAAAGTTTCTCATTTTCTTCAGAAAATCTAAAGTAAAAATTGCCTTTAGATTTGAGAACAGCCTTGACCTTATTTTGTAGTCATTGAATAGGGATTTATTTCATATTTTCAAAAAGCCATTTTTCACCTACTGTTGCCAACCTTTAAAAAAGCCCAAATAATAATATTTCCAAACATTTTTCAATTGTAAAATATATTTATCCGTGAATATTAAAAATTTTAAAATAGTAGTTACATTATTACGTGCGAAAAGCATTTAATGGAGAAAATTACGTTATATTTAAAAAGCTCAAATAATAATATCTCAAAGAACTGTCCAATTTTAAAATTTATTAACTTATGAATATTAAAAGAGAAGAAAAAAGTATTAAAATAATTAAATTATTAAAGAAAGCATTAAATAAAATCTTTATTGAAGAAATGTTGGTTAATTTTCTGTCATCTCGCATGGAAGCAGTATTGCCAGATTGGGGACTTTTTTGTCCCCAGATTATTTATTGTCACCGCTTTTTTTAAATAGAAATATTCGGTATATTTAAAACAGATTAAAAAATTCTGAAAAATCAGGCGAACTATACTAGTTAAAAAAAAGCGGTGACAATCAAATAATCGGAATTAAAAAGCTCCCAATCTGGCAACACTACGTTGAAATGCGTCGGGTTTTGGTGAAAAACCAGAACCGAAACGGGGGTCTAGGGTTGACTCGGTCATTCTGAACCTCAGTAACATTTTTGTGTTTCGAGTCGAGTGACTTAGTGTGGATAAAACAAATGGTTGCCACCAAAACACGAAGATGAAAAACAATAGCTTGAGGCTGGTTCCATTTTTTCCCCTGAAAATTATTTGTTACATATATTCATGTCCTTAATTGTAAGAAGTCAGGACTGATTGCTTTATAAATAATTGGTATGGAGCAATTATAGTCATACCCGGAATAGATATAAGATAGAAGTATTATTTTTGTTTGTCTGTTTTTGAATAAATTAGAAATTTTAATTTATTAAATTTTCGGTTCTTAAAAAAAAAAAAAAAATAGAATTTTGGTATTAATACAGTCAATACGCATGCGTGCAAGATACAAATGGACGTTTCCCCTCTTTTTCAGACTTTAGAGAAGAATTAACAGGACTTTGAATATATTGGATCAATTATATAAATATAGAAGTATTATTAACCTCGCGTTCAAATGTTAATAAGTTTTTCAAACTTGAATGCAAAAATTATATAATTACAATGAAAACATCAGCAAAAATTATTTTTCTTTTAAATACACAACTGCGTAGCTTAAGTGTTTTGTTTTTGGAATTCATTTTTTCAGAAATTCATCAAACTTGCATTTCCCATTTTTTTAAGTAAACATCTTAAGACATATTTTTTTTTCAAAATTCGAACGTTTTGGAGAATAAATAAAAAATAAAAGCTATTTCGAATAATATATACTTAGGTAACGTGTTCCATATTATCTTTATTGCTTTGAATTTGAAATCTATACCATAATATCTTTTCTTCGTATTTTTGTTCCATAGTGAAATTGCTGGAAACAATTACAAGAAAGTTGAAATTAAATTGAAGTAGATAAAAACATGGGAATCTTCAAAGAGTATTTTATTTTTAAATGAAGAATTGTGCAGGATCAAATTGACAGCCACGCTTTTTAATTCTGCCTAGAACGGATTCTATGTTTTATAAAATCATCAATGTTTTTCTAGATAGAAAAACATTCCAAAACACTCCTATTACATGACTTGAATAAACTCATTTTATTAGTGAGGATCAAAATTCTAATTTTTCGTAATCCACTGCACTTGACATGCATTTTCTTTTAAAAAAAAGCAAAAATGAAAGCATAATATTGATTAATTCCCATAAATTAATATATATATATATGAAGGTAACTTGAGTTGTGATATAAATTATTTTTATGCAGTTTCTTTTCAATTTTTCAAAATTTACGGAAAATAATACAATATTTGATATCTATCACAAAGGTCCTCATGGCAAAAATAATGATAGTTATAATGTAGTTATTGGTTGATCCATGTCGATGAACTTCAAACATATGACATTTTGCTTTGTGAATGCATATAACTCAAGTTCGTACAATTGCTATTTTATTAGACTCAGAGGTGAGGGTGCTGAGCAAGAGTTACATAGACGGTTGCAACCAGGCAAGAGAGAGGGAGGCAGATACATTACATTTCTTCTGACTTACATATTCTCGCCAAATAAATCGCCAAAAGGGTTACAGCACTTTTTTCTGATAGGTAGATCTTCATATAAAGATTGGCGTGTATATCGCCTTTATTCTTGAATTCAATTCCAAATCCCATAAGAATTTCATACTGCGGTTTTATAGACAAAACATATTGTACTTGGATTGAAACTCTCAATACCAAAAAAGGATATGATTTAAGGTTTTTGTTAAGCTTGCAATTCTCTAGGCGAATATGGCCTGTGATCAATACCCATATATGGTCATGAAAAAGCTCCGCTAGCAGGCATCGAACTAAGTACGCATCTGGTTCTAAACGGTTATTTTGGAAGGGGGGGGGGGGGTTGTAACTATTGCAAATTTTAAAGATAGGGATCGTATTAAAATAAAAGGGGTTATGTTAAAGGTTTGATAAGATTTCTTCTAATGATTTAAACGGAGCTGGAGGTAAGACTAAAAAATAAACTAGGGAAAAATTAAGAATTGAAAGGATGAAAGGGGAGATTATTTTAATATATAATTATGATATTATAATAGTTTACTAATTTTTTACTATAAATATACTATTTGAGGTACTAATAATGTAACGTTCTGGATTCTAAGCTATAAAATGAAATCTTCCACAGATATAAGACCCACCACACTCATTAAAATGATCCCTTTGTTAATTTTTCATATATTTCCCTTATGTTAATTTACAGAATTGTGAAATTTTAGGAATTTTTCATATACTTAACCCATTGAATGGCGGTGGTTAATTTTCCAACTACTTAGTTTTAATCCCTAAATGCCACATTGGCACAGAAATTTCGGAATGAAAAATTTTCTTTTATTACTAAAAGAGAATTTAATCTATATGAGATTCGATTCTTCAACAATTTTAATTTTTAGCATACTAATGCTGGCCCATCTAAAAATTAAATATATAAATCACATGGTTAACAACTGAAAATGCTATCATGGTCTAACTTCTTTCAGTCATAAATACGGAGCTAAATTTCTTCCGTTTGTAATTAGACATAGGCTTTTAAAAGAAGTTCCATCAACATCTATATGTCATTAAAGTAAGTACTACAAAGTGTGAAAAATCCCGGTCCTAGCAATATTTTTTTTTATTTTTGCCAAAGATAGATTTTAATCTTCAACATAGTTTACTTCAAGAGCGATACATTTATTCCAACAATCCTGTCACACTTGGATATCTTTATATAATATGATTTCTAAAAGGCTCCAAAATATGCACCAGTTTCGCGTGCGACATCCTAATTTAACGAATATTTCTTTTCCTGGAGTCACTTCTTCAAGTTAGGAAATTAATAATAGTTATTGGGGGACAGAGGTGGTGGAGAAATTCGAACTCTTTTCTTTGCCACATGCAGTATTTGTTTTTTCTTTATTAAAACGATCCAATAAAGCTATGTAAAACCCTCTTTTGATTTCTTTTCAAGATAGTAGACAATTATTATACCACGTGCATCCTAAAAAAACAACGGCTGAGACTTTTGCAGCAGATTGTTACGTCTTTGCTCATATTGAGCAGCTTTCGCCTTGTCCCAACCACTCAGATGACTACTTATTAGACTCAGTTGCGTAATCCAACGTTACAAATAAGCAAAAAAAAAAAAAAAAAACATTTTGATTACCTGAAATATTGAAGATTATGTGCTTGACATGTTGCTGTTTTGTGTCCTTTCTTAGGAAACGCATCTACTATCTCGCACAAAATTTTTACATATGCAAATATTCATGCAAAACATTCTTTACATATTCTATCTGTATCTTTCTATATATCTATCTATATGTCCCCTTTCTCCCTCACTTTCTCTTTGCGGTCATTAAAAATAACATAATGGACTTTTTTTAGTGTTTTCAGGGCATGATGTCTCAATGTTCGAACAGAACGTGGATCATCATAGGTGCTTCTATAGGCACATTTAAATTTACTAAACAATTCACAAATGTTTTTCTTTTGACATTGCAGGCGTGCCTAAATACTTCAAAATCCACTGTTGGGTTTGCACTGTATTTGTTTTCATCAAAATGCAAAGTTTAATCAAAACACGAAATTATTTTTGGTCCTTTGTTTTCAGAAAAGTAAAAAGTAGCATCACTTACACGACTACAATTCGTAAACAAGAGGCCGAAATGTCATGAAAACTTGACTTTAATCGTTTGAAGGATGGTACTTTCTACAGATCACATGGATAATTTCTTATTGCTCTCAGGTAATTGCAAGTACCGCGTCATTTCACTCATATTATAAAAAGAATTAAATTTTTCGTACATAAAAAATCGACAAGAAATGAAAGTTTATTATCTACTGAATAATAAATTTGAAATTAGCCCCTTCAGCATAGATTTTATACATCTGAATATGAAGACGATTTTTCACTATTACACTTTGAATAGTATGCTAAAAAACAGTATTAAAAGTGTTTGATTTTATTCCTAGAAGTCGAATTGAAAAGCATGTAATAAAATAATTTTTGTTAATGGGGTTTTATTTCTAAAAAATCTTTAGTTTGTGCTAAGAATGATGCATATTCAAAATAGGATGCGAGATAGTAATTAACGCAGCATATATCTATGTTAATAAAAGAAAGATAATAACTTCACGATCAAGTTTCGGTTTTGAAATTTTCGCTACTGCAATTTTTTAATCTTCTGACCACTGGATATTTTCATTTTTTAGAATGTTGTATATGGAAAAAAATCTACTTTCAAATGCAATTTGTTTAAAAACTGCATCTTAATTGACAGATTTATTACGTTTTTTAAAATAATTTTCGAGCATGATTTTTTGCAATTTATCTTATCACGTACCGGGTCAATACATAATAATAATAAACATTTTGCACATAAAAAAAGCAACAAAAATTTTTCAGCACGAAATATTTTTAAAGTTAGCTCAATCGCGTGGAGCTCGATTGCGAAAGGTTAATCCGTTTGCCCTTGAAACAACATAAAGAGTTCATCATTTTCTTACGGCTAATATTCCACAAAAAAAACTTCTATGAATAAATAAATAAAATAATATAAATAAACACAAATTTAATAGACATGTAATTGAACTACGTGCTTAAAGCTCTGAAATTATCAGAAAATAAAAGGATGCTGTAAGCAGCACAATCTTGGACTAATAACTCTTAGCATGCGACCAATACGAAAAAAATCGCTTTTGATAAATTTTCTAAAGTTTATTTTTATTGTTTAATTCATATTTTTCATATGAAAAATGCTTTTTTATTTTTAGTGGGCAATCTAAAAAATATAGTGCATGTAAAAAAAAAATATATTACTTTTCAATTGAAAAAATGGTTTTCACCTATATTCTGTAACCCGAGAAGCCCGGGTACGACCCTCTAGTATTAATAAAAGAAAGATATTTGTGTGTCTCTCTGTTTTCTGGCGATGTCTAGGGTAATCTGCCGTAAGTAGAGATAAGCGAGCGTGGTTCTAGATAATGCGATGGCACGATGCAATGATCCTAACACGCAGATTTCTTACTTTTTGATAATCAGTCGAGATATTAGTTAAAAACCCCTACTGAAGGCTAATGAAAGTTTTTATCGGTTCGCCTGCCTTATAATCACTTCCATGTATGCACAGATAAAATCTGATTTTTCAGGCACATAGCGAGCAGATAACATTCCACTTTTTGTGCTACCTAAAATCGAAATCGCTGTGTTAGATGGCCAGCGTTATAAAAAACACAAAAAATATCCACTTTTAGACTGTATTTTCTTCGATTTCAGAGTTTCTTTCATTTAAAAATAACATTAACATTTACTATTTCAAAATATAATTTTATAAAGGTATTTTTTTTTTACTTTTTGTGCTTTTTGAAATCATAAACGCCGGGGATAGAATGGAGTTATACAGGGTGCGGAGAAAGTATTGATAATAAAATCAATCTCTACTACAACGCCATAGATACAATTATACAAGAATATAGCTTCTTTAAAAGCTGCTCTGACACGTGAATGGAACGGTCTGGATGCGGACTACTTGCGGCGTGCCGTGGATACCTTCCCGCGTCGTTGCGGAGAGTGTATCAAGGCAAAAGGAGACCGAATCGAAAATGAATGATAGAATATCAATTGCTACTTAGTTGTTAAAATTACCCAATAAAAATTATTGAAATAATTGTATCTATGGCGTTGTAGTAAAGATTGATTTTATTATCAATACTTTCTCCGCACCTTGTATAAAACGACAAAAAATAACCTACGCTCAGAAGGTACTTTCCTGGTACTGAGTGTCTACGAATATTTTCTATTTCAAAAAATAAAATAAAATCTGGAGTCGTTTTTATTCTTTTAGGTTTTCGTGTATTATAAATTCCTAATCGCTGGGGGGGGGGGGATGAATTAAAAAATACCTACCTGTTAACGGTATACTTTCGTGGAACTAATGATATATTTTATTTCATTTAAATTGCGAAGGACAGACTCTAGGTCAACGCTGTCCAACACGGCGCCTGCGAGTGCCATAGCTTCTTTTAAAATATTTCTTGGTGCACTTTCGAATGCTTCTTGATGCTAACATTTTTTAGCTATAAAATCCTTTTTAAAATTGCTTATTTATTTTTAATATTCGATAATTAATGTTTTCAGGGTTTTCATAATTGTAGGCAGCATCAAAGTTTTTGGCCCCTCACCCTGGACAAGTTTTGAGGAAAGCTCCGGTCGCAAAAATATTATTTAAAATTTACTATGACTTGTATTTTCTCTGCATTTTATTTTTACATGGGCATGCGTGTCACTATGAGATATGTATGCATCTTACAAGACGTGCGTGTGCCTTTCGAATATTTCCTGTTACTGGCTTATTTTAAATACAAAATTTCATTTATAAAAGATGTTCTATTTTTAAACGTTAATATTTGCACGTTTTGATATTGTATGCAGCATTAAGGTTTTTATCTTCTTATCCCACAAAATTTTTTGAAATAAAATCCTCTCAGGGAAGTGTAATTGTACATTTATTACGACCTATATTTTCTCCAAAGTTTATTTTAAGATGGGTATAGCTAATACTGTGAAATGGATGTGAATGATAAAATATGTGTGTGTGTGTGTGTGTCGTTAACAGCACAGTCAGTCCGCTACTTAAAAAAAAATCAGATTGCTTGATTTCTAACTCTTTTTGGGAATAGTAATATTTGTTTTATTTACTGACAGATTACACTGAGATAAAAATATGGTTCTGGCATCTAGAATCTAAATTGTGGCTGTAGAAGAAATAGTTCCATGTCAATATATAAATTGTAGTTCCCTTTACTAGAGAGTTCTAGATTCTCCTACACTGTAAAAAAAACCACTGTAAATTTGCCAGAATGAACTCGATCACAGTGAATGTGCTGTATCTTTCTTTAGCTTCCTGACTATATTAACATGGAAAATACTGTAGTTGCGTAAAATTAACAGCACAATGTGCTGGCAATTTGGACGCAAAAACAGGACATCCCAAACTGCTGGCGTCCAAATTGCCAGCACATTGTGCTGTTAATTTTACGCAACTACTATATTTTCCATGTTAATATAGTCAGGAAACCAAAGAAAGATACAGCACATTCACTGTGATCGAGTTTGTGCGCGAGATAAACAGTACTTTGTAATGTAAAAATGTCATTTTTTTAACAGTGTACTAGAATTCAAGATCGTTTTCCTATATTCTCGTGGTCAAACTCATTTAAAAATCTCTGCAGTTAGATGCGAACACAAGAGGTTACTTTTAGTAAGTATAATTCTAGTTTATGAAACCATATCAGAAATGAAGCGATAATTTCTCGCTACTGAAATGATTCATTATCATTTCGTCAGCTAGAAAACAAAAGACTACAAATTCCAGATCATTTCGTCTATTCAGGTTAGTTATTTACCGTATTCGCGTAGCTCTGAAATCTATATTTCTAGTTTAGGGATACAGAAAATGACTACCTGTTCATTCTAGGTGAAGGCGGTATTTTTTTTTCTCAGTGTTAATAACTGAAAAAAAAAGTGAATTATAGATTTAAATAAGCGGTCAAGTGCGAGTATTACTCACGCTTAGAGGGTTCCGTACAATAATAATATGAATTAGTAGCTGTATTATTTTTTAAAAAACTTTGCAAAACGATAGGATAAACTATACAACGTAGGGCTGGGAATAGCTGCATGTACTAAAAAAGTATAAATGGATATACCATAAAAGTTCAAAGAGATATGAAGCCTAAATAATATCAAATATTTCTGTTCTATATAACTCTTTTTTTTAATCTTATTTTAATTTGTTTATGATGATTTTAATTCGGTGCTGACAACAAAATGAGTGCTTATTTAATCTTCATTTGGCATTTCATAAACCCAAATTCAGCTTAGAAATAATCTTTTCTTTTTACAGTGTAAGCTAAAACAAAACACTTATTCAAAGTTTAAACTTGGTATTGTGCTAAGCGCGCTTCTAAAGGAGGTCGCAAAGTTGCAACGTCGCCTTGGTCCGTGCCGCGTTTTTCCAGATATGTTTTTTATTAACTTTTAAAGACACAGAAGGCGTATTATGAGATCCACTTGATGAAAAATAGTTGCAAATTCATAGTATTTATGTGATTCATTCTTATTAAATTAGTCTGTTTTTAACACTTTGACGTTTCTTTCTTTTATACTGCTACATTACACAAATATATCGTTAAAAGTTATTATCTAGGATTTAAAAGCCGATGGTACATAGAGTACACCTCCTCTGTAATTATGTATGTCCAAACCGTCCGTGTCTTTAACGGTTAATATCGCGGCTAATTACCAACGATTTGTTTCGGTAACCATTATCAACAAACATTTTATACTTCTGCTACGATAGCTACCTCCAGCGCTCCTCAACACCTTTGCTTAATGCCCGAAAATCGAAATTTGGCTTAACGGAAAAATGCGATTTTCTCAAAAACTGTGTGACCTAGGGTAATCGCAACGTCTACTACCTCTAATTTTTTTCATAATTGTAGTTTCAGTAGATTCTGAAACAGAAGGCGGGGGGCATATTTTTGTACTTATATTTTCGACGATATCTCTGATAATATAATACGTAAAATTAAAAGAAAATTATTTTTTGTGTTCTTCGTTACATATGCTTTCACACGATACCCTACCGGATGTACATAGAAAATATTTTTTTCCCAAGTAACTTGATTAGCCCTCTACATTTTTCTAAAAATATATTTCTGAATGTTTAATAATCTGTAAATATGTGGGTCAATAGTCTTTATTACTGCCTCCAATTTGAACTTTCCATGTTCCATATAGTTTACGAGTAAAACGGCTGTGACAGACAGACAGACACAGAAGTGATCTTATAATGGTTCATTTTTTACTTTTTAAGTACGGAACCCTAAAAAGTGGTGGCAATAAAGCAATTTGAACATAAAAGTATAGCAGGCTGTGCCACAGTAAGTAGTAAGACTACAAAAATGTAATAAAACTGCATGTTTCAAATCATGTTAATAACGATGTCCTTCACTTTTAGCTAGTTGCTGAAGTCGCCCCTGCTGACAGAAACGTTGGAAGCTTGTTTTCTAAAGAACAATTGGTGTTATAGATGCCATTTTAGTATGTATCATTGTTTATGAAGTTGTTGTATTGTGGAGAATTTTTTTTAGTAACATAAATTACAAGATAATTATCCTTAAATAACTATAAGTACTCGAACTCGTCATAGGTACAAATTATTGTATATCGTACATTATATTGTGGAAATGCACAAAATAACAATAAATTTTGCAGTCAATGTAGAGTAGTTTATTATTTTTTTTCTCGCAAATATGGCATGGTTTTGGGGCAATAGCAGTCACTTTTTTTGTAGTGAAAACGAAAAGAAAAAAGAAAAAAACACGAAAAATGAAAATACAAAATTCATATAAAACTGTAAACCTAAGATAAGTGTAATTTTTGTTAATCATTAAATGATGGAAATAAATTTCTTCAAATTCAATGTATTTTTATTAGGCAGACTTTTTGATGCCTTATTTGTACTAATGTACTAACCTCATTATCATGAAATTGTAATAATTCATCAAAAATAAATAAATAAAATAAAATATAAAAAAAACTACAATTTTGTAATTTTCTCAAGGAAAATTCATTTTTTCTATAATGTTTCATACTAATTGCAATTTTTCTGTTTTGTTTAGATGTTTTTAATGGGCTGGGAATATATTTTATTTATATATAGTTTAGAAAAAGGCCATTGAGTGCAATAAAAATGTTTTTTAAGAGTGACATCAGGCTGAATATTTTTCATAATGAAATCCATTAGCTTTTTGGACGATAAAAAAAAAAAAAACCTTTAAATATAATTTTGCTAAGTTTAAATTAATTTTAACTAAAGTAAAATAAAAAAAATCCACAAAAAGTAAATTACAGTTTCAATAAAACTATTGAAAATCTCATTTCAGGAAAAAATAATAATGCGTATAAATGCGATTCATTATGTTGTTTTTCAAAGCGATTCACACAAAAAGGATTTTATTTACTCTTATACAGTTACACTCAAACAAACAAATACGATGGAATTATAACTATTGACATACTGATATGTAAAGAAAAACCTTTGGAAAAATTGTATTTATGTTGTCTTTTAGTTTTTCCTCCGCTTATTGGAAAAAGTATTTTTTGTGACAAATCAATGTGATTTCTTCAAGAGATCGGAATAAAAAGATTCAAAGCGCATCTATTTTTTATCTGAATAAATGTTATTGATACTATTTAATCTTTTATATGTTTTAAGAATTTTTTTTGTACGAAAAACACGAAACGAAATTACAGAAGCGTAGTTCATTTGGGTAATATTGTTTATCCTTCTATATATAAAAAAAAAGTTTTGATTTGGAAATGGACCAATGAAAAATCTGCGTAGATCATCCGGGTATACTCCTACTAGATCGGCATCCATATTTTTTATGACCGGGGTCTTTCTTCGTTAATATTAAGAAAACTGTATAAAAACGTGGAAACATTTAAAATGCTTCATTTAAAACACATTACTACATAGGTGTGATAAAAAATATACAAATGTTTTCTAAACTTAAAAACACTAGATGTTAAAATGATAAAAAGCTACTCCGAGCGCTTTCGGCTAACCTTAAGCCTTTGTCAAGGAGAAGAGAATTGACTGATAAAAACACTCGACGCTCGATGTTCACTGCTACAGATTGACCGGAAACTCACTTCAGGAAGACCGCAGGTGATCGTATCCATTAAACTGAAGGAGGGAAGGTAGAGAGAGCTCAATCCTCCGAGAGACCGAACTCTCCAGTAATATTAAGTAAATTAAACCAGATACGCGGAATTTGGTATGATAATACGTCATTACAACAATTTTCTGCTTGCGTTAAAATTTCCAAAGACTCTAAAATAGCACAACTATTAAAATCAGAAGCCTGGATAATGACTTTTGCTCTATTGAAAAGGATGTCAATATCTTTAGTTTGAAACAGCCTTGAGAGGGCGGTAGCCGGTCTATTTTTATTAATATCCTGCATATGTTCTTTAACTCTTGTTTGGAATTTTCTTGTGGTCATACCAATGTAATTGAATATTTTATTTGTTTCTTTACATCTGTATGGGATGATATAAACTCCTGACTTATTTTCCATACTGATAGGATCAACTCTTTTTTGCACAAGATTAATTAATTTGGTGTTATCTCTAGCTATTAACGTTATACTATATTTCCTTAGGATGTATTTTAATTTTTCATATAAACGAGGAATGTAATCAACTGCCATAAATTTAACTTCATTTTTACTAATACACTCTATTTTAGCTGGTTCTGCGTGCTTAAACTTATAAATTAATTTATCAATAAACTTAGTGGAAAAACCATTACTATTAGCAATTGACTTAATTTTATCCAGTTCTTCTTGCAGGTGAGTATCAGAGCAAACTTTATAATGAAATGGAGAGTGGCTATTATAAGGAATTGTATTGTTTGAACGACAAGATTTTCTGTAAACTGTCCTATCAATGCAAGAAATGAACTAACTCATTGCCAAAGGAATTAGATTTGAAACTTTTAACCAATTCTAGTAAATTTTGACTTTCGTGATTCTTGAACTTTTTGTGGTTTTTAATGCGATTTTTACGTTTCTTCGCGATTTGCTGCAATTTTTTGACATTCCATTTTTGACCTAAAGTACATTCTGCCCTCATTTCAATAAAGTTTATTCGGATTTCGTATAGCAATTTTCGAATTTTTTGGGAATTTTGTATGTGATTTTTAGTGTATTTTAGCGATTTGCTACTATTTTTCCACATTTGTGAAAGGAATCAACTTGCAATCTTGGAACATAATATATATATATTTTTTCTCTTTTCAGAATTTGAGAAGCGATTAAAAAATTTTTCGCGATATCTTATTGTGATATTCAGAGTTTTTTCTTAATTCCTGCTGTTTTTTGACGTACCCGGCAACGCCGGGCAAGTTCGCTAGTATTAAATAAGGACGCATATTAACCCTATTTTAAAGGGAAGACTTATATTATTTTTTATACATTAATTAGCTTTAAAGTACGAATTAATTAAATTCCCATGCAAATCAATACAAAATCTATGATCAGTTAAAGAAAAATTCAGTTCGTGAACACTGTTTTCGAATGGATTAAGTTCGATAACCGATCACCCACTGTAATTGTTTGGAAATAAAATTCTTGTTTTGTCTATAAAAAATACTTTCAAAAAGACATAGATTTATTCCGATTAAACAAGAGTAATATTTCAGTTTTTACTGCCTTTGCATTTTATTCATCACAATATTGGTGTTGGAGTCGTTGAGCCACAAAAAAGAGGATATATGGGAGAAAATCATATCCAAGTAGAAGTTTCATAAATAGTTATAAAACGATGATTTATCTTCCACTTTATTTCTTTGCCAAAGAATAATTCAAATAGAGAAATAACATATGTTGTATTTTATAGAAATACAAAAAAAAAAAAAAAAAAAAAACCCTCCAGAACAGTGGTAATTTTTTTATTGGTTATCTCTACTCACTGACTTAGTCATTTTGTATGAAGCCAACATCGCAACCAGAAGAAAAGAAGTGAGCAAAAACAACAATATAAAAGAACAAAACAGTTGATCTGAAAAACAAAGTATTTTTCAAAAACTTATTTGATGAAAATGTTGTGATCGCCAAAATACTATTTCTGGGAAACAGAGAGAACAAGGTCAAGTTTTATATTATTTTCTGTTTCTGATTAAAAAACCGTGGAATACAAACATTCCTGTCAGAATCTTTTGGCTTTGTGAATATTGCTCTAGAGAATTCTGGAACGAACACATATATATAATGGCAAATATTAGAAGTACATACTGATCTTCAATTTGTCGATGGTTCCATTTCTTTGAAATTTAGATATATATTTAAAAATATAGAAAGGTGAGAAAATAATTTCAACAGTGTTTTACAGAAGTTAAAATATAACTAAATTATTTAAGTAAATAATACATTATTGATTATCGCTAAATGTCGCGAACTGCTATTCTGAAATTATCTGGTCCAGATGATGTCTAAAATTCATATTTTGTAGCTGTAAATCAGTTTGAGGAAGAACGTTGATTCTGTTTTCCTAAAATATTTTCAACTTCCAACTGTATTAACAGACCAAGAGAGAACTGTCACTAACGAAATTTTTTAATTCTTTCGTGGAAGATAAAAGTCTTAATTCACATATGATAGCAACTATTCGATCTTTCGTAAGTTAAGATTGTTTTCCCAACACTGTCTGAAAATGTCAATGTTTTGTTATGCTTTTGTTTTCTAATGGGACTAAATAAAAAAAAAGTCTACAAAACAAAACAAAAATTATCAGAACAAGTATAGTAATACATTTATTAGTTACTTTTCGGTTAGCCGGGCGCCAGTGTTATATATACATATATATGTATATATAAATGAATGTATATATACATATATACTTACATATATATGTGTGCGTGTATATACAATACATATATATGTGTGTATACATAGATATGTATATTTACATATATGTATGTATATAAATATGTATATATAACACTGGCGCCCGGCTAACCGAAAAGTACCATTTATTAATATTAAAACTATTAATGTATGTATATGAATGTGTATATATATATTTTTTTTTTGTGTGTGTATACGTGATTTTATTGTTAAGGCGCTACCGTATGTGCAGTGTAATACAGGAAAAAACGCTAAGTAGTAAATTTAAGTATAATATTTGTTTGTTAATAATAATAAAATACATTAATAAATTAGTGGTTGAAGAATGGAATAAGAGATGGAGAATTTAAAAAAAGTTTACCCAGGGTTTTCATTTTGAAAGGCGAGAGGATGTCGATTCTAAATGCTCGAAAAGAATGTCGATTCTAAATGCTCGAAAAGAATGTCGATTCTAAGCGCTCTGCACTACTCGCAAGTTTTAATCAAAATCTAAAATCATTTTAAATCTAAAATTCTCTATGTTTCTTGTTATCCTCACGTATATATATATATATGTTTATCTCAAGAGTGATTAAATAAGATTGACTTTTGGAACATTGTTTCTCACCGATTAACACTCGTGATTTCTTTGATTTTAATTACAATCGCAGTAATATCAAGTTGGCAAAGGGTCTTTTTGCTTATTTATAAGATGTAGGTTTACTTTATATCTGTATGAATATCTCTGAATAATAGATTAGACTTTTCACATGTCCGAGGATTTCTACGATTTATCGATTTGACATATGAGTTTAGTTACAACTGCTTGGATATTGAGAAACATTATCTTAACTAGTTGTATAATCTAGACTTTTGGAATCAAACTTACGTGACATCGTCACATTATGTTGGTTTTCCTAAAAGGGAATGAAAAAGATAAAGCTCGGTAATGTTGGTAAGCTTATAAATGGCAAAATTTAAATTTCAGACTCGATAAAATCAATAAAGGAATAGAGATTATATTTCAAAGATTACATGTGAAAGTAATTTTATAATTGTTTCCAGTTTTAATCCATTTGAATTGTAGTCATTCATTAAATGATAGAAAAAGAAGTAAACAAAGTAAGATTTTAAGCATACCATTATCCACAGGCCGCCAACCTATGGTCGTGGACCACCACCATTATCGCACTGTACGTCTACGATAAAATCAGGACGCACGTATCGTACGTCTTGGATGCCACGGTGTTACTATTCCCGTGATAGAAGGTATTGTCATTCGTCTGTCCGCAATTATGTTTCAATAAAAATCTGTGTTTCTGACATGTTCGAACTAAAAATAAACTCTTAGTTTCGAGTAATTTATGCATTTGTTATATTGACTCGGTGTATTTCATATTAATAAAATTGAAGTGCACTGAACAGTATTGTACAAATATGTTTAGTTTTAAAACAGTTTATATAAATGGTCCGCGGTATTTTAGATTATGGATTAAGATCCAAAAGATTCACGAACATCGATTCACCAAGCGAATTTATAATGATTATTTTAGGTATATAAAATAATTTTTCAGTTTAATTAGCTTAAATCATTTATTAAGGGAAAAATGAAATGATTTTTAAAAAATGAAACATTTAATGCATGCAGCCATTATCTGACCAAAGCTAATTATACAGTAATCGTTCACATTGGACATTTAAAAAAAATGATAGACAAAATATTATCTAAAGCTGATCCATTTAATTAATTTTAATACCCATGATACTAGATTATCATTCTTTTATACTTTCAACAGTATAAAATTCCCCAAACTTAATTGCATTATTTCAATTAACTGAAACATCATTAAATGAAAAAATACAAGTTAAATTCGAAGAGCTATCGTCTAAAAAATGAATCCCATTTCTATTTTACGTAGTGTGTCTACGAAATTCCAATATAATCCAATCGTCCTCAAGCCTCTAAGACTTTAAATTCATCATGCTTGTTTATCCTGACAACACACACAACTTAAAAAAACTAAACTGTCAAAAAATAACTTTCTGTCGATGAATTCAAAATCTTTCTTTTGTGAGGAAGGCTATTTAAAAAATAGCATCTGTGTAAACATCGATTATCTAGCTGCCTCTCGTCAAAAAGATTCTTTTAATTGTTTATTTAATTTTAAAAGAATAAACTTCTGTCGTTTATTTTTAATCAAATAAACAAACTATAAAATTAACCAAAAAATTCTAATAGACATTTAACATTATACATAATTTAACATTAAAGTAAATTAAACGAATTTAAGGAATCATAAACATACATTGTTAAGTTTTGAAAATGAAACAGAATTGAGGGGATTTAAACATCAAGCATGTACAGGAATGCGAGTGATTGGGGAAAAACACAGTCAAAAAAAGAGGAAACTACCAATATTTTCTTATAGAAAATACTTCGGATAATATAAAGGGATTAAAGAAGGTGAATTTCTCTTTAACAAAATACTGTTATCTAACGCCTTTTTGACTGTGTTTTTCACTGATTACTGGGCACGCTGATGTATTATAGACTATGCATGAAAATAGACCACCGGAGTTGCATCTTTTAATCAAAGAAAAAATATTAAATGGCAAGAAAAAAATAATACAATAAAATCTCTATGACGGACACTCTCGAATAGCGGACATCTATATACAATTTTTCGATCTCCAACGTCTGTATATCTCTCTAGAGCGGAAACTTCCAAATATTGGACAAATTCCGTGATCCCGAGATGTCCGTTATTTAGAGGTTCTGCGTATACACAGAGTGCGTTTCAAAAACATATATGTACTTTTATTTTGCTAATAACTGTCATGATATATTTCTCATTTTAGATTTAACTAACATAAAATAATGGCTGATATCTTAGTAAGCATTGAGAAAACGAAATTTAACCTGAAGTGATACTGAAGTTTAAAAATATAACTGAAATGCAAAAACGGTTTTAATAAATGGTTCAAACAGATTCCCTCTACATGAATTACAACCGCTAGAGTTAGAGATAAGTTTGTGGCAGATGGAACTGTTCAAAATATTCACAAGCAATGTTAAGGAGGACCGCGGTAATCAACAAATCTAGCCAATTCCTAATAAAATGATTCTCGATACTTGCGTTTCCGCTGGTTCATATTATCAGCAGTAGTAATATCTGGATCAGAACCGCCATCAGTTTGAATACCGAGATTGATTTTATAGAACATTCATTATTGCACTTCCATTTCATAATTTGAAATGATGTGTATTTGAATATTAAATTACGCTATAATAATTTAAATTGTGAATAAATTTTTTTGGGGGGTTGAACTACATATACGGCACGTAACACGCCCTTTTGAAGCAAGGAAATTCATAAAAATTTACATGTGTGCTTTATACGCCGGACATGAAAATGAAAGATTAAAGAACGGTCAAGAGCGAGTATTATTCGCGCTCAGAGTACAATAAATATATGAATTATTCCCTGTATTATTAAAACAAATCCTCGATAAAAGAATAACAAGACTTTGTAAAATATGGTTGGGTATAGCTGTATATACTAGAAAACATTAGAAAACATGAATGGATGTACCATAAAAGTTCAAAGAGATATGAAGCCTAAATAATATCAAATATTGCTATTCTTTATAACACTTTTTTTAATCTTATCCTAAGCTGTTTATGATTAAATTAATTTGGTACAAACAACAAAAGTAGTGCATATTTAAACTTCATTTGGCATTTCATAAAACTACATTTAGCGTAGTAATAATCTTTTCTTTTTACAGTATAACTAATAGAAAACCCTTGTTCAAAGTTTAAATTTAGCATTGTGCTAAGTGCTCTTCGAAAGGAGGTCGCAAAGATGCAACATCACCTTTGTCCGTGCCTCGTTTTTCCAGATAGGTTTTTAATTAACTTTTAAAGACACGGGAGGCGTATTGAGAGATCCACTCAATCCAAACTAGTCGCGAATCCCATAGAATTTATCCGAGTAATTCCAATTAAATTAGTCTGTTTTTTAAAAGTTTGACAATTATTGCTTTTATCCTGCTACTGGGCATTGTATTGCATAAATATATAATTAAAAATTGTTATCTGGACCTTAGAAATAATAGTACATAGAGTAAGCCACTCCTGTCATTATGCGTGTCCAAACCTCTCGTATCTTTAAAGGTTAAAATCTCAGCTAATTATCGACGATTTTTTTTCGAAAATCATTATCAACAACGTTTTTATACGTCTGCTACGATAGGTACCTCCAGCGCTCCCCAGCACCTTTGCTGAATGCCTGCAAATAGAAGTTTGTGTGTAACGAAAAAATGCGCTTTTCTCAAAAACTATGTGACCTAGGGTAATCGCTATAATTTTCCTGCAAGGTTTAAAGTAACCTCTACTACCTCTAATTTTTTCATAATTTTAGTTTCCGTAGAATCGGAAAAAGATGGGGGGGGGGGGACTTATTTTTGCACTACATTTTCGACGATATCTCTGAAAATACAATAACTAAAATTGAATTAAATGTAATTTGAGTTCAGCGTTACGTAAGCTTTCACGCGATATCCCACACGATATATAAAAAGAAGATTTTTTTTTCTTAAGTAAATTAATTAGTCCCTGTACATTTTCCCTAAAAATATTTGTAAATGTTTACTAATCTGTAAATATATGGGTCAATCGGTCAATAGTCTTTATTACGTTTCCCAATTTTAAATTTCCACCTTTATAGTTTACGAGTAAAAAGGCTGTAACAGACGGACAGACAGACACAGGAGTGATCTTATAATGGTTCCGTTTTTACAGAGTTGGGCAAAATACATCAAAAAATCATTTTCGATACAAAATACAAAATACATTGGTTTTAAACCCTAAAATACAAATTACAAAATACTTTTCAAAAGTGAAAGATTCCAAATACAAAATACATGTATTTTCAAAATACATTTAAAATGCAAAATACATTTTGAAATTTTGAAATTTTATGGATGCAAAGTATTTTCTTTAGAAGGTAATTTTGCGGTTTAAGGGGGAAGGTTAGGGGGCGTTTTCATTCTAAAGGAGAGGATGTTCTCAATGAATATATACCCCTGAATTCATCATTGGTCGTGAATAAGTATCTGCATGAAAATTACTTAAACATTCATAACATAATGAATATCTTCATTTTTTATACTATAAAACTGTATTTAAATATATTAATTACTATGTTTGTAAATTCTTGCAGAACTAATAATAATTTTTAATTAGAAATGGTTAGTTATTTTTTTTTTTTTATAAGACTGGATACATTAATATCTTAAAAAGTAGTTTCTTGATATTTTTTTCAATTAACTTAAAAGCCAAATATTAAACAATTTGAAATAATACAACACAGTACAATGAACATTAACCTCGATTTTCAAACTTTTAATACGTAAATAGCTAGATGAATTAATAATGAATCAATGTGTTTGATTATTAGTTACAAAACTATACAAAATAAAAGTTTAATAATAATTTCGATTTTATTTTAAACAAACACATGCACACATCCACATATGCATAATGATGTGTCTTTGTAAGATGGTAGTGCGTGTGATTAACTGAATTAAACATATTTATATATCTATCTATACAGAGTGTTTCATAAAAGATGGGCAAAACTTTAAGAGGTGTATGTATACATCCAAACAAACAACTTTAAACAAAGAATGCATGATCGGAATTAAAACGCAAATGTGCTAGAGGACGTCGAAGGTGATGTTATACGAGGCAACAACAAACAAAGATTAAGTAACAAAAGAAAGTTAGGAAACCGTTCTCTGTACAATCGTTGGGCCTCTGAGCGATTTCCATTTGCAGTTCTGTAGATAAAATGCATATCAGCCTTTCCCTATTAGTGAAGGACAAAATCTTACGATACGTTTCTACCGCGATTGACAGTTGCACACTCAGATCAGGGGCTTTAACGTATTAATCGAGGCGAAATTTTGCATACGCATTATTCTTCTTCTTCATGTCACATTTGCTTGGTATTAGCGTCGTTCTTCTCGTAATTCGCGACAGGAATGGAGCTTTAACGTTTGCATGGACCAAGTTTCCAAATGCGCTAGCAGCTTTGCATTTTATTTCCGATCATGCATTCTTTGATGAAAGTTGTTCATTTGGATGTGCGTACCATCACCTCTTAAAGTTTTGCCCATCTTTTATGAAACACCCTGTATATGTTTGTGTATATATATTCTATATTAGTAGGTTAAAATTTCCTTCTGAAAAGGTTCCATTTTCGTTTTCGATCGAAACTCTGAAAGGAATCCAAATGTACAATTTAGGCCTGAAAAATTTGCTCAGTTAATTTATATCACCGCCGTGTTAATTGTTTCATAAACAATGTACAGTAAAACCTCTATAAAGCGACCACGTTCCGTTCCAATAAAAATGGGTCGCTCCAAAAGTTGGTCTCTTAATGGAGGTCATGTTTAAATATAGATTTTAATTGTTGAAAAAAGGTAACAATTAATGTTACTAAAATTTATTTTCACATTAGGAAAAAATATGAAAATTTAAGTATCAAAACAAAAGTTAATTACATAAGTTAATGACTACAGAGTTTAAAAAATGAATACATTGACGTTTGTTGTGATTTTACGGTTTTATCTTTTATAACTTTTATTTCCAAGTCCTTTCGAAGTTCAGTAAATAAATGCAATTTTTTTTTGGACGGGAACAAATAATGACGATTTCATTAATTTATCTATTTCTTGAGAGTATCCTGACAGAATAGGGCAGGGGAGTTTATTGACCGTCATTCTTAATTTGTCATCCGATTTAAATCTATTGCCTAAAAAGGCACAAAGGGGTTTAAACACTTAAAAGGACTTTACAGGAATAAAATATAAAAAAAAAAGAAATCTAAACTTAGTTTAGAAGATTGATGAATAATGTGCTCTCCGGAATTATTTTTCTAATAAAACCTTCTTCAAGCGACCAGAAAAAAATTAAATTCATTTGTTTCATTTTCTTCAAAGAAATGGGTCGCTCATGGAAGGATTTCAACTGGGATGGTCTCTGAAAGGAGGTAAAATTAGTATTGAGCCTATGGGAATAAATTTTGTTCCATGAAAAAATGATCGTTCAAGGAGGTGGTCGCTTAATGGAGGTGGTCGAACAGAAAGGTTTCACTGTATATTATAAAGCAAAAAAGATGTCCCTGAATAACTGCGTCATATCAATAGTAACAACGACCAAAACCAAGACAAAAAAAATTATTGGAGATTTTATAACTTCTAAATATTGCACAATTTCCAATTTTTACACTGTCAAACAGAAAAAATGGACTTTCACATACGATTTCTTTAAAAACTGTATTTAAGTTTATCAAGCTTTTATGAATAAAAAAAAAAAAAAAAAAAAAAAAAAAAAAAGAAAAAAACATGCTTGAATTTTTTTTAAAACCCATCTCAAAAAGAATTGTGCGACCCAATTACGCAAGAAACCCATTTGCATTTAAAACAATGAAGTAACTCAAAATTTGTTTGTTTCCGGGTACCTATCCCCTAGCCAAATTGTCAAACTAAATTAAAATGTCACAAATGAATAATAAATAAAACGAGAATCTAACAGACATGTAATTTAACTATACACTTAAATACTGAAATAATCAAAATAAAAAGTCTGCTATAAATGATAGTCTTTTGCGATTACCCGCTGTCCACATGTTGCTAATAAGAAAGTATCAAAAATACTTTTGGTGTAGTTGGTTGACAATCTGAGAAAATATACTCAATGTAAAAAATCTGTAAGTTTGCAATTAAAATGGATTTTCATCTATTTTGTGCACACCACGTAGCATACCAGGCATCTGAGTTAGATACATAGCTGGTCTATATTATAAAACATGACCGTGAGTAACACTGATGTCACACTGACCATGGCAACGATATTATTAATAAATTTCTCTTTCTATCAAACCACTACTAATCTACTACTAAATCTACTACTTCTAAACATTGTGTACAATTTTAAGTTTTACACAGTTGAATTGAGAAAAAATGCACTTTCAAATGCAATTTTTTTAAAACTGTTATAATTTACGGATTTGTTATAGTTTTAAAAAATATACAGCATGATTTTTTTAATCCACCTCCATCGCGTGTAGTTTCATTGCGGAAGATTAACTCGTTTGCTCGTAAAACATGTAAATAAGTTCAACATTATTTTCACACTAATATATTCGATAACGAAATTAAAACTACATCAAAAATAAACAAATAAATAAAACACAAATTTAACAATCGAACTGACACTGAAATAATCGGAATAAAAAAGGCGGCTATAATTACTGAACTCTGATGATTTCTTTGGCTATACGAAAGTATCGTTTTTAATAAATTTCGAAACTTTATTTGACCATATAATTAATATTTTTCATATAAAATTGCTTTTTGGTGTTTCTATTGTTAAATCTAAAAATCTATTAGAATTTTCACTTATGTTCTGTACACCATTCAGTATCTTAAAGTCAGTATTAGATTGCCATATGTAAAATAAAAGATGAAATGTCAAAATGTTTTGGATTACAAAGTCACGGTATAAACGCTTAATTCTAACAATGCCAGGTCTGCATTTAAAAATCCAGTATTTAATATACTCAATGGTAAATACAGTTAATAAATATTTGCATACTATTTGAATAAATTGAACTATTTTCATATTAAAGTTCGATCACAATTAAACTAATATCAAAGGTATGATAAGTCATACCAGAAACTCGATTGAATGAATACCAAGAAAATAATAAAAGTAATGTTAAAATAGATATAATGGTATAAGACTAAAATATTACCCTTAAATCGGTTTTGAAATCTGTTTTATCCTTCAACTTATAATCGAACATCTTATTTATACAACCCTTAATTTTGAATGTTCCCTTAATTTTTTATTATCAGTCACAGACATTATTTAAAAATATATCATGTCGAATAGTCACACATTATTGTGTTATCATAATTAATTCTCATAGAAAATTTTTATTGGGAACATTTAGCAGTATTATCCATCTTTTCACGAGCTTCTGTGGTAAATAACTGCATTACATTTCAAATGTATTTTGAATAGGCAGCAAAGCTATGAGTAACCCTTCCTGTCTATCACACAACTTTTTTGTAATTCCCATCGAATGTTATGAAATATAAAAACAATTTTTGTAACTACTCAGTAAAAAGGCTTCTGCAAAAGTAAACAAACATCCGACTCATTAATATTCTTATCGTACATCGCCCAAGTGTTAAACAATGTGTTCATATAAACTTTCAAAAACTAATTCGAAGACTATTCAAGACAGACAAGCATGTGTTTCCCTGTTGCAACTCTCTGATCTGCGGTTTAAACACTACAGCTTGAAATCTGGAGAAATGTATTTTGAGTATTTTGAAAATACAAAATACTTTGAAAAAGCATTCGAAAATACATTACCAAAATACTTTTGTTTCGTCGGTTTAAAATACAAAATACAAATGTATTTTGAAAATGTATCTCAAATACATGTATTTTCGATACTGCCCAACTCTGCGTTTTTACTTTTTAAGTACGGAACCCTAAAAATCAAGAAAATGTATCTATAATAGATGGGATATCTATATTAATGAGGAATGAAAAAAGAGGCTATTAGTTGACTGAACTATAGTACGTTTCCACACATTATGAGAATTCAGATAGACAGATATGGTATCATAACTCTTCACTTCATATTTACTCACTTTTTATTTACATTCGTAATATTTCATTTATTTTTTAAGGTATTTTTTAGTATTTATTAGCGCGTGATGCGGTGAATTTATCTAAAAAATATAATAAATAAATAAATAAATAAAATAAAATATGTAAACAAATAAAAATAAATAAAACTAAATAAATGAATAATTATCGGAAACTGTGGAAATCGATTGACTGCCTTCGTTCGAAAAGACCTTTTTAGTTGTATATGCCTTTGAAAAATTAAACATCTAGCATTTTTCTAAATAAATAACACAATTTTTTTATAAGTAAAATGTATTTTGATTTAACATTAAAGTAAGTAAATGCATTTATAAAATAATAAACAGCCATTTTGTTTTAAAAAGTTAAGAAAGAACTGATGTGATTTAATTAGCAATTTTACATAATGTATTGTCTATGCAGGTAAATAGGTTATCGGAATTACACCTCTTCCCTGATTACATAGTTTTATTAACTATAATTTTCTGTTAAGTGAAAACCTATCCAAAGTATTTTTAAGAAGTTTAGGTAAACATGATATACAGGGTGGTTATAATTAAACTCCCCTATAAACAGCATCCTACAGCGCAAACGGGTGAACGGAATGCAATGAAATTTGGTATATAGACTATACACGAGATGCGCTCACGGAATTTCGAAAAAAAAAAATAGTTCCAAAATGTCCACCAGATGGCGCTTTTTCCGGAAAAAACATTAAATTTAACTCAATGAAATGTCAAACCAGCCGGTTTTACATTTTATTACTCATAATTCTTGTTCTGGATTGTTAATATTGTTTTTGTATTCCATTTTGGTCGTTTATTGTGTTAAATTTGATGTTTTTTTCCGGAAAAAGCGCCACCTGGTGGGCATTTTGGAACTAATTTTTTTTTCGAAATTCCGTGAGCGCATCTCGAGATGCGCTCTGTATAGTCTATATACCAAATTTCATTGCATTCCGCTCACCCGTTTGCGCTGTAGAATTCTGTACATAGGGGAAGTTTAATTATAACCACCCTGTAGATTGTTCTTTTTCCCCTCTTTGAAATACACTTGCCTCCAAAAGTTAAGTTACAGGGACTGGATCCTTTCGATTACACACGGTTTGTCGAATATCTACAAACATTATTGACGAATTGTTCTTGAACATCTGGGATGTAAAGAGTATGTTTGATTTCATATTTCTCGATGAAGATTTAGCTTGGCCCACAATTGGGGGGCTAATAACAAATTTAATAATAAAATAATATTCGCGATCAGCTATGCAACAGAAAATGCTGGAAATGGTTTGTCACTGCGTTAAATGACTATTTGGGTCCTGTTCAATGTATGTATGCATTTGTGTAAGCATATCACTCATATTCGTAAAGATGTTAACGTTTTAGTGAAAAATTCAAAAGTTTTTTGTTTATAGCATACAGAATTTTCAACCAAATTTAACATAACTTTCCGAAAACCTGACAAAGAACAGTAGCAACAGTACACTTTAATTAAAACAGGAATATATTGAATATTTGATGAGATATGGGCACTTGTATGAAATAATTTTTAACTGCGCATGCGTAGAAGATTTCAGAATTTTTATTTCATAAATTGGTAGTCAGCTATTTAGAGCAACTTATCTAAAATGTACAGTCAAATATCGAGAAGTTTCACAAAGATAGGGGCGATATAGTGAGTTGCTTTCTAAAAATAGCTTTATTATAATGGTTTTTCCAGAACTTTTCAATCAACTCACTATATCTTTCTGCGATTTCACAATATTTGACTGGACTTTTTACAGAAGTTACCCAGCTGGCTACCAAATTATGATATAAAAATTTTGAAATCTTATACGCATGCGTAGTTCAAAATTATTTCATACAAGTGTCCATATCTCATCAAATATTCAATATATTCATGTTTTAATTGCAGTATACTGTTTCTACTGCTCTTTGTCAGGTTTTTGGAAAGTTGTGTTAAATTTGGTTGAAAACTCTATATGCTATAAACGAAAAACTTTTGAATTTTTCACAAAAACGTTAACATCTTCACGAATATGAGTGCTATGCTTACACAAATGCATACAAACGTTGAAGAAGACCCAAATAGTCATTTACCACAGTGACAAACCATTTCTAGCCTTTTCTGTTACATAGGTGATCGCAAATATTATTTTATTATTAAATTTATTATTAGCCCCCTAATTGTTCCCCCGATAAATCTTCTCCGAGAAATATGAAATCAAACATGTTCTTTACACCTCAGAAGTTCAAGACCAATTCGCCAATAATTTTGGTAGATATTCGACGAGCCGTGTACAATCGAAAGCATCCGGTCCCTGTACCTTAACTTTTGGAGGCCAGTGTATTTGAAATTTATTAAACTTACATCAAAATGTTTCAATAAATTTCGAAATTTTTAGAAAATAAACTTTCTAAATAACGGTTTTTACAACAATTTAATAGTCATTTTTTTTTTTTTAAATACAGAGGAAAAAAAAATAATCTAAAGTTGTCTAATTTTAGCAAGGTAAACATGATACTACATTGTTAATATTTTCCTCTTTCACTAAAACAAAATTCATTAATCATATATGATATTGTTTCGATAAACTTCTAAATCTTCAAACGAAGTAACATAAATTAAACTGGTCACAATCTCTTCTAAAAAACTATCCTGACATTCATTCCACGTGCCAAATCTTCGAAGCTTGAAATTAATCCAATCGTCCTCAAGTTACTAGTATATTAATTCATCATTATTTTTTATCCCGACAACATACGTCACTTAAATAACCTTAAGTGGTTAACTCTATGGTTAAATTTGAAAGTTTTACTTCACAAGCGATTACAGAAAAAAAACTGTCGAAAAACAAGATCAATTGATTGTCTTTCTTCCGGAAAAATTAGTTTAGTTGTATATACCGGGTGTCCTAAAAAGGACTGACTGATTTTAAAATTCAATAACTTGCAAACGGTGACAGATATTTAAAAATTTCTTGCAGGAGGTTTATGCATAAGGTCAAAAGTTTTTTTTCAGTGATTTTCGATTTTAGTTCGCATTACAAACAATAGATGGCGCTGTAAGCAATAGTCGCTAAATACAGGCTCGATTTTTGGTCCTTTCTCTTGTTTCATGCGGAAAAAGGAGACGGAAATGTATTATCCTGGCCACGAAGTACCAAAAATCGAGCCTGAATTTAGCGTCTATTGATCGCAGCGCCATCTATTGTTTGTAAATCGAACTAAAATTGAAAATCACTGTAAAAAAACTTTTGACCTTATGCATAACCCTCCTGCAAGAATTTTTTAAATATCTGTCACCGTTTACAAGTTATTGAATTTTAAAATCAGTCAGTCCTTTTTAGGACATCCGGTAGCTTTGAAACAAACATCGTTTATTTTTAATCAAATAAACAAAGTACAGGGTGTCCATAAAGGAATGACTCAGTTATAAATTTTAATAGTACCAACTGTAAGCGTTGTAGAATGTTCGTTCAAGGTCACAAATAAAGAGCAACTCAAACAGTTTTAGATAAGGGCTTGCGCGAGTACTGCTTTGTTATTTACTCTCTTTCAGTGCCACATACGCAAAATCGCCACTCCTCAGAGCAAAGCGTTTTGTGTTCTGCAATTTGATAAAAGTGAATCTGTAATATCAGTTCAACGTGCGTTTCGTTTAAAGTTAACTGTGATCCCCATGTGGAAAAAACATCAGCCGATTGTATAGATAATTCGAAACAACCGGATGTGTTTGCAAAGAAAGAAAGCGGGACAGCCAAAAGTGTCTGTACAGGATGTTGACCGTTAGAGCATCTGGCCTGCGTAGTCCTACGATATCTGTTCGGAAAGCGAGTCTCGAACTTCAGTTGCCAAAGGCAACAGTGTGGAATGTTTTAAGAACACGTTTACACATCCGTCCATACCGGTTACTGTCGGTACATGCTTGTGGGAAGAATTGGACTTTAGGTTTGATGTGTGCCGTATAACTAAAGATGTACATATTGAATATTTGTAAGGGAAACTATGTTAGTTTACATTCAATTTGATCTATGATATGTTGTAAATAGTCTAAATTAAACTGTTATAATATACCGGTTACAGTTGTGACATGCTAGTGAAAAAAATTGGACTTTTGGCTGGATGTGTGCGGTATAACTAAATGTGCACGTATTGAGCATTTGTAAGGAAAACCAGGTTAGTTTACATTTAATTTGACGTATGATTTGTTGTAAATAGTCTAAATTAAACTGTTATCCCATACCATTGAAGCTTGCACATTCATTTATGAACATCCGGTATATAAATAACCAAAACATTCAGACAAATGATATATATTCTTATTTAAAGTTGAATTTTCATTTAAGGCATTAAAAATGATTGATAGTTATTGTATGTTTTTTTTTTTTTTTTTTTAATGAAAACATACTGATAGGGTTTAATTACAAATTTTCAAAACGTTAAAAATATGCATGGAAATATATTATTGAAATTAAATTGTTTTACTAAACTTTAATTTTTAAAAATGATAGTATAAAAGTAAAAAATGATCTTACAAAAATAAATTAAGGAAACATGATATTTATTATAGATTATTCTTTATAAATTTTTCCGCTTTCATTGGCATAAAATTTACAAAACATACATAACATTGTTTTAAAAACCTTCGAAATATTTTGAAGAAAAATTTCTAAAAATTGAAATGATTTCTAAAAATGAAACAAGCGTTTCTTCTTAATGAAAAAATCTATATAAATAGCTGAAACATTTTGATAAATGAAGTATATTATCATTTAATACTAAAGCAAATCAAATGCATTTTAACCCTTTGTACTCGAGGGCTCCGCTGCGGAGGCATACTCTTTCTTTACAAAATTTGTTTTTGGCACCAGTAATAAAAGAAAATAAAATGTACCTTATTTAATCAGAGCATTTTTGAAATTGTGTACTTGAACGAAACTTCTTTTAAAAGAGTGGTGCGATTGAATAAAATTTGTGTAAGAGACGCCGAGCGAAAAGGGTTAAGAATGAACGAAAGTTTTACTTACTTTTTTAAAAAATTGAAAAGAAGTGATGGGATTTAATTCCAAATTCTGCATAGGTTTATAGTATGTAAGAGAATCGATAATCGCAATTAAAACTTTTCACATTACATCTATTTCTAAACCTAAGTATTTCTAATTGTCTAAATCATTAAAGATAAATGAACAACATGGAAAGTAGGGTAGACAAGGGCACGTTTACGCCTGGGGCACGTTTACGCTGTGCAATTTTTCCGAATTTTTCCAGCACCAGTCATGACAGATTGATGCTGCTCCCTAGCGGGTATTGTCACATGTTTTTCAACGTCAGTCGAGCTTCGGTCTAGCACGTGGAAAGGGTAACCTGTTTTCTGTCAAGGTGATTAAATTTTGTGCTTAACTTATTGAAACTTATTGTGAACTAATAATACTTAGTTAAGGATAAACAAATATATGAACATTAGCAGAATTGTATCCTTTTTTGAGAACTGTATTTGTATGAACAGAAATGTTATTAATTTTCGTTGCAGGTTAAAAATAAATCCAAACATGGCGACGGGGCACGTTTACGCATTGACATCGGGGCATCTTTACGCATGTTAAAAAAGAAGAAATTATGTAAAACTTTACTAGTTTCTATGGAAGCAGCACAAGAAGACAGCAAAGGAAAAAGTATGAAACCAAAAACTGCAAAAGGGAAAATGTTGGTACACTCTGGAAAAAAGAAAATAGTGAATGAATCTAATGACGAAGATGAAAATGCATGTATTTATTGTTTGAAATCATACAACCAATCCAAAAAAGGTCAAGACTGGGTTCAATGTCTTAGATGCAAAATGTTGCCCATAACAAGTGTGCAAAAGGAAATACTTTATTTTTTGTTTGTAAAAACTGTAACAGAGATAATGAAGAAGACTAAATAGCTTCTGCTTTTAATTATCAATAAGCCCTATGCTTTCAGTTTAGTCTATAAAATGTTCCTTAATTAATTCTCTTTATTTATTTATTTTTAAACATTGTTTTATGTTATAAATAAAACACTTCAATTAGATTAAATTTTCATTTCACTTAATCCTTGATATCACTTATAATATGCGTAAACGCGCTCCACTTGATGCGTAAACTTGGACTTAAAAAATCTTTTTTTTACGGTTAAAAACACAAATAGGGCAACAACTGGATACACATATTTGTACTTTATTAACTACTTTATAAAACTACAATGTCTAAAATTTCCTTAGCTTAAACATAAAAATTAGAAAATTCATTGAAAAAAACCCGCGTAAACGTGCCCCGGTCTACCCTGCTGTTTTATTGAAACAACTAAATTTTAGTTACTATGGCTCCAAACAAATATTTTAATTTGAATGATCAAATTTTGATTAGATTAACCAAATGATTTTGTTAATTCAACAAATCTTTTGTTAGTCCAACCTAAATTTGGTCATTCTAGCCAGAATATTTGCTTGGAGCTATATTAACCAAAATTTATTCAAATATGCCCATAACTTTTTCCGTGAACAACAGAAAACAAAACAAAAAACAAACAAAAAAAAACAGCTGCTTTATGAACATTAAAATTTATTTTAAAAATCCCCCCTAGCATTATTTGAATAAATGTATTAGAAGTAATCAAAGATAATAATTTAATTACAAATTCGCCAAAATGTTCAGATTATGTAAGTGAAACAGATTGTTGGATTTACATAGTTTTACTAAATCATAATTTTGAAAAGTGATGGAATAAGTGTAAAAAAAAAAAATATATATATATATCCAATAAAAGAATTTTAGATAAATATCATATAGGTCATCATATTTTCATCTTCCATTGACATATAATTTATTGAATTTAGTTGATATTGTTTGAATAAATTTCGAAATGTTTTGAAAAAAAATTTCTAAACAATGAAGCTCACTTTCATCTATCTGCTAAATATTTCAAATTTGAAATTGATCCAATCGTGATGACGTTTCTACTACATTAATTCATCATTCTCGTTTTACCTGACAATACACGTCAATTAAATACCTAGAAAACTCTTTCTATTGATGAATTTGTCTTTCTATAGAACTGTGCAAGGAGTAATGAGCATTTTTTTTAATTCCTGCATGATCCGTGCATAAATATACCAAAATTATTGATAAATAAAAAGTATTATCATTCATCATTAAGTCAATTAATACACTTAAATAATTATAAATAGTACTTATACTGTGTGTAAAAGACATTGTAAAGGAATTATATGATTATAATTACAAATTCGCCAAAATGTTCAGGTTATACACATTAACAGATTACTGGATTTACACAGTTTACTAAATTATAAATTTTGAAAAATGATGGAATAAGTGTAAAAAAGAATGTCCAGCAAAAGAAGTTTAGCTAAATATACACGTCATTTTTTAATCTTCCATTGACATATAGTTTATTGAATTTAGGTGATATTGTTTCAATAAATTTCGAAGTGTTTTGAAAATAAATCTTATAAAAAATGAAACTCACTTCCATTCTACGTGCTAAGTCTTTCAAACTTGAAATTAATCCAATCGTACTGAAGTTTCTAGTACATTAATTCATCATTCTTGTTTTTCCTGACAATACACGTCACTTAAATACCCAGAAAGCTCTTTCTATTGATGAATTTGAAAGCTTTACTTTACCAGGCAGACGATAGCAAAAAAATCGGCAAGGCAGCTGTGTAGACATCGATTGATCGCCCTTATTCTAAAAAGATTCTTTTAGTTGTATCAGCCTTTGAAAAATTAAACTTTTATCGTTTCTACTTAATCAAATAAACAAAGTATAAAAAAGGTTAAAAATTCTGATAAATGAAGTGTGTTCTCATTTTAGTATAGTAAATTAAATAAATTTAAAGAATTATAGAGGAGTTATACTTTGTTTAAATAAAATTGAAAAGAAGTGAGAGAGTTTAACTACAACTTCTGCACAATGTTTAGCATATGCAGGAGAGTAGATGATCACAAATGTGTCGATTTTATTAATTAATGTTCATTTTAATGCAATTCAGAATAAAATTTATACATTAAATGTGCATAAACAAACAGGGCCGAAACTATGAGCGAAGCACATGCCACGGGCGCCGGAGGAGGACAGTTGATTTCGTATGTTATACGGTACAAAAAACAAATAAGGAAACTTAGGAAAAAATTCCAAGGAATCCGACAATCCAAAGTAATGATTTTTTGTTATCTGTCATCACGAAAAAATACTGATAAAGATAATAACACAGAAAAGGAAAAATTTTATCACTTTTAATCGGTTTATCCTGTCTATCAAGACAAAAGGAGTATAAATATGACGTGAATTTAATCTGCTACGGAATGAGATTTTCATTTTATTTCGTTTTAAAGGTCAACTATAATTTTTTAAATTGATTCAAGAAATTTATTAATTTTTAACTTTATTCCTGAACAAATATCTGTTCTTATCATAAGTACTAGAATAAGTCGTTTCGGTGATATTTCATGATATGTTATATATATATATATATATATATATATATATATATAAAACGACAAACAAAATATCAAACTCCATCACTCACCATATCTAAACTGAAACTCTACATCAAAAATATTTAAAAAAAAACCAACATAAACATTAACTCTTAGAACCAAACTAAGAAAAATATATATAACAGCAAAACAGAACAGAAGGCGAGCGGCATGGCTAAAGACATGCTCTGCAGGGTTAAGTCAGACTTTACACCGAAGAATAAATTACAAGATTGACCCGATGTATATATATATATATGTGTGTTACCGTGAAAGACCGAAATCGGAGAATGTCGACTTTCACCGGTGAATGTCAGCACATACCAAATACGTCGTTGAAAGAAGGAATATTTGATTATATTCTTGTACATTCGGACCATCACCGGTGAATATTGATAAACACAGATATGCTGTGGTGGAGATCGAAAAGAGAAGGTATTCAACATATAGGCTACAGTCTGCCACCAAATTCTTTGTTCTACTGCGAGTCAGTCAGCTTTATGCAAGGTTTGATGGTGCGCGGCAACGTTTTGTTAAATTTTATTTTTTTTTTATTCAGCATTCTAATTTATATTATTGAATGGAACTGCAGTGAGCCGTGATCTTTTTTTTTTCGAAAAATTAAATACATTAATTGAGAGTAAATGAGAAAACAATTGTTTTTATTTTTTCCAAGAACAATACTCTAAAACACTTTCGGCAGGGATTTCTGCTAAAACTAACAAGGAAGGTCTTCATACGGGCATACTCAGAAAAATCTGAAAAAATGACAGAATGTTCTTCTCATATGGATATATATGTTTATAAAAAAAATTTTCGCGGAACCCCGATACAGCGTCCGTAAAAAAAAAAAAAAAAAAAAAAAAAAAACGAAATTTTCGTTTATTTGGCGATTTATCACCGGTTGGCGATGAAAAGAAAATACGCTTTTATGTAGGAAAAAGCTTTTTATGTTGAATTTGTTTATATAAATTTAATTTAAATAACTTTAGTTTTGTCATTTTCAATTTGTTTTAACTGTAGTTTTGTCATTTTTAGTTTGTTTTAACTATAGTTTGTCATATATATTTATATGTATTTATAATAAAATTAAAAATCATATTTTACGATTTAAAACAAAATTTAAATTGATTTAAATTATTTCAAGCTCAAAAATAAGACAGTTAGAACACTATCGATTTGATTTTGTTGCTATGCAGACGACTTCGTCTTCGATATGGAAATATATTATGGCAATCAAATGTTAGCTGACTGTAACTTAAAATAGATATTTGCAACTTGCAAAAAATAGAAAATATTTCTACCGTGATAAAATTAAATAACTACAGCAACAAGCAACATATATATGTAATATAAAAAATATATAATAACCTCTTTCATTGATTAAGTTTAACTTCATTAAAAACCGTGCATTCTAAAAAAAATAATAATAAACAATTTTCAGATGCATTAAAATCGTTTGCTTTTGGCGAGGAAAAATCCTGCTCGCCAAATCGCGTGCCACTTTCGTATTTTCACGCCAAATATTCGAAAGTATTTTATTTTCTTACAGACTTTCTACTGAAATTCCGCAGTTAAATTTGACTGATCCCTTATTACATACATGAGTAGTTTCACTAGCATTTTTTTCAACATATTCTGAGTATGCCCTGTAAGGAGACCTTCCTTGTAAGTGCAGACCTTTGGATTACAGACGATTAAAACGTTTTTATGTTTTAAAAATTAATGATCGCGCCTGAAATACGGAGAGATAAATACAAATTTCCGACATATTTAATATTCACCATTAGTACTTGTCGTATTGAATGTTGACATTTGCCGGCGTAAATCAGAAATAAGGATATTTAGCAAACATTTCGGCTACACCAAGCGACTATGTGAATGTTGACATTCACCGGTGAAAGGCAACATTCTCCAGATTTCGGCCTTTCACGGTAAAATATATATATTTATAAAACAATCATCGTTTTTTTTATTAATCAATCTATCTTTATACAATTTTTAAAGCATAAACGCAATAAACTGAAATATGCACTAATTCAGAAATGACTAAGGTGTTACGAATTTATAGAAAATATAGCCAAAATATACAAATGAATATGCGCATATGCAATTGCATATAATCCGGACTTTACTTATCACATTTCCTGAAAGTTAAGAAGAATTTTATTGCTTTTCAGTCTGAAAAGCAACTTTAACACAATCGCTAGAATTTTCTGCAAAACTTTTCGAAGTAATCTTCAGGAACACTTTGACTTTGTGTTCTGATATGATTCGTTTTCCCCGTTTTTGCAAGTAAAGCCAATTACAGTCCCCATGGGGAAAATCTCGTTTCCTCCACAATCACCTCATTTTCTCTTTGAATAGGTTTAATGTCGAGTGTTATATTATATGACAGATAACATTCAAGAAATTTATCTGCTTGTGACGTTTCAGATTATTCAAAAATGCAAAATATAAGACTTATGTTTTAATAAAGTACAATTATTTCTAAATAAATATGTTTCATTAATTATTTTTTTAATGCAAGGTATATTTATAGGTTATAGGTATATTTATAGGTATGCAAGAGTAATAAATTTATATTTTTAAAATTTTATTAATGTATATATTAATAAAAAATGATTTAACCCTGAAGTTAGGTAACGATAATTATGAGATTTTCCGTACTTTAAAAATATTTTAACCCTTTATGTACTGAATTATGAATTCATGAAAATTTTATCTTCTAAAGCATTTTTCGTGAATTGTTTAAACTACATTAGAAGATTAACACAATTATTTAATAAATTTTAGAGGGATTTTAGAAAAATTGAAGGATTTAATAGGATTAATTAAATTTGAATTTATAGGGATTTTGTGCAATGTTTATAACTCTACTGAAATCTTTTATTTTAAATATTTTTCTTAGTATTTTGTAGAATTAGAAAATGTACAAATATAATGTTCTTACAATAGAAAAATAGAAATATTTCCGAATTGAAAAATTTCTCCCCTCACCCCCAACGCCAATCAAGCTGAAAAGATTCAAAAGGAAAGAGGTAATCCTTTTAAAAATATTTTTGGTTTGTGTAACCAATAATGCTTTTAGAACAAGATAAAGTAATGTAGTTATAACACATTCTAAACTATATTGCAATTAATCGATGTATTAAATGAATTTTATAACAACTTATTTTAATGGTACTTATAAGTGCTGTCAGTAGATAAAGGGTCAAAGTCAAAATGCGTCGTTATAATCTATTAAAAACAATTTCCGTATTTATTTTATACGTCTATTCATAATTGTAGATTTTACTTTTAACTCAAAATACATTGCTTTACCATGTAAAGCAAGCTCAGCCAATTTAATAAAGTTATAAAAAATTATATTTACACAATCAATAAATTACATATGAAGAGATTTTATTTATTTAAAATATGGAGTTTTTATTAATGTATAATTTGGAGTAAAAAGCGTTAACGATTGAATAGAAGATACGTTTTCTAATGCTTTTCCCATGAGTGTTATTGTTATACAACATTATGCAATATAATGTAAACATCCTATGCATGAAAAGAAATTTATAAGAATAACCTCAATTATCAAGTGCATACATTAAAAATATAAGAAGGATTATACTAAACATGGTGTATAATATGTGCGTAAATATAGATGTAGTTAAGTTAAAATTGAACTAAAGTCTTTAAATAATATTATTAATAAAATGTTTGCACGTCGAGGGCAAGATAAGAAAATTTCTAAATATGTCATTTTATTTAATATCAAGTAACCAATATAAAGGATTTAACGGTAATGTAAATAAAACACTGTATAGAGGAAACTGGGAAGGATTGACGCATATTTTTCAAAATGACATATTATTTTTTAAATATTGAACCTAGAATAAAGTTTTATATACTATTTTATTCGTTATAAAATCAGCTATCAAAATAAAATTTCGACATGTATAATATATAAGAAACTTGAAAAGCGATTAATTTTAATCATGAGAAAATAATGGGTCAAGGCTCCCCACATATGGAAGGCTTGACTCACTTTAACCCTCTGACAATCTTGGAAAAGGGTAAAATTTTAATGTTGTTTTCTCTGCATTTTATTTTAAATGCTAAAAAAACATGATTCTTTCAACATTTTTTGAAAAAAAAAAGACTTAATAATCAGTATGAATGCAATTCTTGGAAGTATTAATCATTGTTCAATGTATTAAAAATATAAATAGAATTATATTAATTTAAATATTGCTTGTATTGCAGTGAAACCTGGAGCTTAGTGAAGGTATTAATACAGGCTTGTCAGTGAGGGGGATATGGGAGGCTTAATCCACTATATAGTAGGCTTGACTCACTTTAATTTATATTGAAATATTTGTTAACAGAAACAAAGTCAGTTAAAAAAAAGCAAAATAACATTATGTTGCATGGTTTAATTATTATATAAAATTATTTTTGGAAATATGATGCTTAAACAAATCTGTTTAGACGAAATCACAAGTCACAGGAGAAAAATTCCATTTTAAACAGGATTTTATGCGAACAGGTATAACTATGCACAAGGAAAAGCACATTTTAACATCTAAGACAGTATTCCGTTGGAGAAAGTTACCGTTTCATAGGGTTTCATGTATTTTTATGTCCCAATTTAGATGCCACTGGACCGCTTTTTTTTGTCTATTTTTTGTGACACTCTATCTGGCAACACTAGTTGTGGCATAGTTTAGTTTCATCTCACTGTGTTCGTCTTGGAGAAATTTGTCTACATACCTTCCTAAAGTTTTTTGATCAATGCTATGTTCTTTGCAGCCACATGAGCACTTAACTTATCATTAACAACTCTTAAGCTGCTTTAATTCTTTCTTTCGCTGCTTTAATTTTTTAGTCCTTACTAGTCTTTTCCAGTCTTTTTATTTACGTACTGTAGGTAATATTTAACCCGAGATTAGTCGCGTCTTTTTTAAGAACGTTATTAGTCCCGCTGGTCTTTTTTGCAGCCCCCCCCCCCCCCTCCACACACACATTCAGAAAATATAAAATAAGAAGCATTTTTCCCTAGATATTCGTATATTACATTTCAATAAAGGTATAAATGTGTCGTCTAGTTGCAAAACCGGCAAACTCCTCAAAAATGGAAAATGTGTTTTTTCAGTTTTTTTAGTTCTAAGTAAAGGTTTCTACCATCTGGAAACGATAATCCATGCAAAAACCGGCCAATCCCTGTGTTATATGCGTTTGAAAATCACGATGTGGTGCAAAAGCGGCCAAATCCTCATGGTGGTGAGTTTCAAAACCGGCCATCTCCATATCCGCTAGCTGACGCTTCTGCTCGACTCCACAATAACCTCTCACTTGTTGATTAGATTAACGTTATCGTGTTTTCTCTCGCCTGTGACTGCTCTCCCTTGGTGCAGACAAATTTTCTAATAATTTAGCTTCGTGTTTTCTCCGACTATGGAAAAGTTTGTGGAAGAAGTGTCTACTAATCAACCAAGGAAGCGGCAAAGTGGATCTACGATGTGGAAAAGGAGAAAAGTCAAAGTTCAAAGGTAATGTACACCTTTTGATAACCAGGGGCGGTTTATCATTTTTCGACACTCTAGGCCAAAATACCCCCCCCCCACCACCACCACCACCTTTCATAAAACTTGTTTTATAAATCTTAGTATTTTGGGAATGAACGGGCTTTTGTTACACTTAAAATCTGAGAGAATTTTCTGTTGGTGTATCGAAAAGTAGAAAAATTGTTTTAAATGTAATTGTTACAAATTCATTTTTTTAACACTTTTCGTTAAAATTTTAAATTGTTCTTATTTCATTAAATTTAAAAATATTAAAGTTATTAATTTTGCGAACCCTACCCAACGTACGCCCTTAGGCCATGGCCTAAGTTCCCTTATGGGAAATCCACTCTAGTGATAATATGATAGATAATTAATTGATAACATAATAGCATCATAGTTAGCCTATTTTGATTAATTAATCATCATGATGCCATAATATGTTATTAATCTAATAACTTGCCTACGTTGATTCAGTATTCTTTTATCCCACCAGGCCGTGTTTTAGCTCAAATTGAAAGGAGATTGAAGGAAATCGAGTCCCTCGTTTATCCCGCAAAGTATGAAGAAATTTTGTCTGAACATGGAACAATTTTCAAGCCTGGAAGAGATTACACCGACCATGGTTGGAAGAAGACCAGCAATTTCTTCCCCAAACCACCTGCACTGTGATATTTTAAATTTGCTCCTACAAAAATAATTTTCATAACAAAATATAAAAATAAGGTGTTGGTGCAAGCGAGGTCTTCTACAAATCTGAAGTAGAAGTCAGAAAGTCTGTTGTCAAGAGTAAGAGAAGCACAGCAAGCTTGAGGACGTGGCTCCGGATATCTTGGTGAAGCCTCAAAAACTTCGGGATGTCCAAAACTTATTGACGAAAAATTTCGGACCAAATTGGGATGCTGGCAAGCGTTTTTTTTTTTTTACAAAAATATATTGGCATCACCTGCTTAAAAAGCAGAAAGCAGAGATGAGGAAGAGGAAGACGTATGGATGGACCATTATGACGAAATTTGTGAGACTATCGAAAGGGATGAGACCACTAAAGTTTGAAATTGTATGCACATGTATATAGTATGATTTTTGTTTAAGTTATTAAAACTTAATAATTTTATTTAAAATAATATCATGCCATTTAAATCATTTGTTTAGTGACATTTAAATCAGTTTAATAGCTAAGTCAGTTAGTTTTAACTGTTAGTCAGTTTTAACAATCAATAACTGTATAAAAGTCGTTTTACGTTAATACCTTTCCTAAAGTTCTTTTTGTTAAATAACATTTAGTTGAACAAAACATTTTTGTGTATTTGCTACCCCTAAAAACCCAATTTCAGATTAAATTTAGCAAAAAAATTAACTTCTGGTTTGTTGCAAAACCGGCCAACTCCAAAGTAAGTTGCAAAGGCGGCCAAATCCAAAACAAAGACTTAAATAACCCCTTCCCTTCATGTGCCCCTGCCCCCTTATTTCGTGTTTTCAAATATACTGCCCTAATGACAATAAAACTGAAGCGTTTTGGTTCCAAACTTTGTTTGGCTAAGTGTGGTAAAAAATCAGTTTTTTCTCAAAATTTTATTTTTTGGCGATGGCCGGTTTTGCAACTAGACGACACAAATTTAGAGTTTACTTAAGTTCTACATTTTATTCATAAGATTTTGAATAATGGGAAAAAGTTAAAATGAATTGACATTAGTGATCACTGCGCAGCCTTTTCCAGCAGTTTCAAGTTTGCTTATAAAAATATATCTGAAGGAAAAGCAGTGACATCTTGTTGCTTCACTATGGTGGTGGAGAAACATTTAAGTGGTACTTTTCCATTGTATTTGCAAGGGGATATGTAATTAGGAGATGATAATTTTCTATGGGCGGGGAAAATACCGCCACGTGACAACTGTTGGGTTAAATGAAAAAAAGTTCCTATCAACTTTCCCATTTGTATTTCATTAAATTTTTCTTGCAGTGGATAATATAGTAATTTTTTACATTTTTCTTTTATATGTTTTTAACATTTCCTTTCTATCAACCCATTTAACTGTAGCCTTACACAATATATTTACATTCTTTTAGATATATTATCATTAACCCTTCATTATGCCCAGTGTATAAAAAAGTTTTCCAAAGCCACATAATTAAGGGAACCTTGACCATCTGGTTAACCCTCCCTCACATTGATTGGGTCAAGCCTCCCACATAGACCTTTTCTAAAGAATAGCACATTGTTATGTTAAGCCTAGCTTACTGTACAATCTTTATTTCTGGAATGAAAGTTCAATATTTCTGCATTACTTAAAACCTACTTACTTAAATTTATATTACGTATTTTATTTGAGAAAAGCTTACAAAATATTTCTAAAAAACACAATTTTTAGGTTGGAAACTCTTCATAGATGATTTTTTCCATACCTGTTTGAGTCACCTGCATGATACAAAGACTGTTGTTTGAGCATTCCAGTAGCTTTTGTTGCCACCTATTGGTAAAACTGTGAAACTCTTTTTAATATGAAAACTGAGTGGTGGGTAAGCCTCCCCTACGGTCTACCCTCCCCAGTCTACCCTAAATAAAAATAAAAATAATTAATCTTTTTATTTCACTCTTAAATTATATCTTTTAACGATGAAAAAAATCCTACTGTATATATATGCATTATTCCAACAGTTTTTTTTTATTTAATAAATATATCAAAACGCGTCTCAAGTCCATTAAAATGAAAAAAATATGTAGATTGACTTTTGTTTCAAAATAGATTTGATAAATATGAATTAAATAATATATTCGTAGATTTATATTAGATGTTTTTAAAATAAAGAAATTTGTGTAGAAGTGTTAAAAAAACTTATTACTGCCTCATAAATCAAATCATTAATCTTACCTTTGTCATAGATAACAGTGACGTTTAAGAAAACTGCTGCTACAAAAGGTTAATTCATTTTGCCATTAATCGTTCACTTCAGTTATATGCGAGTTTTGCTGATGAGAGAAAAATGTTTTTCAATCTGAAGTTTTGAGATTCGTTTATATATTTATTAATGATCTAAGAAAAGTTTAGTTTAATGAAATAAGAAAAAGTGTTATTTTGAAGAAGTTTACATTTTAGATCAAAACTCTTGTTACCACAGTCTGTCGCATTTCTAGATTAACATATTTTCTTTTTATAAGCATTTATTTATGTTACTCTGTTTTATTGTTTGAACATCAGAAAATCTTTGTTTTCAGAACTCAATAAAAAAACCTCCAAATTCACTATTTTGTACCGTGAAAATTTCCTCCCTCCAGTTTCTTCTATAGCGCGTATAGTATTCTAAGCAATAATGCTACACACTTAGGCTTATGAGCTGATTAAAAATGGCGACTGCGGAAGGCGGATTTCTTTCCGCGTTAGTACGGTCCCCTGAATTTGCGAGTCATAATTTTGCAGTAGTAAATGGTGTCTTATTTTTCGACGATTAAATCAGGCAAAAATTTGTTCAAAAATAGTGGTACTCAAATTCAAAATCCCTCGTTTTTTGAGTCATCGCTTAGGTCTAGTATTCAGGCACCTGTGCGCTACATCATCAAACATGTAATATAATGTTGATTTCTGATGATTTTGCTTCGATTGTTCATAATGACTATTGAGTTCAGATATTTTTTCTCGGGAGTAGATTTGGGAGGGGTGCTGAAGCTTTCGTGAAGAGGCATTATGGAGTTACGGAGGGGCGATGGATTAGTACTTATAAAAGAGTGGCTGTGAACTTTTTGTCTCATGGAGCCCTTTTTAGAAAGAATTTCTATGACGGATGCTTGTAAGCCTACTGTACCTTATATTTTTCAAACTACTCTTATTAATCGTTAGTGCACTTATATAGTGAAAATTGAAATGTTCATTAAAAAGATTACACTTGGCGCAATAAAACGTAATTAGAAAAATCCTTCCCGGCTCGGCCTACAGACGGAGGTAGATTTCGAAGTTAAGTACTAATTTCACCAATAAAATCTAAATCAAGATTAGAGATAAACCTAGTTTAATCATTTTATTTTGCTGCTTTTGACGATTTTTTAATTTCATTTGTCTGTAAGAGCTGGTTTTATCAGAATCATGTTAATACGATAATTTCTTCTTCAACCGCTATTTTTGTTTAATTTGTTTTTGATGTAAGAGTAGGTCCTATCAAAAACTTCTCAATATAAAAGTTGTAGATAATAATAAGAATATTTGTAATAATTTTAAGCAAATTTTTTATCTTGTGAATTGACGAAGTTATAAATTTTTTCTTCAACCCCCTCCCCTCTTTTTTCCGTTTTTAATTCTTTTTTTTCGGTAAGAGTCAGTCCTATCAAAAATCTGTCAATGTAAAAGTTTTAGATAGTATTAAGACGATTTATAATAGGTATAAGTGAATTTTATGTCTTGAAAACTGACGAAATTATAATTTTTTTTCTCCCTAGAACCTTATTTTTTTCGTCCTTTGTCCCCATTTTTAATTTTATCAAAAATCTGTGTTACATAAATTTTTGGCCCTTTTCCTAGAAGTAATAATAACTTTAAACTCATTTGGTATGTATTATAATTAAGACGTTATAGTTTTTTTTCGCTTTTTACAATCCCCTCCCTATTTCCACCCCCTTGACCCGATTTTGCCCATTAACGAACTTGACCGAGATTTTCTATCCCTTGATTTTATGTAACAGTTTGGAAGAGATTTGTGCAGAATTATGGAAGTTATCGAGTAAATAAAAAAGTGATATATATATATATATATATATGTATATATATATATCTAAATGTATATATACATATGTACTATACTATATATATATCATCATCATCATCAACCGTTTTCAATCCACTACTGGATGTAGGTCTCCCCCAGATTTTTCGAATGTTTTCTGTCTAGTGCTTTAGTCATCCAATTTACACAGGCTACTTTTCTGATTTCATCACTCCATCTTACTTGAGGTCGTCTTCTTGGTCGTTTTACATCTCTGGGATACCACTGTAGGGTGTTTGTGCTCCATCTATTGTCTTGTCTTCTTGCAATGTGCCCAGCCCATTTCCATTTTAGCCGTTTAATTCTTTCAATGATGTCAAAAACTTTCGTCTGACTTATTATCCAGGTTATTCTTTTTCTGTCTCTTCTAGTTATATCTAGCATACATCTTTCCATACTTCTCTGTGTTGTTTGTAATCTTTGTACCATCCGTTTTGTTAGCGTCCATGTTTCTGCTCTATAAGTTAGCACAGGCAAAACACATTGGTTAAATACCTTTCTTTTCAAACAAAGGGGCATGCTACTCTTCAGAATAATATTGTTCTTCCCAAAAGCACTCCATCCATTTCTTATTCTTCTATTGATTTCATTCATGATACTATTATCTGATGATATTTCCTGCCCAAGGTACACATAACTTTGCACTTCTTTAATTTCAGTGTTGTTGTAGACAATTTTCTTTTTTGATGCAAATGAATTGAACATCACCTTAGTCTTTTCCAAGTTTATTTTTAATCCCACATTAATGCTAGCTTCTGTCAACTCTTTTAGCATATTTTCCAATTCTTCAGGACTGTTACTGAAAATTACAATGTCGTCAGCGAATCGGAGATGACTTAAATATTCCCCATTTATTCTAATCCCTTTGTTTTCCCAATCCAGCTTCTTGAAAATATTTTCTAAGACAGCCGTAAAAAGCTTAGGCGAAATGGTGTCTCCTTGTCTTACCCCTCTTCCAAGCTTGATCTTTGCTTTTCCTTTGTCCAAGCGGATGGTTGCTGTTGCTTTCTTGTAAATCTTCTTTACAATATTGATGTAAGGTTTGTCTATACCAATGTCCTTCAGAGATTCTACTACTGCTGATGTGTAGATCGAATCAAATGCTTTTTCATAATCAATAAAGGCAAGGCAAAGAGCTAAATTATATTCCTTATGTTTTTCAATGGGTTCCCTTACCGTTTGGATATGATCCATTGTGCCGAATCCACTTCGGAATCCTGCTTGTTCTCTAGGTTGAGCTGAGCCCAGAGCTGATTCAAGTCTTGTCGTTAAAACTTTGGAGAAAATTTTATAAATCACTGATAGTAAGCTGATCGGACGGTAGTTTTTAATGTTTTCCTTCTCTCCTTTCTTGTAAAGTAGCACCATCACAGCATTATTCCAATCTTCTGGCACGTCTGACTTCTTGAGACATTTGGAAAACAGTAAGGATAGCATTTTTGCAAATTCTTCTCCTGCTTCTTTGATAAGGTCGACTGTAATTCCATCTTCTCCTGGGCATTTACCTTTTTTCATAAATTTAATGGCTTGTAAAACTTCGTCTGTCATCACTGGGATTATGGCTTCGGTTTCTGTTAAGTTTTCTCGTGGATCATATAGGTTGATTTCTCTTTGGTCTTCACATTTATATAAATCGTTATAGAATTTTTCGACAATGTGTACTATTTCTTTATTGATTTTGGTGATTGTTCTATCTTTAGTGCAAAAATACCTTTTCTTCCAACACAAAGTTTGCGGCTAGCTGATTTTAAACTTTTGTTATCATCTAGAATTTTCTTGACAAGATCAGAGTTAAATATTCGGATATCTTCTGTAACACATTTTCTTACCGTTTTACATAATTCAGCATATTCAACTCTTGATTTAGGATCATTTTTCTTTATTTTAAATTCTCTGCGTTTCTTCATCAATCTTCTTGTTTCTTCTGTTATTTTCTTTGTCTGCTTTACTTGTGCATCACCGGCTATCTTATTTGCAATATCTTGTAGAGTATTGGTTAGTTTCTTGTTCACTACTGTAACATCATGCTCTTCTTCTAAAGTTGATTGAAGTACTTGGAAACGGTTTTTAAGTTCCAAATGGAATTCTTCTTTATGTTTCTGGAGATTATTTATGTCGATTGATTTCTTTGAGTGTTGCAAAAGCTTCATTCTTTCAACTTTAGTATTTAACAGCAGTTTGCATCTAACCAACCTGTGATCACTTCCTGTATTGAAGTTATTGAGAACGCTGCAATCCTGAATAAGATGCTTTTTGTTTGTTAAGATGTAGTCGATTTCACTTGTTGAGCCATTTGCACAATGCCATGTCCATTTCCTTTGTGGCTTTTTCTTGAAAAATGAATTCATGATATACAACTGTTCGCATTCTGCAAACTCAATCAATCTGTTTCCTCTTTCATTTCGCATCCCATATCCATGATTTCCTACTGATAACTCGCCTTTCTCTTTTTCTCCAATTCTAGCATTCCAGTCTCCCATTATTAATTTTATGTAGCATTTTCCCTTTTGATGCATTGAAGCTACTTCTTCATAGAAATCCTCAACTTCTTCATCAGTATAGCTTACTGTTGGTGCATAAACTTGGGTAATTTGCAGCTTGTATCTTCTGGACACCTGTATTACTAACCTTGCAACTCTATCTGATGCACTATCATATTCTACGATGTGATTCTTCCACCTTTTATGAATCAGAAATCCCACACCACTTGTTCTTCCATCTTCTGTGCCTCTGTAGTATAATACATGCCCACTGGCAAGATCTATCTTCTCTTCTCCTTTTCTTCTTACTTCACATAATCCTAGGATGTCCCAGTTGATTCTTTCTAATTCTTCTTCAAGTTCCTGTAAACGATTTTCCGAAGATAGGGATCGTCCATTATACGTAGCCAAGGTCATCAACTTATGGCAGCCTAGCCGAGCCCGGTTATTCTTAGCACCCTCTGTATTCATGTCTTTCTGATCGCTGCCGTAACCAGGAACATTCAGACCGCCGGGAATTAAGGGCCGTGATTTATTTTGTGAATTCATGGTAAAATAATGGGGGTAGTTGGCCAAATTCCTCCACGCTGGCCAAGCGGGTTGGAGGAAGCTCATCCGCGTTCGTTCCCCATGCACTAGGCAAGGGCACTAACAGGCTGCACCGGTGGAAGGTGCGGATTGGACATGAAGTCTCCGCTCCCAGTCGATTCCTTTAAGTCCTCCTCGAAGGCAATTAAAGGGTCTTCTCCTGGTTAATAAGCAGAGGCTTATATATACTATATATAGTATATATATACACTATATATATATATATATATATATTTATATATATATATATATATATAGATAGATAGATAGATATAGATATAGATATATAGATAGATAAAGTTTTGAACTACGGGTGGTTTCGGATTCTAGGGGTAATGATCGGCGTAGGTCTGCAAAAAATTTTCGGAAATTGCAACATAGGGAAGAATGTAATTTATAGATTTCTAACGAAATCTACCTAAAAAAGCAACATTATAGCAGCAGAACTTTATATCTTAAAGTATATTAGATTACGTAGCATTTAGCGTTCCTTCATCAGGGCAAAGTATTACGGAAATTTGCTCATATACCTAGGAGAGAAGCGAATTCAAGTGAATTGTTTATTGGCCAATAGGAAAACAGGAAATGTGAAATTGAATGTAATCTGGCTGTCACCCGTTTCCTGTTTTCCTATTGGCTAATAAACGTTTTACTTGAATCCGTTTCTCTCTTATATATTTGAGCAAATTTCCGTCAATCTTTTCACTGAGGACGGTACGATAAATACTATGAAAAATAGTATGCTTTAAGATATTAATTTCTGGTCCTATTTACATTGTTTTTTATATTCATAAAATTAAGATGTCTTAGATAGTAGATACTAGACACTTGTAAACAATTGTGCACTGTCCCTGGAATGAATTTTTACATAACGTTAAATTAATTTTCAATTAATAACAATATGATATTGCACAAATATTCATACATAAAGTTCTTTATAAATTCAATAAATAAAAACATTTTCCTTACATTTGGATACACTATTACTGTAACAAACAACAATGTAAAAACATTTTATGCGACACCTGTCGTTACGTTGTTTTCCGCAGCTTACTTACATTCGGTTAAATTGCTGATAGTTGCCGCAAGTGCCTAGTTCTGCATTTAAGCCTCTTTTGTATTCCGTTTCAATGGTTGTGTAAGTGGAGAATGTCGCTTCACAGAGATATGTCGATGAGAAAGAAAACAAGTGGGTAAGTGTGATCATAGATCGCACAAAGGGTTTCGTTTAATATTCCTTTCAAACGTGGTTAAAAAAGCACGTGCCTCCATTTTAATCTATGCATTTTATAGAAATAAAACAGATTAATTAAACAATAATTAATATCTCAGCTTCTAATTAAACTAGCTCTTTGAACTGCGTATGTATGAAATCTGCGAGAGATTTTCCGTCCGGATGTCAAAAAAATTTATCAAAAAATTTAATATTTAAAAAGTTTAAATTTCGTATTAAAATAAAAACCGCAAGTGCGTCGTCATGTCTGAGATAAAAAACCCGTTGAAAGGAAAGTTTTAAAGCAATGATCCAATTAATGAAATAATAATTACTATCTCAGCTTGTAATTAAGCTAGGAGTTTGAACTAGGTATGTATGAAATCAGCGAAAATTTTTACGTCGGGATGTAAAAAAAATTAATCTAAAAATTTAATATTTAAAAAGTTTAAATTTCATATTAAAATATCCTCTTCTTAAATTTCTCCAGCGCCGATATATCTGAAAGATGACGACACCTGCTTTCCGCTGAAATGAAATCTCTTTTCATTGTCTTTTCAAATACAGAAATTAAATTTTTATCGATCGATTTTTAGTGGATTTTTTGCGTTATACCCAACGCAAAAATTTGAACTTTATACCAAAATAAAGTAGAATTTTGCCACGTCTTTCTATACCTTTTACGAATTTGCAGGTAGGTACTTTTGGAGCTGCGATTTCTAATATTAAATGTCCACTTTATTTATTGCTTAATTTCCTACGAGGTAACTATGCATCTGCTGATTTTACCGTGCATCCGTTGATTTTACTGGCAACCCTTAGGAGAAACTCCGCTGATTTGGAGAAGATGCGTTCGTAGCTGCATTGAAAAGGTTGATTGGTTAATTTTAGATGTTAATTAGCCCGTAATTCAGTTAATTACTGACTTTTTAAAAATTTTATGATTTGTTGTTTGATGTGAGGTGTTCAGCTATAAGTACCCAAAATTTCAAGTCTCTAACATGTATAGTTTCTGAGAACGGGCTCTGTGACGGACAGACAGACAGACAAAGGAGTGGGACGAATAGGGTTTCATCAGATGAACGAAACCCTAACAAAACTAATTTTACTTCTCAGACAAACTTTTGAAATCATCTTCCAAATAACATGATAACTCCGGTAGTCGTTGATTATGAAATGTGATTTTAGTTTGCTAGTTATCAAATGAATGAGGATCTCGTATTACACAAAGTTTAAGCTGAATGATTTTCTGTTGACTTTGAAAGCATTCTGTACTCATTTAACGGCGTCCAGCGTCTTCCTTTGAGATGTTGGAAAATAGTTTTCAAAGGAGTCTTTTAAAACTTCGAGACACCAATAAATATTTTAGTGTATATCTGTATATACATATATATTTTAATCTGAATGTTGCTTTCAGTTATGAACCTTTTCGAAAGAGGAAAGTGATCGACACTTTTCTTTCTCACAAAAGGAAGGCCCTTTTGTGTGTAAATAATAATTTGTGACAGTTATTCCTTGCACTTAAAAATAATTTCTTTTATATACATAAACAAGTCGACCAAATACGCCAATTTGCACACTCAGTCTTTACCCTTAAGATCCTTTGTCAGTTGAATGTTATGGGCCATCAAAATTAATGCTATTTCTGCAAACATCTCTACCAAACGTGTAAATGTGTAAATAATCACTCTATATTTAGTATGCAGAAGGTTGGACTGATGGTGACTTTGCATATACTCACATACTGGTTGGAAAAATCTAACATTGGTCGTGGTAGTTGGCTATTTTTTACGACATCGATTAACACTGTAATAAGTGCAGAAGGCATTTTGCCTTGAGGGTATGAAGACCGCACCAGCTGCTACTACAACTGTTAACATTAATCCACCATTGTGACACATAATTATCCTTGCATCATATACACATGTATCTTCAGAGGTTTCCGGCAGTATTTCATTTGATAATAAGACGTCATCCAACAGATTTAATATTTAATCCTATGGTGTTTCAATTTGCACCAGCATTCAAGAAAAATCTTACTGATGTAAGTAAACGTATTGGGCGAATACTTTCAAAATATGCAATCCGGTTCAGTTGAGGGAACGGGAGTTGATCCATTAATTTGTGGTGCAAATTTAGTACAGCTGAGGTGACTATTATCTGTTTTGTTATATGTTTCTATTACGTCATCAACTATTCTGCTGAAATTTCGTTATTACTATTGCTATTTGACACAACGTCAAACGTTACTGTGAGATGAAATCTCACCGTGTTTAAATCATGTTACATTTTTATTTCTTTTGGCCTTATACATCGATGTTCTTTAAACTTAAATCCATATTTATCTTTGCGCAAGCGATTTTGTTTCAGTTCGTACGTCGGCAAATTCCGCCGCTTCATCGGTAATTTTTCCTCCGTATCAGCACGCTCTGAGTGGAAGCTTCTCCTTTGAAATCTGCGCGTATTGTGATGACGTCATCGGAGCGAGTGTCTCCCGGCGTAAGCTTTGAATGGATTTCGATCTTTCGGAGGTGTGCTTTAATCGCTTAGCGTACAGCAAATAAAAACAAAACTTCTTAAATGTATTCTTTTGGATTTGTTTATTAAGATATTGCCTAATATTTTAAATTCTCTAATAGATTTAAATCTTTTCTTTCTCTAACTTTTGAAGTCCCCGTTTTCTTACTATAAATTAAAAATTCCGTTAATTTTAGAATCAGAGAATGTTTTGTTGGTGATCTGTTATGACTTAGTTTTTGTTTTTAAAGATCGCGGGCCGCGGGCTCCGGCTCCAGTCTGTCTTCCGATGGATGTGGGATCCGGTAAAAAGATTGTCGAAAACGATGTCTACGATTTTAATAACTCCTGTTAAATTTATTTTTCTGTTGGTTTAAAAAGTTTTTAATTGAGATTTTTATCTATAGAAAATTCACCTAGTGCTGCATCTTACATTTTAAAGATTTTCTTAAAGAGGAATAAATTATTTTATCGGCAACGTATTTATTTTGAAAATCGGTGACCAACGGGTGAAGGTTCTTACTTCTCTTCTCCAAGATGAATAAAAAGTTTGATTTGTGCTTAAAAGTGTCTTCATCATTTCTTTACAGATATACAAGTAAGAAGTCTCCATTTTCTATTTTTTTTTTTACAATTGCTGACCTCAAAGAACCGATGGTTTTATTGCAATATTACACAACGCATTTAAATTAAAAATAACTTCAATTAATTTCACCTTTTATTAACGGCACGTTTCATTTCATAATTAGTAATGCCACATTTGCATTATTAGTAATACCACAGTTACTATTTAACAAAAAAATATTGAAGAGTAACTTAATAGCTTTTTAATCAAGCAAATCATGACACTATCTAATGTACAACATTTAATAAGAATCTATGTAGTGGTGTGAGCTTCAGCAACTCTATTTTTTGGTAATTTATCTGGTGACAGCTTTCAATACTTTCATATTATTCCTTTTAACAAGTGTTGCGAGAACTTTTTTTGGAGCAAAAATTCCGTTACATTTTTTCTTGAAAAAAAAAATCAGTGGTTTATCTTAAAGAGTGGGATGGTTTCCCTTGCAAGAACATATCAATTTATGTAAATTAACAAGAAATACGGTGCAGTTGATATGAACATTACCGTAATTTACACACAAAGACTGGTGCCGGAAAAAGTGATAACTTGATATATAATATAATTTATCGCTCTTCTTAAAAGATAACTGATTATATCGAATTAATTATATAAAGCATTATGTCTAAAATGGCAAAATTTTCATTTATATTTTCGTAGCAGAGACCAAAATCTGTTTTGAAAAGTATCTATACTAAATTTGGCTGAATGTATCTGTATTATTCCTTTTTTGGGCTCATCCAGTGCTAAAGAAAAAAGGTTTGCCTCTAACATAAGATAATATTTCTTTCGGTAAAAATACAGAAAAAACAGGAATTTACAGAATCAGATAATTTTTATTAATACTATTTTATAATCGACGGGCATTGCAACAAAAAATCAGGGAATAAACATTCAAAAACAGATATCTAAATCCATCAGACACACAGATTAACTTTTGCGACAGTATTTGATGTACAATGCATGTCAAAAATGTGAGCATAACATAAAATTTCAAAATGAAATTTTATTATTGACTGAAAGTTACTTTCCTTTTCACATGACCTACAATTTGTAGTTTTAAAAGATATTTAACAGATTTATGTTATAAAATTTATCTCAAATAATATAATTTATCAAAAGAACAAAAGTGAGTGTGTCAAAAAAATTTAAGCACAGTAGTTCTTTTGTCTTTAGTAGAACACGAATAAAAAATATTAATACTTGATTATTGCTCCATTCTGCTGAGTTACTTTAAACATGTGGTCTTCCATAGATAAAATTAGGTTCTATATTGTTTCTCTCTCAGTTTTAAACAACGCGCTCTCAATGGCATCTTTGAAATCTTTAATTGTAGAATACTGTTTTCCATTTGGAAAAACTACATGGATGAGGATACCCCACATATTTTATATAGGGTTTAAATCATAGCTAATTGCCGGCCATTTCAAAAGAGATACTTTTTTCGACTTAAACCACATTGAAGTTGAGTTTGAAGTATGGATCAAAGCATTATCATATTGAAAAAAATAACCATTTTTCTCCTCCTGAATCTCGGCAACATGGAACAAATGATTAGCATGTGTCTCTTGACAGTTTTCAGCGTTTTCACGACCACTGCTGAATTCTAGATATGTCTGAGATTTGAAAGAAATAACACGCCATATCATTACACAACCACCACCAAGTTTTCGGCTATATATACTCCTAATTTTTCTGCGGAGATCATATCAATAGTTCTTAAACCCATCATGGTCATCGAGGTTACATTTTTTTTAATCGCTGAACAGGACATTCAGCGACTTATCATCAAATGAAATATAATCTTTGACCCACTGTATTCTAGCTTCTTTATGGTGTCGTTTCAGATATGGTAACCGAGCCATTTTACGGTTTTTGATGTATTCCGACTCCAAAACTCTTCTATGAGCAGTTTTTTTTCAATATTTGTCCTCCAACTGTATGTTTTATTTTTGAAAGAGAGTAATTACCAGTTGAAGCCAAGTTACTGATGCGACGGTCTTTGCGCAAAGAAGTCACTCGTGGCCTTCCTAAACGGAATTTTCATTTGAAATAATTGCCACGAGCCAAAGTGATGAATATCTCGTTTTGATCATTTTAACGCACTAGCAATTTCATAAAAAGGCTTATGTTTTACTCTCATACTCCAGATATTTATCACCTCCTCGTATGAAAATTCTTTTGACTTAGGCATTTTGTACTAACTCAAAACAACAACTGACTGCTTATTATACACCCAGAAATCGTTTGCTTGTGCAACTGCTTATATCAGTTTATAAAATTTGCATAAAAATAATTTTGTGCTTAAAATATTGACACGGTTATTTTTGTTCTATTCTTAAACTCCATGGTTTGAAATAAAATTTAAAGATAATTTTATTGAATATGGTGTTAAAAGTGCTATTATTAACATATACAAGACAGATATTGAAATAAATTGAATATTTAAAGTTTTATTTTAAAATTGTTATTGCGCTTAAACTATCGACACGCACTGTAACTCATAGTCTCAAATGAACTGCTTCTTTCGATTTCAATAATTTCCCTGTACTATAAATGAAAATTATATTTATACTTTTTTCATCCCAAAACATTCGGCAAAGATCGGTTTCTTGAACATTCCAGGTTGTTCATCTAAATTCACATAACATATGTGTGACCTTCGAATTCGATGTTCATGACCTAGGAACATGTCCGCTAAATGCCACGCCTACACAATCATTATTCTGTCAAAAACTGAGACATTTCAGACGACAAAGTTATAAGATATGTAACACTACACAAGGTTTTGATTCGTCTACTCCTGAAATAAATGGTCAAAAGTGTTTCCATACCTGTAAGAATATATATTTTATTATAATCAATATGAAAACTTTCCACAGTTATTAGTTTTTACAAGCATTCTTCTTACAAATGTGAGTAAGTACGTGTAATAAGCCTTAATTACGTCCACTAATAACCATATCACAATATATATTGCAAACGGAAAAATCAAAACATATATTAGAATCTTTATTTGCTTAAAAGACGTTACTAAAAACACATTAAAAGTAAATTAAAAACCTATATTGACATTAAAAAGCAGAAAAAACACCGTTTAAAATGCACAAATAATACACGAAAAGCAGCAAACAGCTTTTTTCCACATGATGGTTTCTTTTGATGTTAAATCATTATTTACAAACGTCCCGGTTGAGGGGGCTTTAGATTGCCTTAAGAAAAGGCTTTGTGAATTCCATTTCTCTTATTTTGAAATCGAGGAACTTATCCTTCTCACTCGCGCTTGTTTGTCGCAAAATACTTTCGTTTTCAATGGTAATTTCTTCCGTATGATTGACGGTTTGGCTATGGGTAATCCTCTTAGTCCAATTTTATGCGATATTTATATGCACTATTTTGAGGTTAAACTTTTTGAAATTTTAAAATTTCCCTTCTATGTTCGTTATGTTGATGATGCTTATGTCCTGGTTGAAATGAATTCGGATATTAATCATATTCTCTCTATCATGAATTCCATTGATCCCTGCATTCAATTTACCTCTGAAATTGAGACCAATGACTGTCTTTCTTTCCTGGATGTCCTTGTTATTCGTTGTGAAAATGGCTTTCAGACTACCGTCTTTCGTAAACCTTTTGTTGTCAGTCTTCCACATCACAGATATTCTTCTTACCCTCCTAACCAGGAATTCGCTGCTATTAATACTTTGGTTTTTCGGGCTATCAATATTTGTTCCACTCCTCAGTTACTCAGTGCTGGACTTAATTACCTCAAAGCTATTGCTGTTGATCGTGGTTATTCCTCTAATTTTATTGATTCTATTTATAAGAAATGACGAAATCCATCCATTCTGAAAAGCATTCTAATTCCAACTCTAATACCTCAGTTGTGTTACCATTTTTCCCTAAAATCAGTCAGCAAGTTGCTAAAATCTTAAGAAGGTTTGCTTTTAATGTTATTTTTTCTCCTGTCAATAAAATCACTTTTTCAAATCTTAAACACCCCGTTGATCGCCTAGATAACTGGGTTATTTACCAAATCTCTTCTCAGTGTGGCCTTTCTTATATTGGCCAGACTAAACGGGCTCTTAGATTTCGTTTAAAAGAGCCTGAAGGTCATGTTAAAAATCAGGAGCTCAAACGTTCTTCTATTGCTCAACATTCTTTGTCTTCTCAACATGGGTTCGATTTTTCCTCAGCCATCATTATCCAAAAGTGTTCTTCTAACATTGATCTTGATTTTTGGGAAGCTTACCACATCACTAAAAATTCTCACTCTTTAGTCAATGACTTATCTAGTACTCCTGATTTTCCAAGTATTTGGAAAGTATTAATTTAATTTCCCCTTTTTTGTTTTTTTTCTCTCCTTCTCCGGTAGATGTCGCTACTTGTACACCCAGTCGCTTTCCACTGCTTCTCTCTCATTGGTTGTTTTTGGCGCCTTCTCTACCCGTATAGGGTATATAAGGCAGCGTGTCTCTGTTTATCATTTTGCTCAGCCTTGCTTTTCTAGCAAGCTGTTCCTTTTTCCTTATCTTGCACTGAAGAAGAATCTCGCTAGTAGATTCGAAACAGCTTTTTGCGGCTTTTCTTGTATTATTTGTGCATTTTAAACGTTGTTTTTTCTGCTTTTTAACACGTTCACGCCGGCGCTAATTTTCATGATTTTCGCTGTGAGACTGCGCTCGAATGCATGTTTTGCTTCATCTGGCGGCGCGGTATTTTCACTTATTCAGACACTGTATGTAATGACACGCCCCTCTCATATTTATCGAATTGTACTCGAATATAACAAGCAGAGTTGATTGTGAATGTCTGAAAGTTCGTAAGGAGTAAGCAAATACTTAAACATGATTTTATTGACTACACATGTACGAATTTAATATAAAATGTCGTACAATCTAGAGAAATATGGACAACATGATATAAATGCATTTTCTGTAAGGTAGAAGCCACGCCCTTAGTGAATGATAGTTTTTGAATGAAAACGAGAATTCTCGTTTTCCGTCGTGAATGTATTAAGTTTATAATATTGAATAGTTTTTATTATTTAATTTTCGAATATTCAAGTGTCACCCACCTGTAGTGCACGCCGTCTATGGCATAGTCGAGTGTGACCTACCTGTAGAGCACGCCTTCTATTTAACAGTGGAATGTGACCCACCGGTGATGCACGGCGCCTGATGCGACAGTCAAGCGTGACCCACCGGTGATGCACGCCGCCCGATGGGGCAGTCCAGCGTGACCCACCTGTGGTGCACGCCGGCGTGAACGTGTTAATATTGTTGCACAAAGGCTTTATTTGCTATTTTTATCTATATTGACATGTTTTGGAATATATATTGTGATATAGCGTTCTTCCTGTTTTAATAAAACAAGCACACACACACACTCACATATATATTTAAACCTTAAAAAATATTATTTCATGTAACACCTTCTTTGTTACAAGTATTTACTTTCCAACAAAAATAGGCAAAAAGTATTAAAACTGATATTTTAAAAGTTGCATTCAAGATACATGCATTACCTACGACAAAAATGATATTTCAACATGTACATAAAATCAAATTTTTAAAAAATATATAAAAAGATTAATTCAAAATTATGAAAACATTTTAAATTCCAAATAAAAACTTTGCAAGTTATTTATTAGTAACTTTTAACATATAAAGTCTTAAATAAGGAATAGGACTTACAGTATTCGAAATAAAGCATTTTTTTATCAACCCATCCAAGAGTAATGATACATTAAAAGATTAGCGAACATGGTTTATTTAAGAAAAACAAAATATAAGCTAAGGCATATTTTTCTTTTAGCAGTAAAATTTATTTTAATTTCTTTTGTCGTAGGTTTGTTAAATCTTATAAACACATGGATAACAAAAAGAGATTAAGCTGCTATTTAAAAGTAGGTTTATGTATATCAGAAGAGTTTTAATATTTATAATTCATGAAAACTTCGCAATAGGAAAAGAAATGATTATGTTTTTATGCTTTGTATTCGATAGATATTTTTTAACGAAGCAGCTGTTACCCGTAACGTTTGTCACGTAAAATTTTAAGAAGAATCAATGCATTAATTAATAAAAAAAAACAGATAAAAAACCCTAGATTCAACGTTAATTAAAAACATATACAATTACAAACTCTTTGTCCCATTTTACAATTCATAACTTCTGAGGTTTCTATTTTGCATATTAATGCCTTTTCCACATGGCACATCTTGTGTATGTCTATTTAACTTTAAATACATCTTTGACATCCAGAACATTTTTGAGATGTGCATAGTATTCAGCAAATACACTGAAGAGCCAAATCATTTTGACCACCTACCTAATAACACATTGGCTCAACTTTGGCCCACAAACGAGCTGCAACCCGCGTTGCATGAATGCCACAAGTCCTTGGTAGATATCCGGAAGCAGGCTTTAACAGATGTTCAAGCAGCGGTCACTCAAATCCGGAATATTGCAACATGGTTGTTTTTGAGCTATGATCTGCCATTTCATGACATCATAAATCTTATTTATCGGATTAAGATTCGGTGAGTAAGGCGGACAGGAAATTAACTGGAATTCAGCATTATGTTTCTGGAACCACTCCAGCTCACTTCGAGCCTTGTAACATAGAGCGTTTTCCTGCTGGTAGATTTCATTTCCAGTACGGAATACAGACGCCATGTCAGGATGCAACTGGTCTGAAATGATGTTCAGATAGTACACAACTTTCATGACATATTCTAAGAAATCCGCTGTAAATTTCATGAGCAGCTGTTCGCCTGGAAGATGGCATACCGTGACACCGATAATGACGTGATGAATGACGAATCGTGATTCATTCTACCCGGCAACTCTCCCCATTTGATTCATGGTCCAGACACGATGTTCCTGGACCAAGTTCAGGCATAGTTGGCGATGGCACTGATCAACAGAAGCATATATGTGGGACGCCTGCTGCGGAGTCCCATATTCAAGAGTGTCCACTGAACTACGAGCATCGAAACAAATCTGCTTGGAGCTGGATTGTATTTTGTTGTCAGCTGAGCCACTGCCTAGCGCTGATTTTGCTACACCAAGCGGAGAGACTACGATGTCTTTTTTCCTTGATACCACGTGGATGTCCAACGCCATGGCGTCTATTACTGGTTTCACCGTCGTTTATTTACTTTGCATAAGTGCTAACAATGACAAGTCGCGAATAACCTACCAGTCGTGCAGTTTTAAAGATAATCATTTCGAGACGTCAGGCTATTAAAACCTGCCCTCTATCAAAGTCGCTTAGATCAGCCGCCTTTCCATCACACAATGAAGTAGGCGCAAGAATGAATCCTCAAACTTCCCAGCCGCAGATTAATAGCATTCCCACCTGATCACGTGCTCTTTACGTCATTCAGACGAGTTTATTTCAAAATCTGAAGAAGGTCATAATGGCTTTTCTGTGTAGATGTCTATTAGATATTTTCCATCTAGATATAGACACTGTGTTTCAAATTATTGGAACACCCAATAGTTTTGTGATATTATGGCAAAAATCCATAAATAAGTATCATAAAACGCCATTTTGGGTACAAGTACAATAATCTCACATAATATATTACGACATAATGAAAATCAAACTTTAAATTCATTGAAAATATAAATTATCTATAAAAATAGTGTTGATATGAACACTAGCCGATTTTGTCATTAAATGGGCATCTAACTTTGCAGGAATATCGAATTCCACTCCAAGAAGAAGAATCCAAAAAAATTTAGTACAATATATCCAAGTTAATTTACTGTAGAAATACTGTGAGCTTGGAAATTTTCAAAGTGAGCTCTATGAGAATGGATAATTAAAGCAATTTAAGAAGAACTAACAAGAAAAAAATTATGGCTTTTGAGGTTCAAGAACTTTTATCAAGAGCTACTGCAAAATAATTAAAAATACCTGAAAGTCTAATATTGGATTTCCTTCTTTAAAAGAGGATTCTGAAACTTTATGACGTCCGCCAAAGCTGTCCAAAATGGAAAAAAGCCATTGTGCTATCAAAAGGTGCTTTGTGAAGAGTAGCGAGCAATTCTAGGATGTTGAAGTACAGGAAAAGAAACCCAACATGACTAAAAATCACCAGGGATCTGTCTGGATTGTGCAATAGAACGTATTCTTGGAAGCTCGAATATGAAAAAATAACATTTTGGGATGAAAATAAAAATCGATTTAGATAGTCCTGACGATTGGTCTTATTGACACTATCTGCACAGGGAACCTGAAGCAGGTAATAGCTCACTTGTATTTTGGACTGAATTAGGATTAGTTCATAAGGTCAAAGGTGAGTTTCTCTCCGGCTGAATGAATGCCTTAAACTACTTGAAGACCATTTGTTGAGGCTATTATCGGGCCATTTTGGATATCTCAGCAGTACAATGCATCCATCCAACCTGAAAACAGTGCTTACGAATAGTTCCTGAGTAACGGCGTGCATGTGATGTCATGGTCATATCTTTCCCCTGATTTAAACCCAGTGTAAAAAATGTGGAATCTACTGGTTAGCGCAATTTATTTAAAAGTAAAAAAATATGCCAAAATTTAAGAATTGAAAACTTCTATCACCTACCATTGGGACAAAATCGATTAAAATATTATAAGGGTGTTTGCTCTGCTCCATGTCTCGTCTTGTTTATGTCTCGTCATCATTAATTAAAAATAATCTGGTGCATACACTGGCTACTAAGGTATATTTTTGATCAGTGTCATTGTTATAATGCAAAACCCCAAAATGGAAAAGTGCAGATGTAATGAATGCAATGCAGATAATGAAATGCAGAATGTTCATTTTGATATATATAGATGGCTTCCTAAGCAAATTTAATATACACCATTTAAAAGTAGGCTTTATTTCCAATCGTTTGGTACCAATAACTTTGTTCTACATATGAAATTCTTCACCAAAAAAATATTGTTGAGAAGTTTTAGCATAAAGAATATGGATTTGTAAACATATCAGAATAAATCTAAAATCTGTACCTTCATTTTGATTGTAGAATTTGTCTTGTTCCGAAAAGATTTTGGTTTGAAATAGCTGAATTAAAAATAAGTACGCATTTGAAGACTTGCGATATGAATGTAGATGAAAATTATTTTAAAGTAAATAAACATAACTAGGAGTGAATACAAGTAAAACTTGTCCTATCATATTTTAATAGAATTGAGATTTAGATTTCACTGACTTCTATAAGTCAGAATAATAACAACAACATTGAATTACTGTCCCGTTTCAAAAACCAGCAGTACAGAAGAATAAATACAAAATTATCTAATTGAGAAAAAATAGTGATTTGTATACATATATGGGAAAAAACATAATAGGATTTTAGGAATTAAAAATAAAAAGAATTACAATCAGCCATCTGTTATCATTCATCTCTACTGATGTATTTCTTAAGAATTATACAATTGTTTCTATTCTATTTTGTTATGAACATAATTATTTGTGAAACTTCAAGAGTTCCCGAGTCTTAAGTTTCTTTTATACTATTTTTCTCTTTTTTATGCTCGAAAAACTGGTGTTCATATCATTTTAAAACGCTGAATATTAAACATGTATGACCTGGTATAGACAAATTATAACTATCACTCTTTTAACATCTTATATAAATGCTCTGTTTCGACATATAATGTAAATGCTTTGTTTCGACGTCTGCTGATTTTGAGAATGATATATATTTTTACTTCTTATAGAAACACTTCTAATTCAATGCGCATGCGTGTAATGTCAAGATTTCGGCCCTTACTGTCTTATCTCTTAAATGGATGTTCTGTTGTAGCATGCTAATGCTAACGCATGCCATTTATTTCTAGATTTCATCATGAAAATTATTTCTCTTCTTTTTTAAGTCAACTTGTTTTTTGAATATAGAGATGGAAATTTGTAATTGATTTTGCTTAAAGGATTATTATATAGCAGTTGGATAACTTCACGCTGCTGCAGACTAATAGGTGCTTAGGTTCGCCAAGGAGTTTAAATGTCCTCCCTTCCATAATCAGCTCTGTATCTTCAATTATCTCAGATGAAACTCACTGACTTCCTCATCCAGAATGAAAACACACCGATTAAATATTTTGTAAATTTTTGATTATTTTTCGTAATCTTTTTCTAGTCAATCGAACTCTCTGAAGTTTTTCAAATATCAAAATCTCCGCAAAACACCTAATGCAAAATCGCCATCTTGATAAAATAGTTAAATAAAAAAACATGATTTCACAAACTTGGAGTTATTTTTCATAAAAAAAGTCATGCAAAAGAAAACATCTTTATTGTAAATCTTTACCTTTCTCTTTGTTTCTTTCTAACCTATTACTCGGCCCCTAGATGCCGGGTAGTCTCAGCTGAAAAGGTTTGATTCCTTGTATCGGGGCGAGTGAACGCCTAATCGTCGCGAAGGGACAATAAACCTAACGAGCGCCTAGATCGTATCGGCAGTGTCTGTTGCTTAGTTGTACACGTTGTTTTGCGGGTCACTTAACATTTATAGAAGGGAACCTTTCATAGACGCAATGTAAATCCCCGACCCTCAGTGAAACAGTGAAAACAGCTAAGCGGTGGAAACCGCATAAAGGGGCGAAAGATAACACGGGGTTTACTTGGCGCGCTTTTGCGTGATCGCCAATAGCGATAACTATCAAAATGAGGGGCAACGCTGTGCTCACCGCTGTCCCCTGTCCGCGCGAAAGCAGTGCGCACCCCTCCCCCCCTCTTTTCGTGGATGGAGTTTCTCTCCGAGGGAGAAACCCCTTGAAGGTCAAAGATCGTAGAATACGTTAGATGAATCTGTTAGATGAATCTGTTAGTTGTTATGTTAGATTTCGAGTAAAAGTGGAACTTTCGATACGTAAAATTTATTATTTTACAGAGTGCTGTATCACTGAAGATTTTTCCATTGTAATTATTCATCGGCTATTTATTTGCAATACAGAAAATGTATCATAACAACAGAACATGAACATATCATATTAAAAAATCTGTCCCAATCGCTGTTAAGTCACAAGTCAAACTGACCAAGAAATGTCGTTTTGAATTCTCGCGGGGCGTTGGCGCGAAGGTGTTATCTTAGGTTTACTACAAGAAAATTTGGCGAAAGGAGGATATTTAATCTCCGTTTTGATCACGTGGTCAAGGTAAAAATTTCTAGCGTAAAGAAGGGAATGCTCCGTAGACGTGTAATGTAAATCTCCGCTAGCCAATGAAACAGTTCATGAAGTAAAGCAGTAGTATCTTCGCTTCTTATGAGTTAGAAGTTCCTTGGGTAAATTACCGGTATCACGTGACTTTTTTCAGCCTCGAACCCATATTTGGAATATCCTCCATTGGTAGATGTAATGAAGAATGCCTATGATTGGATCTCCCCTTTGAGTGTGTTTCCCAGCAGAGCTGTTTGCACTGTTTCGGTTAGTTACGGTTTCCAAAACCTCCCCTTCTTGTTTGACTCCTGCACATAGCTACTCAAGTTGACCTCGTAATTTGGGATCTTGGCCAGGTAACGAGTCCTAAACCTGGCAAGGTACCCCCAGGCTATAAGTAAGCTCCAGTACCTCCAGGCAGAGGTATAATTCACAGGAGTATTTGCACCCACGACGGATTTCACACATACCAGGCGCCATTAGCGTACATGGATGATTTTAGCCAGCTGTTCTCGTCTCATTGTTAATACCTAAATAAACCTAACAAACCTAAAACAAATAACCTAAATAAAATAATGTAAAATATGCAAGATAAATAAATAAATTAAAGAATTTAAAATGGTCAGAAATAATAATAATAATAATAAATTAAACGAAATACAAATGAAATAAATAATAAAAATTAATACTATATACAGATATAGAAATTAAATTCCAAAATATAAATTATAAGTAATTAAAAACAAATATTAAGCAAGAAGTAGATATTTATGCTTAAAAGTGCTTTTTTACCATTATTATCAATACCATGCAAGCATTAATTTCACATAAAAAGAAAAACATTGGTTAATTTCCGCTTAAATAATTTTCAAAATGAGTATTTATCCATTATTGGAGATCATTCTAGAAATAAGACAACTCACTGTAATACAGATATATCTAGAAGAAATGAATTCTTAAATAATTAAAATAGATAATATTCATTTTTATATAGGCAGTATAGAAAAGAAGAACTTGAAGTATGACGTTAATCCTGTATTTTAAAACTACCCATTAAACCAAAAGTAAATTTTGTTTTACCACAGCATTTTGGTGCAAGAAGTTAATTTTTTACTTATTAATTATTAATTACTTAAATAAGAAAACCCATTTTCTCGGATTAAAAAAAAATAATTCACTTCTCCTAAATGTGATTTTTTTAAAGATAAATATAATATATTTTTCCAAGAGTTCTACATAATTATTACAAACTAGCTATACAAACTCATTTATTTAAAATAAAACTTAAATTTAATAGAACATAAAATAATCAATATTGGAGGTCTAAAAATATGAGGAAATTCACACACACGAAGTTATTATTGAAATCTTCAAAAATTAGCAGATACAGAGAAAATGGACCTCAAAATATGAAGATGTCATATAAGTGTTCTTACACTGTATGTCTTCGGTATATGAAAAAAGCTATGTTGCTTACATGAATATTTTTGTACAATTTTAAACAAGTTGTGATTAAAAAAGAAAATCACTTGACGGCAATTCTTAAAAAAATAATTCGTTACGTAAAGATTTTGACTGAAAATATCCCCCCCCCCCCACTTTCCTAATAGAATATTCAGTGCGTCCAAAAGAATAAAAAAGCTGCAAATTTTTCCAAAAGAAAATAAAGAAAGAAATTTAAGACTCTTACAAATATTTCCTTTTTATCCATTGCACAGAGTTACGAAATCGGTAACAAGGCTGATTTATAAAGAAGATCAACATGAATTTTGTTTCTAACTTGCGATTAAGGCCAAGAAACTGACACATTATTTGCAAAAATCCGCCATGGTTAGATTAATATAACTGCAATTCAAAAAGGATTAAAATAATATTTTCTCTTATTCATCCACCATCCTCCAAATCATTTGAGTAAATAAAACCTACCGAGCTTCTTTTATTTTACACTGAGTAATTTATATTGTTTTAAGTGCAAACAAATTAATCTGTCGAAATCGGGCTGCATGTAACAGAGAGATATTTAATAATACTACTAATAATAATAATGCGTGAAATTTATTTAAAAAATAAGTATGTGTAAATTCAGATACAGTTTTAAATAAATCGCATTTGAAACCTTTTTTATTTATATTCGACGGTATAAAGTTTGAAAAGGTGCAATGTTTAGAAGTAAAAAAAATATCATTAAAAACAAGAATTATTTATAAGTTCCTAGCCACCGTTAATACAACTCTACTGTTACTCGCGATCATTTTTTTTTAAATTTATATTATAGCTTGATTAATAGCATTAATTTTTTTTAGAGACAGATGCGTATAGGAGAGAAAAAGAAAATTGAGTTCTACTGTAGAATTTTCGCAAGTATTTAACTTTTAAATTATAAAATACAGATAATATAAAGTGCAAATCTATTTTTTGTGATTATTTAAAATTAAATCTAATCTACCTCCATTAAATGTAATCTTATTAAGATAAATATTTTTAAAATATTCTTTTCAAAAGTTTGCACAATACATATAAATTAGCTTTACAAAACTCCCTTCTCTTTAAAAATAAATTTGAATTTTAGTAGAGTATAATATAATAATGACCATTGTATATATGGAGATATTAATTTCTGAAAGCAAAGAGATATTAATATACTTTAGAATAAAATGAAATGATATACATTGAAGCTTTGTTCAAAGTCACCGGAAATTTGTTATGAGCTCATTTCCATTTTAATAAGCTTTAATTTAAAAGACGATATTTAAAATCTTTTCATTAAATTCTTTGAACCTGGTGAAGAAATTAAAAATAAGATGAAATATGTGTAAATGTTCCTATTATGAAATCATCCAGCAGGAAGTTTATTAGGCGTTTCTAATAACTCGAGTTTAGAAATGTTGATTATATATATATATATATATATATATATGCGATCTAAAGCATCTCGAGAAGATTTTTTTAATATTGAAAAGCTATTTTTTCCTTTAATATAATTTGCATTGGTTATTTAAAAGTACGTTGTAGAGTCCCTTCTAAAACATTTAAACATTATTAATTGAATTCAAATCAAATAAAGTAAAAAACAGTTTATTGCACTCACTATATATTTGTTATGTATGGAGGGAATCAATTTAAAAGAGACAAAATCAACTGCAAATACTTAAAGTAAATGACAAACAAACATTTTAATCTTTAAAAAAGAACTAAAATTAAAACATAAAACTTTGTGAATTATCTGGCTATATCTTTGAACTTCGAATTTGCCAACAAGATTAACTAAGTTTAATAAATTATGTAAAACACGACATAGTTCTTCTTTTCAACTTAAATTATTTTTAAAACTGTAGCAACTAGTTTTATCTACTAGCTATGACACGGTACTTAAAATCAATCATTATTCAAATGTTTATTGTAAGTTACCTTACTATTCATAACGTAAACTTGAAGCAGCTTAGAAATCTCTGTCAGTGTACAGTGCAAAGCACACTTTACGTTCAGATACACTTGTCTTTATACTAAAATGCAGCTGGGAAAAAGACTAAATGCTGAAATCACTGAGAAAAACAGGATAATAATTTTCAAAATTAGGCATCTTCTGATCGTGCATCAGTAGGGGAGAAGGGAGCATATTACAGCACTTTGTTAATAATCTCATATATTTAAGTTCTTATGATTTTGTTGAAATAACTATTATCACTATTTTGTAGTCTTTAGTGTTGGTAATCTTTAAAGTCTCCGACAAAACTGAAAAATTAACTATTTAATTATGATTAATTTATGTAAGAGTATAATGGAAAAGATTGCCCAATGTGATCCCGCATGGAGTACATTAGAAATATGAGACTTTCCAGGTTTTCTACCCAATTGCTTTGTTTTTCTACTGAAGGCTTTTGAATAGGGTTTTATGGATCCTGGATTGTCTGGAGAAGAAACATTTCCATCATGTTTTGATGGAGTAAAGAAACATTGCTAATGGCAGTTTGAGTTGAGCTAGGCAATTTGGAGGGGACAAAACAACAACAACAGCAACAACAACAAAAAAAACACCACTTGTTTCTCGATAATTTACAAAACCTAAATTTATAATACAATCATCCACTAGGTTGTCGGGACTTAGTGTTTCTGTAACGTGAAAAGCTTAAAATTCACCTAAACTGAAATTAATTTGATTAAATGACCAATTTCCTGTAGATTTAAATCCACTTGTACTGTTGCCAATATTAAATGATGCGTAATATGCAAGTGTTGCAAGATTTGGAATTTCATACATAGAAATCCTTTTCACAGAATTTGAAATCATATAGTCATTGAAAGATCGTTTGATGTGTGATTTGAATTACCGTCAACCGGGGCTACTTTGGTCCTTGCGGGGGTTACTTTGGTCCATCCCATAAAAAAAGTTTTTATTCTTTGTATTGAACAAACAGTACAAGATAATTTGGAGTTTTTGCCCTTGAAAAATATTTTATACCCTACTATAGGGTAGTAAGTACAGAACTTGTGTGGAAATGTAAATTATTTAAAAACAACGTTTGAACACACAATAAAATAAGTTGATTTGATCATACGTATACGTTTCGTGAGTACTATGGACTCACATCCTCAGTGTAAAAACTTAAAAAAAAAAAAAAAAAAAAAAAAAAAAAACTTTAAAAACAATATCCCCCCAACTACATGTACGGTGAAAACCCAAATTTGGGTTTTCACCGTACATGTAGTTGGGGGGATATTGTTTTTAAAGTTTTTTTTTAAAGTTTTTACACTGAGGATGTGAGTCCATAGTACTCACGAAACGTATACGTATGATCAAATCAACTTATTTTATTGCGTGTTCAAACGTTGTTTTTAAATAACCTACTATAGGGTATTTGAATAGTTAGGGATAATTAAAAATTTTTTAGTGGCAACACTGGATGAGTTTGTAAACAAATGTTTTCGTGTGTAAATTTTAACTCTCCAAACTTTCCATTGGGTAACAATCTGGATAAGAGCTACAAATAAGGTAGGTGTCAAAATATTATCTTTAGTAACCTGTAATCTATGTGTGATCATAGTTTTTCCTCTCTAACTTTTTATTTTGAGAGGAAATGTTTTGGCATTTTCATAAAGCTAACATGAAAACTAGTAGTTCAGGGATACTCTGTGTCAGGCCTTTTTTGGTCCGAAAATTGCCCCAATTACTTAGAAGTGCCTTTCAAATCACTTTATATTACAACCAAATCACTTAAAACATGCTTTAAGTAACCTTTTTTTTTTTTTTTTTTTTCAAATGTTACTGTAGCAAAATGTTACATTAATTATTGTTGTTCTAGTTGCTGAGGATAACATGACGAAAACTGTTTCTCGTTTCTTTAACGTTAACAATTGATTTATTGCGTTTAAATGTAAAAAGAAAAAAAAATATATATATATTTGTTTATCGAGTTTCCAGTGTTAATTTATTACCAAATGCTATTGCAAGGGAGTTTCAATAAAAATGTATTCATTTACATATGAAATGTATTCATTTTATATTAAACTAAGTGAATGGACCAAAGAAGCCCCCAGCAGGGGCTACTTTTTTCGAAAACTTTAAAAATAGTTAAAAAATAAAAAAATAAAAAAATTCCTCTTTAAAACCATACGGTTTGCTTCATTGCTGCATGTTATTTGTTTACAACTCCATTTCGACGTTGAAAAATCACATATAATATTTTTTAATAACGGAAATGTGAGTGGAACCAGGGAAAAGAGGCCCAAAGTAGCCCCGGTTGACGGTAGGCAAAGACTTCTATGTCAAGAGGATGCAGCCGATGGGAAGTATGAGTAAAGGGATATTAAAAAATGAATGCCATTTCTGTTGGAAAATTAGGATGTCATAATGCATTTTTTCAAATTAAAAATTTCAAAATAAACACAAATTATGAAGCCTAACCATTTTCACTATTTGACACTAGTTACTATTTAGTGATAAAAGGAGAAGAAAAGTTCAAAAAGTTTTGGTGTCTTATATGTCATTATATGTTGGGGCACATTGGGACTATCCCAATGTACCCACTTGTTATTGTCCCAATGGGTCCTTAAGAGCCAATTTAAAAAAAAAAAATATGTTGGACTTAATTATTCAGACTTGGTAGGGTATAATTTGGAATTATAAAAAAAAAAATCTTATGATTTGTACAATCATATTCGTAAAAGTTCTTTACGATAACTTTTAATATTTTAAAAAATAATGTCATTATCAAATGATTGTAAAAAGTACTTTTGAGCACCAAAAATAGAATTGTTTACATGGAATGATGAAAGTTTTTCTGTGACACTTGAAAACACATGTGTCAATAGGTAATACTGGCGCCATGTTCTGGCAATTTTTTGAGAATTTCCCCCCATGGATATTGTGAAATAGGGATTTGCATATAATAAGCTCTCCAAATATGAAGACAATATTTCCAGAAAAGGTATAATTTGTGCCTAGAAACAACTAGAGAGTCAGTTAAAAGAAACAAAATAACCAGTTTAGTAGTTTTAATTAAGAATAATTGAGAATAATAATCTTAAACTTTCGAGTTTAGACACTTCTTTGAATGCCTATAGAGATACTTGACGAATGGTATTTTATTTTCGGTGGTGTAAAGAAAATGTTTGACCTCATATTTTTCAGTGAGGATTGAGTGGCCAAATCGAAATATAAAAATAGTGTTCTTTAAGGTTATTTTCCTTTGCAACAAAAAATCCGTCTGCAAAAAATAAGAAAAATCGAAAAAGAAAAAATACCTTTTATGCGCGAAATTGAAAAAATAATACAAATAAACGTGGTGTTCCATGTTAAAACGCTTCAAGCGTATTCAAGTAAGATAAAGAAAAAAAAAAAACTAAGGCTAAACTGATGTAAAGCCAACGAAAATTATTGGGTATTTTAATTCTTCTACGACATTGAAAACATTGCCCTTTGTAAAGATAAGAAAAGTAACATAGAAAAGAAGAGAAAGGTTTTGATTTATATGTATTTTTATGCCCAAGAACACAGGAGCGTTGATGTATTTCACCCACAATAAATCAAACATGTCAAAGTTACCAGAAAGGGATGTTTGCCTGAAGAAAAATTTTAATTAACTATGCAAGAATATTTATTTCGGATTTTCAAAACCCGTAAATATGATATATAAATTTTTAAACAAAGTGTAAAAAAGAAATTTGAGGAAAATCTTATGAAATTTTTTAATGAATTCTAGTAAAGTCTAAAGTTAATAAATATGTTTTCCATTTGATAAATTACAAATTTTACATTCTCTGAAATTTAAGATTAGTGTCACAGAATTTCACATTTCATTTTAAAATACTTCATTTTATAATATTTTGTTTCTATTATCTTTAAAAAATGTTTTGAAATTTTCACACAAATTTTTTTAACTTCAAACTATTTAATGAAAATTTTGTCTTGGAACACTTCAAACAAGAACCTTCAAACTTTGAAGGTTTATAATTCAATTGTCATTCTGAAAATGTAAGAAATCAATGATATTATGTTCTTGAGAATACTTCTGATAAAAATTGCATGAAGCTTTTTAAAATTATCGTTCCTCTTTATTAAAAATATTATTTGACTTTTTTTTAATGCAATAACGTAGATCATAAACTTTAAAAGTGTAAAATGAACCGAAAATGTTCGTAAAGGTTTCTAAATCGCTATTTTTGGTACTGTTAGGCCCTGAAACGTGAAAGTCGTCATGGTAGTTAATTTTAGATATACATGCTCGATCAGAACTTTTCTAAAATTTCGAAATTTAAAATGAAAAAATGAGCGGAAAAGCTCTAAAATAACGATTATTTTGGAACAAAGAACCGATTTCAAATCGTCTTGAAGAATAATAATTATGACAACATCTACTTAAATTAGGCCATATTTATCTTAATCTAAACTACACTCAAGAAAGTGCAAGATTGAAAAATATTCTAAAATTCGGATTTCTTTGGTTCTATTGATGTTAAAATTATAAAAGTTGATGTTGGGGTTAATTTTAAGACTTGAATGATCGGTAAGGATGTTTATTAACCTTCCGTCTACCAGACGGGTCCATTGGACCCAACGTGTACATTCAAAATATTTATTCAAACCAGAAATTTCTTCAAAACAAACTAAATGTATAAATCAGACAATAATAAGTTAAATAAACAAATTAAATAGTTTTAAGTAAAAATTCTGGTGTAGAATGTTTTTATAAAACTTGAGTAAAATTTCCGGTAGTTCTAGGGTTAAAGTTTTCGAAATTTAAAGTGGTGAAATGATTAGGAAACACTCTATAATCATGATTACTTGGAGGTTATCGAGGCTAGAACGTTGTAATTTGACAGTCAAGTTCCTGTTAAGGTGTAATTCTCCTAAGAAAAGTTTTTGAAAAAATTCGGATTTCGAATTGGCGCAGTGAGGGAGGAACATGCTATAAGTTTATTTTCACTATGTTATATTTTATAATCTCATGCTAGAAAATTTAAAATTGGTGTAGGGATAACCTCTAAGATGCAGGTGCGCACGAAAAATGTTCCTTCTTTTTTAATTTAAACTATTAAAATTATAATGAGAAAAATAATAAATTCTTTGTCATGTGATAAATACAATTTTTTTGAGCAGTAGGAGAAAATTCGAGTACCAGTAACTACCGAAATGAATTAAAATGTCTGTAATAAAAAATAGGATTTTCAAATAGGCAAGTAAATACCACATACTTATACTTTCGGCGCATAAATATGATGGTTAAATTCTGAAAAAAAATTCAACTTGTTTTTTAACAATACATTAATTTGTATGGTGATTCAAGTTGTAATACTACTGTAAAAAAAGAAGCAATTGTCTTTTTAAAGAAAATAGACTTTTAGACTACTGAAACGATTAAAAAATTTATTTCACTGTAAGATTCATGATAAACAGAGTTCCCATGTAGACTGATTGTATCTTTTTTTGAAAATGGTTGACTCCAAATAAGTTCGAATTAAAATTGGCTCATTAATTAACTCTCATGTTCACTTTATGCAGCACAAAATGGAGTATCTTCAAAATGTGACTTAATTAGTAACATTTAAGTTCTCAGTAGTAGAAAAATTTCCCCTAATGAAAATTGGTACAAAAATACCAATTGGCATCTATGAAGAATCATGCATTCATAGGCTCGGGATTTACTAGTATAATGTAAAACTCATTATTTTATTTCATTTCCTGACCACTATTCACTCTTAATATTATGAAATAATTGAATAGTGCACTAATATAAATATTTATGTATTTTAACAGAGCAAAGATTTTCCCCCTTTTTTTTGGTAAAATAGTTATTGTTTTAAAGTATGATGAATATATGTGTTGTGTATGAGTAATGCATTATGTAAAGTGTGTTACATTAATACAGGTATTTTACTATGAATTATATTGTTGTTAAAGGGAAAAAATCTTTTTTTCTCTCTCTCTTTACTTCCTTTGAAGTAACTAGTTTAAATTTGTGCAAACATTTTTCGATACTCTCAGCTTTATACTTTATTGTTATTTTATAATATACTCTTTCTATTTGATTTTGTACATTTATGGAGTATATTTGATATTTTGCACTTAGTATATCTATAGCAACACTCATCTCCTCTCTTACTCTCTTTCCCTTCCTCCTCATTTAGCCCCACCAGTGGCCGAGAGGTTCTGCTCTCGAAGCTGGTAGACGGGAGGTGCTGGGCTCGATCCCAATCGCGCCCGTCGGCCTAATCGTTCGGAGTTTTCGTAGTTTTCTTCGAGCCGTGGATCTTCCATGCGTTAATACGGATTAGGTTCCCTTAGAAAGACCCCCACGGAGGGCACTCCCCCCGGGCCTATATCCCTCGTGCAGATAATTGGCCGTCAAAAATCAACCCAACCCAATCCTCCTCATTTATATTTATTTATTTTAAATTTTAAATTATTTATTATTTATTATTATATTATTGATATTGGGTCATTATCGGGGCTTTAGGCCACTTATTTTCCCATTGAATAGTAGTTGCTATTGTCCTTTCCGTATAAGCGATTGCAAATTCGGACTCACGATAGCTGGTGGCTAAGCATTTACTATATTGTTTTAGTGTGCTTTTATACTATGTTCCTTTTTTTGACACAATAAACTAAAAATAGGAACCATACCGTACTAAAATATTTGCATTATATCGAGCTTCTCACGTTTTAAAGAGTAGCCTGGGACCTATGCCCCACATCCCTGAGTTATAACAAATGTAGAAATTAGCAGGAAAACAATCAGTCGTATTTTTCCAAAATTTGTCTGTTTACAAAAGGAATTTTTTCTAGCAAGGAAAACTGTGAGCATGACTTATTTTTTTTTACAAATAGGCCGAATGTACTTGTACTCACACGCCAAGTTCAAGATCTGGGACTTGCTTTTTCTTTGCTAAAAAAAAAAAATCCCAAATTTTTCAAAAATTTCAAAAATCGCACTTTTGAGGCTTTGATATCTCTGGTGGAGCACGAGTTAAAAATCTGAAGTTCTGGTTTCTGAGAGTATTGTATGGTAGTGTTATGCACAAGAAATTTCAGGATGGAGATTTGACTACAAGCTGAGATAAGGCAAGGGCAACATGTCAAAATAATACTGCCAAACGATTGTTTTGTTGTAGTCACAGGTAAATATTTATCTCAGAGTGTCATTTAAATTTATTTTTTTATTATCTTTAAATAATAATAACATAAAATAAAACCTTTTACAAAGCTTAGTAATTAACTTAAAAATAAGTATGCCTAAGGGCTACATTTTGTATGGTTTCAGTTTTTTTTTTTTTTTTTTTTTTTTTTTTTTTGTAATTTTAGTAACTAAATGAAACCTCAGCAATTTTACATAAAGAAAAAAAAATAGTTTTATACAAGACCTGAGACAAAAACAGAATAATAGGGAAAGAGAAAAGCTGTTAGTGTTGACATACTTGTTGAGATATGATCAAACGTGTCAAAACACATTCCTGCTTGTTGGTTTAAAAACCAACCAGTCCCTGATAGCCTCTGATAGCCCCTTTAGCCAGTCCCTAAAACTTGTTCCTACCATAAGTATGTTCCTGTTAATGAAACATTATATAATGCTACCATGCATCTGCCTCAAGTAATTTTCAGAAAGTAAAGATACCCAAAGCCTTTTCAAAATTTATACTGCAGAAAAATCTCATTTTTGCATAAGAAGTAAGCTAGGAATTATTAATGAATTGAGATTTGCACATAGTGATTTCAAAGTTTATTTCTATGCGACAGCAGGGCCAAAATCTTAAGTCAAGTTATCAAGAGATGACAAATAAAATTTTCAGAAAGATCAAAATTGGGGTTTTTAAACCAACAAACAAGAATGTGTTTTGACACGTTTGATCATGTCTCAAAAAGTATGACAACATTAACAGCTTTTCTCTTTCCCTATTCTGTTTTTGTCCCAGGTCTTGTATAAAAATATTTTTTTTTTTTTAATGTAAACGTGCTGAGGTTTCTTTTAGTTACTAAAATTACATACAACAAAAATTACTGAAACCATACAAAATATATGGCCTTAGGCATAATTACTTTTTAAATTAATTGCTAAGCTTTGCAAAAGGCTTTATTTTCTGTTACTATTATTTAAAGATAATAAAAAAAATAAATTTAAATGACACTCTGAGATAAATGCTTAGCTGTGACTACAACAAAACAATAGTTTGGCAGTATTGTTTTGACATGTTTCCCTTGCCATATCTCAGCTTGTAGTCAAATCTCCATCCTGAAATTTCTTGTGCATAAAACTACCATACAATACTCTCAGAAACTAAAACTTCAGATTTTTATCTCGTGCCCCACCAGAGATATCAAAGTCTCAAAAGTGCGATTTTTGACATTTAAAAAAAAAATTGGGATTTTTTTTTAGCGGTGAGAAAGCAAGTCCCAGATCTTGAACTTGGCGTGTGAGTACAAGTACTTTCTGCCTATTTGTAAAAAAAATTAAACCATGTTCATAGTTTTTCTTGCTAGAAAAAATTCCTTTTGTAAACAGACAAATTTTGTAAAAAAACTGAAACTTTATGCTTAAATTTTACCAATAAGGATTTATTTTCGGAAACTACTTCATCACTAAATTTTTAGCCCAATGTATTCTGTACAAATTGCTTCAATCCGTATTTGAATTGGAGAAATAACCGATGAATTATTTACAATTCCGTAAACCCTTCATGTGAGAAAATTTCTGCAGACGACGAAACAAAGATGGCCGCCATGCACAAACAAAAATTAATAAAATTAAAATAATAGTCATTTTGAACTTTCATCATGTTAGGGTTCTTGTACAGATTTTTTAAAAATGGTCAAGCAACGAATAAAGGATTTTCTGGACCACTTGAAATGGATTGACCCATAAATTTTTACACTTCTCCATATTTTCCCACCCAGCAACCTCTTTTCTATTCTAACTGATGCTGATGACCCTGCTGCAGAACAGCGATGGGGTCGACCATCACTCTCAAGTGGAGTTTTGGTCGTTAATTATATACAGGGTGAGTCTAAAATCATGGGACAAACTTTGAGGGATGGTGCAACTCGCTATAACAAACAATTATTGTATAGGAATATATGTCCGGAAGTGACCCGTTGAGGTACTAACACCAGGAGGGCAATTTGGCGGTTTTTGTTTATATAAAAATTTCTCATTCATACCAGAAAATTCCTAAACTATTCATTTCTTTATTTAAGACAGACATTCCATGATTACACACACACACAAAAAAATTCTTCTTTCAAAATTTCCGGTATGAAATCGAAATTTTTGAATAAAAAAAAAAAAAAAAAACTCCATTCCTATTTCTTTTCGTGCATTTCCTTTGTTTGACAGATTTACCATTTTTGTGTTCTTTTTATTCAAAAATTTTGATTTCACACCGGAAATTTTCAGAGAAGAATATTTTCTGTATGTAATCATGAAATGTCTGTCTCAAATAAAGAAAATCAGAGTATAGGAATTTTCTGATATGAATGAGAAACTTTGAAATTAAAAAAGCGCCAAATTGCCCCCTGGTGTTCGTACCTTAACGCGACACTTCCGGTCATATATTCCTGTGCAATAATTGTTTGTTATAGTGAGCTCTACCATCCCTCAAAGTTTGTCCCATGATATTAGACTCACCCAGTATACTGTTTTAGATTGCTTTTTTTTAACCATGTATATAAATTTTCATTTATATTTGCGTTCATTTATATTTGTTACACGCAAAAAACGGATTTTTTTCTGAATATAGAAACAATCCCTTATCACGCTCTAACAAATATGTGATTTGCTTTAAAATATAAAGTAATAGAAATTAGTATTCAGGGTAAATCGACCATGACAAATCGAATGAAATAAATATAAAGTTTTATTGCAATTTAAAAGTTCAAATATACATATACATATGTATGACCCTTCACTAAAATTTCACTATAACAAGATTGTACAATATTATAAATGAGTAAATTTGGTGCAAACGGGATTAAATTTGCGACTTTCAGAATTGGTATTATGACTAATGTTCGGGAAGGGGGGGGGGGATTTTTTCATTAAATACCGCCCATTGAAAAGTCTTTAGTGATAGGTAAAAATTGAAGAATGACTATGTATTATTTATTATACATGTTCATTGTATAAATATTTTTTTTTTCTTTTCGAATAATGTTATGGCTGACTTAAGACTACACTGATGCCATTCAATTAAATTTTATTAATCTAAAAATTCTGACATCAAGTTAAGTTAAAATCTTTACGATTAGATTGAGGTTCGAAGTCATCGAAATATTAAAATAAATACGAAATGAGAGATTAGCTCCCTTTTCAATTATCAGCATACTAACCTTATGAGATGCGTAATTTTTTGTGGATTAGAATTGTTATGAAATATTCAGGATTACATTTGAAGTAAAAAGTGTAAAAAGAAGCATTTGTATAACCTTCTTCATTTCACATGTGATATGTTGGGATTAACTGTGCTCATTTAACTCTAAAAAATATAGAAGAGTAATTAACAGCATCTATGGAAACAAAAATATTTTTGAAGACAGATAAGATATATAATTTCAGATAGAAATTTTAAAGAGGACTTATTTTACAAATAAAAATAAATTCATGGGAAGAAACTGATCACTGCCTTATGCAAAGAAATATTAATATATTGGTACCGACTTAACTTTACAATTTTTACATCATGCATATTTTAAATAAATAAATAAAATGTTTTTAACTTTAACGTAAAGAAATATTTAGAAAGTGTGGCATCATATAAAATAATCAAAATTTAACAATATTAAAAAAACAAAGCAATAAGAAATTTCAATTTTAATTAAATTGGTTATAAATCGCACGTTTTTGTTGGTTCAACATGGTTCGTAATCGTTTTGTAATTTCCAGACCAGGAAATTCTTCGGTATTAGTATGTTCGTTTCGCTCTTTGAGATTTTATCATTGAAATAAGCAAAATTTCGCGCGTTTTGAACTAGATTTATTTTTATTACCGTAATTTCGGGTGTATAGCTCGCGGATCAAACAATCGTGTTTCGATCCAGAAATTTTTTTAAATGAAATGTAACTTTTTAGATCACGGTAAATATTGGTCTTCAAATACTGAATAAAATTTCTGGGTCCAAACTGAATTGTTTGACCTGCGGGTTATACACCGGAAATTAAGGTATATAAAAATTATGATAATTCATTTGGAAAATAAAGGGAACCGTGCGAAGCCTGTTCAAATGTAAAATATTTTGATCTTTGTTTTAACGTATTTAATAAAACAAAAACTATATATAACTTCTGAAACTTATGTAAATTAAAACTTTAAAAGCTGTCCAAAGAAAATATTTGTCGTTTCGAAAAGCATAAAAACAATATTTGTGCTCAACGTTAAAAAAGATGTTTAGCATTCATCAGTGCAATTGTACACCCGCTTGTAAAAGGAGCATTTGTAGTAAAACTTTATTCTAGTTCTGAAATGAAATAAATTCCTTTTTTATAATACTCTTACGCTTCGAAATCTTTTTATTATTTCACTATGGAAGTTTTTAAAGAATGTATAATGAATTTTTGGTAAGTAGCTTTTCCAGTTAGAGTGTTATCTGAAATTTCTAGCTTCATCACGTAAGCCCGATATATATATAAGGAAAAAACACATGAACCTCGACGACAAAGAGCAATTTTATGAAATGATTATAAGATGTGATATACGTCTTCAATTTTGATGTGTTTGTAATTGTTTGTACAAAATAAAAGAATGATAAGAAGGGATTAAAGTGTCTGAAACTTTCATCTTAATAATTCTCACGAAAGTAATAATAAAAAAATGTTTAAAAGTCTTTTTACAAAATAACAAGGTATTTATTTTTGTACATCTTTATTGTTTAAAAATTTTTAAAAGGAGATTAGTACAAAAAAACCCTGAACTATTCATTTGGTAATATATTAAAGATTATGTGTTGACGATGAACATTCATTCAGAATACATGGATGGAGAAAGAAGCTTGTGAGCTTCTGTGGTTTATATTTGTATAAATGTGTTCATAGATAAAAGATGAAATTTCATCATATTGCGTCGAACAACAAAAAGTATACCGAGAAATCAGCAATTCAATGATAAACTTCGCTGTAACAGGAGAATTTGCTGTCAAACTTAATTTTTTTATAAGTTCCTCAAAAAGGAGAAATTTTAGCTTTATAAAATTCTTACGCTACAAAATCTTTTGTTTAAGCATTGCTGATTTTTAAAAATAAATGAAGAACTATTCAGGGAGTTGGTTTTCCTATTTTATTTTTACTTTAAATTTTATGTTTCCTTACAAAAAACGTAAATTTTTAATTAAAAATGCCAAATTCGTGACAAACAGCAGTTTGAAGAAAAGCTAATAAGACGTGACACGTGTCTTTAATTTTAATGTATTCGTAAATTTTTAGACAAAACAAAAGAATTAGCAATAAATCAGCAGATTATGGAAGTATCCGTTACTTCTGTATAAATAATTTACACGAAATTAGTTGAAATAAAAGAATGCTTAGCTGTCCTTTTTCAAAATAATAAAACATCTATGTTAGTATTTTTATTGTTTAAAAATGTTTTGAAAAGGGATTCGCAAGAAGAAAAGACAATACATATTTTTGTTGAGCTACATGACTGAGTTTACATGACTTATTTTGGCCGGACTCTATGACACTAGGAGCTGCTCTTCCTTTTTCACACAAATTTTTTCTGGATTTTTTTCCCTTTTTTAAGAAATGCCCATTACTATTACAATAGACTCTCCGATTATTCGCCATCCGATCAACCGTCAACCTCGGTTAACCGCCACCCCCCTTTCCATAAAAATAAAATCAGAAACGAACAACAAAAACTGACATGTACAGTGAACCCGAGTAAGGCAGCGCTATTCTTAGAAAAATGCTTATCTGACGTTATCTAAACTGTAGCTGGAAACGAGGAATTCCTGCCCAAACCATCATGCAGTGTGAGTGTCTGGAGCAAATAAAGTAATCTGGTTTTCCTCTTTTGTCCGTAGCTATGTCACTGATTGACTAGCTACATTCAATGGTGTATGCTTGCATGGCCAATTTTTTCGAAGTCGTCATTAACCAGTTTGCAGATGTAGGTTTGAATTTATTTCGTTGTCATGCTGAATTTTTAAGAGAAGAAAATGGAAGCAAACAGAAAACGAATTGTTCTTTATTTGAATGATAAACTGACGATTATCAAACGTATGAAAAATGGTGAAACTGCTACTTATTTGTCTAACGAGTATGGTATAGGGCGATCTACAGTAAATGATTAAAAAAAATTAGAAAAAATTGAAAAATATCTCAGCAAGTTAGAAACCACAGACGGTGGAGCGCGAAAAATCATGAAAACTGCAAAGGATGAACAACTGGACTGCGTTGTTTACCAATGGTTCATTCAAACACGTACTTAAGGAATTCCAGTTTCTGGATCTATGATTTGTGAAACAACCATATAAATGGATAGAAAAATTGATGATAAAACAAGCTTTAAAGCAAGTGGATGGTGGCTTACTAGGTTTAAATCTTGTCATGGATTTAGACAACTCGCCCTTACTGGGAGAAACTCAGTTGTAGTAGTACTGAATGCATTGAGGAATTTCGAATGAAGTTTTTTGAGACAGTCAAAAACTTGGATTTAACACTAAATTAAGTTTATAATTATGATGAGACTGGCTTGAACGGGAAAGCTCTCCCTACTAAAACACTTGAATCAGGTTGTGAAAAAAAAAATGCTGCTGGTTTTAAACTTCAAAAATATCGTATAATTGTTTTGTTAATTTGCCACGCGGCAGGGAGCCATCGATTTCTACCAACAGTTATCGTGAAATCTAGGAAACCCAGAGCTTTTAAGAATGTTAACATGAAAGCACTGCCTGCAAATTATTACAATGAGAAAAGTTTCTGGAAGACGCAGGATATTTTTAGAAGTGTTTATATTTATATCTATCTATATTATAAATGACAAACATATCTGTCGTAACGCATACGTCACGACATCGCGTAACGCATACGTCATTCTGCGAATGGCAACACTTTGAAGTTTGAAATAAAATTTTGGTTTTGCAATTTTCTCTACTGCAAATTTTTAAAATTCTAAACGTCGCACATTTTAAATTTTTACACCGTCGTATAAGGAAAAAAAAATGCTCTTTTAAATGCAATTTGTTTGAAAGCTGTATCTCAATTTAATTTTGAGATATTAATTTTTTTGTAGTTTTTAATACATTTTTTGTAATTGTGGCAACTGAAGAACTCCATTTCTGTTGAAAGTCATGGATGATTGAAAGTAAAGGGAAAATAATCACGGAGGAAAGAAAATATTATATTTCTGTACCTTTTTGTTGTCATTTTCTCATAAAAACTGAAAAAAAATGAAATGAAAATACATGCTATGTCAGCGATTTTTAAAATTTCTAAATATCGCATATTTTCAACTTTTAAACCGTCAAATGGAGAAAAAAATCTACTTTCAAATGCAATTTTTTGAAAACTTTATCTTAATTGACTGGATTATTATGGTTTTTAAAATAACTAGCCGCCCGTGACGATCAGTTTGGTCTCCCTCAAATGTATGCTAGGCATTGTATCATGTTAGTTTTATTCATAATTTAATTTACTCGCTCAATCCTTCGCCAAATTGGAAGATTCTGATAGAGAAATTGAGAACTCCCTACTTTTATGTTAATCGGGCGCAGGTGATAAATCGCCAAACATTGTACCCGTCGCATTTTCTTCCATATTTCGTTAATTCAGATTAAAATATAATCCTTTCACTCAATTTATTTAGAATGGATAACTTTAATTTAAAAATGAAACCTTTAAAATTCATTACTTAAAAAATTCTTTAAAAAAGAAAAAAGAAAAAACAATACCGTAAACCATTTCATTTCAACATCAAAGCATTGTTTTAATTTACCCCTCAAAAAATAAAAAATGCTACTGGCGAGTTAAAAAAAATGCTATTGGCGAGAATTGCGCCCAGCTAACATAAAAGTACGAACTCTTTGCTATCACGGCAACTTTTATGTAGTTTTATTTGAAAAAAATATTTTGATTAAATCGGTTGCCAGAAAAAAAATTTCTTTTCTCTCCATGGATCTTTTCTTTATTTCGCCAAGTACCTATACAGGAAAATTACCTTCATTTATTTATTTATTTATTGTATTTTAAATTAGATGAATAAAAGACGGTACAGGTGTCATACACGCACATCATTGGCGCAACATTTTTCTGACGCCAATGTCATATACGCACCGGGGTACTTAACTGGCGCAAAGTGTCCTTATTTTGCTTCATATGGTAACCCGGATGTTGTTGTTTATTTATTAATAAACAGTTTATTTATTTTTATTTTATTTGTTTTAATTATATAAATTGTTTTGTTCTATAGTTATTAATTAAACATTTTATTTATTTATTGTTATTCCATTTTTAAAAATATTACACAATAACCAATGAGATGCGTTTTATTCGGGCGTTGCCATTAAACAATTAACAAATAATCGCGATTTCTGTGCCACGTACGATAGCGTAATATATATATTGATTTTCAAGCGTAAATTATTTTTAAATTTATCTCTATCACGTGTAGCTCGATTACGAAAGGTTAATCCGCTTGCCCTTAAAACAATGTAAAAAATTCAGCAGTTGTTTCCGTATAATGTTCCATAACAAAATTAAAACTTCCTCTATAGAAATATAAATAAAATAATGTAAATAAGAAACGAATTTAACAGACATGCGATTGAACCACGCGCTTAAAGCACCGGAATGATCGAAAAGACTGACGTAAGTCGAAAAATCTTGAGTTAATAATTCCACAATTTACAATAATTTACAATAATTTAACATTAATTTACATTTTCAAAAAAAAAAATCTTGTCAGATGTATTGATTTAAAATTTATGGAAAATGACATAATTTCATCTAATCATTGTGGATTTAATTTCAATAAAATTTCAAATTTTCCAAATAAAATTTTAGTAACTACTACCTCATTTGGATGTATTTTTTTGCATTTTCCCCCATATTGTGAAGATATTGTATACTTCTGTTACGCGCGCCAAAGAAAATCTGTATTTTAATTTTAAAAGTTAAAAAAATTACCACAATGTGTCAAAAGAACATCCTTTTTCTGAATTTAAATGTCGCGAGTTCCAAAATTAAAACTAAAGATGTGAGTTTTTTCATAAACTTCAAGTTAAGGTTGTTCATAAAGTTAAGGCTGTTCTCAAACACAAAGGTGCTATTTTCTGACATATTTTTGTAATTAATTTTTGTTCGGAAGCGCATGAAATTGACAGGAGTTCTTATTTAGAAACTATGTAATTGAAAGATAGTTTCCATTTGTTGGTAAAGGTATAAGATCTTTCAGTTGGTGTTTTGAATTGAATTTCGGACGCAACAGTGCAATAAAAGATAAAAACCGGCCGTCACGCAACCGCAATTGCTCATAACTCGATAAGTAATTTATTTATGAAAAAAGGAAAAACTCATTTCAATTCCAAATCGCTTTAATAGTCAGGCCTACAAATTTTAAGCCTTTTTGTTTAATGAGTTAGAAAATGTGTCAGAAAGTTTCGCGTTGTTGAGCAGGGAAATGGAGAAGCACCTTAAGCATTTGCAGGTTAGTATTTTGTAATCAAGTTGCATGCCAGATAGTCGCTTAAAACATAAGTCATTCTATATTGTTTTAAACAAAGGTGCATGCCATAATAGGTGTCTGGCACACTCATTAAAATAAGAATACCCTAGCGCACAGTCCCATTACCGAAGATAAACACCGTCAATATACTTAGAGATAAAAATAGTTCTGCATTTTTCATTCAGCTAATAAGACTAATCCTTCAGAATTGGGTTCACATGATTATAAAACTTTCCCCTATAATTCTATAACTAAGTAACGGAAAACAATATGTTACGTACTAAAATCTTCCCTAAAAAACTAATAGTGCAAGTCGCAGGGAAATCCGTTCTGAAGAATTCAAGTTATATGCACCCGGAACGAAATTCCCATTTGAATTTTATTTACTTATCAGGTTATTTTGAGTAGTTTGATTTGATATCTGTTAAATTCGTGTTTTATTTTATTTTATTTTTGGCGTTTTAATTTCGTTTGCCAATTTAGTTATTGAATATTACACGAAAGCAAACAAATTCTGAATTATTTACAATGTTTTTGAACAATTGAGTTAATCTTTTGTATTTGGGTTGCAAGCATATTAAAAAAATATGCATGCTTAAAAATTATTTTAAAACCTATAAAAAATTCGTAAATTGAGATAAACATTACAAACAAATATCACTGAAAGTACTTTTGTTTTCTATAATACGTTGGGACAATTGAATGTACAATGTTTAGACGTTAAACTGCAATAAAAGGGAAATTTGTTGTGTTAGGTTGTTGCCACCGAAAATATGATACCAGCGTTACTCATAGGCATGTCTTTTCTTTATACTATTGCATTAAGTGTAAACTGGTTCATCTTTCGTAATCGAGTTGCACTCAACTTTAAAAATATCCATGCTTAAAAATTACTTTAAAATCCATTAAAATCAGAAAACTGAGGTACAATTTTCAAACAAATTTCATTTGAGAGAACTTTTTTCTATTCGACATTGTAAAAAATGAAATTGTGTGATGTTTAAAAGTTAGAAAAATTGCAGTAAAGGCACATGTTATAGGTTACAATTTATGGGGCACAATTTATGGGCACTGACATAGTGTTTTTACTTTATAATGTAGATAATACCATATAAACGAGAATTTCACTAAGTGCTGCGCTATTAGGAGGAATTTCGTTTTTTCGTATTGTCAGGAAAATCACATATTGTTCTCTTATACTCGCCAAAGAAAACGTGCATTCTGTTATTAAAGCTCAGGGATTTTACTATGGTTGCAAGACAATAACGCCATGTTTTTTATTGTCTTTATAACGATTTGTGGTGCACAAATTTTAGTTATTGTGATTGTCGTAGTATTTCGTTTTAATTTATTTTACCTGAAAGGCTTCTTATAATTGACACGGGCGAAGCCGGGTAGTTCTGCTAGTATATATATATATATATATATATATATATTTGTACCTGGAGTTAAAGCACATTAAAAAAAAAGTTATCTTAAACAGAAAGCAATCTTGCTGCTTGATAATGTAGGAGCACATGCGGATCAAAATTTAGAATCTACTGATAATAATATAAAGTGCTTATTTCGTCCACCTAATGCAACATAACTGATACAACCAATGGACCAAAGTGTCATTGGATCCATGTATTGTTATCGGGAAGCTTTTATTAAAAAGCTGCTACTTGCTGATAATGAATCAAATGTCTTCAATTTTTGTAAGTCGTGCAGTATCAAAGATGTTATATACAACTTGGCTGATGCCTGGAATGATTTGTCTGAACAGACTTTGCAGAGAAGCTGGAGAAAATTGAGACCAACACTATTGATAGCACAGAAGATTCTGAAGTGCCTGATGGTGATTAGACCTTGGTATTGACCTTGGTATCAAACGTACCGCGTTTAAAGTATATTTCTGCAGATGAAATAAATAACTGGCTTAATTGTGTTAAAAATGATATTGGTTATGAAGAATTTACGGATGACGAAATTATCCAAAATGTTTTGAATCCAGAGAAACTTGAAGCGCATGATTGTGATGAATCGGGGAATGATAATCCAGGAGTTACTCAAGTAGAAGTGGAGACGGTGCTGATTATGCATTAATTGGTTTGAGATGCAAGAAGAAGCAGATGTAACCCAAGTACTTTTATAACGTAAAATTCATAATCTTGCTGCAGTGAAAGTACAAGCAAAACGCAAAGAAAAATGTATAAATGATTATTTTGGATGAAAACATGTACTATATATTTACTATGTAAAATTTTAAATTTGTCTATGTTATTTATTTTTTATTATAAATTGCGCTTTTTATTCACAAAATACACGGCAAATAAAAAAAGGTGTTTAAATATTCTTATTTATAAACCAACAAATAGAAATGTGATTTTAATAATGGTCTGGTACTGTCTTTCGATTATCCGTCTATTTCAATTATCCACCAACCCGTCGTTCCCATGAGCGACTAATAATCCGAAGTTTACTGTACTGTCTCCGTTAACGAAATTTTTAAGTAATGAAAAGTATTTATAATACATTTATACATAATAATTGGAAAAATTATTTAAAGTATGTTTTATTTGATTAAGAATCTTTCTGATAAATGACACTTATTTACTGTAAATTCTAAATCTATATCATGATATACAAGGTACCTGGGCCCATTATAGCCCGGTTCCCAATATGGTCCACGTCGTATATTTCATTTACTTTGTTTTTAATTCAATAGATGACAGTATACGTTCGACACTCAGGAGGATTGAAAGTGGTTTAAATACAATAAAGGTGAAGTCGTATCACGTGGGCGATAATACTGACAGAGGAAGTGAAATTTTCGGCCAAAAAAAATCGTGTTATTATTTATTAAAGGTAAGGAATATTTCCTATTATTAATATTTGTTAGCATTTAATAGAAAGTGAAAATGAATATAATAAAACCGTTAATCTACTTTAAGATACTATCAGTAGTTTTATCATTACTTATTAGTGTATCCGTTTTTGGGGGCAAAGCAAAAAAATGGTGGAGGTTCCCATTATGGTCAGGGTGGGCCATATTGGGAATACTTTTCTGCTATATTTGTTTTGTTTTTTTTTACTAATTTAACTGCCTTTTTTATTATTAGCCATAATTTTGTTTCACTTCTGTTCTTCAGTTAATAAATTTCTTAGTAAAAATAAATATTTATTATTATTTTTTTTTTTAATTATTATTGTAATTTTTTGTGTGTAATTTTTCTGGCTTTCAAAAAATTCCCATTATTATATATATAATATGTATATATAAATATATGTATATACAGTCACCTCTCACTTATGCGCCTCTCATTTATACGCGTCTCTCAGTTATACGCGATATTCGTAATGTCCCGTCACGAGGAATAGGAAAATAATACTGTAGATTTCTGACTTATAAGCGCCACTTTGAATTGTCTCTCTCAGTTATACGCGGAAATAACAGACTATTTTTAGACTTTTTGAAGGAATTTGATATAAAGATGGCTAAAAAAAAAAAAAGAAAAGTTCTGCTATTTATGGATCAGTATCCCGCCCATCTTTCCTATCTACCATTACTGACACATACACGAGTTATATTTTCCCCTGTAAATTGTACTAGTAGACTCCAGCCATTAAATCTATTATAATAAGGTCCGTTAACGTGCAGTATAGGAAAGATTTGGTGCGAAGAATGTTTATATACCAGAGCAGAAAAGGAATTTAAGAAAATTTGGATTCTGGATGCTATACGTATGTTCCTTTACTCTTGGAATAACGTAACAGCCAGGAAAACGAAAACAACAGCAATGATTTTAAAATAGACGTAAAAGAATGGAACAGCATAAGCCAAAATTCTCTTCCTTTTCAAGATTTCGTCAATGCTGATATTAACGGCAATAAGAGATATTGAAACTGTTTTTGGTGACATAACAGTTGAAAGAGAAGAAGATGATGATAATGATGAAACTTATATTGTAACTGTCATATCTTATGTTACTGCTTTAGGAGCCCTGGACGCTTTGAGATATTACCTTCAATATGCTGATGTAGCTGTAGCATCAAGTACAATGATGCACTTTAATGCAATAGAAAAGGTCGTTGTACAATGTACAAACGCAGCTTAAGCAAAAACAAACTAGCATAGATGACTTCTCAAAAGAGGACTAAGTGGCGTATCTTCTTTTATGTAAAATGAAATGTTATGTTTATTGTATTTTTTAAACTAAATTTTTATAAGAAAAGTGTAAGGATTTTAAGTACACAATACTAATATTACACCTCTTTTATTTTATAAAATGTTATTAATCATAATTCTTTTATTTAAAAATGTTTTTTCCCATAATGCATACAAAGAATTAGTACGTACAACATCCTCTCAATTATGTGCGTCTCTCAGTTATGCGCGATGTTAAATCTATCCCTTCAAACGCGTATAAGTGAGAGGTGACTGTATTATGTAACATATAATAATTTGCAATTTTTTTTTTTTGCTTTCTAATTTTAATTTGTAATTTTCTAAAAATTTACAAAGTGGACCATATTGAGAACGGGGTGTTCCCAATATGGCCCATATGACACATTTTACATTTCTGATTATGTAATTTTTAATAGTGTAATTACAAATATAAAGTCTTTTATTTACCACATTAATCCCTCTAAGCAACATCATAAATAGTTTCCGGGAAAAATAATATTTACATGGTGAAAAAAGCAATCAAACCTTAGGTGGTCCTTAATGGGGCGAGGTACCATACATCATGAAACTAGGACACTAGGAGCTGTGCTTCTTTTTTCCCACAAATTTTAACTCGATTTTTTCTTTTTTTTTTTAAAGAAGTGACCATTACTATTATCTCCGTTAACCAAATTTCTAAGAAAAGAGAAGTATTTTTTATACATTTATAAGAAAATTATAAAAAATATGTTTTATTCTATGAAGGATATTTTGAATAAATTATAGATATTTACAGATAATCCTATATGTATTTCAAATTGCGAATAGGAAAAGATTTCTCCTAGAAATATGTTACATTAACTTCACATTTCGAAGTAATGCATATTTAGCATACAAAGCAATCTAATTCAAAATTGAAGTATTCTTAAAAGTTATGATTATAAATCATTTTCCTAAGGATACGTCTCAAGGGAAATCAACTAAAATTAAATTTGCCTCTTAAAAATGGATAAATCAACTGCACTTATTAAATGAAAACTAAATTAATTAGTTCCTGAAATAAACTGTGAGGTAAAAGAATATGTCGCGGAAATTTATTTTAAAGTAGAGTACAAATTGATCTTATTATTTAAATATTTATTTAAAACTATTTTAAAATATAGTGGATCTAACTTTTTGTTTAGTTGGTAATTTAGTTCTCGTTTATTTGGTAAAATTTCAAATACTGTTTCTTCAAATAAATATCACCTTTTTTACATAAACTAATATTTTTGCTTAAAGATTTCTTTTATTTAATTAATACCATTTTTTCATGTTAGATTTCTGAAGAATCCTGAAAAATAAAATATTTATTCAGATATAAAACTTTTATTGTTTGACGATTTCATTAAACGTTTTTTAGAGATTTAGTGAAAAAAAAATCTTTTTGTAAGATTCCTTGGATTCAAGAGGCTGATGCTTTCGTATTTTAAATTGATTTATATATTTATTATTAAATAATTGGAATTAAATCTTATTTTTCTCAATAAAATAATTAAACAAAACAACTATAATTTCGAGAGCAACAAATTATCACATTTTCCCTTCCCCCTTTTTTTGATTTCTTATTTACATCAAGGAAGGAAATATCATCTTCCAGTTTTATCCTTACCGAGGTAACTACGGTCTGCTAGTATCACCTGATGATGATTACTACTAATCGAACTGCTCTCAAAACTAGTTTTAGTCTTTCGTCAATGTATGAAGAAAAAATATTAACTTCCGTATACATTTCATCTCTAGTGAATAGTATCGTGCTTTATTAAATATTTTGTTTCACATATTTAATTAATTTTCAGAAGTTTGCTATAATTTTTAAGCTGCGTAGAAAACGTACCTTATACCGTCAAGATGATAGATAATAAGTGGGAATTTCTTTCATATTATTGAATTTTTATTTTCTTTCCCTTTTCTATAAAATACGTTGCAATTTTTGAGTAAGATTGTAATCGGCTTATAGAGATATAGTAAATCTCAAAGTACATGAACTTAAATCATACAAATAGCAAAACATAGTTTCTAAGTCACGAAAGAGTAAATTACAGCCCCCACCACCCCCCAATTAGTGCTCAATTTGACTAGGTCACTTCAGAGAGATGCTCTGCGAAATTATTTTTTTATTTATGTCTACGCATAATCTTCCAATTTGATGCTCCTGTTTCCGCCATTCTTGTCTTTTTCTTTTTCAAAGATATTTGTTTCGAAGATGGTCCCGTGAGCATCACCAAGATACAAAAAATATTTGTTTATCTGCCTGACTTATCTTTTTTTCGACTTTTAAAGCTCAAATTTTCATGGAATTGGCGAGTCGCCATGAAATGTAAATATGTTATTAATACAGTTTTACTTTGCCTTTTAAAGATAATTATCGTATAGTTGTACATATAGTTATACACATATAGTTAAAAATATAGTTACATGCATATATTTATATACATATAGTTATATACATTTAAAAATGTAGTTAGATGCATATAGTTAAAAATATAGTTAGTGACATATAGTTATATACTTACATGTATACATATAGTTATATACTTACATATATACATATAGTTATATACTTACATATATACATATAGTTATACATTTACACATATATATATCTTTTTTTTCAGTAACATATAGAAAACTTTTATATAACTTCGTCAATTACGTGTCAAAATGAGCGATATGGTCAGCAATGGGATTCAAAATGAATATGGGGCATCAATCAACTTATATCATATTAAAACTTTTATTTGAAACACTTAGAAAAATATTAGAATGTGTTAAGTATCAGGAACATTTTTATATACCTTCTTAAGAGTAAGAGGCTATTTTTAAAGCTGTTCGAAATATAATTATGGCTTTTGTCCTGATATTACATAAAAGCAAATTAAATAAAATTTCTTGTGTAATAAATTATGCGGTAGAAGCTATTTTTTAACAGCAATAAACGTATAATAAAGTCTTTGCGTTATAAAGTGGTTTGTAAAGTAATTACCCGTTTTAATGGATTTAAGGCGCTAATTTATCACAGTAGTCGTCTTTTTGGGTTTTTCGGAAAGAAATAATTAGTAGCCTAATTCCGTTAGGAAATAAAACACGTCATTTTCAAAGAGCTTCATTTATTAATTGCTCGTTAAATCAGAGAAAAAAGCAATTTGTAGGAAAAAATTAATAAAAAAATTAGTTTTCTTTCACCTTAATCTAAATCTCTTTTTCTATTTTACTTCCTTTAAGTTAAGAGATTGAATGTATGTTCAATTAAACATTATCATGTTATTTCCTTCGAGGTATACATTTTCTAATAAGAAATTTATGCATAAAGAAAACCATAAAAAATATTGTATTTTTATAAAAAGTGTACTTAAAATATCATTACAAATTTTAACGTTTTCTAGATCAAATTTCTTTCATTTATTTTTAAGATTGTCATTCTTATAAGTATTTATTAACTAGAACATTCTATGTTGCGAATAGCATGCAAAAAAGATCTAAGAGTTGACAAAAAAAAAAATCATCACTAAAATTTAAATTCGATTAGAAGGGGAAAATCGCATTGATACTCAGAAATAAATTTTCAAACGCAAATGTAGACATCCGGATTCTAATTTATACTTTTCTTTCAAATCAATGTGTATTCAAAAAAGTTACATTTCAAAATATTTTTTGATATTCATTTCAACTGCCCATGAGATTTATTTCGTGTATGATTATTTGAAATTGTAACTATCGTTACCAAATTATAAGATAATCAATAGAAAGACCCGGATGATATATTTTTAATACAAACTCTACAAATAGTTAAATATCCCTATTAAATACAAGGTAACATCATAAACCCCGCAGTTAATAAACATTTTTAATGGTGCACAGTTCCAATTTAACATTAAGACGGCTATTTAACTGGAACAATGAATAAAAAAAAAACATTCCTCGTCAACATGGAAAACGTTAGATTACAATTTTAAGACTATTGCTACTCAGTATTACTAAAAACTAACTATGAAAGTTAAAGTTTAAAACTTTGATTTTACATAATATGGTTATAGTAATTCCTATAATAATTATGAGCTGTCCCCAGCATACAGTATGCACTTTTGAGGATTATTTCATCTAGGGAAACGCGTTTTGTATCAGACATTCCATTCCGTTCTATGTCCACCAAATGCTGGTGGATCACTTGGGTTCATCAAGTTGATTAATCTGTATTGCAACTATAAGTTATTTTCTGGTTGCTTTTTTTTCTGGTTGTTTTTTCAATTTCTACTATTAGCTCACACTCTCCCTATATTTATTTATATATTTATATCAGTGGCGTGGCGTCCGGTCATCGCTGGATGCGGCGATGACCAAGCAATATTTTAAAACTCTTAATAAGCTTTTAAAACTCTACGATCCAGTTTTAGCAGAACATTTGGAGTTCATGTATAAGTGAAGGTAAGATTTAAAGTTTCTTTTTTGAACATTCAACCATTGAATTTTAGAGTTAATAATTTTTCACCACAAACTTAAATAATTGCGATGACCACTGAAAATTTTCACGCCACGCCACTGATTTATATATTTATCTTGTACAAATTTTCAATCGTTAATAAAATAGTCATTATTCATCCTATCAGGTTGAAATAAATTTTTTTAAACTTGTACTGGATGACAATTGATGTTAATAAAGTTTTTTCAAATATTATATAATTAATTAAATTTTAATTAATTAATTTTAGTTTTGCATGGGAAACAAAATGGCCGCCATTGGTTATTGAATTTCAATGAAAGTATTTTCAATAAGGGTTACCATAGGGAGGGACCCTGTTCTGTCGCCAAATACCGCCAAGTTTGTCGCCAACTTGGCGATATATCGCCAAATTTGGCGGCCAAAATGAGTCGCCAAAAGTGACGCCAACTTGGCGATATCTGTAATATTTCGCCAAATTCCCATAGAGTTCCATTGAAAACCTATTTGCTTATAGAAAATCAACAAATTGAGATATTTTAATGCAACAAAAACTCATATTAGCTTGATTATATTAAATTTTTCGATGGCCTAAGTAGGAATTGACTTTAAAAACAAAATTTTTATAATACTTGTTAACTAGAAATTTAGAAAATGGATCTAAAAAAGAAACTGCAAAGCACAGTAGCACACAGTCGAATTCGGTTAATGTAATATCGCTATAAGAAGTAATTTAACCATTGTATACATTCTCCAATAGGGTGGTCAGAAGCAACATGGGGAATTTTTTTTTTTTTTTTTTTTACGATTTCTTCGGGGGGACCTTCCTAAAAGTTGCCAATTTGTTAAAAAATGAGATTAGCAAAGTTTCAGCTCAAATGAATAACATTAACCCGTGCCTCATCGAGGTTGAATTTTTGAAAATTTGCAATTTTTGGCTAAAAAGTGTAGTTTTTCTTTCTTTAAGTGAAAACTATTTGTCTTAGAAACTTGATTCTTGTTTTTTTTTCATAGAAATTGTTGTTGCCTTGAACTTTTACTCTCATCAAAACTTATATTTAATGAACATTTAATATTTTTCAGATCAGCTCGTGAATCATACCCTCAAACTCTGCGCTTTTGAAACATAAGTAAAAAATGACAAATTATTAATTTTATTACTTTTCATATTCTTTTTTGTATTCTTTTCATTAATAGACAAAAATAAATGAACAATTTTTGTAACTTTAAAAATATTTCACGAATTATAATTGATTATTAGTTATCTAGTTCTGTATCTTGCAAGAAAGAGCTTCTCTATTTGTATTGCATTTGAACCTCTGAATTTCTCTTTTAATTACAAGGCTGTTTTTGTTACCTGTTATCGTTATCTATTTTTAGAATTGACGAAACATTCCGTAAAACTCTCTCCCTTTTTGATATGATGGCAGAAATGTAAGATTTTTTAAATTGGCTACATGTCTCATCAAATCATAGACAGTAAGCTAATAAGTAATTGTCAAGTTTTATGTATTTTATGTTATAATATTCGCAAAATGAAACTGAACGCCAGAGAAGCTGCTAGACATCAACCAGTTAACCACAGACTTTAATTTTAAGTAGAAGTGCAACCGACTCCGCAAATAACTATTTCGTAAACCAAAAAATGAGCTCATCAAAAACATATTTAAAAATTCCGGTTTAGAGAGAACTGCTGTTCACTGGGATGGAAATTGCTTCACCATTTTTTGAATTAAAAAAATGTAGAGTGAATAGAAGTTTTAATTACTTGTGGGGATGGCGAACAGTTACTGCGAGTTCTACAGCTTGAAAATGTTATCGGAATAATTTAGGCGAAAGCTGTATTTTCAGCAGTTGAAGAGTGGGAGGAAGTTGGTAAAATCCAGGCAATGTGTTTTTATACAACTGCAGTAAACACCGGTCGCATCAGAGGAACCTGCATTTTTCTATAGCAATTGTTAAAGTCTTCTGTATTTACCATATCGCCACCATAATTTAGAAATTATCCTAAAAGATGTTTTGATTGTAAAGTGGGCATAATAACTGCTACTCAGCCATATAATTAGGAAAAAAAAATCTAATTGGGTGGTCTAAATTAAACCAGAGTAATTATAAAAATGATATTGAAGATGAAATACTAGATATAAATAGTTAATTCAGAAGAAATTTAAAGTTTTCTTACAGGACCTTTTAAAAATTAACAGCTCAGGGATGATTATAAAGAGTTTATCCAACTTTGTTTAATTTTTACAGGAATCCATCCTGCAAAAGACTTTTTTCCAGAGCACCTGGTGCTTTTAATCATGTCAGATGGATGACGCAGGCCATTTATTCTCTCAAAATATATTGTTTCAGGGATAATCTCTCAATAAAAAATTTAGAAAAAGAAGGTATTGGAGACCCTTGCTTATTTTTAATCAATATTTATGTGAAAGCATGCTTCAATACTCCCGTTCTCACTTTGGACCCCAATCCAAGACCGTCAAATAACAAAATATCTTAAAGGTATATATAAATATTATACAAACATACATACAATAAATACAATAAACCCAACTGGAGTGAAAAATTAGCCAGAGCCAGGAGTCGAACCCGGGACCACCGTATACAAGACTGCTGCTCTAACCACTGAGCTTCTCCGGCCGATACCTGGGTCTGCAATTTCTCACTAATAAACCGTGTTGGGGAAGCCACCAGCCATCTATACAACAGCCTTGGATGACTGGACAACGATGAATAGATTTTACTATAACATCGATCTACCGTAATTATAATAAAACACACATACTACAATATATATTAAAACACACATACACACATACAGGCGTTATTTATGTGTGTATGTGTGTTTTATTATAATAAAATCACTTGTTCACTAGAGAAAAATTGATAAATAGGTTGCAGACAAAGTACTCGCTAAAATGATAAACCGCCTTTAGTATCTTAACTCGGATCAAGTTGCATTTTCATTTTTAGATGATACTTTGGAAAAAGAAAGTCAACATAAGCATGGCTGTAAAATTAATGTCATTTGAAGAAGAAATTATGAGGATGATAGAAATATAAGAGCAACAAAAGGTTTCAACGAAGTGGATTATTTATTGAACAAAAAAGTCAATGTTTTTGTTTCATCTCAAACTGTAAAACTTTTTAAGAGATTTTATATTAATAAGCATTTTTTAAAACTGATCCCAATGTATGGTGTGAAAATAAACCTTTTTGTTTAATAAATATGTTAAAAGCTGTATCTGAATGTAGGAAAACTTTTCAAGATTCTTCAAAAGCCACCTTATCTAAACCATTATCACCTTCATCCTTTCCGGCGCAGCGGTCCCTCTTCGGGACTACCTAATTTTAATTCCAAACTTACAAACGTCACGAAGAATATTTTAATAATTTTTTCCTTTTACAATGAAAAGTTAAAGTAATGTTTTTAATTTCTAAAAAAGTCTATTGTAAATTTCGGTGTAGTCAATCATTTCATTATTTTACGAACAGAATTTTTCTGTATTGGAAAGGGTTAACGTGACAATTGTAAGGGATAATAAATTATTTTCTTTATTATGCTTCCTTTCTTGTAACACAAATTTAATAATAAAATGCTTTTGAGCATTATTTGTTCTCATTTTTATACTTTCTTTGCCCCCCCCCCTTTTTTTTTATTTTTTCAGTTTAAAATACGATTATTTTTTTCATTTTCTTTGGAATTTTTTTTTTATTAAACCCTTTATTATGCAGAAAATGAAAAAAAAAAGAAAAACAATAGGTCGAAAGCAGATGAAATAGAACGTTACAATTTTTTTTTTTCGCATTTTCATAAAAAGTGAATTTTTAGGATTCGGGTGAAGTCTGGTCCTGAAAAATGCGCATATTTTTAAATCTATACATTTTTAGAAAAAAATGGTGTGTGGTTCTTCAAAGCAAAACTTTTTTTATATAAAATGAGACTTGAATTATGTTTCTAGGTTCAATTGTATTTATTTCATGAAGGAAAAACAGCTTTTTTTTGCGAAATATCACGTTTTTTTTTTTCAAACTTAAACCTTAATGGGGCACGGGTTAATATTATCCAAATGAGCTGAAACTTTGCCAATCTCATTTTCTAGTCTATTGAAAACTTTTTGGGGTGTCCCCCAGAAAAAATTCTAAAATTGATTTCATGTGACCACCCTATTCTCCAATCTTACCACTTAGCTTTCAAATTAATTAATTATAGCTAACAGTATGCACATTTTAAAGTGATTACAGGACTGTAGCTTTGTAACAATAAAGATTATTACAAAGCTTGATTATGTAGCAGAGCCTGCAGAAAATACACATGATAAACACAGTTGCGAATTCCATGACAATGATTTCGACTGGCATATGTCTGGTCGTTCTAAAAGTGAAAGTTATAGTAATTGTCTTTGCGGTGCGGAAACATTTTTAAGATCACAGTCGTTATGATGGAACACTTTCTTTTCTGGTTATGTATGAAAATTTATACATGTAATTTCTTTTTCATTATGAATCAGCAATTTTTTTCCAACCGCTAATGTTGTAAAAAATAAAACGAAATCAGAGAATTAATTGATTACCATTAAGCATTTAGTGAAGATATGGGAGAATTTCTTACATAATGTGGTTTATCTGATTTAACATACATATTTTGTTTCGACATATAACACATATATTTTTAATCGGGGTACCACGTTTAATTTATTGGTATCACGAAAAATATAATAACATTAAAACTGTTAATGATAGATAAATGAAAGATGTAAAACAAAGTATATTTCGATGCTCATTGCGTTCGGCATGAAGTGTAAAATTTAGTCACGAAAAGGGCAATGCACATTCCTGTTGCAGTTTTCGTTGTGTTAGCATCTAGTTTGAGGTGCTTTTTTTTATAAGTTTATTAGTAGATAAGTACATGTTAATTAATATACGATAATAAAGAAATCTTGCAGCAACAGGCGTTCTAAAATGTATTTAATGTATGAAATTAAATCCTGTTTTAAACTCTGTAGTACAAAATCATTTTTTTTTTTGCCACGTGAACACACTGGCGTCTTCTGTGGCTTAAAATAAACGACCATGTCTCAACATTGCCCCGTATATTTTACTAATAAACTTTTATATTTGAAAAGAGCTATAGGTTTTTCAATCATGTTCATAGAGTTTTGCGCATACGATTGCATCGTGGGGATCGCTTGTTGGAATGTACTTCATGTTGCACAAAATATGGCGTGTACAATTCCTTTTATTTTAATGATTGTAAAACTCTATTTCAAGATAGAAACATCTATTTCAACTGAAAATTGAATCATAATCCATGATCAAATAATACAAATTTCTCTAAATTAAGAAGTACATATACATAGTTTTGTATTTTTTTACAGGTACAATGAAAACAGGGGGGGGGGGTCTTAAATATTTTGTGCAATTACAAAGTGAATAATTTTTATACTTTCAGTCGAATTAAAAAATATTTATACAATCTTCTACAGGAAATAAAGGTAACTATTAGAAAAGCTTATTTTCGAAAGAAACTTTATTAACATTCACTTTAATCATTATGAATGAATAAAAATAAAGAACTATTAATCTTATTAATCATTTCACTTTTTTTCTTCTGTGAGAAATCATTCCTGAAGTTAATTTATTATGTTCCTTTGTTCAACAGTATGTAGACGAAGCACTTTTATTTTAAAATAAGGACATTGACAGGAAATGCTCGATAGCTTATGAAACAAAGTTTCTCAAGAAATGTTTTAAATACAATATCTGCGGAAAAAGAATGAGATTAATGAATTCTTTTTTAATTGCAGAAGAGAAGGAAATCTCTATTTAAGGATTAATAAAAAAAAGTTTTGATAATTTTACATATGTGTTGATTTGCCTTATTTGAAAAAAGTTATGAACACAAATAATAAAGAAAAGTTATAGCATGAATAATAATAATTATATGTGCCAATATTTACTATTATTTTATTTAATACAGTAAAATTTGGTTAATGTTAAAATACATGTAACCTTTCTTAAATTTCAAATTATAGCGTCATGCAAGCAGTTTGGATATTTAGACTATTTAAGTAGTCTTGCATGACTTGTTGAGTTATTGTTAAACAGTTATGGTCCCAAGCTCAACTCATATATTAAAAGAAAAGTATATGAAAAAGCCTGAAAAGTTGAAGAAATGAGAAAACCTCTGATTTGCAGATTAATAATACAAAGTATACTTATATATTGATTTCTCGTATTTAAAAAATACATAAGTCTACGAATAATAAATAAAAAATATCCCTGCCGGCCCGGCCTACAGCCGGAGGTAGATTTCGAGGTTAAGTATATTAATTGCACAACAAAAAACTAAATCATGATTAGATATAAATCCACTTTAACAGTTTTATCTGGCCGCTTTTCACGAGGTTTTAATTCATTTTTATATAATAGCTGTGTGATGACGTTTCCGTTACATACAGAGGTGGCCGTTTTCAGATTATGTATAGTGATTAAAACAACCAGGACTTACTGAAAAAAAAAAAACTCCAATGTGGAAAACGAAGATGTTTTTTTTATTCCATCATAAAAGGCAGCAGGTAGAGGTACAAGGGGGAAAGAGATAATAGCCTCCTGTTAAAAGGACATCGCGAGGCAAATGAGCGAGCAGGAGTCGATTGAATATACAGTTACAACTTTCTTGCTTGGCGGTCTACAATATCGCCAATCTACAAGTATTTTTGCGCCATGCACAAGAGGCCGAGAAAAACATTAGCTGGTATGGATTCGCCAAATACATACGGTAGGCTTCTACCATATATTAATTGTGTAGGGTGCCAGATTGTGGGTTGCTAAAATTCTTGAATCATGAGAGGCGCAATCTAATCTGTACTTTGATACACCTGCGGTTAAGTGTAAAAAAATAAAAAAGTTTCTGGATAAAGACATAATAACAGACCGAATTCGTTAGGCGAAAAGGGCATGATAATGTATTTTTCAAGACAGAGATCAAAGATTAACAACGTGCATTACCACAAAAATGCAGAATTGACATACATATGAACAAAAAGGTGTGAATGTTAAAGTGTTTTGCGAAGATAATTCTAAAGAATAGATTGCATGTTAAGTGATTTTAAATGATGAGTTATATTCATGCGCAAATAAGGAAGTGACCGAAGGTAAAATGCTTTTGTAACTAACAGTCAGTCGTAACGAATTTTCTACAAGGTTAAATCTTATGTGTGAGAAACTCACAAAGTAAAAATGAAGACTGAATCACTGATTTTATTTTATTAAAGATATAAGTAACTAGAATAATTTAATTTAAATGTGAAGGGGTATTAATACAATCGCTTTAGTTTTTAAATGTTGAATTTAATTTAGGGGCTGCACTGTTTGACTATAGTGCACAAAATTAATAAATTATTAAACAGAATTTTAATTGAAACTGCTTGGGGGGGGGGGGGGGGGGAGATCGAACGCAAACATATATAACGAGATAATCGTTATAAGCTGGTTTTATCAGAATCATGTTAAGGGGGTATTAAAAAAAATACTTTTCATGCTCAACAACTCGAAATTTTCTGGCACATTTTCAGATTCATTTTTAATAGACAAAATACGAAACTTGCTGCCGTGATTTTTGAAAAGATTTATAAGCGACATGTGTTTTTATTTTTCTTTCAATTAATTGAAACTTGATTAATAAACAATTATTTTCTCAGTAGAGCAATATTTTTCGTTTCTAATACAATCGCTAGGGAAATTCTGTTCAAAATGCCCACTTTGACATCATTTTTTGAAATATATTCTGCCTCTATCAAAAAATCGATCATAACGGTACATTATATAGTTTCTGAAGAAGAGAATTTATCAATTGGATGCGTTTGAGAGCAAAAAGGAATTTAAAAATGAGTAAGAATATAAGAAGTTTGGATTTGAATACACCCTTAATAAGATGATTTTTTTCTTCAACCGCTATGTATTTTTAATTTGTTTTTGCTGTAAGAATGGGTTCTATCAAAACTTGCCTATATAAATGTCGAAGACAATATTAAAAAGATATATGATAAATTCATGGGGATTTTATATCTTGTGAATTGGCAGAGTTATGGAAATTTTTCTTCTTCACCCCCCCCCCCTTTTTTTGTTTACGTTTTTAATTTTTTTGCGGTACGAAATGGTCCTATCAAAAACTTGTGAATGTAAAAGTTGTAGATAATATTAAGTAGATGTATAATAAAATTAATTGTATTTGATATCTTGAGAATTGACGAAGTTAGGTATTTTTTCTCCCCAAAACCCTATTTTTTGCGCCCTTTGAGCTATTTTTAATTTTATCAAAAATGTGTGATACATAAATTTTGGTCCTATTTTTTGAAGTAATAAAAACTTTAAACTGATTTGATATGTACAAAAATTAAGGGGGTTATGGGGTTTTTACGGTTTTCGCAAAACCCCTCCCTATTTCCATCCCCTTGGTCCGATTTTGCCCATTAACGAACTTGACCGAGATTTTATGCCCCTTGATTTTATGTATCAGTTTGGAAGAGATTTGTGCAGAATTGTGGAAGTTATCGTGTCCAGAAGAAAGTGATATATATATATATATATACAGTAGAATCCCGATTATCCGAAGTAATTGGGACCGACCCTCTTTCCGAAAATCGAAATTTTCGGATAATCGAGAATGCTGGAATTTTAAGATTATGGTGAAATATGTGCGATATTTCGTATTATGGTAACAAGGGCTTAATAAAAATAAAGTAATAGCTAAATAGAAACAAGAATAAATTACCTGAATTTTAATTTTGAAATTAAGTACCTTTTACATATTACAAGTGTTTGAATAAATGTTTGGTTTATCGCAGTTTTTAAGAAAATATTCGAAAATATTTATATATACTCGTAGTTCAGAAACGGACCGCTTCCACACCAGGAATGTGGTAGCAAAATAAATAAATAAATAAATAAATAAACCTTTCAAAGTCGATTTTGCACACAAGGAATGTGATAGTAAAAAAAAAAAAAAAAATCTTTAAAAATGGATTTCGGTTAATCGAGAGTTTCGGTTTAAAGAGTTTCGGATAAAAGATGTTCTACTGTATATATATAGATGGATATATATATATATATATATATATATATATATATATTATAATTAGCTTAATCATTCATTAATCTAATTTACAATTAATTGTTATTAAATTTTAATTTACTAAGGACAATATCATATTAATTACTAATAGTATGCCACTCTTAGTTTAATGTTTTTGAATGTCCCATATTCATACTTTATGGATTTTTATGGATGTCTGAAAATAATCCACATTCTATATTTGTGCGTTTTAAGTAAATGGGATTTTAAGTATTATTTAACCTTCTATATACTTCCACATGTTTGATATTTCCTGTTCATTTTATAAATATCTTAAATATAATTCATTAAAAAATAATTTTTAGATAATTTTTAATAATTATTTATATTAATTATTACTGAATTTATTTTGTTTTATAGCATATAGATATATGCTATATATTATCAATGTTCTAACATTATTTAAACTCTTAGTTTAGTTTAAATAATTTAGCTAATAGAACATATTGTATGCTTTTAAATTTTATTAACAATAGTTTTAAATACTATGTGTGATTTATATTAGGTTTATAATTCTCTATATATAAGGATTTGTTTGGTTTTGCTGTTTAAACAGTTATTTACATTCAAAAGCTTGCAAATTTTTATCTTGCGATAGATGTTTAATATAATTATTAATAGATGGCAGCACTAAAATTGTATCTTTCAGATTGCTCTAATTTTTAATTTTTCTAGCTCCATTTCAGTTATAATTTAGACACCAGGGTGTATTTTTAGCTAAATTTTGACGATATTGTTAAACTGTTATCTATTAATTTAATAGTGCATTTTAAATAATGTAATTAATATCTATTTATTTTATATTAGATTAAATTTGTTTTACAAGGTATTTCAAATTTTATTTCAAAATGTATTAACTGCATCCTTTGGTATCATATACTGTGATTTCTTAACTGTTTTATTCACCTTAATCTTTTTGATATACTGGAAGACATGTGCACATGGATTTTTGTAAAATACTGAAATATTAATCGGTATGGTGTTTATTATTTCTATTTTATATCCTATAAATATTTAAATACGTTTTATTGATTCTTCCATTTCATATTATTTGTTTCTATTCTGCTTTCATTTTTAATCAATTCACTTGATTTTAGTGGTTGTTATATAATTCTCTATATATAAGGATTTGTTTGGTTTTGCTGTTTAAACAGTTATTTACATTCAAAAGCTTGCAAATTTTTATCTTGCGATAGATGTTTAATATAATTATTAATAGATGGCAGCACTAAAATTGTATCTTTCAGATTGCTCTTATTTTTAATTTTTCTAGCTCCATTTCAGTTATAATTTATACACCAGGGTGTATTTTTAGCTAAATTTTGACGATATTGTTAAACTGTTATCTATTAATTTAATAGTGCATTTTAAATAATGTAATTAATTTCTATTTATTTTGTATTAGATTAAATTTGTTTTACAAGGTATTTCAAATTTTATTTCAAAATGTATTAACTGCATCCTTTGGTATCATTTACTGTGATTTCTTAACTGTCTTATTCACCTTAATCTTTTTGATATACTGGAAGACATGTGCACATGGATTTTTGTAAAATACTGAAATATTAATCGGTATGGTGTTTATTATTTCTATTTTATATCCTATAAATATTTAAATACGTTTTATTGATTCTTCCATTTCATATTATTTGTTTCTATTCTGCTTTCATTTTTAATCAATTCACTTGAATTTAGTGGTTGTTCGGGCACAGGGGAAAATTAATTTTAGCTTTAGCTTATTTTTCCCACAGAAAACAACCATTTTGCTTATATCATTGAATTCTGTGCCCTCGATAACGTAATTCAATGTATAAGCTTTTCAATTTTTGTCGGTGTCCACTTTTTTCTTTTTTCTTCCATAATAATTCTTATAATATTTTTTTTTTTAATACTTACAGCTTTAATTCATAATAATTGACGGTGGCAGGTTATGTTTAATTAATGGTAATATATTAGCATTCAAATTACTATGATGCATTGCGCAAGTAATTATGAATGTATGCTTTTTACGATATTTTAAATATCTTTTCATTTTGAATGTCAACAATTCATTTTGATGTATTTTTTCCTTAAGGTATCTTATATATATTTTTATATATTCCCAGGTCGCTAAATTATTTAGCAATCTTTTAAATATTATACGCTTAGATCATTGCTGCAATTAGCGCACAATCTATGTGTATTATCAATAAGATTTCTACCATGTAGTTATCTGATACCTATTTTAGGATTCCATTAATTTTTTCATTCCTATCATTGCAATGATTTATTTAATGTTTTTTAATTTTCTAGCTATGATTTTATCTGAATTTTCTTGTAGTTAGTGTATGATATTGTCCTATATATTTTCTATTTGTGCTATAGCTTTACATAATTCTGTAGAGATAATCATTTTATATATACATTAATATGGTAGCAATAATTATTTCTATTCAAAGATTTAATGTTAATTTGCTTTAGTTTAAATTCATATTACTTTGATCTGAGTAGTTAGTGGGGTAAGCGTTTTGGTTGTCTTTGCATGGTTATAGTTGTTCTAGGATTTGGATGTTATGCGGATCTTTTTAGACTTATTTGTTATAAAATAGTCTAGTGGTTGCTTGATATTATTCATCTACGTTATTTGGGTTATCATTATTTGGTTTTGAATAATTTGAAGATTGTTTCTGCGTTCTGCTTCTATGATTGTAAATATTGTATATATATATTTTTTCATACTCAAGTTTTATTATTTAATCAAGGCTAATTTAATTAAACTATTAATTTTTATTATTAAAATTTCTTATTTTTATGGCAATTATTGCACTTTCCATACATAATTTTTATATGGCAGTTCTTAGTAAACATCTCGATACTGGCAAGATACACTTAGCATCTATGCAGTGTAGTGCCCGGTACAGGAATAATAATTGGGTTGTTCCTGGATCGTCATCCAGCGACCATTTATACTCTCCCCCTCGTCCTTTATTTTTTCGTAAGTGCTATGATTCTCGGTGCAAGACATGTCCATACGCTGCTCAGACACAAATTGTCTCAGATCCTAATTATTCAAGTTTTTGTAAAGCATTTAATGTTATTTATAGTATAAAGTGCAACTTATGTAATATGAAATATATTGGTGAAACATCAGGTCCAATTCATAAACGAATCAATCATCATCGATCAGACTCTAATAATAACAAAGCAAAAAATATACAATCTACAGCTGAAATTCAACATTTTCATAAACATCTATTTAATAATACGACAATTGAAATCCTTCAAATTCTAAAAAATAAATCAGAACGTCTTTATATGGAATCATCATATATGAAATATTATAACACACTATATCCTTATGGACTTAACAGTGAAGTATTTAACAGACCTGTCAAAGTCTTCACATCTATAAATAACAATATTGATTATTCTCCAATTTATCCTACTCTTAATCATAATTTAAATGCTAAAACAACACGTAATAAACGCGGAAAGGGTTCATCATCAGTTGTAGTTTCCAAAAAATCTATCACAAAACAAATTAATGATCTTCAACGAAATTACTTAGAGAATTATAACTGGTTGTTAATTCGTAAAAACATCTTTGCTATTAAAAAGAAACAGCTGGTACAACATTTAAATGTCTTTCTAAGTAAATCTTTCTCTAAACATTTCTCTGATATTTACTTTGACCTTATTATGAGTAGGGTTAATCTTTTAAATATTAATATACAAAAAAAAAAAACACAAAAATTCAGAACATGAATACTCAAATGATAATTACTTTTTCAAATCACATTTTTAATAAAATTAATATCAATTCTATAATTAATGATAAAAATTGTTTTTTTCCTATCAATAATCTTCATATATCAAAAACCTTTAAATATCCGAATACAATTGGGAGAAAAATTTTTAACTATAATACATTTTCAAAAAATACATCTGCTGCAAGTACTTTTCCGTGTAACTGCAAAGACCCCACTCTAAAAAAATACATAAACAATGATCATGGACATATAATCACTGGAAATCTTGATATTGTTCATGATTTTAAATTGAAACAACTAATGGGTTATGGTACTAAATATAGACTTCCATCTAAATTTAATGTTAAATCTATTATCAAACAGTTTACATATGATATTGATATTTTTATTTATTAAATTTCTATCTCTTATAATAAGCCTATTGAATATTTTAATCAATGGAAGATATTAGTAATTGAAAAATTAACTATGGCTTTAAAAAATAATATTGCTGATTTGGTTTCTATTAATACACAGCATTATTTCCAACAAATTACTAAATTACAAAAAAACTTCGTTATTACATATGTAGACAAATTTCCTAACAATTATGCTATTATATGTAAATCATATTATCACCAACTACTTACAAATTCTATTTCTTCTAATAAGTCTTTTCAAAAAACTCATGAAAATGTTATTGTAAATAATCGTAAAATTCGAAGTTATTATAAACTTTTAAATATTTTATCTACTAATTTTAATTATCCATATTTAGTTCTTATTCCCAAATTTCATAAAACTCCTATTAAATTTAGGACTGTTACTATTGGTTGTAATACATATAATAATAAAGCCAATACACTTCTCTTAAAAATTCTTAATCAAATATATGAACTTACTACATACAATGATAATACACATTGTATAAAAAATAGCTATCAACTTGTTAAGATTTTAAAAAATCTTCATTCTGTTTGTAATATAACGACATATGACTTCAAAGATCTTTTTAATAATATAGACCTATTAGATTTACATAAAATTATAAATGCATTATTTAAAAAGTATTATAAAAAACTGGAATTACCATCTTATATAGATATTGCATATTTTAAATCTTTAACTAACTTCATTATGTATAATAATTATATATTGCAAGATAATACTTTATATTTACAGCATGTCGGTATACCACAAGGCAGTTGTACTTCCAGTTTACTCTCAGACTTATACTTATCTCATTATGAACGCAATTTTACTAATAATAATCTACATTTATATCGTTATATTGATGACATCATTTTAATTGAAACTGATCAATCTGCAATTACTCGATTTCCAGTTGATTATCCCACTAATTTGGAATTAACGGAAAACCTTTTATCTAACAATACAATTAACTTCTTAGATCTTAAAATTACAATAAAAGACAATAAAACAATCACAGATTTGTATGACAAACGTAAAGAATTTAAATTCACAGTTAATACATTTACAAATTTTAAATCTTGTCTACATCATTCTGTATTTCGTAATATAATACTTAATCATTTATATAGAATAAAATGTTTATGTTCTTCTCCTCTTATTAACAATAATATTAAAAAATTAATTTATGATGCATTAAATCATGGTTTTCCAAAAAAATTCATATATTCATTAATATACAATTAGTACTTTTCTTACATGATCTATAAATACAAATTAACACATGCGTAAACAAAATTACAAAAAAAATTATAAAATAAAAAAATATCTATAAAAAATTAAAAATTGTAAAATAATATAAAAAAATATTATAGGTTGGTTGGGTGGGTAGATGTTAGAGTACGGAGGAGGGTGGTGTTGTCTGGATAATACGCAATGGTTAATTATTTATTTAAAAAAAAAAAAAAAAAAAAAAAGCGGGGCTCTTGTATTATTACTAATTTTTTTGTTATGTATTTTATGTGGATGTTGATTTGATATTTTATATGTAAGTTGGAGATTTTCATTAATATTATAATTAGCTTAATCATTCATTAATCTAATTTACAATTAATTGTTATTAAATTTTAATTTACTAAGGACAATATCATATTAATTACTAATAGTATGCCACTCTTAGTTTAATGTTTTTGAATGTCCCATATTCATACTTTATGGATTTTTATGGATGTCTGAAAATTATCCACATTCTATATTTGTGCGTTTTAAGTAAATGGGATTTTAAGTATTATTTAACCTTCTATATACTTCCACATGTTTGATATTTCCTGTTCATTTTATAAATATCTTAAATATAATTCATTAAAAAATAATTTTTAGATAATTTTTAATAATTATTTATATTAATTATTACTGAATTTATTTTGTTTTATAGCATATAGATATATGCTATATATTATCAATGTTCTAACATTATTTAAACTCTTAGTTTAGTTTAAATAATTTAGCTAATAGAACATATTGTATGCTTTTAAATTTTATTAACAATAGTTTTAAATACTATGTGTGATTTATATTAGGTTTATAATTCTCTATATATAAGGATTTGTTTGGTTTTGCTGTTTAAACAGTTATTTACATTCAAAAGCTTGCAAATTTTTATCTTGCGATAGATGTTTAATATAATTATTAATAGATGGCAGCACTAAAATTGTATCTTTCAGATTGCTCTAATTTTTAATTTTTCTAGCTCCATTTCAGTTATAATTTACACACCAGGGTGTATTTTTAGCTAAATTTTGACGATATTGTTAAACTGTTATCTATTAATTTAATAGTGCATTTTAAATAATGTAATTAATATCTATTTATTTTATATTTGATTAAATTTGTTTTACAAGGTATTTCAAATTTTATTTCAAAATGTATTAACTGCATCCTTTGGTATCATATACTGTGATTTCTTAACTGTTTTATTCACCTTAATCTTTTTGATATACTGGAAGACATGAGCACATGGATTTTTGTAAAATACTGAAATATTAATCGGTATGGTGTTTATTATTTCTATTTTATATCCTATAAATATTTAAATACGTTTTATTGATTCTTCCATTTCATATTATTTGTTTCTATTCTGCTTTCATTTTTAATCAATTCACTTGATTTTAGTGGTTGTTATATAATTCTCTATATATAAGGATTTGTTTGGTTTTGCTGTTTAAACAGTTATTTACATTCAAAAGCTTGCAAATTTTTATCTTGCGATAGATGTTTAATATAATTATTAATAGATGGCAGCACTAAAATTGTATCTTTCAGATTGCTCTTATTTTTAATTTTTCTAGCTCCATTTCAGTTATAATTTATACACCAGGGTGTATTTTTAGCTAAATTTTGACGATATTGTTAAACTGTTATCTATTAATTTAATAGTGCATTTTAAATAATGTAATTAATTTCTATTTATTTTATATTAGATTAAATTTGTTTTACAAGGTATTTCAAATTTTATTTCAAAATGTATTAACTGCATCCTTTGGTATCATTTACTGTGATTTCTTAACTGTCTTATTCACCTTAATCTTTTTGATATACTGGAAGACATGTGCACATGGATTTTTGTAAAATACTGAAATATTAATCGGTATGGTGTTTATTATTTCTATTTTATATCCTATAAATATTTAAATACGTTTTATTGTTTCTTCCATTTCATATTATTTGTTTCTATTCTGCTTTCAATTTTAATCAATTCACTTGATTTTAGTGGTTTTTCGGGCACAGGGGAAAATTAATTTTAGCTTTAGCTTATTTTTCCCACAGAAAACAACCATTTTGATTATATCATTGAATTCTGTGCCCTCGATAACGTAATTCAATGTATAAGCTTTTCAATTTTTGTCGGTGTCCACTTTTTTCTTTTTTCTTCCATAATAATTCTTATAATATATATATTTTTTTAATACTTACAGCTTTAATTCATAATAATTGACGGTGGCAGGTTATATTTAATTAATGGTAATATATATATATATACATATACATAGTTTTTAACTGAGGGTGGTTTTGGGTTCTAGAGGTCATGATCGGTGTAGATCTGCAAAAAAATTTTAGAAATTCCAACATAGGTACGACGCCAATAGGTAGTCATACGAAATCTACCTAATAAAATAATAGCAATATGTGCAAGTATTTACTATTGTTTTATTTAATGCAGAAATATTTGGTTAAGATTAAAATACATGTGAACTTTGTTGGGTTTGGAATAACAACGTCATCCAATGCGTTTAATATTTGGCCTATTAAAAAAGTAAGTAAAAAAGGTAAAAAAATAGTCCTGCATGACTTGCTAAGTTATTGTTAAACCGTGGTGGTCCCAAGCTCAACTCATATATTTAAAGAAGTAGATGAAAAAGTTGACATCCGCGTAATTATCACGTGCTTTTTTTAGCAGTAAAGTATGTTATAAAAGAATGTTACATTGAATTTTTGTAAAATGTGTATAACCATGACTACGTAGCAAATTCTTAGATTAGAAAAGATCCTTAGATTAGGTTTTTGGTGGATGCTTAGCGTTACAAAACCATTGTTTTGAAGCAACCCTTTTTAAATTTAAGTAATTTTGACGTCAAGCCAACCAAATGCACTTAGAAGTCCTAAAATTTGTGACTTCGTACTACGTTTCTTTCAATATGCTGATTTAGATATATGACGACTTATGTTTTTTGCACATTTGTGCATGTCTTGCGCCGCTGCATTCTCTTCGTTAATGTTTACTTCACAAACACTTACCTTGTTTTCTTTCTGCTTGTGTATGTCAACACATTCAGGGAAAAAGTGTATTCTTATAGCTATACAAAGAGCTGATGATTTTTTTTGTTTTTTGGACAAAGGAAAATTTTCTGAAAATTATTGATAAGAAATAATATCACATCTATATAGTAATTTTATGCAGTTTATTTTGAAATGATGATTAGCAATCAAACAATTCTCACACACAAAAAAAAAAAAAAACAAGAATGAAAAATTCTGCATCAGGCACACATTATGAAACACTTTCCAATACTAACATAATATTATAAGAAATTTTCTTTTTTCCAGAAATAATACAATAAAACTAAATAGGCATCTTAAAAAAACACATAACTCAATAAAAATTAGATACGGTAAATACAATAACTTTCTCTTAACAGGTTCAATCTTTACACCATCAGCTTGGAACAGCTTGCAAAATTATATTAAGTTTATAACTCATTACCTGAGCAAGAAAGTTGTTGAAATTTGCATTTTTAGATACTTTTCCGCTTTTTAATTTTTTTCGGCGCATTTAGGGCATTTAAAAAATTTTTGATAATTATTTCTACTTGAAGAAATTTTTCTGGACTGTTGGCAGACATTTTGCATATTTTATATATTTTTTGAAATATTAACATTTGAAAAGGCTTCTAAACTCAGATTTAAAACATAGAATTAAAATTTACGAATGATCAAAAGAAAATTTCTAACTGTAGTAGTGGAGATAAGGAAACATTAAACAGTATTATATCTTTAGATGACTATGTTACATTTTATACTCAACAAGATACTTATTTTATTGCTACAAAATCCTGCCTTTATAATCAAACATCTGAAAACATCTGTAGAAAATGGAAAAGTACAACAGATTTTTCTTTTTTACAATTTTTAGCATTCAAAACACTTTGAATTTAAAATGTCCCCTTTCAAATAGCATGCAATCTCTATAAGTAGTCTTAAATTTTAAATGTGGAAATTCATGTAATCAAGTAAATTTACCACTGATACAAATTCACCTGCCTAATATTAGTAATTACACCATTCGATTGATATATAACAGATATTCGTAAAATGCATATGTAAAAAATTACTTTGATGCTTCTTAAATATCACAAACATACTTCCTGATTTAGCCTTAAACAACAATGAAAAATCATGCGTCAAGCATGGATTATGAAACACTTTCAGACTACTTTAACAAATCTTCACTGTTTAATAAGGTGAAAAAAGATGTATAAGTAAACAATTTGAAAAACGCATAACTCATTTGAAAACACAATTTCTGGGATTACCATCAATAATAATAAAGTTTTCGGATCATTCTACAAAGTTGACACCTTGTTGACAATTGTTTCACACCTTGACAAAGATGGTTACAATTCTAAATTAATTATACGTCGAGATGAATTTCACGTATTATTGAAATGAATATCAACAACAGTAAAATTACAATTAATCAGACATACAAGTACAAATCACAGAAATACATATACAATTAAAAATACAAACGTTTCGAGCTATGTTTTACCCCCTCATCAGTGAAATAATATTCGAATGACCAGAAAACTATATCTAATGTTTACAGTTAATAATTATTATCAGTTAAAATTAAAGTAAATATAAAGAACCATATCAAAGCAATGCTGTGTATTCAGGAGGAACTGCACAGGATTCATTATCGGTAAAATTTGCTTACGATTGAACACACCTTCCAGAAAAACTCTACTTTTAACGTTATTGCCATATATTTTTTAATTTTAAATTTTGTATATCAGACGTTAAACAATGTTTATTTATTTTAATATCAACAAAAGTAGTTGAACTGGAAAAAGTATGAACAAAAATGTTGATTTGAAAGAAAAGTACAATTTAAAGTCCGGATGTACACATTTCAGTTTGAAAATTCATTTGTGGCGTGTCAATGCGATTTTCCCTTCGAATCGAATTTAAAATTTGTTGCTGAAATGATTTTAATCTTGCTAATTCTTTGATATCTTTTACATACTACACGATATATTAAATGTCATTTTTATATATACTTATAAGTATAAGAATGACAATCTTTAAAAACGATATATATATATAAATCACTGAAGGAAATTATGCATTAAATCTGCATTTTTGTGTATTAAAAGTAGTCATAGTACCATGTATGATTTCTTTACACGATCATATATTAAAATGTTAAATATTAATATATTATCATCTACTATGCATCAACTAAGAGTGATGCTGGCACCAGTGAGGTTTTAATTTGTGATTAAAAATAAAGGATTGTCAGGGAAAAAATTCTATTATAACAAACCATTCTCGCTAAAATACGCTAACTGCCGCGAAAGTTGTAATTCAAAGAATAAACAATATTAATTACAGGAATACTTTGGTCCGTTTCTAAGCAAGTTGCGAATTAAAAAACAAATCACATGAAATCCGTTTTACTTTTCTTTAAAAATTGCATTTTACTAACAATTTAACACGTTCACGACGGCGCGATGGGTCACACTCGACTGTTTCAGAGCTGCACAGTCTCCGGCTTTTTGAATACCAGTATTTTAATACAGAAAATGCTGTTTTGTTTAATTAGAACAATTGGACGATTTAAAAGAGCAACATTTTCTCTAAAATAACAGTGGTGTGCAAAAAGCCGGAGACCTTACAACTCTGGGACAGTCGACTGTGACCCACCGCGCCGGCGTGAACGTGTTAAATAAAAACATTTTTATTCATTGACACTATAATACTAAGTTGACACTATTGTACGCGCATAAGAGCTAAAAAGCTCTTTATTTATTTATTTATTTCGTTAAACAAGCTGTTTAACGAAATAAATAAATTCAGCAATCTTACGATTCAATATGCTTATCTTTATTTTTATACTATTCAGAGTTACGAAATAGAGATTAAAAAATATGTACATTTAGGAATCTTACGATTCAATATGCTTATCTTTATTTTTACACTATTCAGAGTTACGAAATAGAGAATAAAAAATATATACATTTAGGAATCTTATGATTTGATGTGACTCCTTATATTTCTCATTACTAAGAGTTAAGAAATATGGTATAAAAAAAATAAATTTAAGATTGTTACAATTTTATGTGATTCTCTTTGTTTTTACATGCAGAAAAGTACAAAATAGTGTACAAAAAAATGAATAAATTTAGGAATCTTATGATTTGCTGTGATTTCTTTATCTTTACATTATTCAGACTTACAAAATAGCCTTATAAAATTATCCCGCTTAAGTTTTGTTTCTTACGCAGCAATTCAGACCTAAGAAATTCATAAATCATTTGTTAAAATCTGTGATGGTCATATCAGTATAATCCTTAATTAAAAAGGGATTAAAATAATGTCTTGTATACCTTCATCCATCATCGCCCAAATCGTTTGAGTAAATAACACCTTTGGAGTTTTTATATTCCATTTATAAAAAGTTTTCCTGGATAATCTTAAACATGTATACTTCTTCAGAGCTGTAACTAAAGTTTTCTTTTCGCCTTAAGAATGTTTCTTTTTTATTAATTGAAAAAAAAAAAATCAAAATGGATAATCTTCCCTTTCCTTTTTTTTTTATTTTTATCTAACATTTTCGTAATAATTAAAAGACTTTTTTTTTTCATTTATAAAACGTAAATTTATATTTTTCCACATAAAAAAATGCAAGATTAATGAATGTGTTATCTATATGAAAAATCTTCCATTAAGGACATAATAGTATCTTTGAGGAGATTACTTAAACAGTTTATTTTTTAATTTCGAAGATGACAATTATCTCTCTATTCTAAAAAAAGTAACTACCGCTGTCACCGCCGCCGCCGCCGCCGCCGCCGGTTTTGAATTTTTTGTGACCGGAGGTCTTTCTTCGTTAATATTAAGAAAAATAATGCATTCAAAAATATGAAAATCGGTAGTATTATACAGAGATGTTTGATAAACACGCTGATGCAGACAGTTTTCAGATCGAAGAATTATTTTAAGAGATATTTAATGCTAAAGTTGGACAAAATCGTTCCACTAAAAAAGTTTTATAGGAGCAAAAACTGTTCATAGGAATTTAATCATTTTTAGATCATTTTATGCGTTAGAATTTGCCGGAGTGCAGATTGCATTAATTTTTTTATTTTGACTAATTTTTTGAGGTTTTATTTCTATTTTAAATTCAGATTTTAGGGAGCTTTCTTTACAAAAAGCTACCTATTGCAGCCGTTCGGAGGAAAGCGATTTCAAAAAATTTTGGTATATTTTCATCGATCATGACCCCCAGACCCCGAAACCACCCTCCGTTCAAAATTGATATATATATATATATATATATCAATATATATATATATATATATATATATATATATATATATATATATATGACCTATGTCACACTGTAACTCTCGTATTTATGAACCGATTTGGATGTAATTTGGTGTGTACATAGTACATACCAATGTCTCGACCGAGTTCGTTGGCCAGCTTCATCCGCCATTTTGTTTCAAAATGGCGGCCATTTAAAAATTTAAAAAAAATTAAAATTTAAAATGTGGTACCAACAAATTGAACATGGAAAAATATTTTTATCTTATGTATTTGACCTTTATACAAAGACTCCGTAGCAGTTTTTGTTTTGTCTATATCTTAAAAAATGGCTGAGTTATAGCATTTTGAATTTCTACCGAAGCTGACATTTTGAAACGTCCTGAAATTTGTCACGCGATAAAAGGCGTATTTATGAACCGATTTGGATGTAACTTTGTTTATACAGAGTACAGACCAATGTTTCGACCGAGTTCGTTGGCCAGCTTCATCCGCCATTTTGTTTAAAAATGGCGGCCATTTAAAATTTTAAGAAAAATTTAAATTTGAAATGTGGTACCAAAAAATTGAAAATTGAAAAAATATTTTTTTCTTATGTGTTTGACCTCGATAAAAAGATTCGGGAGCAGTTTTTGTTTCGTCTATATCTTAAAAAATGGCTGAGTTATAGCATTTTGAATTTCTAGTGTGGCTGACATTTTGAAACGCCCTGATTTTTGCTACGCGATAACAGGCGTATTTATGAACCGATTTGAATGTAACTTGGTCTGTACATAGTACATACCAATGTTTCGACCGAGTTTGTTGGCCAGCTTCATTCGCCATCTTGTTTCAAAAGGGTTGCCATTTAAAAAAAAATGTAATTTAAAATTTAAAATGAGGTATTAAAAAATTGGAAAATGAAAAAGATTTTTTTTATGTGTTTGGCCTTGATACAAAGATTCTGGAGCAGTTTTTGTTTCTGAAAATTTGTTCTTTTGTTTATATCTTAAAAAGTGGTTGAATTATAGCACTTTGAATTTCTATCATGGCTAACACTTTGAAACGATATTGTATTTGTCTCGCGATACCAGACGTATTCGCCTATTTCGATGGAAGAAGACATGTGGATAGTATACATCAATATCTTGACCAAGTTCACTGGCCAGCTTCATGGGCCATCTTGTTTCAAAATGTCGGCCATTAAATTAAAAATATATATATTTAAAGTGAGGTGCAAAAAAAATTAGAAATTGAAAAAGGTTTCTTTCTTAAGTATTTGACCTTGATATAAGGATTCAGGAGCATTTTTTGTTTGTCTTTATCTTAAAAAATGGCTCAGATATAGCAGTTTCAATTTCTAACGTGGGTGACATTTTGAAAAATCTGATTTTTTGCCTGCGACAGCACTCGTGTGTATCAACCGATTCCGATGTGAGTGAGCATGTGCACAGCAATTACTAAGGTCTCGACCAAGTTCACTGGTTAGCCTCATCCACCATGTTGTCTTAAAATGGCAGGCACTGTAAGAAATCGCCGAATTTGGCAGCGAAATATAAGTTATTTTAAATAAAAGCAGCTTGGATAAAGCTGACTAATTTTGCGAAATTCTCATTCATAATGATTTAGTATTGATAAAAATTAGTATTGAATCTCCTACATTCGGTTTCCACTTAATTGAGCTTCGTGTGTTTGAATAATATAAGTTGGCTTTTTTAAAATAAGGAATATGAAAGCTACCTCTTCCTCCCGGCACTGGCCGGAAGGACTTTTCAGTATTTCTAGAGATATTTTTAACAGATTTTAGAAAGTGATATTAATTTAAACTGTTGCCAACTGTATAAACAGCGGAAGCAATAACGTTTGCTTCAAAAAAAAAAATATTTATACGTGTAAATAAATTAAAAATTTATTTACACGTGACTATTATAAACAGAAAAAACCATTTGGAATTAGAATTAAATAATTATGTACAAAAAGCAGGAACTTGTTAAAAACTATGTCATAAAAACTATAATTACACGTGAATTTTAAGAGAGAAAGGAATTTGTAAAGCAATAAATTTATTAACATGCGTTAGAAGTCTTAAATAGGAGAAATTACGTCATATTTACGTCACATTACAGTTATTACATAAAATGAACACAAAATAATATTGCAAAACGGTTTAAATTTAGAAATTGCGCTAGACATTTATTTGATATTTTAAGAGGATACTTTTCAACTATTTTTGTTAGGAAAGCGCAAATATTATTTAATTTCTAACACAAGTATTTTCACGTGAATATTAAAAAGAGAAAGAATAGGTTTGGTCAAAATTACGTCAGATTAAAAACGATTAATTTAAAATGTCTCATTTAAAAGAACTTTCTTTTCACTTTGTTAAAAAATACCAGGAGACAAAGACTCTGTTTATTTAATTCCTTTTATATTAGCTTATTTTGAAATGTTGTTACACGTGTCTACGTCATCAAGTTATTTTTATTTCGACGTTTATTTTTTTTGTATTTTTATTAATGTTGTACTAATTTATTTGTTTTTTCGTTATTTAAAATAAAAATTATGTCAATTTGTATAATTTGGCGAGTGGTTTAGCGATTTATATAATTTGGCGAAATTAGTCGACGGGATAATCAAGTAGTACCGCAGCGGATTTGCCGTTAAAATTTTCCCAATCAAAGAGAAATCAATAGAAATCCGTTTATAGGGAGATCGCCACTGTTTTTTAAATTATAATTCAATCTTTCGAAATCTTTTTAAAGCCGATCACATTAGCGTGCATTTAGAGTCTGCGGTGTCTGGACGGGGGTTGGCGAGCGTAGCTCGTAGGGGGCCGAGCCCCCTAGTGTCTTAAGAAGTAATCAATTTATGTCATTTTTTAAGTAGGAAGCTCTGACATCCACTATGTTAGTTCGCCAAAGCCCCGACTGTTGTTAAATCTATTGTCCATGTTTATTTATTTGTTATTATCCTCTCATCTTTATTCTCGTGATACCTTTTATATATGATGTAACGTGAATCAGAAATTGTATTGTTTATTGTTGTTTGAATATTTTTATGGAAGAAGGTAAAAAGCTTTACCGGTAAATAAATTATTTTTGTTTTGAGAAGTTAATTGACTTCTTTATGTACATTTTAAGTTCATAAATACATAATTGGCATCCGCATTATATTCTGAAAGCTGGGTTGTTAAAATAACATCCTTTTTGAACGCTTTAATTAACATTGTGGCGTCCGCGACAGGACATTTTACAATATTTATTTGAAGCAAAATGTTTCAAGCCGTTAAAAATTTTAAAAAGGTCGACTTAAAGTTCGTGGTAGAAGAGCTTGGGGAAACAATCCCGCAAGATTATACGATTGGGACACTAAAGGAAATTATTTTGAATAGTAATGAATATAAACAGGATCCCGCTTTTGTACAAGAAATTTTATCCAATGCTGTTGCTGAGAGAAAGGAAAAAGAAAACGAGGCTAAGAAGTTAGAAAAGGAGAAGTCGGATCAAGAATTAAAAAAGCTAGAATTAAAGGAGAAGTCGGATCAAGAATTAAAAAAGCTAGAATTAAAGGAGAAGTCGGATCAAGAATTAAAAAAGCTAGAATTAAAGGAGAAGTCGGAACAAGAGTTAAAAAAGCTAGAATTAAAGGAAAAGTTAGATCAAGAAGTAGAGTTAAAAAAGTTGGAATTAAATCATCAATTAGAATTAGCAAAGATTCAGTCACAGGGACAAATGCAATGTGAGTACATTTCAAATGATTACGAAACTAATAATTCTAAAAAGAAATTTACGTTACCCAAGTTGGAATTTCGCCAATTTGATGGTGATTTAAAGGAATGGTTGCCATTTTGGAGCCAGTTTGAACAGATTCACAATGATCAAGATATTGCGCCAGAAAATAAATTCCAGTATTTGATCCAAGCAACTATCACTGGATCTAGAGCGCGAGAAGTTGTTGATAGTTTTCCGCCAACTGGCGCTAACTATGCCAAAGCTATAGAGAGTCTTAAGGCTCGTTTCGGTAGGGAAGATCTTTTGGTTGAAGTGTATGTGCGAGAATTATTAAAATTAATTATATCTGTGCAATCAAAAGGAAAATTTTCTATTACATCATTGTATGATAAACTTGAGTTGTATTTACGAGCTCTTGAGACGTTAGGTGTCACAACGGATAAATGTGCTTCAATATTATATCCAATGGTAGAATCTTGTTTTACTGCTGAATTTTTGAAAGCGTGGAATCGAACACATACGAATTCGGTTAGTTCTGATGCAAAAGAGCGCCTAGATAATTTAATGGCGTTTCTCAAATCTGAAGTTGAAGGAGATGAAAGAATTAATTTGGCAGTGACAGGTTTTGGTTTAGCGAGAAAAGATGACGCGATCTTTAGAAAAAACAAAAGTCACAACGATGGTACTAAATATTTACCAACTGCTGCTACTTTATTAACAACTTCTTCAAGACCAGATTTAAGGAAAAATTGCGTTTTTTGCAAAGGAAGACATCTGAGTTCAGAATACTTTTCGGCACGGAAGATGAGTTTTAATGAAAAGCAGAATATATTGAAGGACAAAAGATGTTGTTTTTTATGTTTGGCAACAGGTCACACAACGAAGCAATGTAGAGCTATCTTGAAGTGTTTCTTTTGTGATAAAAGACATGCGTCTGTGATGTGTCAAACGCTCGATAAGAATAAGCTGAATGAAAAGAAAGAGGAAGACACAGAAAAGTCGCCTGGAAAAGAAGTAAATATGGCCAATTTCAATAGAAATCCTAAAGTGTTCCTTCAGACGATAAAGGCAAAAATATTTTCCGAAAACAAAAAGAAAGATGTTAGACTAATTTTGGACTCAGGTTCTCAGAGATCGTATATTTTAAAACATTTAGCCGAAGAAATGAAGTATTTACCTCTTCGAGAAGAAAAAGTTTCTCATTCCCTTTTTGGCGGAGTCATAACAAAGGATTATAATCATCATTACTACAAGGTAAGATTAAGCGATTTGAAAGAAAATTTTAAATGTAATTTTGAGGTTTTGGATCAAAACATTATATGTGAAAATGTTATGCCAGTAGGGAAAGGATCCTGGTTTAAAGAATTATCGGAAAAAGGCATCACTTTGACGGATGTTGGTGAAACTCCAGAATCTATTCAAATATTGATTGGAGCTGATGTAATGGGAAAATTACTGACAGGTCGTAGAGAAATACTCTCGTCGGGATTAGTAGCACTGGAAACATTTTTAGGTTGGACCTTAATGGGAAAAGTGCCTCAAGATAATGCGTATAAAGAAAATTTAGCTTTGTCAGTTACGTCTATGTTTGTAAAGGAAGCAGAGATTGCTGATTTATGGAAATTGGATTTGCTTGGAATAAATGATCCGATTGAAAAACAATCTAAAATGGAGATTGATCGTCAGGTTAAAGAGCATTTTTTACAAACAGTAAAAATGAATGAAGATAATCGTTATGAAGTTTCTTTGCCATGGTCAGAAGATACACCACCTTTACCTGATAATTTGAGTTTAGCCAAGAAAAGATTGAGTAACGTTACAAACAAGTTGCTTTCCGATAACATTTATCAAAGGTATGAAAAAGTACTTTTAGGGTGGCTTGATGATCAAATTATAGAGGGAATTCCACAGGCTGAAATGAACCTTTATGGAAATTATTTACCTCATCGACCAGTAATAAAAGAGAGCAGTACAACTCCCATTCGTCCAGTGTTTGACGCATCAGCTAGAATGCAGAACCATCCATCTTTGAATCAATGTTTGCATTGTGGGCCAAACCTTATTGAATTAATTCCTGACATTCTCTTACGATTTAGAAAAAATAAATTTGGTGTTGTAGCTGATATCAAGAAAGCATTTTTACAAATAGCTATTCGTAAAGAAGATCGGGACTATTTGCGTTTCTTGTGGTGGAGTAATCCAGAAGAAAGAAATATTAGAATGTTTCGACATACTAGAGTGGTGTTTGGAGTCAAAAGCTCTCCTTTTCTTCTCGGTTCCGTCATAGAATATCACATTAAAAACGATGAAGAATACGACCCCAATCTTAAACAGCAATTGCTGAGAAGCTTTTATGTTGACAATGTCGTTGCTAGTGTCCACACACAGGAAGAATTGGAAAGGTTTATAACTGATTCTAAATCTCTTATGGCTAAAGGTGGATTTGATTTGAGAGGATGGGAACAGACAGAAGAAAGAAACAATATCGAAAATAGCGAAGAAACTGCTGTACTGGGATTACAATGGAACAGACTTCTAGACGTTTTAAAAGTTAACGTAAGCTGGACGAAAGATATAAATATAGAAAAAATAACAAAAAGAATCCTGCTATCAGTTGCACATAAAGTTTTTGATCCAATTGGTTTTACTGCTCCAGTTTTGATATGTCCCAAGATGATGTTACAGAAAACATGGAAAGAAGGAATCACGTGGGATGAAGAAGTTACTAGTGATATAAAAAAGGAATTTATTGAATGGTTTCATGAATTAAATTGTTTACAAGAAATTCAGATTCCTAGATATATTCAGTTCACCCCAGATAATTTAAAAGGTTGTACTCTTCACACATTTTGTGATGCAAGTCAGTATGCGTATGCTGCTGTTATATTTTTGAGGATAGCAACTAAAGATCGTGTAGAGTTATTCCTTCTTGCAGCGAAATCCCGCATAGGTCCTTTAAAATGTGGAACTATACCTAGAATGGAACTTTTAGCTGCTTTGATTGGTGCTAGATTGGCTAAATCAGTAACTGACGCTATGGGCTGTGAAGATATGGAAAGATATTTTTGGAGCGATTCCACAACAGTGCTTGCATGGATATCCAGGAAAGAAAACTGGTCTGTTTTTGTTAGAAACAGAGTTCAAGAAATAAAAATTTTGACTGATCCTGTTTTATGGAAACATATACCTGGTGAAATGAATCCAGCAGATCTGCCATCTAGAGGATGTAAAGCAAGACAGCTGGTATCTCTCAAATGGTGGGAGGGTCCATCTTGGCTTAAAGATTCTAAAGAATATTATAAATATATGGATTTCAAGTGCCAAGACATAAACGAAGAAGAAATTGAAAAAGAAAAATTGAAGTCTACAAAATTACTGGTAAATGTTGATGAAAGTCCAGAGAAAAGCTGGTACTACCAGTATTTTTCCAGTTATGAGAAAATCGTACGTCTTGTTGATTGGATACTTCGTTTCAGATATAATTCTTCTAATCCAAAGGAACAGATCAAAGGAGAATTGATGAATCTTGAATTTAAGAGAGCAGAAACGAAGATAATTTGGATGATACAAAAGGAATGTTTTTCCCATGAAAGTGAGGGGAGATTGAAAACTCTGGAGACGTTTAAGGATGAACAAGACATAATACGTGTAAAGACTAAGATTACGTATAGACAAGACAATATGAATTTCCTCACACCTATGGTTGTTCCTTCAAATCATGAAGTTGTCAAACGATTAATTTTACATTACCACCGCAAAAATTGTCATGCAGGTCCTCAGATTCTTCTGAATTTGCTTAGAGAAAAATACTGGATTTTGAATGGAAGAAGAACTGTGAGCTCTGTTCTATCAAAATGTACCATTTGTAAAAGATTTAATTCGAAGAATTTGGAATCTTCTCCAGTTTCTCTGCCAGAAAATCGAGTGAAAGATGCAGCTGTATTTCAAATTATCGGCATTGATCTGGCTGGCCCTTTGTTTCTTAAAAATAAACAGAAGAGTTGGGTTATCTTATTTACATGTGCCATCTACAGAGCTGTGCATTTGGAGCTTGTGACGTCAGCTTCTACAGAGTCATTTTTAATGGCTTTGCGAAGATTTGTATCTCGTAGAGGAAGATGTTCTGTTATATATTGCGACAACGGTTCCAATTTTGTAGGTGCATCCAATTTCTTAAAAAGATTGAACTGGAATCGCATACAGAAGTATGGAGCAATAAATTCTTTCAAATGGAAATTCAACCCTCCGACTGCTGCTTGGTGGGGCGGATGGTGGGAGAGGCTCATCAGATTGATGAAAGATCTATTAAAAAGAGTCTTAGGAAAAGCCTGTTTGAACTATGAAGAGATGATAACTGTATTAGCTGACTGCGAAAGTATTATAAATTCGCGACCACTAACTTACATGTCTGAGAAAGAGTCCATCAAACCCATATCACCGGACATGTTTCTGAAAGATATTCATGAATGTGGTTTACCAGACGTTGATGCGGTTGAGGAAGGTTCTCTCACTAGAAGACTTAAATATAGGCAAGAACTGCAAAAAGAGCTCAGAAATCGATTTAGATTAGAATATTTGGGTCTCCTTATCCAACGACCAAATGGGAGAAGATTGCAACGTTCAATTGCTGTAGGAGATATAGTCTTGGTGGGAGCAGATAACAAGAAAAGAATCAATTGGCCCTTAGGACGGGTTACAGAGCTCATTCGGGGCAAAGACGGAAAAGTTCGTCTTTTGAAGTTACAAACGTCTCATTCGCAGATGATTCGGCCTATTCAAAGAATTTACCCTCTGGAAGTGTCATCAGTGGATTTTACTGAAAACAATTTCCCTTTGTTTCTTAAAAATAAACAGAAGAGTTGGGTTATCTTATTTACATGTGCCATCTACAGAGCTGTGCATTTGGAGCTTGTGACGTCAGCTTCTACAGAGTCATTTTTAATGGCTTTGCGAAGATTTGTATCTCGTAGAGGAAGATGTTCTGTTATATATTGCGACAACGGTTCCAATTTTGTTGGTGCATCCAATTTCTTAAAAAGATTGAACTGGAATCGCATACAGAAGTATGGAGCAATAAATTCTTTCAAATGGAAATTCAACCCTCCGACTGCTGCTTGGTGGGGCGGATGGTGGGAGAGGCTCATCAGATTGATGAAAGATCTATTAAAAAGAGTCTTAGGAAAAGCCTGTTTGAACTATGAAGAGATGATAACTGTATTAGCTGACTGCGAAAGTATTATAAATTCGCGACCACTAACTTACATGTCTGAGAAAGAGTCCATCAAACCCATATCACCGGACATGTTTCTGAAAGATATTCATGAATGTGGTTTACCAGACGTTGATGCGGTTGAGGAAGGTTCTCTCACTAGAAGACTTAAATATAGGCAAGAACTGCAAAAAGAGCTCAGAAATCGATTTAGATTAGAATATTTGGGTCTCCTTATCCAACGACCAAATGGGAGAAGATTGCAACGTTCAATTGCTGTAGGAGATATAGTCTTGGTGGGAGCAGATAACAAGAAAAGAATCAATTGGCCCTTAGGACGGGTTACAGAGCTCATTCGGGGCAAAGACGGAAAAGTTCGTCTTTTGAAGTTACAAACGTCTCATTCGCAGATGATTCGGCCTATTCAAAGAATTTACCCTCTGGAAGTGTCATCAGTGGATTTTACTGAAAACAATTTCCCTTTGTTTCTTAAAAATAAACAGAAGAGTTGGGTTATCTTATTTACATGTGCCATCTACAGAGCTGTGCATTTGGAGCTTGTGACGTCAGCTTCTACAGAGTCATTTTTAATGGCTTTGCGAAGATTTGTATCTCGTAGAGGAAGATGTTCTGTTATATATTGCGACAACGGTTCCAATTTTGTTGGTGCATCCAATTTCTTAAAAAGATTGAACTGGAATCGCATACAGAAGTATGGAGCAATAAATTCTTTCAAATGGAAATTCAACCCTCCGACTGCTGCTTGGTGGGGCGGATGGTGGGAGAGGCTCATCAGATTGATGAAAGATCTATTAAAAAGAGTCTTAGGAAAAGCCTGTTTGAACTATGAAGAGATGATAACTGTATTAGCTGACTGCGAAAGTATTATAAATTCGCGACCACTAACTTACATGTCTGAGAAAGAGTCCATCAAACCCATATCACCGGACATGTTTCTGAAAGATATTCATGAATGTGGTTTACCAGACGTTGATGCGGTTGAGGAAGGTTCTCTCACTAGAAGACTTAAATATAGGCAAGAACTGCAAAAAGAGCTCAGAAATCGATTTAGATTAGAATATTTGGGTCTCCTTATCCAACGACCAAATGGGAGAAGATTGCAACGTTCAATTGCTGTAGGAGATATAGTCTTGGTGGGAGCAGATAACAAGAAAAGAATCAATTGGCCCTTAGGACGGGTTACAGAGCTCATTCGGGGCAAAGACGGAAAAGTTCGTCTTTTGAAGTTACAAACGTCTCATTCGCAGATGATTCGGCCTATTCAAAGAATTTACCCTCTGGAAGTGTCATCAGTGGATTTTACTGAAAACAATTTTCCTAAACCAACTTTGAAGGAAAATCAGGTTGAGCCTGCAAAAGACGAATCGCAAATTAAAAAGACCAGATCTGGTAGAATGATAAAGGTTCCAGAAAGACTCGATTTATGATGTTTATGTAAATGTTGTATTTATTTAATGTGAAGTTTTGATTATAATATATAATCAAAAGGTGGGAGGATGTTAAATCTATTGTCCATGTTTATTTATTTGTTATTATCCTCTCATCTTTATTCTCGTGATACCTTTTATATATGACGTAACGTGAATCAGAAATTGTATTGTTTATTGTTGTTTGAATATTTTTATGGAAGAAGGTAAAAAGCTTTACCGGTAAATAAATTATTTTTGTTTTGAGAAGTTAATTGACTTCTTTATGTACATTTTAAGTTCATAAATACATAATTGGCGTCCGCATTATATTCTGAAAGCTGGGTTGTTAAAATAACATCCTTTTTGAACGCTTTAATTAACAACCATAACTGCAATCTCTTAAAATATGATAATTCTCTCTGAGTTAACAAGATTGCCAAATTACGGAAGATTAAATAATATTGTCACGAGCGGTGGCTATCCTCTGTAGCCATATTGCCATTCAATTCTCTTTGACTGGGTTATTTTTCGGTGCCAAGACCGCATCCTACGTTGTCACGACAGTTGGCGTCTACTTTAAGAAATAGGAATTACACATTTTAAAGTCATTTCTTATAAAGTGGTTAAATAAAAATGCGCTACCTTCAGGACTTTTACTTCGTGTAGAAGAAACGCTTTATGCAGATTTTATAGGAAAATTGTTTTAAACATGACATTTTATATACATCGTTTTAAATATGACGTAATTTTCACAATTAAATGCTTTATGCACGCAATAATTAACAATTTCAAATTATTTCTTTATTTTTATATTCACATGTATGTGTACATTTTAATAAAAAATAAAGTTTTTGGATACGATATAATAAAATGGTGTTAAATATCCCTTTTAAATATGACGTAATTTTCATCCTTTAATTTTTTCGAAGTTTTCTTTGTTTTTTATAATTCACTAGTAAATTTAACTTTTATTCGGAAAGTGTTTGTAAATATTATTTGAGGTTTTTAAAATCTGGCAACAGCAGGTAAAATATGAAGTTTTAAACTATAAATTAAATCTCTCTACAGAAAATGAAATTTTGAATTAAAAAAAAACTTAGACAAATTATGTGCACATTGCAGACTACGCTGTTTAAATAGTCCTTTGATTTAAAAATTGTCTATTTCAGCGTTTTTATCATAGAGTTCTCTATAACAGTACTAGTTTGCATGCTCTTAGTCTTACATGTAACAGTTTTTCTATTATGAGAAAAAAAAAATCAAAAGGTCACAAATTATTCAATTACGGCTGCAGCAGCATTAGTTTTTTTTTAAACAAAATAAAGACAGATTACTTGTTTCTTTGATTTGAAATAAAAATATTTTTTTTTTAATTAACAATGTCAGTGTGTGTCCATAATAAAAAAAAAATAAAAGGATAATGTTATGATTAGATGTGATTCTCTTTATGATTTTAAAAACAGTCTTAAAAAAATTTAGAATTACTGTTAATTTTAAACTATTAAATCATTCGCAAAATTAATTTATTATTAATATGTATATATAGTACATCAGTATGCCCAATAAAGTCCCTTGCCACCCTCTTAAAATCGGAACGGCTGCTGCTATATTCATAAAAGTGGTGTCTAGGTATAGTAAAGTAGCCATGCCCTACTGAAAGAACCCACCTACGGCGCCACCTGGCGGGAAACTATGGAGTTAGCATTCCTGTCTCGTAAACGGAAAGGGATTGGGAATAAAATCAGGGGCGCCATTTGAGGGGGGTAGAGAGGCAATAGAGGGGGGCAAAATTGCTGAAACGCTAAAATAATTTATCAGATTTGATTGCAATAAAAGCATATGCATTAAATAAATGCTTTATGCATAGAAATTAATAATTATCAGAAAAAATTCCTATTCGAACTTTCTTATGGTGAGACATATATCGTAGTTCGGCTAATTTAAAAAATACATGAGAGATACTTTCTTTTAACAATAGTTTCTCAGCTGTGTACAGCTTGATCAGAAGAAAACTAATCCCTTCATGGCTAGAAATTGAGGGGTAATGTTTTACAGATACTTTTTTTTAAGTGGGGGTGAAGGGGCGAGTATAATTCAAGTTCTTAATTATCCGACTTTTTTACTTTTTTGGATTATTAGTGTCACATTATATTTACTGCAATCATTGTAATGTTATCAAATTATTTAAATATTAGCTTTATTAAATCATTTTATATATGGTACGCTCTCAAAATTCTTCAACGTCTATTTATTTCTGCTATCTTTTGACAAAATTCGCTCTTTTTTTTTTTCACGATTATTTGTTGAAATTCTTGATTTTTTTCCCTACCAACGACTAATAATATTTGTAAATTTATCCGCGATAGTTAGACGAAATTTTGTATCTTAGTTCACGATCATTTGACGAAATTCCCCTCTATTGTTTGACTAAATGTTTAACGTTTGAATTTTTTTGTGCAATCGTTTGAATTTTTTGTGCAATCGTTTGTCGAAATTCATGATTTCTTTTGCAATCTTTTTAGAAAATTCGGGATTTTAGTTTGTACAATCATTTAACGAAATCTGCCTTTCTTTTCGCGATCTCTGATGAAATTAGCAGTATTTTCCAATGTAGTTTGGAGAAATTAGCGATTTTTTCCGCGACGATTTGGGGATTTTTTTTTTCGAAATTTACAAAATTCGCGATTTTTTTTCTGTGACCCATTGGCGAATTGATTTTTCAGAATTCGAAAGAAAAAAAATCGTGGACTTTCACGAAAATTAAGAAAATTCGCAGAATGATCACATGTCCGTGAAAGAAGTTAAGGAGACAAAATCACGTAGAGTTTTTTTTATTATTCGGGATTTTCCCTATTTTCTGTGTGATTTGTGCAGTCCTGCAAGTTGTGGAATTCTGCACGTTCCCTGTTCCTCAAAGAAAATTTTTCCTTGTCGTTTGCCAAGAAACTGTAGTAAAGTCTGAAAAAAAAGAAGTCGAAAAGGACTAGAAAAAATTTCCATTTTAGACAGGTCTCTGTCTTAGCAAGTATACTTGTATGACGTTTTTTCATCGAAATTTGATTTTTTTCCTCTTTGAGAAAGAATTCTGTTATAGGCAAGCTTCGTTTTCACAAGTTTTACTGTAATACATCTCTTTTCAGAGCTATGCCGTCAGTGGAGGGGTTAAAGGTCCTTGACGATACCTGTAAAAATGGAACCTATAATACAATCCTGTCTAAAACGACAATTTTTCACATTCAATATATTGAAATTTTACCCGTTAAGACAGAAACCTGTTTAAAACGAAATTTTTCATTGGTTTTCGACTTTTCGTATTCAAAGTTTTTACTGTTTTTGTAAGCATGATTCAGTTTATGTTTCTCGTTCGGAAGGGGGAGGGGAGAAGACGCTCGTATCCTGCCCTTAGCTATATAACTTCCCTCAAATAATATTTGCCCCCTCCCCAAGAAAGTTCTGAAATGGCGCAGCTGAATAAAATTGATTTACAAAGTTGTAGAGCATCATCGATTTAGTTCGAAAAAACACCTCTTGGACATTAATGCGAAGAACAGAACAGTTAAAACGTGCATTTTTTGTGTGTGTGATTTCCTACACTGTGATGTGACAAAACGATCTTACAAAGAAAAAACAACGAGTTATAACAATATACCTTTATTTGAGATGTTCAAACTTCTAAACGTCGTCAGCTGCACTGCACATTTGGATGCACATTCGTCCGAAATATAATTATTTTGCTTCCGTACAAGTTCCGTGACGTCACAGTGTAAGAAATCACGAATAAACAAATGCGGGTTTTAACCATTCAATTGTTCGCATCAATGTCCACAAGGTTTTTTCTTGTACTAGATCGATGATGCTCAACAATTTTGTAAATCCCCTTTTCCCCCCTATCTCTTTCTGTTTTTGAGATAGGAATGCTAACTCCGCAGCTTTCCAACAGGTGGCGCCGTTGGCGTTTTTTTTTCGGTAGCGCATGGCTACTTTTCTATACCTAGACACTACTTTTATGAATATAGCAGCAGCAGTTCCGAAGTTAAGAGGGTGGCAAGTGACCTTAGTGGGTATAGAGCTTATATGTGTGTTGCTTAATCTAGCATAAATATTTTTCATTATTGATTTTCAGCATTGGGACATTATACAAAAATATTAAATAGCAGCATGATATGCAAATTAATCAACATAAGTTTTGTTTGTTACGCAGTAGTTAAGGACAAAGTAACTCATATATCATTTTCAAAAATCTGACGGATATATCATTTTCAAAAATCTGACGGATATATCAGTATAACACTTAATTAAAAAGGCTTAAAATAATGTTTTGCATATCTTCATCCATCACCGACGAAATCATATAGGAAAATAATACCTTTGGAACTTTTATTTTACTTTATAAAAATTCTTTCTGGAATATTTGACACATGTACTCTTTCTCGGAGCGGTAACTAAAGTTTCTTTTTCTTCTTAAGCCCTTTTTGTTTCTATTAAAAGAAAAAAATAATTTTCGAAAAGGATTAGCTTCTCTTTCCTTTTTTCATTTTCTTATCTTTCATTTTCATAATAATTAAAAGATTTTTTCTCAGTTTCAAAATTTACGTTTTTAGTTTGCATGCTAAAAAAATTAAAATAAAAGTGAGGCTAATGAATATTTTATCTTCATGAAAATCTTACTTCAAGGACTATGTCTTTGAGCAGATAACTTGAATAGTTTTTTGTTTTGAAGGATGACGACTATGTTGTAAGTAAAAGGGATGAAGTTAAATTCAGCTGAAGTGAAAAGCGACGGTTCATATGTAAACTAAGAGCAAGAAAAGTAATGAAATTCGCATTATGGAAAACGAAAAAAAATTAAAGTACAGTTTTTGTTTTTAGTTTTAAATGTTAATCATAATGTTAAGTTATACTTGAAATCATTTTGTTATTTTTTTTGTATCAAAATATTTCTGATTTTGTATTTCATCGTTAGTAATTATGGACACAGGTAAAATGTATTCACTATCAAAACGGTCGATAAATATTATTCAAAATAAAGAAAATATATTCGAGATCAAAATAGTTCGTTGTATCCATAGGTGATTCTTGTTAAATGATTAATCTTGAAAGTCTTTTCAAGTTTTATTTTTACAGCACCATACGTACCGAGTCACGTGGCTCGGCTATTTTTAGATTTCCACCCCACGCACATGTGCGAATTCGTAACAGCAGGTTACTGAATGTTAGAATTTGAATAATGAGATTTAAAATATAATGTATTTGAACAGCAAATTATATTATTTTTGAAAAACTAATTCAAACGTGAAACAATTTTTTTTCGTTCTATTTTATCACTTATTTTCCATTGCTGCGTTACATACCTTACATACATAAAGTAAAGATATACAAAAGATTAAACGGGAGAAGTTATATTGTATTTATTTCAAATAAATGATTCGTTTATAATTTTCAATATATTAAATAATATGTTAAAATATATTAGGGATTTTTATAGAAAAATGTTCACTGAAACGTACTAATTTTATATGAAATGCATTCTTATATACGAGAGCTTTAAGCTGAAGTCATTGCATATTTATAATTTTGAAATCCTACTAACGTAATTATAATTCAACAGAAATTTTCGAGAAGAAAGTTTTTTTTTTCATAGCAATAAGATGAAAAAAAAAAAAAGAGTTTATTGTAGATTATATGTATATCTCTGACAATGAGTATCTAATCATAAAAAGAAAAAAAAATGCATATTTGCAATTGAGCCATCAGGAACCAAAATCGCAATTCTGAATTGCATATATTACATATATTTAATTTATAAAGAGCAAGGATCGGCAGTTTGAAGTAAATATGATAAAGTTTATGAATTAATTCTAGAAATCAAGTGATAATTTCTCGTAATTCAAACGATTCATAATATTATGTATCAATTCACCACCTAGAAAATTATAGATAAAAAATCTCGATCATATAGTATATTCAGATTATGTGTTTACCTTATTCACATAACTCGGAAATCTATATTCTAGTTTAGTGATTTAAAAAATTACTACCTATTCGTTTTAGATGAAGGCGGTATATTTTTCCTTTCAGTAGTGGTGGTAGCAAATCACCCTGAGCAAATATGGTTCAATTTCATGTAACAGAATGTTTCCACAATTGGACTTCTTACACCAAAACAATTATTATGGTCTCTTTGTACAAAATGTCCATTCTTATACTTGAATGAAAAACATCTACTGCATTTATTACTGAAGACAAAACACTTTGTTACAAATTATACTAACATATTTTCCCACAAGAACATAACTATTTTAATTAAAAACAAAGAAAAAATATTTTCTTTAAACGTAAATCTTTGATGAATTCAACATATTTAAAATAAATTGAACCTCAGCCTATAATTATTGATGTGCTTAATATATATATATATATATATATATATATATATATATATATATAGGGGAGACTAGGGAGGGTTGACCATAAGGAAGGCTTAACCCACCCATCAGTTTTCATATTTAAAAGAATTTCAGAGTTTTATCAATAGGTGTCAACCAAAGCTATTACAATGCTCAAACAACAGTCTTTGTTTCATACAGATAATCGAAACAGGTATGGAAAAAATCAATTGCGATGTGCTTTTAACCTAAAAGTTGTGTTTTTTAGAAATAATTTGTAAGCTTTTTTCAGATAAAATATATCATAGAAATTTAAGTAAGTAGGTTTTAAGTAATGCAGAAATATCGTGCTTTCATTCCAGGTATAAGGATTGCACAATAAGTTAGGCTTAACATAAACATGTGCTATTTAGAAATGCGCTATGTGAGGAGGCTTGACCAGAGGCTCAAGGCTCCGTCAATTAAGTGGCTTTGAAAATCTTTTTATTATACACAGTGCATAATGAATGGCTAATGGTTATATATAAAACAGAATGTAAATTTATTCTGTAAAGCTACAGTAAAATGGAGTAATGGAAAAGAAATGTTTAAAACTGATTAAAGAAAGATGTGAAAAATTACTATAGTATCCACTGCAGGAAAACATTTTATGAACTATAAATGGGAAAGTTTCTAGGAACCTTTCTCCATCTAAATATTACTTACAATAGGTAAACAGTGGAAAAGGCTAGAAAGTATGAAAGCAGCAGTCTTAACCCATTCAGAGGCAGTGGGGTGTTTATGAAACAATTTTAATTCCGAAACGCCACAATGGCACCAGAATTTTCCTAAAATATTTCCCATTAAATATGTATGTGAAATATAGCCCTTTTCTTATTTCCAAATAAATTTGTTCGTAAATTCCGGTGCCAGTCATTTATTTAAAAATTTTTGTACTGAAAGTACTAACAACTGAAACGGTTAAAAGATGTTAATGATCAGTTAAGTGCTTATGCGTCTGCGAAAGATCATAGCACTGATCGAAAAAATTTAGGGAGGTATGTAGAGAAACTTCACCAGGATGAGTACAGTGAGATGAAGCCAAACTATGTGACAACTAGAGTTTTTAGGTCAAGTGTAACAAAAAGTAGGACAAGGAGACAAAAAAAAAAGCGGGTCAGAAGCTCCTAATTCCGGACATAACCATACATGATACCCGTTGAAAATGGAACCTGTCTCTAACGGAATATTTTCTTAAATGTTAAAATTTACTTTTCCCTGCTGTACAATTATACCTCTCAGTCAAAATCCTGTTTAAAACTAAATTCTCTCTTCTGTCTTGCGATTGCGTCTAAACAGGTAAGTTTAAACATCATATTTTCAAAAATGTTTTTTTCTAATAATTAAAGCATGTAGCATAAATTAATTTTGCTTTATTAAAACTGATTTTATTTCTCTTCACAAATATTTCAGTTTAAAACAAAGTGGGTCAAGCCTGCCATATAGTGGGTCAACCCTCACGTATATGGGGAGCTTTGAGCCATTATTTTCTCATGAATAAAATCAATAATTTTTCAAATTTATTATATATTACACTTATTTAGCAATTTTATTTTGATAACTGATTGTATAACGAATAAAATGATATATAAAACTATTCTACGTTCAATATTTAAAAAATAAAAAATCATTTTGTAAACAGTGGGTCAACCCTGCCTAGTCTTCCCGATATTGAAATGATAATGATGTCAATAATCATAAATGGCATTAATAAAATTCTGATAGCAGTTTTTTAAAATTTCGAAAGAAAAAATGTTAAAGCAGATAAAATATAAAGATTATGTTTCATGAAATCAAAATAGCGTCTTTGAGTAAAAATAAAAGTACACAAATGTCACAAAATAAACGAGTACGGTAAAAACTCATTTTCAGATGTTATAGAATTTGGATGATGTGTTTTATGCGGGAAAAAGTCCACAGTCTTTAAAGAGTTAGGAGTTTGTAGTTGAGAAATATTTTCCAGAAAAGTAGAAATATAAATTTTCAATTCGATGTTTTAATTGCCTTTTTAAAATGCTTTTAAAAGCAAAATTTATCTTTTAATCATAGGTTTTAAACAAAACATTGCAACGTATTACATTATTTCCATTTCTATATGATTTAGATTATTTTCACACTACCTTTTTAAGTGAGTTCTTAATTTTATAAATACGTAGCACATGCAGTCGTCGGGTGCGTCCTTCTGTCTGTTATTCCGTCCGTCTGTCTGTGTGTCTGTCTGTATGCGTATAAAAGCGCAAAAACTACCCAGCGGAATGGTTTGAAATTTTAAATATATAATTGCTGAAGAATTTCGTCGAGTCATTTCAAATTTCATGGAAATCGGAAGTATATTTCAATTACAGGGACAGCTGAAACTATTCCGTTACATTACGGCAAATGGGGAAAAGATGTTTCAAGTGCATTTTAATGATGTTACACCATTTCGAACACAATGAAATTGATATGCATTTATGAAGTGCCCTAAAATAGACATTCTGCAGAATATGCAGCGCAAAGAATATTTTTCATTCATTCACAGGGCCACACAAAGGAATTCCGTTACATAATGGTATAAAGGAACACTGCGTTTGCGGCATATTTTAATTGTGTTAAACTATTTGGCATATAATGAAATTGATATAATACGTTACTGAGGTTTACTGCAAGTTACTTCCTGTATAATAGAACGTGCATAATATTTACAGGGACAAACAAAAGATTTCGGATGCTATAGAGAACCCGAAATACTGTATATTAGCAATGTTTGCTGGAAGTGCATTTTTAGCTGCGATAAGAGTTTTTAAATTTCACAAAATTTTTGCATATTACGTTATGTGTATAAATGCTGTAGATCATATACAGGGCTACACAAAAGAATTCTTAAGGGTTACTGAGTATGAACGAAAATAACTTAAAGATGGTTTTAAATATGCTATGCATTGTTACTCAGAACTACATTTAGTATACTAAGATATGTCTGTAGAATATAGATAAAATGATACACAGGGCCACGAAAAGAATTAGATACCTCGCTGTCTGTGGATGATAATCTCTTGAAGTGTGATATTACTGGTTTTAAGCGTATTTTATCTTAGTTAAATTTTAGCTAAATAATCGTATGTATATAAAGATAACAGGTAAAATACAGGGCTGTACAAACGTATTCAAGTATTCTTCTGTCTATTGGTATAAATTTCTGAAAGTCAACTTTCAACCTATTATGCGTTTCTATACTTTCCAACATAGTTGAAAGTGTTCTTGTCCGAACTCTAACTGGCATTAATATAGTTGGATTGCTCTGTAATTGATATACGTTATTGAGATTTACTATGTCATGTTCGGTATTGGAAAAAAAATATGTAGCGTTCATAGTTTATTTAAAGAGACGCTCAAAAATATCCCATTGCATTATAGTATAAGGGAAATTTCGTAATTATATAAATACGTAGCATCTATAGTCGCCGTCTGAACCGCCCGTCTCTCCGCATATAACAGCGTAAATATTACCATATATTTGAAATTTATATTACATATATTTGAAATTTAATATATGTAATCGTTCCAGAATTTTGTGGAGTCATTCCCAATTTTTTGAAAATCGGATCAAAACTTAAAAAGATATTAATAAAAGTTTTCTTCATTCTATTAAGTTCTATTGTACATATTTAAATGATATCCCGCGATAGGTAATGATTCTAGGTTGCCATGGTGATTTCGTCCTACTTAAGATGGAGACATATTATTTCGTTATAATAGAATTTAATATATATAATCGAAGTAAATTTTGTATTCATGTATCTTTGCATAAGAGTGCGACAGCTATTGCATCAAGCTCTGAATATTTATAAAACTAGTTATAGTACTACCTCATTTGCAACGTTTGACGTACAATTTCCAACTTGTTTCAGTATTCTAAGGTTATATTTTTATATACAGAATGTCCAAAAAGCAATTCAACGCGACTTAATTTCTTACTTGATGGATATATGTAGGAGATGTAAACTGCAAAAGTTTCAAAATAAGTTAGGAAAAAGGATTTTGTATTCATACCATCACTTTCCACACGGCAAAAATTATATTTAGAAAAACTTCCATGTTATGAGAAGGAGAAACAATTGGAATTCTGTTCTTCTACGACAAAAACCCACCAAATTTTAACACTTTCAATTTTATGGTATTTCGGAGCTTTACCACACGAAAAAAACGCATTGTCTTTTAGGTAGATTTCGTATAAAATACTACCTATTGGGATCGTTCCTATGTTGGAATTTCTGAAAAATTTTTGCAGATCTACACCGATCATGACTCCTAGAACCCAAAACCACCCTCAGTAAAAAAACTTTATATATCTATCTATCTATCTATCTATCTATCTATCTATGTATCTATCTATCTATATATATATATCACTTTCTTCTGGACACGATAACTTTCGTAATTCTGCACCAATCTCTTCCAAACTGATATATAAAATCAAAGGGCATAAAATCTCGGTCAAGTTCGTTAATGGGCAAAATCGGACCAAGGGGATGGAAATAGGGAGGGGTTTTGTGAAAACCGAACCCCCCCCCCCCCCCCATAACTTCTTAATTTTTGCACATATCAAATCAGTTTAAATATTTTATTACTTCTAAAAATAGGGCCAAAATTTTATGTATCACAGATTTTTGATAAAGTTAAAAATGGGCTCAAGGGGCGCAAAAAATAGGGTTTTTGGGAGAAAAAAATTCATAACTTCGTCAAATATCAAGATATCAATTCCAATTAATTTTATTATAAATCTCCTTAATATTATCTACAACTTTCACATTCACAAGTTTTGGATAGGACAAATTCGTACTGCAAAAAAAAAAAAAAATTAAAAACGAAAACAAAAAGGGGGTTTGAAGAAGTAAAAAATCCATAACTCCGTCAATTCAAAAGATATAAAATCCCCATGAATTTATCACATATCTTCTTAATATTGTCTACAACATCTATATAGACAAGTTTTGGATAGGACCAATTCTTACAGCAAAAACAAATTAAAAATACATAGCGGTTGAAGAAAAAAATTATCTAAGTAAGGGTGTATTCAAATCCAAACTGCGTATTTTCTGACTCATTTTACAATTCACTTTTGCTCTCAAAGGCTTCCAATTGGTACGTTTACTTACTCAGAAACTATATAATGTACCGTAATGGTCGATTTTTTGACAGAGGCAGAATATACTTTAAAAAAATTATGTCAAAGTAGGCATTTTGAACGGAATTTCCCGAAGCAATTGTGTTATCACTTTCTTCTGGACACGATAACTTCCGCAATTCTGCACAAATCTCTTCCAAACTGATACATAAAATCAAGGGACATAAAATCTCGGTCAAGTTCGTTAATGGGCAAAAGCGGACAAAGGGGATGAAAATAGGGAGGGGTTTTGTGAAAACCGAAAAAACCCCATAACTTCTTAATTTTTGTACATATCAAATCAGTTTAAAGTTTTTATTACTTCTAAAAATAGGACCAAAAATTTATGTATCACAGATTTTTGATAAAATTAAAAATGGACTCAAGGGGCGCAAAAAATAGGGTTTTTGTTGAGAAAAAAATTCCTAACTTCGTCAGTTCTCAATATATCAAATCCAATTAATTTTATTATACATCTCCTTAATAATATCTACAACTTTTATATTCACAAGTTTTTGATAGGACCAATTCGTACTGAAAAAAAAAACGAAAACAAAAAAGGGGGGGTTGAAGAAGAAAAATTTTCATAACTCCGTCAATTCACAAGATATAAAATCTCCATGAATTTATCATATATCTTCTTAATATTGTCTTCAACATTTATGCAGACAAGTTTTTGATAGGGCCAATTCTTAAAGCAAAAATAAATTAAAAATACATAGCGGTTGACGAAAAAAATCATGTTATTAAGGGTGCATTCAAATCCAAACTGTCTATTTTCTTACTCATTTTTAAATTAATTTTTGCTCTCAAACGCATCCAATTGCTAGATTCTCTTATTTAGAAACTATATAATGTACAGTAATGATCGATTTTTTGATAGAGGCAGAATATATTTCAAAAAATGATGTCAAAGTGGGTATTTTGAACTGAATTTCCCGAAGCGATTGTGTTAGAAACGAAAAATATTGCCCTACTGAGAAAATAATTGTTTATTAATCAAGTTTTAATTAATTGAAAGAAAAATAAAAACACAGGTCGCTTATAAATCTTTTTAAAAATCACGTCAGCATGTTTCATATTTTTTTACTTTCTTCTACCTTTACAAGAAGAAAGTATTGGATTCGTGAAAATTTTCGACTTCCGGTTTTCGACGGATTTACACATTTTAGAATGCCCAGAACACGATTTGATGGTTTTTAGAAAATGTCTGTCTGTGAGTCTGTCTGTCACCCTGTCACTCTGTCACTCTGTCACTCTGTCTGTGAGTCTGTATGTGACAAAATTTTTGTGGGCGCTCTATCTCAAGAACTAATGCACGGAATTTCACAAAACTTATTATTTAGTTAGACCTTGATATAAACTGGACCTGATTAGTTTTTGGGGAAAATCGCCCAACAGGTGGCGCTGCTATGCGGCATTTTTCATGATTTCTGCAATACCTATATCTCAAGAACTACTGCACGGATTTTCATAAAACTTCAGATTCAGTTAGTCCAGGATATTGTTTGGTGCTGATTACTTTTTTGTGAAAATCGGCCAACAGGTGGCGCTGCTATGCTGCATTATTCATGATTATCGCAATAGCTCTAACTCAAGAAAAAAATGCACGAATTTTCATCAAACTTCAGATTTCGTTAATCCTTGATATAAATTAGTGCTGTTTAATTTTTGGTGTAAATCGCCCAACAGGTGGCGCTGCTGTGCTGCATTTTCACGATTTTCGCAAGAGCTGTATCTCAAGAACTATTGCACGGATTTTCATCAAACTTCAAATTTAGTTAGTCCTTGAGATGAATTGTCGTGTAAATTAGTGCTGTTTAATTTTTGGTGTAAATCGCTCAACAGGTGGCGCTGCTATGCTGAATTTTTTGCGATTTCCGCAATAGCTTTATCTCAAGAACTAACGCTTAGATTTTCAACAAACTTCAGATTCAGGTATACCTTGATATCATTTAGTGCTGTTTATTTTTAGTATAAATCGCTCAACAGGTGGCGCTGCTATGCTACATTTTTCAGAATTCCCGCTGTAGCTCTATCTCAAGAACTAATGCACGAATTTTCATCAAACTTCAAATTCAGATATACTTTGATATGAATTGATGCTAAATTCATGTTATTTCTTGTACTATTTAAATGATTTAATTGACGTGATTTATATAGAAGAAAGTTTTGTGATGGCCACAACATACTAGTTTTTATTAAAAATGAATCTGAAAATGTGCCAGAAAATTTCGAGTTGTTGAGTATGGAAATTTTTTTTTTTAATATCGCCTTAACATGATTCTCATAAAACCAGCTATTTTATAAAAAGGAAATAAAAACTCGTCAAAAGCAGACAGATAAAACTGTTAAAGTGGATTTATGTCTAATCATGATTTAGTTTTTGTTGGTGAAATTAGTATACTTAACTTCGAAATCTACCTCTGCCTGTAGGCCGGGCCGGCAGGGATTTTTTCTTTATTGCCAGAAAGCTCCGTAATATCACATAAGACCTCCTAATAATGCCGCATCTTTGATATTGCGGCCCGCAAAGCCACATGCACCGCTGTCATGACAGCTATCTGCTGTTTTCATGATTAGGTAAGATGAATTGCATATTTGAAGATCAGGTTGTATAAATGATTAACTAAAACTTTCCCTGCGTCGCGGAATATTAGATGTGTGTGAATAACCTCATAAGATATTTTGTTGTACCTAAATGACGGAATTTTACTAAAACAGTAAACTTAATCTATAGATGCAATTTTTTATGTGTTTATTTCTTTTATCATGTATTAGTTATGATATTTCAGGTACATCGTATAAAGTTTAGAAATACTTATAGATAAAGTTTAAAAAAACCCCTTCATATTAAGCATTTAAATCTCATAAAGCCTTTTTGTAAATTTTCCCCTCTGTGTTGTCTCTTGAAATATAAGACCAGTTAACAGCAGTATTAATGCATAAAATAATGTATATTATCGTTGTTATATATTATTTTAAAGAGAAATCTTTAAAAAGCCCATTAAACTGTTAGCGATTTTTCTGATGTCAAATACATCCTGGGATTGACTGCGAATACGGATGGGTATTCTTCGTTAAAAAAAGAACAAAAAAAAAACATAGATTTAAATTCACTGCAGATTTCGTTTATTTATTCATCTCTAAAAAGCAAAGAACACACCTGCATTGTCAAAAGACTTCCGCTTGGAGATGTGCGTATTTGATGAAGTTGAAGATGTGAGTCATAATATTAGATAGTCGTTTGGAGCTCCACATTTTACAAGGTGGTTCAATCACTGCTATCTGAATCTGAACTGACATTTTCTTTCTTGATGTGAACTTTTTAAAAGTTATTCTGCTGGCTGAGCTCACGTTCATGGTTGGTTCCCTACCTCACTTGGTAAAACTACTGCTTCCAAATTAGTTGAAAAGATAGATATTACCTACAAAATAAACCAGCAAGTTCACTGGATTAAATTCAACAGAAAACGTGTAAAACGTACTCGGAAGATGCCTGGATGAATTTCACTACTTAAATACCGTTGACCTTGGGCGTTGCAAGCTGAAGGGTTCCTGATGCCTGAAGAACTAATCGATAATTGCATAATGTTTGTGAGCTAACTTGAAGTATACTGCATCTATAGATGCAGATTTTTTATGTGTGGATTTGTGAAGACCATGTATTTTTACTTATGATATTTCAGGTGTTTCGTATAAAGTTGAGAAATACCTATCGTGAAATTTTCAAAAATAACTTCATAAGCATTTAAAACTCAAAATGCATTTTATAAATTTTTCACTTTGTCTTGTCTCTCGATATATAAGATCAATTAAGATCAGTATTAATGCAGAAAAATCTGTATGTTATCGTTGTTGTACATTATTTTTAAAAGAAATTTTTATGATGCTCAATCGACAATTAGCGATTTTTTCTGATGCCTAGTATATTCTGTGATTGACTACGAATAGTACTGAGTGTTTTTTATTGAAAAACATAGATTTAAACTCACTGCAGATTTCTTTCTATATTGATGTGAATTTTTTTAGAATAGTTGTTGTGGTTGAGCATGGATAGTAACACTACCTCTCATTGTAAAACAACTGCTTCCAAATTAGTTGAAGAAGATAGATATTACCTCCAAAACATACCAGCACGTTCATTGGCTTTAAATCCAATAGAACGCGTATAAAACGTACTCGGAAGATGCCTGGATGAACTTTACTACTTTACTACCGTTGATCTTGGGCGCTACAAGCTGAAGGGTTCCTGATGCTTGAAGAACTAATCGATAATTTCATAATGTGTGTGAGCTAACTAGAAGTATTCTGTATCACACCCAGGAATGATCACATTATTTATTAATGACCAAGTATTTTCGGATTAATGTTTGTAAAAAGTCCCTGCCGTTCTGCGTTGTGTCTTATTTTTCAGAATTGGTTACTTACATACATTGGATTTTTTTTTTAGACGTTATTTTTTACAGTTTAAATACGCACTTTTTGGAACGATTCTATTGTATTTTTCCCACTGATTTTAAATGGGAGGATTGAAATTTACGCCGATATTTTGAGAAGGAATGGACACCGTCAAATAGCACAAATGTAAAAATGTTTATAAAATGGTGCATACAGCTGTTTCAAAGCTTCTAAAGCTCTATCATCAGTGCGAAATGTATAAATTAAACTTTAAAACATAGAAATATGAGAGAAAGAGAGGCGAACCTCGCAGCTCGCGGTCAGAGGCGAAATAGCAAAGAGTGTTGAAAAATTTACAATTGACTCCACTATTATTTTTCACCACTCTCCACAATTTCGTCTCTGATCGGGAGCTGTGAGGTGCGCTTCACTTGATCTCAAGTTTCTATGTTTTAAACATTAATTCATAAATTTCGCACTGATGATGGGGCTGTAGAAAATCCAAAACAGCTCTATGGACATTTTTATACCCATTTTTACATTTCTTCTAATCAACGTTGTCCATTATTTATTTTTGACACTGATTTGTCATATCGGTCAAGAAGTTTATCCCCAAAAATTCGGCCCTCTTAACTCTTTTTAAAAATGAATCGTAAAATACATATTAGATATGTATTCACACATATTCTTAATTCCTGTAAAGTACCAACAAGAAAATACACTATACAAATTGAATTTATTTTAAGTTCATTGATTTTTTTGTACGTTATAATATCTTTCTTTATTTAATATTTATTCAATATATATTAAATTGAATAGAAAAAAGTATTTTCAAAAGCTTTATTGAAATCCTTTGAAGTTCTGAACTTTTTACTACAAGAAATTCGTTTTTAAGAGAAAATTCTAATCATTGACTTTCTATAATCACTGATCTGGATTAAATAATTTTGTTAAGCTCACACAAAAAATAATTCTGGAAAAAAGCATCGGTTTCGAATGAAATGCTTTTCATTGGCTTTAAATTTCAAAATTTAATATATTTTTCTTTCAATTTGAAAAAAGTTATAATAATGCAATAATCCTTTTTAAATATATTATGAAAGAATGAAGCATTCGAAGTATTTCAAAGGAAGTAACTTTTGAATGTTTCTAGTATAAAAAAAGTTTTTGCAGTTTTGATGTATTTTGTACCAGCTTTTCCATTAAAATGAAGATAACGATTTATCAATTCTCATTTAAATAATATTTTTTTTCTTTATGCATTTTTGGCTTTGGTCGTAATTGTTATTTGTGCGTTCTACGCATAAAATATTTCCTTAACAGAACAAAAATACGGTTTTAATAGCATTATGCTTTTATGAGAGTTTTAAAATTTAATATAATTCTGACGCAAGGAATTTATTTTGATCACATGTTTAACTGTCCACAGATAACGTGTTGTGTAGAATGGCTGATTTTTTTATTATTAAAGTTGTGTGGTACAAAACTGTCCTAAATGACATTAGAATGATACATTCCCCCCTATTTCTTATGAGAATGAAAGGGTCTTACAAAAACCTTGTATGGCCGTGTATGGTTAACCGTGCTTGGTTTTGTTATAAAGTATTCATCTCATATATAAAAACACTTTAATTTTGTGTTCTGCTGAATAGATTTTTTTGTGTATAACGCAAAATTCCCCAATAACTCACATTGAACAAAATTTGCAATTTTGGAAAAATGAGATAGAACTTTAAGAAAGGCCATTAAATACATCTGCACCTCACCTGAAAAGAACCTGGCGTCATAACTAAGCAGATTTAAATTATCACTGAATAAGAAAAAACAGAAGCAAAGCAAATATTGAAATTTTGAAGAAGGAATCTTTATTCCATCTGTCGCCTCACTTAAATTTACAAATCAAGCATTAGATCCAGTGGAAAACACCTGAAAAAATGTCAGATATCTTCCATAACGAAATGTATTTACAGTAACTACTACTTCTGGAAGTACGAAAATGATTTTGGCTACTCTGTCACAAAATTTCACTCGCTACGCATACTAATATCACATACGAAACATTACAAACACATATCTGACTTAATTTAAAGCATTTTATGTATTCACCCCAATTCTCATCATACCTTTTGTTTACGATTGGTTTTTCCATTTTGTGAGAAAATTACTTTTATGTCAATAAAATTAAAAGTAGCTATTCAAATCGCAAAAGCTACGGTTTACTTAAATTTAACAAATATGATATTTTCTCAAATCTAAGAAATATAGTTCTTTTGCGTACTATTCATATGAATATTGACTGAGAAAGCATGGAGATGTTTGGAAAATGTCGTACGAAATGATTAAACGGGAACAACAACTTTCTGGTAATTTTTGTGTTTTTTCTCAAATTTATCGTTTGTAAAAATAATTTCTATTTTAACTTTAAAGCTTGATTGAAACAAAGGAATCAATAACAGTGTGAAAAGAATTATTCAAAACTTTATTACCAGTTTTATTACTGCGAAATACTGAAACATAATTTAAGTCCTAATAATAAATGTTTAGACATATACTTTTATTAATAAATGTAGATAATAACAAAAATAAGTATCAAAACAAAATTATAATCGATGAAAAGACCTGCCCTATTATTACAACGACAGGTCCAAACAGGTTAAATCGCTTCACACATAATACATGACTGCCATCGTTATTAGTTATTATTAGTAGAATTTAATTTCCATCCCAACTGTTACTTGAATTTCAATCAGTTTCCTTCCTGATATTGCATTATTTTGTAAATAACGTTCCCAGGTGGACTGTTTATTTAAAGGTGAGTCGTTTCTTGACCTTTAATAGATGTTATCTTTTATAATGCTGTATAATGCTTTAATTTGATTTAATTATTTTGTAAGTAGTTGGGGGTGAATTCCAAGATTAAAAATATAGTGCCATTTGTAGGACAAGGGGCTGATTCTATTGTAATAGCTTCATTGATCTGTCTTGGACTAATGAGACATCAGTGATGTGCAATTTGCGAATTTTAAGTGCTGCAAATTTACATCTAAAAGTATTGAAAATATTTTGGCCGCTCCTGGATTACTGATGATAGCAATAGTTGAGGGAGAATTCAAACACAAAAAAAGTTCTCCATGCTACAAATAAGAATCGTAGAATGTTAAAACGTTCACGATAAGAGATCAAAATAACGTTTTGAATTTGAATAAAAACCATAACCAGATACTCCTTGAGCTATTTTAAAAACATTACTGCATTAAAAGACATCAATTCCTTTACATGTCACTCCCAGCTTACCGCAGGAAGGTACTGAACTGTATAATGAAGTTAATAACAGGTAGACGCAAAATCAACCACAGTTAGCGGGAGCAGAGACCAATTTTAGATTGTATCTTATGCAATCGATAAAATAACATATTGCATCAAATTAAGTAACCATGCAAATTAATAGGAATTAAATTAAATTTCTTTTAATGACATATAGAAGAGTATGGGAAGAACAAAATTCGAAAGTAAATAAGAATGCGCATCATGAGAATAACTATAAACTATGAATTTAGAGAAATTCAATTAGTTTGAATATATTTATCGATATATGTTTTGAACACGCAAGTGACTACAGCTCTATTTTGAAATTAAATGTATTTCTACTAGCATTTAATGTTTATTTATATAAAATAAATAACTTTGCATTTACCTTATTACGCATACGCACTCTCACAGTCAAAGTATGGTCTCAATCAGAATTTTGAGTAATCGAAAAGTAAAGTCTCTTCAAACTAATTAATGATTACCGTTTTAGAAAGTATTCGAACACAAAGTTTAATAACTGCATTAAATACGTCTTAAAACTCAAACTAATTTGCTACGAGCACCTTGAAACTTGCTAAAATTTATTTATAAATACTTATATTCAATCACCCTATCGAAATATTTGCATAATTTCTAATATAATACTTTCTGGTTGATGCACACTCGTCAAAAATTAAAATATTTATAAAACAAAGCGCCATCGTTAACTAATGTTAATCTCACTCATCACAACAAATTCTGTGTTCTGAGACTAAGCCGCTAAAGTTTAGAGCTTAAAACCTTTTAACTCGAGCATATATTTACATGTTTCTTGTGTTTTATCCCTCAAATATGAAACATAATTTTGATATATCCTATCTGAAATACAAGTCTGACTAAAGCATTTAAAGTACTCTTTTATGAACGATTTTAGATTCCAGTTAATCACATATTATTATCTAGTATATAATGAAATTATATTTTTTATAAATAAAATGAAAACATATTTAGTACAAGTAGTTCAGCAAAACCCTCTATTTTAAGAATATATTCCATGTATTAACGGTGAAAATTTGCTAAGTAAGCTGTTTTATCTCATGCTGCAATTTTGTGACTTATCAATACGTCTTTAACAAATGAAATGCTTTTTTATATAAATAAGAGTTAATTTAGTTAGAAAATGTCATGAGTACATAATTTTCTATAAATTTCATAATTGTAGTTCAATTTAGTTTTGCTTCTAAATAGATGAAACAAAACAGCTTATGCAAGCTAATATGTTTTGTTACAGTAGTAATCTTTATGTTTTATACTCACGAAAAAAAGTTGTATATAAACTCTTTGTAAGTTCCACGACTCTTTTTATAATATTATATTTACTATCAAAGAAGAAAAAAAATTCCATCTTCTTGTAAATGACTAAACGAAAATAAGGTTTGGAAAACGAATATAATCAAATTTATTAATTCTATAAGTATATCTTATTCCTCGAAACATGTGGAAGAAATATTAACAGATTTCAGTTCTATAATGTTGTATTTTATTATCAATAATAAAACATACATTTCTGTTTTTAAAAAATCATTAAACTAAAAAATGTCAAAAAAAAATCACATTTACATAGTCAAATTATCCCATTTTTCTGTTAGTTGAGAAAAAAAAAATGTGGCAAAGAAACAATTTCCAGATCATCAATCTAATGAAACTGTTGATTTTAAAAACTCCCAAAATAAATGCGAATTACTAAAGGCGATTACTTGACGTGATACTGAATTTAATACATCTTTCCTAAGTCGGAATAAATTTGTCATATAGAATAAAAAATGCAGCCTGTATTGATATTTTCATCTGGCAGGGGGCAACATCAAACTTAGTATTTCGTTCAATAAATATGAAATTGTTCGATGGACAATTTTGAATATTTCAAAACATACGCATATATATATGTATATATATATATATATATATAGAGAGAGAGAGAGAAGGGGTGCTCATAAAAAACCTTCAGCCCGATATATGTACCCCAAGCAACCTCAACCAATTGAAAGGGAATTTCAGATTTAGTTATTTGAAGGTATGAGTTCGAGATCGTGATGATTTAAAACAATAGTTACGGTTATGCTTACAATGAAAACTTTTCGAAATTTTCGAATGGTAACACCCTATTTTTTTCTTGCGAAAATTCATGAGCGGATTAAAAAACCATAAATGGCGTTAGAACGATACACGTATGACTAAAATTGCCGGTGTAATGTCGTGGCATACAATCCTAATCAGTTCCTATGTAACGTAATATTCAGCACTCTAAAACAAATGATTGCATTTTTATTTTCACTATGTGTACACAAACACAACACAAAAACATATTTGAAAACAAATCTCACAACATTACTCAGTTCACAAGTAAAAAAAAAATGGCTACTAAAAAACTTGTCTTGTAGCCACTCCTTCGTTCCTCGCATATCCAAAACGTGCTCCTTCGGTACGATAGTGAAGTCAGCCAGACACAAGTTAAAAGAACTCCAATTCAGGAGGAAGTCCTGCTTTCGTATCTCATGATGTATACAGAATTTATTTGGGGTTTCACATCTTACGAAAAATCACGCATTCTAAGTGATATTTAGGGTCGTTACACCGGCGTAAAACATTTGCAAAAAAGAGCCTTGTAAAGGACAAATTACAATTCAAAGACGAGGTGAACTGGCGTACTTTGCATAATTCACGGGAATAGGTAGTACAAGCACCAATCACAGAACACAATATGCAAATCACTGCCTGTAGAAAACTTTTAATAAACAGTGTGGGAAGATTATTCCTTCAATCAGTTGTTCGCACGTGCCAATAAGATTACACTTACAATAAAACAACGAGGTGAACTGATAAAGCTGTTTTATTTGAACGGGAAAAATTAAGCTATAGAAGTACGAGTTTATCGCCGAAATAATAAGTTACGACGAGGCCCATGTTCCGTAAAAACTGTAAGTGATTTGGTGAAAAACTTTGAAGAAAATGGGTACATATGTAATCGACGACGATCCGGACGACCATCTGTTCCTGTTGAAGTTGTTGCGGGAGTGCATAGGACGATTATTGTAGATCCATTGCATACTGAAAGAAATGTTCCACGCAGTTTGGATGTACCGAAAACAAGAGTCCTCAAGATTCAGCGCACTGTTCTGCGAATGCTTCCCTATTGATTTGTGCGCGTCCAGAAGTTACAACCGGCAGACGAGCAAGAGCGTTTAGACTTTGAAAATTATTTTTTCATCAGGTATGATGAAGATAACACCTGGGACCATAAACTCCAAGAACAGCTTTCACTAAGCTGATGAAAATCATCATGATGTGACACCAACACCTTTACACGAAGTTAAACTGACTGGGTGGTGGGGCATCGCAAACGCATTCGTTCTCGGTCCGTACTTTTTCGAGGAGGCCACTCCACAGGTATAAAAACGTGATCATCAAAAGTGCTCGGTATGCAAAAGTGTTGCAGAATTACGTAATTCCAGAATTGTAGTAGCGAAATGTCGTTAATGATACTGTTTGAATGCTGGATGGTGCTCCTCCACACGTCGCCACATCTGTTCGACATGTCCTGCTACAGCACGTGGATGATATAATCATCTCTCGTAACTTTGTAGTTTCGTGGCCACCACGATCCTCTGACCTCACTCCAATGCATTTCTGGTTCAGGGGTTATCTGAAATCAAAGTTGTACGCATCAAAATCACTAAATTTGTCAGACTTGAAAGATGCAATAAAACATGAAGTTGTACAGATTCCTTCTGCGATGTTACGTTCGACATTGTTGTCAACAGTCTCAAGTCGCAATGCGTTATTCGAAGCGCGAAGGTGGGCATGTTGAAAACTGCTAATTCAAATTAATGTTTTTGTGTCTTTTCTCTCTTGTGTTGTTACTGGTCCTTTACAATGGGTTTTTTGCAAGTGTTTTACGCCAGCAATTTTCAGTATATGTGTATGATTCCAACGCCATTTATGATTTTTTAATGTGCTAATGAATTTGAGCATAAAAAAGATGGATGTTGCTTTTCGAAAATTTCGAAATTTTTTCGCAGTAAAAGTAACTGTGAGAGCTCTATTATTTTAAATCATCACGATATCGAGCGCATACTTTCAAATAAGTATATATAAAATTTGTTTTTGACTGGTTAAATGGTTAGGCCGCTATGGATTCATATATAAGGGAAGTTTTACGACTTTTTTTACGAGGTGGGACTGGTTGATGCTTTTTTTTTTCGTCGTCGATCAGGTTAACTTTAAATTTTTCAGATTGCGATTTGACACTTACGTCTGGAATTCGGTCTGATACCCAATTTTTCAAAAAATTCTATATTATTTCTAATAGAGAAAACTATATATTTAAACACGAATAAGTATATACAGTATATATGTATACGTATATACATAAACACACACATATATATATGTATATGCATATATATATTTATGTTATATATATATATGTGTGTGTGTGTGTGGGTTTGTGTATGCGTGTGCGTGTATGCGTATTAATTTTTCACGTAAACGATGAAATTAATAGTTGGGGTATAATTGTATGATATTTTTCATAAATTGTATTAAAAATAGATTAATTATCTTCCATTTCGAGTTTGGGTTTAAGTGTTTCTGGTTCGGGGTCGCGTTCTGGACTCTATTACATTATGTGTGACAGTTGCGTAATTACTTATTCTAATTAACATATTCATTGAACTACAATTTGTTTGTATTTTTTAATGTAATTTTATATTTTCATGCAGCTGAAAAAATCGAATATCTTTTTTTAAATGCTAAATTCTACGAAAAAGAATACAAATTCAATATCTCATTCTCTTTGAAAAATGTATGAATAAACAACAACTGTCAACGTAATTGTAAAACCCCCTAATACAAGTAAAATTTTGTCTTTTAACGTACTTACAGTTTTTGCATTTGCATTTCCTTATTCATTGGAATATCAAAACCTCTCAGTTCGTTTGAGGAAATTTCGTTTAATAAAGAATAAAAATTGAAAAATACGTTCCTTGAGTTTAGTAACAAAAAATTATATTTTTCTAACATTGTGCAGTATGTTAAAGTCCTAAATTAAATACTGATATAGCAGAGTTATCACTTGCTTAAATGGGTGCGCTGTGCACGCATCACGTTGCGCCGTGAGGTACTTGGCAAAGTTATCTGAACCGAACAAAGCAAAATTTATTTTCAGAAAAAATATTAAAATTGTGGTATCCATGAACCTATTTATAGCGACGTTAAATGAAATTTCATAGCTGCCAACTTTTACGCTTTTTTGTTACCAATAAAATTTTCACCTTATTTAAATTACACATTTCGACGATCAACCTAGACAAAATTTTCTATAAAATTTTAGTGGTAGGAAAAAAGCGTAAAAGTTGGCAGCTATGAATTTGATAAAATTGCAGTCATTAGAGAAAAAGTCTTTTTTTTCGCCCTTTTTTCTCTAGCTTCAACATGGCTTATAAATTATTATTATTTATTTATTTTTTCATAGAAAAAACACACGACCCCACAAAATAAATAATAATTATATTCCAAAATGGGAATAACATGATTTTTTTAAACCATTTAAACGCTACTTTACATGTCGCGCTGGAAATGTCCTTTCACTGCCATTTCATACAATTGAATTTTATTTATGAGGGGAATATCCAAATTCTGTATTCTCATAATTTTAATAGTGAAACTATGTATTAATTAATTAAATTTATTAAAATGCAAGTAATTTTAAAATAATTGTATGAAATAATCGATTTAGGATACATGAATTCCAGCCACCTACTACAAAAAATGAGAATTCTGGCAACCGATGGAGTTTCTGATAAAGTCATTAAAATTCTATTTATGCAAAAATGCCTGATTTTGTATGCAATATTCTATTAGTTAGTGATGAAGATATTGAAAAGCTAGCACTAAGGACCGACCGTATTGTAAAAGTGAAATCAAAACAGAAATTGTATGCCGCAAGCAATTTTCTCCGTCAGGACGCTGTCACTGAATTACGACAACAAGTTGCAGATTTGGATACTCAGCTGGAAATACTAAGTGTCACTAGAAATTTGCGCCCTCGGTCAAGGAGTGTCGACTTTCTTATGATCGTAGTAAATCACGCAGATGTTTTAATCCTACAGGTAAGTACTTATATTTACATTTTATGTTTGGTGAAAAGTGTTTTCCTGTTAAGTGTAAAGCACCGTGTGCTTGGAAAAATAAGTCACCGGAAAACATCTCTCAGTAATAGATTTAGCGGCAAGCTCTGCTGCTGCAAATAATTTAGTTTGCCGTAGATCCCGCCTTTTTGTCACAGACAAAAAACGGTTTTATGTTTTCTAGTGGACATTGGAGCTGACGTAAGTCTTATTCATCATCCTTCCAAACACAAAGTCCTTAGTGATTAAAAATTATCCGCATTTACCGCACTGGTTCCATTCTTCTGTTGGTGGGCCACAATATTCCTCGTCACAAGCAGGACATCGGAAAACACCATCCTTTGAAGTTGATTCAAATGGACTGTTTGGCCTGGGATTTAATATACTTGGGCCTACAGGAACTTAGTTTGAGTTTTTTACTCCCTTTTTATCTTCAAGAGCTTCTTTTCTTGGTATTTTTAAACGTTCCTGTTCTTCCTTCTATTTTTTCCTTTGTTCTAATATTTCTTTGATGGGTGTGCTTGTAGGAATGCTTGAGCTCAGTGTTTTCTTTTTTCTCACATTGCGTTGCTTTAGGCAACGGTTTGAAATCAAAAACACTAATAGGCTTCATTGGTGCATCGGAATCACCATTTTCCATAAGTTCTGGTTCTTCTGGAGGCTTTATACGTTGGATTTCTACTACCAGAGTCTGATGATAAGCATCACCAACAACATTATGCTCAGTAGTTTTTGCAGCAGCTTGGCTGCCCATTTTGCAGCAGCTTCGCTTGGAAGCGGAGATACGGACCCCGATACGGTTTTTTTCGAGGGGCTAAGGGGGGAGCTTAGCGGATGGCAAAAATGTTTTTCTCTGGTCGCACCCTTTCGAACGAGACCTCCCCCGATCCAATGCGCCCCTTAGCCCCAGAGGAGATAGAAGCACAAGGTCGCGTGGACAAACGCATAGACAAAAAAGCGTTTACAGGATTTAAATAGAATGGAACACATAGTTAGTTTAATAAATTCTGAAACACGGGGCAAGATGACGTGCTCGTCATCTTGCCCCGGTCTGCCTGTTTAAAAATATTCGTTTTCATTGTCATGAAGGAAGGCGATTAATTGACATTTATTCATGGTAATAGGTAGTATTTAAACTAAGTTACTCATAAATATTAAAGAGAAACGACATATTTTACCTGCACCAGTAGCAGAGCTTATTTACACATGCATAAAAGTTATAACGTGGCAGCGGTAAACAATCATAGCTTTAAAACTAACACAAAAATGGCGATTTCAGCGTCTCTATACTATTGTTTAACGAATGGCCGATAGGAGAGCCAGTAGTGTCCGGTTGATGCTGCCACCTAGGGGAAAACGGAAAAATTAAGACATTCGTCATCTTGCCCCGCTCTTCATCTTGCCCGGTCTCCCCTATTCGATAAGACTACAAAAGTGAAACAAAGCTGTATGTTTCCGATCATATGAATAATGGCGCCCTTCACTGTTTGCCAGTTACTGAAGCGCTCCCCTGCTTACCGAAAGGTTGGAAGATTATGCTCTAAAAAACTCTTCTAAGTTTCTAAAAAACAATTGGTGTTAGATACGCCATTTTGGCATGCATCATTGTCTATGTGGTTGTTTTATTGTAGGGGTTATTGATTTTTGAGTAACACGAATTAAAAGATAATCATCTTTAAATTACGATAAGTACTCGAACTTGTCATAGGTACAAATCATTGCATATGGTAAACTATATTGTGGATATGCACTATATAACAATATATTTTGCAATCTATGTAGAGTAGTTTGTTATTTTGTATTTTAGCAAATGTGGCATGGTTTTGGTGTAATGGCAGTCAGTCGGCATGGGGTGAAAAAAAAAAGTAAAAATACCAAAGAGGAAAATACAAACTCCATTTAAACTATTCTAAACTTATGATAAGAGCAAATTTTTACAAATCATTATATGGCGGGCGTCAATTTCTTCAAATTCAATGCATTTTTGTTAGGCATTTTATATGCATCTTTTAAGCTTGATTTGTAATAAAGTAGCAATGGTAAATACAATGCATAAAACTATTGAAATCTGTAGTTTTAGTAATTTTCTCAAGAGAAGTTTTTATTTTTTTTAACAATTTTTCATACTGACTGTAATTATTTTTTCTTGTTTAGATGTTTTTAAAGAACTGGGAATATATTTTAATTACATATAGTTTAGATCAAGGCCATTAACTGCACTAAAACACATTTTTTAAGAATGAATTCATGCTGAGTAATTCTCATAATTGAAATCCATTACCGATAGTGGTCTACCAACTTCCCCCCCCCCCACTTAAATATAATTTTGCTAAGTTTAATTTAATTGTAATTAAATACGAAGAAAAATTCCAGTAAAAATAAATAAACGTTTCAATAAAACTATTGAAAAGAAGATAGTAATCTCAGGAGAAGATAATAATGCATTATAAATGCCATTTTGTGTGTTGTTTTTCAAATCCATTCGCACAAAAAGCAATTTATTTAGTCACATACAGTTACACTTAAACAAGCAAATGCGATGAAAATATAACTATTGACAGACTGATATGTAAAGAAAAATCTTTGGAAAAAAAGTGTTTGTGTTGTCTTTCAGTTTTTCTCCACTTATTGGAAGACATGAGTTTTGCAATAAATCAATGTGATTACTTCAGGAGATCGGAATAAAAAGATTCTAAGCGAATCTATTTTTATCTGAATAAATGTTATTGATACAATGTAATCTTTCATATGTTTGTTATTTTGTAAGAAAAAGATGTAGCAAAATTACGGAAGAGTAGTTCTTTTTGCTAATATTATTTATTGACTTTGAACTTTTATTTATGAATTCATTAACATTATTAAAACTTCATAGAAATAGAAAATCTTACTGTATTTCAATTAATGATGTATATACCTCTTAGTTATAATGATAATACAATATTAGAATTATTAATAAACTCTTGCTAATCAGCTTTTAGATAAACAATTACATTATTTATTTAAAAAAGAAGCAAGATCTTGAAAAGAAGAGATTTTCATACTGTTTTGTTGTTAGCTTCAAATAAAAACTGCAGATAACTTAAAAAATTGGTCATATACGTATTGGAAATCTTCTTATAATGAGATTAAGATTTGGTATTATGGATGAAGTTTGGTACATTTTCTAGTCTAATTATAATACTTGCTTGAAAAAGTAGTTAATTGGAAATAAAATCCGCGATATTTTTTTCGTCTACAAAAAAATACTTAAAAAAAATACATAGATTTATTCCGATTACACAAGAGTTATGCTTCTGTTTTTACTGCTTTGACATTTTGCTCACCACAATATTGGAGTTGTAGTCGTTGAGCCACAGAGTAGAAGAAATATGTGCGAAGAAAAATCATATTGAAATAGAAGATTTATCAACAGTTATAAAACGATGATTTCTCTTCCACTTAGCGAAAGAATTATTAAAATACAGATATAATTTAGTACACATGTTGTATTTTGTAGAAATATAAAATAATCTTCATATCAGAGATAATTGTTTTATTGGTTATCTCTACCCGAAGATTTACTGCTTTTGCAAGAAGATCACAACCATAAGAAAAATAGTGAAAATAAAAACAACAATACATATAAAGGAACAAAATAGTTGATCTGAAAAACACATCATCATGCAAAACTATATTTGATGAAAATGTTGTGATCACCAAAATAAAATTTCTAGGAAAGAAAGAGAACAAGGGAAGTTTTATCTTATTTTCTGCTTCTGATTTCTAAAACCATGGAGAACAAACGTTCCTGTCAGAAGCTTTTGACTTTGTGATTAAAGCGCTAGAAAATTCTGCTACGAACACAAGTATTACAGCAATTATTGGCTAGTGCAGACGGATCTTCATTTTGTCGATGGCGTCATGTCTATGAAATTTATATATGTATTTAAAAAATAGAAATATGACAAAATAGTTTAATAAATAGTGTTTTATAGAAGTGAAAATCTAACTAAAATATTTAAGTAAATAAATACATTATTGATTATCGCTAAACGTCTGGAAACATGATGAAACTTTGGGAAACTTTGTGGAGCATTGGGAAATTAAAATTTATAGATATTATGACATTTTTACAAAAATCAGGCATTCTTATTTTCCACAACAGAGATATCACTAAAAAGTTAGCTGGCCACTGTAGACATTTGTACTTAGCTTTATGAAAAAATGAAATCTCAACGATCCTTGTTCTTTTATGCTTACAAAACTAAGAAAAATTGACATGATCATTTTTTTATTTTACAAAGCTGTTTCGTAGGACACATCATATCATCAGTGACAGAGTTTTTTTTCTTTAAGAGGCCAAATTTAGCTTGGAAGGAATCCTCTTGGTTGAAGACACAATAAAAATAAAATCCCTGCCGGCCCGGCCTACAGGCAGAGGTAGATTTCGAAGTCAAATATACTAATTTCACAAACAAAAACTAAATCATGATTATAGATAAATCCACTTTAACAATTTTATCTGGCCGCTCTTGACGAGTTTTTATTTCATTTTCATATAATAGCTGGTTTTATCAGAATCATGTTAGGGCGGTATTCAAAAAAATACTTTTCCATGCTCAACAACTCGAAATTTTCTGGCATAATTCCAGATTCATTTTTAATTAAAAAAAAATATGAAACTTGCTGACATGATTTTTGAAGAGATTTATAAGCGACCTGTGTTTTTATTTTTTGTTCAATTAATTAAAACTTGATATATAAACAATTATTTTCTCAGAAGGACAATATTTTTCGTTTCTAACACAATCGCTTCGGGAAATTCCGTTCAAAATGCCCACTTTAACATCATTTTTTGAAATATATTCTGTCTCTATCTAAAAATCGATCATTACGGTACATTATATAGTTTCTGAATAAGCGAATCTACCAATTAAATGCGTTTGAGAGCAAAAATGAATTTAAAAAGCAGTCAGAAAACAAGCAGTTTGGATTTAAGCGCATCCTTAATACAATGATTTTTCCAACACAATCCGCTTCGGTAAATTCGGTTCAAAATGCTCTTTTTAACAGCATTTAAAAAAATATATTCTGCCCCTATCAGAAAATCGACCATTACGGTACATTATATAGTTTCTGAGTAAGAAAACGTACCAATTGGAAGCCTTTGAGAGCAAAAATGAATTGTAAAATGAGTCAGAAAATAAGCAGTTTGGATTTGAATACACCCTTACTAAGATCATTTTTTACTTCAACCGGTATGTATTTTTAATTTGTTTTTGCTCGAAGAATTGGTCCTATCCAAAACTTGTCTATATAGATGTTGTAGACAATATTAAGAAGATATATGATAAATTCATGGAGATTTTATATCTTTTGAATTGACGGAGTTATGGATTTTTTTCTTCTTCAAACCCCCTTTTTGTTTTCGTTTTTAATTTGTTTTGCGGTACGAATTGGTCCTATCAAAAACTTGTGAATATAAAAGTTGTAGATAATGTTAAGGAGATTCATGATAAAATTAATTGGATTTGATATCTTGAGAATTGACGAAGTTATGGATTTTTTTCTTCTTCAAACGCCCTTTTTGTTTTCGTTTTTAATTTTTTTTTGCGGTACGAATTGCTCCTATCAAAAACTTGTGAATATAAAAGTTTTAGATAATGTTAAGGAGATTTATAATAAAATTAATTGAATTTGATATCTTGAGAATTGACGAAGTTATGAATTTTTCTCTCCCCAAAACCCTATTTTTTGCGCCCCTTGAGCCCATTTTTAACTTTATCAAAAATCTGTGATACATAAATTTTTGGCCCTATTTTTAGAAGTAAAAAAAACTTTAAACTGATTTGATATGTACAAAAATTAAGAAGTTATGGGGGGTTTTCTGTTTTCACAAAACCCCTCCCTATTTCCCTCCCCTTGGTCCGATTTTGCCCATTAACGAACTTGACCGAGATTTTATGCCCATTGATTTTATGTATCAGTTTGGAAGAGATTGGTGCAGAATTACGAAAGTTATCGTGTCCAGAAGAAAGTGATATATATAGATAGATAGATAGATAGATAGATATATATATATATAAAGTTTTTTACTGAGGGTGGTTTTGGGTTCTAGGGGTCATGATCGGTGTAGATCTGCAAAAATTTTTCAGAAATTCCAACATAGGAACGATCCCAATAGGTAGTATTTCATACGAAATCTACCTAAAAAATGACGATAGAAGTTCAAAGAAGGTACAGAAGACAATTGCTATTATGAAATTATCCGGCCCAGATGACCTTTAAAATTCGCTTTTTGTAGTTGTAAATCAGCCTGAAGTAGTTGGTAAAATTTGTTTCCGTACGAGATTTTGAATTTCCAACTATATTAACAAACAAAGAAAGACTTTAACTACCGACATTGTATAATTCTTTTTCTGAAATATAAAAGTCTAAATTGAAAAGATAAACTGAAAGATAAAAGTCTGAACTGAAAGATAAATCTAAAGATGGCGGCAACTATTCAGTCTGTTGTAAGTTAAGACTGCTCTCGTACCAATGTCTGAAAGTGCTAACGTTTTGTTATGCTCTTGTTTTGTAATGCGACTAGATAAAAAAACATAATTCTATAGAATTAAAAAAAAATACTAGAACAAATATAGGAAGTATATTTGTCAATATTTAAACTATTATATATATATATATATATATATATATATATATATATATATATATATACATATGTTTACACCAACATATATATATATCACAGCAAAAAGGAAATTGCTGGCCAGCAGCAAGATAGGTGCTGGAAATGATGGAGAAGTGCTGGCTGATGGTCTACCACTGCATGACCACTGCTGGACAGCTTCAGTCAACTTTGCTGTTGGAAATCATCAGATAAAATTCTGGTGGGCATCCATTTTATCTCATGCGCTGGCCCACCACTACATGGAAGTGCACGAACTTTTGCAGTATTACTGCTGGGAACCCTTACGCTAGGTGGCACTGCGAATATCGAAGACATTGAGTATTTAAACACAAATCTGAAATGAATATCTTAACACAATTTAAGCTGTGAAGCTAATTTTATTTGAAACTGTAAAAAAAAATAGTACCACTGCCACCAACAAAATAAATAAGTAAATGAATAAGTAAATAAATTCTTTATTTCAGAGCACTTTTTTTTTCTCCTTAAATCTGGTTTTACTAGGTTACAAATGATTTCGGTTTTCATAATTTACGCAGTTCAGAATCAATAATAAAAAAAAAGCGCATAAAATACATAGGATTTCTATACAATAGAATAATTTATATACCAGTTTAATGATTGGGAACGTAAATCACAAAAGAAACAAACTTGAAATAGTGTAATGAGAGCTTGAAAACTACGAGCAGTCGTAGCATACGCTGAAAGCACTTGTTCATGTCCGATCACGAAAACCAAGCAGCATCGATCGCGGTTAGTACTTGAGAGGGTGACCACATGGAAACCGCAGAAAGTTCAAATATTTCTATAGACATTTCTATTATAGACACTTCTACACATATTTCTATATCTCTTGGTGAAACTAGCTTATAGAAAAAAGAGCCATAAATCCCAGCAAAGAAAGAAACAGTGGGCCATCATCTGGAAAAAAGATGGCATCCAGAAGTGCTATCAGCGGTAAAATGCAAGGGTGCCATTACTTAAACCTGTCAAAAAGTGTCCAAGCCGAATGCAGCGTGCCCATCAGTGATGGCCAACAGCAGGCTAGCATTGGTATACCATCACGTTACTTCAATCCGGCACTTTTCCTGCAGTGCTAGCACCTATCCCACTGCTATTCTTTTGCTGGCCCAGCACTTTCCCTTACAAAAATTTCTTATAGAATTCTATAAAAAAACAAAATATTATATAATTATGGCTCTTTTTTCTATAAGCTACTTTCACCAAGAGCTATAGAAACATCTGTAGAAGTGTCTATCATAGAAATGCCTATAGAAATATTTGAACTGCATGTGGTCACCCTCCCAAGTACTGACCGCGCTCGAAGAGGAACAAGTGCTTTCAGCGTACGCTACGCTTACTCGAAGTTTTCAAGCTCTCATTACACTATTTCAAGTTTGTTTCTTTTGTGATTTACGTTCCCAATCATTAAACTGGTATAGAAATTATTCTACTGTATAGAAATCCTATGTATTTTATACGCGTTTTTTTATTATTGATTCTGAACTGCGTAAATTATTGAAACCGAAATCATTTGTAAACTAGTAAAACCAGATTTAAGGAGGAAAAAAAAGTGCGTTGAAATAAAGAATTTATTTATTTATTCATTTACTTATTTATTTCGTTGGTGGCAGTGGTGCTATATTTTTTACAGTTTAAAAAAAAAATTAGCTTCACAGCTTAAATTGTGTTAAGATATTCATTTCAGATTTGTGTTCAAATACGTCTTCGATATTCGCAGCGCCACCTAGTGTAAGGGTTCCCAGCAATAATACTGCAAAAGTTCGTGCACTTCCATGTAGTGCTGGGCCAGCACAAGAGATACAATTGATGCCCACCAGAATTTTATCTGATGATTTCCAACAGCAAAGTTCACTGAAGCTGTCCAGCAGTAGTCATGCAGCGGTAGACCATCAGCCAGCACTTCTCTATCATTGCCAGCACCTATCTTGCTGCTGGCCAGCAATTTCCTCTTTGCTGGGTTATATAATACTTTGTTTTTTCATAGAATTCTATCAGAAATTTTTGTAAGGGAAAGTGGCCAGCAAAGGAATAGCAGTGGGATAAGTGCTAGCACTGCAGGAAAAATGCCGGATTGAAGTAATGTGATAGCATACCAATGCTGGCCTGCTGTTGGCCATCACTGATGTGCCAGCTGCATTGAGCTCGGATACTTTTCGACAGGTTTAAATAATGGTACCCTTGCACTTTACCGCTGATGGCACTGCTGGCTGCCATCTTTTTTCCAGCTGATGTCCCACTGTTTCTTTTTTTTTGCTGGGATATGTTGGTTTTCCTCGACGGGAATGAAAGAGATAAACTTCGGTAATGCTGTTAGACTTATAAATGGAAAATTTTAATTTTCAGCCCCGAGAAAATCATTAAAGGAATAGAGATTGCATTTCAATACTTACATGGTTAAGTAATTAAAAACCTGTAGCCAGTTTTAGTCCATCTGAATTACAACCATTCTATAAATAAAAGAAATACAGCAAATATTTTAACACGTGCGAACTAAAAATAAACTCTTAATTTCATCTCATTTACGCATTTGTTATATTGGCTTGGTGTATTTCATATTAATGAAATAGAAGTGCACTGAGCAAAAATGTACAAATGTGTTCAGTTTTTAAAATGTTCATATAAATGGTCCGCGGTATATTTTACATAAGGAATTTAGTCGTCCTTGAGATCGGAAAGATTCACGACCGCAGCCTCCCCCCCCCCCCCCCCCCAGAAATTTATGATGATTATTTTCCGTATATAAAATAATTTTAATAGTTTTAATTATTTATTAAGTTTGGGGAAAAATAAAACATTTAATGCATGTAGAGGTAATTTGACCAAAGATAATTACACAGTAATAGTTCACATTGAATTTTTTTTTAATGGTAGACAACATATTATCTAAATTTGATTCATTTAAGTATTTAATTACACATGATAGTAGATTATGAACCTTTTGTACTTTCACTAATATAAAAATTCCCAATCTTATATAATATTATTTCAATACGCTTAAATATCATTAACTGAAAAAATACTAGTTAAATTCGATGAGGTATCTTCTAAAAAATGAGTTCCATTTCTATTCCACGTACCTGCGAAATTCTTATCTAATCCCATCATCCTCAAATCTCTAATACTTTAATTCATTATGCTTGTTTATCTTGACAACACACATCACTTAAATTGCACTCTTAACTGACAAAAAAAAAAAAAAAAAAAAAAAAAAAAACTCTTTCTTTCGATGAATTCGAAAGTTAAAATTTGCAAATATATTAGCAGAGTTACATCGTTAATTCAAAGCCAAAAAAAAAAAAAAAATAAAGTCAAGATAAAAATAATATATATATAGGGTGTTCCAAAAAATGTATACATATTTTTTAGCTAATAACGGTCACGATCTTTTTCTCCTTTCATATTTAACTAACTTGCAATAATATCGGAAATCATACTAGTAAGCTTTGAGAAAGGAAATTTACCCTCTAGTGTTATTGGAAGTTCGAACGAAAATGTAGCTAAAATGCAGAGACGGTTTTAAAAAATCATTAAAACAAACTTCCTCTACTTGAGTTGCAGTTGCTTGGGTTAGAGATAAGTTTTGACGACGATATGGCTGTTAAAAATATTCACAGGCAATGTTAGGGGGACAGCGGTAATCAACAAATCCAGCAAAACCCAGTACAATGATTCTCGATGCTTGCGTTTCCGCTGGTTCACGTTATCAGCAGTATCTGGACCACAAAGGTCATCAGGTTGAATATCGGCATTAATTTTATAAAACATTCATTATTGAGCTTCCATTTCACAACTTCTAATGATGTGTATGGTGTATCTCAATGTAATATTACGTTATAGTAATTTAAATTTTGTGTATATACAGGGTGGTTATAATTACACTTCCCCTACAAACAGCATCCTTCATTTCAAATGGGTGAGCGAAATGCAATGAAATTTGGTTCTAAAATAGTTCTAAAATGTCCACCAGATGGCACTTTTTCCGGAAACGGAATACAAAAACAATATTAACAATCCAGATCAAGAATTATGAGTTATAAAATGTAAAACCGTCTGTTTTGACTGTTCATTGTGTTAAATTTAATGTTTTTTCCGGAAAAAACGCCATTTGGTGGACATTTTGGAACTATTTCTTTTTTTCGAAATTCCGTGAGCGCATCTCGTGTATAGTCTATATACCAAATTTCATTGCATTCCGTTCACCCGTTTGTGCTATAGGATGCTGTTTATAGGGGAACTTTAATTATAACCACCCTGTATATATATATATATATATATATATACCGCATGTAATATGGGCTTTTGAAGCAAAAAAAAAAAAAAAAATCATCGAAATTTGTATGTGCCGGTATACGCCGGATATGAAATTTAAAGATCAAAAATCAAGATAATGTATAAATAATAACTGAGGTATCTATATTAATGAACACTTAAAAAAGATGACTACTAGTTGACTGAATTATAGTACGTTTCCAAACACTGTGAGAATTCAAGTACAGACATGGTTCGCAGTAGCATACCTCTTCACTTCATATTTACTCACTTTTTTTACGTTAGTAATGTATAATTTATTTTTTAAAGGTATTTTTAGTATTTTCTGCTGTACAGGGCCGAAACTAAGGGGGGGGGGCAGAGGGGGCATGTGCCCGGGCGCCAGAGCCAAGGGCCGCCAAACGAAAGATTATACCTTTGGAATCGATAATTTTCTTCTGATGGACTGATGACTTTCATTATTATGAAACAGCCATTATAAATGAAGTGTTAGGTGAAAATGAAAGAGCAGTCGTAAAATTTTGAACTCTGATTTTCAGGTCAGAATGGGAAAAATAAATGGCCATAATTATTTTTTCTAACACTTCATTTATAATGGCTGTTTCATAATAATGAAAGCCATCAGTCCATCAGAAGAAAATAACTCGGTTAAAGGGGAAACTCGGTTAAGCGGGACTCGGGATAATTGGAACTCTACTGTATAAGCAAACACTGTAAATAGCCGGTAATACACGCGAACTCTTTTATGTGAACGAACTATAATTGCAACAAACGTTACATTCAATTTACATAGTTCAGTATTACATATTTGATGATTACATATTTTAAAAATTTAAAATAAGTCGGCCATTAGAAAATTAGTAAAATCCTTTTTGTAAATATACTTTGAGAAAGAAAGGGGGAGGGGGCGTCAAAATTCATGTTTGCCCCGGGCGCAAAAAAGGCTAGTTTCGGCTCTGCTGCTGTATGTATCTCGGAGTTCTCTTTGCAAAGAAGGGACCGCGCGTGATACATTAATTATATCTGAAAATATAATAACTTAATAAATGAATTCAGTAAATAAACAAATAAAAATAAATAAAACAAAATAAATAAATGAATAATTATTGGCAACTGTGAAAACATCAATTGATTGTCTTCGTTCGAAAAGATTCTTTTAGTTGTATATGCCTTTAAAAAATTAAACTTCTATCATTTTCCTAAATAAAAAAAAACTCAAACATTTTGGTAATTAAAACGTATTCTAATTTAACTAATCATTTAACTAATAAAGTAGGTAAGTAAAGGCATTTAAAAAAGGATAAACAATTATATTGTTTTAAAAAATTAAGGAAGAACTTATGTGATTTAACTAGGAATTTTGCATAATATTTTGTTTATGCAGGTAAATAGATTATCGGAATAATTTATTAAAGTTACATAAAAAGGCTCAAATTTCGAAATTACTTGAAAACAAACCTTTTAAAAAGTGATGTTCACAACAAAGTATTAGTCACGTTTTTAAATGACAGACGAAAAAAAAAAAAAAAAAATCTAACATTTTCTAATTTGAGCAATATGAACATTATACTATATTGTTAATACTTTCCTCCTTCATTAACATAAAATTCATTAAACATATGTGATAAGTTTTCGATAAACTTCAAAATCTTTAAACGAAGCAATATATAAATTAAACTCGAAGCAATATGTGCTAAAAAATGATCCTGACTTTCCTTCTACGTGCTTCGAATTAATCCAATCGTCCTCAAGTTACTAATACTATCATCTAATACTAATACTGTTACTAATACTAATTCATCATTCTTATTTATCTTGACAACACACGCCACTTAAATAACCTTAAAACTCTTTTTAGGGATAAATTTGAACGCTTTACTTTACAAGCAATACAAAAAAAAAAAAAAAAAAAAAAACTGTTTAAAAATAGATTGTTTATCTTTGTTCCGGAAATATTAGTTTTGTTGTATCTTGCTTTGAAAGAAACATTGTTTATTTTTAACCAAATAAACAAAGTATATAAATAACCAAAAGATTCAGATAGATGATATGTATTGTTATTTAAAGTTCAATTCTAAGGCATTTAAAAAATTGTAGATAGTTATAGTTTGTCAATAAAAATTTGAAAACCTACTGATGGGATTTAATTACAAATTTTCAAAATGTTTCAAATATGCCTGTAAATGAACTACCGGCATTCAACAATTTTACAAAATTATGGTTTTTAAAAATGATAGAATAAAAGTGAAAAAAAATAACCGAAAAAGTTTAAGAAAACTTGATATAGATTATTCATTTTTCATTTTTCATTGACATAAAATTTAGGAAACATGCATGACATTGTTTGAATAAACATTGAAATATTTTGAAGAAAAATCTAAACCATGAAATGACCATGAAAAATTAAACTGGCGTTTCTTCTTTATGAAACAAGCACACATACAGGGTGCAATATGTTATCTATTGCCGACCTTTATTTTCTCAACCGTTGGTCGTAGACATATAGTTCCAATTAAAAAATTTTTCAAATGAGGTAAATATTCGTGTTGTGGCATTATTTAAAATAAAAAAAATCAATTTTATAAAAATTACGAAATCTAACTTATTATACGGTCCCCCAGTCTCTATAGTTATATTTAGTAAATGTTTACACATACCTTAGCAGATATAACACAAAAAGTTTGACATCTGTACTACAAAAATTGACACAGTTATTAAATTTCAAAGTTTGAGATTTTTGCACATGATTTGTCTTTTATTGAGGAATCAGTTAAAACATGAATTAAAGTAATTCCAGATCAAAATCAGGGTGCAATTCCTCTGCCATTTATGTAGTCCTTAGTGAGTATGTTGTACATTCCGGTTGTCGATTCTAAATACTTTGACGTTTGAATGTTGTTCGATCCATAAATGTTAGCTCAAATTTGTAGATGAAATAATCCTCTTTGGTGATTCTCCGATTTGGCGATACTGACTAAATGTGGATTCGCCGTAAAAAAGGACATTGCACCCTGACTTTGATCTCGAATTACTTTAATTCTTTTAACTGATCCCTCAATGAAAGACAAAATCATGTGCAAAAATCTCAAACTTTAAAATTTAATAACTGTGTCAATTTATGCAGTACAGATGTCAAACTTTTCATGTTATATCTGTTATGATATGTGTAAACTTTTACTAACTAAAAATATGGGGACTGGGGGACCGTATAAAAAGTTAGATTTCGTAATTTTTATATGTCTGGTTTTTTACTTTAAATACTGCCACAACATGAATATTTAGTTCATTTGAAACGTTTTTGTATTTGGAACGATAGATAACATATTGCACCCTGTATAAATAGCTGAAACATTTTGATTGATGAAGTGTATTATCATTTAACATTAAAATAAATGAAACATATTTAAAAAATGATAGGTTGATATACTTCATTTTAAAAAATTGAAAAGAAGTGGTGGGGTTTAATTACAAATTCTGCGCAATGCTTATACTATGTAAATGAATCGATTATTGGAATTAAACCGTTTTCCAATTACATCGGTTTATTAAACCACAATTAAAAACTAGTTGAATGTGCCAATCCCAAAACTTTCTTCTATCTCATATATTTTAATATTTCAAAATGTTGTTACAGATGCCAATATTTCATTTTTATTAGTTCAATATACTATATCAACTTTGACTTTCATCTTAAATTTCTACTTCAGTCAATTAATCGGAGTAAAAACGAGTTAATCTCGATCATGATATTTATTAAAATCAAGAATAGTCGCGAATAATCGGCTTATCAGAATGGGAAGTTCCCGTCGATTCACGAGGAACTGGTGTAATATAGAACTACGAAAAATTAAGAAGATTACACAAAAATCGCTGTTACAGCGCCCCCTTCCGGCGGAATTTTTCCACATTATGAGAGGACTCTCTTGCCAGGGCCAAAAACATACACAAAAAATTTGGCTCAATTCTATGCATAAGTTCGTACACTTTTCAAAGGTACAATATTGAAAATGGCACAAAAATCGCTATTACAGCGCCCCCTTCGGGTGGAATTTTTCCAAATTCAGAGAGGACCTTCTTGCAATGACTAAAAACATACACATAAAATTTGGTCCAATTCTATGCATAAATTCATATACTTTTCGATGGTGCAATATTCAAAATGGCACAAAAATTGCATTAAAGAGCCCCCTACCGGCGGATTTTATTAAGAAAGGACCTGTTTGTCATAGCCAAAAACTTAAAAAAAAATTTGGTTTAATTCTATGCATAACATCATACACACGGACAGACAGACATTTTCTATAAACATGTTTTTGGGGATCTCTGACCCCTAAAACGTGTAAATCCTTCGAAAACCGGAAGTCGAAATAATTTAGATTACACTACTTTCTTATATTGAAGATAGAAGAAAGTGAAAATGATATTAAAATAAATAATAATAAAAAACATACTTAAAACAAATACTCTTTTTTAAGGATTCAAGTTTATCTTAAAAATTCCGCCTACTATAAGGGGTATTCGGCGAGCGGTATCGTCTGAAGAAATGTGCATGGCGGAATGCGCAAATATTCTTTACTTCCTGACTTATGACTTTACTCATGACCTGCGCATAAATAAACCAAAAATACTGATAAATGAAGTTTTTTCTCATCATTAAACTTAATTAAATGCATTTAATTAATGATAGGTAGTAGCTATACTGTGTATCAAAGAGATTATAAAGAAATGATACGATTTAATTACAAATCCGCTAAAATGGTCAGCTTATGCAAGTGAAAAGATTATTGAAATTACATCGTTTTACTAAATCATAATTTTGAAAAATGTCAGAATAACGGTAAAAAGAGTATCCAGTGAAAGAAACTTACATAAATATCATACAGATCATCATTTTTTCATCTTCCATTGACGCATAATTTATTATACAAATTTTTAAATGATATTGTTTCAATAAATTTCGAAATGTTTTGAAAATAAATCTTCTAATAAATGTAGCTTACTTTCAGTCTACGTGCTAAGTCTTTTAAACTTGAAATTAATCCAATCATACTCAAGTTTGTAATACCTAAATTCCTCATTCTTGTTTTTCCTGACAATACACGTACCTTAAATACCCAGAAAGGTCTTTCTATTGATGAATTTGAAAGTTTTACCAGGCAGGCGATAGCAAAAAAAAAAAAAAAAGGACAGGGCAGCTGTGTAGACATCGATTAATTGCCTTTATTCTGTAAAGAATCTTTTAGTTGTATAAGCCTTTGAAAAATTAAACTTTTATCGTTTCAACTTAATCAAATAAACAAAGTATATAAAAAGACTAAAAATTCTGATAATTGAAGTGTATTCTCATTTTAGTATAATAAATTAAATTAAATTAAAGAATGATAGACAGTTATACTTTGTTTAAATAAAATTGAAAAGAAGTGAGAGGATTTAATTACAACTTCTGCACAATGCTTAGTATATGCACGAGAATAGATGATCGGAAATGTATCGATTTTATTAATTAATGTTCCTTTTAATGTAATTCAGAATCAAATTTATAGATTAAAGGTGTATAAAAAAACATTGCCGAAGCTAGTGGTGAGTGATCGGGGCACATCTCCCGGGCGCCAGAGTAGAACACTGTAAAAAAAAAATCTGTAAAGTTACTAAAATTTTTCTAGGAAACGTGGATTCCTAGAACATTTTATGTAACGGTAACAAAAAAAATTCATGTAACAAATACACTTTTGCGCTGTAAATAAAAAAATCTGTAAGGTTACTAAGAAGTTTTTTGGAAACTATGCCTAAAACATTTTATGTAGCCTGCAACCCGTGTTACACATAAAATGTTAGTAAGATTGTTGTAATTTTACTTAAATTACATTAAATTAAATTGAGATAATTTAACTACAACTTTTGCACAATGCTTAGTATATATGCACGGGGATAGATGATCTGAAATTTATCGATTTTATTAATGAATGTTCCTTTTAATTAAATTCATAATTAAATTTATAGATTAAAGGTGTATAAAAAAATATTGCCGAAGCTGGTGGGGAGTGAGTGGAGCATATATCCTGGGCGCCAGAGTAGAACACTGTAAAAAAAAAAAAAAAAAAAAAAAAAAAAAAAACTTGTAAAGTTACTGAAATTTTTCTAGGAAACTGGGATTCCTAGAACTTTTTATATAACGGCAATAACAAAAATTCATGTAACAAATGCACGTTTTAGCTGTAAATCAAAAAATATGCAAGGTTACTAAGATTTTTTTTAAAAAAACTGGGATGTCTAGGACTTTTTATGTAACTGCAACCCGTGTTACAGATAAAGTTTTGGTAAGATTACTGTAATTTTAGTAGATTCTTTTGTAAAGCTGCATAGTTCTGTAACTTTAGAAAAACTGGTTTTGTAGATTTACAACTTTTTTTGTACAGTGTACAGATCAAATTTTAGTAAGCATACAGATATCGGTAACTTTACATCTATAGAATTACAGATTTTTTTTTAATTTATTTATTTATTTATTTATTTTTTACAGTGAAGGGGGCGACAATAGGTTTGGTTCGGCGTACGGTACAAAAAAAAAACGAATAAGAGACTTAGGTAAAAATTTCGTGGAATCGGACAACCCAAAGTATGACTTTTTTGTTAACTTCAATATTGCAAAAATACAGATAAAGGTAGTAACATTTAAAATACAAAATTAAATTACTTTTAATCTATTTATCCTGTTTATCAAGGCTAAAGGAGTATAACTGTTACGTGAATTTAGCTGCTGAGGAATGGGATTTTAATTTTATTTCTTTTTAAAGATTAACTATATATTTTTTAAAGATTTAATTTTGGAAATTTATTCATTTATCAACCTTAATTCTGAGCAAATATCTGATTTTATCACAAATACTAAGAATAAGTCGTTTCGCTGGTATTTCTGGTATATATATAAAAGAAAATTGTTTTATTATTGATCAATATATCTTTATACAATTATTAAATCTTAAACTCAATAAACTGAAATATGCACTAATTCAGAAATTTTTAAGGTGTTACGAATTTATAGAACATATAGTCAAAATATGCAAATGAATATGCGCAAATGCAATTTCATATTTTCCGAACTTTACTTCTCACACTTCTGTAAGTTAAGAAGATTTTATTGCTTTTCAGTCTGAGAAGCAACTTTAATACAATCGCCTAGATTTTTCGTCAAAACTTTTCGAAGTAATCTTCAGTAATACTTTAGCTTTGTGTTCTGATATGATTCGATTTCCCCATTTTTGCAGAAAATCCAATTACAATCCCCATCAGGGAAATCTGGTTTCCTCCGCATTCATCTGATTTTTTTTAATATGTTTAATGTGGAGTGTTATATTATGTGACACATATCATTGAAGGTACGACATTTCAGATTGTTCAAAAATACAGAATATAAGTCTTATGTTTTAGTATTATGCAATTACTTCTTAATAAATAAGTTTCACAAATTATTTTTTTAAATGAAACTTATTTATGTGCAATAATAATAAATTTATGTTTTAAAAATTTTATTAATGTATCGACAAATAAAAATATATATTGACCTTGAAGTTAGGTAACTTTAATTGCGAGATTTCCGGCACTTGAAAATTATTTTAATGTCACGACGTGTCATTATAATACTATTAAAAATATTTCAGATACAATTTATTTTATACTTCTCTTCATAATTGTAGATTTTACATTTAATTAAAAATACATTGCTTTACCATATATATGAAGCACAGTCAATGCAATTAAGTAAAATATATTTTTTATTATATTTCCACAATTAATAAATAACACATGAAAAGCTTTTTTTTTTTGTTTAAAATATTGAGTTGGTGTTTTTAAGGATTTAATTATAATTTGGATCAAAAATTTTAAAGACTAAATAAGAGATACTTTCCTTCCCATTGCTTATTCCATCAGTGTTACTGTTATACAAAATTATGCAATAACATTTACTTAAAATACATACAGCAACAGTGATCATGCAGTTAACAAACTCTGAGTACATGGAATTTAGTTGAATAATCTCAATTACTACATGCATACAATAAAAATATTAGCATGATTATACTTAAAATATTGTATAATGCAATATATTAGCGTAAACTTAGGTGTAGTTAAGTTAAATTCAACTAAAGTCTTTAAATAATATTATTAATAAAATGGCTGCTCTTAATGTCAAGTGCAAGATTATAAGAACGTTTCTAAATGACTTACATTACTTCATTAAACACCAAATAACTAATATAAACGACCAAAAACAAATGTAAATAAAACACTGCATAAATAAAAATGAAATTAATTAATCAATATATTTCACTGTTAAATGATATCTTTTAACAGAGAAAAAATATTCCTACCACAGTTAGATGTATTAGTCCAA